>CM062816.1:1091223321-1092635821 GCA_031772625.1 Pinus tabuliformis
TTTTTTTCTTTTCTGTTTTTCAGAATGGGAAGATAAAGCTTTAATTTTAGTTATGTATTTTTAAAAAAAATCATAATAAAAAAAGATGGTTTTTTAAAGATTAATTTCAAATTTTATTTTTTGAAAGAGAAAAATTAAGGCCAAATATCATGTTGAATGGGTGCTCAACTTTTATTCTCCAAACATTCTTCACTTTTTCCACATCATCAAGCACATTTGTCTTTAGTTTGTCTAAAGTGACTATATATATCAATTGGAGTACTAACATTGAATATTAACATAATCTATATCTTAGAAATCAGAATGATTCCCAAATTGTCATTTCTTTTACTTAAATAAGAATAGGGTAGTTCTTGCTCCCCGATTCAGATAAGGCAAGAATTGAACCAGAGTATGCTGGGTGCTTTTGGTTTGTTTCCCGATCAGAACACTTGTCATTGAGCATTTGAGTTTTTGAAATACCCATCCTAAACTCCATTCATAATCATGGCGGATTTGTAAAGTACCCCGCCCCATCACTCAAGTTCATTTCCACACAAATTTTGGCCACATAGGTCGTGTCAAAAGAATAGGTTTTCTAGTCTATTTCCAACATCCTACCCATTTTATTGCCAATTAGTGAGTGTTATTTTAATCCATGACTCCAAAGGTAGAGAATACAACTTTGACCAAAGTAATTGAATGTTAACCCTCTAGGGAGTCAAAGGCTTGAAGGATAAGGTATAGTTGTCCCAATACTATTTCCCCACTAAAGTGTTGGCCCTTATCTCTCCCAAATTGAAAAACAAAGGTAATCCATCTCCTCACCATTAAATACAAGATAAGGCATAGCCTAGCTATGGCTTTAAAACCCTTCTCATATACATGCTCAACAACCTTTCGAATATAAGTTTATCGTGGAATCTCCATATTGTTGTTTTCACCTAATATGGCTTGACTTATTCCATAACCATATCTAGGCCCAAGATCAATTTCATGACTTTGGAATGAAGTTTATTTCGAAATACATCTAGCCATTGTCAAAATTTACAAAAAAATATTCCTCAAAAAATCTTTCAAGCATTATATATTTGTATATCTTGTAAATAAATTTTGTAAATTAATCTTTGTATATAAATTTTTAGAATCTTTGTTTTGCAGTTGGAGTTTTGGGGTTATATATATATATATATATATATATATTTATATATATATATATATATATTGGGGTTTTGGATACTTGTATTCTCATTTGTACATGTGATATTCAAGAAGGTTTGTTGGGTTAGAGCTAGATCTAGGCCCTTGAGGGTAAGATCTAGTCTCTAAAATTTTTGCAGGGCCAACAATCAAAGAATTTTGCAGTGATTTGGGCAAATACTAAAGATTTGAAGCAAAATCACATTTTGATGAGGGTTTCAATTTTTTCTAGGGCCTCCAGGCCCAGCGTTCTCCTTCCTAAGCCTAGCCACTGCCCCTATTTCCTTTGCAACCTTAGCTACTAACCTAATTTGGCCTTTAAAGCCCTAGCGCGACCCTTTCTAGGGTTGTCATCACCCTTTTTTTTACTTTTGTAGGCCTAGCTGTAAGGCCTAGGGCTCTCGGCCTCCCCTCCTAAGCTTGTCGCAGGCCTTCCCTCTCCTTCACTGCCCATTCTAGCCCTCCGTCCAGCTCCCTCAGCCCGCTCTCCTCCCTCCATCTCCTCCTCTAGCCTTCCTCTGCCTCGACCCCCCTTTTCTCCCCTCTATTTGCCTTGTCGTGGCCTCTTTTGGGCCTTCTAGCCTCTGCCACAAGCTTCTTTGAAGCCTTGTCCTTGGCCGCAGCCCCTCTAGAGCTCACGGCAACCCCTTGTGGGGCTTTCTTCCTTAACGCAGGCCCTAGTTGACCTCTACTCCACTAGTCGCAGATCTACTAGGCCTTGCAGCGTTAACACAGCCCTAAATTAGGCCTTTCTTGCCCTCTTTCCATCCTTGTTTGAGCATTTGATTTTGGGATTGAGTTTTGGTGTGTTTTGCAAAGGTATTTGGCATAAATTTTGGTGTTCGTAGGTGTTCCAGTGATTGGAAAAATTTCGACAAGTTGGACAAGTGAACTTCAAGGCCTAAGGCCATTGGTTTGCCTCTCAAACCCTTTTACTCATCTCGGTTTTTCTACAGTAGTCTAATATCTTCTTAACAATGATAAAAGACACCCTAAATTGGTCTAAAATCAATTCATAAGTTGCTTGACACATCAAGGAAGAAATTGAATAAGTTGGTCAATCATAATTTGGCATTAATCTACGACTTTTGGTCACTGTCATCTCTGCATAAGAGGTCTGATATAACGGTGGTATTTGCATCATAAAAGGGCTAATCAATTCATAATTTCATATCAGCAAACTTGGTTTGACACTTGGATTCATATTTCTCATATTTGGCAAGCATATGCATCTTGCATTTTGCATTTAGGAGGCTCTAAAGTCGTTTATCTCTCTACTATTATAAAATCAATTATAGTTCATTGGATATCTAACATAAGTCATCTATCTTTCATTGTTCTAATAGCTAAGGGCGAAAAGGTTTATTTCATGGTTTATGTGCTATTGTGAAGAGCATTAAGCTAACATAGTGTTTTCCTTGTGAGTTCATAATCATAATATAAGTTCATAATTCCCATCTACTAAATTCACGCTCTAAAGCACATAATCTAATGATCTTGGTCGCCTAAGTGAGATAATCTAAGAGTTCATTGGATGCTCGTATTGTTGTGGACGATTTAAGTCACATTACTTGTCTTTGAAGTATAATTGTTTTCATCATTCTAATTGACATAAGAACCTTAATGAATAGTGGTGCTCTCATATTGTCATTCTTATTGGCATTAAAATTCTAAGTGTTTTTTACTTGAAGGCTTCTAATCTAATCGAGCATCTCTTGGATAATTGGTGTTGAGTAATATTGGCGTCTATGTTGTTGAACTATCTTGGAAGATTTCTAATTGATTGGCATCTTGTATTGAGAATCATTGTCATTTATAGTTCATGTTTTAAGTAGATATCTAATTGTGTACTCTCTATTGGTAAGTCATTGTGGAGAGAATCTTTCTTATAACTAAGCAATTGCTTGTTGTGGATATCTTTTGTATCTTGTTGGCACTTATATCGTCGAGCACTTTGTCTTGTCTTAAGATTTGTTTCCCAATTCATTGATAAGTACTATTGTTATAAGATAATCAACACTAGGTACTTAAAGAACATGAAACAATCTTAATTCAAGAAGCACGCATAATCCTTGCATCTCATTCTAGGACTATTCTTGCCTGTAATAACTTACCTCCAAGCATAAGCTTGGTTGATAGAGATAATAGGACAACCTTTCTCATCTAACTTGAGGAGCCTAGCACCTCTTTAGTGGTTAACACGATGACCTTGTAGTCATCAGAGCCATAGTCTTTGCAATGCCAGAGGCACCTATTGTTTAGTACCTGAGGGGAGGTATCGTTAAATCAAGCCTTTGCTTGCTTCCCCTTGGCCTCTTTCTCACAACCTACTCTAGAGACTAGTTCCAAAATAGTTAAGAGGAAGGACACACCTAGAATAAGCATTTAATTAAAAGTAACCAAGATTCTTGCATCGCACTTGGGTCTTAGGATTTGCATAGCATACAAGATCGCCATTCATTCAAGCGTTGGTTGTTCATTCGGTTACTTGGTCTCTAATCGATATAGAACAAGAAATTGACTCCATAAGGCATTGGTCTCACATTTAAATCTAATCTAATCTATAAATCTTTCTAAATCAACCAAGTGGTTAGACCATTCAACTGTGTCTCCCGGACTTGTTAGTTACCAACGAGACTTGCATTTCTATCTTCCATAGGGACTACCCCCCATACACTGTTGTTGGGAGACAGCTAGAACGGAGAGGTCAGGGATCAGAGTAACAGCCCCGATCTGAGTCGTTGTCGCACCGTGCTTGTACAATCTAAGCGACAACAAGGTGGATTATACCCTTGCTGAAATTGAGGGATATTATGTGCATGTGGTGCATAAGATGGGTATTATGGTTGACATTGGGAGTATGAGGGTGCTGGAAATTGGGGCTGATAAACATTTCGCAGAAGGGGCCACGTAAACAAAAAGGAAAATTTGGTTGCGCTTCAGAAGCCAAATAAAGAAAAATTCTGAAACCTGACAATGACAAATGGACATGGAAGAATCCAAGTATAGGTTAGATCTTAGTCATGGAAATGAAGAGTTGTACAAGAAGTCATGACCCTCCCTACCCATCTTGCTCTCAGCCCAGCTCAGGTTACAAATAGCTGTGAATCGCAACATAACATATGGAACAATGCCCCTTCATATTTGAGGTCAAGATGCAACAACAATGGATATTTTAAGTTCTATCCATGCCCTGCCTATCACGCTGTATGAAGCATTTTTATTCAGAACAGAGTTGGAAGAACTGTTACTTGGGTAAGACGATTACAAGATAGTTTCAATTGGCAGCTTACAGTTTGATCCTGGTCAGATCATTTTCTATGTACCAGCTCACTTACGTTAGCCATATCACCAGATTTGTAAGAGGCCCCATAGTTAAATTGTAATTAATTTGGATGAATTGTGATAGTAACCCATTCTAAGAGGGAGATTTATTTTAATGGATTACATATATGAGAATATTTATATTTCTCATGTATGAAGAAGAAGGGAATTTCTAGGCAAGATTTTTTTCCCAAACAATGATTGTTTGGAGTTGGATGGAGAGGATTCTCTTCATTAATTTGGATTTATAATTGCCTCTACTGTGTAATGAAAATCCTCTTATATTTGTTTCATATTTTCCAAAATTCTACTTTATTGAGGTTGGAATAAGTCGTGAGAAAATGTCAAAATTACTTGATCGCCAATGAATGAAGACTTAGACTAGAGACTTGTCTATGTCATAATATGATTATGATGGGTAACCATAGTTAACGATAAACATGTAACCAAGATCAGGTTGACTATATGGCTAGAGAAGCTACTAGGTTCTTGCATATAATCTTGTGGAGCTAAAAATATGGATGATAAAGTGCTAATCAAGAGGTTGGAAAAGAGGAATACAAGAACTCTCCCCTAGATACAAACTGATCAGGTGGCACCCACTTGAATACTAATAGCCATGCAGGTATGGCTTTGGTACCCTCAAAATATTGAATGAGAATTAGGTAAGAATCACCTTCTTGAAAAAATTAATATTAACAACGATATAAATGCATGAATGACAAGTTAATCAATATTTAGTACTGGTTACACTCTAAGTGATGTTAATGGTCACCTAATAACTCCATGTTATTTGGAATGAATGATTTCTTGTAGCTTCCTTCCATATGAAAGAGAGCTTGTTGTCATATAAAAGAACATGCCATGCTATGGTTATGCATGTGAGTCATGCCATTTGAATTATCATATTCTCTCATAAGGAAGCATGGTATTGAATTTAATAGATGAACATGAATGATGACAAAAAGGTTTAGGTAGTGTACAAGCATGTTAGTGTGCATGATTGAGGCATTTTTTGAATGCATAATGTGAATGAATGTTTATGAATATGCACATGAAATGGATAGGTAAGTAATTGAAATGATAGAGTTGGTACTAACTCATGAAATTGAGATCATCAAAGATAAAGGGTTGTTGGATATTGCAACTAGGGAGAGTTGCATGTTGATTAAGTCACATATGAAGGGATTGCAAGAAAGCTTCAATTGAGGAAGGATGATTACACAATGTTGAAGACAATCATTAAGTATTATAACATTTAGATTAGATTTGATCTACTAGTTTGGATATGATTACACATAACTGATGTGTTGGATACTAATGTAGTCTTATGTAGTGTTTGTGATGTGTGGAATGATGTGATGAATTCAAGAGAAAATGGAAAGCCTAGTTGACAGTAATTGATCAAGGGAAATGAAGTAGAGTTTCTTTGAATTTTGGGCCAGGAAAAAGAATTAGTGGGGGAAAACACTTGGCTATCTTCCTTGCTAATGTTTTGTTAGAGATGAAAGAGTTAAAATGTAAGTATTATATAATCCTAAGAATGTTACTGAAATTTAGAAAGGAAAGAAATTGAAAATGAGGATTGCACTAATGAGAATTGTGTTCTGCCTTTATCTCAACTAACTTCTTCTCTCTTTCTTCTATACTCATCTATTGTTTTGTAGTCTTTGTTCCAATATCCTTTTCCTTTTTTTTGTGGCTCCTTCCTTTTGGACTCTTCATTTTACATTATGAAGGAATTTTTATCAATCTTTCTTCTATGAGCTTCTTTATGCCCAATATGAGCTACAATCTATCTTTGCAATAGAAAGTTTCCCCTCCTTACCACACGATACCGCACTAAGATTATTCTCCTATGATCTAAGTCTTTTGGCACCTTCTTATTCCTCTCTTATGGAACGAATTGAGCACCTCTTTCTCTAGGATGTTGCAAGTCTTCTCACTATTCTCTGCCTCGTTTCCCTTGAGAACTCCAATTGTTCCCTTGTTTTAGTCTCCAACTAAATTTTCCTTGTAGTATTCCTACTTAAGTCCCATTTATGCTACAACTTCCTTTGAGAGTTGTATCTACTCCCTTCTTCCTCTGTCACAAATTCATTTAAGAGATTTATTTGTTGCAAATTTTTTTTTGTTTAATTCTTTCACAACTACCTCACTTGTCATTCACTTCTTCCAACTGCCTCTACAATCATCAATCCTCTTTACTGGATCATATCTCTGTATTTTAAATCCTTGGAAATCCAACATTTAATTTATGTTCTTTTGCAATTAATTTATTCTACAATAATCCATCACTCAATTCCTCTCTTGCTAAAACAAATTCTTCTTACCAGACCTCTGTAAATTTGTACTTAAGCAAACCTGCGACCTCGTTCACTCCTCTAAATATGATTCTTATTCTGAGGCTTCGTGTATGTTTCTTGTGTGGGTTTGTATTTCCATGTCTATTCCTTAATTGTTAGTGCATTCCAAACATGTTGCTACAACTTCCAAGCTCTCTAACTTATTAAAGATTTTCCAGCTCTGATACCACTTGATGCAAATCCAATTTTGAGCTTGCTTATAAACCCATAGTGCCCAATAACTCTCCAAATAATCATTTCCTTCAATCCCTAATCACAATTTCTTTATGGGATTATAAATCCCTTTTTAATAATTCATAGTGGGAGGAGCACAAGGGTGTACAACCCTTTTCCAAAACCATGAGATTCAAGCTTTTAATATATATATCGCAACTCCTTTGTATATATCTCGACCCTTTGACCGTTCTTTATAACAACATCCTCTCACATTTATTTCTTCTTCTATACTCTGCGCTCTTGAACATCGCTTTATCTCATACAACCTGATCACATGACCTTGGAATTCAAATGCTTGATACTCAAGTGCCCGACCGTTTTCTATGTGCGCACTTCTTTACTTCTCTAGGCTTTAAGCCCTCAAACATAATACCTTTGTGTTGGACCACTACTCCATGTAATACTATGTGTGCCCTTTGATTAAGCCTTATGGGCTAGCCCACTCTTGTGCCTTCTACACATAATCCTACTCAATAGTTGTTGGCACGTTGAATAAAGGATTACCAAAAATCTTCGGGATAGAATCCTCTACGCGAGGTCCACTCTGCCATGTAAGCTCTATCCTTTATGCCTCTCCTTCACTTGTCTATCAACAAATGGGAAGTCCTGATCCGTTTTCAATATTATGGCGAAGTAGGAAAAGACCCTTATGAAAACTGCTAGGGTAAACCCCCAGGTGGGACCCACTAAGGCTTCGTGCCCCATACAATTTGGCTTTTTTATTTCTATTGGTTGAATCACACTTCAACTGGTCCAGTTAGCCCACTTACTTCATTAACCACTCCTCTTGTCCTTCTAGGGTGATACCTCTAGCCTGACACTCTCAACTCTGTCTCCTGGCATTGTCTGTTAATAAAACTTCAGTCATAGGCCTTCTCAATTGACAGATATCTTCAAAAGTGGAAAAGAAAAGTATTGATTCCTTCACTATGTTCTCCTATGTACTCCTCCTACTATGCCACTCTGATATTTTATTGTTATGCCATCCTTTCAAACCTTTCATTATCTACTCACCACAGCTATTTCACCCAAGTCTTTTTTTCTTCCCCAAACTCGACCTTTGTGACTCTGCACAAGCCTTTCCACAAACTTCTATTTCTCACTCAGGAGCTAGACTTGATCCAGTCTATTGTTGAACCCGTTTACTTTTGGCTTCTTGTTGTGCACTTTGATTCTCTACAAGCAATATATATTATATATATATGTGTGTGTGTGTATGTGTGATGGTCCCTCCTGAGCTTTATTCACGTTCAACCACTCTACATACGATCCTCGATTTCTCTCATACAACTATAAATTATGTAATCACACAACTAGAATATTATATTGTTGAATATAAATACAGTTTACAAAAGGATATTCTCTGTTTGATTTACATCATTCATCCCATTCTGGGGCAAGCTAGATCTTGGCTTCACAAGCCTCTCAGTTGCCCACTCTATCTGCACTCCAACACACCATTCTCTTCTATTCTAACTATTATGTTTAAATACAAAGGGATTATAAATTAATTCATTTCAAATCCAAAGAATTCTCACATGAACATATAATCTAGGATTTCTTAGACCCAAAAATCTCTCACTGATCTAACTTCCCTCATTTCTCTCTAAATCCCTGAATATTCTCGAGATCTATTCATAGGAATAGATCTAATTACAATTTCATTCCTAAATACATATTTTCTAGAATCTTCTCACAAACTTAAGGAAAATACAATAATGAATGAATTATATTTAATTACATGAATTAGGGAACCAACTCCCTTGGTAAATGAAACAATCCCTAGGTCTAGTCAAAAGGATTTGACTTGGAAGTGGAATGCTCCTGCATCACATGTGCTTTATGATTGACTTGATAAACTATTGTAATTGTAAATTTTCTTTATGATTAGGAATTAATGGTTGAAGATGATTATGATACAATTTCCTGATAACCTCATACAAAGGACAAGGGAATAGGATGCTCATTAGAAGGCTAATGAATGGAACATGTTGTTCTTAGAAATTTTATATTAAAGACCACTCGTTGAAGACAGATTTGAGGCAAGGAAATGCCTTTAGTCATACAAAGAAGAACGAGGACATTGACAAGGGAATGCATGTCGAAGAAGGGTAAAGGAGTGAGATGGAATCCTTGATAAATTATCAATTGTGTATGCATAGGGATGGAAACCATGTAAGTATGGAAAATTAGTGAAGCTAAAGAAAAAAAGTTAAGGAACTGGGCAAGAATTTGTTTAAGGTAGGTTTGTATCTTTATGATATTTTTTAAATAAAATGAATATAGTGAATGAATGCCCAAGTGGGGTATGATTAAGGTGGAAGGATGCTAGCACATAAGATATGGTAAAATATTATAAATCAATGCAAGTTGTCTTGATGGACAACAATTATATCAGTGAGTAATACATTCATAGGTCAAAGACAATTTATGATGGATAATGCATTAAGGGAATGCATTAATATGAATAATGACTATTTGGATATGTAAATATATGTCTATCATAAAATACTTAGTGGAAATGTGATAAAAATATAGTTATATTTGATATGATCATGAGTTATGAAAATCTAGTAATCTATATACTGGATGCAAAGAATGCATGTATGCTTATGTAGGACACGCTTTAAAATGATTGTGGATAACAATGATTGTTAATGCTTTTGAAAATATACTAAGTGCTGAAGTGAGTGGCATGAATCCCTTAGTCCCAAAAAGATTAAAGTGGAATAATAAATAAATAATTACTTATAAATTCTGAGATGGATACCTTAGTGAAGAGAGTGAATTTGAAACTCTCATCTCCTAGCTAATTTGATTTGTTGGTATGAAAATTTGGATTGTCATATGAATTACTTGGAATGAGTGTAATGATATTAAACAAATATGTAATGCAAATATGGATTCCTTTTAATTTTATGGATTACATTTGAAATGATTGAATAATTGAACGTGTGATGGTTTTGAAACAAATTTACAGGTTGTTGTAAATGGTATATTCAAAGGGATTTATGCATAAGAAGCTAACATTATTTGGTTGAGCGAAAATGTAGATAGTAGGAAGAATGTATTGGGTATGGCATGGAATATAAGCCAATGATGAAGGATGGGAATATTATCACCTATAAAAGAGCCAAACGTTATGAGAAGAGTCTCATGTTTGTGGGACCTAGCTTCTATATGAATGAAGTTTGAAAAACAAAATTTCTATTCAAAATTTTATAATATACCTTATGAGAACTAGATGTTGTGATATGTGTGAAAGGATGAATCTATCTAGGAAGGGAAGATAAATGCTGTGAAGTAGGAGCCCAAGAACATGGCCACTATAGTGACATTGTATCACTATGAAATTCCTCGATCACCATAAGTAATGACAAGTAAACCATGTCAGAGAAAGCTAGAGGGATGCCTTGATTATAAGAATCCATGATTAATGACATGTAGAATATGTGAGAGCAAGAAAAAGGGATTCCTTAGTTATCATACTTTAAAATTCTCTTTGATATTCATGTGGGAGGAAGCCTTGGTCAAGTAGATCACCTAAAGGACTGTGTGATAGAGAAGAGGATCACCTAAACTAGATGGAATGCTATAAGTCTAGAAGCAACCAAACTATGAAAAAAATACCATTGTTGAAGCAATGTGAAAGATAAAGGACATGAAAAATGATGTTGACATGCAAAAGATAGGATGCTCATGCAATTTAGAGGAAGCAATTGATATTGTTGCAGTTAAGAATTTTTTTTGTTTGAATATAATGATTGTTTGGTTGATTACATAGTTAGAATTTAATGCAAGAGAATTAATATTTGATATGTCATACATGTAAGACCATAAGGAATACTAACACCTACTACATCGAGATAAAATGTACTGAGAAATGGGGAAAATCATTATGAGAAATATATTTCCCTTGATAAAACAAATTGGAATATAGAATTTGGATCATGAAAGTTGAAAATATTTATTATTGAAAATTTTAAGATAACATCTCATGGTAATTATATGTACTCAATATAGATGAGACAATGAAGCCATCTAGAAATCACAATTGATGGCTACTAAACTAGAAAGAGCATAAAAGAGGCTATTATACATATTTTCATCTCTAGACAAAAAGTATTTATACCCATAGGCTTGCCCAAAACCTATGACAAATAGTTCACTAGAGACCTACTTAACCCTATTGACACACATGCATACATGGTAGAAATAAACAAAAAAGATAATGGATATAGCTTAGCTTTGAAGGTGGATGTCGTAATAGTCCCTCCCACCCCCTTGGGTTGTTCTTGTATTGTGGAAGGTGTTACTTTATAATTAACCCAACATTCATGGTTTGTGGTGAAGACAAGGTTACAAAATTCCTCATTTTCCAACTTCTTCAAAACCTAAAAAAAGGTCACTTTCATGTTTGGCTCATCGAGAGCTTTGTAGCGATATAAATTTTATCTCAATCTAACTCCGAAATTGAAAGTTATGCCCACTTAGAGTTTAACCCATTAACTCTTATTGTAGCAATAAGACACTACCACGTGGCATCCACATGGCTCTAATACATTGCCCAAATATTTCCATGTCACCAATGGAATCTGACGTGGTAGGTATGAGACCAAGGCAACATTTTCGTGGCGCTTGCCATTTCATATTAATCCATGGGCCCCATATAGTCTAGCCTCTTTGTACAAATCTATAACTCCATGTTGTATTTTCTCTCAAGGGAAATCTAGCGTTCACATCATTTTCCATATTGGCACATTCCCTGGACCCCTAGACTTCGAATTTGCTCTCTATTCCATACAAATCTAGGATTAGTCCCACATATGACCCCTTACAATTAATGTACTACGCGAGGTCCACTCTAAATTCGCTACACAACCATGGTCCATTTCAATCCAGTCTTGTACAAGTATTTATTCTAGTGGAGAGACCACGGAAACACCACCTTCTGCACTAAAATTTGCACTTCTTTCATATATGGGATTCATGCCTACAATGTCCGAAGCCACTATGGATAAAATCCATCATAATTGTTTTATATCTGAGCGTCAGATGATAATATTCCCAGCGTGACCCACCCCAAATGCAATTCCAAAATATAGATATGAGCCTTTCTCGAAAGTACACTTGCAGCAATTGGCCAAGCATTGGATCCCTAGATACATCGACCTGCGTTTTACGAATTTGCCTCTCCTGGATATTCATATTTACACCAAAACTCATAGAAAGGGAAATTTATTTCAAAATTTCATGAAGTAGGACATTTTCCCTAGGACGCCAAGTCTTCCAAGGATGAGGCTAAACCTTGATAATTGAAATTCCAATCATTAGTCCATGACCCTGAAAAGTTCAAGTCCTTAACATGCCATCTTATATCAGATTTGGTGCAAAGAGGGGAAAGGAATCCAAGGACTAGATTTCATTAGAACATTACAAACCATGCTACTCAATGACTCTCTATATATTAAAACAATAAGTAGGTGTACATATTCATAGAACATTCACCCCAATTTTAAATTCAGCGGCTCACAACTCCATTAGAATCATTGTTTAACAGATGGCACATAATTCATTCTATTCATAATCAAATTAGTCTACAAGCTTACTTTATGGCAGTGAATTGTCAATGACATAACATGAGAATGATTAAATGTTGGTCATAATGTTTACGGAGTGACCTCATGCAGCCAGTCTCTTCCATAGAATTCCCCTTGCAATTCGTGAATCATTCTTTCCATTCACATAATGTTGAGAGTTCATATCAAACCTATAAAACAACTTGTCGACCAAAGGTATGTAGTATTTGTATTAACCAATCATTACCAATAATATACCAGTTAAGTTAATAATTCACATTCAAATACATTCAAGTCATTACATTTATCTGAATGGTTGGAGATGTCTGGAAACTGAAGGAGGGACTTCAAATCTCCACCCAACCACATGAAAACTACGCCACCATATTTCTTATAGTTGACCATCTCCGAGCCAGATCCATTTTCCTAGGGGATGCTTTCTCAAGGAAATTTCAACCAAGGCTCAGTTGGGTTATTACTATGTTATATGGGTGTGGGTCTACATTTATGTGGTTTATCACTTGTATTTTCAAGGTAGTCACTACAAGAGTTTGTAGCTCAATGTTTGGGTGGTTTATAAACTTACTCAACAAGCACTTAGCAGTTTATTGACCCTTTTCAACTAGCACCCTAGTGAAATGTTACCTTCCTAGTGGTTTATCAAACTTAAAGCAAGCATCTGAGTGTATTGCTAGCTCTTAGAGCAAGCACTCATAGCCCAATCCTCCTCTAAGCCTCCCATTGACCATTCAGGCTTGGACACCACTGTGCAAATGCTTCAACACACCAAAACTGGGGATCACACCCCAACAGTATGAGAAAAATCTTAGTCACAATTTGCATCTCCTCATATGCTCCTTCTCTCCAATTCTCATGCCCAACCATAGTTATTTTACACCCCCCTTCAATTTTTATTATGTTCCTCTTTTTCCTTTAGACTCCTTATCTCCTACTAGGTTGTCTGACTTCCATTTTCCCAAATAGTGGGAACATGAAAATGTGGGCTCTTCATTTTCCAAATTGTTTCCTTTCCAACTGTTGGGTGGTGGAGCATTATATTACACCAAACCACACCACCTTTTTCCCCTTATTTGCACCCTCTTGAACCATGGATCTGTGTGACTCTATCCTCAGGCTAGCCAATCATATTTTCATATTTATTATCATTATATAATTACAAATCATTATAGACAACCATGCTTTCCATGATGGAATTACACAATCATATTTTATTATTAAAAAATCATGGGTCAACATAATGGGTGTTACAAACCCCACCCCCTTAAAGGAACACCGTATTTGGTGTTTTCTATAACTAGAAACCAAAGAACAAAACTGAGGTTTATATAAAAATTATTACATTCACTTATTCATCAAACAATATGAGGTATATTAACCTCATTTGTTTTTCCATCTCCCAAGTGGCCTCATTAGGCCCAAAGTTGTTCCATTGCACCTTTACCTATCTATTAATTGATTTTGGAGCATGGTCTACTTCTGGTCTAGGATGCACAATGGTTCTAGCAGGAGCTCTCCCTTGGGTTCCACCTCTATAACAGACTAGTCACTAATATTATTAGCATCATATACATCCTTCTTCAGTAAATAAATGTGAAAAACATCATGTGCATTCACTATGGGTGGCAAGGCTAATCTATAGGCCATTGACCTCACCCTTTCCAAAATATGGAATGGTCCACAAAATATGGGTTCTAAGTTAGCATATGACCCCATTCCTAGCAAGATCTTCCCTAGTACGATGCAAATATACACATGCTCACCTAGTTGGAATTCCTTATGCATCCTCTGTTGGTCTACATAACTATTTTTCCTATCCCAAGCTACCTTTAATTTCTCCCTAATGTTGGTCACTTCTTGTTTGATTTCCTTCAGCATGTCAAGTCTAAGAACTACTCTATTTACTGGGTCATCCATGATGATAAGAGTATTACATTTTCAGCCATACAGTGCCTCAAAAGGACTCATCCTTAATGACTCCTGATATCCATTGTTGTATGAAAACTCAACAAATAGTAGGCAATCTTCCATGGCCGATGCATGGCATACATTCTTAGCATGTCATCCAAAATTATGTTCACTCTTTCCCTCGAGTCATTTGTTTGAGGATGATAGGTGGTACAAAAGGCTTCTTGGGATCCAAAACTAGAAAACAATGCCTTCCAAAAATTGGAGATTAACTTGGCATTCCAGTCTGAGGTAATATTCTTAGGCACACCATGCAATATAAATATTTCCTTCATGAATATATGAACTATATCAATGGCCGTGTGAGTGGATTTTACAGCTATGGAGAGAGTTTCCTTACTTAAATTATCCACTAATAATGGAATCATTATGTTTGGCTATTTTTAGTAATTTGTAATGAAGTCCATATATATAAATTTCCACTTGCATTTTGGAACAAGAATTGGTTGCAGTCATCAACACAAACTTTCTCCCCAACAAGAAATGCTTCCTTTTTTTAAGGCATGTACTATTTCTACAAGATCTAAATCATGAGTAACATATTTCTTCTCATGTTCATTTAGTTTCCTTGATTCATAGCAAATCACATGTCCTCCTTACATCAAGACTCCACCTAGTCATTCCTTGTAGCCATCAGTGCAAACTAGGAAGTCTTTCTCTAGATTTGTTATTCTCAAAATAGGTGCATTCTTAAGCTACTCAAAACTAGTCACATGTTCTAGTGTTCGCTGAAGTTTTACTCCTTTCCTTTGGAGGGAAGTGATTGGATTCTTGATTTTTGAAAATTTTCGAATGAACTATTGGTAATATCTAGCTAATCCCATGAAGGATTTGATTTCTATGACATTCCTGGGAGTGGACCATTCATTTATGGCCTTGACATGTTGATGATACAAAACTACTCCTTCTTTTGAAACAACATGCCCTAAGTAGTGAACTTGGGTTTGGAAGAATTCACATTTGTTGAGATTTATGTAAAACTTATGCCCCCTTAGTATTTGTAACACCACTGTCAGGTGTTCTTCATGCTCTTTCTTCTCTGGTTTTCGAATACAACATGATGCCATCTACAAAGACCAACATGAATTTTCCTAAATAAGGTTTGAGGAAATTTTTCATTAGGCTCATGAATGTGGTTGGAACATTCATAAGCCCAAATGACACCACTAGAAATTAGTTGCCATATCTTTTCCTAAAGCTTGTTCTGCGGATATATTCATCTTTAATCCCGACCTAACAATATCCATACCTCAGTTATATTTTAGATAATATTGCAGTCCCTCTTAGCCGGTCGAATAAATCATTGATTCTAGGTTGTGGGTACTTGTTCTTCATTTTAGCTTTATTTAGCTACTAGTGGTCAATACAAAGCCACAACGTTCCATCCTTACTTTTTAAAAACAATGTTGGGGCTACCTAGGGTGATACACTGGGTCAAATGTATTCTTTATCCAACATCTCTTTTAGATGTATCTTCAATTCCATGATTTCTGAAGTACTCATGCAATATGGAGCTTAAGCTATTAGAACTGTTCCAAGGATTAGTTCAATGGTAAATTTGATATCCCTCCTGGGTGGTAATCCAAGTATTCCTTTTGGGAATACATCACTAAATTTCTTCAACACTGGGTGACTTTTCAATCTCACCTCACTACTTTCCAATTCTCTGGTCATGTGGATTGCATACAATGCACATCCCTTCCTGTTGCATCACTTTATTGGTAGCATAGTCATTTTCTTGAGCGTGGGTGTTTTCTTTATCCCCCTCAACATATATCTTCTCACCAACATTCCTAAGGCACTTTATCAACTTGTAATAACAATCAATCTTAGCTTTGTGGGCTTCTAACTAGTTCATACTGATTAAAACATCATGTGATCCCAAAAATAACAAGCTGATAGTAACTAAAGAGGACATGCCACTCATGTCCATGGGACATGACTCCACCATGTCTATCACCCATATTTTAGTCCCGATGGTCTATCACATTGTACAAATTTGTGCTAGTCTTTTGTCATTGAGTATAGTTCATCTATAGATGGTTTTCTTCACAAGTCCAATATTGTATAGGCCCCTTCCTCACCCTTCTACCTCTTATTTTGTTGTTTTTATGGGTTTTTTCTACTGGTCATTGTGCAATTTTTTTTATATTCATTCTTGGTAGGAGTAGTGAACTTCCAATTCCTCCCTCCTTGATTATATATTGAAAATTTTCGCCCTTTCCCTTTGAATTTTGTTTTATCCTTCTTCTTTCAGTATGTTTAGACTATGAACTTGTTTTTGGTCTATTCATAGCAATATTTGGTCCTTCATATGGTGTATTATAATCTTTTTGGCTCATCAAATTTAGTTCTACCTTGATAGCCTACGGTAACCCACTTAAGTACCTTTGAATTTTCACATTGTCATCTTCGATATAAGGTACGTACCTCAGCAACTCCAAAAATATGTTAGTGTACTCATGAGCAATTAGTTGTCCCAATTTTAGCTCATGAAACTCCTTGACCTTGTTTTAATAGTACCTATAAGACATGTATTTATTTTGGAAGTATCTCTCAAATCTCCTTACGGATATATCCTTATCTCAATGTCCTTGAAATTCCTCAATTATTCCCACCAGATATAAACTTTTCATTTCAGTCTAGCAATATCTACTTTGTCTTTCATGTTTTCAGAGTATTCATGTACCCTAAAGTATTTATTCATCCCTAAAAGCTAAGCCTCTACCTCTTCTTCCTTCTTTATCTCCACATCTGTTGATAAATCTAGGGCATCATGTATTTAACTTGATTTCTCTTCTATTATGACATTATCTTATGATGTTTCACTTGTTATATCTTATTTCAATTTGTTATGTTCTTATCATTAAGACTAATTCCAATCCATGAAGATCACAAACAAAAGGGAACACAAGATGTAGGTGCACAACCAGGGAAAAATCCCTAAGTAGGGGAAAACCCAGTCAAGAAATCTTCCTTCAATAGATTCATATCACAATGAGACAACCAAGACTCTTGACACCTAGACCAAAAAACAACCTTCCATCCATCAAGTCAGCCTAGCTCACATCTGTTGGTCCATTTCTTTATATGTAGTTTATCTTGACTTTCTTATACTTTGGTCTTGCAATAGTAGTCACCTTAAACTTTAGTTCGGTAGTTGCAAGTATTCTTTGATCTTGGTCTTGTAGTCATAAATCTCAGTCCTGATATTTTTATCACATAAAAATATTGGTCCTTTGTAACATATGAAAAAAAAATTGATCCTCTATCACATATACTTCGGTCCTGTAATACATATACACTTTGGTCATGTAATATATATACTTCAGTCCTTCCATAATATATATACACTTCGGTTGCCTATCACATGTACTTCGGTTCTTTGTTATATTTACTTCAGTTCACCTGTAATATACATAAAATTTGGTCCTCGTGTGAGATATACAAACTTCAGCCCTCTATCATATTTCAATCCTGAAATAGCTTGGTGTAATATGAATTGTAACCCTCCTTCCTTCGTTGTTTATAATTTGAACTTCTATGAGATATATACTCGAACTAATGCACTTCTAATTGGGGTCGAGTTCATGTGTTTATATATAGTTGTTTTTGTGAGTTGACATAAGTAATTTAATGAGCCGACTTGCAGAGAGTTGATTTTTGAGGCCAACTTGCAAGGCTTGATTTGATGGAAGAGGTAGGACTTTAATTTGACACAAAAATATGTTCCCAAGAAGGGTTTCTTAAATCAAATTCTGAATTTGGCTGAACAAAAAATATCCTAGAAGCCTACAATGGAGGCTTGATCTATGACCATTGACCCAAGCATGAAATCCATACTTTAATAAGTCAATACAAATTCCTTTTGAGAAATATATTACATCTTGACTTAAGTACAATTATGAAGACCGACACTAGTTACATTTTCTAACACTCCCTCTTAACTAGGGAGGTATTCATAATTACATATATATAGACGTACATGGAATATATCAAAATGAACTACGAATATTTCTAGAACACTCAATGTTATAGACTAGACACCTGACCAATGTAATCTATCTGGGTGGGACTAAGATGGACTCAAGATTTCATCCAATCTAGGTACCATCAAGCTTACTTACTAACCATCATCCCATGGATCTAGGTGCATATCCAAGGTCAGAGATACAAGACCAATGCCACAGTCCCTCTTTTGGATCTAGACATCAACTCATAGGCCAGCCAAATGTCCTTCCAAGCATCCACCATTAGATGCTTCAACTCTCCCTATCAAACTAGATATATCCATTTGTCCAAGCATGATTCTAGTGTGTTCATCCATTTTATGGAGATATTTACATGTACAAGCACAACCCCAATCAATAATAAACTTACAAATATAAGTAAACAAAAAGCTTCAGGGTATTCTGATGCCAAGTTATCTAGATACAATTTGTTAGAAGTTTTCTTCTTCTTTCATTTCTTAAGAAAAAACTTCATGAATGTTTATCAATAATAATTTTATTCATTTGAGTTCATACTTACTTCAAGGAATTCACTGACATAATATGCCCTCCCACTTAACTAGGGAGATATACTCTTTCTTCTATCTAGGCTCCCTCTCAACTTAGGGATATCAACAAATTCATAATATCGGAGAAACTTCATCCTTTCAAAGCTTCATTTATGGAATCAAGGTTATCATGATATATAGCTTCCTTCATCATGTTTATGTGAACATCTTCATCATCTTGAAGATCATGTACCTGCAAAAATTTAATATCAAGTACAACCAAAATAAAATATGACATCAAGTTACTAGATACCTAAACCTAGTTAGAAAAGGTTACATCTTTTTATACTTTAGACTTTAACAACTTGCTAGGGTTTCATCATAAAATATAGACTTCAAAGCCTTATACTCTCAAGATAGACTTTGTTTTTGATAATCAAGCTATCCTCTTAGTATATTTATATCTAGGGTTTCATCATTGAGACTTATATTAATACTTAGGTAAACCCTAGAAACAAATATCAAAATGAGATACACACCAATCTTACCAAGTTAGGTTTTCAATTTAGCAGAAGAATATATTCCTAAGGAATCATTCCTAGAATCTCCTTTTTTAAGGGTTTTTCTTATAAACCCTAATTTAGGGTTTCAATTTGAAAACCATAATTTATCAAAATTTTAACAATATAAGGTCTTGGTTTATAACAACGATAACAACAACAAACCCTAAAAGATTAGGAATTTTCCATAATACTACGAAAACTCTAAATATTATAAAAATAGACTTTTCTTTATTGGTTAGAAGAAGATTAGGGTTACAACATTATGGTTAACATATCCTTAAGCAAGGAATTTATTGTACAAACCCCAAGTAGATTAGGGTTTAATTGACATACCCGTAGTTTACGGTTATATGGTGAACCCTAAAGTTTAGGGTTTCATAAACAAAGAAAATAATATTATGAGGGTAGATTTAAACCCTAGCAAGAATCCTTATGATTCAAAAATTGAGACATGAGAGAGTTAGTAATACCAAGAAAAAATAAAAAATAAAAGGATTAGTTGCAAATTTTTGGTTTTTGAACATACTTGACGTTGCTCCTTTTTACAAACCTTGTATGGTTATTATTATTGAGGGGGTTCCCTTTCAAATATGATAGAATTTTCATGATTCATTTCCTTATGAGTCTTCTTGTGCCCAAGGATCCCACTCGATTTATCAAGTTACCATTCCTGCAATATTAATTTACAAGCACAACCAAAATATACAAGTATAATAGTGTAGAGACCATCTAGGAGTTCCATTATTTTGAATGAATTTCATCATTCAAATCTATTTCATAAACTATCTAGACAAGTTGTTTACCTTTGTGGATGATGAGGGAAAAGCCTACATGGTTAAAGGCATTCCAAGAAAAATATCTATCAGGAATTTTTTTGCTATACAAATGAAAAAGTATGGTAGGAAAGGGTGCCAATTGTTCACTATTCAAGTGCAAGAACTACCTAAAAATGAACCACAACCATCATTAGTTGAACATCCTACGTTAGAAGAGTTTAAAGACGTGTTTCCAGAAGAAATACCAAGACTTCATCCTAAGGAGGGACATTGAATTTAGAATTGATATTATACCAGGTGTTCTAGTTTCCAAGGCTCCATATAGAATGAGTATACCTAAATTAATGAATTAAAAATCCAATTACAAGAATTGTTGGATAAAAAGTACATCATGCCAAGTGTGTCTCCTTGGGGAGAACCTGTATTATTTTTGAAAAATAAAAATGGAGTGGCGATGTTATGGATAGAGTATAGACAGTTGAATAAGATGACCATCAAAATCAAATACCCCTTACCAATAAAAGATGATTTATTTGATCAAGTTAGGGGAGATTTTATATTTTCAAATATTGATTTAAGATTAGGATACCATCACATTAGGATCAAGGATGAAGATATACATGACAACGTTGTGCACCCGCTATGGACACTATGAATTTGTGGTGCTTCCATTTGGGTTGAATAATGCACTTGCCGCATTCATGTGTCTCATGAAAAATGTGTTAAGGCCCTTCTTAGACAAATTTGTCATTGCCTTCATAAATGACATTCTGGTATATTCAAATAGTAAGGAAGAACATGACCAACACCTAAAAATGGTCCTCCACACTCTAATAAATAACAAACTTTATTCTAAGTTCAGAAAATGATCATTTTATCAGAAGCACATACATTATTTGGGGCATGTAATAGCAGAAGAGGGAATTGTTGTAGACCCTAAAAAGGTAAGAGAAATTTTAGAGTGGCCAACACCCAAGAATGTGGAAGAAGTCAAATCTTGTATGGGAATCACATGCTCATTATATGATATTTATAAGAGGATTCTCTAAAATTGTTCATCCAATCACTAATCTATAGAAGAAAGGAATCAAGTTTGAATGGAAATATAAGTGTCATGTTAGTTTTGACAAGCTTATGATAGCTCTTGACAACAACTCTTACTTTAGAATCGGTTGATCCCAATAAGGAATTCATGGTGTGCACATATGCAAGCAAAGAAGGTTTGGGAGGATTCTTAATGCAAGATGGCCATGTCATTCACTATGAATCATGAAAATTAAAGGAACATGAGAAAACTATGTTATACATGCTTTGGAATTATTAGTAATAATTCATGCCTTTAAAATGTGGAGACATTATTTAATAGGGAGGAAATTTCAGCTGAGAACAGATAATATGAGTCTCAAATACTTGTTTGATTAGCTTAACTTGAATGCAAGACAAGCTAGATGGTCAAAATTAATTAGTGAGTATGATTTTGAGATTTTGCATATAAAAGGAAAGGAGAATAAAATAGTTGATGATTTAAGTAGAAAAATTAAGTATCTTTGTGTTACGACAACAATTAGTTGGCTGACAATTTTAGTTGAAAAAGTCAAAACAACTGCAAGTTCAAATCTAGAATACGTAAAAATTAAAGAAAAAAAATGGGAGAAAAAGAATATGATTTCTCAATTAATAGCCAAGAATTATTGTTGTTTAGAGGCAGAGTTTACATAGGAAATGAGGTAAATTTGAAATTTTTTTTATTAGATGAGTTGCATAAAATACCAATGGTTGGTCACCCTAGTTATAAAAAGTTAATTACTATATTGAAGAATTTGTTTTATCGGGAAAACATGAAAAATGGGACCGCTGAGTATGTGGAAAGATGTCTTGAATGCCAACAAGTTAAGGCATCTTATCAACATCACATTCATTTATTACAATCATTTTCCATTCTTGAATGGAAATGGGAGACTATATCAATGGATTTTATTACTATTATACTAAGAAGCAAAAAACAACATGATGTTATCATGGTTGTGGTTGACAAACTCAACAAGGAAAGACACTTTATTCCAGTTAAATCCACTTTTAAGGCTATAAACATTCAGAATTCTTGGGGTATATAAGGTTGTAATTTCAGATAGAGATGCTAAGTTCACCTCCAAATTCTGGAAGGGATTATTTGAAAACATGGGATCCAAATTAAAATTTAGCACATCCTATCATCCTCAAATGGATGGTCAAACAGAAAGGACCAAACAGATATTGGAGGATATGCTGAGGATATATGTGACGGACAAACAAAATAAATGGGAGGATCTCTTACCTCTAGCTGATTTTTCCTATAACAATGGGTATCAAACTTCTTTAAAAATGAGTCCATTTGAAGTTATGTATGGAAGAAGATGCAGGGTTCCATTGAGTTGCAAATTGATATGAGGACCTGATATGCTAAGAGAAATTGAAGAGATAGTCAAATAAATCAAATAGAATTTGAAAACGGCCCAAGATCGTTAGAAGAGTTGTGCAGATTTGAAGAGGACTTAGAAAAAATTTAATGTGGGAGATCATGTATACCTGAAATTCAAAACTAAGAAGAGTACACTAAGACTGGTAGCTATGCTAAGCTATCTTCTAAATATTGTGGACCCTTTGAAGTGCTAGCCAGAGTTGGACTTGTTCCTTACCACCTAGGCGTACCAACCAACATTAAAATTCAAATGTGTTTCATGTTTCAATATTAAATAAATATGTACATGATCCTTCTCAATTAATTGATTGACATGTTGTAGAGGTGGAAGTAGAGGGAGAGTTCCTAGCAAAACCATTGTGTATTCTAGACCAAAGAGTGGTTACCCTCCATAATAGAGAAGTGTTTTAGTTAAAGATTCAATGGAAACATTTCACTCTAGAAGAAGCAACCTAGGAATTATAGGATAATTTTAAGGAAGCTTATCTCAACATAAATACTTCATTGTAATTATATGTATATAAGTTAAATTTTGATGTTAGTATGCTACATTAGAAAGATAGACACACACACACACACACACACACACACACATATATATAATCTTTCTGATAATGACTGATGTATAATTGTTGCTGTAAAGTTGTTTTTATTTTTTATTTTATGAATAAGGACAAATTGGAAAATTAATGGCTAGGGAAAAATGGATGAAAGAGGAAAAAATGCTGCAATTTTATTTTGAAAATTGTTATTATCCATCAAAAGTCCTAGGAATCTAATATGAGTGATTAGCTTTAATTCTAAAAATAATTAAATGGTCATTTAGATGTTTCCTAGAAGACATAAATTTGTCTTCATAAGTGGCAAACAAAGGCTCATAATGAGTATTTAACTACTTACCACCCATTGGTGAGGTGGAGGTAGTTAATAACCACCCAAAGAAGTGGTAGATGGATATTATCTAAGAATTCTCTTGTTTTTGTCTCAATTATTCTGAGAAATGAATAGAAGAGACTAAAGAGAAGCAAAGAGAATAAACAGAAAGGACACTTGCAGGCCTAATTTTCTTGGGGGGACAATCAGAGTTTGTTATGTCAAGGCTGGGAGAAGCCAAGTAACTAGCCATACATTTTCATAATTATTTCAAGTTAGTGTATTCTACCTTTGTTTTCCATGGATATATGTACACATATAAGATAATATTCTAAGTTTTGGCCTCTGAAATGCATAATGTATTGCCTGTTTGAAAAGATTTTTCTTTAACTTTGTATGGAATTATATCAGTTGTAGAAAGAAATTAGAAAAGTGCAAAAATTATAGAAGATATGTGTTTAAATTATTATCAGTATGAGAAAAAGAAAGAAAAATTAAGATATGGAATGTTTAAACATTGTTTTTCATTGTTGGTAATTTATTTAGTTATAAGATTCAGATATGGCTGTAGAAATGAGTAGTAACAAAAAGATTAGAAGTTGAAAATAGAATTTTATTTTGTTAGTTGTAAAAGATAAATTCAGAACGATTTATTTATTTATATTTCACTACAATCATATAGTTGTGTAGATGAGTTGAAAGGGAAATACAAAATCATATTTTTGAAACAAAATTTCTCTGTTAGAAACGAGAAAAAGTTTCTCCAAGATATTCATAATTCCATTGAGAAATAAATTCACTTATATCTTAGAAAACTTGTAAACCTATAAGCCTACTATCTTAATGGCAGTAACTAAGGAATTTTCTATGAGAATTTTATAAAATAAAGAGTTTTAGTAATAGTAAATCATGAAAATGAGAAAATAAATAAATATATATTTAAGTAGATAATTGAGCTCTTGTATTCTTAGAAGAGAAAAAACTTACAAATCCAGTAAACCTGGAGCTAGAAATATCGAGAAGAGATTATCGACACTTTTATGATAGGAGAAATATTACTAGGAGATTGTAAGACAATGAATTTAAATTTTGGTAAAGATACTTATTGCTATTACAAAAATATAGTATATATAATAAAACATAAGTTTGTACTATAAGAGGATTTTGTAAGAGAAATAAAATACATGTTTCTTTATTAAAAATTTTTGAATGAGAATGGAAACTGAATAGTCGTAAATAATTGAACAATATAATCTATCCTAAACAATAGAATGAGTTCGCAATTGTTCTATAGGAAGGCTCTTATGAACATAACATATATATATCTAAACAAAATATTACAAGAAAAGAATAATTTCATGAAAAAAATCTCTTTTATTAAGAGATTACATATTTATAAAGTTATATAAATTGTATAAACAAAAATATATATATGAAAATGAGTTTGGGTATTTAGGAACTCAGTAAAGTAAATTTTGAGCATGCACAGAAACATAATTTATTGATGTAAACATCAATTCAATCCTTGATGCTTTCATTCAATAAGAAGAGATTGTCTCCTGAAGATAACAACCTTCAAGTTATACATGCTAATAAAATAATGAAGAAATAAAATAATAGAACTATAGTTGTCTTTTGCAATAGAGGAAAACTCTGCCCTATTCATTAAAAAAAATTAGAAGGTCGAAGGTCTGTTCCCAACTTGGAAAGGGAATCGAAAAACATGTTATAAGACAACAGAAACCAAATGACTTTTCTGAAACCATGCACAACAACAAAACAAGCAAATTGTGCCAGGTTTAGCGTCAACTTTTAGTGCATTTTTTTTCCAATTGGGATGAGCATCGTGGCACTAAATCTGACTCTCTTGTACAATTTTTAAAGCATATTTTTTTTCTGCCATAGATTGCATCCTTTTTTACACAATTTTTTATCATTTTTTGCATCTAGTTTTTCATCATGTTTTGTGCCTTATTTTGCACCACTTTCTGCATCTAGTTTTGCACCTTGTTTTACGACAACTTTTGCTTCCAGTTTTGCACCAGGATTTACATCTAGTTTTATGACAGGTTTTGCTTCTATTTATGCGCCAAATTTTGCATATGTTTTTGCATCGTTTTTTGCTTCCAGCTGTGTGCCATTCTTTGCTTCTAGTTTTGTTCCATCATTTGCATTGGGTTTTATACCATCTTTTGCATTCAATTTAGCACCATTTTTTACACCCAGTTTGTGCTAGTTTTTGCATCTAATTTTACACCAATTCTTTCTTCTAATTTTGTACCTATTTTTGCACCATTTTTTTACATCCAATTTTGCACCATATATTGAATATGATTTAGCACCAAATTTTGCATCTATTTTTGTGCATAATTCTGCATCTTGTTTTGCACCACTTTTTACATCCATTGTTGTGTTTATTTTGTCTCCCTTTTTTGCACCATATTTTATATCATTTGTTGCATCCAATTTTTCATCCTTTTGAGCATTCAAATTTTCATCTAGATTTGCATCATATGTTGAGGCATGTGTTGCGCCTACTTTTGCATCCCATTTTGTGTCTAATGTTACATTCAATTTTGAGCCATTTTTTACGTCAAATTTTGCATTTGTTTTTGCACTTCATTTTGCATCCAACATTGCATCTCAATTTGCATCCAATTTTGAGCCATTTTCATGCACATTTTTACACCATTTTTTTTGTCTACTTATGTGTCCAATTTTGCACAATTTTTTACATCCATTTTTGCATGATTTTTGTTGTCTAATTTTGCATCCTTTTCGGCATCCAAATTTGCATCATTTTTTCTATGTCATTTGTGTCCACACTAGCATCTCATTTTGCACCTATGTTTGAGTCTAAATGTGTATCTAGTTATGGATTATTTTTAGCATCCAATATGGCGTCATTGGTTTCACCCTTTTCTTATCCCCATTTTGCATCTTTTTGTGTGCCTTTTCTTACATCCTTTTTTGTGCCCAATTTTACAACATTCTTTGAATCCTCATTTGGCATCTAAATTTGCATCCTTTTTAGCTTATTTTTAGCACCCAACTTGGCATCCTCTTTTGTATCTAATTTTACGTCTAGTTGTTTGTCCTTTTCTGTATCTAGTTTGGCGTCCTTGTTTGTGCCCAGTTCGGCGTCCTTTTGTATGCCATGTTTGGTTCCCTTCTTTGTGTCTAGTGTTACAATATTTTTTACTTCTTGTTTGAAACCATTTTTGTATCCTTGTATGCATCTTGTTTTGATGCGTAGTTTAACATCCAATTCTATTCCCAATTTTACATCCATGGTTAAACCACATTTGGCATTTTGTTTAGAGTGTATTTTTATTTCCATTTATGACCCCCCTTATGGGTCAATTTTACTAATTTCAATTACATAGTGAAATATATTACAATTTTTAAATATCATTAAAGAAAATATGACAATTTAAATTGATAACATAGTGTTTGTAAATAAATTCAAGGGAAACTAACAACATCCATCCAAAAAATAACAATATCATCATATATAATAATTCTCCATCAAAAAATCATTAACAATTTCCAATATACATATATCGCTACCAAATCAATACCTGTCACAAATATCATTATTCCAAGGTAAATTCACAACATTCATAGAAAAAAGTAATATCATCATACATAATGATTCTACATCAGAAACATTGACAATTTTCAACACATATATAAAGTAACAAGATAATACTAATAATATTGTCATTGTCTTTAATCAAATAAACTAAAATTCAAATGCATGATTACCTGATCAAAATCTTTCATGAATATAATTATTTTAAGGCAAATTGACAACATTCATCCAAAGATAGTAATATAATCATACATAATAATTCTCCATCAAATTAATGTTGATAATTTTCAATATGTACATAAAGTAACAAGCTAATAATGATAGTTTAATCATCATATTTAATCAAATCAACTAAAATTCAATGTATGATAACCAAATGAAAATGTTTCATAGATATCATTAGTGTAAGGTAAATTCATAGCATCCATATAAAAATAGGAATATCCATGATCATCAAGATATCACTATCTAGCACCACCAAGATCATAGTCAAGGTCATTCTCATGATCATTAACATGGTCATCATCTTGACCATCCTGATCAGTTTCATCCACATCATCATCATCAATGCTATGAAAATCATCATCATCATCATCACCAACACTATCACCATCTTCATCATCATTGTCTCCTATATCTAACGTATGTTCAAGATAGTCTGGATCATCATCTCCAGGGTCATTACCTATAACATTCTTGAAAAAAAATCAATATTACATGTTAGTATTAATTCCATAACACAATTCATATAGGATACAATAACATATAATAGTACTAAAGAGTAAAATGAAATTTGGTTTAATATATATTCAAGATCCAGTTAAGATTGTGCTTGTAATTCACATTAAGTAGTAGAAGCAATTTTGAATGCATATATTGAAGTAGGTACAAAATTTTTCTTCATATTCTATTGTAAATGTTTCTTATGATGTACATGCACCATTGATAAATTAAAATTTACTAGAAGCTTTAGTTCAAATTACAATTGTAATTCGGAAGTGCATAATCTTCTTAATCACAAATTGTGAACATTCTGCATAATGGACTCAGAACAAGAATTCACCACCATGCTTTGGGTTATCATTATTGGGTTAAGAATCAAGATGAAAACAATCATCTCATTCATAAATTGAAAGGAAAACAATCAACCTCAACTTCTACAATAAATTGGTAGCTAATTCAAGTTATCATCAATCTCAACTAGCTTACACGATACAACAGTGTCATCCTAAAGAAGTTGTAGGATATTTAAGAAGAGATGTCCATGGAAATGTAGGTCACCAACAACGCAAAACATACATTAAAGAGTTCAACATGATAAATCTTACACCATGCCACATCTGAAAGGGTATATCATAATTGTAAAGTAAACAACTATTTAAAAATGGTTTATGAATATTATCATAAATCCATCTCATAGATATCATAAGATAACAACAAAAATAATTCTTGAATATATTGTACTGTACATATAACAACCCCTCCTAAATTATTATTATTATTATTGGTCTAAGTTCAACATTGTTGAGGTTATATCACGGTCATGGCATAGTTCTAATTCGAGTAGGTTTTCTTTTACACTTGGGTTACCCATTTTGTAACACCATTCCTTCAAGGACTGGATGTGTAAATTATGGATATGACTATTTTAAATAAATAGAGGGTGTATCACATACTAACAACCCTCATACCCATTTGTAATAGAGAGGTTCTTGAAGCTTACAAAGAAATCCATATGATTTCATGATGTGTACTCTATAACTAAGAGAATTTTAATTTGTTTTTGGTGTGAACATATTTTATATAGCCATATGGATATTTAGAGTGTGCTTTTATTTCCATTACAAATGTTAATCACCTAGTTTTATTAAGGGCACAACCCATTTTTGGCTTCATGTTGTGGGCCTCCCATTTTTACAACTCATATGGAATAAGGAGAAATTATAACATTGATGCAATGGTTGCTACAGGCCCAAATAAACCCTGCAATTTCAACCTGTACATTGGTTGTACATGTGCTAATTGTAGAAGAGTTTTAACTTGTAGACTCCTATGCTAGTTAGAATAATTAATTGTAATGAGTGAACAATTATATGTGTATGTACATAGATTTATGTCTAATCCACCAGATTTCCAAATGCAAAATTCATGATATTGAGCCTATTACTAATAAGGTATCATGATGAATAAATTCTCTTCACGTATATAAATATATGGAAATCGATAATGGTGCTTGCAATGAAAACCTGGGTTTTGTTTGCATATTTAAGAAATAGTTAGAGGTACTTTCCATATTCTAGAGCTCCACATGCTAACACTTAAGGTGACTAGGGAAATTTTCACCCTAATATAAGCTTGAAGTGATAGAACAAGATACTATGCAGGTGTTATACACAAAGCCTTTAAGGAAACATACCATCAAACTAACCTTTAGAAATCAATCTCTAAGGAACTTGATACTAGCATTAAGGATAGAATGTAATACACCTAGTTCAAATTAGTATATAAAGAATCTATATTAAGTATGGATGTACCACTTGGCTTGTGAAAAGACAGACAATAGCTATACCTATATTGTTCTATGTTACAATCCATATGCATTACTAAAATTGAACCATCAGTTAACATTTCAAGTTCCTAATGCTACAGATATCATATCAAGAATTGATTGTCTATGTATTGGTGCTTAACATGGTTACACACTCAAGTGATGGATATATCTCATATAAATATGAACTTATGCATATGAAATTACACAAAATGTTCAAATTAGTCTTAAGCTACTATTACAGTTTAAAATAATCCATGACTCAACTGTGTTTTGCAAAATTTGTAAGCAGAATGCACATCTAATTTTAGTGGATTAACACGAACATACCTTCCCAAGATCTCTCCATAAATGACCAAATCTCAATTACCCCAAAAGGAAGGCACCATGAAAGTACAAAATGGCAGAATGTAAAGGATGTAAGATGATATTGAGAAGCTAGATGGTGGAATTTTGTCTCAGGATTTTAATTCTTGCCCTAGTATCAGTTGAATAGGCACCAACAAGAAATGGTGACAGAGCATCGTGTGATTCTACCATACACCGATGACAAAGGACAGGAATTCCATAGAATTAATGAAATCTAGCCATTAATTTAAGTTTCTCTCAAAAGTCTGATTTAGCACTTGGAAAGTGAGTAATTGGTCCCTCCAAATGTAGTGGTTGCAAGATTGAAGAAAAGGATATGAGATCCCATCCTTCTATAGTTATTCTACTGCAAAGGAAGCTTGGACCTGGTTGAGAAAAATTTGTGGACAACCATGCCTTCAGATATGGTATATACTAAGTCACTTTGGAAAGATGAAATATTAAAGCAAGTATGGTATATGTCTCACCGAGTCACCAGGTTTTGTCTTTTGGTTTCTATAGAAAGCAAGGAATAGCCATGCCTTCAGGTTGGTTCTGCAAATGTTTTTAGAAAATATACTAAGCCACTTTGGAAAGCTGAAACATTAAAGAAGATATGGTATATCTCACCAGATTCTTTTTTGTTTTTTTGTGGAGAGAAAGGAATAACAAGATTTTGACAAAAATCATGCCACTGTAGAGAAGATTTGGGGAAATATGTGAACGAGCCAACCTGGAGACGACTAAATCTAGATGTAAACAGAAAAGGTTTGGTCATACATCATTTAGAAAAGTTTGTCATCCTTTAAATGGGTTTCCCCTTTGATTCCTCTTCAAGATAAAGGGGGTTTAGAAAGTTTTCTTGCACTCAGACTTGGGACCCAGCTCCTAGGACTCGATCAAATACAACTTTGACAGAACCTTGAAAGGTAATCCAGGCCTAGTTCAAGTTGGAAGGGGTTTTACAAATGACTGACAACACAACCTAGGGATCCTCATGAACTTCCTAAACACCAACACTAATAACCAAGCGGAAGGTGATGCCCTGAGGATGGAAATAGCAGAAGCTCTTGATAAAAGTACCAAAAATATGAATTTTGAAGAGGATTCCAAACTTGTTCGGATGATTGCTGACAGAAACATATCTTGTCAATCCTGGGACCTGAATAGCAAAGTGTATTGCTTGATTCAGGAAAAGGATTGTTTTGAAGTGTGGGACTTCATTTATGTAAGAACATCTGCAAATAAGATAGTTGACCAATTAGCCAATCAAGTTGTCCACCAGGAAACAAATCTTTCACATTCCCCTTCATTCCTAACCAAAGAAAGTTTTCTTTATCTGATGAGACAAGGGTAGGATGAGCCTTTTCCCACCATTCCTCCATCATAATGAGAATCTCATGCAGAAAAGGAAGGATGATGAGAAAGCATCTCCCATTTATGAAGAGGAAATGGTACAGTTGGCACCTAGGTTCTCCTGGTGGAGTACTATGCAATACATCTTAAATTCAATGATCCTAGAGAAATCAACATCCTCCCACCAACTCCAAATTCCATCTAGTTAATGACATGAGTGTTAGTGTAGAAAAGAGCATGCATAATTTTTTCATAAACTAGGTTGGATTTTTACAGTTTGAGACTCAAAAATGGCAAAAGGAAACTGCATCTGCTCAAGATCCAAATTATGAGTACTTATATGCCTGTTATTTGATTATGCTCCCTACATGTTGGTCTTATTTTAAGAATGTTTCTTTACAGGCTGTACAATCTTATGCATATGTTTAAGGAACATATTCTTTGGATGGCTCTATAGTAGCAATAGTCTGAGGCTCTAAACCATTTCACTATCTTGAAAAATAAAGGCAGTCCTAAAGTAGGCTCATGCAGTTTATCATGGTTCTAGGATGCATAATCTGTAATTGTGTGGATGTATCTGACTGCTCTTACTTTGGGAATAAAGCTCTATATACAATAAACACAGTTTTCCATAATAAAAAAAATTATACACTATAAGGTTGTAACATGTTTGTTGGAAGACCTAATCACTGTGCAACAAGGTCATTGCTTCCTTGCTCTAGAGCCACTAATTGAGGATCAAATGGGATGGTTTAATATTGGGATTTCCAGTTGTTTATTTTTTTATCAATCCTAATTTATGACTTCCAATACTAGGCCTTTTGTTGGTTAAAAATTACTACCTTCTAAATTAATGTCATTCACAATGCTTTCATAATTTTGAATATGTATATACATTGTTGACAACTAACATTGTTGACAACTATATTGTCTTAAACAACGATTAATATAGGGATATCTAAAAGCTATCTTGGTAAAATATTAACATCCACAAAAAGGAATGTAGATACAAGATAGATAACAATAATTGTCCATTAACAAGCCAATCATAGAAATTTCATATTGTTATCCTCCATTCTTATTGCAAGATTTAGAACATCCATTTCACCCTCATCATCCATCAAAACAAATTCATCCCTTTATTATCTTTGAGACAGATATGGAATAAATTGTATGTCTATAACATGACCTTGGTCTCTTTTATTTGAACAACAACATACCAAATATGATCCAGTAAGACATTTTACAAGTTATACAACTGCATAGAATTGTCAAACCTAAATTTAGATGATTTTCTCCAAAGAAGAAAAACTGAAAACAATAAAACAACTAATGCTCAATGAAAGAGAATCATGCCCAGGCCAGCTCAATTTTATCAATCTTTCTAACATAACTTTTATAAGAAAGAGCACTGCTTAAACAATCATGACAATGAACTGACAATATTCAAAGAACACAAACTAGCCACTAATCGACAACTTTTTGTTCTCTACATATAACAAGAAGATGTGATATACCCTATTGTATCTACTACAAGAATATGATATCAAAATACTCACACCAATAATCTAAGTTTAGAAAGTATTTAGTAACTTCAACTTAGACTAGTTTTTTCTTATGTTATAACGTGATGATAGCAACACCAACAATAGAAACTATTACATTATACATGACAAAAGAACCAGTGGGTTTCTTATAGTAGTAACAGTGCTAATTTCCTATTAGAGGATAGAATTTCAAATTCCAAGGAGTTATTCCACCATAAGAGACAACAAAGGAACTTCATGACAATGAATTGAGAATCATGCCCAGGCCAGCTCAATTTTATCAATCTTTATAACATAACTTTTATAAGAAAGAGCATTGCTTAAACAACCATGATAATGAACTGACAATATTCAAATAACACAAACTAGCCACTAATCGACAACATTTTGTTCTCTACATATAGCAAGAAGATGTGATATACCATGTTGTATCTACCACAAGAATATCATATCAAAATACTCACACCAATGATCTAATTTTAGAAAGTATTTAGTAACTTCATCTTAGACCATTTTTTTCTTATGTTATAACGTGATGATAACAACACCAACATTAGAAACTATTACATTATACATGACAAAAGAACCAGTAGGTTGCTTATAGTAGTAACAGCGCTAGTTGCATATCAGAGGATAGAATTTCAAATTCGAAGGAGGATAGAGGCAACCAAGGAACTTCACGTTTTCTTTCTAAGGCATAAACTTGTTAATCATACATGTCATTTATAGAGAGTTTTTACTCTCAACAAGGGAACCTATAATGATTAAGACCTCAAAACAACAACCACGAAAGGAAATATAGAGGTGTAACTGAATTGTGCTCTTTACATGCCAAATGTCATGCTTGAGAACTACAATTTGGGATTCATATGGATGTGAAAACCACAAATATTTCCTTACAACCTCTATGCTAGCATTGTGTTTTGCTAACAATCACAACAACTATTTCTCCAGTAGACCTAATCAGTCTTCCCATTACAATATGTGAGTCTCCTAGGTTGGCAACGTAAAGTTTCTTCTCGTACACAAGACCAACTAAACAACAAGAACCAACTACTGCAAGTTGTGGTTTTTTGGGCCAAGTATTTGTCACAAGGGACATAAATCCCTCCTTAGTAGACATTCCCCACTGCTCCAATGCAAAGTATGTGAAAACACAGTGGATCCTTAGTTGGAAAGCCTGCAATGACTTTTATCTATGAGATATTATAGTACTTCAAAGTTCATACTTCCAATCAATAGAAACTCCTAACAAACAATTTCATCCAATAACAACATATAATAGCAACCTTAGGAGTTACCCCCTGCAATGGTAGATGTATGAGCTTGGGAAAAAAAAAAAAGGTTAGCAAGTAAATGAGTGCCAAATTTGAGTTGTTATGCCACGTTTGTAATGTTTGCATGATGTTAATTACTTTCTCTAATGTGGGAAAAAAAAGAGAAAATAGGGAACCCCAATAATCAAATCTCCAGGTTTGATTGAATGCCCACCTACCTCACAATGCTTAAGGAGTGCATAATGCAACATCCGACAGGGCAGCTACAACTTCCATGGGCAGGGCATGACAATTCACATGATTTCACTGTTCATGGATGTCATTTTTTCTGGAGTAGCCGAGGTGATTCAAATCATTTCACTACTCATGGAGGTCAGTGAGATACGAATTGGTTCCGCATACCTGGAGAACACCCAACAAACTTTCCTGGACAAGGAATGCTCTAAATACTAAGTTCGTGATAGATAGAATTACAAAAACAGTTAGGCTTGCATCCCCTTCATTGAAATAGGTAACTCTAAACATAAAGATATATTTAAACAAAAAAATGTGGATATAGTTAAGACACCAACTAAAGGTTCCGCGATAAAAAAAAATAAAAAAATTAGTGCTAGCTCTCCTGCTTGAGTGATGCTTTTAGTAATGTATCTTGTGATAAATTTAGGTCATCATAATTTTCTCCATGAATGAGCCCTTATTTAAAAAAATATCAAACCCTGCTCACTAGATAGCCTTATAACTCATTGTGCAAATGTTTTGGGCAAACACATCATGTGTTGTTATCCGTTACAATTCTTTGTGGTTCATTTATCATACATATTGGAATTCAATCCAGCGCTTACTAGCTTTTCATTAAAAAGGCTACAAGATAATTTTATCAACATGATCATTACACAATTTAATATTGTTTTTTGTTTTTAATTAATGTCAAAAAATAAAGAGGCGGAGCAAAGATTATAACAAAGTTGATTTTCAAAGCTTGGTCTATGTGTAGATATAGAAGGAAGAAAAGTACAGAACATTCCACATACCTAGTATTGATCATTCAACATATGGAGATTATATTGTTGATCATAATGAATCTCCTAAAAAAAGTGATGTATTCTATAGAAAACTAATCAGTGGTGTAGTCATTTCTTCCAAAGACTTCAAACTTGCAACTACTTCAAGAATCAACACACATGTTTATCATTTCTGGAAAATATGAGAAAGTAAACAATGTATGTGAGTGAGAACCATAGTAGCAACATTAAGGTACACATGAAATTTAATGGAAATAAAGCATAACCCAAAAACACTACATATTCAGTAAAAAAATAAACATTATAATGATGAAAAATGAAAGTGATAGAGAACATATTAAAATATCAGTTTAAAAATAGCCAGTAATTGCAATTGCATCATGACACTCAACCTGTTAATTTTCATCAAGTGAGAATTCCCAGTCTCACTTTGCATGCTAGCTAGATGGGAGTAAAATTAGCCATTTCGAGGCCCATTGCTCTTCAATTTTTCCATTAGGTCACCCATGAAGGTTGTCCATGTGTTCTTTTCTCTCCCTATATTTTAGCCATGATGTAAGAGAGAAATATCCCTTACAGGATTAAAAAAGGAAGAAGAAGGAGGTGTACCCAATATTGGGCATGCAAATATTCTCTTATATCACTTCATAACCCGCCAATTCCCTTTCCCTATTATGTTTAGATATTATTTCAACACAGGTGCCTACATTGCAAATTGTATATAGCTGTCTAAAATCAATGTTTGTTTTGGAGGCAACAACATTAGTGTTTCTCTCAAGACAGTGAGTTTTGCAATTTTAAGGCATAGAGAAATTCTCCAGCAAGACTATGATAAAACTTTCGCTTTTACATGACTCTTTTTCATCATACTAGAATCATTTCTACAAAATCCCCACAGCAATGTAGAATCTAGAATATAAAATGATGAGGAGAAGAAATAATGATGATGAATTCTAGAACTTTGATTGATCTAATAATGTTGGAATTCTCTGAATTTCACTTTGACCATGGAGTCTCTGACAAGTCTTCAAGTGCAACTTGAGTGGTTAACAAATCTTAAAGAGGAGTTGAATTGGTTGAAGTTGATGGAAAGCAGATAGGATGATAGGTCATTTGAAAAAAGTTAAAAGACTTGGTAAAGGCCTTTCTAGTATCAACTTCTGCACAAAGTTGATATTATTTCTTGATTGTAGATAGTGCTAAATATATTTACAACTTCAATTGAGAGTGGTGAAGGATTTTTTTATGCCTGGATCTTGATCTAAGAATGGACTAAAAAGTGTTTCCCAAGCTTCTAGATGATAGACACAATATTCCTTTTTAGAGAGGGTCTAGAGATATCCATTATACCCATAAAGGCTACTTGTTTTAGAACCTTTACAACATGCAATAGAGAATCATTCTAACTTTGCACATAGAAAATTATCCACCAAAAGAGAATCGTTTCCCCGCAATTTTGAGGAAATGATTTAGCTTAAGTCTATAAGGTTGAGGAAACATTATAAAAGAGTGTAGTCCAACTGAAGATTTTATTTTTTTCCAAGGGAGGATTTATATTTTTTGTATTTCAAATTTCAAGTTGAAATTTAAATACATTAATATTTGTCTCTAGGCATATTAAAAAATCTTATCAAACCTACCTATCAAAAAGCTACTAGGGCATCATTGCTTACTTCACAGGACATATAAAAAGAAACACTCCATCATATTTGTTTACCTTATTATGATTATAGGGCCAAAGAGTGCTTTTGTCTCATTCCAAACTGCTTTGGTGAAAGGACTACAAACCAAAAGGTTGTTGATGGTGTTTTATGCATGTTTGCACAAAACACATATGCCTGGGCCCTGCTAGGTTTTTTGTTGCAATGCGTCCTAGGTTAATAATTTTTTTCACCGCGTCTAATTAGTGGAACAATTTTGCTTTGAGTTGTGCTTTGATTTTCCACACGGTTTTCCACCATCAGTTGGTTCCTCTTACACTTCTTCAATAAACATTGCTCATCTCTGATTTTGTACCTAGGTTTTCAGAGAAGATTTTGTTTCCTCATCTCTGATTCTATTGAACTTAGATTTTAATCTTCTGACATAGTCATTCTAGCTATCCTTTGAATCAAATTCCAAGGCTAATAATGATCTTTTTGTTTTTTCCAACACTGTTTATAAATGGTGGTTGTTGGGATTTGCAACATCTATAAGAGGGAAAATTCCATTGTTGTGAATAAATTCAGTAGTTGGATCAGACATCCTATGCATTCCTTCAGACCTTACTCGGGAGTCCTCACCTATCCTAAGTTTCTCATCATTTTCTATCCTTTATGTAAATTCAATTACCCATAAGAGAGAAAGATGAAGAAGAGAGTTTCACATGACAATTGAAATAGGGTTAACTGGGAGGCTAATCCATATCTCAAATGATAGAGGATCCATACGGATCATCACCTTTTATTACTCTCTACAAAATCTTGGTAGCTAAGGCCTTCCCAAAGGAATGTATATTAACCCCCAGCCTCCACCTTCATTTGGTTTGAAAATTCCTTTCCACTTTATGAAAGGGAGTCCCCGTTTTTCTTTGTTGCCGAAGAATAGAAATTTAAGCCATTCAAAAAGCTTAAATTTCTAAACTTGTAATTTAAGTCATTCTTTAAAGCATGCCTTTAGGAATGTGTGCCAGAGCATGACAACAGACAGGGATAGTAATTAATATTGATTTCACCATAATCAACCTGCCCCCTTAGGTCAGTTATTGATAATTAGTGCTATGAATTAGAGTTGAATACCCCCAACATCTTCCTTGAAACTCTTAACTCTTCTACCACTAATATTAATCATTAAATATAATCCTATAAAATATTCTATACTCCAACCATCAGAGCCTCGGTTTTTGTTCATTTGTAATGAATACAATACGATTTTACCTACTTTTTTAATACCTCTGCAGTTATATTTTCGTTGGCTTCATTATTTATGAACATGGAGAAGAAGGAAGCCATTCTGATTATCTTTGTTATGTGGGTCATTGCGAGCTCTTGTAAAGTTTTTGGAAATGTACAACTGATGGGTCCAGCCCTTAAGACTTTCGAGTTAATGATAAAGTTGTTGATTGGATTTTTATTTAGCGGTGGTTGGTTGACTTTAACGATGTGGTACTGGTGTTTTATTGAGACGAGGACATGTGTCCAAGCCTCGGGCTTTGTTCCTTCCCGCTCCTTCTATGCCCCGAAACCTTGACTGTTCATTTCATTTACTATGTTCATTTTGTTGTGCCGCTATGCTGCTGGTGAGGTCTCTGGTTCTGCAACATGAGGGTTTGCTCTGTCACTTGTTTGAGGTTTCACTTTCACTGTGCCTGGTTTGCAATTTAGTGAGGGTTTCTGCCTGCGGACAATGTCTCGACCTATTCTGTTCTCAACTTTGAGACCTGGGTGTGAAACCCTTGGTATCGGTCTCTGTTGTCAACTTTTGCTCGGCTATATTTGTGTTTTCAGTTGCAGCTTTAGTTTACTTGTCTCCCCTCCATGCGCTAGCTTCACAGGTTGATTATTTTTTTTGTTTTGTTCTTGTCTCAAGTTGCGGCTATGGAGTTGCTCAGCTTTCGACTTCCACTCGGCAGTCTTCCGAAAGGTAAGCTCTCTTTCTATGCTAGTTGTTCTTACTTTGTTTTTCTCAGTTGCTGATAGCCTCTGCTCCTCGTGGCAGTGAGCAACTCTGTGGCTATGACCTTGGCTCCGTGGCTCCTCTGTCGGCTTACACAGGCTCAACTCTACCTTGGTAAGTCCTCATAACCCTACCCTCTGTTCTGGTTGCACTTTGTTAACGTAACTGTGGTTTGTTTCTCGTGGCTAACGACTTGTTCGTTGGCCAATGCAGGTGAGCGACGGGCTTGCTCGTGGTCTTCACGCCGTGTCTCCTACACCTGAACCGGGTAGGGTCGCTCCTTGGTGTCTTCCTATTTGTTTGGCTGAGGGTTTACTATTCATAGGGTTTATGAGTCTTTGGTGGTAGTTTGGCTTGGCTCTGCGGTTTCTTGGCACTGTGCCTGTGGCTCCACTGTGTATTTGCGACTCTGTTGTTTGTAGTTATTTGTGTATTTAAATGGTCCTGCAATGACCTCGTAGGGGTTTGTAGTCTCGGTCGACTCTGTTCTATTTATTGGTCGTTGAACAACGCACTGTGATGCTCAGCTATTAAATATATATATATATATATATATATATATATATATATATATATATATATATATATATATAGATATATAAATTTATTCTGTAAATTCGATTGTTTAAATTTTGCAAAGGAAATCGGGAATGTAATCGTTTTTGTACCTAAAACTTGTCTCTGTGGATAATGTCTTTCTCGTTCCTTTGTATATTTTCACCTGTTCTTGCGATTCACCTGTGTGTATGTACTTTGCTTATGGAAAAGAAATACTTTAACAGTATTCTGTAGGAAAAAATCTAGAGCTGTAACATGAATGGATTCAGATGTTAGTCTTCAGAAAATGTTTTTGTGCTTTCTCTTCATTCAATTCTCTGATGGCAAAAATATTACATTAGTTTTTTTCTCCTTTCGTTTTTTAGAGAACACTGGACAGTTAGCAAACTGCTAGTAGTTACATTATATGGTTACATAAAATGGTTTCTGAATAACTGTCTTTTCTTGGTTTTTAAATTAAAAACAAATTTTAAATAAAACTAAACTGTAAAAAGAAATACTTAAGCAAACATTAACATTGGCTGAAATAGCCATTCTTAGGAAATGAAAACTAATGAAACTCAAACTGTTTGAAAGAGACAAGCTCCCAGCCATGTCCTCCCTGAGCTGGATGCTCCTGCATCAAGCTCTCGAAGTAGGTGAAAATTGATGGCTCCATTCCATGAGCTCCTCGATAGAATACCTTGCACGTTGTATCTGTCCTGCATCAAGCCACGAACTGTCCTCAATAGGGCGGTTCTTCCACTTGACGAGGTACTGTAGGTACTCCTTCCTCCGAGTCCACCTAGCCACCTGTGTGTCGAGGATTCCTTCGATTTCAAGTGGTTGAGCTGAAGGCATTTGTCTCATCCATGAACTACTCCTTTCCTGGGTGTCCCGCTTTGGCTATGCCGAACTGTCCTCTTCCAGACTAGCGGTGTATGGGAATAAATCTGCCACATTAAAGATGGGTGATATTCCTATACCTGGAGGCAATTGTAGTTCATAGGCATTTGCAGAAAACTTATGCAGAATTTTACAAGGTCTAATTTTTTTGAATTTCAGCTTATTGTATTCACCCTTAGGAAATATTTCCTTGCGCAGATGTGCTAGAACCTGATCCCCTACATTAAATTGTACCTCACGTCGTTTCAGATCCACTTTTTGTTCTCTGACTACCGTCATATAATTTCATCTTATGTAGGTCGTTAATTTCTCTTGCAAAGTCTTCCCTGTCAGCACTTCTTTTCTCTAACTATCTCAAATCCCACAGCTCATGCACTCCTCAGGGATACTTGTAGGTTTTAACCCCGTACAGAAATTACCTGCATACGAATTCTAAATCACAGAAAAATAAACAATGTGAGAGCATAACACATAAAACACATATACACAGAGATTTTCCCATGGATCCCAAAACCGGGACTACCAGCTTGATTTTTCATTATATTCCTTTCAATGTTACAATACATATTTATACATGCTGAAGCATCCAATACCATGGACCAAAAACCATCGCATCCAAAACCATGGACTGAAAACCATAGGTAGGTTCACCCAACCTAATATAGGGTCCAAAAAAAAAAATTCTCGGGGCGCTGCCTTGGACCCCGTAGAGGGGGGCTACCCACCCCCCTCAAACCCCCCAGACAGGGGGCGCTACCGCCCCCCTATGAACCCCCCGCTGTGCAATTGGCGCAACAAAGGGGGGGCTCCACCCCCCCTCTAACCCCCCCGGTTCACTACGTGGGTTAGTCGTGGAAAGAATATAACATAACCCAACAATCTCCCACTTGTTGTTTTCTTTCCACAGGGGGCCATAGGAGAGATTAGTCATTTTTCCAGCCCTGAAATGCCCATTGTTTCTCTACACCAAGAGAACTTCTCAGAGCTCACAGATTTTGTCAATGCATCTGCAGTATTCTTCAAAGTGTCCACCTTTACCAGCAACACCTTTTTGTCTTCTATCATATCCCTCACAAAGTGATACTGAACATCAATGTGCTTTGTCTTTGAATGATAAGCAGGGTTCTTTGCCAAGAAAATTGCACTTTGGCTATCACAGTCTATTCTTATAGCTCCCTGTACTAACCCCATACTTGAACACAATCTCTGCAACCAAACTGCTTCCTTGCTTGCATGAGTGGCTGCCATGTATTTTGCCTCTGTAGTTGATAGTGCCACTACAGATTGTTTCTTACTCATCCAACTGACTGCACCTCCAAATAGGTTAAACACATACCCACTTGTAGATCTTCTCTTATCCAGATCTCCAGCCCAGTCTGCATCAACAAAGCCACGAATATCCAACACTCTGTCCAATCCTGGTCTTCCTTGGTAGCACAAACCATAATCACTAGTGCCATGCAAATACCTGAAAACCCACTTCACTGCTATCCAGTGCTCCTTCCCTGGTTTTGACATAAACCTGCTCAATACTCCCACTACATGTGCAATGTCTGGTCTAGTACAGACCATTGCATACATCAGGCTACCGATTGCACTTGCATATGGAACACGGGACATGTCCTCTTACTCTTCTTGTGTCTTGGGACACTGTTCAGCAGATAACCTCACACCTACAGGAATAAGAACCTTCACTAGTTTACTATCCTGCATATTAAACCTCTGCAGTATTGTCTCGACATACTTCCTCTGGTTTAACCAAAGCTTCCTCTTTGCCCGATCTCTTTTAATTTCCATGCCCAAAATATAGTTTGCAGCACCAAGATATTTCATGTCGAATTTGGAGGACAATTGGGTCTTCAAATCCTGGATAATTTCTTTGTCATTTCCAACCAGCAACATATCATCCACATACAAGACTAGATAAATAACATGGTCACCAATCAATTTAAAATACACACAGTGATCTGCTTTGCTTCTGGTGAAGCCAAGTCCCTGTATAAATGTATCAAATTTCTGATACCACATCCTTGGTGACTCTTTTAACCCATACAGAGACTTCTTTAACTTGCATACCAGTTCTTTCTTACCCTTCACCGCAAAGCCTTCAGGTTGCTTCATGTAGATTTCCTCTTCCAAATCCCCGTGAAGAAATGCTGTCTTCACATCCATCTATTCTACCTCGAAATCAAAAGCAGCAGCAACAGATAAAAGTAATCTAATAGAAGTTACCTTGGCAACAGGAGAAAAAATATCACCAAAATCAATTCCCGGCACTTAGGAATATCCTTTTGCTACCAACCGAGCTTTGTATTTCTCCACCTTCCCTTCAGCATTTGTCTTCTTTTTTAACAGACTTACCCAGTGATGGAACTTTCACAGGTCCAAACACATCACTGTGCACAAGCTCTAATATCTGTTTCGCCCTCTTAGCACCAGAGGGGAAACTCACCCGATTCTGCTTCCCATATACACAATTTTCACAGAAATCAAAATCTAGAGAGCTATTACTCATATCTTCTACCATACCTTTACCATGAAGTATTCGAAGGCCCTTCTCTTCAATATGTCCAAGCCTTTGATGCCACAGCATGGTCTTCTCTCTAGAGACCACTAGATTTTCAGCTCCACTTTCAGGAACCATAGAACTGTTGCATCCATAAACAACAGTGCTACCTTGCAGCTTGTACAGAGTTCCAGTCCGAACTCCCCGCATCAATACCAGTGCTCCCCGAACCATCTTGTAGGTATCCTTCTCGAACACTGATTTTACACCTGCATCATCCAACTTGCTTACAGAAATCAGATTTCTGGCCAATGCAGGAATATGCAAAACACCTGGAAGTGTTCTAACCCTTCCACCTTGCAACTTCAACTTTACTTTTCTGCGACCAATGATTCTAGCCTTCCTATCATCTCCTAAGAAGACATCAGCACCATCGTACTTCTCATACTCGTAGAACCACTCTCTATGGGGAGTGAAGTGAAAGGATGCACCTGAGTCAACCAACCATGCCTCATGATCTACATGTGTACTTGAAGAAGCCAAGTACACATCCCCACCTTCATCTGAGGTGGTTTTCACCTCTATAGAAGGAGCATCATCAGATCCCTTTCCTTTATCAGGAGCTTTAGATTTACAGTCCCTTTTGAAGTGCCCTTCCTTTTTGCATTTCCAGCACACCACCTTTACAGGTTTTCTTGGAGATTTAGATCTCCCTCTAGATTTAGATCTCCCACTCGACGACTTATTTTTGTTTCTATTCTGGGACCGTCCTCATACAGACAAGGCATCACCATTCTGGCTCTCCATATTTTTCCGTCTCATCTCCTCCGTCAGCAAGGCTGAGACTATTTCATCAAATTGCAAAGTAGTTGCATTGCTACCTATTGCAATAACTAGACTATCCCACGAATCTGGTAGAAAACACAACAAATTGATGCACTTATCTTCATCTGAAATTTTAATATCAACAGACACTAACTGACTTACCACAGTATTAAATGCGTTCATATGCTCTGTCACCGAGTCTCCATCTTTCATCCTCAGGTTATAAAACTTTTTTCGCAGGAACAATTTATTCACCAGAGACTTAGATTGGTACAAAGTCCCTAACTTGTCCCACAAAGCCTTCGCCGTAGCTTCCCCTGATACATTCAACAATACTGAATCTGAGACACACAATCGTATTGTGCTCTTTGCCTTCCGATCTAACTTCTTCCATTCTTCATCGGTCACTCCCGTTGGTTTAGTACCTGGATCTACGGTGATCCACTGATATTTATCCACCAACAAATCCTCCATCTTGAGTTTCCACAACTCAAAACTCTGACCATTGAACTTCTCGATCTTTATCTTTCTACTGCTCGCCATCTTCTTTCACCACCAGAATTGATCTCGCAGATCTCCCACTGAACAGGGTCTACCACAGGCCCGAGTGAAATCCCTCAGCAGCAATGGCGTCCCCTTGAAGCCAAAACAGCTCTGATACCAAATGTAGGTTTTAACCTTGTACAGAAATTACCTGCATACGAATTCTAAATCACAGAAAAATAAACAATGCGAGAGCATAACACATAAAACACATATACATAGAGATTTTCCCCTGGATCCCAAAACCGGGACTACCAGCTTGATTTTTCATTATATTCCTTTCAATGTTACAATACATATTTATACATGCTGAGGCATCCAATACCATGGACCGAAAACCATCGCATCGAAAACCATGGATCGAAAACCATAGGTAGGTTCACCTAACCTAATATAGGGTCCAATTTTTTTTTTTCCTGGGGCACTGCCCCGGACCCCGTAGAGGGGGGCTACCCCCCCCTCAAACCCCCCGGACAGGGGGGCCTGCCACCCCCCCTCTAACCCCCCCGCTGCGCAATCGGCGCAACGAAGGGGGGTCTCCGCCCCCCCTCTAACCCCCCGGTTCACTACGTGGGTTAGTCGTGGAAAGAATATAACACAACCCAACAATACATTCCATACAAGATCTGAAAAGGACTACTTCCTGTGCTTCAATTCGGTGAATCGTTGTAAGCGAATTCCGCTTGAGCAAGTACATGATCCCACATTCATGAATTTTCTCCAACTAGACTCCACAACAGGTTTCCTAAACTTTTGTTCACCACCTCCATTTGCCCATCAGTCTGTGGGTGATAAGTGGAGCTGAAATTTAACTTCGTGTCCAGCTTTTTCCACAAGGTGCACCAGAAATGCCCTGTGAATTTCACATCCCTGTCGGAAATTATGGACTTGGGTAAGCCATGTAGTCTGATGACTTCGGTGAAAAACAAGTGTGCTACATGGGTAGCGTCACTGGTTTTCCTGCAAGGGATAAAGTGTGCCATCTTCGAAAATTGGTCCACCACCACCATGATGGAATCAAAACCTCGTTGTGTTTTGGGCAGACCCAGGACAAAGTCCAGACTGACTGAGTCCCATAGTCTGTTTGGAATAGGCAAGGGTGTGTATAACCCTATGTTCTGACTGTGCCCTTTCGCCAACTGACATATCTTACACCTGGGTTGTACGTCTCTTCACATCTTCGACCAGTAATAAAAATGACTGAGCTGATCCAAGGTCTTATCAATGCTGAAATGTCCAGCTAGACCTCCACTATGTTTTTCCTGGATGATGTTCTCCCTCATCGAACATTCTGGGACACACAACTGTCCTCCCTTGAATAACAACTCCTCCTGCAAGTTATAGTCCAGCCATGGACTATTGTTCCTCAACAATGGATTCTGGCAGGCTTCATAAGCCTCCTTGAAATCTGCATCTGTTTGATACAAGTCCTTCAGGTGTTCAAATCCCAACACTTGTATCATGCTCTCCTGCAAGAGTAGAACTCTTCTGCTTAGTGCATCTGCTACCTTGTTCGCTTGACCACTAATATGCTTCAATACGAATGTAAAGCTCTGTAAGTACTCCACCCATTTTGCATGTTTGTGATTCAACTTATGTTGTTGCATAACATACTGTAATGCAGAATTATTAGAAAACAAGACAAACTCATTACCCAACAGATAATGTCTCCAATGCTTCAAAGCTTGGACGACGACATAAAACTCCTTGTCATAAGACATATACTTTTGCCTGCTTTCATTTAATTTTTCGCTGAAATAGGCTACTGGTTTGTCTTCCTAGTTGAGTACAGCTCCAATGGCTGTACCACTGGCATCACAACGAACTTGAAAAAGTTTGTTGAAATCAGGTAGCCTCAAAATTGGCCTCTCAGTGATCTTCTTCTTCAATATCTGGAAGCTCTTCTCTGCAGCTTCAGTCCACTGAAAAGGTTGAATTGCCTTCTTGATTGTATCCAACATAGGTCCACAGATTCCACTAAAATCCTTTATAAACTTGCGATAAAAACTTACCAACCCATGAAAAATTCAAACTTCGAACAGACTCTTAGGGGATGTACTCTGAAAGAAAGTACATTTTTTCAGATTTATCAGCAACTTGTTTTGCTGCAACTTCTCTAGAACATATCGAACATGTCGAAAATGTTCCTCCTTGGTCTTGCTGAAAATTAGTATATCGTCAAGATACACAATCACAAATTTCCCAGTGAACTCTTTCAACATCTCGTTCATTAGGCGCATGAAATTACTAGGGGTGTTACTCAACCCAAATGGCATCACCAGCCATTCGTACAACCCTTCATTAGTTTTGAAATCTGTTTTCCATTTGTCCCCTTCTCAGATTCTAATCTGGTGGTATCCACTCTTCAAATCTATCTTCAAAAAATATGATACCTCGCTCAAATAGTCCATCATGTCATCCATTCGTGGCAATGGAAATCTCTATCTGATAGTAATTTTGTTTATTTCTCATGAATCTGTACACATCTGCTACTCGCCTCCTTTCTTGGGAACTAGAACTGTCGGAACTGCACACGAGCTTAAGCTTTTTCGAATCAGTCCCTTAGCCAGCAACTCCTGTACTTGTTTCCTAATCTCCTCATTTTCTTTGGGGCTCATCCGGTAAGTAGCTTTATTTGGTAAACTAGCTCCAGGGATGAAATCTATGTGATGACTGATACTCCGCTTTGGTGGCAATTTATCTGGTAGATCGTCCACCACAATGTCACTGAATTCCTGCAACATTTCCTAGATTTCTTCAGGTAAATCAGAAATTTCAATGTGCAATAGCAATATTCTTTGTCTCCTTACAATAGCATACTTCATCTCGTCATCTTCAATCTGTTTCAGAAATTGTTTTCCACCCACTAGTAATACTTTTGTTCCACTAGTCTCTGTTGTTTCTTCCTCCTTGATGGGTACTAGCGTATGCTTAATCCCATCTTTAACAAACTTGTAACAGTTTGTTTTCCCATCATGAACAACTTTTCGGTCATACTGCCATGACCTACCTAGCAGAATATGACACACGTCCATGGGCATGACGTCACAAATCACTTTGTCCCTATACTTGCCAATATGGAACTCCACCTCACACTGCTCATCAACTAGCAGTTGGTGACCCTTCTGTAACCACGACACCTTATAGGGAGTTGGGTGCTTCAATCATTTTAAACCCAATTTCTCCACCACCTCTGTTGCAACCAGATTATCAGTACTTCCATTGTCTATAATCAGTTTGCAGCATTTTCCATGTGATTTGCACACAATCCGGAATAATGCCTTTCTTTGGGTTTGTTCAGCTGTTTCCTTTGCCGGTTTCAGCAGTACCTTGTTCAAGAATAAGGTCTCTCCTGTCTCTGGTACATTCTCTAACTCTTGAGGCGGTGCCTCTGCTTCTTCTGTCTGAGCAACATATGCTACTCTTTGACCAGCCTGTTCTCCTTCAGGACACTCAAAGGATCTATGCCCCCACTTGTGGCACTTGTAGCACTGGTAGGCAGCTCCTCTACCTCTGCCATTTCTCCTTCCTCTCTGGTATGGCCTTCCTCCCCTAGTGCTACCTTCCTTTTTTTTTGTCCCTGATGTCTTTGAACTACTGCCCTCTTCACTGTTGTTGGCAGTTCTTCCTCTGCCACAGGATTGTCCTTTCCCTCTGCCAGTTCCTCGTCCTCTACTAGAATTTTTCTTTCTTGTGATCTTTTCCTCTGCCTTTAAGGCACTCTGGTATGCTTCCTCTATGGTTTTCGGAGAAAGAATATTTATCTCGTCCAATATCTCTAGCCTTAGGCCATTCACAAACCTTTTTGTCTTTTTTGGGGTGTCTTTAGTATGGACAGCTCTCAAATTCACTCGATAGAATTCTTCAGTGTATTCTTTCGTCGTCATTCCTCTCTGCTTCAAATTCTGTACCTATTGATGCAAAGCAATCTGGTAATCTTTGGGAAAAAACCTACCCTTCATCTTGGCGACCATTCTAGTCCACATTTTAATTGGTAACTTATTCAATCTTCTCCTCTTTGCTTGGACACTATCCCACCATAAGGCCATGTGTCCTTTCAGCTTAGTGGCAACAAATTTAACTCTCCTATCTTCGCTGACCTCCTCACATTCAAAATATTTGTCCAGCTCACTAATCGAGTCCAACAACACTTCTGTGGACAAACTACCATCATAATTCAGAATTTCAGGCTTTGGCTTACTGCTAGCCAACAAGACTGACCTTAACAATTTGATTTTAGGTCCTTCTTCATCTGATCCATCTATTGTAACTACAACTTCTTCTTCACTGTTGTCCCCTACTTCCAGATCCCTTCTCCTTCCTGCTTCTACTGCCACCAAACAGGCATTCAGGATCCTAATCTCTTCCCTCAATCCCTCATCTACTACTCTTCGAATAGCTCTGCCATGACCTCTTCTTCCAGCTTCCATTTTATAAGAAAATCAGTTAACTGAACCTGCTCTGATACCAAAATTTGATGGGTCCAGCCCTTAAGACTTTCAGGTTAATGATAAAGTTGTTGATTGGATTTTTATTTAGTGGTGGTTGGTTGACTTTAATGCTGTGGTACTGGTGTTTTATTGAGACGAGGACATGTGTCCAGGCCTCGGGCTTTGTTCCTTCCCACTCCTTCTATGCCCCGAAACCCTGACTGTTCATTTCATTTACTATGTTCGTTTTGCTATGCCGCTATGCTGCTGGTGAGGTCTCTGGTTCTGCAACACGAGGGTTTGCTCTGTCACTTGTTTGAGGTTTCACTTTCACTATGCCTGGTTTGCAATTTAGTGAGGGTTTCTACCTGCGGACGATGTCTCGGCCTGTTCTGTGCTCGGCTTCAAGACCTGGGTGTGAAACCCTCGGTATCGGTCTCTGTTGTCAACTTTTGCTTGGCTATATTTGTGTTTTCAGTTGCAGCTTTAGTTTACTTGTCTCCCCTCCATGCGCTGGCTTCACAGGTTGATTATTTGTTTGGTTTTGTTCTTGTCTCAGGTTGCAGCTATGGAGTTGCTCGGCTTTCGACTTCCACTCGGCAGTCTTCCGAAAGGTAAGCTCTCTTTCTATGCTAGTTGTTCTTACTTTGTTTTTCTCAGTTGCTGACAACCTCTGCTCCTCGTGGCAGCGAGCAACTCTGTGGTTGTGACCTTGGCTCCATGGCTCCTCTGTCAACTTACACAGGCTCGACTCTACCTTGGTAAGTCCTCATAACCCTACCCTCTGTTCTGGTTGCACTTTGTTAACGTAACTGTGGTTTGTTTCTCGTGGCTAACGACCTGTTTGTTGGCCAATGCAGGTGAGCGACAAGCTTGCTCGTGGTCTTCACGCCGTGTCTCCTATGCCTGAACCGGGTAGGGTCACTCCTTGGTGTCTTCTTGTTTGTTTGGCTGAGGGTTTACTGTTCATAGGGTTTATGAGTCTTTGGTGGTAGTTTGGCTTGGCTCTGCGGTTTCTTGGCACTATGCCTGTGGCTCCACTATGTATTTGTGACTCTGTTGTTTGTAGTTATTTGTGTATTTAAACGGTCCTGCAATGACCTCGCAGGGGTTTGTAGTCTCGGTCGACTCTGTTCTATTTATTGGTCGTTGAACAATGCACTGTGATGCTCGGCTTTTGAAATATATATATATATATATATATATATATATATATATATATATATATATATATATATGTTGTAAATTTGATTGTTTAAATTTTGCAAAGGAAATTGGGAATGTAATCGTTTCTGTACCTGAAACTTGTCTCTGTGGATAATGGCTTTCTCGTTCCTTCGTATATTTACTCTGTTTGTGTTGCTGCTTGTCCGGGAGCTCTCCTCGCTCTGGTGCTTGCTGTTCACCTGTGTGTATGTACTTTGCTTATGGAAAAGAAAATAATTTAACAGTATTATGTAGGAAAAATTCTAGAGTTGTAACATGAATGGATTCAGATGTTTGTCTTCAGAAAATGTTTCTGTGCTTTCTCTTCATTCAATTCTCTGATGGCAAAAAGATTACATTAGTTGTTTTCTCCTTTCGTTTTGTAGAGAACACTGGACAGTTAGCAAACTGCCAGTAGTTACATTATATGGTTACATAAAATGGTTTCTGAATAACTGTCTTTTCTTGCTTTGTAAATTAAAAACAAATTTTAAATAAAACTAAAAAGTAAAAAGAAATATGTAAGCAAACATTAACATTGGCTGAAACAACCATTCCTAGGAGATGAAAAATAATGAAACTCATACTGTTTGAAAGAGACAAACTCCCAGCCATGTCCTCCCTGAGTTGGATGCTCTTGCATCAACAACCCTTAGATCTGCCAGGCCTTGAATTCCTCGTTTATTTGCATATTCTCAGTTCTTTGCATATGCATGAAAAAATTTAGTATTTGTATCTCCTTCATTCAGCCAAGTTGCCCTGCTTTTCTTTTACCATTAATTTTTCCCATCCCAACAAGTTCTTCTTTCCTACCTTTGAATTGATTAGTTTTATTTTATTCAACTTTAAAAATTGGGTGTAACAATAAGGATATTTCTATTCCCAGCCAAAGTGTCCTGCGGAGAGTTCTTGAATTTGTGGTGAGCTCAATTTACAGTTTCCATTTTGACTTTTTTGAGATTCTCGTATAATTGAAACATGGTGGAGCCTTTAGTATCAACATTGTAAGGTACCCATTCTTCTGTGACTAGAGATATAAAATCATCTCCTAACCACTCATGATTGGATTTAAAAGGGCGAGGAGGTCTATTTCACCCTTTTCCATTTGTAGAGGGATTGGGAGGTGGTTAGAAGCTTTAAGTTTGAAATTTGTTGATTTTTTAGGCTTCTCTGGACATGTTTTCCAAATCTCAAGACAAATTCCAACTGAAATTCAAGATGCACTGATTCAACAATCAAATTCATCTAAGTTCATCTGAATTTGAACAGATTTAGGTGAATTTTGTGGGGTTCTTCTTAAAAAATAGTTGAAAATATTAAAATAATTGTAATGTTTTCTTCCTATCTTATGTTCCCTTCCAATAATTATATTCTCTTGATTTAGTACACATTGATTGAGGAAGCTTTCTCAGACGGAGTGTTTATTCTTATATGAATTCTGTAGGTTTATGACTGAAATATCTTTACCTATTTCCAAGGAATTTATATCTGGATCAAGTTCAAAGGAAGCAGTTAGATTGAAGGAATGGTTCCAACCTGGAACATGTCTCCTTGATTTGGAATTTGAATCCAGTGACAAAAATATTTCCAATTTTGATTCATCCCCAAATTTTCTTGAAATAAAATTAAATATGGCTTGTAGATATGAATTATCTACCAACCATATTTAATGTGAAATGTGCCCTTCTCGAATGACCCTTTTAATTGATTTGTTTTATTGTAATATAGCCTCTTGCTTTGCTTTTGTTTGTGCCTTTTTTATAGGAAGGATTTCCTTCTAAAAGTATTAGTGCTTCCTATATGTCCAGGATCTAAACATCCACCAAATAACATGGGGGCTCCTTCTTTCTAGAACAAATAAAATATCTAATAGGTTTGGTGTGATCCATGTAGTCCTCGAAAGAGTGTAGAGGGGAGCTATCTCTCAATCTAAACTCAAGACTCCTACCTAGAACTTCTTAAACCCATGGTGTAAGCCCACTTTGCTTGGGGGAATGGAGTTGAGCTTAGTGGCTTTTGCACTTTTAGATTCCAAACTAATGAAACAAGTGGGAGACGATAGCCTAGCAATTTCATGATGCATCGCCATATGGACAATTCTTCCATATTGTTTTCTAGGTTGGATTTTCCGTCCTAAACATTGTTGACTTTTTTCCATGGAAGTTTTTATCCTCTTATTTATTGGAGAGGCTCTCCATAATTTATGTAGTTGCCTTTCGAATGCCCACAAATGAGAAGTGGATCACTTCCATTATGATCCAACATTATGTCAAACAATAACTGAATATGGTTTTTACCTCCCGTCATCATTTCTTGATGGAGTTGCTTAATACACAATCTCCCTTTGATTAGGATTTCTTTGATCCACTTTGTGCCATTCAAAATTCCTCTATTTAGTCATATATTTGGCCTTTGGATGCTCCTAAATATGGAACTTGGACCATCAAAATGGAAGTCTAACTTAGCCCAGGATTTGACTATGGAACATGGATTTGCAATTCTAACATAGTCCAAGATTTGACTATAATTCCATTGGCCTACTTCAGTTTCAACCATTCTCAGAAGATTTTCTCTTTGATCCATATCAACTAGGAGTTTGGCCATCGCTTGTTGAGTTTTGGTTTTTTCCATATTATCAAATCTAGGATGTCACCTATTTCTACTAGAGTTTAATCATTCCACAGTTCAAGTCACAACGCATATAATTTCACCCATATGGTTTGAATTGATGCTTCCTCAAATCGAGGTTTAAAACACAGTTTCCAATCTTTAATTGAAAACCCCATCACTAATACATTGATTTCTTTTATCCATGATAAACCTTCAAATAGCCACATAGTTTGAAGCACTGTATTGAAGGAATTGATTTTTTTTTTTTCCTTTTTAGGTTGACATCTTGCTTCTTCCAATGGGATGAAATCTGTAACCTTCCTGTTCTTCGTATCAATCAACTTAAAAAACCAAAACTCCTCAAGGAAAAAAAACTGACATATTAGTAAAAGGATCATGCAAGATAGCTATTAAAAAATCATTTAGATTGTGCAACTTGTATATTTTTCAGGCTCTTTGTTATGAACCTAATGTGAAATTTGATCGATAAAAAACTAAACGAGACTCAAAAAGAAATCTGGAACTGGAAGGTAATATGAGATCCAAAACTAATAGAGTGCTAACAATAGTAAAAAAACATAAAAAAAAACAAGAAGTGCAGTAAATTTAACACTAACAGCAGTGATTAGGCAATAACAACAGATATCCCAGCAATATTCAACATTACATTTGATAGTTGATTCTAGAGTAGTAATGGCAGAAAAAGTAGTTACTAGTAACAATGATTAGAGGCTTCAAATCCATGCATATAAAGACAGAATGGTATAGATTCCAACTCAGGTCAAATCCAAAGGAAGTTTGTGTTGTACTTTTACATCCACATGATACACACATCTGCATTCGAAGAGTTTATTCTACAGCTAAACCTAAAAGACTAAAACACCAATCAAAGCTTTAGATGTGTATAAACAAAAATTCTGAATGAAATTTCAAAATTGTAGATACTGCATATCAATAGATGAGATCATCCCTGCATATATAGCAACTAGATCTAATAAATATGCAACATTAATGTCATGGAAATCATGCAGGAATTTTGTAACAGCAGACACACTCTTCTCATTCACACCAAAAGAAATATTACAAAACCAAACAGTTTTTCTCAAGTGCACACTAGCAAACTCAATCACTGAACAATTGAACTACTCAACCTAGTGCGCCTTTCTTTACTTTATAGAATATGAGCAAGAATATGGGTTACAAATTGCTAATGATCACCTCAAATTTATCTCTCCATATCCTGAGAAATTTCACCCAATGGAGTGCCCAAACTATGCTAAAGATAGCACCTAATCAATGTGCCTTTATAAAAGGAATAGTGCAACATTTGTACAAAAAAACTATCTTCAAGGAATAGGCCTTACCAAGTATTTGTAAATCTTGTCATAAATGCAAGATAAATGTAAGAGAATATTTCTCAAAGAAGTGCATGTTAAATGTGCAAGGTAATCTATCATCGGTATAAGAGAATATTTCTCTTACAAGTGCTAAAAATAGAAAGTAAAACTTCCTCATGAGAAGATGAATCTTCACATAGAGTAGTGTACATATCCTGTGGGGGAAAAGTTATGGAGTTCCGTTTTTTTATCCCTTTGATGGAACCTTCTCTCTGGTTGATTTTTATCATTTTACTTAGTCCTGCAACCAAACAAAAGAATCTAGAATCTAATCGATTTATTAGAATAGCAAAGGAAGCCAAGGATAAGCACCCCTTGATCCAGTTCAACATTGGAATTCCCATTCTTATACTAATCAAAATCATCTTAAGATAGAATATTAATTTGGTGTAAGTGAGCATACAATCCACAATATGGGTAGAAGATACTAGTAAATTACCTATAAAGGGATCCCGTAAAACCTCTATGTCCTATGAGTTTGGGGATTACACCCCTAAAGATGATAGAAGATTTGGACATAGATATAACCTAAGACCTAGAAGATATGTTTCCCAAAGGGAGAAATAAGGGGCAGGAGGTTTTGCAAAGGAAAATGATTAGGGTGTAGGTTTTAACCCCGTACAAAAATTACCTGCATATGAATTCTAAAACACAGAAAATAAACAATGCGAGAGCATAACACATAAAACACATATACACAGAGATTTCCCCTGGATCCCAAAACCGGGACTACTAGCTTGATTTTTCATTATGTTCCTTTCAATGTTATAATACATATTTATACATGTCGAAGCATCCAATACCATGGACCGAAAACCATCGCGTCCAATACCATGGAGCCAAAACCATTGCGTCCAAAAAAACATGTGCAAAAACCATGCACAAAATCATAGGTGGGTCCACCCAACCTAACATAGGGTCCAAAACCAAAATTTTCCGGGGTGCTGCCCGGACCCCATACAGTGGGGTTACGGGTATGCCTCAACCCCCCTGTGACCCCCCTGCTACACAATCGACACAACGAAGGGGGGGCTCCCCCCCTCCTCTAACCCCCCGGTTAACTATGTGGGCTAGTCGTGGAAAGAATATAACACAACCCAACATTCTCCCACTTGTTGTTTTCTTTCCACAAGGGGCCACAAGAGAGCTTAGTCATTTTTCTAGCCCTAAAACACCCATTGTCTCTCTACACCAAGAGAACTTCTCAGAGCTCATAGATTTTTTCAACGCATCTGCAGTATTCTTCAAAGTGTCCACCTTTACCAACAACACCTTTTTGTCTTCTATCATATCCCTCACAAAGTGATATTGAACATCAATGTGCTTTGTCTTTGAATGATATGTAGGGTTCTTTGCCAAGAAAATTTCACTTTTCCTATCACAGTCTATCCTTATAGCTCCCTGTACTAACCCCATATTTGAACACAATCTCTACAACCAAACTGCTTCCTTGCTTGCATGAGTGGCTACCATGTATTCTGCCTCTGTAGTTGATAGTGCCACTATAGGTTGTTTCTTACTCATCCAACTGACTGCACCTCCAAATAGGTCAAACACATACCCACTTGTAGATCTTCTTTGATCCAGATCTCCAGCCCAGTCTGCATCAACAAAGCCAAGAATATCCAACACTCTGTCCAATCCCGGTCTTCCTTGGTAGCACAAACCATAATCACTAGTGCCATGCAAATACCTAAAAACCCACTTCACAGCTGTCCAGTGCTCCTTCCTTGGTTTTGACATAAACCTGCTCAATACTCCCACTGCATGTGCAATGTCTGGTCTAGTACAGATCATTGCATACATTAGGCTACCGACTGCACTTGCATATGGAACACGGGACATGTCCTCTTCCTTTTCTTGTGTCTATGGACACTGTTCAGCAGATAACCTCACACCTACAGGAATAGGAACTTTCACCGGTTTACTATCCTGCATATTAAACCTCTGCAGTATTGTCTCGACATACTTCCTCTAGTTTAACCAGAGCTTCCTCTTTACCCGATCTCTTTTAATTTCCATGCCCAAAATATAGTTTGCAACACCAAGATCTTTCATGTCGAATTTGGAGGACAATTGGGTCTTCAAATCCTGGATAATTTCTTTGTCATTTCTAACCAACAACATATCATCCACATACAAGACCAGATAAATAACACTGTCACCAATTAACTTAAAATACACACAGTGATCTGCTTTGCTTCTGGTGAAGCCAATCCCCATATAAATGTATCAAATTTCTGATACCACATCTTTGGTGACTGTTTTAACACATACAGAGACTTCTTTAACTTGCATACCAATTCTCTTTTACCCTTCACTACAAAGCCTTCAAGTTGTTTCATGTATATTTCCTATTCCAGATCCCCGTGAAGAAATGATGTCTTCACATCCATCTGTTCTACCTTAAAATCAAAAGCAGTAACAACATATAAAAGTAATCTAATAGAAGTTACCTTGGAAACAGGAGAAAAAATATAACCAAAATCAATTCTTGGCACCTGGGAATAACCTTTTGCTACCAACCGAGCTTTGTATTTCTCCAACTTTTCTTCTACATTTGTCTTCTTCTTGAACACCCATTTGCTGCCAATGGGTTTCCTTCCAGTCGGCAACTCCACCAGACCCCAAGCCTCATTTTTGTGCAAAGATGCCATTTCATCAACCATGGCCTCTTTCCAGAGTTTTCCATCCTCTGAATCCACTGCTTCCTTCACAGTTCTGGGATCATCATCAGTAACAGACAAAGCAAAATTGGAACAGAAAGCAGATGGACTATACCTTTCTAGATGTCTTCTTTCTCGAACTGAGCCTTTCAGACTCGAAGTTTTTGGCTCTTCATCTTCTTATTTCTCCTCTGCTATAGAGTTCGATTCTTCCTCCTTTAGCTCAAACTCTATCTTCTCATGTTCCTTTGGTTGGACTTCATGTTTAATAACATCTTTCACCTCTCTAAACACCACATCTCGGCTGTACAAAACCTTCTTTATTACTGGGTTCCAAAGCTTATAACCTTTTAAACCATCCTTATACCCAATAAAGATACACTTTTCATATTTACTATCCAACTTGGTTCGTTTCTCCTTTGGAACATGTACATATGCATCACATCCAAATACCCTCAGATGTGAAAGAGAGGGTTTCTTACCAATCCATACCTCTTGTGGAGTCCTATCCTCCAACGCTGATGAAGGTGACCTGTTGACTAGGTAACATGCAGTGTCCACTGCCTCTGCCCAGAATTCACGTCCTAACCCGACACCATTGAGCATGCTTCTTGCCCTTTCCATCAACATTTTGTTCATTCTTTCTGCAACTCCATTTTTTTGAGGTGTATATGGAGTAGTCTTTTGTCATGCTATACCACACTTCTTACAAAATTCTTCAAATTCCATGCTGCAAAACTCTCCACCATTATTTGTCCTCAACACCTTTATCTTATTCTCTATCTAATTTTCCACAAGAGCCTTAAATTCTTTAAACTTGTCAAAGACTTCAAATTTCTTCTTAAGGAAACATATCCATGTATTCCTTGAGAATTCATCTATAAATGATACATAGTACACAAACTTACCCAGTGATGAAACCTTCACAAGTCCAAACACATCACTGTGCACAAGCTCTAATATTTGTTTCGTCCTCTTACTACCAGAGGGGAAACTCACCCGATTATGCTTCCCATATACACAATTTTCACAGAAATCAAAATCCAGAGAGCTATTACTCATACCTTCTACCATACCTTTACCATGAAGTATTCGAAGGCCCTTCTCTCCAATATGTCCAAGCCTTTGATGCCACAACATGGTCTTCTCTCCAGAGACCACTAGATTTTCTGCTCCACTTTCAGGAACCACAGAACTATTGCACCCATCAATAACAGTGCTACCTTGTAGCTTGTACAGAGTTCCAATCCGAACTCCCCGCATCAATACCAGTGCTCCGAGAACTATTTTGCAAGTATCCTTCTCGAACATTGTTTTCACACCCGCATCATACAACTTGCTAACATAAATCAGATCTATGGCTAATGCAGGAATATGCAGAACACCCGGAAGTGTTCTAACCCTTCCACCTTGCAGCTTCAACTTTGCTTTTCCACGACCAATGATTCTAGCCTTCCTGTCATCCCCCAAGAAGACATCACCACCATCATATTCCTCATACTCGCAGAACCACTCTCTATGGGGAGTGAAGTGAAAGGATGCACCTGAGTCAATCAACCACGCCTCATGATCTACATGTGTACTTGAAGAAGCCAAGTACACATCCCCACCTTCATCTGAGGTGGTTTTCACCTCTACATAAGGAGCATCATCAGATCCCTTTCGTTTATCAGGAGCTTTAGATTTACAGTCCCTTTTGTAGTTCCCTTCCTTTTCGCATTTCCAGCACACCACCTTTACAGGTTTTCCTGGAGATTTAGATCTCCCACTCGATGACTTATTTTTGTTTTTGTTCTGGGACCGTCCTCGTACAAACAAGGCATCACCATTCTGGCTCTCCATATTTTTCTGTCTCATCTCCTCTGTCAGCAAGGATGAGACTATTTCATCAAACTGCAAGGCAGTTGCATTGCTACCTATTGCAATAACCAGACTATCCCACGAATCTGGTAGAGAACACAACAAACTAATGCACTTATCTTCATCTGAAATTTTAATATCAACAGATGCTAACTGACTTACCATAGTATTAAATGTGTTCAGATGCTCTGTCACCGAGTCTCCATCTTTCATCCTCAGGTTATACAACTTTTTCCGCAAGAACCGTTTATTCATCAGAGACTTATATTGGTACAAAGTCCCTAACTTGTCCCACAAAGCCTTCGTTGTAGCTTCCCTGATACATTCAGAAATACTGAATCTGAGACACACAATCGTATTGTGCTCTTTGCCTTCCGATCCAACTTCTTCCATTCTTCATCAGACACTCTCGTTGGTTTAGTACCCGGATCTACTGCGATCCATTGATTTTTATCCACCAACAGATTCGCCATCTTGAGTTTCCACAACTCAAAACTCTGACCATTAAATTTCTCGATCTCTATCCTTCCACTGCTCTCCATCTTCTTTCACCACCAGAATCGATCTCGCAAGTCTCCCACTGAACAGGGTCTACCACAGGCCCAAGCGAAACCCTTTGGCAACAAAGGTGTCCCACTGAAGCCAAAACTACTTTGATACCAAATGTAGGTTTTAACCCCGTACAGAAATTACCTGCATATGAATTCTAAAACACAGAAAATAAATAATGCGAGATCATAACACATAAAACACATATACACAGAGATTTCCCCTGGATCCCAAAACCGGGACTACCAACTTGATTTTTCATTATGTTCCTTTCAATGTTATAATACATATTTATACATGCCGAAGCATTCAATACCATGGACCGAAAACCATCATGTCCAAAACCATAGACTGAAAACCATCGCGTCCAAAAACATGTGCGAAAATCATGCACAAAACCATAGGTGGGTACGCCTCAAACCCCCTGCGACCTCCCCCGCTATACAATCGACGCAACAAAGGACCCCCTAGTTAACTACGTGGGCAGTCGTGGAAAGAATATAACACAATCCAACATAGGGATCATTAGTGGGTTGGAAATCCTATCTTATCCTAGCAAAGAAGAAATTCATTAAAGAAGAAAAGAATATGACAATAAAGGGGTCCTCAAAGTAGGGGAAATCTCAGAGAAGGTCGAAGCATGATAATTCTATCATTAAATTAGCCTTGAAAAGGTGCTTTGCCAAATACAATCCAGATGTCATTTTTCTTTCAGGAAAATGTATGGGAAGGAAAGAACGCAGAGGCTTTACTATCAACAATTCTAAATGATGCTACCTTACCCTAGCAAAGAAGAAATCCATTAAGGAGGTTAAGGAAGGAATGAAAATGATGATGAAAGGACCCTTAGAGTAGGAAAAGCCTCATAGAAGATGAAACCATGATAATTCTATCATTTAGTCTAAGAGGGGTGGGGGAGTACCCACAAAAAATTAGCCCTCAAAATCTGTTTTGCCAAATACAATCCAGATGTCATTTTTCTTCATGAAACTATGTGTGAAGGGGAAGAACACAGAGGCTTTATTATCAACAATTCTAAAGATTGGTCTTTTAATTCAGTAGATTGTGAGGAAAGATCAAACTGCAATATTACTTGTTGGAAAGATACAGTTGATCTCATTAATGCATATTTGTTGCTTGCAGGTGTTAGAATATATCTAAAATCTAAAGAAGGTGGGGAGGAGTTCTTTATATTTACTTTGTATGGGCCATATGATGGTAGGAAAACATTTAAAAAAATTGACAGGATCAAAGAGCGTAATATAATATTGGGACTTGAATTTAACTTGAAAATGAAAGGTGGGGGAACTTGGGGAGAAGGAGCTAGGAAAGAATCAAGATCCCCTCACTGGTTATGTTGTCCAATTGTTTGAAGACCTCATTCTGTGTAATACTGAAACTAATGAGATAGTTCCAACTTGGAGAAATTTCAGAAGTGGAATAGATGGAGTGTCAAAATGACTGACCATATTCCTGGTTTCAGAAAGTGTTCTAGAAGATTCAGATGGGTTGAAGTCATGGGTTGGAGATGGAGGTGGCATTGACAATATTATATATACTGCAAATAAAGCTAGGTCACTACCAATTTAATCATGGTTGGTCAGAAGAAGAAGGGTACAGAAGCCTAGTAAACTTGAATTGGAATAAATTTGACACAAATAAATGATAAACAACGATGATTCAATTGGAAGAAAATTTGAAGAGAGTCAAGAGTAGTCATAGAATGGGAAAAATGTAAATCCTAGGAAACTCAAAATGATTTAGGTAGGACTAACAAAAAATTTAAACTAATGCATGATGTAACTAAAGAATGAATCTTCTCAAAACCTCAACTAAGATCAAATTCTCTTGACCATTGCTACCAACAATGACATGAAGTGATGTCCCCTTCACCTACATTTGCAAGTGGAAGAGGTAGTCACCTTCCCCAAGCTCCTCTAGTGACCTTTGCAACGATTATTATGGCGTTGGATTCTATGTTGATGATCCATTTTAGTTCCCTATAAATGGGATCTGGTGGCCTTCACACTAAATCAAGTTTGAGGCTTTAATCTCATCTAATAACCATGGTTGAGCATAACTTTGTCATTGTTGTGCCAAGGGATTTTATGGGTGTTGCACCATTTTCCCATGTCCTTTGACTTCCACGTTTTCTCTATATGTTTCTTTCACTAGGTATCTTGAGATAGGTTTGCACACTAGTGACTAAACTATCCAAGAAAAATCCAAGACCGTAACTTTTCTCTTCTTTCTCCATTTCAAGTCTTCTTTAACTCGTTGGAAAGAGGAATTGCACATTGAACCAAATGCTCAATCATTGGGCATCAAAACCTCAATAAGTGAGTGGGAAGGCCCAAAAATATGTATCAACCGTATATGACCCAAAAACTACCAATATCAAGACCATTTTTTAGATGGGCACCTAGATCATGGCAAGTATGAGGAAAACCATTCCTCTAATAGGTTCCTTTAAACACAATGTATTTGGGATGATTTAAAAGGAAATTTGATCAAATGTATATAATAGTAGTAGATATTTTAAAGAAGAATTTACATTTATTACTCCTAAGAAATTAGGTTCGTAAGAAATTGCAAAGCTATGAAATCACTTGATTTCACAAACCTCAACTATCAAGGTGTGGGGTTATAATCCAACATGTTGAATGGTTTTTAAAACATGTACTCTACAGTTTTCATGCAAACTCAAAAGGAATAAGAGAAATATTACAAAAAAATAAAAGATAAATATCTACCAATAAAAGAGAGTAAGAAAAACAAAAAAGAGAAGGTAGCTTATAAATGAAGCATAAAGGTGATTTCCCTTTACACAAGGGAGAGAACAATGACATTGACAGGAACAATTTCCAAATCATGTGTTTGATCTGTTCCTGATACATGCAACTAGATCAATATTTTCTGCATTGGATAGTGAAACAAGTTCCCCTCTTGGATCATCCTAAAATCTATTTAATAGAAATCTCCCAAATTCAAAGGGGCACTCATAACAGAAAATTCTAAGAAACATAATGCAGCTTTTTTCATAGCATAAAATGGCACATCAACTAAACCGGATTTTACTCCACCATTTCCTTCAAATTCATTGACATCTATTTGGTTATATTGTACCGAGTCTCCCAAAACCATCAACACCAAATTGTGTGTTCAGTAGTTACATTGTGAAAAGTGATGTGCAAGGTAATTCCAATAGGCACGCCTATTACAAAATTAAGAGGACACTCATAACTGTTTTCTGGAACAGGCAAAAATGCTCTAATTTCTTTAAGTTCTTCACTGAGAGGTATGGGTTCAAAGAAAAAACGTTTAAGTAATTCCTGAACAAGTTTAAAGAGACATGATATATTTGGAGTGTCATCATAAAGTTGCTTCTTAACTCACTCTAAAAGGTCAGAATGTTCCAATCCAAGTCCTTGATAGAGGACCTCAACAGTGGAAATTATGGACTTCAATCTGGTAAATATATGGGAATGTAAATTTAGTCTTGACACAGACAACCTCAACATATAACTGAGGGAATTCATCTCAAGTATGTGCAGCTTTTGTTCTTCATCTAGACCCAAAAAGAAATTCCCCATTCATCTTAATTCTTTGTCTAATTGTTGCAAAAATAATTTTGGTGAATTTATTCTAGGATGATATGTATTTTGACAACTTCCAGGTATCAATTTTGCCCACATCTTTGCTAAAAATTGAATTGAATATATATATATATATATATATATATATATATATATATATATATAGAGAAGAAAAGGCTATCACAGAGCTAGGCCCTTCAAAAATTCTTTTCCCAAGTCTTCCCTGCACTAACTATGTTCCAATCCAAACGGAAGTTAGTGCTAAAATTATGGCATGCAAACAGAAAACAGAGGAATGAAAACTAATTTTATATTATTGATATATGTTCTACTCAATGTTGCATGAACAATGATAATGCAATAAGCAGACAACTGACATTCAAATTGGTATATCTACATTTGCATAAATGTTTACATTCTTATGCAAGCTTCAACACATACAAGAAGCAATAAAGTAGCGAGCATAGAAAAAAGGAATTAAAATGATTTCATGGATGGAACTATATTTTGCACCTAAAAATAAATTAATAATTTATCCCCTAATAACATTCATGGTATAACTAATCTAGAAGTCAGAATACACTGAAGGGACAGAAACCAAAGGAATATTCTCACCTCAAAGTCTTTAGGACATCACCTAATGCCCTTCCTTTAATCAAAGGTCAGGTCCTGGCAATAAAAACACTCCACTCTTCAACTTATGACCAACAAACCTCAAGCATTACATCGAAAAGAACAATGTGAATATATCCAACCTTTGAGTAGGAAAGGATCAAGCCTCCATGGGAAACTAACCCCTTCTTCCCTTATAAGCAATCAAAGAAGGAACACATGTACTGGACATCAAAGCAAAGAAACACCCTGTATAACAGATTAGCCTCACTATATAGTATAGATAAATTGGAGACTCAACCATAATAATTTGAGCATTGAAACTAGAGCTAGCTCCCTCCTCTCCTCATCTAGCAAGCATTTTCCAAAGGGAAACATTACTTCTAAAGGCCTTCCATAAATCCTCTACCTTTCGAGTTAAAAGACATCTAAACTCCATAGAAAATGAAATGGTTAATCAAGGAGCTCTTGAATCAGAATCCAAGCTATAGATATGGATAGGAAGTGACAGAGAACAACTATCAATCCAATCCCACGAGTACACCTATGGTGATTTGGAAAGGAGGGGCCATAAAAATCTTCTCAACCTCCAAAAATAAAATAAAATCAAGTTGTAATCCCAGGTGAGTCATATCAACAATGTCTTTAAAGCATCAAGATAGATGTCATGGATATAAAATCCCTCAATGATTTAAGGACATTAACATTATTAATTATGAAGCAAGAAATTTATGGAGCTAAAAGGTAGATAAATTTTCTTCCTTTTCTCATATGATTGAGACTGTCTCATCCAGAATAGACATTCGATTCAACACTTCCCTCATTAATATATATGAGAACTCTCCAATTCTCCATCACCCTATCCTCTTTTCAAATATCTATTAGTCATTCCCTTGCTTCTTAGTGGTGAATTTCTTGGAGCTTGGCCATTGAACTCTGTCTTTTCCTACTTTGGGTATCTCATTGTTTAGCATGTCACCTACCCAACAATTGTTGGAGGTGCATCTTGTGTGAATGTTTGTTCAATGGAATTGTCAATAATGAAAGCCACCCTCTGTGAATTCATTAAGAAATTAGAGACATAGAGAACCCAAGTCAAGTCTAAGCATGGTGAAACGAAAAAAGCCAAGGAATGCCTCTTTGTTGAAGTTGCTAGCCACATTCTAGCTCTTTGTGAATGGGAGAAGTAATCTAGAAATGATTTCATCATTTTAAGAGGGCATATGAATGAATTAACTGCATATCTCTATTGCTTGAGACCTACTTTAACACTTGGCAAATCATGTGAATCTCCCTCCATGGGAAGCACTCTCAGAAAGCTTTGCTAGTCAAAACACAAAATTGTATCTTGAGAGGAGACCAACACCACCATCCAGGATGAAACATACATTAGGTCAAAATGATTTAATGTCTCTAGTTAATATATGTTTTATTTATGTTTTCTATTGTTAGAACAATTTATACCTGTAAGCTTTGGAGAAGAACTACACTATGTTTGGATTTCAACATTTTTGGAACACTGCATTTCCTATTTTCTATATTTATAGCTCCATAAGGAAATGAAACGTATTGAGGTTCTACAGGAAAAATTGTAGGAATTTTTCTAGTTAATATAAAATTTAAGTCCTCATCATTGTAGGTTTTAACCCTATACAGAAATTACCTGCATATGAATTCTAAAACACATAAAATAAACAATGCGAGAGCATAACACATAAAACACATATACACAAAGATTTTCCCCTGGATCCCAAAACTGGGACTACTAGCTTGATTTTTCATTGTGTTCCTTTCAATGTTATAAGACATATTTATACATGCCGAAGCATCCAATACCATGGACCGAAAATCATCGTGTTCAAAACCATGCACCAAAAACCATCGTCTCCAAAAACATGTGCAAAAATCATGCACAAAACCATAGGTGGGTCCGCCCAACCTAACATAGGTTCCAAAACCAAAATTTTTCGAGGCGCTACCTCGGACCCCATAGAGTGGGCTTACTTGCACCCTTCAAACCCCCTATGACCCCATGCTATGCGATTGGCGCAACGAAGGGGGGGGCTCCACCCACTCCTCTAACCCCCCGGTTAACTACATGGGCTAGTTGTGGAAAGAATATAACACAACCCAACATTCTCCCACTTGTTGTTTTCTTTCCACAAGGGGTCACAAGAGAGCTTAGTCATTTATCCAGCCCTGCAATGCCCATTGTTTCTCTACACCAAGAGAATTTCTCAGAGCTCATATATTTTGTCAATGCATCTGCAGTATTCTTCAAAGTGTCCACCTTTACCAGCAGCACCTTTTTGTCTTCTATCATATCCCTCACAAAGTGATACTGAACATCAATGTGATTTGTCTTTGAATGATATGCAGGGTTATTTGCCAAGAAAATTTCACTTTGGTTATCACAGTCTATCCTTATAGCTCCCTATACTAACCCCATACTTGAACACAATCTCTGCAACCAAACTGCTTCCTTGCTCGCATGAGTGGCCACCATGTATTCTGCCTCTGTAGTTGATAGTGCCACTACAAATTGTTTCTTACTCATCCAACTGACTGCACCTCCAAATAGGTTAAAAATATACCCGCTTGTAGATGTTCTCTGATCCAGATATCCAACCCAGTTTGCATCAACAAAGCCATGAATATCCAACACTCTGTCCAATGCTGGTCTTCCTTGATAGCACCAACCATAATCACTAGTGCCACATAAATACCTGAAAAATCGCTTCACTGCTGTCCAATGATCCTTTCCTGGTTTTGACATAAACCTGCTCAATACTCCCACTGCATATGCAATGTCTGGTCTAGTACAGACCATTGCACACATCAGGCTATTGACTGCACTTGCATATGGAACACGGGACATGTACTCTTCCTCTTCTTGTGTCTTGGGACACCGTTCAACAGATAAATTTACACCTACAAGAATAGGAACCTTCACTGGTTTACTATCTTGCATATTAAATCTCTGCAATATTGTCTTGACATATTTCCTCTAGTTTAACCAGAGCTTCCTCTTTGCCCGATCTCTTTTAATTTCCATGCCCAAAATATAGTTTGCAGCACCAAGATCTTTCATGTCGAATTTGGAGGACAATTGGGTCTTCAAATCCTGGATAATTTCTTTGTCATTTCCAACCAGCAACATATCATCCACATACAAGACCAAATAAATAACATGGTCACCAATTAATTTAAATTACACACAGTGATCTGCTTTGCTTCTGGTGAAGCCAAGTCCCCGTATAAATGTATCAAATTTCTGATACCACATCCTTGGTGACTGTTTTAACCCATACAGAGACTTCTTTAACTTGCATACCAGTTCTTTCTTACCTTTCATCGTAAAGCCTTTAGGTTGCTTCATGTAAATTTCCTCTTCCAAATCCCTGTGAAGAAATATTGTCTTCACATCCATCTGTTCTACCTCAAAATAAAAAGCAGCAGCAACAGATAAAAGTAATCTAATAGAAGTTACCTTGGCAACAAGAGAAAAAATATCACCAACCTAGGAATAACCTTTTGCTACCAACCGAGCTTTGTATTTCTCCACCTTTCCTTTTGCATTTGTCTTCTTCTTGAACACCCATTTGTTGCCAATGGGTTTCCTTCTAGCCGGAAACTCCACCAAATCCCAAGCCTCATTTTTATGCAAAGATGCCATTTCATCAACCATGGTCTATTTCCAGAGGTTTCCATCCTCTGAATCTACTGCTTCCTTCAAAGTTCTAGGATCATCAACAACATATAAAGCAAAATTTGAATAGAAAGCAGATGGACTATACCTTTCTGGCTACCTTCTTTCTCGACCTGATATTCTCACACCCGGAGTTTGTGGCTCTTCATCTTCTGATTCCTCCTCTACTGTAGAGTCTGATTCTTCCTCCTTTAGCTCAAACTCTATCTTCTCATGTTCCTTTGGTTGGACTTCATGTTGAATAACATCTTTCACCTCTCTGAACACCACATCTCGACTATACACAACCTTCCTTGTTACTGGGTTCCAAAGCTTATAACCCTTTAAACCATCCTTATACGTATTAAAGATGCACTTTTCATATTTACTATCCAACTTGGCTCGTTTCTCCTTTGGAACATGTACATATGCATCACATCCAAATACCCTCAGATGTGAAAGAGAGGGTTTCTCACCAGTCCATACCTATTGTGGAGTTTTATCCTCTAATGCTGATGAAGGTGATTTGTTGACCAGGTAACATGCTGTCTCCACTGCCTCTGCCCAGAAGTCCTGTCCTAACCTAGCACCACTAAGCATGCTTCTTGCCCTTTCCATCAATGTCTTGTTCATTCTTTCTGCAACTCCATTTTGCTGAGGTGTATATGGAGTAGTATTCTGCCGTGCTATACCACACTTCTTACATAATTCTTCAAATTCCTTACTGTAAAACTCTCCATTGTTATCTGTCTTGAGCACCTTTATCTTCTTCTCTGTCTGGTTTTCCGCCAGAGCCTTGAATTCTTTAAACCTGTCAAAGACTTCAGATTTCTTCTTAAGGAAATATATCCATGTATTCCTTGAGAAGTCATCTATAAATGATACATAGTACACAGACTTACCCAGTGATGGAACCTTCACAGGTCCAAACACATCACTATGAACAAGCTCTAATATATGTTTCGCCCTCTTACCACTAGAGGAGAAACTCACCCGATTCTGCTTCCCATATACACAATTTTCACAGAAATCAAAACCCAGAGAGCTATTACTCATACCTTCTACCATACCTTTACCATGAAGTATTTGAAGGACCTTCTCTCCAATATGTCCAAGCCTCTAATGCCACAACATGTTCTTCTCTCCAGAGACCTCTATATTTTCTGCTCCACTTTCAGGAACCATAGAACTGTTGCACCCATCAACAACCGTGCTACCTTGAAGCTTGTATAGAGTTCCAATCCAAACTCCCCGCATCAATACCAGTGCTCCCCGAACCATCTTGTAGGTATCCTTCTCGAACACTATTTCTACACATGCATCATCCAACTTGCTTACAAAAATCAGATTTCTGGCCAATGCAGGAATATGCAGAACACCCGGAAGTGTTCTAACCCTTCCACCTTGCAACTTCAACTTTACTTTTCTGCAACCAACGATTCTAGCCTTCCTGTCATCCCCTAAGAAGATATCACCACTATTGTGTTTCTCATACTCACAGAACCACTCTCTATGGGGAGTGAAGTGAAAGGATGCACCTGAGTCAATCAACCATGCCTCATGATCTACATGTGTACTTGAAGAAGCCAAGTACACATCCCCACCTTCATCTGAGGTGGTTTTCGCCTCTGCAAAAGGAGCATCATCAGATCCCTTTCCTTTATCAGGAGCTTTAGATTTACAGTCCCTTTTGTAGTGCCCTTCCTTTTCGCATTTCCAGCACACCACTTTTACAGGTTTTTCTGGAGATTTAGATCTCCCTCTAGATTTATATCTCCCACTCGATGACTTATTTTGTTTCTGTTCTAGGACCATCCTCATACAGACAAGGCATCACCATTTTGGCTCTCCATATTTTTCTGTCTCATCTCCTCTGTCAGCAAGGATAAGACTATTTCATCAAACTACAAGGTAGTTGCATTGCTGCCTATTGCAATAACCCGACTATTCCACGAATTTGGTAGAGAACACAACAAACTAATGCACTTATCTTCATCTGAAATTTTAATATCAATAGACGCTAACTAACTTACCACAGTATTAAATGTGTTTAGATGCTCTGTCACTAACTCTCCATCTTTCATGCTCAGGTTATACAACTTTTTCCACAGGAATAGTTTATTCATTAGAGACTTAGATTGGTACAAAGTCCCTAACTTGTCCCACAAAGCCTTCGCCGTAGCTTCCCCTGATACATTCAACAATACTGAATTTGAGACACATAATCGTATTGTGCTCTTTGCCTTCCGATCCAACTTCTTCCATTATTCATCGAACACTCCTGTTGGTTTAGTACCTGGATCTACCACGATCCACTAATCTTTATCCACCAACATATCCTCCATCTTGAGTTTCACAACTCAAAACTCTGACCATTAAATTTCTTGATCTCTATCTTTCCACTGCTTTCCATCACCACCAGAATCGATCTTGCAAATCTCCCACTGAACAGGGTCTACCACAGGCCCGAGCGAAACCCTTCAGCAACAAAGGCGTCCCCTTGAAGCCAAAACAACTCTGATACCAAATGTAGGTTTTAACCCCGTATATAAATTACTTGCATACAAATTCTAAAACACATAAAATAAACAATGCGAGAGCATAACACAGAAAACACATATACACAGAGATTTTCCCCTGGATCCCAAAACCAGGACTACCAACTTGATTTTTCATTATGTTCCTTTCAATGTTATAATACATATTTATACATGCCAAAGCATCTAATACCATGGACCAAAAACCATCGTGTCCAAAACCATGGATTGAAAACCATTGCGTCCAAAAACATGTGCAAAAATCATGCACAAAACCATAGGTGGGTCCGCCCAATCTAACATAGGTTCCAAAACCAAAATTTTCTAGGGCATTGCCCTGGACCCCATAGAGTGGGGTTACTTGCACCCTTCAAACCCCCTGTGACCCCCCCGATATGAAATCGGCACAACAAAGGGGGGGGGGGGGGGGCTCCTCACCCCCCCCCCCCCCCCCCCCCCCCCCCCTCTAACCCCCCGGTTAACTACGTGGGCTAGTCGTGGAGAGAATATAACACAACCCAACAATCATGGTTATAAGAAAGAGATTTAAGTCCCAAGTTGGCTAATTTTCGACAAGTCCAATGAGTGCTAAGTGAACTATTCAAATCATGAGCAATTAGTCACTTACGACTACCTCTCATGGAAATGGTCATACGTGAACTACTTACTTAACGTAGTTGAATCCCAAAAATGATATCTAAGTCCAAGTCTCTCAACCTTGATATAAACATAAAGAGCATTCATCACTAGTCCCAATCTAAGGAACAATTAACTTTATTGATTCCTGTAGTTCATCAATAATACAAAGTTTAGTACAAAGAACATAAAAATGTTTCTATTACATGGCATGGTTCACAATACATATTAAACTATCGAATCCTTACAGAGTTTAGTAAAAATAACAAAAAATGTTGCTCTTACATGGGATGGCTTCCAATAATAGAAGATGCACACTCTTTGTCATTTTGGTTCACAATACAGATTGAACTGTTGAATTCTCAATACTATCCATTTCATTTTTTACTAATTAATTACTTATTTACAATCTAGGGTTTCATTTTAGTATTAGTTTGAAGATAAGGAAATGTCAACTCATAGAAGGGGAAATACAACTAGTGACCATATGCATGAATTTTCAATGTTTGCGAATAAAATATAGTATTTTTGTTGTATTGGTTGTCAATGAATTTTTATTTTCTGGTGGTGAAGATCGAGGATCAGACATAGCTCTATTTTACTTTTATTAGGCACCCATGCTCTCATTGTGGTTTGGGAGGTCCACAACAAGCACTATCGTTTTTTATTTTTATTTTTATCATTACAGTATATCCATTTAAGATTCACTGATAGCAGTCCCAGGAAACTAAGGTAGTCAAAACCATTAGCACTTCAAATATGGCATGCCTAGACTTAAGAACAAAAGGATTCAATAGGAAACCTTGCATTGATTAATTGCAACAAGACAATCAAGGTGAATTCTATAGCCCAGGTGAAGGTGAGGATGAGGTCAGTTACACCTAACCCTCATCTAACATCACCCCAAGGTTGTGAAGCTCAGGATGCATATCTTGAGTTCACACAAATGGGCGATGTATCAAATATTGGATCTCGACGTATGCAATCTTGAGGTGCATATCATATCCGGGTTGATATAAGTCTGTGATATTTTATGCAAATGAAAAAAATGCCTCATTTTTCCAATTGGGATGCATCATCCATTGAGGTTAGGTCCTATGGGGATCCCTCCCATAGTAGAAATCATGCCCTTGTGTGAAACCACCATGCATTTTCCATTTTAGTTTTTTGTTTCAGACAAATGGACATATATAGACATTAACAGAATAAAAGATACCTGCTTATTATAGATGTTGAAAAATATATTGAACCGATACCAAAGCCTAAACAGAGATTCCAACACCAAAGTCTTCATAAGATTTTTTTTACATCATTGTATGTCTTGTCTGTTTTTATGACCCCATCGTTCTGTGTTGCACTCGTTCTTCCACAAACATCTCTTGTGGTTCCCTTCTGATAAGTTTCATAGTTGGAAGTTGAAGCCAAGAGCGACCAATGTCTCAATCTAGCCCTTGGAGAAGGGAAAATGGAGAGCTTGGGCCCAGAATTTAGATTTGGACGAGTAGGCACATTAGGTAGTAAGAAGATGGGACATGACAAAGGGCTCGAATTGATGGATCCAGCCCCATATGCAGCTACCTCCCAGCAGGGCTTAGAGTAGCAGTACATTGCATTTTTGTTGGTTGGTCTGAAAAGGCCACAGACCAGGTTTAGAAACTGAGGAATTCGACAATTTTTTGGTGGAAATGGATTTGGGGGAAAGAAGCATGGAACGCTCCCACCTCCTAGATTTGTAGTGCACTTAGGTTCATTAATTCAATCATTTGTAGCTTAGTTTGGAGCAAATTAATGTTTACGCTATAGAAAGTGACAGGCCAACTAGAAGGAAATAACGTAGCAAGAAACCTACCACAACAATGAACCCGCTCGCTCTTATGCACAACCCTAATCCCACCTAACGCAAGAGAAAATCATAAGCATAACGTCATACCATAATGAGATACGTGATAGCCCCACTACCCTGGTGTTATTGGTGAAGCCTCTACCTCTGCAACTACTAAAACTATATCAACTAATGAATCAACTATAGAAATTGGTAGTGGAACGAAGGCTCGAAAATGAGTCACCACTTGAATAAATGGAGACTAGAGGTCACTTCTTCCTCCTTCCAAACTCCAAGCATAGCCCTAGCCAAGGCACCCCCAAGATCCTCTGAATAATGCATTACCTAGGTAACTAGGTACTCCTAGTATGCCTTTAGGGGTAGATAGGACATACATTTATGTATGTATGCACCTAGATAGGATCGAACTCAACTTGATCAAACCAAACTTGTGCTTACACTTATTAGCTCTAAGAACTGCTCTTTGTTCTTTCAATTTCAAATCAAATCCATGATGGCCTGCCTCTGCCTCTTCAACATCCAATCTAGATACAGGTCTTGTAGCATTCCCATTCCAACATGGTGCTAGGGCAGCTCCTCTCTAGCTAGATTCTTTTCACTGGATTTAGCCTAGGAAATATTAGAAGTGTGATCTCGGGCACCACCAGAACACCTTATCTGGTCATAATTTCCTGGTCTTCCTTACCTGGTTCAACCCTTCTATGCCTTCAAGTCTCTTGCTCGAAAATGGGTCACGACCTTGTAAAACTCATGAATGGATATTGTATAAATTATATAGGCGAATCCCCTAAATTCAACCCTACTCTTGATTTGAAAACCAAGAAATATGGGCCATGGAAACCAAATCCAACCTAGGAAATCAGGCAATTGCAAGCAAATCCAACCTCCCAAACCAGGAGAATCAAGCTTTTCATTGTTTATCCACCTTTTTTTTATGGTTAAAATGTAATAAATATTTATTTTTTAAATGTTGGGCTAACTATAGAAAATGGGTGTATTATAAAATATTCGCCTCTCCAAAATATAAAACCCCTTAAATTTCGCCCTTGTTCATGGAGTCAAGTTGAGGTGAATGAAGAGGTCCAATCTAGATCAACACCATAAAATGCAAACCATGAAAACTCACTGAAAGAAAGGAACGTTTTCAAACAAGCGAAGATCCTTTTTGGTTTTATTATTCATGTGAATAGAAAATATTGATTTGTAATATGCTAAGAATGCCATCCTAGAAAAAAATTCACCCCAAGAAAATTTGTGTCAAGTTTTAAAATATCTATGTCCAAATTATAGTGTGAATCTTTTATTAGGTGGCTCATTTGTAACTGCACAAGGGTCGTATATTGTAACTGTTAGATGCATGTTGCAGCAGAGTATTTTTCATAAAAATAGAGAGGTAGAAGCAATTTAACTATTGTTCTTAATTATTTTAAGTTGTTTCTCATTCTATTCTTTGTTTATTTTTAATTTCTCCCGAACACCTCTGTTGAATCCAGCAAGGGTGTACTTTGAAAGAAAAGTCATATTTCAACAATTCAGGAGTGATTTAGCCACTGTGTTTTTCAGAATTCTTATTTTTTTGGAGAATTTCAAACCAAACCTAGAGACATGAAAAGAAAACCTTGAAAACACCCAAACGACCAGAAATAAATGAAATGCATGCCAAGAAAACATAATAGTTAACGAAATGTATGTGTTTTTATCATGGAAACAAGGGCATTTCCAACATGTTCTGATTTGCAAAGCATATAGAGGTGTGGACAGAAGAAGTATCCAAACTTTTATTAACATATTTAACTATATATATATAAATCTTATTAATAGATAAAGAATTGAATACCTAAATTTCAGAATGATAACTCTTGAGAAACAATTATCTATCCATATCTGCACAATGATGTTTCTCATATTGAGAAGATTGGCTAACATGCATATTTCCTTCAAATCAAAACTCTAAGAATGCATATGATTCATCAAATCAGTTGATCATGCAAGGAAGGAAGTATTGAATCTATGAAATGAGTGGTCATAGAGTAGTTTGTAAAGGACAAATATTGGTGTAATATCGATTCCCAGAAACCATTAGATCGATTTCCATTAATCTCAGCCAACTATTCTAAAAAAGTAGATAAATAAGGGCACAAAGGGATGTTTCTCCCCAAAATTGGTCAATTGCAAAGGAGGGTCATCAACAATAAAAGACATTAAGATCAGTAGGTAACTACTTCATTTCATTTGGGTAATATTGCATTGATTTGGTTCTCCCTGAATAGTAAAGATCAAAAGCTTGATTCAATACCATATTCATTAAGATTCATTTTCGAATAGAAACAAAGAGAAATCATTGCAATTTCATATACCCTAATAATTAGAATTACATTTTCATTGTCGAGGATTTGGAGGAGTGTACATACATGGTTGAACTTTAAGGTAACAAGAGCGATGTCCTAGGACAAACCAAAAGTAAAAGCAATTGAGGAACCAGAGCCATGGAAGAAGAAAAAATCCCCCATAGAAGAAATTGCGAGCCTTCTTCACACAATCTAGGTGACTCTGAGGGTGCCATCAACAGTCGGCCACTATATAATGACCATGTAATGACTCTGCTTGCCAAGTGATTCATCATACATGTAATTTCTTTCCATTCGATGTTAGGGTTGAGCTGAGCTTGTGCTAGTTGGGTTAAGCTGGGAAGACCTCCTGGCCATCATTGTTACTGAATATTTGACCAAATACCCAAAGTAGGTCCACCTGCAAAGAGCTTAATATAATGAAGCTCATTCAATGAACTTGCACAAGTGATATCATTGAGATCAAACCTGGACATGAAAGCATAGTGATACAACTGAAAATGGAGTAGTTTATGAGTCAATTTTATGGATAAAATAATTGATTTCTTGCTGGCGGGAATCATAGGGCGAGACATGGTGATGAAAATGAATATGATATGGAATTACATGGGATAAAATTTGACTAAGGGGTATAATGAGATTCGATTAGTACCTACTCAAATTTATCATGTATATATTCAAATATTCAAATTAAGAATATGACACATTAAATTATGAAACACCATGGAACAACTTCTTTTAGACCTTATTGCCAAGCATCTAAGAGTTAGAATAGAGTGCTTAAGTGATCACAATAAAAACAAGCTACATAGTAGTGAGTACTTGTTGTATGGTATAAATATAGTTAAATTAAATTTAAAAATTATGGAGATTTAGCAAAATGAAAGTTTATATAACTACATGCAGAAACCACAAACCAAAACTAGAAAAAAGAAAAAGAGAAGTAAAAGTGAAAAACAAGAGATTAGAAAAAAGGAATGCTATATTTAATTATACATAATCAAAGTTATGCAATTTTTGAATTTTAGATTTTAATAACAAAATTGTTAATTATTTTCCCTTTATTAATATACTTCATTTTATGATTTTTTCTTTTAAATACAAAATTTGGTTTTTGTCATAAAATTTAAATTACCTAACATAAAAATCTTAATGCCAAATCCTAATATCTTACTTAAGTGTATTGAGACAATATCTCAAGTATGGAAAAAGAATATTGTGGATTTAGAGGAATTGAACCGTCCACCAAAGTCTAGGAGGAAGGTGTTTAGAATAAAGTTAAAGGGTTTAATTGTGCACCAAATATCATTACATTATGGAAAAAATAGAGATGGTAGATAACATCAAGAAAAGCAGACAAAGAGAAGCCTTTGAGCTTCCCTAATATCTTTAATGAATTAGTAATTGTGTAATTTATCTTTTGTCAAAGGATTTTGGATGGACTAGTTTGGTGAATAGTTTATTTTCCCAGATAGATGGGTCAAATTCTACAAAGACATGTTATAATAAGTTTGTTAGTGGTATGTATGAACTCTGATTGAAGTTACCTATTCTCCTCCAAAAGTTCTCATTCCAATATATATATAACAATAAAATTTGTATTTTTTTTTTTAAATTCTATATATAAATAAATTTTAAGAAAATATTTTATAATAAATTATTAACATTTTTATTAAAAATATTTAAATTAAATAAAATTGAATAAAATACCACATAATAATAAATAACAAATATGTGATATTCTTTGTTTAAGTTTGGAACATCAACATATTAATGCATAAATTTGTTTTCTTAAGTTGAACCATATGCATGTTAAACCATGACTTTATTGGGCTATTATTAAATTGTTTTGTATCATATGCTTTTGTATTATTTTGTCAGTTGAGGTGAGAACGCTTCCCAATTTGTTTGAATATGATCAAGAGGTTGGTTGAGGTGAGAACGCTTTCCAATTCGTTTGAATATGATCAAGAGGTTGGTTGACGTGAGAACGCTTCTCAATTCATTTGAATATGATCAAGAGATGGAGTGTATATTAGGTCCAAGAATTGAGACAAACCAAAAGGCTGAGGCTTTTAGTACGTTGTTGACAACATCTTGTACGATAGATATACCAAATCGAAGCACCATGAGCACGAAGTTACCAGTGAGTCACATATGACAACTCCTATTTCCACCCCTATTGAAATATAAATGTGGTCTGACATGCAAGGGGAATAGGAGTTGCCTTGCTGCTAACATGCCAAAGTCAAATTTGAGGGAAATATAAATGCAAGGAAACTCTTATTCCGCTCGCATGTCAGGCCGCATTTATATTTCAATAGAGGTGGAAATAGGAGTTGCCGTCATATATGATGTCACAGAGCACGAGAGTCACTTCGTTATTTTATTACCACGTGCACCAACAAGTTTAAAAATATCACTGAAGGGACAAGAAAATTGATGGGACCAGCCCTTTACAGTTTTGTATGAATAATTCACTGCTGATTGTTTGCGTAGCTGGTTGACTTAATGGCACTGTACCTTGGTGTTAATGATTTGAGGATAGATGTCCTAGCCTTGGGGCGTGTTCCTTCCTGCCTCTTACCAAACCCTCGAAACCCTTAGTCGATTCATTTCACTGTTGTTTCACTTTGCTATTTGTGAGGTGAGGTCTCTGGTTTGTTTTGCTCTGCTCGTATGCGAAACTAAGGCTCTAGCTCTGGTTGTTTTACAGTAGTTTAGCTTCGTCATCCCTGGACATGCATTTCTCTGAGGGTCTCCTCCTACGTGTGCTATCAATGTTGCCTGTTCTGTGCTCGTTTTCTCAGATTTGAGTATGGAACCATCAATCTCGGTCTCTGGTTTCTATTTGGCTCGGTTTTGGTTATGTTTTCGCATGTAGACTTCTGTTATATGCTGTTGGTTTTGATGCACTTGCTCCTCCATTTGATTGTTTGCTTGGTTCTTGCCACAGGTTGTGATTGTGGAGTGGGTCGGCTCTCGGCTCACATTCAATAATTAATCAAAGGTAAGTTAACTCTCCATGCTGGTTTTTTTCTCCTCATTTTCTTCCGGCGCTGACAGCTCTTGCTCCTTGTGGGCAGTGAGCACTCTGCAGTCGTAACCGTTTCTCATGGTTTCTCTCTTTTGGTTTGCACGGGCTTGGATCTCTCAGGTAGGTTCTACTGGCCCTTTCCTTTGTTTTCAATCCTCTGTCTATGGCTTCATTTCACTGTCTGTTGATGGCTTGCTTGTTGGCCATGCAGGTGCGCGATCGGGCTCCGTTTGTGGACCTCGCACCCTGACTCCTACGCTCGAACTAGGTAGGGTCGCTCCTTGAAAGTTCTCTGCTTGTCTGTTTGAGGGTTTTGTTGTTCGTAGGGTTTATGAGTCTGTTGTCATAGTTTGGTTTCGGCTCTGCGGTTTCTTGGCCTCACTGTGCCTGTAGTTTCACTATATATTTATGGCTCTGCTATTGTAACTATGGTTGTAATGATACGGTCCTGTGATGACCTCGCGGTGGTTTATAGTATTGTCAACTCTGTTTTATTTGCTGGTCTCTGAACAGTGAACTGTGGATGCTCAGCTTTGACATATATATATATATATATATACAGTAATTTCGGTTGTTAAAAATTTGCAAAGGAAAATGGTTATGCGTTCATTTCTGTACCTGTAGCTTTGTTTTCTTGGGTATTCCTCCGACAGTGGCTCTCTTGTTTCTCCCGTAAGCTTGCTCTATTACGCTGCTGACTTGTTTGGGTGCTCTCCTCGCTTCGGTGCTTACTATTCATTGTCTGTCATCATTATGCTTATGGAAAAGAAAATGAATTTAATTGTATTTTGTAGAAAAGATGCTAAAGCTGTAATATGAATGGATTTAGATGTGTTTGTTCTTCAGAATGCTTCTGTGCATTTTCTTCATTCAGTTCTATGATGGTAAAAAAGATTACAATAGTCGTTTCTTTTTTTCGTTTTGTAGAAAAACTGGACAGTTATCAAACTGTCAGTAGTTACATTAAGTTGTTTCTGAATAACTATCTTTTCTTGATTTGCAAACTAAAAGAAAATTTTAAATAAAACTAAAAATTAAAAAGAACACGTAAGCAAACACTAACAGTGGCTGAGACAACCATTCCTAGAAATGTAAATGAAAATAAAAACTAATGAAACTCAAACTGTTAGAAGAGACAAACTCCCAGCCAAGGCCTCCTTGAGCTGGATGCTCTTGCATCAGGTTCCCGGGGTAGGTGAAAATTCATGGCTCGGGTCCATGAGCTCCTCGATAGAATACCCTACATGTTGTATATGTCTTGCATCAAGCCACGAACTGTCCTCAATAGGGTGGTTCTTCCACTTGATGAGGTATTGTAGGTACTCCTTTCTCCAATCTGCTTGGCCACCTGTGTATCAAGGATTCCTTTGATTTCAAGTGGCTGAGCTGAAGGCATTTGTCTCATCCACGAACTACTCTCTCCCTGGGTATCCTGCTTTGGATGTGTTGAACTATCCTCTTTCGTACTGGCAGTGTATGGGAATAAATCTGCCAAATTAAAGATGGGCGATATTCCTATACCTGGAGGCAATTGCAGCTCATAGGCATTTGCAGAAAATTTACGCAGAATTTTACAATGTCCAATTTTTTTGAATTTCAACTTATTGTATTCGCCCTTATGAAATCTTTCTTTGCGCAGATGCGCTAGAACCTGATCCCCTACATTAAATTGTACTTCTCGTCGCTTCAGATCTGCTTTCTGTTTGTACCTTTGACTGTTGTCCTGTAATTTTGTCTTCACCTGCTCATGTAGGTCATTAATTGCTCTTGAAAAGTCTTCCCCATCAACACTTCTTCTTTCTAACTGTCCCAAATCTCGTAGCTCATGCACTCCTTGGGGATGCATTCCATACAAAATCTGAAAAGGACTATTTCCTGTGCTTCGATTCGGTGAATCGTTGTAAGCAAATTTTGCTTGAGCAAGTACACGATCCCACATTCATGAATTTTCTCCAACTAGACTCCGCAACAGGTTTCCTAAGCTTCTGTTCACTACCTCCATCTGCCCATCAGTCTGTGGGTGATAAGCGGAGCTGAAATTTAACTTTGTGTCCAACTTTTTCCACAAGGTGCGCCAGAAATGCCTTGTGAATTTCACATCCTTGTCAGAAATAATGGACTTGGGTAAGCCGTGCAGTCTGACGACTTCAGTGAAAAACAAGTGTGCTACATGGGTAGCGTCACTGTTTTTCTGCAAGGGATGAAGTGTGCCATCTTTGAGAATCGGTCCACCACCACCATGATGCAATCAAAACCCCACTGTGTTTTGGGCAGACCCAGGACAAAGTCCAAACTGATTGAATCCCACGGTCTGTTTAGAATAGGCAAGGGTGTGTACAAACCCGTGTTCTGACTGTGCCCTTTCGCCAAATGACATATCTTACACTTGGTCACATACCGCTACACGTCTCTTCACATCTTCAGCCAATAATAGAAATGACTGCGCTGATCCAAGGTCTTATCAATGCTGAAATGTCCAACTAGACCTCCACTATGTTTTCCCCGGATGATGTTCTCCCTCATCGAACATTCTGGAACGCATAGTTGTCCTCCCTTGAATAACAGCTCCTCCTACAAGTTATAGTCCAACCATGGACTATTGTTCCTCAACAAAAGAATCTAGTAGGCTTCATAAGCCTCCTTGAAATCTGCATCTGTTTTATACAAGTGCTTCAAGTGTTCAAATCCCAACACTTGTATCATGCTCTCCTGCAAGAGTAGAACTCTTTTTCTTAGTGAATCTGCTACCTTGTTCGCTTGAGCACTGATATGCTTCAATACGAATGTAAAACTATACAAGTACTCCACCCATTTGGCATGTTTGTGATTCATCTTATGTGGCTGCATAACATACTGTAATGTAGAATTATCAAAAAACAAGACAAACTCATTACCCAACAGATAATGCCTCCAATGCTTCAAGGCTTGGACGATGACATAAAACTCCTTGTCATAAGACGTATACTTTTGCCTGCTTTCATTTAATTTTTCGTTGGAATAGGCTACTGGTTTGTCTTCCTCGCTGAGTACGGCACCAATGGCTGTACCAGTGACATCACAACGAACTTGGAAAAGTTTGTTGAAATCAGGAAACCTCAAAATTGGCCTCTCAGTGATCTTCTTCTTCAATCTCTGGAAGTTCCTCTATAGCTTTAGTGCATTGAAAAGGTTGACTTGCCTTTTTGATTGTATCCAACATAGGTGCACAGAATCCATTAAAATTATTTAAAAACTTGCGATAGAAACTTGTCACCCCATGAAAACTCCGAACTTTGAACAGACTCTTAGGGGATGGCCAGCTAAGTATAGCTGCAAATTTTTGTGGGTCCATTTTCAGCTCATTTTCCGCAATCACAAACCCAAATAGACTAACTCCTTCTGAAAAAAGTACATTTTTTCAAATTTATCAGCAACTTGTTTTGCTGCAACTTCTCTAGAACATATCGAACATGTCGAAAATGTTCTTCCTTGGTCTTTCTGAAAATTAGTATATCGTCAAGATACACAATCACAAATTTCCCAATGAACTCCTTCAACATCTCGTTCATCAGGTGCATGAAAATACTAGGGGCGTTACTCAACCCAAATGGCAACACCAACCACTCATATAGCCCTTCATTAGTTTTGAAAGTTACTTTTCATTCGTCCCCTTCTTTGATTCTAATCTAGTGGTATCCACTCTTCAGATCTATCTTCGAAAAATATGCTGCCCCACTTAAGCAGTCCATCATGTCATCCATTCGATCATAATTTTGTTTATTGCTCGTGAGTCTGTACACATCTGCCACTCGCCTCCTTTCTTGGGCGCTAAAACTGTCGGAACTGCACAGGGACTTAAACTTTCCTGTATCAAGCCTTTGTCCAACAATTCCTATACCTACTTCCCGATCTCTTCGTTGTCCTTGGGACTCATTCGGTAAGCAGTTTTATTTGGTAAACTAGCTCCAGGGATGAAATCTATGTGATGATTGATACTCCGCTTTGGTGGTAATTTATTTGGTAAATCATCCACCACAATGTTGCTGAATTCTTGCAACATTTCCTGGATTTCTTCAGGTAAGTTAGAAATTTCAATGTGCAACAACACTGCTCTCGGTCTCCTTGCAACATCATACTTTACCTCGTCATCTTCAATCTGTTTTAGAAATTCTTTTCCACCCATCAGCAGTACTTTTGTCCCACTAGTCTCTGTTGTTTCTTCTTCCTTGATGGGTACTAGTGTATGCTTAATCCCATCCTTGACAAACTTGTAACAATTTGTTTTCCCGTCATGAACAACTTTTCGGTCACACTACCACAGTCTACCTAGCAGAATATGACACACATCCATGGGCATGATGTCACAAATCACTTTGTCCCTATACTTGCCAATATGGAACTCCACCTCACACTACTCATCAACTAACAGTTGGTGACCCTTCTGTAACCAAGACACCTTATAGGGAGTTGGGTACTTCAACCTTTCCAAACCCAATTTCTCCACCATCTCTATTGCAACTAGATTATCAGTGCTTCCATTGTCTATAATTAGTTGGCAGAATGCCATGTGACTTGCACACAGTTCGTAATAATGCCTTTATTTGGGTTTTTTCAGTTGTTTCCTTTGCCGGTTTCAGCAGTACCTTGTTCAAGACTAAGGCCTCTCCTGTCTCCGGTACATTCTCTACCTCTTGAGGCGGTGCCTCTGCTTCCTCTATATAAGCAACATATGCTCCTCTTTGACCAGCCTGTTCTCCTTCAGGACACTTAAAGGACCCGTGCCCCCACTTGTGGCACTTGTAATACTGGAAGGCAGCTCCTTTGCCCCTGCCATTTCCCCTTCCTCTCTGGTATGGCCTTCCTCCCCTAGTGCTACCTTCCTTTTCTATTGTCCCTGAGGTCTTTGAACTGTTGCCTTCTTCACTATTGTTGGCAATTCTTCCTCTGCCAAAGGATTATCTTTTCCCTCTACCAGTTCCTCGTCCTCTCCTGGCATTCTGCTTTCTTGCAATCTTTTCTTCTGCCTTTAAGGCACTTTGGTATGCTTCCTCTATGGTTTTTCGAGAAAGAATACTTATCTCGTCCAATATCTCCAGCCTTAGGCCATTCACAAACCTTTCTATCTTTTCTGGGGTGTCTTCAGTATAACCAGCTCTCAAATTCACCCGATAGAATTCTTTAGTATATTCTTTCACCGTCATTCCTCTTTGCTTCAAATTTTGCACTTGCTGATACAGATCAATCTGGTAATCTTTGTGCAAAAAATTCCCCTTCATCTTGGCAACCATTCTGGTCCACTTTTTAATGGGTAGCTTATTCAAGCTTCTCATCTCTACTTGGACACTGTTCCACCATAAGGCCACGTTTCCTTTCAGCTTGGTGGCAGCGAATTTAACTCTCCTATCTTCGCTGACCTCCTCACATTCAAAATATTTGTCTAACTCACTAATCCAGTCCAACAACACTTCTATGGACAAACTACCATCATAGTTCAGAATTTCAGGCTTTGGCTTACTGCTAGCCAACAAAACTGACCTTAACAATTTGATTTCAGGTCCTTCTTCATCTGATCCATCTGTCGTAACTACAACTTCTTCTTCACTATCGTCCCCTACTTCCGGATCCCTTCTCCTTCCTGCTTCTACTGCTGCCAAACGGGCATTCAAGATCCTAATCTCTTCCCTCAATCCTTCATCTACTACTCTTCGAATAGCTCTGCCACAACCTCTTCTTCGAGCTTCCATTTTATTAAGGAAAACAGTTAACTATACCTGCTCTGATACCAAAATTTGATGGGACTAGCCCTTTACAGTTCTATATGAATAATTAACTGTTGATTATTTGCATAGCTGGTTGACTTAATGGCACTGTACCTTGGTGTTAATGATTTGAGGACAGGTGTCCTAGCCTTGGGGCTCGTTCCTTCCCACCTCTTACCAAACCCTCGAAACCCTCGGTCGATTCATTTCACTGTTGTTTCACTTTGTTGTTTGTGGGGTGAGGTCTCTGGTTCGTTTTGCTCTGTTCTTCTGCGAAACAAAGGTTTTGGCTCTGGTTGTTTTACAGTGGTTTAGCTTCACCGTGCCTAGACATGCATTTCTTTGAGGGTCTCCTCCTGCGTGTGCTATCAATGTTACCTGTTCTGTGCTCGTTTTCTCGGCTCTAGGTCTAGAACCCTCAGTCTTAGTCTCTAGTTTCTATTTGGCTCGACTCTAGTTACATTTTTGCTTGTAGACTTCTGTTATATGTTGTTGGTTTCGATGCACTTGCTCCTACGTTTGATTGTTGGCTTGTTTCTTGCCACAGGTTGCGGTTGTGGAGTGGCTCGGCTCTCGGCTCACATTTAGCAATTAATTAGAGGTAAGTTAACTCTCCATGCTGGGTTTTTTCTCCTCATTTTCTTCCAGTGCTGACAGCTCTTGCTCCTTGTGGGCAGTGAGCACTCTGCGGCCGTAACCTTTGCTCGTGGTTTCTCTCCTCTAGTTCACATGGGCTTGGCTCTCTCAGGTAGGTTCTGTTGGCCCTTTCCTTTGTTTTCAACCCTCTGTCTATGGCTTCATTTCACTGTTTGTTGATGGCCTGCTTGTTGGCCATGTAGGTGCGCGATCGGGCTCCATTTGTGGACCTCGCACCCTGACTCCTATGCTCGAACTGGGTAGGGTTGCTCCTTGAAAGTTCTCTGCTTATCTGTTTGAGGGTTTTTTTGTTCATAGGGTTTATGAGTCTGTTGTCGTAGTTTGGTTTCAACTTTATGGTTTCTTGGCCTCACTGTGCCTCTAGTTTCACTATATATTTATGGCTCTGCTATTGTAACTATGGTTGTAATGATACTGTCCTGTGATGACTTCGTGGTGGTTTATAGTATTGTAGACTCTATTTTATTTGCTGGTCTCTGAACAGTGAACTGTGGATGCTCAGCTTTGACACACACACACACACACACACACACACACACACACACACACACACACACATATTTATACAGTAATTTCGATTGTTAAATATTTGTGAAGGAAAATGGTTATGCGTTCATTTCTGTACGTGTAGCTTTGTTTTCTTGGATATTCCTCTAACAGTGGCTCCCTTGTTTCTCCCGTAATCTTGCTCTGTTACGCTACTGACTTGTTTGGGTGCTCTCCTCGCTTTGGTGCTTATTGTTCACTGTCTGTCATCATTATGCTTATGGAAAAGAAAATGAATTTAATTGTATTTTGTAGAAAATATGCTAAAGTTGTAATATGAATGGATCCAGATGTGTTTGTTCTTCAAAATGCTTCTATGCATTTTCTTCATTCAGTTCTATGATGGTCAAAAATATTACAATAGTCGTTTCCTTTTTTTGTTTTGTAGAGAACACTGGACAGTTATCAAACTGCCAGTAGTTACATTAAGTTGTTTTTGAATAACTGTCTTTTCTTGATTTGTAAACTAAAAGCAAATTTTAAATAAAACTAAAAAGTAAAAAGAACACGTAAGCAAACACTAACAGTGGCTGAGATAGCCATTCCTAGAAATGTAAATGAAAATGAAAACTAACGAAACTCAAACTGTTAGAAGAGACAAACTCCCAACCATGACCTCCCTGAGCTGGATGCTCCTGCATCATAAATAATAGGGGATATATGTCTAATGTTGTGCACGGACTAGTAATTGATATAGTACTGGTCATACCAAACCACCAGAAATTGAGACTTTTGCAGCCAATATTTAAACAAAGATAAATAACATTAGGTGTAAATAAGTATTAATTTATGTCCAAAATTTCCCAAAACATTCACTGGGCCTACAACTGTCCATAAATAGTATGTTAATACTTAAGAGTGCAAACCATATTGACCCAACTAGAAAATAGATAAAACCATAAATTCTTCCAAAATGGTCTATTCTAGAAGTACAAAGTAGCAGTCACTTCAACCTCCACTCATCAGAACTGAAGCTTTGTATCCCAAATAAATATCCATATTTGCACATAATAAAAGTGAATGTATGTCAACCATAACTGCTGTGTTGTTCAACATTTAAACCCCCTATGTTCAATAAATGACACCCAACCTAATAACTTCAATAAATGACACCCAACTCATTCTATTTCTCATTAAAACAAATCAAAGCACATGGATCAACAAATAACAAATTCCCAACCATTAGATCACATCAAATTAAATCCAGACCACACATTCAAAATGAAGCCATTGCAATCCATGTCCATCCTTACCACCAATTAAATTCAAGTGCCAAAAACTATAAAATAAGTTCAACCACTGTTGAAGTTGCATGTTATGCTTTCAAACTATTCACCAACCTTGAAGACAAAACATCACAGAACAATTGCCAGTATATCCAGGTTAGTTATATCAATTACAACACATTTTTCTTACAGTTCTATTTTCATTTCTCACAGTTCTTACAGATTCAATTTCAGTTAGAGTTTTAGTTTCATGAAAATCAACACACAGCCTAGGGTATTCTCTCTTAGGTCCATAATGCTTATTTTAAGGGATGGATAAAGACTAACAATATAGAAAGCTAATGGGACGATATTAATAGTATCAAGTTGGTAAATTAAAAGAAACTGGTAGATGAGACAAATTAATGAAGAAAACGACTCTAGTCAGTACATGAAGAGAAATAGGGTGTCACTTGGTGCCTTTAGCACATCAAGAATTTCATGTTTAAATATAGAAGCAACATGCAATAATAAAAAGTTGAGTGAAAAGAGAGGAACATGTTGAATGGGGATTTGTACAAAGAACGCCTAAAGAACCACTTAGGTAACATAACACATTGAAGGGATTAAGACAAGATGGGAATCTAACAAGGAATGATGTAGGGATTCAAACAAAATGCAACAAAATGTAAGAAGTATGCCTACAAAATATTCACCCACTTTGACGTTGTTATCACTCAGAAATTTTCCCTCGAAGTTATCAGAAGAAGGAAAAGACCGAGGTAACCACAAACCAATCTTTTAAGTATAGGCTCTAGCCAACCTATGACTCAAAGGGGGCTCTCTCTATATGTTTTAGCTCTGTTTGCTGGGATTTTAGGCTAGTTCTTAAAGGTTGGGGGGTTTTGGATTTGTATTGGAAGTTGGATGGTGGAATCCTTAAACAGATGGATAGAATGGTGTCTCTGGCTATTGGGCTATGGAGTCAAAGAAGGGCAGCAGAACTGGGATTAAATCATTAAAGGGAGTGTTCAATGGGCAAGCTAGCAGAATCAAACACAGGTTTTCAGGTCAAATGGATGAAATGATCTTAGCCAGGGTGAGAGGGCACTTAAGAATCCTCCAATCGGGACTAAAAGGAGGAATAGAGGATGATCATGAGCAAAGGGAAGTTAAGAATCCTTTACTATAGACCAGAGGGAAACTACCTGAACTAAGGAGCACTCAAGAATTCCTTAGATCATTTTAGCAGAAAACATACAAAATGCCTAATAGTCAAAACAGAGTGCAGTGAAGCAAGTTTTGAGATATCATTCCATATTAAGGATTTAAATTTCAGATACGTTTAAGATTATGGAAAAACTTTTAAAGAAAATTGACAACACAAAAGAAGATACTTGTCTGTATTTTGCACTACACATGAATCCAATGAAATGTCTTTGCTTTACTCAATAATCCAGCTTGCTGGTCCAACAATGATACAATAGCTTACAATTTGATGAAGAAAACTATAGAAATGTCTAAGAATCCACACTACATAATTCGAATTGTGAAGTATTTATACAAAAACTTAATAAAAAATATCTCAAAACAACTTGAGATTTATTTTAGGAAATACAAATATCTTCTTGCAAGAAGATAGAGACAACTAATGAATTGTTTCTTAATGTCCCTTTTATTATGGTTGTGCTAGCCTTTATGGTTGAGTTGTAACCCTTTATGTTGGCTTACAGTTGTGGAGTTTAGCGCTGGAGTCTTCTTTGGGCCTTAAGCCTCTCATTCCTAGCCTTGATTTCTTTACACCTTTCCTTGATATTTTGGTCTTTGTCAGCTAGCATTATGAAAGAAGACACTTCCACACTGAGTTTCCTTTCCAACATCTAATTTTGTGATGTGGAAGGCTCTTGCCTACCTCCAGATGGAGTGACAGGCCTGCTTCTTTCTTCTCCCATATTAGTGTCATCAACTGAGTCTCCAGTATACTCTTGCTCAGAGGCTAGAATTAGATTTTGTTTCTTGTTTGATTCCTGTTGCAAATCAGAGGTGGCTCTTCCTGAAGTGAAACCCCCTTCTTTGTTTCTTTTTGGGATCTTCTCCTCATTCTGAGGAGTCTGCATGATTCGAGGAGTACTCATAGCAGTCTCTGGTTTTTTTGGTACCTACAGAAAAGTGTTGTTATCAAGTTGCTTTTCTAAATCAATGAGAGCATTCTCTACATCTATTCTGGTGCTGTCCTGGTCTACTAGGGTACCTTCCATCCATTCTATTTGGTTTGCATATGCTTCTATTTTAGGTAGGGGATGGTGGATGAAAGGTCCTAGCTTGAACTTTTGTCTCTTCTTTGTGATAAATTCCGAAGGATCATATCTCTAGACAAAACTTCTCTGGAACTTCATATTCTGTAGTATCAAATCTACCTCTTTTCCAGCCTCTATAGAGTTTCATATGAAGGGGCCTAGTTGGTATTTTATTTTGAAATTGGCCTTCTTCTTCACATTGATGAAATTTACCTTATCTACATTGATAATTTGCCTATAGTATTCTAATTCAAACAACCTCATAGGGAGGTATCTTGGCATCTTATATGATGCAAGAATGCAACCATATATCCTGATTTCTGTGTGGTTCTGGTAAAGGTACCAGTCACCCACATTGGTCTGCTTTGACAGTGGAAGGACTCTCTTTATTTCTAGACTGATTCTTGGAGGAGGGTTTCTAGTCAACATTGTCATAACTGGATGTACAAATAAGTCAATGAAGTTTGAATAAGAGTATGGAGACCGATACTCGTGGACTAATGGGTCCAAAATATCACTGACCTAGGTTAACCCTTGGTGTCCAGTTTTTGGATGGTGAATAGGAATTTCTATGATTGATAATATAAGAACATATGGTATAAAACTGAGGAGTATTTGAAAACCCTTTCATTTCCCATTCTTGTGAACTTCTCATGCATTCTGTCAGCTATGAATGTGGCAAAATCATAAATGGTTGTAGGAGGTTGTCCTAGGGTTTACATGGACATGAAAGCCAGGATAATTTCATCAATGTGCTCACTTGTGGAGTAACCCAAAACACAAGATATCACGGCTACAATATTTCGGTCCCAAGGGGAAAATATAGTTGCTACATATGGAGGGGAGTTGTTAGGGATGTGCTTCTCTTCTCCGATGAAGGTTTGGAGCAATTGGGCCAATTTTGCAGAGCTGAGTTTGGGATATAAGTCCAACAGATCTCCAATAAACAGGGGAGTTTGGTTTGGCCCTGGTTGGAGCTGCAACATTTCATTTATAGACTCAGCAGTGATGGTGAAAAGGACCTTTTGGTCATGAGACATGATGGTTCTATGACTTGGGATGTAACAAGCATAGCACATATGCACAATTTCAGGAAAAATGTGGACTTGGGGGAACTGGTAATTGGTAAAATTTGACTCCCAAAGGCCAATTTCATCAGCATCATTCAGGAACGTGTCCCTACTTTGGCGATATACTTTGAGAAGGAGCTCTATGACAGCGGTATCTTTTATCTAGAAATCTTTATCAGCTAGGGGAAGGTGGTCCAGGTCTAAATGGGGTATAGAGATGTTTCTCACATCCATAGCAATTGGGGCAACCATACTCAGTTCTTGTGGATTTGAGTATGGGGGGTAATTTTAAGTTTTTAGGGAAACGATGTTCTTGCAGATGGTTTTGGTCTAAAGCGTAAAAACTAAAATAAATCTAATTATTTTCCACTTAATTTAAAGTGTTATGAGGGAAATTTATTGGAATTGGACGATTGAGTGGATTTTCCACGATTAAATACTTGGAATTGGGCGAATTTGATTGTAACTGGTAGTTGACAGAGGTTTGCAGGGGTGTGTATGGCTCTGGTACGGATAGATGACTCTGTCGGACTGTCTGCAGCTTCTGTGGACCAATTCCTGAGGTTCGTGAGCTATTTCAGCAGTTTGCAGGAGTTGCAACGATGCTTTGACTTCTTAAAGGCAAACACGCGAAAAGAGTGAAAAGAGGGGTAATCAGGCTTTTATAGGAAAACGGTTAATTTTGGCGGGTTTTCACTAATGGATGAACAGTGGCGATTTTCGGTTGGAAAGGGGAAGCAATTTGGGAGGTCCATCGCACCGCTTTTGTGGTGCGGGCGGTATTCGGGAGGGGCCGCCTGATTCCATTCAGTGCTTGACACGTAGCGTCGGGGGCCAAGGGGAAAACCGCCTCATCGGGCAGGTAAAGGGTAGACATCGGGTTGGCCCGATATGGATGAGAGGCATTGGATGTAAAGGAGGGATGATCAACGATGGTCGGGAGATGGGAGTTGCGTGGTGATTTAACCATAAAGTTTTCGGGGGGGGGGGGGGGGTGCATGGGCCTAATCACGATGATATGAGATTATCTTAACCTTTAATCTCATTGGGGGTGCTCTAATGCGGGATTAAGGGCTAAGGCGGGGTTATTAATATATTTTTGTGGGTTATGGGTAGTAATGTAGTTTATAATTAAACTAAGGGGTGGGGTTAATTTATACAAAAGAATTAAATATATACGGGAAATCAGGTTTTTGGGGATTTTGTATATATTAATAAAAGTTAATATGAAGTAAAATGAGCGGGGAGGGGGGTGCTTGACTTAGGATAAATGTTACATGGTGGGATTTTTTAACATAGAACATGTTTGTTATGGGTTTTCCCTAGGCAAAAGACTTAGCCTTAGGAAAAGGGTTTTTGTGGGCGGGGGGGTTTTCACTACAGTGCTGCTAGCTTCATTTTGTTCTCTTGTAGCAATTCTATTTATCAACAGTGACCTATTTAACCAACACAACCAAATCTTGCTCAGCAGAAACACGTTTCAAATGCATAAAAGGAAAATCACGATGCATAAAGAAAAGATAATAATACAAAGAAGGAGGCCATATGCTCTCAGGTTGGGCCCAACCCTGAGAGCTATGGCTCCTATAGAAAACTCAGCACTGATATCAAATCAGACTGCTTCTCATTATCAAAAAATAATCATAAGTCAAGAGTTATGCCAAGAATGGCTACAAGAGAACAAAATGAAGCTAGCAGCACTGTAGTGCAAAGTATGCAAGAGTTTCCAAAAGTCCCTCACGAAGGCTGAGGCCTTAACATTTATACACCACGAGGCCCTAGCTGGCCTCCTAAATCTATGGGACTTGGCTGCCCAAACTGTGAGTGAACAGCTCCTTCCAAAATCTGTTTGGCTGCCTTCTAGATCCGGTTTTGGTGGCCTTTGGAGCTCGGAGTTGGGGGTGAAGATCCCGAGGGAGGCTATTTAATGCCATAGAAAACCCCCTACGAATCCTCAACCCATGCTTGGCTGTCTCCTAGCCTGTGACTGCTCGGTTTTGCTCCAACATATGTCAAAAAACCTGAAATGAGCACGTGTTAGCCACCTAGGAAGAGTGACTACCCTTATTCGTACAAATGACATAAACATACTAAAAAATAATGCATAAGTTATGAAAAATGAAGGATTGAACAAGGATAATTAGGCCAAATGAGCCCAAAATGTTACCAAATTTGGGGCTCATCATCACCCCCTGCTAAAATGATTGCTCATCCCTGAGCAACTAGTCCAGCTCCTCGTCTTTCATTGCTTTAATCGCCACTCTCACATCCCAGGCTTCTGAAGTAGTATCCTCCTCACTGTCATGGAACCCGGCCTTCCTTTCCACCTCTTCCCACTGCTTATGCTCTTCTTTTTCTGTGCTTCCTTCTACCAATCCCAAAAGCAAAGGTGGGCTTAGCTTGAGGCCGATCCAGCTGGCCTAGAGGTTCTGCATGGACTTCTTGTAGAGAGGCACCCGTGCCAGGGCCTCCCTCATTCTAGTTGGAGTGTGATATTCCCTGATTTTGAGGCTGTGGGACAATGTGTTCCACCTACGGGTGCAAGCATGAACACAATTGTCCCCTAATAATTGCTCCATATCCTCGAAGTGTGCTATAGTCTGAGCTTGCTGATCCATGTATTTTAATAAAGCCTGAGAGTTGGTTGCTAGGTGCTGGTGGGCTGATATCAATGCGGTGGGGTCCCCTGGCTCTGCTCTAATCAATAGTGGTTCATGTAACTCTCGGTTCACAACATCTTTGACCTCTGCCGCTCTCTTTTCTTCGTGGTTTAACCATGAGGGTAGTGCCATCAGCTGCATATCTCCCACGACTGTGTTGGGGTCCCATGAAGTTACATTTGGAAGGGCCAAATTATGGAGGTAGAACTCTGATAGCTTGGCCTTGTCCTCTTTTGAGCTGCTGTTACATAAATCTGTGAACTGCTGTGGGTTTTGGATTTGGGAGATACCCCTCTGTGCCAATGCATTAATTTGGAATTGCAGCCACTGGTCCCGTAGGTATAGGCCATAATATTTGGCCGGCTGCCTACATTGCAGAGCGTCCATAGCCCAACTGGCCATGCAGACCAGTTGTGCCTCCTTTTCTTGCACCTGCTGTTTTAGAGCTTGTATCTCTATGTTTGCCTACAATTCTCTTTCCTGTAGTTGTTGGTTTAGTTCCTCAAGATCATCTTGCATTCCTTCTTTGCCTTGAGGTTCTGCTGTGGTGTCCTCTGATGTTGTGCCCCTTTATTTCCTTTGTCCTTGTAGCTGTAGTTTGAGCTTCTCATTCTCTTCCTGTAGAAATACTCGCTGGCAGTTTCCCACATGTTTTTCCATAGCCAATTCTCTTCTTGCCTCCTTGAGTTGTTCCTCCAAAGGGCCTATATCTGCTACTCCTCTAGACTTGGCTATTCTCATCCATGTGTGGGTCCTCACTCTTTCTTCCTCTAGTGCAAGGAAAAGCGGCACTGTGAATTTTTGTGGAATGATTTTCTCGGCCTCCAAAAAGTTATAATAAGAGCCCAAGCTGGGCTGGGGGCTAGGTTCCATAATGTGCTCTACCTCTTCTTCCTTCTGTGGTGATTTGGCTGCCTCCCCCTCCATTCTTTCGGTCTCCTTGAGCCTGGCCAATGTTTCCTGTAGAATGGCTTGAGCATCCTGTAGAGGGGTTTTTGAAGCTAACCTTTCCATTCTCCCCTTCCAGGTAGATGTCTTCAGGCTCCCCCGCTCATAAGTGACTAATACTTTGGAGGGGGACTTCTCCTTTGGCGAGGTAGGGGTGTCTTCAATGGTAATTGGGTCTTTGGATGGAGGTTGGGGCCTGCCGGTTTTAATTCTTACACTTCTTCTTGCTTTGAAATACAAAGGAGTCTCCCTCTTTCGTTTTTCCTTTGGCTTGGGAGAGGTACTTAGGGTGGCCAGCACAGCTGCTGCCTCCCTAGCAAGAATTTCGGCCGTTTTCTCCTTCTGTTTTCCTTTTTCAGGACTTCCTGTAGAAATCCCTGTAGTGGTTGATTTCTGGCTTCATGTAGAAGCCGTTTTTAACCTTCCTGTAGAAACAGATGGCACCGTTTTAGCCTGCTTGGCTGAGGGTGCTTTTTCTTTTAACTTCGCTGAGGCTGCCTTAGAGGTGCCCTCACTGATGTGGACTTTTTCAGTCCTTTCCACCCTGCTCTATAGTCTTTTCTCCCTGGGTGTTGGTGTGGTTTTGTCACCCCCTGTTTTGGCAGCTTGGTTTTTCTCTTGTTTTCCCTTCTGTTCTTTCTTTGGTGTTTTTCTCGGGGTTTCTTGGCCTTTACCTTTCTTCTCTGCTTGAGTGTGTTCCTTCTCCTCGCTGTTGGAGGAGGTGAGCTCCTCGGCCAAAATTCGGATGTCATCATCCTTAGTCAGATTCCGAAAAGTTTCCCAGGAGAGAGGGACGGTGTACATGTGGAGTGCATCTTCCACGAGGAGCTTGATGAGCCCATGATGGGCTATCTGGTCTGGCGTTCCCTCTCTCAGTTTGGTGGCACACTCAGTCATGGATTGCAGGAGGAAGTAAGGAATGCTCAACTTTTGCTCTGAGGGTAGGTCCATTTGGTGCCTGAGTTCTGTGAGCAACCGGAAATGATAGCCATACACGATGCTAAATCGCCCCTCACACGTAATATACTTCATAATCTGGAGGCTGACCTCACTCCAGAATGGTTGTAGGCTGGTTCTTCGAACTCCATTCTTGTCCTCTGAGAATTGTTCCTCTGGCAAGAAGAACTCCTTCTTAGCTTTCTGACCCAGTTTTCTCTCCTCCTTATCCCAGGGTACCCCCATCGGTAGATCAGTTACTCTGCTAATGAACTGTGGGGTGAGTCTGAGGGTCAATCCTCTGAAGTTGACAACGACCAATGTCTTTGACTTTGGCTTCAAGGACCGTAGGAATTCTTCTGCAACCTCGTCATCATGACCTTGAAGCTTGTCACAGAATGACATCCATTGTGCACGGGAAAACAAGTCCACCACCTCAGGGGTTTCCCGTAACTTCTTTGAGTCTGTAGGCTCTTTTCTAATGAACCCTCCCAGCATGGTAAAAACTTGCTTTGTTGTCCTGAGCTTGCCTGCTCGTATACAGAAGTAGATCTTCGGTATTTTCTTAGACAGAGCGCAGAGCTATGTTTTTGTTATGCACACAGTTTTATAAAATTCACAACTTTCTACGAGTGAGCCTTGACAGTGGCTCAATTATAAATCAAACCCTGGAGAAAATCCTGCATACATACTACGACGACAATTCTCATGCAGTGATAAGAAAACGGCTTGTAAATTCATGAACGGACTTTAATTCACGGTTTCCTACCCCTTCAACACATTGACTTCACCACCTTTTGAATCAATTGCATGGGAGAAATATGTTCAGGCTTACCTTAATCCAGAATTATCACCTTCGACGTGAACAGTCCAAATTCCTCCGTAATGCGGGGCTTCCTGTAGCGCAGCTTCCTGTAGGAGTCGTGCACGGATTCTGGGGAATGCTTCAGTGGTTCTGGACCTTCTGTGCAGCAACAGGACGTTGGAACAGGCCGAGAACTCGGGTTAACAGCCTTTAGAGAATTTAGGATGCGTACTCGGCTGCAAAACGGTTGTGAATAAATGACTGCAGTGCGCCATAAGTGATTCAGCCGGCTGATTTGAATTGCTGCGGAATTCGTGGTGCGGGGGTGAGCTGTCCCCGTCGGCCCGTTGGCCGACGTCACCGCTATCATTCCGCTGCATGTATTCCTGACTGCCGAATCCTTCCCTGTGTATCTACCGCCGCCATTCCTGTTAGATCGCCACTTCTCTCCGACTGGACACTTCCCACGTGTCCATTTCCTATCTTTTTGACATAACCAAAGCCTTTCGGATCCGACGAGGCCGTCGGACTGGTTGTGGTGGCCAGTTGAATGGCTACCCGACTTGTTCAATCTGTTCATTTCCACAGTTACACACATTTTAGAGTATAGCTTATGTAATTTGACGAAATAGGGTGAGGCACTTACCTGTGCGGTCGTGGACGTGATTTTTCTCAGGCTTCAGGACGAGGGATGATGGATCCGCTTGCTGCTGCTTCGTGCACAGGCACGGGAGCTCCTCTTCATTGACTGCTGCTGGTTACGAGACCGGTTTCCTGGCTGTGAATGTTGCATGCGCCGGCTTCATGAGCTGCGGGTGCCTCCATGGTATGTGCTCTAGCCGGATCAACTGCTACAGGATTCCTGTAGGACATCCTGTAGCCGTTTCTCCTCCTGGGGTGCATGCCAAAATAATTGAGTCATGTTCATAGGTGCAGGGTCCTTAGATTGCCTTGACAAGTAAAGCGTTGAGCCTCTGCATGCTTTATTTCCCACTTAAAAATATTTTTTCCTGAGAAACCAACGTTCTGGTATGACTGTGCAGGTATTTCAATCATATGGCAGCAATGGTGGTGAAAAGAGGTGACAGCAGTGGAGGATGGAGAAGAAAAAGTGGTTGCATGCCTCCTCATCGGACTTTGAGCTTCAAATTCTCCTTCATAGTCAGTCCTGGCCCGTCCAAAGGCTCTACAGGATGTTTCCTGTAGAAATACAGAACTTCCTGTAGAAAGTCCTGTAGCTTCCTGTAGAAGGCTAAACTATGACCAGATTGCGCCCAAACCTTGGAAGAGATGTGTGTTTATGGAGGGAGTGTTTGAGAGGTTTCCTGGTAGCATGGTAGGGACCCTTGTCCTTGATTTGAGAGGCCTCCTTTTTGCATGGAATACCTGTAACCTGCAACAATTTCTAAAGATTAAGCCTGCTTTTCTGTTTCTGCCTCCTCTTTTTTTCTTCTTTTTTTTTTTTCTTTTTTTTTTTTAAGAGACGGCAGGGGTGCCTCAATGAGGTTTTCACCCCTACAATCTACCTTGGGTGCCTCAGAGAGGTTTTCACCCAAGGGTCTTTTTATTCCAATTCTTTTTCAGAGAGACAGCAGGGGCGCCTCAATGAGGTTTTCACCCCTACCATCTGCCTTGGGTGCCTCAGAAAGTTTTTCACCCAAGGATCTTTTTTATTATATATATATATATATATATATATATTATTTTATTTTATGATGCTCAGGGTATGCCCAAAATAGAGGCAGAACCCTTCTCTATGACCAACACTTATTTTTCCATAGTTTTGATGAACTCTTGCCTCGAAAGAGGTTTCCTGTAGATCTTTAGTCGATGCCCATTGACGAGCATGGGGATGGCTTCCTCATCAATGGTCCGAATAATGACAAAACCATTGTAATTACACTTCTCCACTGCATATGGTCCTATCCATCTTGTCCTCAGCTTCCCCTTGAAATCCTTATGTCTGGAATCATACAGCAGCGCCCAATCTCCCAGCTGGAATTTTTTGTCATTGAGGTGCCGGTCATGCCATATCTTCCTCTGAAGTTGAACCACTTCTGAGTGGAGAAGGGCCTGCATTCGGTGTTCATCTAGCCCATTCAGCTGCAATAACCTTTCTTGTTGGGCATGGCTGAGATCTAGGTCCAGCTGAGCTGCCATCCTCAATGTGTTGTACTCAAACTCAATTGACAACAAAGATTTCTTCCCATAGACCAGCTCATAAGGTGTGAAGCCGGTTGTGGTCTTCCAAGTGGTGTTGTAAGCCCAAGTGGCCTCAACCAGGCGATCTGCCCAATCCTTTCTGCTGCTGCTCACCACCTTAGTCAAAATCCCTTCTAATGCTCTATTGGTGACTTCCACCTGCCCATTTGCTTGAGGATGATAGGGGGTGGAGGTCCTATGCTTGATCTTGTGATGAGCGAGCAAGTCTTCAATTAAGTTGGAGGTGAATTGGCTTCCTTGATCGGTGACTAACTCTCTTGGGTAACCAAATTTGTAGAAGATGTTTTCTCTTAAAAACTCAGCCACCTTTTCTTCTGTCGCTGCTTTGATTGCCTTGGTTTCCGCCCACTTTGTCAGATAGTCTGTGCACACAATGATGTAAGACCTTTGCCTTGAAGGAGGATTGATAGGACCCACAAAATCCATACCCCACTTCTCAAATGGTTCAAGAGTCACTTGAGGTTGGAGAGGCATTTCGTCCCTTGGAGTCGGCTTCCCCATCCTTTGGCATCGGTCACATTGGCTGATATATCTTTTGACATCTTGATGAAGTGTGGGCCAATAGTAGCCTGCCTGTAGAATTTTGAAGGCAGTCCTCTTGGATGCAAAATGTCCTCCACAAGGCCCATCATGACAGGTTAGGAGGATTTCAAAGACTTCCTCCTCCCTTACACAACGCCTTAAGATCTGATCGGGGCCAAGTTTGAACAGGTTGCCCCCTATCCAAGTGAATGAGGCACTTTTCCTCACAATTCTGCTCTTCTCTTTTGAGGATAGATGCGAAGGGAACTGTGTTGAGACCAGGTAGTTTGCTATATCAGCACACCATGGAGAGAGTACTGAGATAGAAAACAGATGTTCATCTGGCATCTGGTCATCCACTGTTCCATCTTCACCTGCAGGTAAATCCAATCTAGACAAGAAGTCAGCAACAACATTTTCTTTACCTGGTTTTTCAACGATAATCAAATCAAACAGCTGCAAAAAAAGTAACCATCTAATAATACGAGCATTCACATCCGTTTTATTCATTAAATATCTAATTGCAGCATGATCAGTATGTACAAATGTTTGATAGCCAGTGATGTAGTGTCAGAACTTGTTCAGGGCATGGACCACGGCAAAGAACTCTTTCTCAGTTACAGTATAATTCATTTCTGCCTTGGATAAGTTTTTGCTGACAAAGTATATGGCATATGGGAGTTTTTGTTCAACCTGTCCTAAGGCTGCCCCTATGGCTTTGTTCGAGGCATCAGTGTGGATGTGGAAAGGTAGGGACCAGTTTGGACCTCTCAATATCGAGGCGGACACCAACTTATCCTTTAATTCATTCAGATACCTTTGACAGCCGTCCATCCATTTGAATTCAACATCTTTTGCTAAGAGGCCAAACAGTGGCGAAGCTAGCTTACTAAAGTCTTTAATGAATCTTCTATAATATCCTGCTAAGCCTAAGAAACTCTGAACATCTCTTACCTTCTAAGGAGGTGGAACCTTTTTGATGAGGGCAATTTTATTAGGATCCACCTGCAATCCTTGGCGAGAAATGGTATGTCCTAGCACGGTCCCTTCAGCCATCAGGAATTCACATTTTTCAAGACTAAGGGACAGGTTCATCTCAATGCACTTGGTTAGAACTTTTCCCAGATTGGACAATGCTTCCTGGAAGTTAGACCCATAAGGAGTGAAGTCATCCATATAGATTTCCACCGAATCATGGACTAGCTCAGAAAAGATGCTCAATACTGCTCTTTGGAAAGTGGCAGGAGCGTTGCATAGCCCAAAGGGAAGGACTCGGCAAGCAAAGGTACCCCAAGGACAAGTGAAGGTGGTCTTATCTTGGTCCTTCGGGCTGATTTGTATCTGGTTATACCCACTGAACCCATCTAGGAAAGAGAAAAACTTCTTTCCCGCCAGTCCATCCAACAATTGATCTATGAAAGGCAAAGGGAAGTGGTCTTTCTTGGTGGCTTTGTTCAGTTCTCGGTAGTCCGCACAGATTCTCCACTTTCCATTTTTCTTGGGTACCAACACCAGAGGGGACACCCACTCGCTATCTGAGATGGGGTAGATGAATCCTGCATCCAACAATTTTTGCAATTCTTCTTTGACAATGTCCTTAAGGGCTGGATTCATTCTCCTCTGAGGTTGCCTGATCGGTTTACAATCTTCTTTAATGTAGATGTGATGGGTACAGATCGAAGGATGGACTCCTTTCATCTCCTTATAGCTCCAAGCAAAAGCATCTAGATGGCTGGCCAGCAGACTATACAGCTCCTTTTCCTGGGAAGGAGATAGGGAGGAGTTGATATTTAACGTTCTCTCGAGGCCAAACTCCACATTTTTAACTCTGGGAGAGGTTGGATCAGTCACACAAAGGTCCACTAAGGTGTTGGCTTGAGTATCCTCCACCAGTTTTTCTAAGGACAATGCACTGGGAGGCGGATTCTGAATCAAGGTCTCAATCAAATCATCCTCGGTTTGAGGACCTCCCCTGGTGGTTTCTAAGGTGCACAAGGGTGCAGAATACACCTCATCCTCTTCTCCTTCTTCCAACCAAAGTGGTAAGTCATGCTCTAATAGAGGTTGGGCAGGAGGGTATAGACTAGCTGTTTGGACATAGGACCATTTTTGATGGTCATGTTTCCTACTCGGCAGCTTATGTAAGCATCCGCAGTGGCTAACCAAGGCCTTCCCAAAATAAGGGGGTATCCAGTAAGATTTGCCTTTGGTTGAAGAACCAAGAAGTCCGCAGGATACTCCCAAGAGTCAACAGAGACCAAGACATCCTCCACAATCCCTTCGGGGGTCACGGTGGAGCGATCTGCCAACTGCAAGACTGTCGAGGTCTTCCTTAAGGAACCCTGAAGGTTGAGTTTGAGCATGGTATCCCTGGTCATCACATTAATGGCAGCCCCTAAATCAATCAAGGTGTGGGGTATGATGGTGCCATTGATGTGGACATCAACTACAGGACTCCCAGGATCCAAATACTTTGGGCAGATTACTTGCCCCAACATAAGATCAGACAGTTGTCCTATGACATTGATAGTTGAGGCATCTCTTTTTCCCCTTCCTGGGTGCCTGAAACACTTTTCCTTAACCAATTTGTTGTATATCGGTACATCTTTGATGGCTTGGAGAAGTGGTATTTTCACACACAACTGTTTGAGTTCTCCCAGAAGCTCATTCTCTTCTGGGTCGGGTTGTGTGGTTACTGTTAGTCTCTCAGGAAAGGGTGGAATGGCCTTGGGTTCACTTTCCTGTTTATCTTCCTCGTCCTCTGGGGGAGGAGGTTGGTGATCCGGAAGAGTCTTCCTGGATCGCAGGATGATTTCCTAGATTTCCACAACATAGGTAGGGCATGTTGTTTCCCCAGTATATACCTGCTGGGCCTGTCGGTTGTTGGAGTTCGGGTTCGGTTGAGTAGGCATTTGGGGTTGTCTGGGAGGAGCATGAGGTAATGATTGTGGTTGAGCTGGTGGTGGAGGCAAAATGGCGGGAGGAGTGTTGTACTGGGGCCTCCACCCCGGTTGAGGTGCATTCCACTGAGGCTGTGGCTGGACATGTGAGTGAAACGAATGAGTAGTGGGCTGAGTATGGTATTGAGGTGGGTAAGACCATGGAGGAGGTGCAGACCAGGAAGGATGAACAGGGGGACCCCAAGAAGGCATAGGAGCGGATTGGTTGGAGCTATAATAAGCTTGGGATGTCCCTTGCATCCCCTGCTGGTAAGGTCTAGGTCCATGCGGCCTCCTTTGGTTGAGGAAGTAGAGAGGTTCAGTGGGTGCCTCAGTTCCTTGGTATATGGCCTTAAATCCAGGTAAGGTTGGGCATTGGTTTGTGGGGTGGTCCTCCTCACAAACGAAACATACCTCTACCGAGTGTAATGGACACTCGTTCTTAGGGTGCTTCCTTGTACACCTAGGAAAGAAGATGACCAAAGCCCTCTCAGCTTCCTCTTTCTTTTGCTGGATTCGTAATGTATCAAGTTTCATGGAAATGGTCAGTCTCACCTCACTTTTGAGGTCCTCCAGCTGATTAACAAACTCATGCTTGGAGAAAGTAGTACTAGCTGAAAGTTGGTTTCCCCTGCCTCTTTTCTAGGTTGCCCTAGAGTGGTTTCTAAACACAGTCTTTATATCCTCATAAGGTAGTTGGTAAATATCTCCTCTAGCTAGCATGTGAAGGGTATCTAGAAGGTCTTCAGGGACTCCTCGGAGCAGGACCAACTTGAGAGATTCAGGGTCAAGTGTGCACCTGGCCCGTTTATAGCTAAGTTGGAACCTTTCCTCATAATCTTCTAAAGACTCATCATTTCCCATGGTCATCCGAAAGATTTCTCCCTTGGCTTCCTTGGACCTACAGTAGTCCCGATACTTGGTATTGAAAGCTTGTTGCATCTGAGCCCAAGTGGTGATACTATTTCCAGGTAAGCCCATGAACCAGCGTAATGCTGCATCCTTGAGGGTAGAGGGAAAGAGTTTCAATTTTTTCTCATCTTCTGTATAGTCATATGTTCGACAAAGGACAACAAACTCAAACAGGAAGGTATCAGGGTCTTCAGTATTCAATCCATGGAAGTGAGGTAAAGCAGAGGGGCTTATGTTTTTCATTTTCATGTCTCCATTGGTCTCTTGGATGGGAAAGGCACCTTCTATTCTCTCATCTTCTCTTCTACCGTTTCGGTTTTCAGCCATGGCTTCAGATGGAGTGTTCTCTAACTCTTCTTCTGTTATAGGATCTTTGTATATTTCAGGAGGCTCACCTATAGGTTCTTCTGGATCACTGTCACAAAAGAAGAGAGAAGGGTGACTCAGTGAAGTGGTGGGGGTGTTGGGTAAGAATTTGCCGGTTTTATCTCTGTTCCTACGAGGCATGAAATGGAAAGGCTTTTGATTGATTTTTGCTTTTTTTTTTTTTTTCTTCTTGCACCTGCAAAAACTAAAAGAGATTGAACTGAAACTAACTATCTTGCTGAAATGAGAATGTGAAATTGAACTGAAAGTAGGAAAGGACTAATCTATGTTGCTCAAATGAAATTGCAGGAATGAAATGCTAGTCTACGCTTGCAGAATTGAAATGCTAATCTACACTTGCAGAATTGGAATTATGGAATTGAAATGCTAATCTATGAAAGTAGGAAATATCTACTTTACTTTTGCGGAAATGAAATTGCAGAATGGAAAGAAATAAACTATTTAGCAGAAGGCGAGTGTAGGAAAATAGAAAAAAAGCAATAATCACCAATACTCTGACGCTTCCCCGGCAATGGCGCCAAAAAGATGGTGGGCTCAAGTATTGCAGCAATAATGCTACAACTCCTGGGACTCCCTTCTTTACTTTTATCAACCCGGTAGTTCGTAACAAACTTGGAAGCGACGGTGCTGTATGCACAAGTACTAGCTCTTGCCGCAGCTGTCACTTGGTCAGTTGGCACAAGTCCGCTAGGGGCTTAAGCCAACTTCTATGAGCTCTTAGAAGAAGCTTTTTAACTGATGGATGGAAGCTAACTCAAAGGAAGCTGATCTACTTGCGGAAAGAAACTGAAAGCCAAAAAGTAACGCAAACCCTAACAAACCCTAATTCTACCAGCTAGTCCTACTGATGCAAAGGAGAGAATGCAAACTATTAAAAGAGATACCATTACTTCTATGAAGGTAAAATGCATGTGTCTAGGCTACCTCTATCTGAAGAAAACATCTTTTTGTATTTTTGAATAAGTTATCAGAATTATCATGCATGTGTTTTTAACTGGCTTTTTACTGTGCAGGGGTGGATCAAGGAAGAGAAATGCTTGGAAAAGGTTGGGAATGTTCAGAGAGGGTCTAAGGAGTCCCTAACACTCTTCCGGAGAGTTTCACAAAGTTTGGCTATCCAGCAACCTCATTTGTGAGCTTCTACAGGAAGTCTGCAGGGGTTCTACAGGATGTTTCAGGGATTTCTACAGGATGTTCAGAAATTTCTACAGGATGTTTTAAAATTGGATTTTGGAGGATGGGTGAGTGAGGGAAGATGCATGAATGGATAGGGAGGTAGGGTAGGGGCCTGAAATGACCCAGGGACTGATGGATGGAGTGATGAGAGGGTGTGGAAAGCTGACTTGGCTTAAAGAAGGCTAAGATAATGGAGGAGCAAGAAGATAGGGTTACGTGGGCAGAAGAACAATTGTGAGACAAGGAACCTAACTAGGAGATGGAGTAGCTGGCCTGGACGAAGCTTAGGTGGATGAGAGAGTGGTGGAGATGCCCTGCACGGTGTACACTTAACCGAATCAACCAAGTCCTGCACACAATCGAAATCTTAGCTAATCTATTCTAACTGTCAATGAAACAAATGAACAACAGCTTTATTTATAAAGAGAACCATGTACAACACTTAAGCAAAGAAACATTTCAAAGGTCTGAACGCATAACTAACTTCTACAAATGAAAACATTACACCAAGGATTGCATGGTCAAGCAAACTAGTGTTTTTGTTGGGCAGCACTGTTTCTGCAATTCCAGCCCCTGATCCAATAAGGGAGAGGTGAAACTGAGAGTGTTGTCAACCCTTTTTCTTGGAGCTTTATCTGTTATTATCCTACCAATCTATTCTACACATCTGAAGCAATTCTATTTATCAACAGTGACCTATTTAACCAACACAACTAAATCTTGCTCAACAGAAACACGTTTCAAATGCATAAAAGGAAAATCACGATGCATAAAGAAAAGATAACAATACAAAGAAGGAGGCCCTAGGCTCTCAGGTTGGGCCCAACCCCGAGAGCTATGGCTCCTATAGAAAACTCAGAGCTGATATCAAATCGGACTGCTTCTCATTATCAAAAAATAATCATAAGTCAAGAGTTATGCCAAGAATAGCTACAAGATAACAAAATGAAGCTAGCAGCACTGTAGTGGAAAGTATGCAATAGCTTCCAAAAGTCCCTCACGGAGGCTGAGGCCTTAACATTTATACACCACGAGGCCCTAGCTGGCCTCCTAAATCTATGGGACTTGGCTGCCCAAACTGTGAGTGAACAACTCCTTCCAAAATCTGTTTGGCTGCCTTCTAGATCCGGTTTTGGTGGCCTTTGGAGCTCGGAGTTGGGGGTGAAGATCCTGAGGGAGGCTATTTAATGCCATAGACAACCCCCCTACAAATCCTCAACCTAAGCTTGGTTGTCTCCTAGCCTATGACTGCTCGGTTTTGCTCCAACATATGTCAAAAAACCTGAAATGAGCACGTGTTAGCCACCTAGGAAGAGTGACTACCCTTATTCGTACAAATGACATAAACATACTAAAAATTAATGCATAAGTCATGAGAAATGAAGGATTGAACAAGGATAATTAGGCCAAATGAGTCCAAAATGTTACCAAATTTGGGGCTCATCAGCGGGGGAGGGGGGTGCTTGACTTAGGATAAATGTTACATGGTGGGATTTTTTAACATAGAACATGTTTGTTATGGGTTTTCCCTAGGCAAAAGACTTAGCCTTAGGAAAAGGGTTTTTGTGGGCCGGGGGGAATGAATTGCAAGGGGGATTCAACACCTTTGTTTCTTGAGTCATCAAGCTAAGGGTCCGGTCCCTCCAAAAGTCAGAGAAATTCTCTGAGCCTCCTTGACTTAAGGAGCTAAAGATATTAATCTTTTATTATGAAGGGGAAGTTAATGAGTGATGTAGGGGTTAAAATGAAAGATAGGGATGTTAATTGGATCACGTTGTGAACCATTGTCTTTGCTTTATGTACCATTTATGCATATTTAAAAAATGCATTTGGAAAAATATCATAAGTGATTTTCATGTAATCACAAGACATTTCTGCAACCTTTCTACTACTTACCCACTTACTCATCCTACCATTTTTTCTTCACTTTATTTGGGTGCATTTAGGTTAGTAAACCCTTATCAATCTTTTCTTTTTTTTACAAAATAAACTATCTAAGTCTAACCTTATATCATCCAAGGGCTCAGATTAAACAGTTGAGCTCCTTCTATTTACTCTACCTATCTAATCATATGCGAAGATTACACTATTTGGTCAGATTTTATTCTCTAGCTATAAACATAAAATTGAAAACATGAAATAGTCAAGCTTAAACATTTTGACTATCATGGGTTGTGGCATGACTTACAAGTTGCACACAATCTTTTATTAAGCATAAAAAGTAAATAGCAGTGGCATTTTGACTTGCTTACTTTCATGGTCTCTTTTTGTCTTTTGGGGTTCATATATTTTCATTTTTTTTAACCTATTCATTCTTTTTGTCCTTTGATTATTCTTTTAGGACACACCCTATTTACATTTTTTTATTTTTTTAATATGGAAAAAAATTGTAGAAATCAAAGGTATGTACAATATTACAAGGCTTAACCTTGGTCAATCAAAATTATGATTCCTATTGGTATAGGAACCTAAAAGTGGCTCTACTTGGGGATGGCATTTCCTAATGAAATGTCAAGAACTTGGTAGATTAGTAACCTTTGAATTGTTGTGATGTTACCTTGCTAAATTATCCTCTATGCCTCTGCATTATTGATACTTATGATGGTGAATCTTTAAAGCTTAGGGCCTTCTCCTCGGGCTTCAACTTCAATGATCACAATCCAATCCAAACCAAACTTTTTGAAGAAAAATGGAATATGTACAATGGAAAGTAAAAATCAGCAGGTAGGTTCAAAATAATGTTTGAGCATTCGACCATTCACTAGTCCACCTTCTGCTTTCGTGCCATCTAGGAAGAAAGCATTATTACCTCTGAAAGCATAAATGATATATGGGCCTTTCCATAGGAAATAAAATTTTCCATGTTTACCTTTGTCTTCCCTCCTTGAATCCCACTTGAGTACTTTGTCACCAAGGTAGAAATATTCAGCCTTGGTTCTCTTATCAAAAATCTTTTTAATTCTTTCATGCACAACCTGAGATCTGACATATACTTCTTCCCTGGTTTGTTGAAGATGTATTGTTTGCTTGATTCTTCTTTGGATACTATTTGGTTCAACTTTCATTTCTTGAAGTAGCTTCATCACTAGTGTTCCCAAGGAAGATGGAAAAAAAACTTCCATTCCTTAAACTAGCTGGTAAGGAGAAGTACCAATTGATTTCTTAGTGGTTAGTATGTTTGCCCATAAGGCATTGACTAGATTTTTATTCCATGTTTTCTTATTTTCCTCCAACAACATTTTTATGATGTTCACCAGGCTTTTGTTTGAGGCTTCTGCCAGTCCATTTTCTTGAGGATAATAGGTTGTGGAATGGCCCAGGGTTATATGATACTTGTTGTAGAAATCTATCATTCTTTTGGATTTAAAAGCTGCTGCATTGTCAGTAATGAGCTTAGTTGGAAATCGAAATCTTGATAGAATGTTGGTTTCAAGGAAGGTTATGATAACAGTGTCAGTGGCTTTCCTTGAAGGTATGGCCTCTATCCATTTGGTGAAATAGTCTGTGGCAGTGAGGATCCATTTATGTTGGGCAGAGGAAGGTGGGTGAATTTCAGCAATGAAGTCTAGACCCCATTGTTGGAAAGGTGTTTCAGCAAAGATTGGCTTGAGGGGTAATGGTAGAAGCTTTTCTTTCCCTCAAAAATTTAACATTTCTGATAGGTCATGTATTTCTTTACATTAGAAAATAAGGTAGGCTAGTAGAAACCAGCTCTAAGAATTTTATCAATGGTGGTTTTCCAGTAAAGGTGTTCTCCACAGTCACCTACATGAAATTCTTGCAATACTTTGTCATATTCATCTTTTAATAAATAGTTGAGAAGAATGCCTTCATGATTTCTTGAAAACAAAGCATTGTCTAATATACAAAATTTTAAGGACTTCATCTTCAAAAATTTGCTTTTGGTCTTAGATAACCCAGGAGGAGCTTGTAAATTTTGTAAAACATAAATGATATCAGCATACCATGGTGATTCAATAAAGGCCTATTTGATTAGTGGAGTCGCCATCTCCTCTTCATTATATATTTGTGCAATAAAGTTTATATCCAGGGCCTGACAGTTTGATTCAGTCATGAGCTTGGCTAAGCCTTGTCCGTTGATTAACTTAGTTGGTTTGATTTCTATGTCATATTCTAAAATAGTAGCAATCCATTTTCCCCTCTTTCCATTTGGACCACCCTAAGTTAGGATGTCTTTGACTACTGAATTGGGAACATAGGCTACTATATGAGAATATAAAATGTATACCCTAAAGTCCTTGATAGCTTTGACCAAAGCAAAAGCTTGGTTTTCCATTATGTTTTATTTAAGGGAGCATCTCTCAGGGCCTTGCTAAAGAAAGAAATAGGTTGTTCATAGCCCTGGTCATTTTTCTGTAGTAAAACTGTAGCAATTGTGTGCTCAGAAGCAAAGGAAAATAAGATGAAATCTCTATAAAATTTTGGACTGATCAAAACTGGTGTTCTAGTTAAGGCTAGTTTAATGTCTTCAAAGGATTGCTTAGCCTCAACACTCCATTTGATGGTCGAATCTTTTTTCAACATATTATTTAGTGATCTAATTAATTCTGCTAGATTAGAAATAAATCTCCTAAGAAAGTTAATTTTCCCTAAGAAAGCTTGCAGTTCTCTAATGTTCCTGGGATGTTGTATCTGTAAGATGGCTTCTATTCTTGCAGGGTCTATTCGGATACCATCTTTTGAAATTATATGACCTAGTAACTTTCCTTCTTCTAACCCAAACAAAGACTTATTGGGGTTTAAAGAAATTCCATATTTCCTTCATTTAATAAAAACCTATCTTAGATGATCCAAATGTTGGCAATCAGATTTTGAAAATATAGTAATGTCATCTAGATATATTGCAAGGAAATCATGAATTTCTTTGGCGAAGGCTATATCCATAGCCCTTTGGAAAGTGGCTCCTGCATTCATTAGTCCAAAAGGCATTTTCACATACATGGATGTGCCCCAAGGAGTAGTGAAGGCAGTCTTGACTTGGTCATCAAGATGAACTAAGATCTGACTGTAACCAGAAAACCCATCCAATAATGAGATCCTGGTTGATCCAACTACCCTTTGCAAAATATGGTCCATTTTGGGGAGAGGGTAATTGTCTTTGAGTGATACTTTGTTGAGGTTCCTAAGGTCTACACAAAGTCTGATCTTGCTAGTTTTCTTCCTAGTAGGCACCAGGTTTGAAACCCAATCAGAAAATCTGATTGGTGCAATTATCTTAGCATCATACATTCTCTGGATTTCCTTTTCAATTGAAGGTAATAGGACATGATTTATCCTTCTAATTTTTTGTCTGAAAGGTTTTTGATTTTATTTTATAGGGATTGTGTGTTGTATGATGTTGGTGTCATAGGATTTGAGGTCCTCATAACTCCAAGCAAAGACATCCTGAAATTCTTTTAATAAATCAATGTATTCTACTCTTTATGTGGGAGGTAATGCTTTAGAACGTTTGATCAATTTTGGATTTTCATCATTGCCTATATTACACTCCTCCTTATCGGATTTCAAAGGTTCCATTTTAGGCTTTCTAGGAACATCATTTGAATCAAACAAGTCTTCTAAAGGGGTTAATCCCTTAGGTAAGAAAATGTCTTTGAGATTGATTACTTCAGTGTCTTCGTGAATTATCTCATCAATCTCAACTTTCTCTAGGTTCTCTACATCTGATTTTATAAATTTAGTGGGATGAAATCTATCTATCTCTTCACCTTCTATCTCGTTTATTTCTATTTTATCTTTAGTGTTAGGATCTATTGATGTGTTAGTATCTATATTGCTATTTAGAAATTCTTGTTCTGAGATCAAAAAGTTGTTTATTTTTTTGTCATCAGCAAATATTTGCCAGTTCTTCAAATTATATGGAATTGCAGGTTTGTGCCTTACTTCAACAATGTACTGATAGTTAGGATAAAAGGGTAACTTGCAGGTACTGGAAAATATTTCTAAACTATGAGCCTGCATATTATGTTTTCTAGGAATTACAACAACTTTGGTTTCTAAGAAAGTGTTTAGTATTTCTGCAATGGTTCCTCTGTAACAACTTAATCTAGGGTCTTTGGTCATATATACAACATTAATTTGTTTTATCACTAATTCAGAGCCTCCCATGACAAAACTCTTATAGCTCTTAGCTTCCTAACTAATTTAAGACCTAAAATTAGTGCTTCATACTCTGCCATATTGTTGGTACATTTAAAATTTAGTCTGTATGCATGGCCTTCTGAGTAATCATTCTCTAGATTGTATATCCAAACTCCTGCTCCTGCTCCAAACTTATTGACTGACCCATCAAACTCAAGATGCCACAATATCTCATGTTCATAATTAGCATCATCTGTTTCCACCAACGTTTCCTCATCTTGACTACCTTGTTTAGTGGAAAGTTCTAAAATTTGGACAGTTTCCTGTTGTTTTGAAACTACAATTTCTTTTGGTTCTATATCAACACTATCTAAAATAGTTTCTTGTGTTTGATCAGTATTATTCAAAATAAAAGAATCAATGTCTAAATGTACAGAGTAGATAGGAAAGTTTTGAGGTCGATTCTGGTTACTCACCATGTATTTCATTAAAGTTTCTTGGTACAGCTTCTTGGGTTGTCCAAAAACAGAAATTGTTGCATATGACATATCAAGTTGTAGAGATCCCTGAAGTTTGGCTCCCCATGACCTGGATAACAACATGCCATACTTCGGTGGGATGTCAAAAACTACAATATCCATAAGGATTCTCTTGGCAAGATATTGAACTAAGGTAACACACAGTTCTTTAATCAACCCCAGACACTTTACTTGACTTGAGTCAAATGAAGATAAGTCCTTGTAAGGTCTTGTAATGTCTAGGTTTAATTTTTCCATTACTGATTTGGGCATTAAGTTGTGGGAGGCCCCAGAGTCCAACATTACATTATGAATAATTTTGTCATGGATGCCAAGGCTAATGTAGAAAGGTGGTATTCCTCCTTCTAGTGGTTTTCCATTGACATCTGGACCAAATATAAGTTCAGTTTGGTCATCAAATAGGTTAACAGAATCCTCATTTTCAGCAAGGTTCAGGGTCTGGTTTATCTGTGTTTTGTAGGTTTCATTCTTGATTAACTCTATCAAAGGGACTGAAATTTTTAACTTAGCTACCTCTGCTCCCAAATTAAAAGACAAAGGGGCTTTCTCTGTTTTAGGGTTTGGAATTTTGACAGCAGGGATTTGAGTGGGATGGTCTTCTTTTCCTTCATTGGGGACCTCTTTTTGTGAATTCTCCAATCTAGTATTTTAAGGTGTGTCTACTAGTTTTTTGTGGGGAATTGAAGTAGAGGGTTGTTCATCAGAAGGTTGATTATAGGTTATATCTTCAATGGTAGGGCTAGAAGAATTTTGGTTTTATCTGGGGATAATCTGGAGGATTTTAGAAACTGGGGTTTCTTTGATTTTCTTTGGTTGATTTGGCACTTTTTTCTTGGTTTGGTCAGGGATATCAGAATTTTTTTTACTCCTTAGGTTGTACTGCTTATGTACTTCAAAGATGGTAGAATCATAACCTTGTTTATAATCAAATGACTCTCTAGACTGGATTTGAAATTGCTGCAAAATATGAAATTCCTGATCATCTTGGGTTAGAAAAATAACACCTTCGTCATCTAATCCCATCAAGTTAATCTGTGAGTCTTGCTCTGGGTCTTCAGGATGGGATGTTTCTGCATAATTTTCTTGAAAAGGAGGTTTAATATTCTGATCAGGTCCATTTTTTTCGAGTGTTCTGGTTTTGGTTTTGGTTTTTCCTAAAGTTCGGGTTTTTAACTAGAGGTTCCTGTTGATTATCCCACTGGGGTTTCCTCTCTATATTCTCTATTCTATCCATTAACTTTTCCATGACTTTCGATAAGCTATCTATTTTAAATGTTAGATGGTGAAGGCTCATCTTTAGCTGAGCCTCTTCTTTCATTCCTAACTCTAGCTCTTTTAGCTAATAAATTAGCCTCTACGCTTACTGCTACACTTTGCATATCTTCTAGGGTTGGTGGGTTTCTTTCCCTGAGCTGGAATGCCATGTCTGTGTCAAAACCATCAAGGAACTTTATTAATGCCAAGTCACGTGGGGGTCTAAGATTAACTAGAATTGCATTGTATATTTTGTTAAATCTAGTGCAGTAATCTTGAACAGTCTCATTGGGTCCTCTCCTAATATTTTCATATTCAGAAAGGATTTGTAGAGGATTCTTTTTATTTTCCCATCTATTCAAAAATTGTTGTTGAAATACTTCTAAACTATCAATACTATTATAGGAAATGATCTAAACCATTTCCTAGCATCACTAGCCAAAGTTTGAGAAAATAATCTCATTTGGACATCCACAATATCAATTTCATGAATCTCAAAGTAGTCTGTCATTTTATTAACATGTCGTTGTGCAGTGTAGTGTCCTATGCCATCAAAATGGACGATTTTACTTTGGTAGTTTGTTGGCATGGCACCAAGTGGAGCAGGTAAGACAAGGGGAGCATATCTATTTTCCATGGCTATAAGCTGGGAAGGGCTAAAATGTGGGGTTGAGGCACTGGAAGATGATGCAGTAGTGGAGGATGAACTAGGACCAGTAGGTGGTACCTGGGATATGATAGGTTGGTAAGGGAGTGAGGGTATGAATGGAGGTGGGGAATGGGCTTTAGATGTTGAAGGGAATAATGGTGAACTGAGAGTAGTGGACAATTGTTCAGAAAGCTCAGGGATCTTGGCAGTACTAAGGGATGATTGTGGTGAATTTAGAAGGTACTCATCAATTGATTTGTTGGCTTTTTGGACTTCAAGGTCTGCAATAAACTCTGGATCTATGACAGTGTCACAAATTTCACTTTCAAACTTTGATCTAAATAATGACAAATCGAATTGCTCATCAAAGGGAAGATCTTCTAAAAACAACCATTCATCAGGGCATGAATTAGCTTTAACTAAGGGTGTGTGACTGGCTGAACTTTCTTCTGTTTTGGATTTTCTTGAAATCAGGTTGGGATTATCAAATACTGGGGGAGGGTTTGGATCTGGGTTAGCCCTAGTATAATGAGTTTTCCTTGAAGCCACAATTTCAAATTTTTTTAAGTTGTTTTCTTTTCATGGGAAATAACTTCTAATAAATTACTTTAAGAGGCTCTAAATACAGAATTCAAAATTTCTTAAAGATTTATTAGGACTGAGGATTGTTCCCCAATGGAGTCGCCATTATGTTATCACTCAGAAATTTTCCCTAGAAGTTATTAGAAGAAGGAAAAGACCGAGGTAACCACAAACCAATATTTTAAGTATAGGCTCTAGCCAACCTATGACTCAGAGAGGGCTCTCTCTATATGTTTTAGCTCTTTGCTGGGATTTTAGGCTAGTTCTTAAAGGTCAGGGGGGTTTTGGATTTGTATTGGAAGTTGGATGGTGGAATCCTTAAAAACATGGATAGAATGGTGTCTCTGGCTCTTGGGCTATGGAGTCAAAGAAGGGCAGCAGAACTGGGATTAAATCATTAGAGTGTTCAATGGGCAAGCTAGCAAAGTGAAACACAAGTTTTCAGGTCGAATGGATGAAATGATCTTAGCCAGGGTGAGAGGGCACTTAAGAATCCTCAAATTGGGACTAAAAGGAGGAACATAGGATGATCATAGAAAAGGGCAGTTAAGAATCATTTACTATAGACAAGAGGGAAACTACTTGAACTAAGGAGCACTCAAGAATTCCTTAACTTAGATAATTTTAGCAGAAAACATACAAAATGCCTAATAGTCAAAATAGCGTGCAGTGAAGCAAGTTCTAAGATATCATTCCATATTAAGTATTTAGATTTCAGATACATTTAAGATTATGGAAAAACTTTTAAAGAAAATTGGCAACACAAAAGAAGATACTTGTCTGTATTTCGCACTACACATGAATCAGTGAAATGTCTTTGCTTTATTCAATAATCCAGCTTTTTGGTCCAACAGTGATACAATAGCTTACAGTCTTTAATCAAGAAAACTATAGAAATGTCTAAGAATCCACACTATATACTTCGAATTCTGACGTATTTATACAAAAACGTATTACAAAATATCTCAAAACAACTTAAGATTTATTTTAGGAAATACAAATATCTTCTTGCAAGAAGATAAAGACAGCTAATGAATTGTTTCTTGTTGTCCCTTTTATTATGGTTTTGTTGGCCTTTATGGTTGAGGTGTAGCCCTTTATGTTGGCTTACAGTTGTGGAGTTTCATGCTAGAGTCTTCTTTACTTTCATCTTTGAACTGATACTCTTTAACCCTGATACTCTTTGACCATGTTGTGTTGTTTTTACCTATTTCACCCTGCTGCCTTCATTTTTACTGTGCAGTAACTTTCAACTGTTTATTTATCATAGTAAATCTGTCATTTTCTCCCACCATTCTACATCTGGTAATTTCACATTCACCATTCTCCTATATATTTCATCAGCCTCAGTATACTTTGAAAAATTTGGCTTGGTGAGGAACAAATGTTTTACCTCATGCTCAAGGAAAAACAAGTTCTCAAATGTGTCATATAAGACTTTGCCTATTGGTAGGGCTTTAATGGATGAAGAACTGGCTTGTTCCTTAGCCAATTTTCTAATTCTATCACCATAGTCCAATTGTGTGATGAGTTTGTCATTGACGACCATAGGAATGGGTAGACCTTTCTCCCTCAAAATATGGAATTTAGCCATGAACCTATCAATGGCTACCTGCATATTGTGGCACTTTTCTTCCAAATTAAGCATAAGGTTCCTTTTGGAAAGGGCCTTCCTTATTTCTAAAATGGCAGCAGCCTTGTATTCTATATTTAGTTCTTGGAGCTCATATCTATTCTTGTTCTTGAGGAAGTGGATGAGTCTATTTGCATCCTCTGGCTTATTTCCCAACTCCTCCTTTACTTTCTGGATAACTTCAATAGCTACCTTTACAAGCTCTGTTTGCTCCAAAATAACTTGGATTGATGGCCAAATATCATTAATAGAGTCAATGATATTGGCCAATAGCATTTCCTTGGTTTGTCCAAGTGGTTTTTCCAGTGTTAAATCCTTCTCTAGGATTTTGATTCTCTCACCCATTCCCTGTGCCTTTTGTGTTTCTTCTTTTTGCTTGAGTTGGGATAGTTTGCAATCAGTTTCCAACTTTTCCACCGTTTCCTTTAGCTTTTTCATTTCTGTAGCCTGGATAGTGATTTCTTCCATGGCTTTCATAAGTTCTGCTACTTTCTCTCCTGATACACCTATTGCTGATGTAGATTCTGTTGTTGCTAGCAAGGCTGTTGCAAGTGGAGCTGTAGGTGCCAAAGATGTTGCTAGTGTGAATGGTATTGTTGTAGAGACTGTGGGGATAACATTTGTTGAAGAGGTGGCCACATCTTCTTGTTTTAATTGGATCAAAGTATCCAATTCCTTTTCAGTCTCTTTAAGTTGGTCATTCAATTTAAAGACCAAGTCCATTAGTTTTTCATGCCCCTACTGGGCTTCTAGGACTTCCAGTGTTTGTGGATGTTGTAGCTGAGGTATTTTTAGTTGTTTCTTCAATGCAGGTATGTCATTGTTATTCTTTTTGATAAGTTTTTTTGTGGCTTTTATATCCTTGGGATCGTGTCCTAATTCAATAACTAAGTCCTGTAAGGACTTTATCTTGTTTCCTTGGCCTGTGAGGAGGCCTTCTCCAACTGGAATTGTGCTGAGATGTTGTTCATGGAGTTCTGTAGCTGATGGGAAGCTATGGCTTTACTTGTCAGGGTGGAGTATATCATCTCTCCAGCCTGTTTATGCAATTCAATCTCATCTATGGGATGAATATCCCTTGCCAGCACTTCAAAATCTACCCTTTTGAAATATGATGTTGTCTTTGGTTGCTGGGTTGTAGGCTTCATAAACGTCATCTGCAGCTTCCCCTCTTTAATGTCAAAGGCTGATATTAGCCTTGTTTGATTGGTAGGAGTTAGCTTCAAATATTGTGCATGTGTTTGGGCCTTAGGCCTCTCATTCATAGCCTTGATTTATTTATACATTTCCTTGATATCTTGGTCTTTGTCAGCTGCCATTCTAAAAGAAGACACTTCCACACTGAGTTGCCTTTCCAACATCTGAGTTTGTGATGTGGAAGGCTCTTGCCTACCTCCAGATGGAGTGGCAGGCCTGCTTTTTTCTGCTCCCGTATTAGTGACCTCAGTTGTGCCTTAAATATATTCTTGCTTGGAGGTTAGATTTAGCTTTTGCCTCTTGTTTGATTCCTACTGCAAATCAGAGGTGGCTCTTCCTGAAGTGGAAGCCCCTTCCCTGTTTCTTTTTGGGATCTTCTCCTCATTCTGAGGAGTCAGCATGATTGGAGGAGTACTCATAACAGTCTCTAGTTCTTCTGGTACCTGCATAAAAGAGGTGTCATCAAGCTGCTTTTCTAAATCAATGAGAGCATTCTCTACATCTATTCTGGTGTTGTCCTGGTCTACTAGGGTACCTTCCATCCATTCTGTTTGGTTTGCATATGCTTCTATTTCAGGTATGGGATGGTGGATGAAAGGTCTTAGCTTGAAATTTTGTCTCTTCTTTGTGATAAATTCCAAACGATCATATCTCCAGACAAAACTTCTTTGGAACTTCATATTCTGTAGTATCAAATCTACCTCTTTTCCAGCCTCTCTAGAGTTGCATATGAAGGGGCCTAGTTGGTCTTTTATTTTGAAATTGGCCTTCTTCTTTGCATTGATGAATTTTACCTCATCTGCATTGATAATTTGCCTATAGTATTCTAATGCAAACAACCTCATAGGGAGGTATCTTGGAAACTTATATGGTGCAAGCATGCAACCATATATCCTGATTTCTGTGTGGTTCTGGTAAAGGTACCAATCACCCACTTTGGTCTACTTTGACAGTTGAAGGACTCTCTTTATTTTTGGACTGATTCTTGGAGGAGGGTTTCCAGTCAACATTGTCATAACTGGATGTACAAATAAGTCAATGAAGTCTAAATAAGAGTATGGAGACCGATACTCATGGACTAATGGGGTCCAAAAAATGACTGACCTGGGTTGACCCTTGGTGTCCAGTTTTTGGAGGGTGAATGGGAATTTCTCTGATTGATAATATAAGAACATATGGTATAAAACTGAGGAGTATTTAAAAACCATTTCTTTTCCCATTCTTGTCAACTTATCATGCAGTCTGTTAGCTATGAATTTGACAAAATCATAAATGGTTGCAGGAGGATGTCCTGGGGTATAGAAGGACCTGAAAGCCAGGATAATTTCATCAATGTACTCACTTTTGGAGTAACCCAAAACACAATATATCATGGCTACAATATTTCGGCCCCAAGGGGAAAACATAGTTGCTACATATGGAGGGGGGTTGTTAGGGATGTGTTTCTCTTCTCTGATGAAGGTTTGGAGCAATTGGGCCAATTTTGCGGAGTTGAGTTTGCTAGGATATAAGTCCAACAAATCTCCAATTGAGAGGGGAGTTAGGTTTGGTTGTGGTTGGAGCTACAACATTTCATTTATAGACTCAGTAGTGATGGTGAAAAGGACCTTCTAGTCATGAGACATTATGGTTTTGTGACTTGGGACGTAACAAGCATAGCACATATGCATAATTTCAGGAAAAATGTGGACTTGGGGGAACTGGTACTTGGGAAAATTTGACTCCCAAAGGCCAATTTCATCAGCATGATTTAGGAACTTGTCCCTACTTTGGCAATGTACTTTAAGCAAGAGCTCTATGACAGTGGTATATTTTATCTAGAAATCTTTATCAGCTAGGGGAAGGTGGTCCAGGTCTAAATGGGGTGTAGATATGGGTCTCACATCCATAGAAATTGGGGCAGCTATACTCAGTTCTTGTGGATTTGAGAATGGGGGGTAATTTTAAGTTTTTAGGGCAACAATGTTCTTGCAGATGGTTTTGGTCTAAAGTGTAAAAACCGAAATAAATCTGATTATTTTACACTTAATTTAAAGTGTCATGAGGGAAATTTATTGGAATTGGACGACTGAGTCGGTTTTCCACAGTTAAATACCTGGAATTGGGTGAATTTTACTGTAACTGGTAGTTGACAGAGGTTTACAGGGGTCTGTATGGCTCTAGTACAGATGGATGACTATGTCGAACTATCTCCAGCTTCTGTGGAGCAATTGTGGAGGTTCGTGAGCTATTTTGGCAGTTTGCAGGAGTTGCAACGACGCTCTGAGTTCTTAAAGGCAAAAACTTGAAAAGAGAAAAAATAGGGGTAATCAAGCTTTTATAGGAAAATGGTTAATTTTGGCGGGTTTTCACTAATGGATGAACAGTGACCATTTTCGGTTGGAGAGGGGAAGCGGTTTGGGAGGTCCATCACATTACTTTTGTGGTGCGGGCAGTATTCGGGAGGGGTCGCCCGATTCCATTCAGTGTTTGACACGTAGCGTTGGGGGCCAAGGGGAAAACCGCCTCATCGGGCGGGTAAAGGGTGGACATCGGGTCAGCCCGATATGGATGAGAGGCATTGGATGTAAAGGAGGGGCGATCGATGGTGTTCGGGAGATGGGAGTTGTGTGGTGATTTAACCATAAAATTTTCGAGGGGTTGGGGGGGGCATGAGCCTAATCACTACGGTATGAGATTATCTTAACCTTTAATCTCATCGGGGCGCTCTAATGTGGGATTAAGGGCTAAGGCAAGGTTATTAATATATTTTTGCGGTATATGGGTAGTAATATAGTTTATAATTAAACTAAGGGGTGGGGTTAATTTATACACAAGAATTAAATATATACGAGAAATTAGATTTTTTGGGGATTTTTATATATTAATAAAAGTTAATATGAAGTGAAATGAGCAGGGGAGGCGGGGGGGTGCTTGACTTAGGATAAATGTCACATGTTGCGGTTTTTTAACATAGAACATGTTTGTTATGGGTTTTCCCTAGGCAAAAGACTTAGCCTTTAGGAAAAGGGTTTTTGTGGGGGTGAGGGGATGAATGAATTACAAGGGGTTTTTAACACCTTTGTTTCTTAAGTCATCAAGCCTAGGGTCTGGTCCCTCTAGAAGTCAGAGAAATGCTCTGAGCCTCTTTGACTTAAGGAGCTAAAGATATTAATCTTTTATTATGAAGGGGAAGTTAATGACTGATGTAGGGGTTAAAATGAAAGATAGGGATGTTAAATGAATCATGTTGTGAACCATTGTCTTTGCTTTATGTACCACTTATGCATATTTAAAAGATGCATTTGGAAAAATATCATAAGTGCTTTTCATGTAATCACAAGACATTTTTGCAACCTTTCTACTACTTACCCACTTACTCATCCTACCATTTTTCTTCACTTTATTTGGGTGCATTTAGGCTAGCAAACCCTTATCAATATTTTCTTTTCTTTACAAAATAAACTATGTTAGATAATCTTTGGCAAAATCACATAACCAATCTTTTGTCGACGCGTTTCGAACCAACCAGTGTGGTTCATCGTCAGGACAAGTTGAAGAACCAATCCGGCTTAGCTTGATTAAATAGAGTGTGCAGAGACTCCAACAGCTATAATGCTAACGGCTAATTTGACCTAATGCTCCTGGTCAAACCACTAAATTAGTTAATTAATATTTCTAGAAACAGCTAAAATAGGTAAATAAAAGAATTCAATTGTTAATTAAAAATAAATAGATATATTATTATTATTATTATTATCTCAAATATTAAGAGAATTAATATTTTAATTATAATGGTCAATATATCTCATAATATATATTAAATAAACTATATTTATTATTATTCCAATATTATTTAATCACTATTTTTTTTTTTTATAATTTAGTTACACTAGGTAAATGTGTAATAATTATTTAATGGTAAAAATATATCATATTTATTATTTAAATAAAAATAATGGTCCATTAAAATATTAAGTTATATAAATTAATATGTGTTTATTAATTAATCTATATCCACTTAATAATACCAAACAAATTGTTAAAACATTATTATACCTAGAATTTAGTTATATTAGGTAAATACCATACTTTAGGGTAAAGTCCCATAGTATAACTCATATTATCATAATTTATCCTTTAAACCTAATGGTCAAATAATCAATATTCGTTCAATATTTTTTATTCCAATAAAAATATTAAAGGTAACTAAGTCCTTAGGTAAATATATTATTACCTATAAGGTTGATAAAGTCCATGTTTATTACTAATAGAATAACTAATATTATTGGTATATCTAATGGTCAAATTTCTATTAATAATCAATATTTATTTAATATTTATTTATTCCAAAAATATTAAAGTTAACTATGTCATTAGGTAAATACAATATTATTTATAAGGTTTAAAAAGGTTAAAATAGGAATAATTATAAATATAAATAATGAAATAATGGAGAAAAAATCAAATCTAAGTATAATATGCCCAATAATATCATAAACAGGTTAAGGTTAATACAATAATTAGCCCGAAACCAAATCCTAACTTATTAAAGACCTAAACACTCCATAATAACCGGACAAATCTGCTAAAAGAAAAATTAAAGGAGGGGGGAGACAGAAACCCTAAGACAAAACAAAAAGGGGTAAAAGAAAAATTAAAGGAGGGGGGAGACAGAAACCCTAAGACAAAACAAAAAGGGGAAAAGAAAAATTAAAGGAGGGGGGAGACAGAAACCCTAAGACAAAACAAAAAGGGGGTTTCTGTCTCCCCCCTCCTTTAATTTTTCTTTTAGCAGATTTGTCCGGTTATTATGGAGTGTTTAGGTCTTTAATAAGTTAGGATTTGGTTTCGGGCTAATTATTGTATTAACCTTAACCTGTTTATGATACTATTGGGCATATTATACTTAGATTTGATTTTTTCTCCATTATTTCATTATTTATATTTATAATTATTCCTATTTTAACCTTTTTAAACCTTATAAATAATATTGTATTTACCTAATGACATAGTTAACTTTAATATTTTTGGAATAAATAAATATTAAATAAATATTGATTATTAATAGAAATTTGACCATTAGATATACCAATAATATTAGTTATTCTATTAGTAATAAACATGGACTTTATCAACCTTATAGGTAATAATATATTTACCTAAGGACTTAGTTACCTTTAATATTTTTATTGGAATAAAAAATATTGAACGAATATTGATTATTTGACCATTAGGTTTAAAGGATAAATTATGATAATATGAGTTATACTATGGGACTTTACCCTAAAGTATGGTATTTACCTAATATAACTAAATTCTAGGTATAATAATGTTTTAACAATTTGTTTGGTATTATTAAGTGGATATAGATTAATTAATAAACATATATTAATTTATATAACTTATTATTTTAATGGACCATTATTTTTATTTAAATAATAAATATGATATATTTTTACCATTAAATAATTATTACACATTTACCTAGTGTAACTAAATTATAAAAAAAAATAATAGTGATTAAATAATATTGGAATAATAATAAATATAGTTTATTTAATATATATTATGAGATATATTGACCATTATAATTAAAATATTAATTCTCTTAATATTTGAGATAATAATAATAATAATAATAATATATCTATTTATTTTTAATTAACAATTGAATTCCTTTATTTACCTATTTTAGCTGTTTCTAGAAATATTAATTAACTAATTTAGTGGTTTGACCAGGAGCATTAGGTCAAATTAGCCGTTAGCATTATAGCTGTTGGAGTCTTTGCACACTCTATTTAATCAAGCTAAGCCGGATTGGTTCTTCAACTTGTCCTGACGATGAACCACACTGGTTGGTTCGAAACGCGTCGACAAAAAATTGGTTATGTGATTTTGCCGAAGATTATCTAACAATGTCATGGATCACAGAAGTCTAAATTCCTTAAAAATAAACTATCTAAAGTCTAACCTTATATCATGCAAGGGCTCAGATTAAACAATTGAGCTCCTTCTATTTACTCTACCTATCTAATCATCTGCCAAGATTACACTGTTTGGTCATATTTTATTCTCTAGCTATAAACATAAAATTGAAAACATGAAATAGTCAAGTTTAAACATCTTGACTATCATGGACTGTGGCATGACTTGCAAGCTACACACAATCTTTTATTAGGCATAAAAAATAAATAGTATTGGCATTTTGACTTGCTCACTTTCATGGTCTCTTTTTGCCTTTTGGAGTTCATATATTTTTCATTTTTTTTAACCTTTTTCATTCTTTTTGTCCTTTGATTATTATTTTAGGACATACCCTCTTTACATTTTTTAGTTTTTTAATATGGAAAACATTTGCAGAAAGCAAAGGTATGTACAATATTACAAGGCTTAACCTTCGTCAATCAAAATTATGATTCCTATTGGTATAGGAACCTAATAGATGTGAAGATGGAACTGCAATTCATGTACATGGATTTCAACTAAGCCCACCTTTGAAGTAAAGATATTCCACAAGATAGATGGCTGAAGATACATCCATATAGAGCTTGTTTTTCCTGTTTTAAACCTTTAATTCTTTGAGATGTTTGGACCCATTACCCAGTTAAAGGCTTCTCATTCATATATGAACAATTTAGATATCCTATCTACAATGAACAAACAAACCTAGAGACAAAGTTTCAAATACATTTCTATCTCTACTGAATGTAAAAAATGCTTTTATAGGATACCACTCCAAATATTAGAGTGCATAACATAAATGAGGTTAGAAATTCCATGCATCTCTGTGAAATTAACATTCGAAATTTAGATTTTTTTATATGATTTATGAATTAACACACCATACTAGATTATTCTGAGTTCTCTCTTAGGTCCATAATGCTTATGTTAAAGGATAGATAAATATTAAAGACTAACACTATAGAAAGTTAATGGGACTATATTAATAGTTTAAAGTTGGTAGATGAGACCCATTAATAAAGGGAACAACTTTAGTAATTAGATGAAGAGAAACAGGGTGACGCTTGATGCCTTCAGCACATCAAGAATCTCGTGTTTAAATTACAGAAGTAACATGCAACAATAAAAAGTTGAGTGAAAAAAGAGGAACATGTTAAATGGGGATTTGGACAAAGAAACCCTGAAGAACTACATAGGTAACATAACATATTGAAGGGATTAAGTAAAAATGGGAGTCTAACAAAGAATGATCATAGGGATTCAAACAAAACGCAGGAAAATCTAAGTATGCCGGCAAAATATTCACCGACATCAATGTGAAGATTGGACTAAGATCTATCATCCTTCTTGGAGTCAATGTAAGCACAAAAATTTACATGCAAGATCCATTAAGAAAATATGAGCATGTGGTTCACCTCATTTACATATAGAGAGGAAGTTGAAAATCACCATAACTTGAAAAGCCCCCAACTTTTAATGGTAGCACCTTAGGTATTGCAGCAGAAGTTTGGTTGCTTGGACATTTCTCTAGTGACATGAAAGCTAAAATGACAATTTATCATAAGATAACATGCAAAAATATGTAGGAACATGATGATCAACTCAATTGAAATTTGTTTAACCATAATTTCACAAGGCAATTTCTTTTTGAGAATCATTTTTAACAAAATCTTAGTGAAATTTTATAATAAGAAACAAAAACTATGGCGCAATTGGAAGATAAGCATAGATTTATTGTCCTTGTGTTGGTTTTAAAATAGATCAGAAGCTTCAGATGAGTTTCTTAATTAGTGGTCAACTATTACTGTCAGGCCAGACAGTAACTCCTCCAAATCAATTCACATTTGTTCCTTCAGGTTGGTCTTTATTATATACATGAGGGAGAGACTGTTCACTTCATCTCCTGCTGACTATTCATATTTCTTATTATTTATTTACATCAGTTACATTTCTTCACCCAATCCTGATGATTAGGTGTCAACATTCCCCCCCTTAGTCTGAAGGGATGTTGGTGAGTCCAAGCATCGTTCTGAATCATTCAAGCCTTTCTCTTTCAAACACTTTGGTGAATATGTCTACAATTTGCTCATTAGTGGAACAGTGGCGGAGATGGATTGTTTTGGCCTCAACATGATGTCGAATCAGATGATATTTAGTATTGATGTGTTTCATTCGATCATGAAACTTTGGGTTCTTGGCCAACTTTATTGCCGAGGTATTGTCAATCATGAGTGGAGTCGATTGTTCTTGTTTTACCTGCAAATATTCAATAATTTTCTCGAGCCACACAATTTTTTTTGTTGCCTCAGCTACTGCCACATATTCTTCTTCTGTTATGGAATTTGCTGGAACTGATTGTTTGCGTGATCTCCAGGAGACAACTCCTAATCCAAGACTCATAGCATAACCTAAAGTAGATACCCCAGTTTCTTTGTCTCCATCGAAGTCTGAATCAGAGTATCCAATCAAGTTGAATTCGTCCACCTGTGTATACTTGATTCCAAAGTCTTGAGTTCCCTTCAAGTACCTTAGAACTCTTTTTGCAGCAAACCAATGTCCCTCACAAGGCTTTTGCATAAACCTGGAGAGGATTCCAACAACAAACGAAATGTCTGGTCTGTTAGTGGTTAGGTAGTTGAGACTTCCTACAAGTTGTCTATACTTTGTTGCATCCTCAAATTATTTTCCTTCAATGGATGTGAACCTTAAGTTTTTTTCCATTGGAGTAGTAAGAGGATTGCATTCTGTCATGCCAAACCTATTCAACAGATCTCCAATGTACTTCTTTTGAGAAAGGAATATGGAATTTGGATGTTGAGTTACTTCAATACCAAGATAGTAATGAACATAGCCCAAATCATTCATTTCGAAACCTTTCCTATATTCCTTATTTATGGATGCAATGTAGCTTTCATTGTTCCTTGTCATCAAAAGATCATCTACATATACCACAAGATATACAACTACTTTTCCAACTTTCTTGACAAATAAAGTTGCATCAACAAGATCATAATGTTTGAAATTGAGTTTCAGAAGATGCTCAGTTAGTTTTTCATACCAGGCTTGCGGTGTTTGTTTGAGGCCATACAAGGATTTCACAAGCTTGCATACTTTATGTTCATGTCCTTTCACAGCAAATCCTTCCAGCTGGGACATAAAACATTCTCTTTTAGATATTCATTCAAGAAAGCATTTTTTACATCCCCACTTGCAGCCACTTTTGAGGACCTTTCTCAGATGGTCCAGGCTACTCCATTGATTGAGTTGGGTCTGAATCAAGATTGATTCTCCCAATCCTATCAATCACATCACTTAAAGCATCATCCATTGTTGGAGTTTCATGCAGGGGAGAGAGTTCTTCAAAAGAAGGTTCCACATGTTGATCTAGTATAGGAATCCCCCCTTCAAGATGTGGAATCTGATTATCAAATTCTTGAAATGATTTTTCATTTGCGAATCTATCCAAGCGATCAAGTTGCCGCTCAAAAACATTGTCAGTTTTGGATGATTCAAGAAAGATTACATCTCTAGATACAACAAACTTTTTATTGACTTCATCATAGAGACGATATGCTTTGGAGGTGTTTGAATACCATAAGAAGATACACTTACGACTTCTTGCACCAAGTTTGTTTCTATGTACCTTTGGTATCAAGGCATAACAGGTGGAACCAAAGACCCTGAGATGCTTTACCGAAGGAACATGTCCATACCACATTTCATATGGAGTTTTGTTTCTGATAGCATTAGATGGACATCTATTCTTTATATATACAACACATAGAGTTGCATTAGCCCAAAACATCAACTTTAGATTTTTGAAAAACATCATAGAGTGCACCATATTTAAGATTGTCCTATTCATTCTTTCAGCTACACCATTCTATTGGGGATTATAAGGCACATTTGTTTGATGTGTGATCCCATGTTGGCGAAGATAGTTTCAAATTCATTTGAAGTGTATTCTTTTCCATTATCAGTGCGAATAGAGCCAATATGAGATTGTGCATCATTTTCAATCCATGTATGAAAGTTCTTGAATGTTTGAAAAGCATCAGACTTGTTCTTCAATAAATAAACCCAACACATTCTGGTGTAGTCATCAATAAATGTCATCATAAATTTATTTCCATTTACAGAAGGAACAGGCATTGGACCACATAAATCTGAATGAATGAGTTCAATTTTTCTATGTGCTCTTGAATGTGAATCATGAAAACACTGTTTGCTATGCTTTCTTAGAATGCAAGCATCACATTTCTTAAGTTTCCTAGGAATTGTAGGCAAACCAACAACACCATTTTTCTTCAACAAGTGGAGGCTGTCATAGTTCAAATTTCCAAGTCTAGCATGCCATAATAAACTTGATGGAAGTGTAACTTCTTCATAATGAGAAATGTTGTGCACGGGCAGAGGTACCTTGCAGCTTGAGAAGCCTTTCTTCTTCTATTCCCCTCATGACAAGTGAGTGGTCAGATGCTTTTCTCAGCTCAAGATTGCCATCAAACATATGAATGGAGTAACCTTCCTGGCGGATGTGGACCAAGGACAACAAGTTTCTCTTCAACTGTGGGAGATATAGAACATGATGTAGAAGAAATTCAAGAAGACCAGGAAATTTGAGCCTGATTATGCCAAGCTCTGATGGCTTGAGTTTTGATTGGTCTACAAAGTATACTGCTCCATCAACATTATCAGTAAATTCTTCAAAAAAAATCTTTTCTATGAGTCATGTGGCAAGTTGCTCATGAATCAAGCAACCAACCATTTTTCCAAGAAGCAAGTGAAGCATGAAATAAGTTTTCATTTACTCCAATATTATAGTGTGCCACAACATAATGAATGGATTCAAGTGCTTTACCTTTGTCTGTGTCATTATTTTTACCTTTGGGTTGGTTTCTTTGTTGTTCAATTTTGTCCCAAGGTATTTTGCACGTAGAGGCATCATGTGATCCATTTCTTTTGCAGCGTATGCAATGCAAATCTGACTTTTTTCCTTGAGAGTGTCTGCCCCTCTGCCTCTGAAATATCTTCCTCTTCCTCTTCGACCACCTCTTCCTTTGGAAGAATCTTGGGCAAGATTCTTTTATTTATGAGCAAGGCACACAGCCTCTTCAGAAGATTCAGGGGTTGTCTTCTTTCCAAAAGCTTTCTCTCTTTCAGAAAATTTTTTCACAAGAGATTCAAAGGTAATATCTTTGAGATTTCCATTTGCTTGCAATGACTTAAGATAATTGGAGTAAGTAGGATAACATGCCTTGAGAAAAGAAATAAGAGCAATATCAAATTCAACCTTAGTTGCTTTGATATCATGCATTATGGATTTTACTTCGGATGTAAGAGAAAGAGGATCATTATTTTGTAATTCAAGAGTGAAGAGTTTAATCATGAGTTGAACAACTTCAAGTATAGAATGTGAGTCATAGCGTTCTTTCAACTTTTGTAAGGCTTCGAAAGCAGTTGAAAATGGAAAAATATGGTGAATCACCTCTTCACTTACAAATGCTGCAATTAATGCATAGGATTTGTTGTTCTTATTTTCCCAAATGGTGAACTCTTTGTCTGAGGTAGGTTGTTATGGCTCTTTGTCTCTGTCTCCAATACACACTCCTTTCCACAAAACATTGAAAATGAGGGTGTGTTTTATCATCTGGGACCATTCAAGATAGTTCTCCTTGCCAGTAAGAACTATTCCCACAATAGATATGATTGAATGCATTGAAAAATTTGTTAATGATTGACCAAAATCAACAATACCGAAACAACTATAATTCCAAGATAGTGAGACAATGAAACAATGGCGTTATATATACCAGGATTTATGTATATGAAACATTGTGTTTTGGAGAAAACCTTTAAATATATATCACCGTTATATATATCAAAACAGTGGCTTTATATATACCAAAACAATGGCTTTATATATACCAAAAACATTGTGGCGCCAACATGTCAAAAATGGAGGAATGCTCACCGCACCAGAACGGGAGGGTCAATGGCGAATGGAGGAACGCTCACCACACCAGAATGGGATGGCTTCCACCACGCTTCCGCTATGCAAGACCGCAAGCACCTTCGCTTTCCATTCCTGTGCTATTGCCGAGGAGTCTTCAGAGACCTTGTGTTAGTGATGCACCTTCAGTCACAATGCCTCCTGCTCCAAGGCAGTAAGGTCTACGCAGTAACTCCTGGACTTCGGAATTAGAATCAAGTCGATAATAATGGGCCAGCATATGGCAGGTCAATTGTATGAGAAAGAGCCTGGTTAGGTTAGTTGCCAAAGGCTGACAAAAATTCAATAAAAAGTGGAATCCTAGTGGGCATGCACAGAAACCCTGCTTGTAAAACTATTAAAGATGGGCAAGCATGTCAGATGTATGGCCGTAACAGCGTGTGCGTGGAGGGTCAATGGCGAATGGAACAACAAGGTGGCTCTCTAGCTTCCGGTTGATGAAGCCGAGTGAGAGGATGGTGGATGCGTTGCGGTTTGGAGCGTATGACCAGCGTGGAGAGAGCAGCGTTTTTGTACTTTGTTATACCATACAATGCCAACGGTGGTTTAGTCACACAGTCTACATAGTCTGACACACAAGTCGGATATTACATCACCACTCATTACAGTGCAACTAATACAATGCAGTTTCCCACCAAAACAATGAAGACGACCCTAAAAAAAAATCCAATAATAAATTTTCAAATTGCAAGAGATTATGCATGGTAGGACAGATTCCTGTCAAAGGACATACTGCAGAGAAAATGGAAAAAGGGAGTTACAAGGGAATACTAGAATGCCAAAAATGGAGTTGGCTCTGATACCATGTCATGCTAGGTAGTAACTCCTCCAAATAAATTCACATTTATTCCTTCAGGTTGGTCTTTATTATATACATGAGGGAGAGACTATTCACTTCATCTCCCAATGACTATTCATATTTCCTATTATTTATTTACATCAGTTACATTTATTCACCCAATCTCGATGATTAGGTGTCAACATTGCAATACAACTTTGGCTGTTGGAACCGAAAACCTTGTATGAGGCCACCAATAAACATCATCAATACTAATGGTAGCATAAACAAAACCTGCAAAATAAAGTGAAGAAAAAGTTGAAAGGAGAAAAGGAAAAGGGGGTTTAGATAATTCTTGAAATATGATCAGAAAGTAAACAAAACAATGTAAAAGGAAGAAAATAACATAAACAAATGAACAAGAAGCAGTGGAAGGGCCCTATTGGAAGATTTTTTGTACACAAGGGGAAACCTATCAGAATGAAGGACCACAAAGAAGGCACAACCAGCCTCAAACTATTGCAAATGTGGTAAACTACACCCTCATTACTCCTATTCACTTTATCTAATTTGATATATGATGTCAATAATTACTCAAAACTTTACAAATTGATAATATGCAATCCTGATTTAAGAAAAAGCAATGGCCTCTCTTATATATGTAGACAAGATACAAATAAGAGTTTTAGTTGAAATGAATGTTTACATGACTAGAAACTTCAACTGTAAGTGACATGAGGAAAAAATTTGTTATGGTGCCAAGTTGTGATCAAGAGTGCTTCAGGGGGTCTCAAGTTGGAGCCTTGGTCAAATTAAATACCATGCTTGGTTTGGCAAATGATAACTCCTTGATAGCCAGAGATCCATTTCTGGAGAAGTGCATCCTTACAACAAAAAAAAAAAACTAGATAATGAATGTTAAGAGGGATAGGTTGTAGTGGGAGGAACTAGAACTGAATTGAACTTAGAACTTAACTAGATGTTTAACTGAATGGGAGGCTGATCTGAAGACCTACAAAAGAAACACTCTAGTTCACTGAAGGTGACACATGCATGCACCCTCTACCAAATAGCAGCCTATATTTCTATCCAACTGCACCCTCATTACTCCTATTCACTTTATCTAATTTGATATATGAGGTCAATAATTACTCAAAACTTTACAAATTGATAATATGCTTTCCTAATTTAAGAAAAAGGCATGGCCTCTCTTATATATGTAGACAAGATACAAGTAAGAGTTATAGTTGAAATTAATGTTTACATGACTAGAAACTTCAACTGTAAGTGACATGAGGAAAAAATTTGTTATGGTGCCAAGTTGTGATCAAGGGTGCTTCAGGGGGTCTCAAGTTGGAGCCTTGGTCAAATTAAATACCATGCTTGGTTTGCCAATGATAACTCCTTGATAGCCAGAGATCAAAAAAAGAAAAAAAAAATAGATAATGAATGTTAAGAGGGATAGGTTGTAGTGGGAGGAACTAGAATTGAATTGAACTTAGAACTTAACTAGATGTTTAATTGAATGGGAGGCTGATCTGAAGACCTACAAAAGCAACACTCTAGTTCACTGAAGGTGACACATGCATGCACCCTCTACCATGCAACAACCTATATTTCTATCTAATTTCACCCTCATTACCGAAGAACAGACCTAGAATAGACCTAGAACATACCTAGAAGTCATTATGCAAGTCCACTTGGTGAGACAACAGGGGCCATGAATGAATTCAATTGCGATAACAAACATGAGTCTAAACAAATTAATTCAAACAATAGTAACTACCAGATCTTCTCATGGTATCTTAACTGTAAAGACAAGTTATCAAAACAAGAAAACAATATTTTAAGTAGTCAAACCGAACAAGAGCTCTATTGGGAAATGCATAACAAAACCAATCAATACAGTCATAGTATTTTAAGTGTAAATACAAGTTATCAAAACAACAATCACTAATAATTCTGAAGACATACAACAAAATGATTCTGTATATTTGATTTTTCAAGGATACTAACATACATGTTAATAATTTCCTGTAATAAAGAAGAAGTATTTTTGCCTTGTATAAAAGCATAATTTACAAATATTCTTATCTAAATGGATGCAATAATTTTACAGGTTTTTGCATCTATGGAAAAAGGTATTTATGTTGCTCGTACAAGGAGAAGTGGTAGGAGAGTGACAAGGGGTGCGCAACTACGATGCACATTGTCTAATGAGGACAGGACAGGTGATGTCAATGTCAACAATGCCCCAAGGAACATTATTGAGGATGACCATTGCGATTGAAGTTGATGTTATCATAGCATCAGCCACAGAACCACCGTCAACAACAGTCCAAGGGGCAAGTTCAACTAAAAATATCAGTGCTATAAGAGGATGGAAAAAGAAGAAATGTTAGTTGCAATTGACGACATAGAGTTTAATGAATACTCAGTTCAGGCATCTACAAAAAAGCATGGTATTCCTCCCTCATCAATACATTATTGGATAAATGGACTGACTCATACAAAACGTAGAGGGCCTCTTACAGTTATGACTGAGGAGGAGGAGGTCGAGGTGGTTGAGTGGTGTAAAGATATGGCCCAATTGGGACATGGGCTAGAGTTGATACAACTCAAATCCACAGTTGCTAAAATCTGTCAAGGGAGGCCAAACCCATTCAAAGATGGGTTTCTTGGTAAATCATGGTGGTTTGGGTTTTAAAAAAGGCATCCAGAACTTGTATTGCGTACTGCTGAGGGCCTTGATAGAGAGAGAGCATTAAATTTGCACCCTGCAGTTGTGTAGAATTTCTATGACACACTTTCTAGTGCTTACGATAAACATTCTTATGGAGTAGACCATATATGGAACTATGATGAAATAGGTTTATAGGCAGGGAGGAATTATGGCATGCGAGTAATTTCCAAGAGAGGGAGCCGAAATGTGCCAAAGATTTTTCCTAAGAGTAGGGAGTGGACAACTATTTTATGTTGTGTCAATGCAATTGGTACTTCAATCCCAGGATTTTGTCTATTCAAAGGTAAAAATCAACTGAAGAACTATATACATAACTGTGAACCAGGTGCATGCATGGTTGCACATCCCCATGCATGGATGACTAAAGAACTATTTTTAAGTTGGCTTTTTCACTTTGCTGCATTGGTACCGGGTGGCGTCTCGCCTAATAACAGACACCTATTGATATTAGATGGCCATGGGAGCCACATGGTTGTACAAACAATTGAGGAAACAAAAAATTTAGGAATTGACCTGTTGATTTTTCCCTCTCATACCACTCATAGACTGCAACCCCTTGATGTTAGTGTGTTTGTCCCTTTCAAGAACTATTTCAGGTCGCAGCATGCTGCATGGATGGCAAAGCATCCAGGGGTTGAGGTGAAAAGGTTTGAGCTAGCAGAGCTTGCAAGTAAATCTTTTAAAAGGGCTTTGACACCATCAAATATCAAGGCTGGCTTTAGGAGGACAAGAATCTGGCCACTAAACTATGATGCTCTTATGCATGATACTGGTTGTAGTGAGGCGTTTCATGTGGAGGGTCAGGAAGAAGGGAATGCCCAAACAGGTGTTGAAGTGCAAGAAGTAGATGACCAAGATGATGTGGTTGCAACTGGTAATATGATTTCCCTCTCTCAAGGACACTTATATGATGAAGATGATGAAATTGTATGTGAAACACAGTATAACCATGAACAAATTCGTAATAACATGGAGATCATTCTACCAACTCAAGAACATGAAACTCTTGTTGTTGATATTGTTAATGACATTGTTGAACATGCAGCTGACAATGACCAATTGACTTTGCCAAGCCAAGTAACCCCACCTTCATGGCTAGCAGAAGCAATGATTAATATGAATGCACATAGTGTCTCAACAACCAATGAACAAAGCATGAACATTCCCTCACAACCAAAAGAATTTAACAATGAAATTGTTCATTTTTTTGTGGACAATAGGAAGAAGATGAAGCACATAATGAGGCATCAAATGAAGATAATGATATAGTTCAATCAGTGCCATCAGATACTGAAATGGAAGTACCAAGCAATGACATGTAGGTGGGATGGGTGGAGAAGATACTTGGCTAGCTCCTAAAGCTACCAGTAGAGAGAGTATCAATGAAAAAAAGCAAGGTACACCGGGTAGTCTTCAAATGGGCCGAAGCTAACAGTTACTCACCTTAGAGGACTATATAAACTTGTTAGTTAAGTTTGAAAAAAAAGAAATTTGAAATGCAAGAATTAAAATAGAAAAAGAATGATCTAGTCAAGGAGAAGAAGGCAGCAAGGATTTTTGCAGCGCAACGTCGAGTAGATGAAAGGATTGAAAGAGATAAAGAAATTCAAGTTAAGGACCAACAAAAACAAATGACAAGACAGGAAAAGGAATCAAGAAAGACAAAACAAACACTTGAAAAGGAACAAGGGATGATCAATATGGTTGACAATGATACAAGCATAGTTGATGAAACCAGGATTATTTCAAACTCATTGGACTCCATTGCAGATAATACACCATTATTCCAAGATCTCATAAACATTCAAGTGCCTTACTATCAAACTGAGGGTTTACCCACTTGCCTTATTCCTACTAGAGGAGGTGTCAACTCTATGCATGCTCATTACACACCTCCACTTAATGCAGGGATCAATAGTGAAAATGTGAGGTATGGATACTCAATACCTCCATGGTTGGAAGCTGCAAAATGGACTCAATCATATGGCAATAATCAACCATTTCCTAATCAACCCTTTTTAGGTAGGCCAACCTACCTAGCACAAGAAGGTAACCCAGGGAGTTTTGGAACTCAAGATTCTCAAGGCCATAAAGAATAGGGGTGTCATATGTTTTTGGTTGTAACCACATTATGATGTGGATTTTCGATGGATTGTATCTATTTCTTGTCACAGAAACATTTTGGCTTACAACCTAGGTTGTTTTATTTCATACTGTGTGCACCATTGTAGCCAAAATCCATTTTAGAAGGAACATATATAGTCTATTATAATGTAGAAATCTTACCTGAGAATGCAAATGGGATTTTTTGTTATGCATCTACACACCAAATGTTTTACACAAGTGAAACAATGACAACATTTTTAGTTTACATTTCAGGAGATTGTAGCAATATTTCATGATGAAACAACAGATAATGAACATAATACCTATAATTAAAACATAAAACATTTCAGGGATTTCCTTGCACGGGAAGGAAGATAATTGACTACTTGAATCCCTTTAATTTTCTACTATACATTTTGAACTCTTCAGATGTTGTTTAGTTGCACACCAACATTATGAAAGGAGTCTATTCACTCGTCTTTTTTGGCTAAACATTGTATAAAAATCCTCTTTGGAATCTATGTAAAAAGATCATTGAACTGATAATCATAAACATCAAGAAAACACAACAGAAATGTGTCTACAGAAAGTAACTTTGAACCATTAAAAATGAATGAAAATTACAGTTTTTTCCTCTGGAAAAATCTTGCATCTTTCCAAATAGTACACATAAAAAACCCTAATTTTTGTTGAGCAGAAATATAAAACAAGTCATTCAACTTCATTATTCACAATATAGTAAAATCATTGAAAAATTAACCAATACCAGAAGTACCAGTAAAAGAAATCAAAATATTTGAATGCAAAATTACCACAGAAAATATATATAGCATCTGAAAACCCAAATCTACTAGAAAAAATTAAAACTAACAGACCTAACAAAACACAACAAGTATAAAAGCCTAAATGGACTACCTCCTTAATGAAAATTCAAATCAAATTTTCAATTAAATTGGTCATTTTTTAAAAGTGTAAAAGAACAAAGATTCAGAACCATCGAAATAGCAATATGTAGGAAATGGCCAACATTCATCCCCTACAGACAAAAACGCAGGGCCACAGGAAATGGCTCCAATAGTGAACATGAGCAAAAATGAACGTGTTCATTATAATATTGTCCATGAGAGGGGAAAAAATGGCTCTCTATACATTCATGCATACACTGTCATTCGAAATAATTGGCACCATAAACCCTACATACCCCAACATTTCTAACCATAAAAAGAAAGCAGATCCACACCAATCTATTTAATGGCATCTAAGATGGCCAGAGATCACCAGAATGAACTCCCCAAGGTTAGGATGGACAAAGTGTTCTATGGCTAAAGGTAGTTTGTTGCAAGCACGTTCTCTACCACATCATGTAACAACAATCTAATTGAGATGCATAAACACAATTGTGTAAGCATAATCAATCTAATGAGTGTGTTGCTTGCAAGTTCAAATCCATTAAAAAGTTCACAATGCTTTATTTGTGAGAACTGTTGGTTTTGCCTTGGCTTGGAGGACAGATTCTACTTCACCATAGCTACTCTTGCTACTCCTTTTGGCACCACTAAAGAAATCATTTACATGTTTAGTTATTGTGGCTCTGAAATATTCTATGGGGCTATGACTCAACTTCAGTCTCTGTGACAACTAGTGCTTAGTTCCAATGTACTTAGCCACCTTTTTGCTGTCAATCATATTGATCCCTTCGATGGTACCCTATATTTTGTGGAAGGAAAAAGGTTGGCTAGCTTGTTAGTTTACTTTCAAGAGCATGCCTCCAACACATGGTTTCCTCTGTTATAAGTTTATTGGCAGTTTATTTTGCTAAATGTCAATCTCTATACTTGACACTTCCAACTATCCAATTTCAAGTTTTGGAATTGAATTCATTGCTACTCCTAAACATGCTCAAATATCCACATTTAAATGCCTTAAGAAAATGTTTTTACTTGTTACAATTGTTGCCAATAACTTTGTGGTTCATTAAAATATACAAAATACAAATTAAATTATAACTGCATCAAGCAACACATGATGGCCTAAAGAAAACTATAAACGATGTAACCATACCAGAACTCAATTAACAATCTTCCACCAACACAACTTATAATTCAATCTATCTCGGAACACACTACCAGTTAAATCCAATGTATAGCATAAACATCAAAATTCATACATTCACATTAGGCATAAGCAAAACCCTCAACCTGCAAGACCCTCAAAACCCTAAACCTACAAAACCCTTTGAAATGTAACCTAAAACTCCAAGAGAAAAAATAACAAAAATTCCAATAGGAAGGTGAGGTGTTGAAAAACACAGTGGCAATGGCCAGTAGGATTTTTCCTACTGGATAGACGTAGAAGCCATGTCCAAGCATCTTCCATGTCCAAACCTTCTCCGGAGCTCGCCAAACCTGCAACCAACTTGGAAAACATGAAAAAAGTAGGAAATTAGCCAATGGAATAAATATTCAAAGACAATTAAAAAAAAAACCATAAAAACCTGTAAATTACCTGTAAATTTACCTTCGACCTTGAACTAGCTAGAAATTGGTACTGGCTCCTCCCCAAACAACAGGTCGCATGAATGAAACAACCACCAAGGTATTTGTAAACCCCCGACGGTCCAGAACGAAAAACAATTGCAGGCAGAATGAAACAAGAATAACAGAAACCCTGTTTCGTTAACGAGCATGTGTAAACAAACTAGCTCAGTTAGTAGGTCAACAATGGCAGACAAGGCACACAGGTAATGGAGCCATCCCGTGCCATCATTAGCGGAGGACTTTGCCCAAACACAGGACCCAAATAAAAATACACGGAGCAGAACAGACACCGCGGCAAACAGGTAGAAGCAACCGAAGGAAAGAGTAAAATTAGGTTTTTGAAGGTTGACACCCACCACAACACGTGGCAAGACACGTCAGGCAGGTGTCATACAAGCGAGAGTGGCATCCACGTGCCCATAGCTGAGGTGGAGGGGAGGGCGCACAGGTAATGGCGTCCCTCCCCTAGTGAGATTTTTTAAAATAAAGAAATATTTGTGAAAAATAAAGAAATAATAGTAATGGTATGTATGGTACTAAGATTTCATAAATATTAGTGTACAATGTAATCATTTTGCAATAAGAGAAACCAATCATATTGAAAATAAATAGATTTAAACAATTTTAAAAAATAATAAAATTGAATTTCTAATGTTTAACTTTGGAAAAAGAGGCAAATTTATTTAGTTAAAGAAAATTAATAGACAATCAACTCAAAAACTGAACACAATATGCACTCCCTGTGGCAGGTATAATAATACACATTGGAGATATTATATACACATGGATCATATATATCAAGCTAAATGTGGTAGCTAAAGCAACCTCTTCCTACACCTAGTGTACTAGATGACCAAGGCAAGGTGTCATCAAACCAATGATAATTCCATGAATTACATATAGATTCATATATCTTAATTAGAAGATTATCAATTTCACAATAATCACAAGGTTTGAAATGGCAATCAAAATTTAAAACTAGCCTTTTAAACTCATATATAAAGTGGGGTAACAAGTCCTATGACATCTGACCTACAATTTGTATTGGGAAATCCACAAAAATATCACTAAAGAAAAATGTCCCATTAAGGGGGTCAAGAAGAGGTTTGAGGCCCCATCAATTTGATATTTTAAGAAGTTTGAATCTTTGTTTGTCAATTTTGTCCCTAAGTAGGCAAGGAAACGTGGAAGCATGTGACCCCCTTGGACGAGTTCAAAAGGGAAAGGCCACATAAGGCTTTATATAAAGATCTAAATCCAAGGACCTCCCTCATTAAAAGAGCTAGACATGTATTGAAAGAATGTAGATAATGACCCATCTAAATCTTGATAAAGAAAATATAACATCCCTTTAATCCCATAATAAATGGGGCATCTACAGATAAGGTGATCCTCTAGCTCTATTTCATGTATATGGAAAAGCTAGTTGATGTTATTGAGAAGCGGAATATCATGATGATTAGTTTCAACTTGACACTAATGTAAACCCACTTTGAACCCACCAAGGGGGATCTGAAGGGCAGCATCTAGTGCTCTTGTGTGTATGTGGGTTAAACAATAAGGCCCCCTCTCATTTGCATGAAGTGTTCCTAGTACAAATCCATCTTAGAGTTGAGGCCATGAAAAGATGAACTCAAAGTACATTGAATTTATTGTCTATAAATAACCTCTTTGACAACCTAACACAAACATATAATTATGTCATTTACAATGGAGGTGTATAAAAGTTAAATTGTGTTACAACTTTAATCGCTCCCCCACAAAAATGTGTCATACTTCTTTGTGATGATGCCTCAACCATAGTGGAGAACAACCTCACAAAGTAAAGGGAATTTAAACATTATGTAACTTTAATAGCGCCCCACGTTCACCCCCTGGCTCACCACTCATGGAAAATGTGAAGTTATTTCAAGCATTGATGTGGATAATATCGTTTTATTTTCTCTTATATATAATATTCTACTTTGACACAATTGAGTTTTTTAAGAAAACAAAGTATTTGTATCAATGGTTAACTCCTTGTGCATTAGAACCAGAGAGGCCTTGTCATTATGAGTGATCTATTCATTGTCAACTCCTTGTGTGGGAGAGTACTACAAGCTCCATCTCAACATGAAGTGTAGATATTGTGAGCAATTCTGATTGAGGTGTTGCAAATTATCCAATTGTTCTACATTTATTATACATGGTAATAAGGATATTACCCACCAACACATACCCTAAATATCAATACCTAGTTCTCTAAAAATGAAATGGTGCCAATATTCTTAGTTAGGGGTGAAGGATTTTCCTAGGAGCTTAGTTTGTTGGTTTGAGGTGTTGTTTTTAGCCTTAGATGCTAAGTGGTTAGGGGCTTATGGAATTAAGGGTCAAGGACCAAGGGCTTGGGGGTTGGGGTATTTTGGGGTTAAGGGCTTAAGGGCTTAGGGAGTTAAAGGCTTAAGGGTTAACCAAAATCCATTTTAGAAGGAACATATATAGTCTATTATAATGTAGAAATCTTACGTGAGAATGAAAATGGGATTTTCTGTTATGCATCTACACACCAAATGGCTTACACAAGTGAAACAATGAAAACATTTTTAGTTTACATTTCATGAGATTGTAGCAATACTTCATGATGAAACAACAGATAATGCGCATAATAGCTATAATTAAAACGTAAAACATTTCAGGGATTTCCTTGCACGGGAAGGAAGATATTTGACTACTTGCATCCCTTTAATTTTCTACTATACATTTTGAACTCTCCAGATGCTATCTAGTTGCACACAACATTATGAAAAGAGTCTATTCACTCCTTGTCTTTTTTGGCTAAACATTGTATAAAATCCTCTTTGGAAGCTATGCAAAAAGATCACTGAACTAGTAATCATAAACATCAAGAAAACACGACAGAAATGTGTCTACAGAAAGTAACTTTGAACCATTACAAATGAATGAAAATTACAGTTTTTTCCTCTGGAAAAATCTTGCATCTTTCCAAATAGTACACATAAAAAAACCCTAATTTTTGTTGAGCAGAAATCTAAAACAAGTCATTCAACTTCATTATTTACAATATAGTAAAATCACTGAAAAAATTAACCAATACCAGAATTACCAGTAAAAGAAATCAAAATATTTGAATGCAAAATTACCACAAAAAAATATACATAGCATCTGAAAACCCAAATCTACTAGAAAAAATTAAAACTAACAGACCTAACAAAACACAACAAGTGTAAAAGCTTGAATGGACTACCTCCTTGATGAAAATTCAAATCAAAGTTTCAATTAAATTGGTCATTTTTTAAAAGTGTAAAAGAACAAAGATTCAGAGCCATCGAAATAGAAATACACAGGAAATGGTCAACATTCATCCCCTGTAGACAAAAACGCAGGGCCACAAGAAATGGCTCCAATAGTGAACATGAGAAAAGATGAACAAGTGTTCATTATAATATCGTCCATGAGAGGGGTCAAAATGGTCCTCTATACATCCATGCATACACTGTAATTGGAAATAATTGGCACCATAAACCCTACATACCCCAACATTTCTAACCATAAAAATAAAGCACATCCACACCAATCTATTTAATGGCATCTAAGATGGCCAGAGATCACCAGAATGAACTGCCCAAGGTTAGGATAGATGAAGTGTTCTATGGCTAAAGGTAGTTTGTTGCAAGCATGTTCTCTACCACATCATGTAACAGTAATCTGATTGAGATGCATAAACACAATTGTGTGAGCATAATCAATTTGATGAGTGTGTTGCTTGCAAGTTCAAATCCATAAAAAAGTTCACAATGCTTTATTTGTGAGAACTGTTGGTTTTGCCTTGGATTGGAGGACATATTCTACTTCACCATAGCTACTCCTGCTACTCCTTTTGGAACCACTAAATAAATCATTTACATTTTTAGTTATTGTGGCGTCGAAATATTCTATGTGGCTATGGCTCAACTTCAATCTCTATGACCACTAGTGCTTAGTTCCAATGTACTTAGCCACCTTTTTGCTATCAATCATATTGATCCCTTCGATGGAACCCTATATTTTGTGAAAGGAAAAAGGCTGGCTAGCTTGTTAGTTTACTTTCAAGAGCATGCCTCCAACACATGGCTTCCTCTGTTATAAGTTTATTGGCAGTTTATTTTGCTAAATGTCAACTCTAACTTGACACTTCCAATTATCCAATTTCATGTTTTGGAATTGAATTCATTGCTACTCTTTAACATGCTCAAATATCCACATTTAAATGCCTTAAGAAAATGTTTTTACTTGTTACAATTGTTGCCAATAACTTTGTGGTTCATTAAAATATACCAAATACAAGTTAAATTACAACTGCATCAAGCAACACATGATGGCCTAAAGAAAACTATAAACGATGTAACCATACCAGAACTCAATTAACAATCTTCCACCAACACAACTTATAATTCAATCTATCTCAGAACACACTACCAGTTAAATCCAATGTATAGCATAAACATCCAAATTCATACATTCACATTAGGCATAAGCAAAACCCTAAACCTCAAAATTCATACATTCACATTAGGCATAAGAAAAACCCTCAACCTGCAAGACCCTCAAAACCCTAAACCTGCAAAACCCTTTGAAACGCAACTTGAAACTCCAAGAGAAAAATAACAAAAATTCCAATAGGAAGGTGAGGTGTTGAACAACATAGAAGGTGAGGTGTTGAAAAACACTGTGGCAATGGCTGGTAGGATTTTTGCTACTGGATAGACATAGAAGCCATGTCCAAGCATCTTCCATTTCCAAACCTTCTCCACAGCTCGCCAAACTTGCAACCAACTTGGAAAACATGAAAAAAGTGGGAAATTAGCCAATGGAATAAATATTCAAAGACAATTCAAAACAAAAACCATAAAAACCTATAAATTACCTGTAAATTTACCTTCAACCTCGAACTAGCTAGAAATTGATACTGGCTCCTCCCCAAACAACAGGTCGCATGAATGAAACAACCACCAAGGTATTTGTAAAGCCCCAACGGTCCAGAAAAAACAACAATTGCAAGCAGAATGAAACAAGAACAACAAAAACCCTGTTTCGTTAACGAGCACATGCAAGAAAACTAGCTCGGTTAGCAGGTCAACGATGGTGGACAAGGTGCATAGGTAATGGAGCCGTCCCACGCCATCATCGGCGGAGGGCTTCGCCTAAACACAAGACCCGAATAGAAATACATGGAACAAACCATACATCGCGGCAAAGGCAGAAGCAACCGAAGGAAAGAGTAAAATTAGGCTTTTGAAGGTTGACACCCACCACAACACGTCGGGCAGGTGTCGTACAAGCGAGAGTGGCATCCACGTGCCCGTAGCTGAGGTGGAGGGGAGGGCGCACAGGTAATGGTGTCCCTCCCCTAGCGAGATTTTTTAAAATAAAGAAATATTTGTGAAAAATAAAGGAATAATAGTAATGGTACGTATGGTACTAAGATTTCATAAATATTAGTGTACAATGTAATCATTTCACAATAAGAGTGAAACCAATCATATTGAAAATAAATAGATTTAAACAATTTTAAAAAATAATAAAATTGAATTTCTAATGTTTAACTTTGGAAAAAGAGGCAAATTTATTTAGTTAAAGAAAATTAATAGACAATCAACTCAAAAACTGAACATAATATACACTGCCTGTGGTAGGTATAATAATACACATTGGAGATATTATATACACATGGAGATATCAAACCAATGATATTTCCATGAATTACATATAGATTCATATATCTTAATTAGAAAATGATCAATTTCACAATAATCACAAGGTTTGAAATGGCAATCAAAATTTAAAACTAGCCTTTTAAACTCATATATAAAGTGGGGTAACAAGTCCTATGACATCCAACCTACAATTTGTATTGGGAAATCCTCAAAAATATCACTAAAGAAAGATGTCCCATTGAGGGGGTCAAGAAGAGGTTTGAGGCCCCATCAACTTGATATTTTAAGAAGTTTGAATCTTAGTTTGTCAATTTTGTCCCTAAATAGGCAAGGAAACGTGGAAGCATGTGACCCCCTTGGACGAGTTCAAAAGGGGAAGGCCACATAAGGCTTTATATAAAGATCTAAATCCAAGGACCTCCCTCATAAAAAGAGCTAGAAATGTATTGAAAGAATGTAGACAATGACCCATCTATATCTTGATAAAGAAAATAGAATATCCCTTTAATCCCATAATAAAAGGGGCATATACAGATAAGATGATCCTCTAGCTCTATGTCATGTATATGGAAAAGATAGTTGACATTATTGAGAAGCGGAATATCATGATGATTAGCTTCAACTTGACACTAATGTAAACCCACTTTGAACCCACCAAGGGGGATCTGAAGGGCAGCATCTAGTGCTCTTGTGTGTATGTGGGTTAAACAACAAGGCCCTCTCTCATTTGCATGAAGTGTTCCTCGTAGAAATCCATCTTACATTTGAGGCCATGATAAGATGAACTCAAAGTACATTGAATTTATTGTCTATAAATAACCTCTTTGACAACCTAACACAAACATATAATTATGTCATTTACATTGGAGGTGTATAAAAGTTAAATTGTGTTACAACTTTAATCGCTCCCCGACAAAAATATGTCATACTTCTTTGTGATGATGCCTCAACCATAATGGAGAACAACCTCAAAAAGTAAAGGGAATTTAAACATTATGTAACTTTAATAGCGCCCCACGTTCACCCCCTGGCTCACCACTCATGGAAAATGTGAAGTTATTTCAAGCATTGATGTGGATAATATCATTTTATTTTCTCTTATGTATAATATTCTACTTTGACACAATTTAGTTTTTTAAGAAAACAAAATATTTGTATCGAGGGTTAACTCCTTGTGCATTAGAACTAGAGAGGCCTTGTCATTATGAGTGATCTATTCATTGTCAACTCCTTGTGTGGGAGAGTACTACAAGCTCCATCTCAACATGAAGTGTAGATATTGTGAGCAATTCTGATTGAGGTTTTGCAAATTATCCAATTGTTCTACATTTAGTATACATGGTAATAAGGATATTACCCACAAACACATACCCTCAATATCAATACCTAGTTCTCTAAAAATCAAATGGTGCCAATATTCTTAGTTAGAGGTGAAGGATTCTCCTAGGAGGTTAGTTTGTTGGTTTGAGGTGTTGTTTTTAGCCTTGGATGCTAAGTGGTTAAGGGCTTATGGAATTAAGGGTTAAGGACCAAGGGCTTGGGGGTTGGGGTATTTTGGGGTTAAGGGCTTAGGGCTTAAGGGTTAAGGGCTTAGGGGCTAAGGGCTTAAGGGTTAAGGGCTTAGGGGCTAAGGGCTTAAGGGTTAAGGGATTTAGGTGTTAGGGGTTAAGGTTTAAGGGTCATAGGTTAAGAGGATAAAGGGTAAAGGCTTAGGTGGTTCATGGATTCTAGGTTAGGAGTTAGTGGCTTAAGGTTTAATGGGTAAAGGGGTTGATGAGTTGTGTGTTATGAGTGTAGGGGTTAAGGGATTATGGATTGGGGGTTAAGAGGATAGGGAATTTAGTATAAAATTCTTATTTACTTTGTCATAGAGATGATATGCTTTGGAGGTATTTGAGTACCCCAAGAAGATACACTTTTGAATCCTTGCACCAAGTTTGTTTCTCCTTTCCTTAGGAATCAAGGTATAGCAGGTGGAACCAAATATCTTGAGATGCCTCACTGAATGAATTTTGTCATAACACATTTCATGAGTCTTGTTTTTTAGAGCATGAGATGGGCATTTGTTTTTAATATACACTACACATAGAACTGCATCAACCTGAAACATCAACTTTACATTTTTGAAAAACATCATTGAACAAACCATATTTAAGATTGTCATGTTCATTCTTTCAGCTACACCATTTTATTGAGGATTATAAGGCATAGTGGTTTGATGTTGAATCCCATGATAGGGAAGATAGTTTTCAAACTCATTTGAAGTATATTATTTTCCATTATCAATAAAAATAAATCCAATATGATATTATGTATCCTTTTCAACCCATGCATGATTGTTTTTTAAAGTTTCAAAGCATTCGTATTTATTCTTCAACAAATATACCCAACACATTTTAATGTAATCATCAATAAAAGTCATCATATATTTATTTCCATTTGCAGAAGGAGCAGGCCTAGGAACACACAAGTCAGAATGAATTGGTTCAATATTTCTATGTGTTGTAGAAACAAAATCATGAAATGGTTATTTGTTATATTTTACTAAGATATAAGCATCACATTTGTTCAGTTTCCTATGAATGGTTGGCAAACCAGTAATGGTACCTCTCTTCAATAAACGAAGATTGTCATATTTCAGATATCCAAACCTTGCAAGCCATAAAAATACTAGATGGAAATGTACCTTCATTATACTGAGAGTTGTATGCATAGTTCTTTGCACGAGTAGACATTCCTTGCAAATTCAAGAGTCTTCCTTCTTCTATTCCTGTCATGTAATCTCACTTCAACTTTGTCCTCAAACATGTGAATGGAGTGTCCTTGCTAGTGGAAATGAACCAAGGACAACAAGTTTCTTTGTAAGTATGGGAGGTAGAGAACAACATCTAGAAGAAAGTCAACGAGTCTAGGCAGTTTGAGCATGATGGTACCAATTCTGGATGGCTTGAGTTTTGACTTTTTCACAAAGTAGACTTCTCCATCTACATTGTCACTGAAATCTTCAAATAAATATTTGTGAAAGTTCATGTGGTAGGTTGCACTTGTATCAAGAAACCATGCATCTTTCCACGAAGAAAATGAATTATTAAACATGTCTTTAGTTACTCCAATATTGCAATGTTCCACAATATAATGAGCATATTCAAGTGCTTTACCTTTCCCTGGATCTAGTGTTTTACCTTTCTCTTCATTTCCTTCTTGCTTGATTCTATCCCAAGAGAGATTTCATGTGGATGCATCATGCCCATTTTTATTACAACATATACAATGAAGATCAAGTCTTCCTCCTTGGTAATGTTTGTCCCCTTTGCCTCTATTATTCTTCTTTCCATGTCCTCTTCTGCCACCTCTTCCTCTAGAAGAATCTTGTGTCTGATTCTTCTCTTTCTGTGCAAGGCACACAATTTTTTCAGAATACCAAGAAATTATATTCCTCTTCCTAAAAGATTTATCTCTTTCTACAAACGTCTCCACAAGAGTGTTAAAAGTAATCTCTTTAAGTTGGCCACTAACTTGTAATTATTTAAGATAGTGAGAATATGTGGGATATATTGCCTTCAAAAAATTTGTGAGAGGAACATCCATTTTAACTCTAGTGGCTTCTACATCATGCATAATAGCTTTGATTTCAGAGGTTAGGGCAAGGGGATCATCATCTTTCAATTATAGATTGAAAAGTTTGATCATTAGTTAGACTACCTCAAGCTCAGAGTGTGAGTCATATAAGTCTTTCAACTTCTTTAAAGCATTAAAAGCATTTAACGTAATTGGTGCAATGTGATGACTCACCTCTTCATTTATTGATGCAACAATCAAGGCATAGGCATTGTTGTTCTTGTTCTCCCATATGGTGATATATTTGTTTGATGTGGGTTTTGCAAGTGGATTGTCATCTTCTCCTTCACATACTCCTTTCCATAATTCATTGAAAATGAGGGTATGCTTTATCTTTTTGGACCATTCATGGTAGTTCTCTTTTCCAGTGAGAACTACTCCAACAATGGAGATGAGTGAAAGAATCTCTGCAAAATTCTAAGTTGGGCCCTGAATAGTCAAAATACTTGCAACAATAGTCTTTGATAAAAAATATAATATATCTCTACAAACAGTAGAGACTCATCATACAACTTGGCTCCAATTCTCTTTAATCAAAATAACCCAAAAAAATGATGCAGCCTCTCGATCTCAAATAGCCACTTTGATGTAAACCAACTCTCATATAAAATAAATCAACTCAATACACCAACGAGTATTCAATGCATATATAAATGGACCAACACCAAAATTACAATTACCATAAAAAAACATATATATCCTCAAAATAGCTATGACCATTGGGAATTTATTTTTTTTGTCTCTTGTGAGCATCTAAAGATGAAGATTCAATAATTTGATGAGGCTTCTCCTTCTTCATTATTGCTCATGGTATTAGAATATAAAGCAATGTATTCTTCCATTCACATATATGAAAATATATACATATTACATATGTTTTCAACATTATATTATTTTCTGAAACTATGGAATCACCATCACTGCATATGTGAATGGACCAATTCTTAATTATAATTCAACGAAATGAAGAATATATTTTTGGTGATACCCACACAATAAACATCACAACGCCAATGCTCAACACCAATGCCAATGTTAGTACTCAACAGCAACACCAACGCTAATCAATAATCACAGTTAAATGCAAGGATGTGTAACCACAAGTAAACGTAGGTTTAGCTATAGTACCACTGTGGCCTCTCACGATGGAATTTAGCAATGAAATGTTGACTGCAACCTTGTTACAACATACAAAACGTGTATCAATTGAAGGAGGGCCTTGACCAGTGTGTACAATGCGTAAAATGACTGTAGAAAAGTTATAGTCAAGCAACAAAAACAGAATCTGTTAAGGTCGATGTGGATGAATTTCAATTTTCCACAATGAAAAAAACTCTACCAAGGGAAGGAATGGCAGAGGAACATGTTATACAAATGTAAAGGGAGTTACAGAGGAAAAATGATGTTAAATTTGGGACCTGCAGACCTGTGCTCTAATACCATGTTAAGTCATGTATATGGTAACTCCAAATTATTGAAATTTTCTATTAAGAATAACATTAATATATACAATTAGGAGAGAGACCCTTGGGATTCACATTCCAAGGTCTCTTCATTTTCTTATTTTTTATTTACATATTTACACCATATTTTCCCAATCTCGGAGGATTAATTATCAACAATATATTAAGAACTAAAATCAAAACAAAGAAACACATCATAATATAATTGGAACCCCTAATCCGTGTCCACATTTATTTCATGAAAACCATGACCTAAGGTAAAAGCGAAATGTGTCATCTTAATCATGTATAGAATATGGGAAGGGTGCTATAATTCCATGTGTTATATCATATGATATATGTCCAACAACTATATGAGATCAAAAGGAGTCATATAGTATGAGTAAGTTATCAAACCATATATGTCTAACATAAATAAACTAAGATGTTTTGGTTAAACATCAAAAATTCAAATGGAGAATCACCTTTCTTCAAACAAGAGGAGATGTATAGCCTGTAGCATGAAGCAAAAGGAAAAATTGTTAGAAAGAAATGTTGAGGACCATGAAATGTGCAGGGGATTAGGAAAAGACAAGAAATAACCTGTGTATTCCCCAACTAGAGAGTGATTATTGTCTATTGTATTATAAAAGATATTTTGTACATAAATTGAGGTACATGAAAATTGTGTGTAATATGTATGAAGAATATGGTCTTGAAACTAGTAAGTTCATGAATCCATAAGACTGTAAGGTCATTGGCATCATCATAATCATTGTCATCATCTTCATTATCATCATCAACACTACCATCATTGTTAAATCCATTGTCATCATTAGCATTATCATCATAATGACTATTCATGTCATCATCATCATCTTCATCATTGTTATCATCATGATTATTGACATTGTCATCAATTGTTCATAATTATCGGTGTCGTAAGAAATATCATCAACCCAAAAAATGTGATGAGTGTTAGAAAATGATTGTTTAGGACACATGTGATATATGCATGAGAAATAACAACTCTATAGATGATGATGATCATCACCACCATTATCATCGTCATTATCATTGTCATCATCCCCATCATCATCATTAATGTAATTTATATCATCATTGTTGTCATTATCATCATGGACATCATCATCATTGGCATTGTCATCATCATTCATGCCATTATTGTTGTTGATGATGACCTAGATGACAATGATAATAATGATGATCATATGATGGTGACTTTGATGATAATGATTATGATTATGACAATGACAACATTTAAAATTTGGGAAGATTTTCCATGGTCATTAGCTTTTCATCATCATAATCATTGTTGTCCTCATCATCATTGTCATTGTCATTGTAACCACCATTGTCTTTATCATCATTGTCACTATCATCATAATCGTCATTCATGTCATCATCTTCATTATCGTCTTTATCATGATTATGGGAATTGTCATAAGTTTTTCATAAATGTTAATGTCATAAGAAATATCACTAATGCAAAAAATTTGATGTGTTGGAAAATGGATGCAAAAGCAAACGCAAAAATGGGTGCAACAATGGACGTAAAATTGGCTACAAAAGTGGATGCAAAAATAGATGCAATAGTCTGTTATGAAACCAGCTCAAGAAAAGATAGAAAAGATAGATCAACGCCTTAGAATTCAGCCTCTTCGAGGGGGAACCTCCTTTAAATTACATAAATGAACAATTCTTGGATGATACAAATGACAAAACCTCCTTTCTATATATAGGAGTCTAAGGAGTCACAATATAATCCAGTCGACCTAACAATAATAATATAAAGCCACAAAAATAACAATAGAGGGATTCTATGGGGCACAGAAATAATAATATGGGGGTAATAGGGGCACAACAATATAAATAAAGGGTATAACTACAATAGTAATGGGGTAATCACTAGTATTATAGAGACCCAACATGCCCCTCTCCTTCAAAAAAGTGTTGTCCTCAACGCTTGAGTAGTTCTGGATACTTCTGCATAAAATTCTCATCCTCCCATGTGGAATCTTCAGCGGATAAGTTCTTCCACTTGATAAGATACTCTGAAATTGATCGATTTCGTAGCTGTCGAGTTCTTGTTTCTGTGACTGCTTCCGGTTCCAATATAATTTTTCCTTCCTCGTCAAGTTCTGGCAATATTGTTTGAACTGGGAGCTTGTCGCCTATAACCTTCTTTAAACATGAAACATGGAAAACTGGGTGCAATCGAGAAGCTGCAAGAAGCTCCAATTTGTATGCCATAGTACCAATCTTTTCCAACACCTTGTACGGACCATAATACTTTGGTGATAATTTATTATCCTTCTTATCTTGCTTTAGGGACATTTTCTTATATGGTTGTAGCCGTAGGAATACCCAATCACCTACATCAAAACTTCTTTCACTGCGATGTTTATCTTCCTGTTGTTTCATTCTATTTTGTGCCAACACGAGGTTATCCTTTAAGAGTTGGAGGACTTGTTGTTGATGTTCGATGTGCTGTTCCACTGCTTGAACCTTAGAATTTTCTCTTAAATATGATGTGATTGATGGTGGTTGGTACCCATAAAGTGCCATAAATGGGGTCATTTTTGTTGCTGTATGGAAGGAAGTTTTATACCACCATTCAGTCAGAGGCAACCATTTGACCCATTGTGTCTGTTTATCAGATACAAAGCAACGAAGATATCCTTCCAAACATTTGTTTACTATCTCAGTTTGCCCATCAGATTGAGGATGATAAGATGAGCTATGAGCTAACTGAGTACCCAGACAAGAAAATAATTCTGTCCAAAAACTTCCAGTGAAAATGGGATCTCTGTCACTTACAATAATCTTTGGGTTTCCATGTAGCTTTTGAATTGTTTCCATAAATGCAGTAGAAACTGTACTGGCTTTAAATGGATGTGATAATGCACAAAAGTGTGCATACTTGGTAAGTCTGTCAACTACCACCATGATGACACTCTTTCCCTCAGACTTGGGTAAACCTGTGATAAAATCCATTGAAACCTCCTCCCAACGTTGGCTTGGAATGGATAAAGGTTGTAATAGACCTGGTGTCTTAATTGTTTCAACTTTATTTTGTTGGCAAACCAAACATTCCGCCACAAACTTTTGAATATCTGATTTAAGGCCATCCCAAAACAATTCCTTCTTAACCCTGTGGTAAGTTTTTAAAAATCTTGAGTGCCCTCCTAAGGGAGAAGTGTGCAATTCCATAAGAATCTTTTGTTTTAGTTGGGAATTCTTACAGAGGTATAAGGGATCTTTGTACCATAAAGAATCATTTTGCCAGCTAAATGTATCAGAAGTATTGGAATCTTGTTGTAGCTTTCGAATAAGTGCCCACACTTCTTCGTCATTCTTCCATTCCTCCTTTGCTTCGTTTATCCAATCTGGTTGGATAATAGAAATGGCATCTGCCACCACATTTTGCTTCCCTTTTTTGTAGATGATTTCAAAGTCATAACCCAACATCTTTGTGACCCACTTTTGTTGCTCTTCAGAGGATAATCTTTGTTCTAAAAAGTATTTAAGGCTATCATGATCTGTTTTTACCTTGAAGTGTCTTCCCATTAGGTAGGGTCGCCATTTTTTAAGTGCATGGAGTATTGCCAACATTTCCTTCTCATAAATAGCTTTGCTTAAAAACTTTCCCTTGATTGGACGACTTTCAAAAGCAATGGGTCTTTCATCTTGCATTAGAACAGCACTAATTCCGTTTCCTTAAGCATCACATTCCACAATAAAGGTTTTTGTGAAGTCCGGTGTAGCTAAGACCGGTGCTTGGCACATTGCCTCTTTAAGATGTTTAAAGGCCTTTGTTGCTTCCGGAGTCCATGAAAATGAATCTTTCTTCAATAATGTTGTTAGAGGTGCTGCTATTCTCCCATAATTCTTAACGAACTTGCGATAATACCCTGTCAACCCAAGAAATCCTCGCAGATGCTTTATGGATGTGGGGATTTTCCATTCCTTAATGGCTTTAATTTTGCTAGGGTCTACCTTAACTCCTTCATGAGATACAATATGACCCAAATATTCCACCTCCTGGACTCCAAAGAAACATTTGGATCTTTTTGCATATAATTGTTTCTCCTCCAATAGTTGTAGCACCTTGTCAACATGTTCAACATGATCCTTCCAAGACTTGTTGTAGATTAGTATATCATAAAAAAATACCAACACAAATTTTCTAAGGAATGGTTTGAAAATTGAATTCATCAAACCTTGAAATGTTGAAGGTGCATTGGTAAGGCCAAAAGGCATGACCAAAAATTCATAATGACCCTCATGAGTTCTAAATGCCGTTTTCGGAATGTCTTCAATCTTCATTCTGATTTGATGATATCCCGAACGAAGATCCAACTTGGTGAAGTAAATTGATCCATGCAATTCATCCAGTAATTCATCAATGACAGGAATGGGAAACTTATCTTTAATAGTGAGCTTGTTGAGCTCCCTATAATCTGGACACATGCGCCATGATCCATCCTTCTTGTGCACCAATACTACTAGAGCTGAGAAAGAACTTTGACTCGATTGAATTATACCAGCCTCTAGCATTTCTGCAACCATACGTTCAATTTCACTTTTTTGGACATATGGATATCTGTACGGCCTGATGTTTGGAGGAACACTTCTTGGAATCAGATGAATAGCATGATCGTAATCACGCATAGGTGGGAGACCTTTGGAAGTCTCAAATACCTTGGAATGATTGTCTAGGACTTTTTGGAGATCTGGAGAAATAGATGATTCCAATGTGGAAACATCTAGCGAACATAATTGTGCAATTACACCTCTTTGCTCCTTTTTTAGAAGCTTTGTCATGCCATTAGAGCTTATTATCTTTCCTGGTTTCCCTCCAATACCCCTTAATTCAACTTCCTTCCCTTCCACAGAAAATTTCATGAAAAGTTCTTGAAAATTAAAAGCTATTGTACCCAAGGATTGTAGCCATTGGACTCCTAGTACAACATCAGCACCTCCCATTGGAATGGAAAGCATTGGGCTAGTCAATACATATTCTCCCATGGATAGCTTGATATTATGGCACTTTCCAGAACAATTTATTGTTCCTCCATTTGCAATCATCACTTGACACTCTGGTGCTGGATATAGGAAGCAATTCAATTCTTTTGCTACCCTACAATGAATAAAATTGTGGGTGCTTCCTGAATCAATCAACACTATTACCTTTTTCTTCTTGATTTGTCCTTCTATCTTGATGGTTTGAGGAGTGGTAATTCCCACCAATGCATTACAAGATATGGTCGGATTTATTTGTTCTTCATCTAGGCTTTGTTCCTAGAATATATTCTCTTCTTTTGACCTTTCTTGCTCCTTTTCTTCTTCCTCTTCACAATCTATGTAGAATAATTTCTTCTCAGCACACTTATGACCTTTTGTGTATTTGCTATCACAATTGTAACAAAGCCCTTTTGCTCTTTTTTCTTCCAATTGTTGTGGTGTCAACCTTGTAGGTTGTGGAAGACTATGGGCAACAACACTTCCGTCTTTATAGTTGTGAATGGTATGCTTCCTAGTTGCCATAATTTTGCTTTCCATTTTTCTTGCTAACCTGAATGCCTTCTCTAATGAATCAGGTTCCCAAAGGTGCACATCATGTTGGATATTATCCTTTAAAGACCCTATGAACACATCAATCCTATGCTCCTCTGGAATATCTTTTACCCTTATGTTCAATTTTTGGAACTCCTCAATGTGCTCCATTATTGAACCCTTTTGTTTGAGACTTATCAATTGGCTAAAAAAAGTGTTGCTTTTTGTATCCTCATAATGTGCTATCAATTCTTCCGTAAAAATTGCCCAAGTGATAAATTGTTTACGAGAACAAAGCCATTGATACCATACAAACTGATTTGGTTCCAAATATAAAATTGCCATACGTACCTTTTGTGTGTTTTGCACATTATTGAGATCGAATAATTGCTCCATCTGTAATATCCATGTGGCGGGATCGTTGCCATCAAACTTCCTCATATCGATTTTTGGAATGTGGTGATTCTTCGATCTAACATTAGCGTCTATGGAATCATGATTAACATTTCTTTTGTTCTCATCATGAGTTTCCTTTACTACCTTTTCACCATTAGTAAGTATTTCTTGTAGAAAATTAGTCAAATCTGTCTTCAAATCTGCCATGCCTGTCTTCAAATTTGTGTTCAAATCTATCTTCAAATTGTCCATATTAGCTTCCATGCCATTCATCTTAGCTTCCACGCCATTTATCTTAGCATCTGTTAACTTTTGTGAGCGTGACATTTGTTGCACTTGTTCTTGTAATTTTGATATATCATGTAGCATTTCTTCCTCTTCTTCATGAGTCATGCTAGAGCTTTCAGGTTCCTTACTAGGTGTTTGCATTTTCTTTCCTCGGGGCATCAGTTACCGATAATAATGCTCTACTATGCCCTTTGAATTCCTTCAAAATAATTTTTCAAACCAAGCTTAAGCAAAAATTTAAAAAAATCTACACACCTTTTGTCACTTTGTAGGAGCTCGATATTGCCTCTGATGTATCTCTGTACTTTCCAGTCATCTAGTTCTGAACTTGTGACCTGTAGTAGCTCTCTATGTCCTCTTTCCAATGCCACAAGTCTAACCCAAATTGGATTCTCCAAGGAATAGTTATGCGAAATCTCCCACAGTGACTTGATTATAGACTAGTTCAGTAGAGCTAACTTGTACGACGTTCCGCGAGTCACTGTTTCGACCTTTGGATCTATAAAACACCCACAAGAAACTACAGTCCGTCCTTTTTCTGTACCTTTTTACAAAATTTCAATCCGATCCTCAGAGAGAAAGTTATGACGATTTTCCCCAGGTCACCTGTTTTGAATGTAATTCAGGAGTCTGCAAAAAGTCCAACTTCCTCAGATCATATCTCCGAAAATATCGCGCGAAAAGCTCTGAAATTTGGACCCAAGGTTCAGCGTCAATTCTTCTCAAATGGGTTTTTTTTTAGACTTCTGAAACATCACAGAAAAAAGTTATAGCGAAAATGCCACGATGACCTGTTTGGAGCAGCGAAACCCTAGAATCCAAAGCTCTGATACCAAATGTTATGAAACCAGCTCAAGAAAAGATAGAAAAGATAGATCAACGCCTTAGAATTCAGCCTCTTCGAGGGGGAAACCTCCTTTAAATTACATAAATGAACAATTCTTGGATGATACAAATGACAAAACCTCCTTTCTATATATAGGAGTCTAAGGAGTCACAATCCAGCCGACCTAACAATAATAATATAAAGCCACAAAAATAACAATAGAGGGATTCTATGGGGCACAGAAATAATAATATGGGGGTAATAGGGGCACAACAATATAAATAAGGGGTATAACTACAATAGTAATGGGGTAATCACTAGTATTATAGGGACCCAACATAGTCAATACGAACTTGGACACAAAATATGATGCAAACACGGATGCAAAAGTGGAAGCAAACATGGGTGCAATAGTAGGTGCAAAACTTGCTGCAAATTGTGGTGAAACAAAAGTGGATGCAACAACTGACGCAAAAAAAGGCACAAACTTGGATGCAAAAAGGAGGCAAACTTGGAAGCAAAATAAGATGTAAACATGGATGCAAACATGGGTGCAACAATGGACACAAAATTAGATGCAAAAGTAGATGTAAAATTAGACACAAACCCTGACGAAAAAGTGGATGCAAAAGGGAATGTAAAAGCATACACAATATTTGATGCAAACTTGGACATAAAAGAGGATGAAAATTTGGATGCAAAAGTAGAACAAAATGTGGGTGCAATGGTAGGTGCAAAACATGGCACAAATTGTGGTACAACAAAAGTGGATGCAAAAGTAGATGCAATAGTAGACAAAAAAGAAGAAGATGAAAACTTGGATCAAAAACAAGATGCAGACAAGGAATCAAAAGTGGACGCAAAAATGGGTGCAATTGTGGACACAAAATTGGATGCAAAAATGAATGTAATGAAAGTAGATACAAAACAAGACGCAAAACTTGATGCATAAACTTGACACAAAAGTGGATGCAAAAAAAGATGTAATATTTGATGCAAATTTGGATGTAAAAGAAGATGTAAATGTGGATGCAAAAGTGGAAGCAAATGTGGGTACAACAATAGGTGAAAAACATGGCGCAAGTTCTGGCCCTACAAAGGTGGATGTAAAAGTGCATGCAATGATAAAAGCAAAAAAAGAAGCAAATTTTTATGCAAAAGAAGATGTGAAAAGGGATGCAAAAGTGGATGCACTAGAAGTTGATTGAAAAGTATATGCAAAATGAGACATAAAACCTGATGCAAAACTTGACGCAAAATTGGATACAAAAAAGGATGCAAAATTAGATGCAAATGAGGATGCAAACATGGATGCAAAATTAGAAGAAAATATGGGTGCAAAGGTAGGCGCCAAACTAGGTATAAAATATGACACAACAGAACTGGATGAAATAGTGGACACAATAATGGATGCAATATAGGATTCAACCGTGGATGCAAAATTAGAACCAAATATGGGTGCAAAGGTAGGCTCCAAACTAGGAACAAATTCTAACACAATAAAAGTGGATGAAATAGTGGACACAATAATTGATGCAATGTAGGATGCAAATGTGGATGCAAAACAAGATGCGAGAGTGGATGCAACAAAAGTAGATGTAAAACTAGGCACAAAAAGGTGGATGCAATATAGGATGCAAAAGTAGGTGAAACAAACTTAGGTGCCAAACTTGATGCAAAACATGGCACAAAACTTCGTGCAAAGTATGGCACAAAGCTTGGTGCAAAACCTCATGAAAACCCCGGTGCAACACTTGGTGCGAGGCTTGGTGCAAAAACCGGTACAAATTTTGCATCACGTTTTGCACCATAATTGGTAACTGGATGCAAATAGCACCAAAAATGGGTTCTAGACGCAAAAAAGGAAGCAAAAAGGGACGATAATCACAGGGTTTTTTTGTAGTGATGCAAGCTAGGAAATGAGGCATTGGAAAATTAGGATGTACCTATAATCACAAGGAAAACTATTATTAGTTATTTTGAGCACGAACAACATTACTAAACCTACTTAGGGTTAAAAATAAAAGTATCACATGAAGAAATTGTTGGAAAGCTCTAATTCCTTGCCTCGTGCAAGAACAACAAGTGAAGGTTATAGGATTGATCGCTTCAAACATAATAAATAAATTCAAAAAATCAGAGCAATATGTAGGAATACAATTATAAAGAGAACATAAATATTTTTCTTTGAAAATAACAAAAATTTGGTCAATAATGTAATATAACACTCATGACTCCAAACAAAAAGATATAAAACACTATAATGAAAATGCAGGGCACTTGATGCAAATTTCACCATAATATATGTATTAGCCAAACAATGCAATTATTTATAAGTTGTAAACCCTAGGGTTTGATAGAGGAAAGATATTCCCTTTGTATTCCTGATGGGTAACTATAAAAACTAGTCCTCTGCATAAAGCATCTATATAATGGAATAACCCATTTTAAAATAATTTACAATAACTAACAAAATTAGGAAAGACATTGGCCATAGGGACATTGCAAGAACTTTCTCTATAAAAAAAACAGGTAGTTAAGTGGGTTGTAGTTCTTTAGCAAAAAGGATTCTTGCGACGAGACCCACTCTTCTCTGCAATGCAGGTATGAAAAAGGGTAAACACTACCATACCTATGACAACACATTCAAAACAAAAATACTAGCACACAAAACAAAATTGTACACCGTGCAAGAAGAATGAGAGTGAAAATACAAAGTAAAGTTGAACAATTATAACACTGACTGCATAGTCCCTCACCTCTGAGAATAATATCTGGGTCAACCAGTTTAAAAGTTGTCCCATCTCGACAGAAAGTGTGAATAATTTTTTACTGTATGACAAATGGTTTCCATATGATCGAGAAATGGGGTATAGTAAACATTTGTAACTAGTTGATCTCGAAAATAGCTATGGTAGTCAAAAGAATTGAGTCAAAACCCTAGTCACTTGAGAGACATGCCAAAAAATTGAAGAAGTGAAATGAATAGGTGTACCAATTCCAAAAAGACTTTAATCATTTACAAAAACCCTAAAATTAAAGAAAGTCATGGATGAGATTAGAACCGTTGAAAAACTCAATTATGGAAAGGAGATACATGGCAAAAGTATAAGTTTTCCTGCCCATAAGTTGAAATTTCTAATTATAAACCAAATATAGACAAGCATGAAGGTTAGTAATTAATCCCACATTGGTAGTATTTTTAATGAGGATACAACATTATAAATGGAAGTCGGATGTGTATACAGTATATGGTGAGTGAATTATAGTTGTGAGCATTGTGGAAATATCGAACTAGAGGAACCATTATTGAACATATGTGTGTGTGTGTGTGTATGTGTGTGTGTGTGTGTGTGTGTGTGTGTGCGTGTGTGCGTTTACACATGCAATGTAATACATTGAAATTGATACCAAAACTTTATATTTTTAAACACAAACCCCAGTTCATAGTCTAGGATAATAAATAATTGTATAAATGAGTGAAGAATAAACATGTTTTTTATTATAATTTGACATTCTATAAGGGGAGTGATACAACTAATGAAAGAGGACACTCTTTTATATATAATAAATATGCATATTTATATGTGTACAACCAAATGGATAATGAAATACATTACTACGTTAAGAGCTTAAAACAACAATCTCTAAGGAAGAAAATAATTTGGATAAGTATCTTTAATAAAATCAAAGGGGAAACCTTTAAGGTGAATCTTTTTCTTTCACAACTGAGAATGATACTTTACAACAAATCATTTATGTTCACCTCACTATAAAGAAGTAGTCAGACATTCAAATGTATTTTTCAAATTTTTTTTATTTTTTATTTTTAATTTTTTGTTTTGTTTTTTTTTTTATTGTAGTATTAGAGGGTCTTTACATGTTGTGTTGATATGTTGTAATATACACTAGGGTTTTGTCAATAATGGTTGATGTCACTATTGAACAATGAGATTGACAGATAGATGGACATATGTTGCTATTTTGTTTTTATAGTAACATATATTTTTTGAGCAAAGAAGAGTTGCATGACAACTATGTCAATCATTATGTGAAAAAATGAATATAGGTTGTGATTATATAGGGTTTGGCACTTTGATATTAAAGCAGAGGTATTGATTAGGTTTTGACAGAATTAGTGTGCTCTTGTTATTTCTAGGGTTTGATTAGATGTGTTGATTAAAATGATTATGTGCCAGGGAAGATATGACTATATGTATTAATGAGTTTGTGTTGTTGGGAGGAATGATTAGATTTTCTTTATTAGAAAGAATAAATAATGATTGTTGAATAGTGAGGGCAGTCTATGAGTACTAGGGTTTACAATGCTTCTAAATTTCTTGATGAAAGAGGGTTATATGGTTGATTTTTTTATGATAAATTGATGTAAATTGAATAGAGGTTAACTTAGCTTTTATGAAACTAAGGTAGAATTTGATTCAAAAGAGATTGTATTGCAACTTGTTTTTGTATTGATATTAAGAACAAGTGGATCTAATATAAAAATAAATGAAAGGTGGCTTGCTTGCTAAACAGGGTGGCAAAGTGGTGCGAGGCAGGAGATTTGAGTCTCCTTCAAGTTGGATTTTGAGAAAAAATTAGGGAATTAGGGTGGTTCTAGGGTGGGTTGGATATTGTGCAAGGTGTTGGATCATCCTTTCAGTCAAAGCTGATAAACCAGGGTATTTGATTTTCATTCCAGTCGGAGCTGCTAAACTAGGGCGTTGGATTGTCCTTCCAATTGGAGAAGGAGAATGTAAATTAGGTCATTGGACCATACTTCAGGTTGGATCCTATAAACCAAGGGGTTGGAGCCTCCTTCATTTGATGTTTAAAATATTATAAGTTGGAGCTTCCTAATTGATGTAAATTTTGAAGACCTATATTAAGAAGTGTTCGATGGCTTTTCTCTCAGAAGGGTTTCCACCTAAAAATATTTTGTGTATTGTCTTGATGTTGTGCATTTTTTAATGGTTTTGTTAACTATTGATGTGATGTTATGTTGATTTATGTTTAATCTAATTCTAACATAAATTTTATGCTCTGAAGATTAAAAATTAACTGATTAAAATAAAATACTAATTCAACCCCTTTAGTATTTCTAACAATTGGTATGGGTCGCTCAGTTGTAGATTAATAGATGGAAGGCAGATCTCAGAAGTGAAGAGATCGGAAATTCAAAGAAGCACACATCCAAATGATCAGAGTAGTTCTTTGTTATTTTATTAGTCTCCAAGTTTGAAGAGAATCAAGTTGGTCTACCAACTCCTAAGTTTGATGAAGCCAAATATGAAATATGGGAATCTAGAAGGAAAGTTAGCTTGTAAGCTCAAGGATATTATGTGTGGTATTCTATTATTTATGGAGACACATTTACTAATGAATCTAGAAGTTGCAATACAAAAGCTATGAATTCCATTTTAGGAGCTCTGCCAAACTTTGTAATAGCCAAAGTAGAGCAATGTTCATCAACCAAAAACCTTTGGAAGAATCTCCATAACCTCTACTCAAATAAGAATATAGGTGAATAAGAATATGATGATGATCGTGATTCAAATAAAATAGGTTCTTAAGTCAAATAATATGACAATGCTGAAGAACAAGAAGCAGTAGTTGACACAAAGGAAGAATTGATCAATGTCTTGTGTGATCTTAACAAAGCAAGGAAGTGAAATTGGATACTTAAAGAAGAAGTTTCCATTCTAAGACTTCAAGTGCAGGAAGATGAAAAGAAAGAGAGGAATTTGACAAGCCAATTAGAGGAATGTGTAGCATAAGTTCATCAAAAGCAAAAGGAACTTGATGCATCTCTAGAAAAAATAAGCAGGCTCAAAGAATGGTAGAAGGAACATTTGTAGGATGTTGAAAAGTGGAATACTATCATTGATGAAAAGGACCAATAAGTTACTTAGTTGAAGATGAAGGCAAAACAAGCAAGTAATTCTCCATGCATTAAGGGCAAAGCTCCAAGCCACTGCAGTGCAAGATTGATGAAAATCTTGATAGAAAATCCTTCAAAGGCCAAAAGGAATTGAAAGATAGAAGAAGGTTGAAAATTTTGTTGCTCGAAGAAGTAATTCTCAACAAAGGGTTGTACCTTCTCCCACAAAGAATGTCTTTAGAAGATATTCAGGACAAGTAGCCTAATATGTTTAATGGTTATTGTTTCTCATGTACTAACTTTGGGCATAAGACTAGGGATTGCAAAGCTTATGATAGGGATGATTATCAAAGACATTATCAAAACCCTAGAAGCAATTTTTCTATATCACAGGACAAGTTTCAAAAGAACTTTTCAGTAGAAATTACATGTCATTTGTTTCCTCATTCAGATACCATATAGAATGCTTCAAATTCCATAACTATTGAAACATATCTTGTGATTGTAGATACATGAAGAACAATAATGATATTAGGTACAAGAATATTTGGAGAAAAAACTAAAAAAGAAGAAGATCATGTGAGTGAAAATTTCTCAGTAGTCATGCTCCCAGGATTTGTAAAGGCACAATACTATGATGAATCGAAAATTACATTAGAAGATGTCAAGGTTCAGGATGATCCTATTGCAGAGCTAGTTTAGACATTATTACGAAGAATATAATGTGACAACTCCCTGTCCCATGAATAATGAAGAGGGGGAGTCTAAGTAGTAGTTGTTGCAGATTTGAATATCTATCCTTCAATAGTTTTGACACATGGAAGATGTGAACAAGTTTTCATTAGCATTATGGGAAAATTAGCCTCATGGAGTAGCAAGTTTTGAACAACCAATTTCATAAGGAATCATGGTAAAGGTAAATCTTTTCGATAGTGCATACTAGCAAGGGAAATCAACTGTGGGAAGTTGTGCAAGGCATAACAAGTCAAGGGGAGAGAAGAAGTTAAATAATGAAAGGAACATTGTATGAAGATAGAGGAAGGAATTTTTTCAGGGGGAGCAACCCTTTAACATTGATGTCAAAGGATGAGAGAAATTAGGAAAGGAAGATCAAAAGCATGGAGTTAGGGGGAGCAGTAATAACATGAGGAGTATGTGTGTTGCCATAAATACAAAGGGGGAGATTGTTTAATGAGGTTGTCATTGATGAAAACATCGATATTTGAACACTATTAATATTTGTCTAGTTTTCATTGATTGGAAGCTCCAAATGACAAGAAGCCCTGAAAATTCCTAAAATCCCCCACTTATTGAATATTTAATGATGAAGATCAGTGTATTTGTTTGCAAGATCACTTTCATTTGATTATCTTCATATTGTTGATTCCAATGGTATATGTAATTCCTCACGATGCATCATGGTTACAGAGATATACTCAATCAAATATTGAAGCCCCTTTCTTGTGGTCAAAGTCCCCAAAATGAGATGATGTGGCAACTCATCATTACTCAAACCTTGAATAACTTAATTAATCATTTTGTGTTCAAACTTGGTTGCATGGGAGGATATTTTTCAAGGGCATATTATCAAGAATTAATTTGATCTCCAAGTTAGAATTAAAATTTAATTTAAAGGATGGCTCCCTCTAGATTTTTGGCTCCAAGTATTATTCAAATTTGAAATTCAAATTAGGAAATATTCCCTCCATTTGCATAAGTAAGCCTCAAACAATATCCCCCTCATTTTCACTATAAAAGGAGACTTGATCTCTCCTCAAAGGCACACATTTTGAACACTAATCTTGTGAGATATCTTTGTGACCTCGAGTAGTCAAGCTTATCCAATAGGAGGTCGCAGTTTCTAAAGGGTATTGGGATTGATGGTTGCACTTCCTAGGTTATGGGTTTCACTATATTGCAATGCACATGAAGCATAAATATGGATGTGATCTAAAGCCTCTATGAAATCAATCAAATCTCTGTGGAAGCCAAAGTTGCTTGTGCCTACAAATTTTTTTGTTAATCTTATTTTTGTGTATATAATTGTCTAATATTTTCAGCTACCGTAAGGCACAAAGCAGTGGCACAATTTGGCATGGTATCATTTGAATTTTTGGCTTCCTATGATAGGGCAAGATCAAGTCAAATTTGTTGCAAGACTTTGGAATAGTCCATGCACATATTCCTGAAAGACATGCATATCCTTTGAAGTTTGTTACTTAGATCATCAAGCATAGAAAGTTTGGATACCTAAAACTAGGAAAATTTATGCACTGATCCAAAACCCTTTTTGTGGAACTTTCACAATTTATTGTAGATCAATCAACACATTTAAATATAATATTCTACATCAATTTTGACCTTCTTTGGGGCATATATATATATATATATATATATATATATATATATATATAAACTTGCGGTTCGTAATCTAGCAAAACATCTTAATTGTTGTGTATTGGAGGGATACATAGATTCCTGTGCATTTTTTCTTGTGCAATTAGATGTTGAGTTAATAGTGGATGATGGATCAATAAATCATTGGCAACATTGAAAATATATTGATCTCTACATATGGAATGTGGTTTTGGAGGATTAAGCTCACTTATGCAATTGGCAAAGGGTTAGGATGGTGGTCATAACTGAGATTTGTTGGAAGCAATCAATTTGTATCAACGAAATTTATAATTTTCTTTTTATCTTGGCTTAGGAATGAATACAATATATAATTTAAATGAATTGTGAGTTTTGAAAGACACCATATGACAAGGTTTACATCGGTTATGGATTAAATATCAATATGAAAGATGAAAGGCATATAGTGAGTTGTTGCACGCATATACTGCAGAAATAAATAAAAGAAATCTATATGCATTGATTCAGTTTTCCTTGTGATCTGAATGTGAATGTTGAAGTTCATATATGTGTATTGATTACTACATGCATAGTCCTTTGAAGTTCCAAGAGTGTGTGTGATATTTGGAGGTAGAACCTATGCACCTATATTGTAGTGCAACAGGTCCTTTTGAGGCATTGTATGGATGGAGTTGTAACACTCCCATCATCTAGACTGATTCAGTGAACATGGTACTTATTGGACTGGACATGTTGATGGAAATGGAGCAAGAAATGCAGGTTATAAAGAATAATCTAAAGGAATCACAAGATAGACATGAGAGTTATGCAGGTCATCACAGGGTATTCAGAGAGTTTTAGGTTGGGGAGCATGTGTATTTGCACATCAAGGCCAAGAAATTATCTTTGAGAATTGGTTCATGTGCCAAGTTGGCACCAAAGTATTGCGGGCCTTTTGAGACCCTTGAGAGGATTGGACCAGTGGCATATCGACTTGCACTGCCTCCAACAGTGAAAGTCCATAATGTTTTCCATATTTCATTGCTTAATAAGTATATAAAGGATGTTGATCATGTTATTGATTGGTCTGTATTGCAGGTGGAGCAAGAAGGAGGGTTCCAATCAGAGCCTCAGTGTATGCTGTAGCAGAAACATCTCATGCTTAGGACCAGATCCATAGAGAAATTTAAAGTGCAGTGGAAGAACTTTGGGCGTGAAGAAGGTACATGGGAGATGGCAGATCAGATGAGGGCCTTATATCCTTCATTGTTTGACGGTTGAGGAAAAGCAATTTTGGTTTGATGATGGTTTATGTTGGCATACATTTTGTTGAAGTTTTGATATTTTTATATGTATATGGATGTAAATACCACCATGCGCTAAGTTATAAAGCTCCAATAAGAGGTATGGTTATTATATTGTCATGTTGTCATGATGTTTTTCTTTTGAGCAGGTTCTTTATTGTAAATATTGCAAGGAGTTAAGCTATAATGCTCCATGGGTAGTATTTTTTATTTTTAGTGGTTTTGTTGAGGTCTTGGTGTGGTTTAACACCAAGGATGGTGTTTCCCAAGGGGGAGGGTTATGTAATAGCCTTGGTGAAAAGTTCGTGTAATAAAAGTTAATAAAGGCAAAATAAGACCACCATTAAGGGACACTTATTCCAAGCTAAATGTTGGGAAAATATATCCTAGTGGACATCACTAGACGTGTGTTTTGGCTAAGGAAAATTGGAAAAGGCTAAGGCAAAGACATTAAAAGGAAAAAAGGAATTTTGACACATTTATTTATGAAAATAAGGAAATTAGGAGAAAAGTAAGGTGGAAGGTCACAGGTTGAATGTGAGGAGGAAATTGAAGGAAAATAATGGAAAATGAAGAAATTAGAGGCCTCGTGCATAAAAAAGATTCTGAGGATCAATTCATGGCTTTTGTCCAGTTCAAGTTTGGAGCTCTCTCATTATTCTCTCTCTCTCACTCTCTTGGTCACTTAGAGTTTTCTTGGAGCACTCTAGTTTGGAGCAAGGAAAGGAAAAGTAAGAAAAGGAAAGGAAGGCAAGCAAGGAATAAGGAAAGGAAAGTAGGATCAAGCAACTTCAATAGGAATACTTGCAGATAACCTTTTGCATGTGTGATTTCCTAGCTGGTTTGGAAATGCATGCCTTTGCATGTTGGTGTATGGTTCTCTTGTTGTTGGTGGCATGGTTTTGTCAGATTATGATAGTGGTTTTCAACCTAGCCTAGCCTTTTTCCAGATGCCATCGTATGTTGGGATGTTTATCTCGGTTTTTGAGCTTTAGTTTTCCAGATGGATTTAATAATCTAGGGCGGAGGTGGTCTCAAGGTTCATTCCTAAAGGCCTAGGAATCCCTTGACCAATTTTGGTGAGATACATGTTAAACCTTGAGGGGGCAGTCTCGGTTTAGGGCCTAGTGATCCTGGTTTAGATTGTAGTAAAGCCTACGAGACAAGGAGATGGAAAATTACTCAAGGATAGCGATGGATTTTGGATGGCGTTCCAAGTTCTGTTTGGTTGTGATCAGAGCACCAGTTTGGGTGTGATCATAGTTTAATTAGGGTGGAGGTGGTTTAACCTTTGGATTCCCTTGGTTGATCTTGGATTGGTTGTTCTATGAGATCCCACATTCATGCTTGGAATATGGCACCGGGGTGATTGGATGAAAGAGATATTTTGTTCAACCATGTTTATGGTCAGGTGGTATGTGGAAGTCTGGAACCTGGTCGGATTTGCCTATGATTAATAAAAGCTAAGTTCTCTTATTTCTGCACTAATGTATATATGGATGTAATGGTTGTCCTATCTCTACTATTTACATGGTTTAATGTTGGTTATAAGCATGGTTATGTGATTGGTTTATGTCATGGTTATTTCATGTATTTACTTGTAATTGTTAAATGGATGGATGCAAGATCTAATTGATGATCTAGTAGCTCAATGGAGAAGGAGGTGATCCTTCTGATGATGTTTCATAAATTGTTTCAGTCATTTATACTTTTCCTTGTATCTTAGACCTATAGGTTGCATTGATGCCAAGTGTTTGACATAATGTCAGTCCCAGATGGGGATGCTTAGGTATAGTCCTAAGGGTGATTTTTTATTGATCAACATTGCTATCATATTTTTAATGATTTCTGAAATTTATAACAAGTTCTTGGTAGAGGCCAAGATTCTGGACTAGAAAAGTGGCTTTAAGTCTCGGGGTCGCTGGCACAAAACTAGTCATTCTGGACAACAGTCACTGACAGTCAATCCTGTAAGAGCGAATTTAGGTTTTTGTTTGCTCCCTTTCCCAGAGCATGAGAGAGAATGAGGCATAAGAGCTACAGAATAACAATGGGACCCAGGGACAGGCTGTATGAGTGGCTGACTTATCTCTTGAAGGGTTTGTTGATGATGTTGGATGATTGAATGTCATGTTTTGTCCATTTCGCTTCCTTAAGGTGACATAGGAGGTCGAATCTGATCATAGTAGCCTTTATTCTCATGTTTACCCTAATTGGCATGGTTACTTTGGGTAGAATTGGGAGGGGGTGTTACATATGGCACGGGGGTGATTGGTTGAAAGAAAGATTTGGTTCAACCCAATCTATGGTCAGGTGGTACATGGAAGTCCCTAACTTGGTTGGATTTTCATTAGTTAATAAGATCTCTTTTCCTCTTGTGTATGATGTGTAAATTTACTTATTATTTTGTGGCCTTAATGGTTGATCTATCATTGTAAATATTCTGGTTATTTATTGGCTATAAGCATGGTTTCATGACAGATTATAGTTATGGATCTTAACATGTTTTGATTGGTAAATGAATGAATATTCAATGTATGACCTAATAGATGTTATTTTAGTTAATATGAGAGGTCATTAGACCTTGATGATTCTAATATAAGATGAGATACCTATGCTCAGATTTGTGGTTATGACCTGTAGATTACATGTTTGTGATATGTTGGACGAAATTCCTATCATGGATACTAGTGGTCAAATCAAGTCCTTGTATCAATGTTTTCATTTGTGGCTTTCATTCATTGTTATTTATTATTTCTAAAAGTTTCATGAAGTTTTAGGAAAAGGCCTGAGACTTAGCCCTGAAAAGTGGCACAGAATCTGGGGTCGTTGGCTTAGAATTTCGTAAAAAAGGGCACAGTCACATCCATTCCTTGTTGTGGGAGCGATTGGAGGGTCTCATTCGAATACATGGCTTTTCATGGGAGCAACTGGGGGTCTAGAAAATAAAAAAGAAAAGTTGTCTCAGGGGTTGGGCACCTGGAAGGGTTGGTTGTCTCCTAAATTTTCTGTAGCTCCTGAGAAAGGTCGGATTGTTTTCGTTTTGTCGGTTCCACTTCCTTAACTATATATGGGGAAGGTTTTCGTGCATGAGTTCATTGTATGAAATCAGGTCATAATGATGTTATTGGTATGTTATGATGTTAATGTGTTGGTTGAGATAGAGCAGGAGATGCATATCATTAGAGCAAGGTTATAGCATTAGGCCTCGAGGTAAGAGCAGATCATCAAGCATGTATTATATGTTTGGCATGCAAGTAAGTTAGTTAATGGATTTTTATATGCATTAGGTTTATATACATGTTTTTCATTCTATTTTTGTTGTGGTTACATGCATGATAGATGCTAGTTAATCAACACAATCATATGCACGTGTGTCGACTAGTAATGCACGGAAGTTGACTTGTTGTTATATGCATTGTAGTCATACACATGATGATTATTGCCATTATAACTAAGATATTGATGTTATATGTATAGTGCTAATCTGGACTGGCCTATGCAGATGGATATGGTTATGATATTCAAGTATGAGTCGATATATTTGTGATATTGTGTTCGGACTGACTTGTATAGGTGTGATAGCCTCCCTTGAGATACATTAAGGTATGAGTTTTATTATGTCTTCTATTTGGTGTTTGAGTGTTTTATTATGTCGTATATTTGGCATTTGAGTGTTTGATTATGTCGTATATTTGGTGTTTCAATGTTTGGTGTCTATTATGTCATCTATCTGTTGTTTGAATGTTTGATTAATTGCATGATATGAGTATGTGTCTATAACATTGCCTAAAGGAATGACCTTGTTTCAAGATGGTTTTACTAACACATTATGTGTTGAGACAACTGATATGCACTTGCGTGCAAGTGGGTGCTAGTTGCAGTATTATGACTTATGACTGTGAGTTGATTGCATATTATGACATGATTGTTCATCTTGGTAAAGGTTGATTTCAAATTAATATACATGATGTCTTGATCTTTGGATCATGTGACTGACATGTGTGAGTTAGTTGCATGACAACATGCTTGGTATTAGCATGAATTTGTGCATATAACTAACAGTTGGTTGATGTGAAAGTAAATAGTAAAACTCGATTGCAACAAGGTAAGAAGGTAAAAGAAAGGAATTGGGTGAGATTTAATTTAGCTATGTTTGGAAGCCACACTTCCAAATGAATGAGTACTTTTCATGAATACAAGAAATCTTCTTAACCTTGATTTATGTGGATATGTGATATATTTATGAACATGCATTTGCAGGTATAACAGTTGGTTTCTAGTTATAGCTAGATTTGTCAAGGGAAATGGAATCCCTTGAGAGATAGCACAAATGTGTTCAGTTACAACAAAACGTGATGGGTGCAACAAGGTAAGGTAACCACTATATTGTTATGTTTGTTATGCACTAACAATTATATGTTTATGGTAGTATGATGTAGGGGATGCATGGAAAACGAGACAGACATGAAATCTTGAAGAAGGATTAGGTTCATCATTCCCTTGGAGGTATTAGGAACCCATGGGGATTGAGTCATGGTGTCTGTTGCTAGTTTTGTGCTTTTGGTGCTTTGTGATTTGTTTGCTCTTGATTGGTGGTTTTTTCTATGTCTGGTGCATGGCCATGCCACTTTGTTTGTGGTGTTGTATAGCTATTTCTTTTTCGTGGTTCTCTTCTTATTTTTTCTTATCTTGCCTTTCATATTTTGAGGGTCTTTTGGATTTGGTTGGGGGATGAGGAAGTTAATGAATCTCGGGGAGACCTTAAAGAAACCCGACATGTAATGTAAGACATGGATGAAGCTCGGTGCATGTATAAGGGTAACTGAATGTTAAAATATGAAAATTTGGTCAAATTCCACTTCAGACAGATCACTTTATGTAGATAATGATTGCATTGAATTCCTGTTTTCGAGAGGACCTAAATTGACCTAAGGATCATCAAATTTGGACAAGGGAAAGTGTTTTTTTTAATTATGAGCTGACATGTGCATATTTTAGGTCAGCCCTAAAGCAAAGTGGACACCCTTGTAAGGCTATAAATACAAGTTACATTTACCTCATTTGGACATCATCATGTGACACTCTTCTATCTTGTTTTTTGGCTCGCAATGGTCTGAGGCTCGTTCATGAAGGAACAGGTTCAATCGAAGATGAAATTACACAGTCTGAAGCTTGGATTTCTATTTTAGGGTTTTGGTTCTTAGTTGTAGGAACAAGATACAGAGATCCCAATTGCAGACGCTCACCACTAGGCTCATCTATGCGATCGAAGCATCCCTGTCGCACAAACAACTCGTCCTTCATGCGACTGGCATATAGTGTTTCAGAATATTAGTCGCAGACTGCATTCGCTCACTTGTAGGCTCTAGAGATTGAATGAAAGCTTCCCAGTCACACGCATGACTTCTCCTCCATGTGACTAGGACCTAATGATGGAATTTCAGTTTTTTGAAGTTCTTTCTCAGTGACCAAAGTATTCAGAAGTTGACCGCTGACCATGACAGTTCATTACAAGCTTCATAATCAGGATTTTGAGTATAAGCATCGCTAGGTTCATTTCATGGATGTTGTAGTTACTTTTGATGAATATCTATATGAATGAATCATTTTACTCTCTTTTGTTGAATCATTCGATGAAAATCTAATAAGAAGAATAATTTGAAACGGTTTTCCCCATAATGGGTTTTGCCCTGGTCTCCAACCAATCTTGGTGTCTCTATGTGCGAATGTTTTTCTTCTATTATTCCTTTATGTTCTAATGCATTGATGATGATGATATTGTTCTTTCCATATAGCTGCATATGTTGTTGAATAATGATTTAAATATGAATAATTTTATGATGTGAACTTAATGTGTTAATGAAGAAATGTAATTATCAAAGAAAAGAATAGCCTAGCCCTAAGAAAAAATTAACATGGTATCAGAGTTGGGCTGAAGAAAAGTCATGGAGATCACCCCTATGATGACACCATTGATGGATGCAAGAGAGGATGGTGGAGACCTAAAATAATTCTAGGGTTTGAATATAACCGTAGGCAATCTATGTATTAGGGTTTGATGGATATTATGAGGTTATGGTTTGAGAGAAACATTGGTTTATGGAAAAGATTTGAGATATGAAATCTAGAAACCCTAGCATGGTCAAAGTGAAGATGTTCTAGCACTTGTGACAGATTTGATGAAGCCCTAGATGGGATAGTTTCTATTAGGTTTGTTTGTTGATGAAATTGATGAATATGTATATTGAAGAAAAAAAATGGACAATGCTCAGTGATGGCTCTTGAAGGCTGATTCAAGAGGGAGATGATCACCTCTCATTGAAGATAAGTATTTTTTATGCTCTTTTATGTCTTTACTTTTTTTTTTTTAATTATGGATCTGATTATTGTTTTAATTATTACTTATGCTTCCTGCATATATATTTGAGTATTTTGATGCTTCTAACTTCTTGATGATATATGATAAGTGGATCCTTCTTGAGGATCATGGCTAGTGCAGGAAGAGGCGTCTAATGAAAAGGTGACAAAGCGCTACAAGCTGCCTATGTAAAATAAAGAGGTGCACAAGTATTTGAATACTAAAATGTATGCATGTTATATTGTTTCAAAGTTATGTTTCAACTGCAATATTGATGGCAATGTAAGCCCTAAGGTATGATGAGAAGATATCCTTCTCAATTGGCTCATGCATGCATATGAAAGTGATTTTGATTCATGAACCCTATGATGAAATCATGCACTTAGTAAGCAAGTATTTTATCCTTTGGACATGATGAACTTCTTGATTCTATGAAGCTACTTAATATTGATCTTTGATATATAAGTATACTTTATGTTTGGTTAAGATCTATCATTTTGGATATATTGATCCCATGAAGAAGGCTAGCACATTGATGCTATTAGATGGTAACTTGACACTATTGATCATGTTTGTAAAAATCATGGTAGCCATGACGATAGAATTATAACAATGAGATTGATATTTAGGATCTTTTGTTGACCATGGTTATCATTTGATGTGCTTAGTAATCATGGTATATGGTAAAATTGAATGAGCTGACTTGAATGAGTTATGTGACAAAGAAGTAATGTTGTGATCATAGTTCTTGAAGTTTAATCCTATTAGCTATTTGACACTAACCCTTAATGACAAATTGATGCCATGATGAAGTAGTTGATGAGAACTGGTATAACCATGATGAATATGTGATATAGTCTGACTTTGTGATCAAACAAATTTGTTGATTCATGACAATATTATAGACAGGTTCATAACTTGAATAAACATGACTAAAGTGGATTCCCATTAAAAGAGATAATATCTCCATAAGATCCTTATTCCTAGTACCATTGGCATTATATGTGTATTATTTACTATTGAAATAATATTTATGGACATGAATAAACAAATATATGACATTGTTGATCTGTAACAAAGTTATGATCTAAGAAGATAGATGTTTCCCTTACTTTAAGTCGCGGTCTTATTGAAGCAAGCTTACAAGTGCAATTATAGCCCCTCGGTGACACGAAATTAAGGTCAAGGGTGTGATTATATACTCCCAACCACATAGAATAAGGCATATGGATGTGGTTATGTTGGGTCCCTATAATACTAGTGATTACCCCATTACTATTGTAGTTATACCCCTTATTTATATTGTTGTGCCCCTATTACCCCCATGTTGTTATTTTTGTGCCCCATAAAATCCCTCTATTGTTATTTTTGTGGCTTTATATTATTATTGTTAGGTCGGCTGGATTATATTGTGACTCCTTAGACTCCTATATATAGAAAGGAGGTTTTGTCATTTGTATCATCCAAGAATTGTTCATTTATGTAATGTAAAGGAGGTTGCCCCCTTGAAGAGGCTGAATTCTAAGGCGTTGATCTATCTTTTCTATCTTTTCTTGAGCTGGTTTCATAACATTTGGTATCAGAGCTTTGGATTCTAGGGTTTCGCTGCTCCAAACAGGTCATCGTGGCATTTTCGCTATAACTTTTTTTTGTGACGTTTCAGAAGTCGCAAAAAAAAACCATTTGAGAAGGAATTGCGTTGAACCTTGGGTCCGAATTTCAGAGCTTTTCGCACGATATTTGCAGAGATATGATCTGAGGAAGTTGGTCTTTTTGCAGACTCCTTAATTACATTCAAAACAGGTGACCTGGGGAAAATCGTCATAACTTTCTCTCTGGGGATCGGATTGAAATTTCGTAAGAAGATACAGAAAGAGGACGGACTGTAGTTTCTTGTATGAATTTTTTAGATCCAGAGGTCGAAACAGTGACTCGTGGCACGTTGTACAAGTTAGCTCTACTGAACTAGTCTATAATCAAGTCACTGTGGGAGATTTCGCATAACTCTTCCTTGGAGAATCCAAATTGGGTCAAACTTGTGGCATTGGAAAGAGGACACAGAAGGCTACTACAAGTCGCAATTTTAGAATTGGAGGATCTGGAATTACATAGATACATCAGATTCAATATCAGGCTTCTACAAAGTGAAAAAAGGTGTGTAGTTTTTTTTTTAATTTTTGTGTAAGCTGGGTTTGAAGGAATTCAAAGGGCATAGTAAAGAATTATTATTAGTAACTGATGCCCCGAGGAAAGAAAATGCAATAAACACCTAGTAAGGAACCTGAAAGCTCTAGCATGACTCATGAAGAAGAGGAAGAAATGCTACATGATATATCAAAATTACAAGAACAAGTGCAAAAAATGTCACGCTCACAAAAGCTAACAGAAGCTAAGATAAATGGCGTGGAATCTAAGATAAATGGCGTGGAATCTAAGATAAATGGCGTGGAATCTAATATAAATGGCGTGGAATCTAAGATAAAGGGAATGGAAGCTAAGATGGATGATTCGAAGACAGATTTGAAGAGAGACATGGCAGATTTGAAGACAGACATGGCAGATTTGAAGATAGATTTGACAAATTTTCTACAAGAAATACTTACTAATGGTGAAAAGGTTGTAAAAGCAACTCGTGATGTGAACAAAAGTAATGTTAATCATGATTCCATATACTCTAATGTTGGATCGAAGACCCACCATATTCCAAAAATCGATATGAGGAAGTTTGATGGCAAGGATCCCGCCACATGGATATTACAGATGGAGCAGTTCTTCGGTCTCAATAATGTGAAAAACACACAAAAGGTACGTATGGAAACTGTATATTTGGAACCAAATAAGTTTGTATGGTATCAATGGCTTTTCTATCGTAAAAAATTTATCACTTGGGCAATTTTTACGGAAGAATTGATAGCACATTATGAAGATACAAAAAGCAACACTTTTTTTAGCCAATTGATAAGTCTCAAACAAAAGGGTTCAGTAATGGAGCACATTGAGGAGTTCCAAAAATTGAACATAAGGGTAAAATATATTCGAGAGGATCATAGGATGGATGTGTTCATAGGGTCTTTAAAGTATAATATCCAACATGATGTTCGCCTTTGGGAACCTGATTCATTAGAGAAGGCATTCAGGTTAGCAAGAAAAATGGAAAGAAAAATTATGGCAACCAGGAAGCATACCACTCACAACTATAAAGACGGAAGTGTTGTTGCCCCTAGTCTTCCACAACATATAAGGTTGACACCACAACAATTGGAAGAAAAAAGATCAAAAGGGCTTTGTTATAGTTGTGATAGCAAATACACTAAAGGTCATAAGTGTGCTGAGAAGAAATTATTCTACATAGATTATGAAGATAAAGAAGAAAAGGAGCAAGAAAGGTAAAAATAAGAAGGTATACTCCAGGATCAAAGCCTAGATGAAGAACAAATAAATCCAACCATATCTTGTAATGCATTGGCGGGAATTACCACTCCTCAAACCATCAAGATAGAAGGACAAATCAAGAAGAAAAAGGTAATAGTGTTGATTGATTCAGGAAGCACCCACAATTTTATTCATTGTAGGGTAGCAAAAGAATTGAATTTCTTCCTATATCCAGCACCAGAGTGTCAAGTGATGATTGCAAATGGAGGAACAATAAATTGCTCTGGAAGGTTCCATAATATCAAGCTATCCATGGGAGAATATGTATTGACTAGCCCAATGCTTTCCATTCCAATGGGAGGTGCTGATGTTGTACTAGGAGTCCAATGGCTACAATCCTTGGGTACAATAGCTTTTAATTTTCAAGAACTTTTCATCAAATTTTCTACGGAAGGAAAGGAAGTTGAATTAAGGGGTATTGCAGGGAAACCGGGAAAGATAATAAGCTCTCATGGTATGACAAAGCTTCTAAAAAAGGAGCAAAGAGGTGTAATTGCACAAGTATGCTCGCTAGATGTTTCCACATTGGAATCATCTATTTCTCCAGATCTCCAAAAAGTCCTGGACAATCATTCCAAGGTATTTGAGACTCCCAAGGGTCTCCCACCTATGCATGATCATGATCATTCTATTCATCTGATTCCAGGAAGTGTTCCTCCAAACATCAGGTCGTATAGATATCCCTATGTCCAAAAAAGTGAAATTGAACGTATGGTTGCAGAAATGTTAGAGGCTAGTATAATTCACCCAAGTCAAAGTTCTTTCTCTGCTCCAGTAGTATTGGTGCACAAGAAGGATGGATCATGGCGCATGTGTCCAGATTATAGGGAGCTCAACAAGCTCACTATTAAAGATAAGTTCCCCATTCCTGTCATTGATGAATTATTGGATGAATTGCATGGATCAATTTACTTCACCAAGTTGGATCTTCATTCAGGATATCATCAAATCAGAATGAAGATTGAAGACATTTTGAAAATGGCATTTAGAACTCATGAGGGTTATTATGAATTTTTGGTCATGCCTTTTGGCCTTACCAATGCACCTTCAACATTTCAAGGTTTGATGAATTCAATTTTCAAACCATTACTTAGAAAATTCGTGTTAGTATTTTTTGATGATATACTAATCTACAGCAAGTCTTGGAAGGATCATGTTGAACATGTTGACAAGGTGCTACAACTATTGGAGGAGAAATAGTTATATGCAAAAAGATCCAAATGTTTCTTTGGAGTCCAGGAGGTGGAATATTTGGGTCATATTGTATCTCATGAAGGAGTTAAGGTAGACCCAAGCAAAATTAAAGCCATTAAGGAATGGAAAATCCCCACATCCATAAAGCATCTGCGAGGATTTCTTGGGTTGACAGGGTATTATCGCAAATTTGTTAAGAATTATGGGAGAATAGCAGCACCTCTAACAACATTATTGAAGAAAGATGCATTTTCATGGACTCCGGAAACAACAAAGGCCTTTGAACATCTTAAAGAGGCAATGTGCCAAGCACCGGTCTTAGCTACACCGGACTTCACAAAAACCTTTATTGTTGAATGTGATGCTTCAGGAAATGGAATTGGTGCTGTTCTAATGCAAGATGAAATACCCATTGATTTTGAAATTCGTCCAATCAAGGGAAAGTTTTTAAGCAAAGCTATTTATGAGAAGGAAATGCTGGCAATACTCCATGCACTTAAGAAATGGCGACCCTACCTAATGGGAAGACACTTCAAGGTAAAAACGGATCATGATAGCCTTAAATACTTTTTAGAACAAAGATTATCCTCTGAAGAGCAACAAAAGTGGGTCACAAATATGTTGGGTTATGACTTTGAAATCATCTACAAAAAAGGGAAGCAAAATGTGGTGGCAGATGCACTCTCAAGAAAGGGTGAGGATGTGGAAGCATTGTTGTGCGCCATTTCTATTATCCAACCAGATTGGATAAACGAAGCAAGGGAGGAATGGAAGAATGATGAAGAAGTGTGGGCACTTATTTGAAAGCTACAACAAGATTCCAGTATGTCTGATACATTTAGCTGGCAAAATGATTCGTTATGGTACAAAGATCGCTTATACCTCTGTAAGAATTCCCAGCTAAAACAAAAGATTCTTATGGAATTGCACACTTCTCCCTTAGGAGGGCACTTAGGATTTTTAAAAACTTACCATAGGGTTAAGAAGGAATTTTTTTGGGATGGCCTTAAATTAGATATTCAAAAGTTTGTGGCGGAATGTTTGGTTTGCCAACAAAATAAAGTTGAAACAATTAAGACACCGAGTCTATTACAACCTTTATCCATTCCAAGCCAACGTTGGGAGGAGGTTTCAATGGATTTTATCACAGGTTTACCCAAGTCTGAGGGAAAGAGTGTAATCATGATGGTAGTTGACAGACTTACCAAGTATGCACACTTTTGTGCATTATCACATCCATTTAAAGCCAGTACAGTTTCTACTGCATTTATGGCAAGGTTAATTTTAGGGGCGAATAATAGCCCAAAGGCGAAATTTAAGGCTTTTTATATTTTAATGGGGCGAATTTTTAATTAAAATAATAATTTTTTTTTATATAATTAGCCCATATTTTATTTAAAAATTAATTTATTTTTTTATTTTAGCCCAGGGCGGATAAACTAACCGAATCGTATTTGATCAAAATAGCCCCATTTTGATATTTGCGGAATCGTATTTGATCAAAATCGCCCCCATTTTGATTTACAGTTTGGGTTTTCTGGTCTGGGAGTGGTTTGTGAGGGTCGATTTGGTCCCGGCAGTGGTTTGTGAGGGTCGATTTGGTCATGGATGAGGGTCGATTTGGTCATAGGATGTTAAATTTATTTTGAAATGGAGGGCGGAGCGAGGGCGGCTCCCTGTTTTGACGGATTCAGCCCGCTGTTTTGGTGTATATGGCTCCCTGGGTCCCTGTATAAAAACGGTTTTGAAATAGGTTTTTTCACAAATCTAGCAGCAGCAGTTTCGGTGGATATTCTTGCATTTTCAGATTTCAATCGGCTTATTCTTCTCTGGTTTCGGTATCCATTGTTTCTTGGATTTGAACGGCTCATGATTTCTTTTCTCAGTGATTGCAATTGCTTTCCGGAAGATGGGGTATACCTGTTCATCGTACTTCTTTCGACATCCAGTTGATAAACCTTCCCTTAGACTTGAGTTTTGTTTGGTTCTTGTTCGTTGGGTGATGATAAAAAATGTAATATTCATTTGTATTTGTTGATTTTATACTCATGGAACTTGTTTCTTATTTGAAGCGGTTTATAATTCACCAAGTACTCGGTATAACCCATGCATTCGTGTACAAACCAGTGTAGACGAAATAACACGAATATCTCTGGTAGTCAGTCCATTTCCATCAGCCGGCCGGTGGGAGCGGTAAGTGTCTTTTGGTTTCTTTTATGTGATAGCTAGTTGATGTTCTGTTGATTGTTTATCGATGGTAGTCTAGTGGATTCAATCTCTCTAGTCAATGTGATGGTCTGATCAGATGTAAGTGATGATTTTAGAGTTGATGTAGGTTTGCTCTTTCAAACCAGCAGCACCCAGCCGGGATAGCCTTTCCTTAATGCTTCTTCTATGAAGTGCCAGGACACAGATATAGGGTTGGTTTCAGGGCATAGGAAGTGAAGATCTAAGATTGCATTACACGATCTAAAAGAGCGAAAGGCTTCCTAGTGGGCTCGGGTTCCTGGTATAGGTATAAGAAAGCCAGTAGAGCTAAATAGAGAATGGCTGGAACATAAGGTGGCGTGTCTGCTTGAACCACCTCCTATATAGTAACATTTGCCTGCCGTTGTACTCAGTTCTTTAGTGCTCTCATTCTCCTTTTGGACCAGTTGTCCATTCTCCTCACATGCAAAGCATGCATTCACATAAAATTCACCAATTTTAAAAATAAAAGGTTACCTGGCCTCTTCTGATGCCTCCAACATCAAATTTTGTCTTCCTTCCATGCTTTAGGAAGGTACTCCTTCTCTTTCTTCTATTCTTGTGACAACTATGAATGATTGTCCCTCTTGAAAATCCTTATCATCTGCATCTATACACATAGCATCAGTATCATAATCACCAAGCTCTTTAGCCCCATATGGTATATATGTTAGTGTTACGAGCACTTCTAGCTAACCTCCCATGAGACTTTCATTTATTGTCTCATCGACATCCTCTTTGTGTAGCTCCCTCTACTGTTATGATGCTTTTTCCACCATATCTTCTTTCAACAAATCCATATGTTGATTTGAACTCTTTATGCAGTCCATGAGACTCTCTGATAGTCTCTCTTCAACATCTTCCTCATCATCAAGGACTATTCCCTGCTCTGGTTCAAAATAGTGAACTAATTCAACTTTAGGCTCAACAGGTGCTTCATCTTCCTCCCTAGCTTTCTAGCTTTAGGGGGCTTCCTCTTAAAATCTTTTTTCTGACAAGTAATTTGGCCTTCTTATTATTTACCAATGTGTCCATTCCAATAGATTATTATTCTAAATCTGGATGATGTGGCAAACAGCATTGGAATGTACCTCAGTGAATGATCACCTTTTGTAATATTTTAAGTGCCGCTACATAGAGATGTTATTTCTATGCTTAATTAATTGCATTGATGTGCCATAGAGCAATGCAATGCATCTGGATACTTGAAGTCTTGGAATTGCAGAGCAGCATTTGCTTGATTCCTTGGTAGCTCTTTGAAGATCCTAACCAAACTGATGTTTCTTTCAGAATTGTGGTTCTTTGTCATAGTAGTATAGTACGATGTTCCTGAGATTACCTTTGGTTCTGTTCTAAGATCTGTAGAGAATTGTTGAGCAAGGGGGAGGATAGCTTCATCTTAAAGCATCCCTCTACCCAACGTTAAGCTTGATGGGAAGAATTATCCTATCTTCAAGTGAAGGGTGCTAAACATATAATTGAAGAATTGATTGTTAAGACTTGTGGAGGGTAAGAAGACAAATTGCACTGTTGCTAAAGAATTAGTAAAGCTATAAGACAAATTGCACTGTTATATAGAGTGTCTATACAACAGTCTATATATTACAACTAAGTACAATGAGTCTCTCTTTGTGGTTAATTGTACTATACCTTGGATCAATTTAGTGCTCTCGTTCTCCTTTTGGACCAGTTGTCCATTCTCCTCACATGCAAAGCATGCATTCACATAAAATTCCTCATCATCAATTCATGAGACTCTTCCTCTTAAAGCATGTTGATTTGAACTCTTTATGCAGTCCATGAGACTCTCTGATAGTCTCTCTTCAACATCTTCCTCATCATCAAGGACTATTCCCTGCTCTGGTTCAAAATAGTGAACTAATTCAACTTTAGGCTCAACAGGTGCTTCATCTTCCTCCCTAGCTTTCTAGCTTTAGGGGGCTTCCTCTTAAAATCTTTTTTCTGACAAGCAATTTGGCCTTCTTATTATTTATCAATGTGTCCATTCCAATAGATTATTATTCTAAATCTGGATGATGTGGCAAACAGCATTGGAATGTACCTCAGTGAATGATCACCTTTTGTAATATTTTAAGTGCCGCTACATAGAGATGTTATTTCTATGCTTAATTAATTGCATTGATGTGCCATAGAGCAATGCAATGCATCTGGATACTTGAAGTCTTGGAATTGCAGAGCAGCATTTGCTTGATTCCTTGGTAGCTCTTTGAAGATCCTAACCAAACTGATGTTTCTTTCAGAATTGTGGTTCTTTGTCATAGTAGTATAGTACGCTGTTCCTGAGATTACCTTTGGTTCTGTTCTGAGATCTGTAGAGAATTGTTGAGAAAGGGGGAGGATAGCTTCATCTTAAAGCATCCCTCTACCCAACGTTAAGCTTGATGGGAAGAATTATCCTATCTTCAAGTGAAGGGTGCTAAACATATAATTGAAGAATTGATTGTTAAGACTTGTGGAGGGTAAGAAGACAAATTGCACTGTTGCTAAAGAATTAGTAAAGCTATAAGACAAATTGCACTGTTATATAGAGTGTCTATACAACAGTCTATATATTACAACTAAGTACAATGAGTCTCTCTTTGTGGTTAATTGTACTATACCTTGGGTGCCAACATTCATAATTCTTGTTGTTGAACCAAGCTCTCCAGTTGCAGCAATAAGCTCGACACCTTTGTCTTATTGATTGCATTCTTTGAACAATGTTACTCAAGCCAATCCTTAAACCTTGGATTGATCAACCGATCTCTAAAGAACATTGCATCATGATGTTGTTCATCCCCTCTTCTACAATTTCTCTCTTATAGATGCATTCTTTGATTGTTCAAGGCCTCCTCCTTAATGACATTTGAGGGATAATTTTGCCTCCTTCCTTGTCTTAACCTAAACTTGGTTTTGTTATCCATCTTTCACATGGCTGCTAGGATCCATGGTCACTTCTGAAAATTGCTTGCAAGGTTATCTTGGCTTCATTATGCATTGTTTTTTCCTTTTGGAAACTCATCCTTCCTTGAGGATTGTCTAGCATCTACTACCTCAATTTGGATTTCTTGGATCAATTTAGTGCTCTCGTTCTCCTTTTGGACCAGTTGTCCATTCTCCTCACATGCAAAGCATGCATTCACATAAAATTCACCAATTTTAAAAATAAAAGGTTACCTGGCCTCTTCTGATGCCTCCAACATCAAATTTTGTCTTCCTTCCATGCTTTAGGAAGGTACTCCTTCTCTTTCTTCTATTCTTATGACAACTATGAATGATTGTCCCTCTTGAAAATCCTTATCATCTGCATCTATACACATAGCATCAGTATCATAATCACCAAGCTCTTTAGCCCCATATGGTATATATGTTACGAGCACTTCTAGCTAACCTCCCATGAGACTTTCATTTATTGTCTCATCGACATCCTCTTTGTGTAGCTCCCTCTACTGTTATGATGCTTTTTCCACCATATCTTCTATCAACAAATCCATATGTTGATTTGAACTCTTTATGCAGTCCATGAGACTCTATGATAGTCTCTCTTCAACATCTTCCTCATCATCAAGGACTATTCCCTGCTCTGGTTCAAAATAGTGAACTAATTCAACTTTAGGCTCAACAGGTGCTTCATCTTCCTCCCTAGCTTTCTAGCTTTAGGGGTCTTCCTCTTAAAATCTTTTTTCTGACAAGTAATTTGGCCTTCTTCCTTAGGTCCCATCTCTACCTTTGGTATTCTCTTTCAAGCCTCATTTTGACTATGTTGAATCTCTCCTTCAACTCATAAATCTCCTTTTCAATTTCTTCTTTACTCATGCCATTTTCCTTGGCATGCTTCTCCCTTTTGTTATGGCATCCATGAGAACTGGTTAGTAGTGGGTAGTTCTTAACCAAAAGGTTCCCAAAAGGGCGACTTCGGGACTGATTACAGAGAAAGGAGAATCAATACCTGGATGGCCCCTCTTACGTGGAGCCGATTCACTGACCAAGCTTCCTACTCCACAGTCTACATCAAAACAAACATCTGTAGTTGAATGGGCACTACAGTTGCCAAATAGGCTTACACAGGCAACTGGAGAGCTTCATTTGAAAGGACAGATTATGCAGAAGGTTTGCAACTATGAACATGAAGCTCGGTCTTCAAATGAGGTAGCACCAATTGAAGCATGCTCTAAAGAAGAAGGGTTTCCTTGCAGTCAGCAGAATGATTCTGATCGAGAAGAAAATTGTTTGGCAAGGAGATTAGAGTTCCTTTGTCAAAGTAAAACCTGCAGGCATTTTACATATCAGGAGTTGCAATCTGCTACTTCTGGTTTTTCAACAGGTTGCATTTGTAGTTTTCCTCATGGAGTTTTTCATTTCTGTGCTTCTGTTTTGAATGGGAAATTTCCCTTGAAATGTATATTAACCTTGTGAACTCAATTCAATTATGTAACATCCTTATTCTTGCAGGGAATTTTATAGGAAGAGGAGGCTGCAGTAAGGTGTACAGAGGATTTCTTCCTGATGGACAATCGGTGGCAGTGAAAATCTTGAATTCATCATCCAAAACAGAGCAAGAGCTTCTTTCTGAAGTTGAGATTCTTACTCTATTGAAGCACAACCATGTCATTACACTTATCGGTTACTGTGCAGAAGGCCTTAACCGCCTTCTGGTGTATAATTTTGTATCCAGAGGAAACCTTGAAGAGAATCTCCATGGTATATACTCAATAGTATTGCATTTTAAGAATCATGAAATCGTGTAGAAATATTAAGCAGTAGTACGTTTTAAGCATCATAGTGTTATGTATTGTATGGCAGGGTCTTTCATTTTCTCTTTTCTGAGATTTGATTATAGTCCTAGCTATTGACTATGTATATATTTTTCAGGAGGAGAGGAAAAGCCAATACTTCCTTGGAAAGTGCGATTAAAAGTGGCTGTAGGGGTTGCTGAAGCATTAGATTACTTGCATAATGGCTTTTCTCAATCTGTCATTCATGGAGATGTAAAGTCTTCCAATATCTTGCTTTCTGAAGAGTTTGAACCACAGGTATAAATCTTTTTACTGCAAGAAGAATCAAGACTAAATTGCACAATTCAGTATTTGAAGAGATCTTAGTGATCTAAACTTGTAAACTGAAACTTGGAATTCTGCACTAATGAAAAATTTCAACAGAATTAATGTGCGTGTTATTATAATAGTTGTCAGATTTTGGGCTAGCAAGGTGGGCACCAACATCTTCATATATCACTTGCAGCGATGTTTTAGGAACATTTGGGTATGTAAGCATCTTCCCAGTTTCGATTGGCCATTTTCAGATTAAAGCTATCCAATTTGTAAATTCACTAATTGTGATTGCAGTTTGACAGGTATCTTGCTCCAGAATACTTTGTTTATGGAAAGGTTAATGAGAAGACGGATGTGTATGCATTTGGTGTGGTCCTTCTTGAGCTAATAACTGGAAGGAAGCCAATTGATACAGCAAGTCCCAAGGGTCAAGAAAGCCTGATTATGTGGGTAAGTCCTGGTTTTTACAGTTGACTCTCTTCTTCATGTTTATTTATATTGATTATCCTTATTAGGGGCTCATATTTAACCTTCTGTAAATGTTGAAACCAGGCAAGACCACTCTTACAGGATGGGAATATGGAAAGTCTTGCTGACAAATGTTTGCAAAATGTTTATGATACAAATGAAATGCATAGAATGATGCTTGCTGCTACGCTTTGTCTAAGGGAAACATCTCATTACCGTCCTTGCATGAGCCGAGTAATTTATCTTCCTCTATTCATTTCTATATGCTTCAGGGGCTTGTTTTTACTACCTCGTGTGTTTTTTGAGGGTATTCTTTACCTGCAAAAATTACTTTAGGGTGCAATTTCTCTTACATTTTCTTTTAGCTATAAAACACTCTATGTTAACCACATCTGTTCATCTCTGCTTACTCTTTAATACCAAGATATGATTAATGGCAGATTTTAAAACTACTACAAGGAGAAGATGACTGACTGGGCGTGGTGCCAGAATACAATGATCAAGGATATGGATACTTCAGATGAGGATGACATTGTAGAAAATCAAGGGGGGCATGATATAAAAACCCATCTCACCCTTGCCATGCTTGGGGTGGATGATGATACGGTATCACTTAGTAGCACAGATCATAGTGTGGGCATTTTGCCAACAAACAATTCTTTGGAAGATTACGGACTGCGCCGATGTAGCAATTCATCAAGCTTTTAATTCAAGATTAAAAGAAGTGAGTTTTGTTGCCAGCAATACATTTGTTTATGGTTGCTTTATAAGTTTCCCATGGCCACAGTGGTTTCATATTCTTATATGGCCAGGAATGTGACGTATTATGCTAGACCTCAAAGAATAGCTAAGGATTGTATGAAAACTAGGGGATTGAACAATAACATTGACTTCGTTAAAGCATTCCTTGAAGTTAGAAGCAAGCTCATGGGCGGAAAGGAAGATCAAGATGTCAGTACTCCATTATCTTGGCTGCAGATCTGAGCAATGTTTGACTAGTTGGCATCTTTTGTTCGCATGCTAATTTTTTCAGTGTCGTGTCCACATTTCTACTTTTTACTGTCAATCTCATGTAAATAGTGAAAATGGATCTACGGTGTTCATTACACTGCTCTGGGTAGACAAGTACCAAGAAGAGTAACTTTTTGGTAATGCTACTATATTGTCAATTCAGAAGTGGTGGAGAGAACCGTAGAAAGAACTACCCACTACTAACCAGTTCTCATGGATGCCAGGTTGATTGATCAAATGGATCAAATGTGCTGAAGCTTGAGATCCTTCTTTGATGCGCCATAAGGGCCATGCCTGATGCGTTTTTGGTCTAACAAAAGGACCAAGGGTTCAAATAGTTAATGGTTAGCATTCACCAACTATTAAAACAGAGTAGCCATGTCTAATTTTCAAATTTCATTTATAACACTAGCAATTTTTATTGCATAATATCAGGAATGAACAGATGCAGGGTTTTCAAGATTCAGGTTGAATATCACAGAAGACAATGCAAAGTTGTACCGGTGAATACTATGGTATTAATGAGAATCAAAAGTTAAAAGCTACACAGTAGAATGCATATATTCATCTTCAAGGATATCACAGCACACACCACACTGCATTTTCACTTTTCATCCATAGAAATGTTTCCATCGATGGAAGGATTTATGGTTAACAATAGCAATAACTAAAGACCTTGTCACCATACTAATGTGCATATTCATCACTTATTGTAAAGGACTGAGCCTAATTCCTTTTTATTTAATTACCAAGCCATAATCATGACAATATCCACAAAATTCAATAAGAATGGTTTAGGTTGTGTAAACTTCCACCACTATATGTTCGTGGGTCATATTCCTTCCATGGTACCATTTTGCTACATAATAACATGAAGAGACAGGTACCATTCTGCTGACTTAACAACATACTAATCTCATCACTAAAAGAATAATAATTGTAAGAATCTAACAGATTTTGCAAATATATGAGCTCAACTTATAATTATATAGTATTTATATTTTGGCAATTTTTTATTGCCATGAAACGCTACTTCTCGAGTTCAGGTAATTGCAAAGCTGTTCTATAACATTACACCTTAAAAAATTCAGCCTTCAAATCCAAAACATTAAAACTATCCTACATCTCTAACTTCAAAATTTTTAATGCCTACACCTTTTGTAGGGAAAAAAGAAAAGGCAAGAAATACAATATGAAACCCAAAATTTGTTCAAGAAAATAAAGCTATAATCAATAATAAAAAAATAAAGCGTATGGCATGGTCTGCTGAATCATCTGAGGTGCTCAATTATCCTCAGCAGCTTTGGAAGTCTCAGATGCCTGTAATTCACCATCATTTTCCAGCTTTTGGACCTTATTTGATCGTTCATCTTTGGCAGATCCATCATCCTCTTCAAACCGTCTGTGTTTCTTCTCTATGCTGGTACCATTCCCCTTTGTAAAGGGCTTTCGACTGTTAGATGAGTGCCTGCCTCCTCTACCACGGCCACCTCTGAAATTAAGGGTGAATGGTCCCAAGTAAGTAAGTTATTTTAAAATCAAGTCATCATCAGGGAAAACTCTAAAACTCCTACCATTGAAACCCAATATAGAGACAGTTTTTAGGAAAATATTTTGATGGACAGCATTGTGGCATGTCATAAATAAGCATCCACATGGACTTGTTCTAGGGTAGTTTAAAATAACTTCTTGTTTCTTTTGAATAAATCTTCTTGTAATACTAGAGATGCCACTCAGTTTTGGCGATATTTTCAGTGCTTTGTTTAGTTATGTGAATTCGTTAGATGCAAAACAAGTATTGGTTAATTTCATGAAAACCAATCTGCAGAATTGGAAATGTAAGCATATGTGCATGAATGTAGTAGAGAAAGGGGTACTGTTCTAATTGAAGTGAGAGTGAAAGAGACCTTTTGAAAATGTTATTGTTTCAAGCAGTTGGAACGGTATCAGTAGGAATCAGTATGCAGAAATTAAACAGAATAAATGGGAATCAAGGCGAATCAAGCATTGTATTGCAGATCAAATCTAATAAAGTACCAATGATTCTACAGCTCTGGTTAAGTACTCAATAGTGCTTCCAAGGTTGCAGAACTTCAATCTACAGTCATAGATATTGAATGGGTGTTTGCAGTTATATTGTTCCTCTGCCAAGAACTCTGCTCTTTTGGACCTCAATTCCCCTCAAATAAAAATGTTTTGTTTAATTGGAACTTATTTACATCCTAACATGCAGGTCGATTTCTCCAAGAGAATGTACCTGGGCAACAAATGATATCCAAGTTGAAATCTTAACAATGGAATTAACTAATTATTTTCAATCGATTTCCTTCATTGTTGCTAGTTGATTTTTCCTGGGATTATCGACATCTCATTTATTGGGTTCACCTCACCCTGATTTGAACTTCTTTCATTTGAATCAACTTCATCTATGGTTAGAACATTTTTTGATTGATTTCATTTTCCAACAAATGTGGTATTTAAGTTACTTTCTTCTTGCAAGTCGATTTTACCGTTATTAGTACACTGCTAGTAGATTTGTTTGACATGATCATTTTCTTCAATTTCAGGGTCGACTAGCTTAATGATAGTGTCCTTTTGCTTCAACTCATGTTCATTCATCAGTTCTCAATTGATTCTCTCTGTGTTCAAAATGGATTCAAGTAGCTTAGGAATTACATCGATTTCCATGTTCATTCATCAGTTCTCAACTGATTCTCTCTGTGTTCAATGGATTCAAGTAGCTTGGAAATCACATCAATTTCCTTTTATATTGTATTAAAATGTACAGGAATGTCGTAGTGGAATTGCTTTCCACAACAATACTTCTTTGTAACTATGGACTTTATCTCAACTCAACTGGATTTCATTTCTAACAAGAGATTTCCTTAATAAATTCCTCTTGACAAATTTTTCTGTTATAAAACTTTGCAAAAGCATACCCTTGGTATAGCTCACTACACAAGAAAATTCATTTTTGAAGCATAATTCTTATACTTGCAACTTTCATTTCTCTGTATAGACTTTCTAGAAAATAAATTGCGTGTAAAGAGTCTATATTCCACTCTTGGATTCATTTTGTTGGAGAGTTATGTGAAGGACTAACGAACCTAGTAGTCACAGGACGAAACAAACCCTGAGGCAGTAAAAATTTGTACATGGGTCCACATTTGCTCCCGTTATGGTCCTTACAGAGAGTTCATTGAAGGTAGGTATGTTGCAGTTGGTAGAATATGACGAATGTGCTCCCTTCATGTTCTCTAAGACGACAACTTACAATTATTTGAAAATTTCCTCATCCAAATGATTTTGAATGAGTAATTTCATCTAAATTTAACTGATTTTCAAACTGAGATTTAGTCAGTGTTATTGAGGAGTGAAATAGAAACTGATTTTCTCTTACAGAGAATAACAAGGATTGGTGTGAGCTTATACTCTGCCTTATAGACCTTCAAATACAAATAAGCTCTTGTATCCCTATTTCAATCACATAATTTAAATGAATATAATGTCATTTTATTAGAAAATGCAATGAGTATGAAATAGATCATCAGAATGGCCACTGTAGCCCAGGCTGGTGAGAACTTGAGTATTTTATATCTGACTAAACACATGCACATGAAAAGAAACATCACCTGACACAGACATGAACAAGATAGAATCTAGATATTAGAATTTTGGGGAAAAACAATTGCGCCTTAACAGAGAGCTTCTTATCCTACACCACACATTTCACTCTTTCAAGGTGGAGTTACAAACTGAACATGCAATGACTGAGCTGCATGGTCACCAAAGTTGTAACACACCCAAAAAAACAATGCTTCATATCGGCTTCTCAATTATGTGTGTTTAGCATTAGTGATATAGTCTCTTCTGAACTTTTATTTCAAGTAGAAATTTGATTAAATTTCAGAAGTGCAAGAAATCACAGAAAACCCTCCGGCAGTAAATTGATAGGAGAAATCTTCAAAAAAACCTGGAAGCTGTCCTGTTCATATTGTCCTGGACTTTTCAGCCAAGTTAATATGTCTGTAAAGAATACTATTTTATCCTGAGAAAAGATTGACACTTTGTTTATCACCAGATGAAAATAAATTAGAAGCAAAACATCAGGTTGGTGACAAATCCAAAACAAGTTGCAAGACTGTAACCCAATCTGCAAAACATCAAAAAACTGATTGTCCCAGAGTGGGATGCACTATGGGAAGCTGTGCTGTCCCATCTTTTACTAGTGTCAACTTCATAGCACCTGCATCCATTTCCAGCAGCTCTGTCTTTAAGAGAGCATCGGCCTCTATCTTGATAGTGTTGTCATCAAGAGATTTGTAGCTGATTTCCATTTTTAATCTTTATGGCAGCTGTTTATAGTCCTGTAGGACTGAAAGTATGGATGTTGCAATGCTTCATTAGTTGTTATTCTTTTGTTTCCATCCACTTGTAACATTTGTTTCAGCAAATCCACACCTTCTAGACACCCAACATTTTTAACAAATCTTGTGAGGGATGGGAAAGGCTTTCCCGGATTTGGAAATATGATATCCAACTGCTCCTTTACAGATTGCCCACGAAATAGCGGCTCACCAATGAACAATTCTGCCGACATGTTATTTGTTGCTTTTTTCTAGACTAGCTCTCACAAAGCATTTGAGTTGTTCCTGTTCCTGGTTGGTTTTTTTATAATTTTATAGACAAGTTCCATGTCGTGGAAATGTGAAAAAAGATAGTGATATTGCCACCATGTGGCTCTTATCATATATGGTTTTATACTTCTTCAAAAAATTCTCTAAGAGTTCACAATGCTAAAATTCACTAGGACTTTACAAAGTTTTATTATTTAGTGAAAGACTTGCCAAGTTCTTACAAGATTTTATAATTGAGTAAAATATTCGCCATGCCTGGTGAGAGATTCGCCAGAAAATTATATATACATATTATATTATTGATAAAATCGCCTTCCATTTTTCCTATATACCATGGAGATTCACCCAATTATTATATTTATAAATTTGGGGGGGGTTCTTAAAATTTTCCCTGATTTATGGAAACAATTCAAAAGCTACATGGAAACCCAAAGATTATTGTAAGTGACAGAGATCACATTTTCACTGGAAATTTTTGGACATAATTATTTTCTTGTCTTGGTACTCAGTTAGCTCATAGCTCATCTTATCATCCTCAATCTGATGGGCAAATTGAGATAGTAAACAAATGTTTGGAAGGATATCTTCGTTGCTTTGTTTCTGATAAACAGACACAATGGGTCAAATGGTTGCCTCTGGATGAATGGTGGTATAACACTTCCTTCCATACAGCAACAAAAATGACCCCATTTATGGCACTTTATGGGTATCAACCACCATCCATCACATCATATTTAAGAGAAAATTCTAAGGTTCAGGCAGTGGAACATCACATCGAACATCAACAACAAGTCCTCCAACTCTTAAATGATAACCTCGTGTTGGCACAAAATAGAATGAAACAACAGGCAGATCAACATCACAGTGAAAGAAGTTTTGATGTAGGTGATTGGGTATTCCTACGACTACAACCATATAAGAAAATGTCCCTAAAGCAAGCTAAGAAGGATAATAAATTATCACAAAAGTATTATGGTCCGTACAAGGTGTTGCAAAAAATTAGTACTATGGCATACAAATTGGAGCTTCCTGTAGCTTCTCGATTGCACCCAGTTTTCCATGTTTCATGTTTAAAGAAGGTTATAGGTGACAAGCTCCCAGTTCAAACAATATTGCCAGGACTTGACGAGGAAGGAAAAATTATATTGGAACCAGAAGCAGTCACAGAAACAAGAACTTGACAGCTACAAAATCGATCAATTTCAGAGTATCTTATCAAGTGGAAGAACTTATCTGCTGAAGATTCCACATGGGAGGATGAGAATTTTATGCAGAAGTATCCAGAACTACTCAAGCGTTGAGGACAACACTTTTTTGAAGGAGAGGGGCATGTTGGGTCCCTATAATACTAGTGATTACCCCATTACTATTGTAGTTATACCCCTTATTTATATTGTTGTGCCCCTATTACCCCCATGTTGTTATTTCTGTGCCCCATAAAATCCCTCTATTGTTATTTTTTTGGCTTTATATTATTATTGTTAGGTCGGCTGGATTATATTGTGACTCCTTAGACTCCTATATATAGAAAGGAGGTTTTGTCATTTGTATCATCCAAGAATTGTTCATTTATGTAATGTAAAGGAGGTTGCCCCCTCGAAGAGGCTAAATTCTAAAGTGTTGATCTATCTTTTCTATCTTTTCTTGAGCTGGTTTCATAACAGGTTATGCCTGTAGGACACAAAAATGAAGTTTTGTACATGAAATCAGATGTTCACCTGAAGGATGTCAGTCCTACAAATACGAAGCAGACAACAGAAAGTTTTATGAGCAGCAAAGTTTGAATGTTTACTATAATATGAATATTTAGACTAAACTTGTGTTTGCAGGTGACTAGGATATGCATATAGATATGTCATTATGTTTTAATTGTTGAAGTTTGTGTTGCAAGAGTTTTACTAGATTTTGACTGATTAATATAGATAAGAAATATTTCTCATGATGCTTGATAATAATTTATAACTTTGACTTGATGATTGAGATATGTTTTGGGCTATAGATCTCTCTGTGATAGAAAATTTGGATTTGACCTAATGGCTAATGATTTGATTTGAAGACTGATGATTTTCCTTGATAACAATGCTAAATGGGTATAGTATTTTTCAGTGACTAATATTGGTATTCGATAATGGCTTTGTATTGGCCTCCTTGTTCTTAGCACAATGGTTGAAGTATTGATATTTGTGATTCAGTTTGAAGTAATCTCAAAATAAATGGATGGAACCTATTCTTAGTATATGCATTTGCATCTAGTGACTTATATTATGATCATGAGGATGACTTGATGAAGCTTGGCTTGATAATTAAATGATAACTTGTTAGCATGATAATAGTCATGACTTTATGAGATCTCTACCTATCACCTAGTCTAAAGAATATGATACTATGATATTGATGATTTTGATATTAGTTTTGATATAGCATCTAAACTTTGATAAGTTGACTTAGTTGATTTGATTACACAATACTAATTTGTATAAGGTTGAGCATATTGGTTTGGTAAAGTGTTTTGCTTGAAGAAATATTTGTATGAAGCAAGATCATATATCTTGATGTGTTTGCATTGACAATTATCTGGTGAAGCTAGGATGATGTGTTGATCCAAACCTCTACTTCAGAAGAGTTACAAGGTATGATTTTGATTTTGGTTTTGGTTTTATATGATGACGGTCTACTATTGATAAGTAATGAGCCTCTTATGATCTAAGTAAGAGGGAGATGACTACTGAAGCTCAAAATATTTCTGAAGTTTGGAAACGAAAATCTATATTGCAAAGTTTTGGAAAGTGGCAATTTAAATCCTAGTGCATTCCGAGTGAATTTCAAGAAGTTGTGAAGAGATATTATTGAACTTGACTTGGAAATTGACAGTTGATTGAAGAATTGATGAACCATTTGAACACTCATCCATATACATATATGTTCATCATTGAGCCGCCTTATACGTATTGTGTTGTTGTCGAGCTCTCTTCAAGATATTTGCATGGGATATATTTTGTCTGAGACATTCTTCCTGTGATATGTGACTACTTAGATGTACCGATAATGATTGGGATCATTATTGACGAGATGAGAACATCTGAGTGTTGCCTTAGTATGAGATCTACCATGATGTTTTGAATGAGAAGTGTGTAGCTTTAAGCACGGAGGTTGAGTATGATGTTTTTAGCATGGTTAGCTATGAGGCAGGATGAAGAAGTTTTTTTTGGAAAGTCATTTGAAAAAGTTCTAGATATGACATGGATACATTGCGATGAAAAATAGTGGGAAACGATTGGCAGAAAATCCCGCTTGTAGCTAATTCTGAGACACCTTCATTAAGACAGTATTGTTGTATGAGACAAGCTTAGAATTGGGGTTGGAACCTCCTTGAGAGGGAGGATGACTATGGTATCCCTTTTATGATATGTATATTTTTGTTCTAATATGATATTTGATTTGATGTCATGTATGAATAGGAGAAAGTTTTTATTAAGACATGATTTTTTGATGATCTACAGAGAGCATCGTTGATCGAGAACACTAAGTCAACTGTTCCCCCCTGTCTGATCTCCTACGGTGTGGAATTGAGATGGAGGGCTCCTAGGGTTGAGGGATATTTGGACAATAGGGTCGTATATGTTGCTCCCCTATCTTTCACCCATAGGGTCAAAGATGTTGCTCACCTATCTTGGCCTTTACAGAGTATACCCCAGTTGGCATCATACCCACAAGTTGGGCTTGTTGGGAATACCGCTCCCTGTTTGGCCAACGGGTTGAGTGTGTACTTAGGGTTGTACAACCCAAGCTGATTATAATGTAGGTGTTCTACCACATGACTATTGAGGGTCATTGTTGGGAAGAACGGTAGGCAATAGGATGGGTTGAGTAGTATCTCCTCTATATCGTCTATTTCTCAATATGGGGTCATAGATGTTTAGCTCCCCCATGAGATTTCGGTTTGAGATATGCTCCCTGATGTGGTTCTAGGTTGAGATGTGCTCCCTGATGTATGCTCTCTAATGTTGATGTGAGTCATAGATCTGAATCCCCACCGATTTTCTCGGGTTTTAGCGCTGGGATCCCTGCTGGCAGAGATTTCAAGTGGTAATAATGGCTCCCTGATGAATAAAGGGTGGTAGCTTAGGTTTCCCTCTGATTAAAAATTATTCTTCTTTTTAGATTCGATAGCATTCAACATATGAGCAAGGACAATTAAGAGACAAGCAGGAATAAGCAAGAGATGAATCGAGATGAGTAGTGATGACATTTTATGATGAGATACTTGAGATTGGATATGATTTGATGATAAGCTACACATGACATGATGAAGGTGGAATTCTCCCTAGTTGAGAGGGAGTGTTGAAATACGAAGCTACAGCCAAATTACACTTTGGAAAGCTCACTTTATGGAGATAATGTTTCCATTGAAATCCTCTTTTCGATAGGACCAAAATCGACCTAAAGATCAGAAAATTTGGACAAGGGAAAGTGTATTTTTGAATTATGAGCCCACATGTGCATATAAGATTAGGTCAGCCCTGAAGAAAAGTGGACACCCATGGAAGGATTGTTGTGGAGGTAAATCCTCTCTGCGGACAGAGACGATCCCTACTAGCCCAGACCGGGTCTAGCAACAATCACACAATGCTATCACGCAAGTTCCTAATTGCAAATAAGAAGTGGATAGTGAGAACCTACTTGGATTCCAACGCTAGTGTTCGTAGAGGAGATATCGCCCTCATTCCTTTGCCTTGACCAGTCACGATCCCCATGATCTCCGTGATTGGACACCTGCACATGCAAAGAACAACACGAAAACAAGCATAAAATCTAGTAGATGCAATTATATATCAGTCAGAAAAGATATAACTCAACATCAAACATAAGACAATGAGAGTGGAACCATAATGATAGTCATCTATTATTAATAAATAACAAAGAAGAATACAACCATTGTTCTGACGTCAAATCCTCCTTTGGCTAGGCAGTCAGCTACACAAGTCTTGCAAAGCTTGTTGGGATGAGGAACAAGCCTCTCTCTCTTTGGGTGACAAGAATCTCCTTACTTAGATTTGGCCTTATGGGTGTAAAGAAGGCTCTTGCAGCTTCAAACTCTCTATCACTATGCTAGAACTGGAACTATTGTAACTATGACTATTGTGACTAGCTTGCTCAAGGCATAGAGGCAAGCTTTTATAGATAGAGAAGAAAGAGATAAGATCAACCACATTATTCATGGGATTGGCTTTATCACTTGGAAACTTCCATGAAAGGTGGCAAACCACTTTCCCTTCTATGGAGATTCGAAGCCAAACCATCCTAGCTCAACATAGATTCAGTTGGTGAATGGGTTGAAGAGAACCTTCGGGAGCTTGTTGGTTAAAAACTTTACTCAATTCGGTTGGCACGAGTGTGACTCTGAGACAGAGCGCCAATGGCGCGCCCTTTTTAGAGGATTTCCCTCATTGGCGCGGGCAGTGAACTGTGGACCCGCGCTAATGCAAAAAGAGTTGTTTTCATGGAGATTTTGCAGGAGATGTCTTCAGGGCATATGAGGCTCATACTTAGAGGAATATGATGCAAGTGGTTTCAGGTCATGTCACTTCTCACAGGTCCCGGAATGAGTCCTCCAGTGTGTGGGAGAGGGGTAACAGGGACGGTGACAAACGGTGACAAATTGTTGTGTAACAGATGCCCCCTAAAGCATGAGGCCTGAGAGAGAGAGGGGTGAAATGCTTTACAAGAACATGCGTGACTGAAAACACGGCCGCCGGAGAACCTGTGTAAAGAAGTACAACTGATATCTCAAGTACATGATGTATGTGGTATGGGCGCAGCCATCCATAATAGAGTACATAATAATCTAGATCCAAGGCATGGATGCAGCCATCCATAGAGGATCGATAAATAGACTCAGGCATGGTCGCAGCCATCCAGTGAATGAGTCATGTAATGAACATAATAAGCCACAAATCGCAGCTTGGATTCCAATAGACAAAATCCAGGGTCTTGCGCTCCATCTCAACCCGAACAGAGTACAATTCCAAGCATGTGAATACAGGAGTTGAAGTCGAACATGAATGAACATCGTCTAATTACCAGTCAATGATGAAAACTAGTAACAGACGCGAGAGGTACCACCAATAATGACAATGGTCCTCAAGGTACTATAGGTACAATCTACGGCGTGTGAATCAATGAGTTGGCATCAAACACCCGTAGAATCATTCGATCGGAGGCCAATGATGAAAACCTCTCGTCGAACACGAAGAACCTGCCATTAAGGCATGCAGGCTCCAAGGCACCGAAGGGAGTCTCTAGATCAGCTTCCTGGATAATGAGCTGAAGTCGACAGGAAGTGACCTTGATCAAAGATGGGCCATAGTGTTTCCCACATCATTGACACGATACAGAGGAAAGATGTTGTGGTGATTCAGAATTATGTGAGGTATCAGAGGGAGGTTGTAATTCTGCAGAGGTCAATTTCTCTTGAACATATCGGCGGCACGATAGTGGACTTGGCAGTATCTGACATCAAATGAGCAGAGGTCATGGTGACAAGGCAATGGGCAGATGAGAGGTCAAATAGGATCACCCAAACCCATGAAGGCTAGTGTAAAACAAGATGAGATGTTCCCACCCAGACACGAATGCAGACTAGTGCCATGTTCAAGAGCGACATACTGCCAACACGACAATGATTATGGGTCCATTTTCCCCACCATTTCTAGCGGGTACCCCAGTTATTTTTAGCAAGCTTGACGGGGATAGCATATGCTTGTGGGCGTCATTACGATGGAATCCGATGTCATTAAGTTTTAACGAGTCTGACAAAGGAAGAACTCGGCGTCTTTTCCTGTTTAGAGAGTCTGAAAAGACAGCAGAAAAGTAAACTCCAGGGGGGTTCTTTTTCGTAAAGTTGTGTCTCCCGAGCCCAAAAAAGTATAAAACAATGCTTGAAAGAACCGCCCGACCATTACGATCGAGGAGTACTTTTCATGAGTAGTGATATCGATCTGAAAAAGTAAAAAAGCGATCAACATCACATCGTTTCGTAACCATTAACGAACCTGAAACGACAAGGGTCCGACGATCTTTTCGTTTTTACACGGTCGGAAAAGGGTTTAAAGACGACCGCCTCTTATTTATGTTTAACGAGTCAAGAGGGGAAACCCGGCAATCTTTTCATTTTTAGCGATTCAGAAAAGAGCTGAAAGATGACTCCATAGTGACTTTTTTGTGTATTTATCGAGTCCGAAAAAGTATAAAATACAACTCGTTTCACTATCGAAGTTGCAAAAAGGACCTGTCATAGCACCAAAAGCAAGCGTAAAATCCATTTTCGACCAAAAACATATTAAAATATTCAAAAAAGAACTCTTTAACCCTAATTACAAGTCAAAAAGTCTATAAATATGGTGAAAATGTAAAAAATAGAATTACTTTTACTTTTTACCTCTTGCATAGTAGTGGTGGTCGATTTGGGGAGCAAACTTCGAGCAGTGATTACCGCCAATCCGTGCAACCATTTGAGATCTTGCCAGTTCCAGGTAAGAGGCGCTTCCCTTAGCTCCATTTTCATACTCTTTTTATGCATTTTGTTCCCTGATTGAGCCTCCTACAAGGGGGATTTCAAAATCTAGGGTTGCACCCCATTGGCGCGGGTATCCGACACGGGTCCGCGCCAATGGGGTGATTTACCCAAAGGTGCCGCACTATTGGCGCGACTGTTTTAGAAACAGTCGCGCCAACCACGCGACCTAACTTTTTACTTGAATTTTTCCATCATTTTTGAAATTTGTCCGGTGTGTAAGCCTACCAGGGTTTCATTAATGATTTATTCATCCTTGTGGGTGCAGGAAACAAGCAAAAATGGTGGTGGAATGGAAAGAAAGGGAGCATGATGCCGTAGATGCCTTGGCCATAGCGGATGAGGGATGTATGAATGCTTTGAGAGACTATGGTCTCAAGAAGTTCTTCCTCACCTCTTATCTGCGAGCTCAACCGGAGTTGTTACAGTTCATAGTGGATGCTTGGGATGTCGATGACCAAGTATTTCGCTTACGGGATCAGACCTTAGAGCTGGATGTATCTGATGTGTACTTCATTACTGGGCTGTCACGGAGAGGGGCGAGCCCCATTTTGACCGGAAGCAGGCCTTCCGGGGAGAAGATAGGTGAAGTGAAGGCTCGTGTGTGCCCAAAGGCACAATTTGGGAAAAACAGTGCTAAGGTGGATATCGCCACCATCCATGACTTGGCTCTTAGGATGATACTGTTCACTATCACGCATGCAGCTGGGGTACAAGCGCCCCATGAGGCAAGCAAGAATCATCTGTTACTAGCGAAATAATGCCTTAGCCCCACCATTTTTTACTGGGCTACAGCGGTGACTACAAATATCAAAAGGCAGCTTACAAAATGTAAGCGTGGGGGAGTGAAACAGTTCGGGTATGGCTCGATTGTGGTATCATTCTTCTTGGAACGATTACCCCTTTTCCAGTACCAGGGAGCTGTGGCAGACCCATTGCCGCAAGAGCCTAGGATGGCTCGCTGGGCAGCATTGATGCCTAGAGGAGGAGGGGGCCAGCAGATGTCTTGGCGGCCCGAGTTCTTCATATGGCTTTGCCGTCAGCTGATCGTGGTAGAGGATTGGCCATATGCGGGAACCAACTTCATGGGGGACCCAGACCTCCCACTGCCGGAGGGAGAGGAGTGGGAAGAGGAGTTAGGTATGATCTTCTCTTTTTGATGTTTTATGTATTTTTATTTTTTTTTGTAAATACATGCATGTTCTGATGACAGTTGTATGTATATGCAGATGTGGGCCCAGAGCGACCAGCTGGCTTGTCTCCTATAGCAGGGAGGGACCAACCTGCAGATGATCCTCAAACAAGGGGTGCTGTGGGGGAAGAGCTGGTGCAGAATCTCGAGGGACTTACCCAAGGGATTCCAGGCTACGCTAGATTGGCAGACGTGCCCTTTGCATACCAGAGGCACACAGTGGGGGTGCCGACTCGCATCCATCGTCTGTTGAGACGCTTGGTGCACGCGGTGACGTGTTATCATGAGCACCACCACGAATAGACTCCTAGGCTTCTTTCATGCATATTTTTTGAGGGACAAGTTGTCCGAGGATGTATCAGGATGAACATGTATTATTTTTTGGGTTTTGTAACGCACGCGGTGCAAACATTATGACACACACACACACACACACACACACAGATATATATATATATATATACATATGCCTATGGTTTATTATTGTGCTTTTATGTGCTTGCTTGTATGATGTTTTGATTATAAATTACGCAAATTTCTATCTAATACATGATTGGCCAATGCATCAGATAATGTGTTTAATCGTCGTGGAATATGCTGATATGTGATAAAGTCAAAATTCCTTTCTAACAATTTAACATGTAAGTACAACCTTAAAATGTGACGGTCTCTGACAGAATATCGCCCATTGAGCTGATGGACGACAAGTTGAGAGTCTAGGTTAACAAGTAATGTACAAATACTGAGATTAATTGCCTCGGCTAATAATTCAATAACAATGCTATATTCAGCAACATTGTTTGTAGTACAGCCTAAACAGACACCTTGAAGATCTATCAACTCGCCGTGAGGATCGTAGATCACCCATGCCGCAGAGGACAAATTACGAGTGTTGCGGCAGGCACCATCAGCGAAACCAATGTAAGGTTCACCCGACATCTGCACAAGAAGCAAAAAGACACAATAAGGGGCAATCACGCTTTCACATCAAATCGAAAACATGAAAACTCACACACACACACACACACGCATGTACAAATCGAAGCGCATTAAACTTGAGAATAAAGGGATGGGCATGCCCCCTAGCATGGTGTCTCAATTCGAGGTACATGCCCCCTAAGCTTCAGTCCATTGAAAATGGAGTGAAGGTTGACATCACTGTTATTGCACTCGAATGACATCATATCGCCCCGAGATTCTATCTGATGCATGGAAATCGTTTTAATAGGGGCGAGATTCGAAGGTGGAAGGGGAAAGATGCCCATTAGAGCGCGATCCTTAAAGAGTCTGGTTCCCACACTCTCGAATGATTTGGAGGTATGCTCCACAAAAGGCACATTGCCTTCAGAAGAGGAGGCGAAGAAGGAGAGCTGGTCCACTGTGACAATCTTCCCCTGATGAGGGAAACGAATGACACAGAAAAGGGAGGAAGCCACGGCTTGCATGGCGTATGTCCAGCTACGTCTGAGGAGGAGGTTGTAGGTAAGATTAGCGTCGACAACTTCGACCTCCACTTCTACCGTCTTCCCTTCCGAGGAGATGGGCAAGCGTTGGAGGATACCGTAAGGACGGGACTCTCTTCCATCAAAGGCTTCTAACGTCGTAGGAGACTGGCTCAAAGTTGGAGAACCAATAGCTTTCCAGCAAGCAACAGACATGATGCAAGTTGAGGCACCTTCATCAATGACTGTACGATGAATCGTTTTACCATTGATGATGACCTGTATAAGGAAAGCGATTTGGTGAGGCAGTCTCAGTGTATAGCCCTCGAGATCAAAAGAAATCAGATCCGACTCAGCTGGGTCTATGCCACCGATGGCCGATAGCAAGGACTTCCTCTGGGAGGAGCAGCTCTGGAGGACTTCTAGAGCGGACATAGCAGACGGAGCCTGGGCTAAGTCCTCAACAATGCTATAGTGCTGAGCAGCACGAGCATTCGGGTTGTAAGAAGACTTTCGGAGTACACCTTTTGGAGGGGGTCGGATTGTCGTCTCAGTGCTAGGTCTTTCGATGTGGAGTGGACCAGAACTGGACGGAGGAGCGCTGGAGGGGACCTCCGGCTCTTTCTCGGCATGAGATGGATATTCTTTTGCTTGAGTAGTGACATGGATGGGAATCGTCCCAGCCATGAAGACTTGAGATCTGAATGAAGAAGAGGGTTGCGATGGATCTGCCACCATTTGAGTTTGTTGTGAAGGGAAAGGTTCTTTAAGCACAGCAGGAGTCCCAGGAGCGCCTTTCAATAATCGACTAACTTCGGACCACCTAGGGCAGTCTTTAGTGTAGTGATCCTCATCACAGATAAGACAAGGATACTTAGGTTTACGTTTGGCTCCTTCCTCGGGTGGAGGTTTAGGGGAGTCCTGTTTGGGCTGTTCGGACTTATTCTTGGCTTTCCCTTTCTTTTTCCCTTTCGAGGATTTATCCACCGTGGTGGACTGAACAGCGTTTACCTCGGAGGTACTTCCAGAATTAGATTGACCCTGAGAAGTGTTTCCATTAGAAGCATTCTGTTTTTGCTTCCCAGGGTTCACGGATGACTTCTTTGAAGACGCGTTTATAGAGCCAATAACTCCGTCAACAGATGGTTTTGGCGGAGCTTTGGATGTTCCAGGTCTCGGGGCATCTAGCAAATAATCATATAAAGTACCTGACTAAGAATATACCAAGTCAAGGTACTGAGCACGCGCAATAGCTTGCTCTTCAGTTACACAAGCTCCCATGGCGATGTCTCATGCAATTGCAGGTACAAAGGAAGTCATGAACCAATCGGTCAGGAGCTGATCAGGAATCCAAAATTTGATCAAGCGACAACGCCGTCTCCATTCATGTATATGATCGGATATATGTGTGGCCGTGTCCTGTTTGAGAGACGTAAGGAGATGTGTCCCTGTCTCATACCGAATGGGTAACTGAAAATGAGTTAGGAATGCCATAGCCAGCGAGTTGAAATCTTGAAATGTTCCGCGATTCAACTCAATATACCACTTAGCGGCCGAGCTGCTGAGAGTCCTTTGGAAGAGGCGGAGCCGGATGGAGTCATCAAGCCATGAGTTGGATGAGCACCAAAGGTGATAGGTCATGACATGGGCTTGAGGGTCCTCACCAGCTTTGCCATCGAATTTCGGGCAATCACCGGGTATCTTAGTTGGAACTGGTGGCCAATATGGATTATGAAGAATGGGATCATTCGTCAACTTGGACACATCTGGAAGTTCCAACGTCGCTAAGAAAGGCAACTGAGGATTAAAGGACATTTGTGGCTGTGGAAGAGAGGTAGTACCAGGGTTCCAACCAGGTGGTGGTCGCCCCCACGGACTTTGTCCGGATAGGCCTGGCCCATAAGGGTTCTGCCCATAGGGATTTTGCCCATAGGGGTTCTATCCATAAGGATTCTATCCATAAGCAGACAATTGACCCTGGGTCTGCCCCCCAGCACCCCATGGATTAGCAACTTGACCTGCAGGTGCAACGTACTGTTGCTGATAATTCTGGTAAGGAGTGACCTACATTTGTTGATAATTTTGATAAGGGGTAAATTGAGTTTTCCCCTGGGGTTGCTGGTAGCCATACGTTTGCTGAGCTCCATACTAAGCCCGATAAGAAGGCTGCGCTTGGTAAGAAGGTTGGGGTCGTGGCCCACCTTGCATTTGATAAACAATTTGAGTCTGGGGCCCAGAAGGATTTCCTTGAACAGGTTGAGCTTGGACCATCTGGCCGGAAGGTTGGCCTGGTTGGGTTTGGGACGGACCTGTTTGCCCAGAAGGATATGCTTGCTGGGTACCAGGTTGTCCTTGAGCAACCGAGGGTTGTCCTTGCGGAACAGATGGTTGAGCGGGCTGAACGGCCGGTTGACCTTGAGGTTGGCCAGCCTGTCCAGAAGGATGACCAGGTTGGGCAGTGGGTTGGCCTTGCTGTGCAGGAAGCTGACCCGCTTGCCCAGAAGGATGACTAGGCTGAGCAGTGGGTTGGCCCTGCTGTACGTAAGGCTGGCCCCCTTACCCAGAAGGATACCCCTGTTGGACTGTCGGTTGACCTTGTGGATTATAAGTTTGTCCAGCTTGTCTAGAGGGATAACCCTGCTGGATACCAGGTTGGCCTTGTTGGATGTAAGGTTGTCCTGGTTGTCCAGACGGGTAACCTTGTTGGGTACCAGGTTGCCCCGGGTAACCAGAAGGTTGAGTCAGATAGGTAAAAGATGGACCACCAGCGGCTGAAGGTTGTCCCTGATAGGGTTGTCCTTGTGGGCCCCCAGATTGTCCTAGGTAAGACTGGCCATAATATTGCTGCCCTTGGGGGATTTGCACATAAGATGGCTGGCCTTGGTTAGGCGGTCCCTGAAGCTGCGCAGGCATTTCTTGGCCCCCATGAAAAGTGGTGGCGTTCCAAGCAACAGATAACGGTACCGAAACCTCAACAAAAGGTTGAGTAGGCAAGGGTTGAGAAAGCTGAAGGTATTGACCAGTAGAATCGTAATAAAAGAATGGACCTTGCGCATTTGGATCCTGAACAGCTTGTCCATAAGCATCATATGGCCCCCCTCCTGGGACGGGACCAGAAGAGGGTGGAGCACTTTGTGCAGGGTGAACAACTTTGGGTGAGTGTGCCGGCTGGCCACTACTCACTTGACCGTGAGGGGGACCAGCACCAGTATTCAGAGCTGAAGATGCTGTAACGGCACTCACAACCGGAGTTGAATGTGCTACACAAACAGTTGGATTTGTCGGAACTGAAGTGACAGGTGTAGTGTGGACATGTGAAACAAAAGATCCCGTGGTGGGAGTGATATGGGGATCCCACATAGTCGAAGCAGGGATCCTGGCACTTACTCTATCCCTCAACGACTGGTAGCGTGGGGGGAGCGGAGAAGTAGCTGGGATGGGAGTGTCGATATTCGACAAAACAGGTGTCTCACTCACTCTAGGAGATGTCTCATCCATGTGAGAGGTAGACATTGGAGACGAAACACCAGGGGGGGTAAAAGGAATATTGTCCTCTTCAAGCTCCCAGATGGGGTTCCAATGAATTTCGTAACCTTCGTCGTCCGGAGCGCGAGAGTTGATCGGTTGGATACTCGGGATAACAGGAAGAGTATCACTTACAACCGGTACCTCAGGAGCAACGGAGGACGGAGACCCTTGATCACTTGGAATGGGAGTCGACGGTTCAGCCAGGATGACAAACTTCAAACAAAACCTAAGGGAATCTAACGATAAAGGACCCTACTCAAACTAATGCACACAAGATCTAACCAAGTAATGTTTATCGCGGCCAAATGAATTTTAAGACGCAAGGACACAACTTGACCTTTTCATGTTTTAAGAGTCGAGAAAAGGACAAAAAGGTGACTCTAGTCGCCTTCGAATGTTTTGTGAGCCCGAAGTGACAAACTGCTCAAGTGAGCCTTTTCTTTTAAGGAGTCCGAAAAGGATCAAAAGTGACTACTCTGGAGAGACTAGGCAAAGGGTTTACCAAACAAATCCGTAAAACTGCATATACACCTTGGCAGTCATATGAAAACCAAGGACTTCCCGTACGGCAGTCAATCTTCCCGAATGCTATGTTCGGTGCGTTACGGCTTGTAAGGCGGCAGACATGGCTTCCTGTGGATAAAGGATGATAACCTAGTGGGGTCTCCCCTATATATGCGACGGTACGTGGGATCTCAAGTCCGTTCTAGACCACTATCGAGTCACAAAAGGAGGAATCACCCAACCGTAGTGTGAAACAATAGTGACTAGGTTTAACGACGCCGGAGCACGTCTCTAGCCTAGACCTCTAATTAGTGAGCGTTATGTTCCAATGCGTTTTTAAGTTCATTCAGTTCATTTTATGGTTGATCTTTAGTTAAGTTTCAATTTCCAGGTCCTACCGTATGTAATCTCTCACAATTCCCTAAATGCAAACTATATGCCAAAGAATATCATTTCGTTCGATGAATACTAACTACGAGAGAGTTGGGAATTTTTCAAACAAAATGACCACAAACAATCAAGAAGCACTCTAATGCAGCTAATGACAAATAAACGAAAATTTCTTTGTTTTAAATCACTTAATCAATGAAAAGCTTCTAATTTCAATTAACTAATGCAACGCAAAAGAGATTATTCGTTTTTCTTTTCAATGGCAAAGTGCACTAAACAAATTTTGAGAGATAGTAACACCGAGCAAAAGATCAATTTCACTCAATGAGAACACGATCGAATCCCCAAAACACCAAAACAGTCCTTCAAACCAAGAAGAAAGCACAAAGACCTCTATGAGCTATGTGATCTAAGCCCAAACGAAGCCAAGCGAAACCCAAGCGAAAAAGAAACAAATCACTTGAATAACAAGAAAAAGCTTTGACAACTACTGAGAAAATGCAAAAAGTAATCACAAAGTCAACTGGACGATCAAAGAACCCAAGACTCCTACGGAAGGCTCAACACACAAAGCCACTAGATGCCCTAGGGCTAAAAAGTGAAATCGATAGAAAAAGGCAAACACCCGAAGGATGAAGGTCTAAACCCAGTCAAACAAGGATCAAACACACTCCAGTAATTGAAAAAGATGCGGCAAAATACAAATCCAAGCTCAGAGGGCTTGAAGATAAGCGAACTGGAAAAGTTGACAGGCCTAGCGCGACTGTCAGGCTGCAACTCACGCTTTTATGGGATTGGCGTGGGTTGTTCTTGAGCAACTTGCGCCAATTGGCGTGACTGTAAGGCTAAAAAGCGCGCTAATCAAGTTTGCTAAGTCAAAAACAAAAGCAAGCAACTCAGGGCTTGAAGACAGTATCTAGGCAAACCAGGAAGAAAGAAACAGCAAGAAATCCAACCCAAAAAGCTATCTAAGCAATCAAAGCAAGAAAAACCAAAGAGACAAGACAAACTCCAAGTTGTTTAGTCCGTAAACCAAACCGGAGATTGACTGAAGTGGCGTTGATCTACTTCGCTAATGCAAAGCAATAGTGTTTCGAAGGCTACCTGGCCGTACTTCAGGCTCCGTCTAAAGTTTACAAATCAAACAACAAGATCTCCCCAGCGGAGTCGCCAAATTGTTGTGGAGGTAAATCCTCTCTGCGGACAGAGACGATCCCTACTAGCCCAGACCGGGTCTAGCAACAATCACACAATGCTATCACGCAAGTTCCTAATTGCAAATAAGAAGTGGATAGTGAGAACCTACTTGGATTCCAATGCTAGTGTTCGTAGAGGAGATATCGCCCTCGTTCCTTTGCCTTGGCCGGTCACGATCCCCACGATCTCCGTGATTGGACACCTGCACATACAAAGAACAACACGAAAACAAGCATAAAATCTAGTAGATGCAATTATATATTAGTCAGAAAAGATATAACTCAACATCAAACATAAGACAATGAGAGTGGAACCATAATGATAGTCATCTATTATTAATAAATAACAAAGAAGAATACAACCATTGTTCTGACGTCAAATCCTCCTTTGGCTGGGCAGTCAGCTACACAAGTCTTGCAAAGCTTGTTGGGATGAGTAACAAGCCTCTCTCTCTTTGGGTGACAAGAATCTCCTTACTTAGATTTTGCCTTATGGGTGCAAAGAAGGCTCTTGCAGCTTCAAACTCTCTATCACTATGCTAGAACAGGAACTATTGTAACTATGACTATTGTGACTAGCTTGCTCAAGGCATAGAGGCAAGCTTTTATAGATAGAGAAGAAAGAGATAGGATCAACCACATTATTCATGGGATTGGCTTTATCACTTGGAAACTTCCATGAAAGGTGGCAAACCACTTTCCCTTCTATGGAGATTCGAAGCCAAACCATCCTAGCTCAACATAGATTCAGTTGGTGAATGGGTTGAAGAGAACCTTCGGGAGCTTGTTGGTTAAAAAATTTACTCAATTCAGTTGGCATGAGTGCGACTCTGAGACAGAGCGCCAATGGCGCGCCCTTTTTAGAGGATTTCCCTCATTGGCGCGGGCAGTGAACTGTGGACCCGCGCTAATGCAAAAAGAGCTGTTTTCATGGAGATTTTGCAGGAGATGTCTTCAGGGCATATGAAACTCATACTTAGAGGAATATGATGCAAGTGGTTTCAGGTCATGTCACTTCTCACAGGTCCCGGAATGAGTCCTCCAGTGTGTGGGAGAGGGGTAACAGGGACGGTGACAAACGATGACAAATTGCTGTGTAACAAGGATATAAATACAAGTGACCTCTACCTCATTTGGACATCATCATGAGACACTCTTATATCTTGTTTTTTGGCTCGCACAGGTTTGAGGCTCGTCCATGGAGGAACAGGTTCGCTCAAAGATGAAATTGCAAGGTCTGAAGCTCGTATTTCTGTTTTAGGGTTTTGGGCCTCATTCACAGTCATGAGATAGAGATATATTGATTGTAATCACTCACTACCAGGCTCATTCATGCGATCGAAGAATCCCAATCACATGCACAACTCGTCCTTCGTGTGACCAGCATCTAGGGTTTCAGAATCTCAGTTGCAGACTGCAGTCGCTCACTTGTAGGCTCCAGAGAGTGACTGGAAGCTTCCGAGTCACACACATGACTCCTCCTCCATGCAATTGGGACCTAAATTATGGAATTTGAGTTTTTTTTAAGATTTCGCTTAGTGACTGCAGTGTTCGGCAGTTGACCACAAACAATAACAATTCATTACAGGCTTCAAAATCAGGATTTTGAGTATAAGCATTGTTGGGTTCATTTCATGGATGTTGTAGTTGCTTTTGATGAATAGTTGTATGAATGAAGATATGGATCATTTTACTCTCTTTTTTTGAATCATTCGATGACAATATAATAAGAAGAATAATTTGAAAGGTTTTTCCCCATAGTGGATTTTCCCCTACTCTCTAACCAATCCTGGTGTCTCTATGTGTGAATGTTTTTCTTCTATTATTATTTTATGTTCCTTTGAATTGATGATGATGATATTTTTATTTCTATATAATTGTGTATGCTACTGAATAATATGATGTTATGGTGTGAAATTAATGTGTTAATGAAGAAATGCAATTAACAAAGCAAAGAACAATATAGCCCTAAGAAAAAATTAACATTGAAGGTAAAAGTATGACAGCTAGTTGGATTGGTTGATTCCATTGGGGTAAATGGAAAGTGGTAGGAAAGTCATGAGGAAGTTAATGTGAATGGACCTAAGGCATAAAATTCCTTGAATATGTTGGGAATGGTTGTTCTCAACGTTGTGCATGGATAAAGGGAGTTCTCTTAATCTTGACCTTATAATATCTAGTAATTATGTTGTGATCATGATTATGTTAATGTTTATATATGTATATATGTATGTATGTATGATGTTGTTTGATAGGGAAGTCAGAAATCATGATTTTTTAATTCTAATGTTTATATGTATACATATATGTATGTATTTCATTGTCTGATAGGGTCATTAGGGATCATGCTTGTGGAGGAATGATTGCTAATGCAAGTGAATTTCATGAAGAGGCTCTTTTTTTATGAGGTATCAAGTGGGAAGAGTAATCCTGATAGATCTATAAGGTCAGTATCATGTGTATATGAATTGATATTATATGTTTGTACTATGTCGGTGTCTACATTATGGACATGCTATGCTTAGGGATACATCATTGGAATGAAATCAATATGATCTACGACATTATAGGATAAGCATGGATGGTGGAAAGACATTGGAAGCAAGGTTGCCTGGTATAGGCAATGTGGTGTTTGGATGTGTGGTACTATTGTTGTGTACATGTTGTTGTTTATGCAATGCTATGTATATATGGTGTTGTGTACATGTTGTCGATGCAGTGTTGAGTACAAATGGTGTTGTGCTCATGTTGAATATGCAGTGTTGTGTACATATGGTGTTGTGTGCATGTGGTCTTGTGTACATGTGGTCTTGTGTAAACGTTGTGCAAATGGTGTTGTGTACATGTGGTATTTTGTACACATTATGCACGTGGTGTTGTGTACATGTTGTGCAAGTGGTGTTATATACAAGTGGTATTGTGTACATGTTGTACATGTGGTATTGTGTGCATGTCGTACATGCAGTACTATGTATGTGCATTGTGTAGTCATGGTACTGTGACATTTGTATTCGTTGGGTTGTACTCTATGTATGTATATGTATTGTGTTGTGATGTACATTGGGTGTAAGTGTATGTGTTGTGTTGTGTACAGGTGTAGGTGTATGCATTTTATTGTACATCGAGTGTAGGTATATGTGTTATGTTGTACACAAGGTGTAGGTATATGTGTTGTATTGTATGTTGGGTGTAGGTGTTTGTCGAGTGTGGCAACCAATCTAGTGTGTGTACAAAAAGTAAAAAGGACCAATTCAAGGATAAATAGGAGTATTTAATTTCAGCTTTATTATACATGTGATATATGATTCTGATTTATGATGGTTACATGTGACCTATGATTCTAGTTTATGATGATTTCATGCAATTCATGATTTTGATCTATGACGGTTGTGTTGAGCTAACCTGATGTGATATATTTATTCATAATGGTTTGATCAAATAGCTAGTTTGACTTGTTGTGACAGGAAGTGAACAAATTTTCAAGTGTACCTTATTGATAGGCCATCAATGAGGTATGATTTGAATTTATTTCAATTTGTTTTGAGTCTAATGGAAATTATGTGCTCGATACAAGAAAGCATGGAAAATTCTTGGTTTTGGTGGTTGAAATTGATTTCAAGAATTAGCAACAACAACACAAGGAATTAGAACAGGCAGTGGTATGTTTGTAGAGCATTCAAGAGCAAGACCATTATGGGACATTGGTACCCAATATTGTCCATTGATTTCCATGAGCATGCTATAACCGGTATGAGGGTTTTGAGGCAGGGATATGCCTTGGTTTTGGAATTTTGATGCAAGGAAACCTTGCTAAGGGAGGGGTTGCTCGAGGGACTGTATAACAGAGAAGGGGATTCCCGTAGAACTTGGAAGGTGTGACACTGCACAGAAGGGGTTGAATGGATTTCCTGAGGGATTGTGTAGCAGAGAAGGGAAGGTCAGGGAATGCATTTGTTTTGGTCATTAGCATTGCCAAATGGAATCATAAGTACGTTGGGAGTGTTCCCTGGAACAATGAGATGGTAAATGTTCACTGAGAGGACAAATGGCGTAGGATTGTAGCACTGGACATTGGATGCAGATTTGACTTTAGAAGTGGATTTTAGACTTCCTAGGAAAAAGGTGAATCCTAGTACTATTTTGAGGGTGGAGGTGTGAGCCTATGGATTCCTTTGTTGATTGATGCAGGCATCATATCCTTTTATTTTTTTGTTAGAAAATGTATATATGTGTATATGTGTATATTATTGTAAATATTGTTTCGAGATGGTTTATAAAGCTCCGTAGACATTATGGTTATTTGTTGGTTAAATAAAACATGCATGAGTATGTGTGGTTGTATTGTAAATACCATAATGAGTTGTGTTATAAAGCTCCAATAAATGGTACGATTGTCATATTTTCAACAAATGTCATTGTAAATACTACAACGAGCTAGTTATAAAGATCCATAGGAAGTATGTTTTGTTTTCAACGGTTTGTTAGTCATAGGTGTCATAGAACACCGAGGATGGTGTTCCTTGAAGTGGGAAGGTTTTGTAACAACACCAACTAAAAATTCATGTAAAACAATATAAGACGAAGGTCACGGTACATGTATTCCAAGTTGAATGTTGGGAAAAACATCCTAGTGTGGGTGTTAATTTGGTTTATTATGGCTAAGGAAATGGAAAAGGCTTTGGGAAGGAAAAGTGGCATTAATTGGCATTTTATTTATGAAAATGATGGAAATTAGGAGAAATGGAAGGTGAATGTTCACAAGTTGCATGTGAGGGGGGAAATGAAGAAAATAGAGGCCTCATTAATAAAAAGGCTTCCAAGGATCAATTCATGGACTTTTGATAGTTTTTGGGTGGAGCTCTCTCTCCATTTTCTTTCTCACACACTTAGAGTATTCTTGGAGCCCTCTAGCATTTGAGCAAGGAAAGAAAAGGAAGTACAAATAAGGAAAAGGGAAGAAAAGATCAAGCAAGGAAGAGTTGGATCAAGCGACTACAATAGGATTAATTGCAAGTATCGAGTTGCATGTATGATTTCCTTGCTAGTTTTTGTATGCATGGTACATTCATGTGTGTTTTTGGTTCTCTCGTTATCATTGTCATGGGTCTTTCCAGGTGTGACAGTGGTTTTCAGCCTTGCCTTTCCATTTCTAGATAGCCATCGTGCAAAGGGGTTTCTCTTATTTGGTTGAGCTAGATTTCCAGATGGTTTTGAAACTAAGTGGGGTGGTCTCATGGGAGAAACACAAGGCCTAGGAATCCATGGACTAGTGAAGGTGGGATTGTGGTAAAGACTTATTGTGTATACTCTCATTGGGATTATAAATCCTCAACCGGTGAATGGTGAGATATATGGTAAAGCCTTGAGGGTGGAGCCTCGCTACGCCTAGGAATCCTCGACCAGTGAATGGAAGGATATACGGTAAATCCTAGAGGTGGATATGGACAAATTCCTCATGGTTTAGGTGGAGAGATCAGGAGGCATCCATGCTTGTATATGCCTAGTGATCCCTAGATCGATATATGGTGGGATTGCGGTAAATCCTGGTAGTGTATATTTCTTGTTTGGGCCTAGGAATCCCTTGGCGGGACTATGGTAAAACCTGGTTGTATAGATGAGGGCTTGGACCTAGGAATCCCTTGGTGGATTAGGTAAAGCCTAAGGAATCCTTGGTTGTTTTTTTGTAATTTCCACATTCATGCTTTGAATATGGCATGGGGGTGATTGGCTTAAAGAAATATTTGGGTCAACCCAACCTAACACTAGCTCAACAAAAAGACAAGTTGTCTCAGGGGTTGGGCACTTGGAAGGGTTGGTTATTTCCTGAAGGTTTTGTAACTCCTGAGAAAGGCCAGTTTGGTTTTGTTTTGTCGGTTCCACTTCCTTAACTGTACATGGGGAGTTGAATCACATCATAGTAACTCTTCATCACATGTTTACCCCAGTGGACCAGTTAGCTTGGGTAAATGTGGGAGGAAGGTGTTACATGTTACAACTACATCCATAAGCATATTTTTTAGGGGAATTTGACCTAAATATACAACCAAAACTTCTACTTTCTTTGAAACAAAGAAATAAAGATCATGATATGATCTGGTGACCTGTAATTGTAGCTTTTCCATAATTGATTTAGGAAATAAATTATGTGATTCTCCTAAGTCCATCAAACAATTATAGAGGAGAAAATCATAAATTTCCAAAGTAACAAAGAAAGGAGGCACTAGCTCATCTCTCATCTCTACATGTGGACCAAACATGATAGATGACTTCTTATAATATGATACCATAACTCTATGGTCACAACAACAAGAAACATTATTAATTCCCATTTGGTGTTTCCTATTGTTTTTCACAAGGTGAATTATTAGTCTTTTATACTTATTAAGAATTATTGGTTCTTTTATGTGGGATATGTATTTTTTGTTGTGGCTATACATATGATGTTATTTGTGAAGGCCATGGCACCAAGTTCCATGTGAACTCACATTGTCTATCTAAATGGCGCACTATCAATGACTTGGATCTTGTGATTGAAATCCAACGATAATAATACATTTACGGTTTTCATTAGGGAATTTTTGAGGTCTAAAATGGGCCTCCTAAGAAAAATGTACAACTAAAATAAACTTTATAAGAACCAATAGGATTCAAGATGATGATGTCAACCATGGGGGATGATTCACCATTTTTGGAGTAAAAAAATAAAATGATTAAAAAATAATAAAATAATAAAACTACTTTTGCAACTTGTATTTTCAACTTATCTCCCTAAAGTTTTACTCAAACTTAGAGCGGGAGTACTTGTTGGATGCAAAATTTAATTCCTCATCCAAGGAGTACCCATGTTGCATACTTTTGATGGAGCTTGTTAAACGAAAAATGGGAAATACATGGAAAAAACGTGATTGCAATCAAGTTTTTCATGTATTTCTCATTTTTCGTGTAGCAAGGTCCACCGAAAGTATGTAACATGGGTATTCCTTGGATAAGGAATCAAATTATGCATCCAACGAGTGTTCCCACTCGAAATTTGAGTAAACCCATAAGGAGATAAGTTTAAAATACGAGCTCAAAAAGTAGTTTTTTTTCTTTTTTCCCTCTAAAATTTGATGATGTAATATAATATTATTTTATTATTTCGGCTATTATTTTATAATTTCATTGGGAGGCCCGTTTTAGACCTCAAAATTCCTGTAATAAATAGGGATGTAAAACCCTTTTCCTATTTCATTTGTTCATTTACATTTTGGTCATGGTGCCTATCATGCTCCTCCACTGGTTCATAAGGTGTCATGCTTCAGGTCTTGATTACTAGCCATATGGCCTAGGAAATTTCTTTGACACTTCAATTATGCCACTTGTAATTCACCAAGATTATTTGGGTCACTTTATTCACACAAGTATTTGTAGATTTCCAATATTTCATTTGGATTTGTCCTATTTAATTCCATGACCTCTTTGTATTTCTCATATTGTCATTTTTCCCTTTGAAATGGTAAACTCATTATGAGAAGGAATGGTTCAATTTGGATAATGGATTCGGGTGTTTTCCAGAATGACCCCATTTGATTTTTCTCATCTCTTATAGAGGTAGTAGTAGTTTTCCCTTTTATATGAGTTTAGTTTATGAGTAATATAAATTATTTAAGGGTTACTAATGAAACCTTGGTTTTTCATCTTTTATAGATTCTATGCAGTTCCAGATGTCCTATGCATTGTCTTAGTTATTTCTCTGGTAATAACTTGATTCTATTACCATCAAATTATTTTTTCAATTTGCCCTTGCCTTTTATTTTAATTCATGATTAGACATTAGGATTTGGAACCAATGTTTTGTCCTATTTCCCTTGTTATGCAATTTTGTGGGCCTCTCTTTAATTTCATGACAAGGTCAACTCTGACTGACCCCATTGGGAGATCACATAGTGTTTTTTTCATCGTTACTAGTCTATTTTGTTACCCATAAAATTCCAAATTTTAATCCTACTAGGACACTATGACTATCATTTTAGACTTGCCCTGGCACTTATTTTCATTTCCTTTCATTTTTTTTACCCTCAAGATTTCTTCCTAAAAGCTGGAACTATCAAAATTTTGTGAAGTCTTTCTCTGTTAATGTTAATTTCTTTGGAGAAGACTATTGTTTCCTATATCAACTCTAATATTCATAACTTTGTGTTTACAGAGGGAGAAAGGGTGTGTAGCTTCTTATTGATGGTCAAAAATGACCTCATCAACATATAAGGGGGATCACCCGGTCGAGACCTTAAATCAGCTCATTTTCCATTTGGAATGGTGGTTCTGACTAGTTCAATTGGGTCCAGTTACCCTCTCTCTTTCTCTGTTGGCCTATAATATGTCTATTACTTACCAATAGAAAAGAGACATCATATCTGCACAGCTCTTGCAAGAAAGTGATCCTTATGCTGAATTAATGACTCAAACAAGCCACTCTAAAGTTTGCCCCTATGTAAGAGGACTTCTAGAATGAAATAATTAAAACTAAATGCGGATCTACTCTAATATGCAAGTGACATGAAATAAATCTTAAATCTATCTCAATTGAAAGAATTATTAGTCCCCCTCTCAACCAAGAGCAAGGTAAAAGGAGATTTGGACGAACTTTGAATTTGGAATAAAGATGAAGTCAATAAGCTAAGGAAATAGTTCCAAGGCTTATCACTAGTTCAAGCAAGTATATTTATTCAGCTATCTGATGAATAATCATGAGATCTCTCGTGTGCATACATCTAAATTCACATAAAACAAATTCAAACTAAAAATATATGATTGCATTAAGAAAATAGTTCTCATAAAACAATCATTATTAAAACCAAGATAAACTTGACATGAATCTGCTAAGTGGTTAACAAGTATATCGTGTTTATCTATTATAATTCGTTATTTAACTTGATAGCAATTAGATCCATTATAAAAAGATAACTTTCAAATGATTTAAATAAGAATGTACTAAATGAATTTACAATAGTACAAAACTTCAAAAAACACATACTTATTTGGATCAAGAATTGCATCAAATTTTATTAAATACAGGTCATCAATCAACCTCTAGCTCTGACAATAGTGTACAAGAATTAAATATCTTATCAAAGTCTTTGAGTACATGAAATTCTAGAAAAAAATCATGATAGAATGAAATTTTCAGAGTTGAATACATCTCTTTTAATCTCCATAAATATGGTCCAAATTAGTTAATTCTCTACAAAAAAATCCCCCGTACAGTAGTGCAAAAATCCCTCTCTTTAAATGTATACCCTATTCCGAGGTATACCAAATAAATGAGCCATCGGGATTTCAAATATTAATAAAGTTATGAAAAACAAACAAAAATTTTGAGGTGCCTAGTTGTGAGGAAAGGAGGATTTTCCGAAGTGAAAAAAGTAAAGTTACAAAACTATATAAGCTGTGAAATGAGGTGGGGTCGAAATGGAATTTTGGAAGTGTGGTGTCAGAGGTAAGATTTTGGAGGTCATATTAAATATATAATGTTTGGATAGGAAATGTTGGGTATTGGAGTTAGGAGCCTCAGGGCTTCATTTTAATAGGTTCTGGTATATAAAATATGCGGAGGACTGATAAATATAATGTGTTAAGGGTTTTTAATGTTGGGAGTTATAAGAGATTTCAGAGGTGTTTTTAGAATTGAAGTGGGGGAGAAGGTATGGAGAGGAAAGGAAAGGAAAGGAAGGAGAGGAGGGTCGAATTGAAGCGGGGGAGAAGGTATGAAGAGGAAAGGAAGGAGAGGAGGGTTACATGGGGTGGAACTTTCCCTCTTTAAATTATATTGATTTAATTATTGAGATTTGGTTAATATTGAAAAATTATAGTTATTTGATAATTAAGAGATTTTGGATTTTTTAATATCTTTTAAATTGGGATTTGACATAAAATTTTGAGATTCAAAAATACATAATTTTAATTATTTTACAATTTGGTTGTGGCGATTTTGTAAGATCATTACAGAAACATAAATTAATTAATTAAAAATAATTAAAAATCAATATTTACAATTAATTTATAAGAACTAAAATAATATACATTTTGTACATTTTTTTAGGTTTGGTAGTAAAAATCATCAACCTTCGAAGATACGTCATTTTCAAACTGTGAGATCAAATGAGTTGAAACGAGAACCAATGGAAAGCTAATGAAAAATCAAACACAATCAAGCAATCAAATTAGAAATCCGAAAAAATAAAAATATGGTAAAATTGTTAGACACTTAACAACAACAACAAAAATAAAGATATTGTAAAATTGTCAAACACTTAACAACAAAAACAAAAATTTAAAAAAGCGATTTAATTAAAATTTATGAAAACAGTCCCATTATCATTATGAAAATAATAAATTACAAATAACAGTGTGGTGATTTCACCAAAACACTTCTTTATAGGCTCAAGTAAGTTCCGTTCTGTTTAGACTATGCTTTTGAATATGCAATAGATTTAATCCTTTTTAGGGTTATAACCCTTATTCGTATGTTTGGGATACAGGTATGTTATTTCCAGTGAAACGAAAATATGGCTAGATAACGTAAAGGAATTTACCCTTTCCCAGAAGATAATTCCGTAAGTTATTATTTATACAATAGGTACTTTCGTGTATCAAGTTTCTATGAAGTTCCCTAGCATATAGCCATAAATTAATAATTTCTCGACACCTAGATAAGTATAGGGCTTTTCATGCAGTTATAGTCAAACCCTTGCAAGGTTACAAATTGTATTCTTAGGCCAGAAAGGAATCCTTTTGTAATTATTTGTTTGTTAATACAGATAACACGATTTCTGAGTTTGTGTGGTGTGAATGGAGTAATTGAATGAATTGTGTGTGAATTAGAAGTAATTCTTCATAACATAGGTTTACAGGTGTGCAGAACTAGAGATGAAGTGCAAAGAGGTGTTATGAGCTTACACATAGACAGTATGGGAGAAAACCTTCAATGTTACAGTGAAGGTATATTGTAAGGTTCTTAAAACCTAAGGAGTTAAGTTGCGGAAGTGTAAAGGTGCGAAGGAATGAAGTAATGGAGAGGAGATCAAAATCTGAATAGTTGAAGACCGGAAGGCGAGAACGAAGACACAATCGGAAACCCAAACAAATGGACTATTACACAATAAGAAACAAAAGAATGTAGTAGCAAAGCATAGTCATTGGATCAATCATATCAACGAATGAGAGTGATGGAGATAGATGGCCAGGATTAAGTCACGTAGAATAAATTAAATAAGATGGATGGCAGAGATTAAACCCATGTGCTAGAAAAGGATGAAGTGGTCTCGCAAGGGGTAAGCAATTTCTCGCACGCCCTAAAGGTGGTAAGCGGTCTTTCTAAAATTCACGCGATTAAGCTTAGACGCTGACACGTAGCACATGGAGGAAAGAGAAAACCGCTTTTCTCGCGTGCTCTTGGTCTAATATTGATCGTGCATGTGATCTGCGCGAGATTACACGATCACCGTTGGATTGAGGTCAGAGGAATAAACGATGGAGATTTAATGCACTAGGGGGTCAGTCTAAAGAAGTGAGCAGAGGACGTGATAACCATTGGATCGAGGAGACAAATCAACGGTGCAGAGTGAACGTGACAAAGTGAGCATCGATATATGTGCAAAGATTTGAAGAATGGCAAAAAGGTAAGGTTAAGTGAGTTTATGGTATATTTCTATTATATGGGAATTATAATAGAAATAAGCGGAATTAATGTATTATGGTCTAAGTTGAGTTAACCAAAGTATAACTCCATGGTATCGTTAATATGTGTGGGTAATAAGAGTTAAACCAAAGGTTATGAAGGGTCCCGCTCAAAGGTTTATTAATGTCTAAACTTGGGATAGTTAGATGAAATATTTCCGCTTAAGGAATTAAACTTTGAATAAGTGGGTTTTCATCAAATGTTATTATATTTCCATTGGTTAACCTTGATTTGTGAAGGTTTCCCTAAGTATGGAATTTTAGAATTCCTAGGACATAGTGATGACGTGCAATTTTATTTTCATAATGTGGGTATTGTCGGCTTAGGCTGCATCATTATGGTATTTGCAGCTTAGGCTGGCATCATTTGGTATCAGAGTAGAACAAAGAAATTCTGCGTGAAAATTTCTTTGAGAAAATACAAGTGAATGGTGATGAAAGCAGGAAAGAAGAGATGATATTTTAAATCTGACAAACAGTAGACACACAGAGATAAAGTGTAGCATAATATTGGGAGAATTTACAGATGCAAAGGAAACAGAGAACAATCCTTTGAAAGTGCAAGTGAATGGTAGAACAAGATCATGCAGAGGTCTTGAAGGTAGTGGCATAAAAAGGTGAGAAGATTGCAACAACCTAGAGCAAGGAGAGCTCAATTGGTTCCAAAGGAAAGAACCAGAGAGATGCCAAAAGACTGAGCTCAGAGGAGAGAAGCTTAGTGAGGTATCGTGTAGCAGGAAGGAGACTTGTTACTGTAGAGGTATTGTTGCAACTCACAGAAATATCATAAAGGCAATTCCAGAGAGGATGTGGGTAGAATTGCTAAGGGATGAAGGAAGATGGTATGAGTTTCTGAATAAAAGAAGAATGTGGTAGAACCTTGAAGAATTCTAACAGAGGTTGGATAAAGAGGACAGTTGTGTTCTTAAAAGGTCCAAATGAGTTGAAGCCTAAAAGGAGTAGAGAGAAGTTCTCAAAGAGGTTCTAGAGATAGAGAACCAAGTTCTTGCCAAAAGACCAAGTACAGAGGAAAGCTTGGTGAGGTAAGTGACAACAGGGAGGACTTGTTGTTGCAGAGGCTTTAGTACAACTCATAGTAAGTGAGCGAGGAGCTCATGAAGATAGAGGAGAAAATGACTATTGATAGTCATAGTAAAGGTTTTGAGGAAGACCACAGCAGAAGAAAGGTGGAGAAAGAAGATGCCAAGGCAAATGGCAAGAGAATGAGTCAAGAGGAGCTTGACAAGGAGATCACAGAGTTAAAAGAACAACTCGATGTATTAAGGATACTACTAGAGGAAAACCAAAGACAAGGTTGGGTCTTGAGGAAAAAGGCAGTGAAGTGGCATAAATTATAGAGAAGGCTACAATAGAGGAAAATGAAGTGGCTAGTGGAAAAAATTAGAGAAGCTGAGTTGGAAATGAAAGTTTCTATTTGTAAAGCAGAACAGGGGGAAGTTTTGGGTGAAGATGAAGAATGGAGATCAATGAAATATTGTGATAGTTCAAGGCAGCATGAGGAAATGTGGACAAATGTAGCAGAAGAGGCTATAAAACCTTGTATTTTTTAATCTAATAGTTTTGGTGTGTTTGTAGGTTTTACAGAGGATTGGCAGTCTTTTGAAGCTGTCATAAAAATTGATAAAAGTCACTAGATTTCATAGGATAAGTTGGATCAGCATATTAATGCTCTAACAGAGGATGAAGAGTACTTCTCAGAAGATAAGTATTCTAGAGTAGAGTATGATGGAGAATTCCTCTTGAATGAGGAAAATATTGAATTGTTGTAGCAGAAGAAAATTATTGATGAATTGATATTTGGAGTTGTTACAAAACAAGGACAATTCCTTGTGGAAGAAGGAGATGAAGTTCAGCCTAAAGAGCTGATATGTGAAACATTAGTTGAGGTTGTTGAGCCTTACATTTTTCAAACTAATAATTATTGTAGGAATATAAGGATTATAAGTGTTGAAGGAGGACTGTTATGGAACCAACTCACAAAAAGATAGAAAATATAGATGAACTCCTTATAAATCGACCTCTTCGATGGGGAAACCTCCTTTACATTACACAAACAAACAATTCTTGGATGATACAAATGACAAGACCTCTTTTCTATATATAGGAGTCTAAGGGTTCATAATATAATCAGAGCCAGCATACCAATAATAATGTAAGGACACAATAATAACAATAGTGGGCTTCTATGGGGCACAATAATAACAATATGGGGACTACAATATAATAAGGGGGTTGGACTAATAACAATAAGGGGTTACACTAGTAGTATAGGGACCTAACAATAGTGGGCTTCTATGGGGAACAATAATAACAATATGGGGACTACAATATAATAAGGGGGTTGTACTAATAACAATAAGGGGTTACACTAGTAGTATAGGGACCTAACATGCCCCTCTCCTTCAAAAAGTGTTGTCCTCAACACTTGAGTAGTTCTTGACGCTTCTGTATAAAATTCTTGTCCTCCCATGTGGAATCTTCAGCAGGTAAGTTCTTCCACTTGATGAGATACTCTGAAATTGATCGATTTCGTAGCTGTCGGGTTCTTTTTCTGTGACTACTCCATGTTCCAATATGATTTTTCCTTCCTCGTTAAGTTCTGGAAATATTGTTTGAACTGGGATCTTCTGAAACTTTTGAATTAGTGGCCACACTTCTTCATCCTTCTTCCATTCATCCCTTGCTTCGTTTATCCAATCTGGTTGGATAATATAAATAGCACAAAACAATGCTTCCACATCCTGATCTTTTCTTGAGAGTGCATCTGCAACAACATTTTGCTTCCCTTTTTTTGTAGATGATTTCAAAGTCATAACCCAACATATTTGTGACCCATTTTTTTTGTTCTTCTAAAGATAATCTTTTTTCTAAAAGGTATTTAAGACTATCATGATCCATTTTTACCTTGAAGTGTCTTCCCATTAGGTAAGGTCGCCATTTCTTAAGTGCATGTAATATTGCCAACATTTCCTTCTCATAAATTGCTTGCTTGATATGTAGCTGTAAAAATATCCAATCACCTAAATCAACACTTCTTTCACTGTGATGTTGATCTACCTATTGTTTCATTCGATTCTGCACCAAAGTGGCGTTATCCTTTAAAAGTTGTAGAACTTTTTGTTGATGCTCGATGTGATCTTTCACTTCTTGAATATTTTTCTTCTTGATATGTCCTTCTATCTTGAGAGTTTGAGGAGTGGTAATTTCTTCGAATGCATTACAAGATATGGTCGGATTCATTTCTTGATGCTCGATGTGATCTTTCACTTCTTGAACATTTTTCTTCTTGATATGTCCTTCTATCTTGATAGTTTGAGGAGTGGTAATTCCAGCCAATACATTACAAGATATGCTAGGATTCATTTCTTCTTTCTCGATGTGATCTTTCACTTCTTGAACCTTTTTCTTCCTGATATGTCCTTCTATCTTGAGAGGAGTGGTAATTATTTCCAATTCTTTACAAGATATGGTCGGATTAATTTCTTCTTTCTCTGGGGTTGGTTCCTGGTGTATATCCTCTTCTTTTGATGTTTCTTGATCCTTTTCTTCTTCCTCTTCACAATCTATGTAAAATAATTTCTTCTCAGCACACTTATGACCGTTAGTGTATTTGTTATCACAATTGTAACAAAGCCCTTTTGCTCTTTTTTCTTCCAATTGTTATGGTGTCAACCTTGTAGGTTTTGGAAGGATAGGAGAAACAATACTTCCATCTTTATAGTTGTGAGGGGTAGACTTCCTTGTTGCCATAATTTTGCTTTGCACTTTTCTTGCCCTCTCTAATGAATCAGGTTCCTAATGATGAACCTCATGTTGAATGTTATCCTTTAAAGTCCCTATGGAGACATCAATCCTCTGCTTCTCTAGAATATCATTTTCCCTTATATTCAATTTTTGAAAGTCCTCAATGTTCTCTGCCATTGAACACTTTTGTTTGAGATTTATCAATAGGCTAAAGAAGGTGTTGCTCTTTGTATCCTCATAATGTGCTATCATTTCCTCTGTGAAAATTGACCCATAACAAGTGGTTTACGAGAACAAATCCCTCTATACCATAAAAATTGATCTGGTTCTAAATAATTAGATGCAATACATACCTTTCGTAACACTGATATGCCATGTAGATCAAAATATTTCTCCATCTGTAGTATCCAATTTACCGGATCCTTGTCATCAAACTTCCTCATCTCGCTTTTCTTGATTTTAGGAGCTTGATCTTGAAACGCTTGTAACTCTGTAATTTCATATCTCCAAGTTCTAAAATTTCTTCCTGTAGTAGCCCTCTGAGTCCTCTTTCTAACCCTGAAAGTCTGATCAAGATTGGATTATGTAAGGAAGAGTTATGTCTAATCTCCCACGACGGCCCTATTATAGACTAGTTCAGTAGAGCGAACTTGTACAAAGTGACACATGTCACTGTTTGAACCTTAGGGCCTCAAACCAATACACAAAAAACCAAAGTTCGTCCTCTTTCTGCAACTTTTTACAAAATTTCAATTTAATGCTCAGAGAGAAATTTATGATGATTTTCCCTAGGTCACCTGTTTAGGATGTAATTCGAGAGCCTGCAGAAACCCTAAATGTCTCAAACTATATCTCAGAAAATATAGCGAGACAAGATCTGAATTTCAGACCCAACCTTCGCTAAGATTTTTCTTCAAATTGATTTTAATTTCAGAGTCTGAACCTTCGTAGAACAAATATTATAGTGAAAATTCCACGATGACCTGTTTGAGATGAGATTCTAGATCTTGCAAAAACCCTAACTTCCTCAGATCATATCTTTGAAAATATAGGGAGACAAGATCTCAAATTCAGACGCGAGGTTCAGACTGATTTCATCTCAAATCTGTTTTTTTTTAGCTTCTGAAACTTCGCAGTGAAAACATTATAGTGAAATTTCCACGATGACCTGTTTAGAGAAATGAGACCCTAGAATCCACAGCTCTGATACCAAATTTTATGGAACCAGCTCACAAAAAGATAGAAAAGATTGATGACCGCCTTATAAATCAGCCTCTTCGAGGGGGAAACCTCATTTACATTACACAAATGAACAATTCTTGGATGATGCAAATGACAAGACCTCTTTTCTATATATAGGAGTCTAAGGCGTCATAATATAATCAAAGTCGACATAACAATAATAATGTAAGGGAATAATAATAACAATAGTGGGCTTCTATGGGGCACAATAATAACAACATGGGGACTACAATATGATGAAAATGAGAAATTGTGGGTGAATCAAAATCCCATTTTCCAAATAAATCGATCTTGAGGCCTGTGGGTTAGGGGCCCACAAAGCCTATCAGAAGCATATTGAGGCTATAAGCCTTTGAAACCATAGACTTACTACTTTATCGGAGCTTTCACACTATCGGGTCCCTCGCAACACATATTACATAATACACGGGAAACTCTTGGAAAGCCCGCTCCGGAACACATACCGGACTTCAAACATTATATAACTGATTTAATAATTATCGGCGGGTCCGCAGTGTTACAAGTCCTTCACACGACTCCATCCTCCGATCTCCGATAGCGATCGCCGATCACCATAAACCCCGATCACCAATTACCACAACCCTCGATTGCTGATTGCCCGATCGGTCTATTGGCGATATTTTCATGTCGCTCATCGGCCATCAACGTTTCCACATTTTCGATATCGCATTGTTCCATTAACCTCCCCAATTGTGATCACTAATTTCTTCTAGGCCGTCGATCTGACTCCAACTCCGACAACTGTGGTGTAATCAAAGCATCACACTCGCAATCACACTTTCGCTGGTTCCGATAACTCATAAAGAGTTCTGTTGATTCCTCGATGCGATAATGGTTCTGTCGCCGATGCTATAAGGAATATGGACCATTGATCCATAAGATTCGATAGTCGCTGTACATTTCCACTGCTTCCTCCTTTACTTAAGTTTATCCGCCATTTGAAGAATTTTTTCGTTAACCACAGTTCTGCCACAATATCATATAACAATATTTCACTATTCAATGGATCGTCATCGACCCTACAGTGGTCGATGGTCGATCAACATGCATTCACAATTGGGATTTTAACTCACGCACACACACAGACATATATATAATATAACTGAACAAAGGCATAAACACAAGCACGGTTCAACACTAATGCACATTTTATCATTATATACAAAATGGTTACAAAACTAATGCATCACAGCCTTAGGACGGGTTCTCCTCTGGCTACATTTTTTCTATCTACTGCTCTCTCCTCTATCTGTTACCTCTATCTCCCTGAACACGCAGGTTCACACATATATATAAGAAGTGTTGGATCGGATCACTATGAAGGATCCGATCAACCCTCTACAAAAAGCCCTTAAAGCTCTCATTACATGCATGCATACAACACATGGCGGATAACAATAGTAACAAGTCTTCAAGAGACTTATCCAATCCATCCTTTAAATCTATTTTAAAACAGATTTTTCCCCTGTTTTGCTCCATGGTCCACGCTATCCTCTCTTTGCTCCGCTTCGGATTCCTCTTTGATTAAGGGGGGGTTAGATGCTCCTGCATCAAACTCCTGAGGCACAAAACTTTATGACCTCCTGGTCATATGCTTCTCCTTATCCATAGCAATTCTACCCACATCTATGTGGAATTGCCTTTATGATCTTTGTGAGCTGCAACCAACCTCTGCAGTAACAATTTTCCTCTGCTACATGATACCTCACCAAGCCCTCCTCACTCAGTCTTTTGGCATCCTTCTGGTTCTCTACTCTAGAACCAATTGAGCACACCTTGCTCTAGGTTGTTGCAAATCTTCTCACCTTCTACTGTCGTTCTCTGTGCGACAGTAAGATCATAAACTCTCCAGCTTTAAACAACTGTACCTCCTTTCCCTTCTTGCTTTCTCTCTGGAATCCTTTCTCTTCTCTTGCACGCAGAATCTTCTTCTGCTCTGATACCACTTGATGAAAATGAGAAATTGGGGGTAAATCAAAATCCCATTTTCCAAATAAATCAATCTTGAGGCCTGTGGGTTATGGGCCCACAAAGCCTATCAGAAGCGTCTTGAGGCTATAAACCTTTGAAACCATGGACTTACTACTTTATTGGAGCTTTCACACTATCAGGTCCCTCGCAACACATATTACATAATACATGGGAAACTCTTGGAAAGCCCGCTCCGGAACACATACCAGACTTCAAACATTATATAACTGATTTAATAATTATCGGCAGGTCTGCAGTGTTACAAGTCCTTCACACCACTCCATCCTCCGATCTCCGATAGCGATCGCTCTGATCGCCGATCACCATAACCCTCGATTTTCGATTACCACAACCCCCGATTATTGATTGCCCAATTAGTCTATCGGCGATATTGCCATGTCGCTCATTAGCCATCAGCATTTCCACATTTGCGATATCACATTATTCCATTAACCTCCCCGATTGCAATCATTGATTTCTTCTTGGTCGTCGATCTGACTCCAGATCCAACGGCTGTGGTGTAATAGAAACATTGCACTCACAATCACACTTCGGCCGGTTCTAATAACTCATAAAGAGTTCTGCTGATTCTCCGATGCGATAATGGTTCTGTTGTCGATGCTATAAGGAATCTAGACCATTGATCCATAAGATCTGACAGTGCTGTGCATTTCCGTTGCTTCCTCCTTTACTTAAGTTTATCTGCCATTTGAAGAATTTTTGCGTTAAATGCAGTTCTGCCACAATATCATATAACAATATCTCACTATTCAATGGATCGTCATCGACCCTACAGTGGTCGATGGTCGATCAACATGCATTCACAATTGGGATTTTAACTCGCGAACACATATATATAATATAACTAAACAAAGGCATAAACACAAGCACGATTCAACACTAATGCACATTTTATCATTATATACAGGACGATTACAAAACTAAGGCATCGCAGCCTTAGGACAGGTTCTCCTCTGGCTACATTTTGTCTATCTACTGCTCTCTCCTCTATCTATTACCTCTATCTCCTTGAATACGCAGGTTCACACACACACACATATATATATAAAAGAAGTGTTGGATCGGATCACTATGAAGGATCCGATCAACCCTCTACAAAAAGCCCTTAAAGCTCTCATTACGTGCATGCATACAACACATGGCGGATAACAATAGTAACAAGTCTTCGAGAGACTTATCCAATCCATACTTTAAATCTGTTTTAAAACAAATTTTTCCCCTGTTTTGCTTCATGGTCCACACTGTCCTCTCTTTTCTCTCATTCGGATTCCTCTTTGATTAAGGGGGGGTTAGATGCTCCTGCATCACAATATAATAAGGGGGTTGTATTAATAACAATAAGGGGTTACACTAGTAGTATAGGGACCTAACAAGGATAGTTCTCAAATACTGTTATACAGCATGGAGTTGATGAAGTATTGATTTTTGAAAACTTAAGGAGAGAACATGAACTTATTTCTGTGAATATGAATGAGATAGAATTGTCTATGGAAGACAACCGATTGAATCATTGAGCAATAAGGACCATGTAAAGGATGAAGCTGGAAATGAAGAGCATTGTGACAAAACACCTGCTTAATGTAAAGAGGAAATTGAATTGCTGGAGAAGTTGCTAAGAGGAAATGGAAATAGAAAAGAAATGGTTACAATAGTACTTGATAGTAGCATAGAGTCTCTAAAAGACATGGAGATAGAAGAGTGTTTTAACTCACAAACCAATAGTTTGTTTGCAGGAACAATGAATAGAATGAATGAGTGTGATGCTGTGATCGAAGAAATTGAACAGAGGTTATTTGGAGATGAGATGGAAGTTCAGAAGCAACAAGAGGGTAAGGATGTAACGGAGGTAGTAAGGATCCAGCAAATACAAAGTGAAGGTAACCAGCAAAAGATTAAAGGAAAACTTGAAGAAGAGACTATGTTAGCTGAAAACATAGTAAAGGATCATCATTCCATCATGATGATAGGCACAATGGAGATAACCAGGGAAGCTGTTGAGGCAGTCAATAAAGAAGAAGGACTAAACTCTCATCAAAGGATCATTGAATGGGAGAAAGAATTGGAGCTATTGGAGAAATGGCTGAAAGCACCAGTAGGGAAGAAAGAGCCTGATGAAGATTGCAAAGGATATGTAAGAGAGGAAGAGGAAACAATCCAACAAAGAAATGAGTTGGACATAGAAATTGAATTGATGATGGAATTGATGAGAAAAGTGTCTCAAAGGGAGAAGACAACAATAAGAAAGCAAAGCAGCAACAAGAAAAAGACAACAATAGACTGTGAGAGCATAGTTAGTGGGGCAATGCAGCATAAAGTGTGGAGACCTGGAGAATAACAACAAACAACAGCAGCAACCAAAGACAGACTACAGAACAAAGTATGGGATCCAGGAGGACAAAGGTTGGAAGCACATGATCACGATGTCATTATTATTTTAACCTTGGGAGTCTGATGCAGGAGCATCCAGCTCAGCAATTTCATTGTATTCTAGTTAACTTATGGGGTCTTGTTTTTTCAAGGAAGTTGGATTCCTATGTGTCAAATTAATGTAATTATTAAGGTTTTGAGTGATTTTAATGAGACATATTTAGAATAGGGATTAATTAAGTATTGTGAGGCATATTTGTAAATGTTCTCGAATGTTGGAGAACGTGAGAGATTTAGGCTAGTTAAGATTCCATAGGTATTGGGAGATTTGGAAATCAGTTGTAAATATTAGATTAGGAATTATTTCATGATTTTGTGGATTATAGAAGTTCCTTAGAGATAAGGAAGAGATTTTAGGATTTTGTTGAGAAGGTTATGGATCTAAACCAGGAATTGGTTATAGAATCCTTTTGTATAAATGAAAGCTTAAAAGGCATAGAAGAGGGTTAGCTAGCTAGGAGTTAGAGACTGAGTTAGTTAGATAGGGTTGATTGTAAGCCTACGGGCATGAAAGGAAAAGGCCACTGATAGTGAAGATCAGGCCAGAAAGGAATCCTTTTGTAATTATTTGTTTGTTAATATAGATAACTTGATTTTTGAGTATGTGTGGTGTGAATGGAGTAATTGAATGAATTGTGTGTGAATTAGAAGTAATTCTGCATAACATAGGTTTGCAGGTGTGTAGAACTAGAGACGAAGTGCACAGAGGTGTTACGAGCTTACACACAGATAGTATGGGAGAAAACCCTTAATGTTACAATGAAGGTATATTGTAAGGTTCTTAAAACCTAAGGAGTTACGTAGCGGAAGTGTAAAGGTGCAAAGGAATGAAGTAATGGAGCGGAGATCGAAATCAGAATAGTTGAAGACCAGAAGGTGAGAACAAAGACACAAGTGGAAACCCAAAAAAATGGACTATTACAAAGTAAGAAAAAAAAGAATGTAGTAGCGAAGCACAGTTGTTGGATCAATCAGATCCACAAACGAGAGTGATGGAGATAGATGGCCAGGATTAAGTCGCGTAGGATAAAGTAAAGAAGATGGACAACGGAGATTAAACCCACGTGCTAGAAAAAGGATGAAGCAGTCCCGCAAGGGGTAAGCAGTTTCTCGCACGCCCTAAAGGTGGTAAGCGGTCTTTCTAAAATTCACGGGATTAAGCTTAGAGGCTGAAACGTAGCACATGGAGGAAAGAGAAAACCACTTTTCTCGCATGCTCTTGGTCTAATATCGACAGTGCATGTAATTTGCACGAGATTAGACGATCACCATTGGATTGAGGTCGAAGGAGTAAACGGTGGAGATTTAATGTGCTAAGTGGTTAGTTTGAAGAAGTGAGCAGATGACGTGATAACCATCAGATCGAGGAGACAGATCAATGGTGCAGAGTGAATGCGATAAAGTGAGCATCGATATATGTGAAAATATTTGTAGAATGGCAGAAAGATAAGGTTAAGTGAGGTTTATGGTATATTTCTATTATATGGGAATTATAATAGAAATAAGAAAAATTAATGTATTATGGTCTAAGTTGAGTTAACCAAAGTCTAAATCCATGGTATGGTTAATATGCACAGGTAATAAGAGTTAAACCAAAGGTTATGAAGGGTTCTGCTCAAAGGTTTATTAAAGTATAAACTTGGGATAGTTAGATGAAATATTTCCGCTTAAGGAATTAAACTTTGAATAAGTGAGTTTTCATCAGATGTTATTATATTTCTGTTAGTTAAACCTTGATTTGTGAAGGTTTCCCTAAGTATGGAAATTTAGAATTCCTCGGACATAGTGATGACATGCATTTATTTGCATAATGTGGGTATTGTCAGCTTAGGCTGCATCATTATGGTATTTGCAGCTTAGGCTGGCATCACTTAGCATTTCTCTCCTTCTAGATGATTAACAAAATATTTTTCTCCCATTATGTCAATATATTTAATAACTTTCTCCTAAGGATTTTTAGGAGGCTTTTCAAGAAGGTCCACCATGTGGACTTTAGCCACTAACAACTTTTCATAAGTTAGAAAAAAATTTCTCATACTCTAGTGCTCTTTCCTTAAAATTTCCAAAATATTCATTTACTATTCAATAAATAAACATAATTACATCGCCACATAGTTTCCATTTTGTTTTCCATAGCCATTAGTTCCAATAATAATTTAAAAGTATGAAAATAACTAATGTTTGAAAAATAAAAATACAGGGATATTACAACTTCCCTTGCTAAAAGTAAGCATCACCCTTGGTGTTTCCTTTCAGTTTTTTTCCTTTTGGAACAATGTTGTAAATGTCTCATGCATTTTGTCCTCCATCTCCTGAGTAGCCTCCTCTGGGGTAAATTGCTTCAATTTCAATTTAACCTAGGTGATGCCTCGATTTTGGAGCATGGCTTCTCTCTGATCTAACATTTGTAGTGGTTCTACCTAAAAATATATTTCTAGTTCCACCTATGCCACATTCCAATCAATCATGTGAGAATTTTCATGAACATGCTTTTTCAATAAAGAGATGTGAAAATATGCACTTTTATATTACTAGGGAGTGCTAACTGATAAGACACTAACCCAACTCTAGCTAGTATTTCAAAGGGGCCATATAACCTTGGTGATAGCTTGGCACATGTTCCTAGTCTCAAAGTGCTCTTCTTTGGTTTTAGTTTGATATACACATGTTCTCCCACTTTAAATTACTTGTGCATTCTCTTTTGGTCTACATAACTTTTCTATCTATCTTGTGTAGTTTTCAAATTCTACCTTATTTTCTTTATTGTTGAGAATTTAATAGGGCAATGCATATGTTAATTCTCTTAACTTGATAACTACTTGTGTTATAGATTTTTACTTATTATATTTTATCTTTCTTATTTCAATGTACAATACAACAAACAACTACCAAAACAGTAACAACAATGACACGGTATGTAGGCTACAATTCAGGGCCAAAAGCCCTCCTCTTGAGGGGAAAACCCAAATAATCTCTTCTTATCTTTCAGATCTTTAAATTGAGGAATACCATGACCTAGACTTAGATAAATACCTCCAATATCAAGTCTTCATCAGCCTCCTGCTACAATATCTTCAACCTCCCAGTAAATCTGAAATTATGCCCCCAACAACTGCTTTTGCTTCACTAGGAGACTTCGATCTCCATCTAACTGCTCTTCCCTTGACCTCGCTTGCCTTGATTTGAGTCTTAGGGCTAGTAGGAAATGCCAAGATATCTTCACTTGCCTTCTTGCTCTCCTTGCTTAAAAATCGAACCTTAGACTTGCCCAGTGCAGAAACCCTAACTTTGCACTCCCAGAAGAAAGTAGAGAGACCAAAAACACTTCGAATTTTCTTGTCCTTCTTCTTCGCACTTCCTTCTTCATCCTTCTACTGCTTCCTTCTTCATATGAGATATTGGTGAGTGAATGATCCAAATGGAGGATGAGTTCCTCTTATATATAGGCTTCCTTCAAGGGTGGGCGTGGCTCTTCATGTAGGCCAACTTGAACTTGGAGGTATTTTGACATTTTCAAGACAAAATAAATTTATTTTACAATTTACAATGTGCCCATAAGGTCTTCCATATATAACAATGACTCTTATACCTAGGACAAACCCTAGAAGCACTCAATGGGTTAACCTATAAAATAAAAGAACTTGAGCATGAAACCCATACTCTAATAATAATAATAATTTCTTTTTCAATATACACACACACACACACACACACACATATATACATAGGAATACATTTCATACTAATGAAGACTGATCCTAGTTACACATTTTTAAACACTCCCTCTTAATTAGGGAGGTATTCATAGGAGCTACATGGTCATTCTCAATCTAAAGAGACCTCATAAGAAGAGTCAGATTGGTAGCTCATCTGTCTAGCATCATAATAACCAATAGTTTTATATAGAAAGGCCTTGACTAATAGCTCTTTCTCTCCACAATATCAAAGCACAACGTTGGCGAGACCAATGATGTGTAGACACCATCATCATTGTCCCTCCAAGGTACATACCCTGCCTAGGTGTTCCTAGAGTATGTGTTATAGACATATTTGGGCACTACAACCCCAATATTATATATCGGTAAACTAGGGCTCCTTAACCCCTAAAAATGTTGTTTCATACCATAAAGGATCATGGTCAACTAATTACATCATTCCCCAGAAGTTCCACCTGAAAAACCACTCATAACTGACCAAAACTAGACCATACTGATTGCTTCACTATCAGGGTGCTATGCATACTGACTCCTACACTAGCCAGGTGCAATGCATACTGAAGAGGCCTTCTATGGGGTGTCATGAGCGAGAATGGACAAATGTCCGAGACAGTTTGCTAAGTGGATGCTCATGGAATCTTCTAGAAACTACTCCTATGACACTTGCCTCTCTGAATTTTCCCAAGGATGAGTAAGAGATCCAAGAAATCTTCAAGTGGAACCAAGAACAACAAGTGAGATGACACTAATCAAAAACCCAGAGATGACTCGCACCCTTACAAACATCTATAAATGGATCCCTCATCTAAGAGATCTAGAGGCTGGAATCTTGTAATTTGTAAGGAAGTGCTGATAGTTTGTATCTGAGAAAGAGTATTCTATTGTTGGGTGATCTTGCTTTTCATGAGGTGAAGAGGGCTTTGATGCTGGCAAGATGGTGCTAGATCAGACCGCTGGGTTGTAATTCTCCCTTCTATTTTAATAAAGTTCTTTGAGTTTTCCTCCATACAATCGTGTATTTGTGAATCTTGTTATTTGTGAATGCTATTGTATGTTCAATGTATTTCTGATTCTGCATTGTTTATGATATAATAGATCAAGATGCTTTGATGGTGTTTTTTTACTTTGTTTCTACAGGTATTCTCTAAGCAGGACAAGTAGGAGGGGATTTGCAAGCTCTATCAAGGGGGAGAGAAATCAAGAAAGGAGTCAAGCGGAAGATCCAGGTTGGTCCCTTTGCTTCTCTCTTATCTATCATACATAAAGGAAATCACAAATTGCTTTGATTGTTTGTTTCTAGGATAATTGCCAATCCTAGTGGGGCTAGCAGATCGAAAAGACACTAGTTTTCCTGGAAACAAAATTGAAACTCCACTGGGGAACAAATAGTTTGTTTGTTTGTTGTTGTTTTTTTCTTTATAAACTATAGACGGAGCCTGAAGTTAGCTAGATAGCCTTAGAACTGCTCTTGCTCTGCAATTGCAAAGTAGATGAATGCTGCTTCATTCAATCTCCGGTTTAGTTTATGAGCTGAACATCTGAATTACAAGCATTCTAGATGCCCTGTTGGTAGCTCAGTAACCTCTCAATATCATTTCTCTGTACTTTTCTCTCTACTGTCCATCATATCTCAGCTTAAATCACTGAAATCAGCTGCAAATTTGAGCCAAAACCCACTTCAGTTATGCTCTCTGGCCCATCACACTGTCTGTCACTATCAACCAGTATGCATCGCACTTCCTGAGTGTAGCAGGTGCGATTCATACTTGTTTCTGTGAGTCATAGGTGTGATTCCTGATTGAACCTATTTCTCCCCTTGAAATTTGGTGTTTTTTGTCCTTGCTTTTAGTTTTGTTTAGTTGATTTACTGCTTATGAACAATGTCTCGTTACTGAAGCCTGCTTGCATTACATAGATCAGCCTCCATTGATTAGGATTAGTAAAAAATTTTGTGTATTTGTCCATCATTTACAATCCTTTGTCGAAAAGTTTCTTAAATCGATTTGTCGTTTTGATACAAAAAGTGTCGTAACTGTCGTTTTGTGTCAAAAAGAGGAGTGTCGTAAAGTCTTCCTTCTCTAGATAGTCGATTGAACTTTTTGTCTCGTATTTGATTTGTTTTGTTGATATTTGAAGTGTCAAAAGCTTTTTCTATTCGAAATTGAAAAGTGTCGTATAGTCTTCCTTTCTATTTTGAAAAATAAATTGTCGAAATGTCGCTTTGAGTAAAAATATTTCAGATCTTTACTGCATTTAGTTTTCTTTTTTGGCATTTTCACATTAAAGAGAACGAAAAAAAATGCATGCATTTAGACTATGTGTGAAAAATGATTTAGGAAAAGTGCATTTAGTGTGTGCTATTTGCTCTTTGTTTGAAAGAGTCGTGATCTTCTTTCCTTACTAGCTAGGATTTTCATTGCTAAAAATAAACAACGATTGTTTATCATTGTAGACTGCATATTTAGGAATTTTAAATCTACATCACGTGGTGAACCATTGAAAGGAAAACTTTTAAGCAAGATTAACTCTAAAATAAATTTCAATGAACTTAACAATGCTTTGGAACCTAACGCAACACATCTAGAGGTCTAGCTAGGGACGTGTTCTGGCGTCGTAAAATCTAGTAACTATCATTTTCGTTGAAGGTTGGGTGATTCCTCCTCTTTGATACAACAAGTGCTAGCACAGACTTGTGCTCCTCGTACCATCATGTATATATTGGGAGACTACAATAGGCTTGTATCCTTTATCCATAGGAAGTTGTGTCTGCCGCCCTATCGATTGCAATGCACTGAACACAACATTCAGGAAGATTGACTGTCGTACATAAGTCCTTGGTAATTTCTCTTTAATTTATCACCAAGGTGTATTTTGCAGTTTTGCGATTGGTTTGGTAATCCCTCTATCTACATCTCTAGAGTAGTCACTTTCGTTCCTTTTCAACTCTTTAAAAGAAAAGGTCCATCTGAGCACTTGTCACTTCAGGTTCATTAAAAATCGAAGGGGACTCTTTAGCTTTTTCTCGACTCTTAAAAATTGACAAAGCAAAAGTTGTGTCAAAGCGTCTTTAAAATTTATTAAATTTGGAATAACATCCCTGTTTCCTTCGTTGATCTTAGGTTGAGATAATGGAGTCCACCAATCAAGAAATCCCTCTCGAGGGGAATCCTAGTCCCTTTACATCTTGGGTAAATATTGGTGCTCCTCATATGGCCACTTTGTCCCTTCCGGGACTTACCATTGGCCTGCCAGTATGGCTATTCTCAACCTCTGTCGTTCAAAGCACCATGATTCCTCAGCAATCGAAACAACATCCAGTTGATACTGAAGTTGACCCTTCACCTTCCTCTTCGTTTGTTTCTCCCTCCCCTTCTTCATCTTCACTTGGTGAAAATAGTGATGCTAGTAACCAAGTGCCTGAGAAGAAGAAGAAAGGGAAGGAGAAGAAGAAGAAGTCGGTTAAGCAAGGGGGAAACCATTCAGCATCTAGTGAAAATCTGCACAATAAGCTTTTCAAACCTAAAGATCCATGCATAATTTGTAGAGGAGACCATTTACATCGAGAATGTCCATGCATTCTTCGGATCTTGAGAGAATGGTCCCCCATTCGCACCAAGCGGTGTCGTCAACCTCTGGTGATAAAGTTGACAGCACACCATCAACTAGTAATAATGGGCAGAGAAGAAAGGTCCAAATTCCATGTAAGTTATGTGAAGGGGACCATTCCCTTCCCCATTGTCCTTTTTTTGATGAAGCCAAAGTAGTCTTGCATAACCGTCCTACTTCAATACAACGACTTCCATCTGGATACAGGAAACTCTCCCCAAGTCCTTTACTAGTTGAAAATCCAACTGACATAAATCAACCGTCGGTCGAAACACCTTTCGTTGAAATTGAATATTCTGAGTCCATACCGAACCAAAGTCAATAGGTCGAGATGGTAGTCGACCCAATTTTACCTTCAGAAGGTCCACCTTCAAATGATACAATTCCCGAAGAGAGTGAGAACGATACTGTTCAAATTCTTTTTTTTCACTTTAGAGTTCGATGAACTTGGGGGCAATCCACCCATTCCTCCACAACAGGAAGAGAATCCCTCAGTTCTCGCTACTTGAGAGGTTCATTCAACCGTTTATTCGGTTCCACCTCCAAGCAACCTAGTCACTTCCTTCGATTGGAATTGACTAGCAAGATCCCGAATTCCTTCTAATGTACCATTCCAGATCATAGTACAAGTTTAAAAAATGATTGTGTCTAGCACTATCATAGATGAACGGGCATCAGTGAGTATCCTTTCCTCCACTGCTTGGAAAGCTCTTGGTTCGCCATCGCTTATGCCTATTACACAGAATTTTTCAGGCTTTAACAAAGGAACCAGTCGACCATTAAGAATCCTTCCTAAGTTACCAATTACTTTGAGAAGGAAAACCGTTCACTTGAACGTGATGGTATTCCAAGGGCCGTTAGATTACAATCTACTCCTTGGGTGTAACTTTGTTTACAACATGGAGGCTATTGTTTCAACACTCTTTCGAGTGATGTGTTTCTCGCATGAAGGCGGAATCGTCACTATTGACCAACTTTCATTTCTGGGCTCAAACATAGCTCCAAGTCAAAAATCATCTCTAAATGGTCCTTTTGCATCAAGAGTGTCTCTTCAACCTTCATTCTATCCACCTAATTACCGCGAGTAAACTGGTGAATGTAACGAAGCTTAGGGGGCATGCACCCTTGTCTATTTTAAGACGAACCCAGCTGAAAAGATAGGTTTTCCTGTAGGTTATGTTATTGGAAGTGTCGTCCCACACCATTCACCTTTTTCCATTATGTGGATGAAGCCCAGGAAGTGTTTTGTCTAAATGTTGACGAAACCATCCTACCATATGAATTTCCCTGTAAGTTAAGTGATTGGTCTGACACACCATTCACCTTTGTCTATTTTATGGACAAAGCCAAGGAAGTGTTTTGTCTGCTCTGCTGACGAAAACAATCCTACTTAACCACAGTGATCTCCATATGGTTACTGGAGACTCTCCTTTTCTCGATGCCTGGGGGCATGCAAGCCTTTTTATGCAAGCTAAAAACGACCAATTTCATTTTTTTTAGCCTTTTATCTTTTTAGCTTTTTAGCTTTTTAAACTTCTTATGTTAGGTGATTCGTCTAAAAAACCATTCACCTTTGTCTTTGTCGTGGACAAAGCAAAGGAAGTGTTTTGTCCAACTGCTGATGAAACCATCCTACCTAATCTCAGTAGTTCCTTAGCTTTTTAGTTTTTCTAGCTTTTTAGTTTTTGTCTTTTCTAGTTTTTTAGTTTGGTCATTTTTAGTTTGCACAAAAAGGAAATCTAAAAACTAAGCATAGTTTCCACAAGGTTCAAGCTCGTTAAAAAATGAACCTGCATCCCTTGAGCATATGTCTCTGCAAGGTTCAAGCTCATTAAAAAATGAACCCGCATCCCACTGAGAATATTTTCTCCCGGTTCAAGCTCATTAAAAAATGAATCCACCCTCGGTAAATAACCTTCGTCATTGCCATCATATCAGCCTTTCGAGCCTTGGTTGTGTTCCTGCCATCACCTCCATTATTTGGTTGATCATACACTTCCACTTGATTGTTTACCTTTTTGAGGAACAACTATGATGAGTGGTCCTGTTATCCACCCTCTTCACGTCACCATGTTTTTAGAAGTTCCAAGCTCACCCAGAACCAGTTGCTACCCTAAACGCCAAACGAGTCCTAAACTCTTTTCAGACTCGTTAAATATGAAAATATTGTCGAGCTATTGGCCTTTCCAACTCGTTAAAGTAAGGGGAAGTTCCATCCCTCCTGTATATTTTAATATTTTTCACACGTGAGGGATTATTTCATGAAAAAGTTTGAGTGCTTGTCTTTTTCGGCTCGCTAAAGTGATCGAAAAGTCATCCCTTTCATATTATTTTATCCTTTTTCGGACTTAAGGGATTATGCTATGAAAAATAACTGCTGGAGTTTCCTTTTTTTCCCTTTTCAAACTCTCTAAACATGAAAAGGACCGAGTTGTCTTTGTCATTAAACTCGTTAAAACAATAGCGACAAACTTGTCCACCCAGACAAGAATGAGTTTCATTATCACTAGGATCGCTAAAACATAGCAACAGGTTTTCCCGAAGGGAAAATTATAGAACAAGAATATGTTATCCTCCTCAAGCTTGACAAAAATAAAGAGGTATTGGTCAGCAATGATTGGGGAAAAGGGGAAGAAAACTTGAAGAATTTTATTGGTAGCAGGTCACTCTTGAACATGACACTTTCAATCCATCGCCATGATTGAGTCAGGTTGGGTTTATTTTTTTCACCAGTCATATCACCATTGGTCCTCCACACCATCCATCTTTTGGGGTTAACACTGCCAATCCATCTCATTGTCGCCGATATGTTCACGAGAAGTCATTCAGAGAATTCACCATCCAGTTAATGCCTCATCCACAACAATACCTTCACCCCCCATTTTTCATGACCGCCATTCCTGAACCTTGTGTCATCAGATCATTTTCACCTCCAAAAAATCATTTGACTCGTTTCGTGTCGTAGATGTGGGATACATTAAGGCCCTCCTACGATGAGTCACTTCTTGTTGACATCAGCTCATTATCCAAGCAGTTGACTTAGAAACAACCCTTTCAGTACTTTGAATCTTGCATGCCTCAATGGCAAGTTTCTCACTTCGAACGACAGATTGACATCAATGGCCTTCGACCGAAAGATTTTTCTTGGTGTTAGACATCGGATCATATATTCACACCATGTGAATTGTACTGTAGTACCTTCAGGGTCATTATCATTATCGGTGATTCCTCTCGTGTCTGTTAACGGCTTACATTATTGGCAGGTAATCAGGTGATGTCTTTCCATGTTCGACTTCAGGACATCTTTTCACATGGATCGACTTGTACATCGGGTGAAGATTAAATGATTTTTAAGACCCTGCATCTAATTTCATCCATCCGGGCTACGACATATTCAGGAATATAAAGTCATCAAATGTACACAGAAGTTGCACAGATGATCATCCAAGCTAGGAATCAGCAGCCTGCAACTACAGACGATTATCTGTTCTATGTACATGAAAATGAATTTATAAAGCTGAGCATGGGAATGCCCGCCTCAGCTAGATCATGAAAATAATATGATGATGATGTATTGTATTGTATCTTATATAGGTCACCTTCCAGTTCGAATACCTCGGATCCTCATGATAAAGCATTTCACTCGACATCAAAGATTTATGACTTCAGGCTTTAGAGGGCAAATGTTATAGACATATTTGGGCACTGCAACTCCAATATTATATGTTGATAAACTAGGGCTCTTTAACCCCTAAAAGTGTTGTTTCGTACCCTAAAGGATCATGGTCAACTAATTACATCATTCCCCAAAAGTTCCACCTGAAAAACCACTAATAACTGACCAAAACTGGACCATACTGACTGCTCCACTATTAGGGTGCGATGCATACTGACTCCTACACTAGCCAGGTGCGATGCATACTGAAGAGGCCTTCTGTGGGGTGCAATGAGCGAGAATGGACAAATGTCTGAGACAGTTTGCTAAGTGGATGCTCATGGAATCTTCTAGAAACTTCTCCTATGACACTTGCCTCTCTGAATTCGCCCAAGGATGAGTAAGAGATCCAAGAAATCTTCAAGTGGAACCAAGAACAACAAGTGGGATGACACTAATAAAAAACTCAGAGATAACTCACACCCTTGTAGACATCTCTAAATGGATCCCTCATCCGAGAGATCTAGAGGCTAGAATTTTGTAATTTGTAAGGAAGTGCTGATAGTTTGTATCTGAGAAAGAGTATTGTATTGTTAGGTGATCTTGCTTTTCATGGGGTGAAGAGGGATTTGATGCTGGGAGGATGATGCTGGATCAGACCGCTGGGTTGTAATTCTCCCTTCTATTTTAATAAAGTTCCTTGAATTTTCCTCAATACAATCGTGTATTTGTGTTATGAAACCAGCTCAAGAAAAGATAGAAAAGATAGATCAACGCCTTAGAATTCAGCCTCTTCGAGGGGGAAACCTCCTTTACATTACATAAATGAACAATTCTTGGATGATTCAAATGACAAAACCTCCTTTCTATATATAGGAGTCTAAGGAGTCACAATATAATCCAGCCGACCTAACAATAATAATATAAAGCCACAAAAATAACAATAGAGGGATTCTATGGGGCACAGTAATAACAATATGGGGGTAATAGGGGCACAACAATATTAATAAGAGGTATAACTACAATAGTAATGGGGTAATCACTAGTATTATAGGGACCCAACATGCCCCTCTCCTTCAAAAAAGTGTTGTCCTCAACGTTTGAGTAGTTCTGGATACTTCTGCATAAAATTCTCATCCTCCTATGTGGAATCTTCAGCGGATAAGTTCTTCCACTTCATAAGATACTCTGAAATTGAACGATTGCGTAGTTGTCGAGTTCTTGTTTCTGTGACTGCTTCCGGTTCCAATATAATTTTTCCTTCCTCGTCAAGTTCTGGCAATATTGTTTGAACTGCGAGCTTGTCGCCTATAACCTTCTTTAAACATGAAACATGGAAAACTAGGTGCAATCGAGAAGCTGCAGGAAGCTCCAATTTGTATGCCATAGTACCAATCTTTTGCAACACCTTGTACGGACCATAATACTTTGGTGATAATTTGTTATCCTTATTAGCTTGCTTGAGGGACATTTTCTTATATGGTTGTAGCCGTAGGAATACCCAATCACCTACATCAAAACTTCTTTCACTGCGATGTTGATCTGCCTGTTGTTTCATTCTATTATGTGCCAACACGAGGTTATCCTTTAAGAGTTGGAGGACTTGTTGTTGATGTTCGATGTGATGTTCCACAAATTGGGTCATTTTTGTTGCTGTATGGAAGGAAGTGTTATACCACCATTCAGCTAGAGGCAACCATTTGACCCATTGTGTCTGTTTATCAGATACAAAGCAACGAAGATATCCTTCCAAACATTTGTTTACTATCTCAGTTTGTCCATCAGATTGAGGATGATAAGATGACCTATGAGCTAACTGAGTACCAAGACAAGAAAATACTTTTGTCCAAAAATTTCCAGTGAAAATGGGATCTCTGTCACTTACAATAATCTTTGGGTTTCCATGTAGCTTTTGAATTGTTTCCATAAATGCAGTAGAAACTGTAATGGATTTAAATGGATGTGATAATGCACAAAAGTGTGCATACTTGGTAAGTCTGTCAACTACCACCATGATGACACTCTTTCCCTCAGACTTGGGTAAACCTGTGATAAAATCCATTGAAACCTCCTCCCAACGTTGGCTTGGAATGGATAAAGGTTGTAATAGACCTGGTGTCTTAATTGTTTCCACTTTATTTTGTTGGCAAACCAAACATTCTGCCACAAACTTTTGAATATCTGATTTAAGGCCATCCCAAAAAAATTCCTTCTTAACCCTGTGGTAAGTTTTTAAAAATCCTGAGTGCCCTCCTAAGGGAGAAGTGTGCAATTCCATAAGAATCTTTTGTTTTAGCTGTGAATTCTTACAAAGGTATAAGCGATCTTTGTACCATAACGAATCATTTTGCTAGCTAAATGTATCAGACATACTGGAATCTTGTTGTAACTTTCGAATAAGTGCCCACACTTCTTCGTCATTCTTCCATTCCTCCCTTGCTTCGTTTATCCAATCTGGTTGGATAATAGAAATGGCACACAACAATGCTTCCACATCCTCATCCTTTCTTGAGAGTGCATCTGCCACCACATTTTGCTTCCCTTTTTTGTAGATGATTTCAAAGTCATAACCCAACATCTTTGTGACCCACTTTTGTTGCTCTTCAGAGGATAATCTTTGTTCTAAAAAGTATTTAAGGCTATCATGATCCGTTTTTACCTTGAAGTGTCTTCCCATTAGGTAGGGTCGTGTTGAGGGCCCTAAAATCGGGTCAACAACAAGGGGGATACCCACCCGGTCGGGAACCTGGTTGGCAGCTCCGTGCCCGTTTGGTGTAGCAGGTCCGACTGGGGATAACGGGACCAGCTTCTCGTTCTAAGGGGGTGTGTGTGTGTAGAGTTTAGTGATGTGTGTGTGTGTAGAATATGATAATGAAAATATGGAATTGTTTCTAAGCTAATCTAGTTCTGAACTCTGAGAGTGAATTTTATACTACTTTAATCTATAAAGAATAACACATCTAATCTACGCTAACCCGGGATAGAACTTTTTCCATTATGCGATCTAGAAAGGTTTCACACAATAACTGGTAATGAAGATTATTCAGCTATTATGAGAATATAAATCAATTAAGATGAACCATCCTGCATAAAAAGTTAAGCAGAACGATTGTGAACAGCATATCGCATAATCAGTTATTCATGTATTAAGCACAAATCAATGACTCCACCGTACAAAAGTGCCAAATGGTAGTCCACTCATTCATACGTTAACATATAAACAACATCAGCTGTATATTACTCTAAGAATGCAAGCAGAAACTCGTCAAGAGATAAAAGTACCATTTATGACTGACTTTATACTCACAGACCTGAAGCAATAATGATCTATTTCTACTTACTTCTAATGCCTACTAAGAGTACAGAAGTGCAACATCAGTAGCAGGTATTAAAATGCAAACGTAAATAAATCTTGATCCGTCCATTCATCAAAAACCCCCTCCGAGGGTGCAAAAGTGCATGTTCTGAGGACAAGTTTTTTGACAAATTTCCGGACCCTTCTCCAATGCAACGAGAAGGGTTAAATACTACTAACCGGCTAATTTTAATTACACAAATTGAGGGAACGGCTTCAAATGACCGCCCTTTTACTAAAAGAAAATTTATTTCTAAAAATCAAATCTAATTTCTAACAGTTTCTGTATCTGTTCTTTAGTGTTGTAAGCAATGCGTTGTTCGCCCTGAAAGCGTCGGCTGGTTGTCCTTTCCTTTTGTTCGAGCTTGATAATTAGAAATAACAAGAGCTGGCACCTCTTTCTGACAGGCTAGAAGATATTTTCGAAAACCTTTCTCTGGCTGGGTGTATTCGCTGTGCGCACACTTAGTACAACCTAGTTTCTTCTCGAACTGATTTTGCTATTGCTATTTTGGTTTCCGGTCGTGCGAATGACTCAATGAGTTAGAAGTCGCGCTGTATGGACAGTCCCCTGTTTCGAGAATTGTTTCCGTTCTTTGTTCCAGGCTTTTCTGGAGCGTCTTCCTTCTCTTGCGCTTCTTTCTCTGCTTTACCAAGTCTGAGCTTCAGGATCTTTTGTAAACACGCTGCTTTTGTGCGCCTTTGACTCTGAGTCTTGGACAGTCTATTTTCATCAGTGCCTGTTGGGCGATATTCTGGAATCCGCGGTTCTGCTGCATGCGGCATCCAATTGCGGAGGCATCTTCTCTCTGTTGCCTTATTGGCGCTCTTCCCTTAGATGTTTCCTGCATATAGATTTATATCAGTAGCATGTCTTGCAGTTTATGCAAAGAAGAAGGGAAATGACGAAAAGATTGACATGAAAGCATTAAATTCTAATGAATGCGTAATTCTGACATTCATCATGACTTGACTCTTCGATAAATGCGATGCAATCATTTCTGGATACTCAAGCATGCGGCCATTAATTTCCCGTAAGGTGCGCGCCTAATTTTGGGCTCACAGATCATGCTAAGAAATGCCTGCGATGAATGATTTCTGCGATTTGCATCGCAGTCTTGAAAATTTCGATGTAAATAGGTGGCGTCGCAGCAATTGACAGTCTCATTCATCGCAAACCATAGGTCGCAGATCGCAGCTTTGCATGGTCGCATATCGCAATATCGCAAGATCGCAAGGTTTTCGCTTTGTCACTTCGTGTTGCTCATGCGACATTGCGACGTGCGACATCGCATATCAGCCGTCGGCCTTTCTTTAGTTTCTCCCTTTTCAAGCGCTTTTAATGCTCGCGATGCGATGGGTTCTCGCGTCGCTCGTTTTTAGTGCGTTTATGCGCTTTGGGAAAGCGCTCTTTTTTCCTTTGCGACGCGATATAGCTCTTAGGGGGTTGATACAAAAGATTTTTTTTCAAACAAAAATATTTTTTGGATTTTTTGGTTAAGGATCCCCTTTTGCTTGATGTTATTACTAATATCAAACAAAGAGGGGGGTTGTTGGTGACCACAACAATGGCGATTCACTGTGAAGAACCAGTTATCTCTGCATTTCTATTGACCGTTCACTTCCGAAACAACAAAATTTTTTATATGTCTAAATTTTGTTATGGACAGATAGAGTAGATTACCCCTCACCTTGTCGACGATATTTTGTCTCAACCTTTTTACATCTCAATTTCTTGCTTCCTCAGGTTTCTTCTTGCACTTGCATCAGACATTACTTGGTCTTGATAAAAGATAAAATAAGGTCTTCTCTGCGTACTGGCTTAAAAGTATGCTCATTTGTCGTAGGTAGAGCCTCTGCTGCCCGCAAGCGTCCATAGCCTCGACAGGGTTACCATATTATCCAGCAATGATCCTTTTTCTTGCTTTGAGGTTACTCGCAACATTCCAGAGAAAAATCCTTTTTAACACACTTTTCCTTTTTTAATTCTCTAAAGAACAATGTCTTGGTTTGGTGGCCAAATTATGACACAGTCATTCACTCGATTTACACTTTTGCTGAACAAGCCGGCTCGTGATGAGACCTCTTGTCTTTTGATTGCAACAATCTTAAGTCGTTGCCCTATTTTGATAGACAGTATTGGCAAAGTCAGCAAGTTATAATATATGTGATCATGATAACCCGGCTCGTGATGAGACCTCTTATTCTTTGAGATATAGTGTTTTGCTTGGATTGTTTCTCTGGATGCTGTAGTTTCCTTTTTGCAGGGAGGAAGTCATTGTTTTTCCTTAAGAAAGCTCTGGACAACAATAATAGATTTTTTGAAAACAACAGCTTTGCAGAGAATGCTTATTTTATTATTGATGATACCCTTCATGGTGCTGATACACAACAATTCTTTTACCAGAGGTTGCTTTTGTCAAAGTTTTTTAGAGGTTGAAACGAGTATCGTAATCAAAGTGAAGTTAACTCTATTTGTCAATAATAAAATTCAGATTTTTCAAAAATTTTGCTATTTGTACAAGCGAAATCAAAATCTGATAGAGAATTGGCGTGCTCTTTCATGAATCCTTTTTAAATGATCATCTACAACGGGTTTTATTCAAAAGAGAAAAGCAAAACAAAAATAAAAACTAAAAACTAAATCTATCCTACAAAAATTAGAAGATTTCTCTTCTATGGAAAATATAATTTAAGAATCAGTCCATTGACAGGTAAAGAATCTCTCCTTCCTGCCAGATCCTGCAATACGAATGTAGATGGGCCTACGACTTCCACAATCTGAAAAGGGCCAAGCCACAGCTTTTGAAATTTTGTATGTTTGCCCTTTTCTTCATGAGCCGTATCCCATTTCAAAACTAAATCACCCATCTGAAAGTTTTTTCTGGTTATGATGCTTGAGTCAAAAGAAGATTTTATTAGCGCTTGGTGATGAGCATGGGTTTTCCTAGCTTGTTCTCTTTGTTCTTCTAGTTTGATTATTTCCATTTGTCTTAATTGTAATGAGGAAGTAGGTACTTCATCGATGTATTGCACTAAAGACAAAGAGGGAATGACTAAGTGAGTCGGAAGAACCACTTCCCTCCCATAAACTAAATTAAAGGGAGAAGTGCCTATTGAAGCTTTCTTTGTGATTCTATCAGCCCATAAAGCATTTACCAGCGCTTTGTGCCAATTCCTTTGGTTTTGGTCAACTGTTCTTTTGATAATTCTGATTAGGTTCTTGTTTGTTGATTCAGCCAATCCATTACCTTGCGGATAGTAGTTAGCAAAATATTTCAATTTGAACCCTCTTTTAAGTGCAAACTCAGTCATAGCATTTCCAGAAAAATATGAAGCGTTATCAAACATTAAGGCCGTTGGCAATCCAAACCTAGTTATGATAAATTGGTCTATGAATTCAATAATGTTTTCAGAATGAACTGTCTTGAGAGGAACTGCTTCTACCCATTTGGTAAAATAATCAGTTGCCGTAAGGATATACTTATGCTGCTTAGAAGAGTGAGGAACGATCTCACCTATTATGTCCAAGCCCCATTGACTGAATGGTTGGTCGATGTTGACCGGTTGTAGCGGCATGGATGGTTTCCTTTGTTTTCCTGCAGCAGTCTGGCAGACTTGGCATTTCCTTACGTGATTGTATGAGTCTTTGAACAGCGTGGGCCAATAATATCCTGCACGCAAGATTTTGTGTGCAGTCGCATCTCCGGCATAGTGTCCACCTGTTGGTCCATCGTGAAGTTCCTGCAAAACCTTTTCGGCTTCAGTTTTCTCAAGACACCTAAGGAGTACAGAATCGTAATTCTTTTTAAACATGACATCATTTATGAGCTGGTATTGTTTAGCTTTTAATCTCAGAGCTCTTTTCTTGGTATGATCCAGATGTGATGGAGCATACCCGTTCTTAAGAAAATAAATGGTGTCAGCATATAATGATTCTGCATCGTTTAGGCTTACCTCATATGCTTGTACCTCTTCAGATGAGTTCTCTGGGATTTGCGATGCTCCGGCTAACATCTTGCAGAAGCCTTGACCTCTTACGATGTTTGCTGGTTTGATCTCAAGATCATATTCTTGTAAAGCGGTAATCCAATTAACTCTCTTCTCGCCCACGTCTTTCTGCACCAAAAGGTTTCTTACCGCTGGAAACGGCACTACGACTTTGGTGTGGGCTTTAAGCAAGAAAGGTCTGAAATATTTGATTGCTTTGAAAACAGCATATGCTTGTTTCTCTACGTCTGAGTAATTAATTTCATCACCTTGTAAGTTCGAGCTAAAGAATGCAATTGGAGCTTCCGCTTTCTCTTGATTTGCTTGGGTCAAAATCGCGGCATAGGATTTCTCTGAGGCAAAAGTGTATAAGATGAAAGATTCTGAAAAATTTGGGGTGGCCAAAGATGGAGCATTGATGATAGCTTGTTTGATTAAGTTAAATGCTTCGTGCTCATCTAGACCCCATTTGAAAGTTAAATTCTTTTTTATCATATTTTGTAAGGGAGAAATAATACGTGAAAAATCCGGGACAAATCTTTTGACAAAATTGATCTGTCCAAGGAAGGATTGCATGGCTTTCTTGTTATGAGGTATGGATATTTCGGAAATTTCCTTGATTCTGTCGGGTTCTATGTGAATACCGGATTTCGACACTATGAATCCGAGCAATTTCCCTTCGCTTAACGCAAAGAAAGATTTCTTCGGGTTGAGCGAAATCCCATACCTCAAGCATCTTTGAAAGATTTGCTTCAAATCTTTGAGGTGGTTGTTTCGATTTTTGGAGTACACTGTTATATCATCCAGGTAAATCACTACTGATTTATTGACTAACCCTTTAAACGCGATGTCCATGGCTCTCTGAAAGGTAGCTCCGGCATTGATCAGACCAAATGGCATCTTCCGATATGCATAAGTTCCCCATTTGGTTCGGAACGTAGTCTTTAACTGATCATCGGGATGCACCAGTACTTGATTGTATCCTGAGAATCCATCCAGGAATGACATTAATTCTGAGCCTGCTACTGCCTGTAGAATTTGCTCCATAGGTGGGAGGGGAAAGTTATCTTTTTGACAGGCTTTGTTGAGATTTCGGAAATCAATACAGATTCTAATGTCTCCGTTTTTCTTCCTAACGGGCACCATATTGGATACCCATTTAGAATGCCTGACGGGGAAGATTATTCTGGCTCTCAACAACTTATTAAGCTCAGCTTTTATCTGATTTTCTAGGTTAGGGTGTATTTTTCTGAGCTTCTGCTGGACAGGTTTTTCATTGTCAATCATAGGGATAACATGTTGAATGATAGAAGTGTTGTAAGTCTTCAGCTCATCGTAATTCCAGGCAAAAACGTTTTTGTATTGTCTCAGAAGACAGATATATGCTGATTTTTCTTCAGGGGCTAGAGCCTGGCTTAGGTTAACGTTCTGTGGCTTCTGATCGGTCCCTAGGTTTACTAATTCATAGTTCAGGGTAGAACTGCAAAGTTTAGCATTGGCGGACCTTTTAAACCGACTTTTCAAATCATATAGATCTTCTAGCTTGACCACCGATTTCGGTATAGCATTGTCAGAGCTATTTTGTTGTATTTGATGATCATGATGGTCTTCGTCGATTATCTGATTTGAGTAGGATCCTTCAGAAGTAAGGAAATTTACGATGTCAGGATCGTCGTTGAACACTCTCCAATTGGTGATATTGTCAGGGATGGATGGTTTAAAGATCAATTCTATTGAAAACCTATCAGGACTAAAATCTTCAGAAGGGATAAGTCTAGAGGCTACGTTAGCTAACAGGTCTGCGCTCGCGTTTTGAATTCTTGGAATTGACGAGATGTTGAATGCTACGAAATGTGCAGTGAGATCTTGAACTCATGATTGATAATGCTTTAAATGACTTGACAGGCAATGTATGGTGTTACGTACCTGTTTTACAACGATCTCCGAATCTCCAAAGACTTGAAGATACTTAACGTTCAATCCGATTGCTTTGTATAGGCCTTGAACCAAGGCTTCGTACTCCGCTGTGTTGTTCATGCAATCGAACTCAAGTCTGCATGTGAGCATAATCTTGTTCCCGTCTGGGTTAATCAGAACGCATCCTGCTCCTGCTCCCTCATTTGATTTAGATCCGTCAAAATATAATTTCCAAAATAAAGATGTATTTACAGAATTATCTAAAAAACTAAAACATTTTGAGTCATCAGTTTGTGAGAAATTTTCAACTTGGGATAAAACTGAATTCTCTAAGTATGGTGAAATATGAGTATTGAAATTACCTAGGAAAGAATCTATTGCGTAATTGCCTACAATGCTGCTATTGTACGTTATGGCCTCATTTTCTCCTTCCAGTTCTGTCACTATGTATTTTTGGTGCAACTCTCGTTCAACCTTTACCTGATTTGGTTTACCATTGTATGGTAACCACATGTGCGACCAATCGGTTGAAAAATATCCGTGGAGTTTTTTCGACCAATCCCTGCTAAGAATCAAACCATAGAACTCAGGGATATCAGCTACTAGAATGTCGATAACCTGACACTCTTTCGGGTTAGACGACAATCTTATGGTCACCTGATTGAGTTCACCAATCACTTCGACTTGGGATCGATCAAGTTGAACTATGCGTACTGCGGATTTTTGAGGTTGCACATTCAATTTAGCACATATTGACCTGGGTAAAATATTCGTTGAAGCACCAGAATCGACCAAGCAATTGTGCACGTTTTTGTTGAAGATTTCATATGTGAGAAGAAAAGGAGTATGAGATCTTGATTTTCCTCCAATCAAGGCGATGTCATTTGGATCAATTTTATTGATCGTGTTGGTTGGAGGCCTTCCCAGATTGTGGGAAGCTACCGCTGTAGGTAAAGATGTAGTAGGCACAACATGTAATTCTTTCATCATTATTTTCTGCTGGTGTTTCAATTTACTCAATTCATACAGAGTGATATTAGCCCTAGTCTTCTTCATGTCATCAATGATGTTATACTCCATTTCATCTGACACTATTAGTGTTCTTGATGGAGGCGTTTGATCAGATTGGACTGGGCTAATCTGGGTCGCTTTAGCAGTTGTCTTTTTTGTTGCGACCTTTTCTTTTGTTGCAGGGCTTGCGCCCTTTTGTTTTGGGGTAGTTATGGGAGGATCAAGTTGATTTTTGCTTCTCGTGCTAACAGGAAATGCTTCTTGGTCCTCTTCTTGTGGGAGGATGAAGTCCCACATTCCTTGTAGTTCTACGACCTCTTCCTCGTCGGTCTGCCCTTCAGTGGTATTCTCTTCTTCTTCGTCTTCTTCAGATTCAACGTTTGAGACAACACTAGGTGGTCTTACCTCCATGGGAGGATTTCTTTTAAAAGTCCTAAAGGGCTTTTTCGAAGAAGTCTCTGCTACTTGTTTCTTAATATCAATCATCTCATTTGACATGGTTTTCAACACTTTTTGTAATCCTTCCAAATCGAAAGGATCTTTCGTTTGCTTCTTCTTGGTGTCTTCTTTGAAAGAGATCTTCTTAGATTTGCGTTCTTCTATAGCAGATCTCTTTTCTAGGGCTACCACGCGTTTTTCCACTGCTAATGCTTCTGTCAAGTTGTCGACTAAGGTGGTCTTGTTTCCCTATCTACGAAGGTAGCCAAGTTTGGAGGTAAAGCTGTGATGTACCATTCACATCTTACTTCCTCGCTGGGTTGTGAGGTAGCGGGGATTTTGTTGAGGATCTTATTGAACCGTAAGTTAAAATCTTTAATGGGTTCTCTAGCCTCAGCCTTAAGATTAGATAGGTCACTGATCAATGTCGTCGTGGATCTGTCATCACCAAACTTGGTGAGGAACTGACTTTGAAAAATGTCCCAGCTAGTGATGGATCCGGAAGGTAACGAAAAGTACCATGACCCGACTGTTCCTTGCATTGTATAAGGGAACAGCCGGACAACAGCGTCTTCGTTAGTGACTCCGTTGAGATTAACAGAAAGCATGAAATTATTAATATGTTCCTCGGCTAGCATGCCTGCTTCCGGATTGAATTTAGGCAGCCATTTCTCAAGATGGGCCGGTATAGGGCTCAGGGGTGGAGGCATTAAAACCGCCCTAGGATTGTTCCATGGAGACTGGGCCATCGTTGAGCTGCTAGTTAATGGAAGTGTAGGAGATGAATTCTGATGCTGAGAAGATGAAGATATTAAGATCTTTAATGTTTGAAGAGGAAGGTTTGTAGAAGATGGGTGAGTGAGTTGGAATGAAAGAGTGGGTGGTTGACTTCGCGGTGAGGGAGTTGATATGGACGAAGTGGATGAAGGAGTCCGACTGTCAGACTCTGGTGGTGTTTTCCTTGCTCTTTTCCTGGTAGGGAGAGGGAGTTCACTTGGTTGTATGCCAAAATTTTCACTCTTTGATCTGGTAAGGGGATGAGCAGGGTTATACTGCGAAGTCACGCTGCTTTTAGATTTATCAGACTTCTGGTTAAAAATAGAAAATCCCTGGAGTTTACGAAGTAAAGTCCGAATTTCAGGGGGTTCAATGATAGATTGGTCTGATATATTCGAATATGTAGCAGTGGTAGATACTCGAGCGACTTCAAATTCCGGGTTTAACCGTGTTGGAGAAGTCGAGGGAGTTGATGAGGGTGTATTACTCTCAGAATGGTATTTAGATATTTCTTTAGGTGCCATTCATAGTTCGTGCCCTCCTTCTAGCGCCAAATATGTTGAGGGCCCTGAAATCGGGTCAACAACAAGGGGGATACCCACCCGGTCGGGAACCTGGTTGGCGGCTCCGTGCTCGTTTGGTGTAGCGGGTCCTGTTAGACTCTGTCTCATGTCAGAGATTGATTCTTCTTCAAAACCCTGTTTTGAAAAAGAAATCATTTAATGTATTGATTTAAATTATGTAATTTATCTTCAGCTCTTCAAAAGACAGCAGCGACTTCAAAACTCCTATCTGCACAAGCACAATTCAGAAATATCATTAGCAATCAGAGGCATTACAGTAGTATCTCATTCTGCACTGAAATAAGATTTGGGAAAAGGTCCAAGATGAAAACTGCAGAGGATTCAAGACTTTGCCTTGTATTACATCTTTCAAACAGTTTAGATGCTGGAACCCTTTTATTTCTCACACAAGAAGGCAGTCTCACAAGCAACAAATCGAACTATTCTCTTCATGCTCCTAGACAAAAGTTACAAGACAGCAGGATCAAAGTGTAACAACTTTAAAATTCAGGGTTCTGCAAGCCTTCTGCAGGTGGTGATCATGGCTATAATGGCGATGCTTCCTTTTTCTCCTTGGGGTCTCTCGGATCGGGCTTACTGTTTTACATTAGTGGGCACTGGATTCTCCTGTTCTTATTCCATATATTCAAATATATGGGAGGCCAAGGGCATGGAATCTTCAAGCTATTCAATTATGGCTCCAGTCACTTATTGCTACCAAGGATTTCATCTATCTTCTATACTGCTTTGTCTTTGTTTCTTCACCGATGGCCATTAAGTTTGCTTTGGTACCAGTGTTATGTCGGTCTCTTGAGTTAGTGGCGAAATTTTTAAGACGCAACTTCAGCAGTGCCAATCTTTACAGAAAATACGTGGAGGACCCCTGTCTGTGGATAGATACGAACACAGCAACACTAAACATTTTGAGTTCAAACTCTGAGATTATGCTATGATTTTAGTGATAATTTTGCTTTTCACAAGGCAGAGAAAATGGACAAAATATGGGGTTTAGTTGAACTGGTCAAGCTAGATCATTCAAGTGCTAGCAGTATAACAACAAAATGTGAGAAATGCAAGAACAATAGCAAGAACAGAGGTCAGTAAAAACATTTGCACAAGAAACCTTCAGTAACATCTTGCGATTAGTCAATGGGATTTCTGCTCTTGTTCTTGCTATATTACCAGGGAAGGCTGGCGTCTTGGAAGGCATTCAGGTAATGTGTTACTGCCTTTCCCTAATTCTTCCAGAAATTCTACGGGGTGGACTAGATCGTTGCTTGTTTCTCCAAGTAGCAGAGGAAGTTGGAGCCACATGTATGGATTGGCAAGCAAAAGAATGAATAGCTTCAAAGATCATGTAGTTCATCGTACTACGGATCGGAGACGTGGTGTAGTTGAGGATCTTCAGCTTGTTATAGAGATTGTTATAGAAGTTGCATTTGATATTGTGCGTAAAGCACTTTACTTTCTCCTGTCTCCTTTCGAAACATGTAGGTTGGCGTTCAAAAGGCTCATCACAAGTATACAGGCTTGCAAAAGTCATGGCATGTCTGCTAGTGATAATGATGTTCATGTGCAAACATCTACTCTTAATGATTGGGATCCGAATTCCACTTTTCGACAAACAAAATTTCAGCAATCCTTGAATACAGATGCACGCACATGTGGAGATGTTATAACAGAATTGGGATATCCATATGAGGCTATTCGCGTCATTACTGCTGATGGTTATGTCTTCCTCCTGGAAAGAATACCGAGACGTGATTCAAAGAAGGTTGTTTACTTATAGCATGGATTGTTGGATTCTTCTTTGGGTTGGGTGTCAAATGGAGTAGTTGGCTCTCAAGCATTTGCAGCTTATGATCAAGGTTATGATGTTTTTCTGGGGAATTTCGAGGTTTGGTTTCCAGAGAACACATAGACAATCACATATCTTCTCAACGGTACTGACATGCATTAATTTCTAACTGTTGCTTGCATTATGGAATGGAATTGTCGCCACAGTTTGAAATTTAAGTCAGCTAACAAGGCGGGATGAAGAGCGTTACAAATTGGAGAGTGATCGACGTCAATTTTCCAGTGCTATGTTAATGCATTGTCAGCCTTGATATAGCCCAACACTGAAGGGATATCTAGATTGGCAGCATCTCCAAACTATTCGTTGGGTTAATTATCTACATTTGAAGAAACATTACTGCATTTTCCTTGACTGGAGGAGTGTTGATATATTTGGAGCAGCATAATACACATGAATTGACATATGGCTTTCACAATGCCAAGATCCAGATCACGGTGCGATCTTTTGGGGATTTTGTGGGAATTGCGGGTGATTGTTGGGACTCTTAGTTTAGTTGTCACCATAATCTGAAATCGGTGGAAAATTAGTTTTATTAAAATAGCCAACGCATTTCCAGATTTTGGGGCACAGTTTGCAAAGTCATGAATGTCGTTCTCAACGGTGGTGATCCCAACTACGTGGCTCCTTTACCATTGGATTTTGTGGCACACAGTTGAGTTTGGGTAGCAATGTCATTAATGATACATCTCCAGTGGCTCGTTGTCGACTGTGGTTTTCCAGATTTTAATCAACTCTGTGCGCTATCTTTAGGATCGGTTGCAACTGTCAACAGCCTCATATCCTGTACAGTTGACCGAATCAAGAGGGCTCTGAACTGTGAAAATGCTGGATTGAACAAGGCGCCTCTTTTTTCTGGTTTTTCTATTTTGCAGATGGAAGATTCTATTCTATTTTTATAGCTTTAGTTAAAACAGCGCCCCTGTTTTTTGGGCAGCGTTTCATGTAATATAATAAAAAATTTATTTGTAAAGAGAGGAGAGGGGAGATTTTCTGAGTGCTGAGTACTGGAACAGAGCTTTCATTGTACAGTTTTCTGCAGAGAATTTAATGGAATTTCACAGCTCTGTTTGCTGAGATTCATGTGGTATGTTGATTTAGCATAAGTTTTTCCCTTTGTCTCATATGTAAACTGTTATGTTTCATTCACCTCATGATCATATCTATTTGAGCAAATGAAGTGATTAGGTAGGAATTCATAGTATTATATGCTCCTCCTATAAGTTTGTTCAATTCAATGTTTTCTTCTGTTTAAGGAGGATTCGAAGTATTATTTGCCCTCCTTAGCTCCTCACCAGTCTTGCCATCCCATTTAAAATCTAGATTTGGTGTTAAATTGCTTGCCTACCTTGCCTCAGTTGATAATCTGTGTAGTCATCATATTTCTCTGTTTGAAGCTGTGATTTTGCCCATGCAGCCCAGAAAAGCCCCATCATTTAATTAAAAACCCCAAATCAAACTTCACTATCAATTTACTAGCCTAAAATCTTTATTCTTAATTGGTCAGCCTAATCATATTGAAAGATCTATCAAATCTGACCCGAGAGAGCCTTCTCATACCTCGTAGGGCTAGCTACGAGGTGAAATGGTTTGATGTTGCCTTGAAGGTTTACCTTCCTCAGCCTAGGGTGAAATCTCAAGCGCTAACATAGTGGCGACCATACTGGGGAGAACAAACTTGTTTGTGGGTTGATGTGTTTGTTTCATAAGTCTTAGACGGAGCCTGAAGTTACGCCAGAAGCCTTCGAAAACACTCTTGTTTTACATCAACGTTAGTAGATAAATGCTGCTTCAGTCAATCTCCGTGAGCTTGTGAATACGACCACTTCAATTGACATTTTACCCCAGTACATGTATCAAGTTCAGATCTGATTGTTGATGGTGGACAACAGTCAGACACTTATGCAGGCTGAATCATTCACCTGGCGACTCCAACTCGATCCAGACATTCCAGTGCCTGTTGATATGTTCATGCAATGGTAGGGTATGTGGCAGACCCTGCATTTTGTGAAACTCTAGATGGCGTTAGAGAATTGTTAGTGGATATTGAAATTAATGAAGAATTTTTCAGTGACTTCTTTCAAAGTTTGAAATCTCCGGAGTTCTCTCCTGAAACTAAAGTTGCTACCTGTGAGTTAATTGTTGAAAAACTTGAAAAGGAGATTCAAGCTTTAGATGAGCAGATCCACTCTTATGATTTCCAAGACCCTAAAAAGTTCTTGGAAATCCTTCTTCCTTCGAAACAAGTAACAACAGACTTGCCTATAGAGGTATACATTGACAATGTGCAGCTGGAAGTATGCATTGCAGAGTTGGGGCAGCCAACAGAGTCTGGTTTCCGTGATCCTATTGCGGCATATATGGACATGTTTTTCACTCTGATTGACAGATCAGACTGTCTTGTACGTGACAGGCTCAGCACATGCATGAAGGGCTGCCAGCAACTGCATCTGTGACTTCGTGGCAGCATTCTCAAGCGGCTTCATTGTCAGGTTTAATTGAATGGTTAATATGGCATTTTAGCATTACCTGATCCATGCAATTCATCCAGTAATTCATCAATGACAGGAATGGGGAACTTATCTTTAGTAGTGAGCTTGTTGAGCTCCCTATAATCTGGACACATGCGCCATGATCCATCCTTCTTGTGCACCAATACTACTGGAGCAGAGAAAGAACTTTGACTCGGTTGAATTATACCAGCTTCTAGCATTTATGCAACCATACATTCAATTTCACTCTTTTGGACATAGGGATATCTGTATGGCCTGATGTTTGGAGGAACACTTCCTGGAATCAGATGAATAGCATGATCATGATCACGCATAGGTGGGAGACCTTTGGGAGTCTCAAATACCTTGGAATGGTTGTCCAGGACTTTTTGGAGATCCGGAGAAATAGATGATTCCGATGTGGAAACATCTAGCGAGCATAATTGTGCAATTACACCTCTTTGCTCCTTTTTTAGAAGCTTTGTCATACCATTAGAGATGATTATCTTTCCTGGTTTCCCTGCAATACCCCTTAATTCAACTTCCTTACCTTCCGTAGAAAATTTCATGAAAAGTTCTTGAAAATTAAAGGCTATTGTACCCAGGGATTGTAGCCATTGGACTCCTAGTACAACATAAGCACCTCCCATTGGAATAGAAGGCATTGGGCTAGTCAATACATATTCTCCCATGGATAGCTTGATATTATGGCACTTTCCAGAGCAATTTATTGTTCCTCCATTTGCAATCATCACTTGACACTCTGGTGCTGGATATAGGAAGCAATTCAATTCTTTTGCTACCTTACAATGAATAAAATTGTGGTTGCTTCCTGAATCAATCAAAACTATTACCTTTTTCTTCTTGATTTGTCCTTCTATCTTGATGGTCTAAGGAGTGGTAATTCCTGCCAATGCATTACAAGATATGGTCGGATTTATTTGTTCTTCATCTAGGCTTTGTTCCTGGAGTATATCCTCTTCTTTTGACCTTTCTTGCTCCTTTTCTTCTTCCTCTTCACAATCTATGTAGAATAATTTCTTCTCAGCACACTTATGACCTTTAGTGTATTTGCTATCACAACTGTAACAAAGCCCTTTTTCTCTTTTTTCTTCCAATTGTTGTGGTGTCAACCTTATAGGTTGTGGAAGACTAGGGGTAACAAAACTTCCGTCTTTATAGTTGTGAGTGGTATGCTTCCTAATTGCCATAATTTTGATTTCCATTTTTCTTGCTAACCTGAATGCCTTCTATAATGAATCAGGTTCCCAAAGGCGAACATCATGTTGGATATTATCCTTTAAAGACCCTATGAACACATCAATCCTATGCTCCTTTGGAATATCTTTTACCCTTATGTTCAATTTTTGGAACTCCTCAATGTTCTCCATTATTGAACCCTTTTGTTTGAGACTTATCAATTGGCTAAAAAAAGTGTTGCTTTTTGTATCCTCATAATGTGCTACCAATTCTTCCGTAAAAATTTCCCAAGTGATAAATTGTTTAGCATCAGTTACCGATAATAATGCTCTACTATGCCCTTTGAATTCCTTCAAAATAAATTTTCAAATCAAGCTTAAGCAAAAATTTAAGAAAATCTACACACCTTTTTTCACTTTGTAGGAGCTCGATATTGCCTCTGATGTATCTTTTTACCTTCCAATCATCTAGTTCTAAATTTGTGACCTGTAGTAGCCCTCTATGTCCTAGTTCCAATGCCACAAGTCTAACCCAAATTGGATTCTCCAAGGAAGATTTATGCGAAATCTCCCACAGTGACTTGATTATAGACTAGTTCAGTAGAGCGAACTTGTATGACATGCCACGAGTCACTATTTCAACCTTTCGATCTGAAAAACACATACAAGAAACTACATTCCGTCCTCTTTCTGTACCTTCTTACGAAATTTTAATCCAACCCCCAGAGAGAAAGTTATGACGATTTTCCCAAGGTCACCTGTTTGGAATGTAATTCAGGAGTCTGCAAAAAGACCAACTTCCTCAGATCATATCTCCGCAAATATAGCGCGAAAAGTTCTGAAATTCGGACCCAAGGTTCAGCGCGATTTCTTCTCAAATGGGTTATTTTTGCAACTTCTGAAACATCACAGAAGAAAGTTATAGCGAAAATGCCACGATGACCTGTTTGGAGCAGCGAAACCCTAGAATCCAAAGCTCTGATAACAAATGTTATGAAACCAGCTCAAGAAAAGATAGAAAAGATAGATCAACGCCTTAGAATTCAGCCTCTTCGAGGGGGCAACCTCATTTACATTACATAAATGAACAATTCTTGGATGATTCAAATGACAAAACCTCCTTTCTATATATAGGAGTCTAAGGAGTCACAATATAATCCAGCCGACCTAACAATAATAATATAAAGCCACAAAAATAACAACAGAGGGATTCTATGGGGCACAGTAATAAAAATATGGGGGTAATAAGGGCACAACAATATTAATAAGAGGTATAACTACAATAGTAATGGGGTAATCACTAGTATTATAGGGACCCAACAATTTGTGAATATTGTTATTTGTGAATGCTATTGTATGTTCAATGTATTTTTGATCCTGCATTGTTCATGATATAATAGATCAAGATGCTTTGATGGTGTTTTTTTACTTTGTTTCTACAGGTATTCTCTAAGCTAGACAAGTAGGAGAGGAGTTGCAAGCTCTATCAAGGGGGAGAGAAATCAAGCAAGGAGTCAAGCGGAAGTTCAGGTTGGTCTCTTTGCTTCTCTCTTATCTATCATACATAGAGGAAATCACAAATTGCTTTGATTGTTTGTTTCTAGGATAGCTACCAATCTTAGTGGGGCTAGTAGATCGAAAAGACACTAGTTTTCCCGGAAACAGTATGAACTCTCATTGAACTATTCTTATCTTGGGTAGCTAATCCTCAAATAATATTGGTCCATGACTATTCTTGTCTTGAATGCCCTACCACATTCTCGAAGAGTATCGAATGTCAGATGGTTACCCAACCCTCCTTTATTTCTTCCCAAGTGAAGACAAGAATGTTGTGTCTATCCCTCCCTCTCAATCCAGGGGGACAACTTGACCAGATCAAGCTTGTTCCTTAACTATACAAGCTTCTTATTTGGAAGTGATTTTGTCAATATGTCAGCTACTTCCTCATCAATGGAGATATATTATAGTTGTACCACACCATTTTGTACTAGATCTCGTATATAGTGATACTTGTTGTTGATATGCTTTATCTTCCCATGAAACATTGGGTCCTCAGACAGATGGATACAACTAGTTTTATCACAACATATCATTTTAGGGTTCATCAACCCTTCAAATAAGTGAGACAAAAACTTCCTTAACCAAACTGCTTCCCGACTAACTTCACATGTTGCAACATATTCTGCCTCATCACTACTCAAAGAAATAGTGTTTTGTTTTCTTCTCATCCATAAGACCATAGATTGTCCCAGACTAAAACATCCTCCCATATTGCTTCTTCCAAATTTTTCACTGCCTCCCCAGTCATAATTTGTATAACCAGTCAATTGAACATCATTCATTCTATTATATTTCAGCCAGTAGTTGATGGTTCCCTATAAATATCTTAGGATATGTTTTGTTGTTATCCAATGATCATGTTTTGACTCCACTTGGAATTGACTAATTATATTTATTGCAAACCATATGTCTGGACGAGTATTCACCAAGTACATTAATGAGCCAATCAATTGTCTATATCTGGAAGGATCCACAGGGCTTGATTCAAAACTCCTTAGTCTTTTCAAGTTTGTGATCATCAGAGTGGTCATCTATTTACAGTCCATCATGTTGAACTTCTTCGGAATCTCAATCATGTACTTTACTTGACCTAAATAGACTTCATTAGGTTCCTTCCAGACTTCTAGTCCCATATAGTAATGCACAACGCTAGATCCTTCATGTCAAATTATGTTGCCCTTTCTTCTTACAATCTTCAATTCGACCTCTACACCTGTCAAGAGAATATCATCTACATACAGAAGAATGATTACAAATTCGTTGTTTACAACCTTAATATAGAGGTTTGAGTTAGCAAAACTTTTTGTGAAACCTAGTCTTTGTAGATATGCATCCATTCTAGCATACCATGCCCTTGGTGCTTACTTGAGGCCATATAATGATTTATTTAATCTAAAAACATATCTCTTCCTATCTTTGATTTCGAATTGCAAGGGTTTTTCTATGTAGACTTCTTCATCTATTGTGTCATTCAGAAACATAGTCTTGACATCCATTTGGTGGATGTTCCATCCCATCGATGTTGCCAGAGAGACAAATGATCGAATTGTGGTGTATCTTGTTGTTGGATCAAACATTTTTTCATAGTCGATGCCTTCAAGTTGAGAAAACCCTCTTGCCAAAAATCTTTCTTTATACTTATCTATACTTCCATCAGCTATATGCTTGATCTTATAGATCCATTTGGAAGTAACTATAGATCTGTCTTCAGGCCTAGGTATGATCTCCACTACTCCATTCTTAATTATAGATTGATATGGTATCTTTCCATTCTCAATGTTCTATAGCCTCTTCAAAAGTGGATGGTTTTTCTTCTATTAATTTTGTCATGTATGCAACATACCCAGAGTATCTCTTGGGTCTTTTACTTTCTCTAAATGATCCTTGAGTTGACCCATGACCTTCTGCATCAAGTAGTGTATATTTCAACCAATTAGGTCTTTTCCTTGTTTCTTGAGTGACCACAGGTTGAATAGGTTCACTAGGTCCTTCTTCATCATGGTGAGATCCTTATTCCTTGTCAACTTCTTCCTCAAACATAGGAATTTCTTCGTCATCAGAACCTATAGAAAGGTCTTTTGATTTCTTGAATACTATACTCTCATCAAATATGACATCGTGACTAACTTCAATGTGATGTCTGTCTTTCATATATACTTTCAATGAGTTGCTATACCCAACAAATATACCTTTCACACCAGAAGGATCTAGCTTCTTTATTTTTTCCGTTGGTATATGAATATACAAAGGACATACAAAGATTCAGAGATGATCGAAAAATGGCTTCTTCCGAATTTTTATTTTCTAGAGATCTATGAGGACATCTATTTTGTATGTATATTGTTGTCTTAATTGCCTCACCCCATAGAAACTTCAGTAGATCTTGATCATGTATCATTGCATTTACACTTTCTTCAGTGGATATGTTCTTCCTTTCTGCAACTCCATTTTTTTCGGGATTGTATGGAACTATCAACTCCCTCTTAATCCCATATTACTTATAGAATTCTATGATATCCTTGGATATATATTCTCCTCCATTATCAAATCTTAGTATCTTGATCCTTCTTTCTGTAAGGTTCTCTACTTCAGCTTCGAATTCTTGAAATTTAATAATACTTCATCCTTGGTTTTCATTAAGTAAACCCAGGTCTTTCTTGAGTGATCATCTGTGGATGTGACATAATAAATATGTCCTCCAAGTGATTTTGGAGTCATAGGGCCACATACATCAGAGTGAATGAGATCCAAGATTTCTTTCGACTATGAAGCACTGCTTCCAAATGGTCTCTTGGTATTTTTGCCTAATGCACACCCTTTGCAGACACCTTCATGATTCTCCTTTAGATTTTGTATTCCCTTTATTATGGAATTAGGGTTGGAAGGATTTTGAAATGTAGATGACCAAATCTTATATGCCAAAGTTCACATGGACTAATCTCAGTGTGAATTAGGGGATGATTTATGAGATATACTAATATGCAAATCCTTACTTCTTAGATACCAATAACTTTAGCTTGTTCTATGCTTGATTATTTTTCACATACAACTACCTTTCCATCAATGAAGGCTACTCTATCTCCTTTATCTTCTAAGATTCAAATAGAAAGCAGATTTTTATGCAAACTTGGAACAAATAGAATGTTGTTGATGTGGATGTTGCTTCCATCTTCAAGCTTATCCAATGCCTTTCACATGACAGCTCTTGTTGCCTCCAAGTTCCACAGAGTAAGTGGATTTTCCTTTTGATAAGGTCTTCAATTGGTGAGAGGTACCAGTCATGTACCTTGATGCACCATTATCAATTACACAGATGTCTTCATCTTGAAATGTCCAAGAGAGAGCATAGAAGATTCCTTCATCCTTTTCTATGATTGATTCCTTCTTTGAAACTAATATGACACTCCATACCCTTTTGATGCTTTTATTGAGATGGCTTTCAATCCTTTTGATGACCTTCTTCATTGTAAATGAGATCTTCATGATGCCCTTAGATAACCAAAGCTCTGATAACATGTTGAGAATTCAATAGGCCAATGTATATGTTAATTATTTAACTTGATAACTACTTGTGTTATAATTTTACTTATTAGCTTTGATATTTATTATTTCAATGTGAAATTCATCAAACAACTACCAAAACAATAAGAAAAATGACACAGTATGTAGGCTACAAGCCAGGGCCAAAACCCATCCTTTTGAGGGGAAAACCTGAATAATCTATTATTACCTTTCACATCTTTCAATTGACGAATACCATGACCTAGACTCAAATAAATACCCTCCATGGCCTCCTGCTGCAATATCTTTGACCTTCTAGTAAATATGAAATTCTACCCCCAACAACTGCTGCAACTGCTATTGCTTCACTTGGATACTTCGATCTCCCTCTAACTACTCTTCCCGTGACCTCATTTGCCTTGATTTGAGTCTTAGGGATAGTAGGAAACCCCAAGAGACCTTTTCATTCCTTCTTTCTCTTCTTTCTTCAAAATCGAACCTTAGACTTGCCTTGTGCCGAAACCCTAACTTCACACTCCTAGAAGAAAGTAGAGAGATCTAAAACACTTCGAATTTTCTTTTCCTTCTTCTTCACACTTCTTTCTTCGTCCTTCTACTGCTTCCTTCTTCGTATGAGAGATGAGTGAGTGAATGATCCAAATGGAGGATGAGTTCCTTTTGAATATAGGCTTCCTTCAAGGGTGGACGTGGATTTTCATCTAGGCCGACTTGACAACTTATGTAGGTCGACATGATCTTGGAGGTAATTTGAAATTTTCAAGACAAAAAAAAAATTCTTTTACAATTTACAATGTTCCCATAGGGTATTCCATATATGACAATGACTCTTATACCTAAGACAAACCCTAGAAGCACTCAATGGGTGCTTGACCTATAAAATAAAAGAACTTGAGAATGGAACCCATGCCATAATAATAACAATAATTTATTTTTCATATATATATATATATATATATATAATACATTTCATACTAATGAAGATCAATCCTAGTTACACATATTTCAAAATTTACTACCTGTTCCATTTCCCAAAGGACATTAGGAACTAATACCAACATATCTTCCAACTGACTCCATCTTGATGGAGTATGACACTTTCTCCCATACATGGCTTCAAATGGGATCATTTTTATAGACACCTCATAACTATTGTTGTATGCAAATTCTTCTAAGTGTAAGAAATCCTCCCACTTAGTGGGTCTATCCATAATGTAAATTCTTAAAATTTCCTCCAAAATCTGGTTTATTATTTCAATTTGAAAATCTGTTTGAGGATGGTAGGTTGTACTAAAATTAAGTTTCATATGCATTCCTCCAAGAAATGTCTTCCAGAAGTTGGAAGTAAACTTAACGTCTCTATTTTATATTACAAATTTTGGTATTCCATGTAAGCAAAGTATTTCCTTCATGAATACGTATACAATTTGGGTTGTCCCAAAAGTATAATGAACAGGTATAAAACGGGTTTCTTTACTTAATTTTTCCACAATGACCATAACAGAGTCATGTTGTCTTCTGGTTTTTGGAAGACCAGGGATAAAATCTAGATAAATAACCTCCCACTTCCATTATGGAATGGGTAAAGGGTTTAAGAGTCTAGTTGGGTGTTGTACCTTCACTTTATGTCACTCTAAGCATTTAGCCGAATACTCAAACACTTCTTTCTTCATGCATGGCTAATAAAATTCTTTTCTCAATTCTATAATAATTTCCTAATATATATCGTGTCTTGTAAAAGGATTCTGATGATGTTAATTCAGAATAATTTGTTTTAGTACAACTCCATTAGGAACATAAATTATGTTCTTAGAAGTTAACATTTTTTCTTGATGTTCTGCATAACTAGGTAATTTTTTTATGTTGTAATTTCTCATGTAACTGGAAATAAACTTCATCCTTCTGAGCTGAAATTTTAATTTGTTGATGAATGTCTTTTCGGATTAATCACAACATTAAGATTTGGTTGACGTTTCGAACCAACTAATGTGGTTCATCCTCGGGACAAGGTGAAAAGTCAATCGATCTTAAGGAATAAATATCATGGATGCATCATTGCCCGAAGTTAGCTATTGAAAACTAGCCGTTAGTAAATCAGTTAGTAAGCTAGATAAAGTAATATTTTAAAAATGGTTGTTACGAGTTATTGATTAAAATATTATATATTTAATTATAAGTAGCCGTTAGGAATGATTATATATAAAAGTTAGTTTTAAATATAGTTTGAATGCTTTAATTTAAACTATAAGGGTTAGGAGTTGGTTACCAGATAGTATTTATTTTAATCAAATGAAGTTATATGGTTAATAATTGTTCAAAAATATTATTAATTTATCTAAATTATGTTAAACTCTAATATGGTAAGATTAATTCATAAATTAAAAAAAGGTTGCATATATATATATATATATATATAGGATTCTTAGAAGTTTATATAATTTAATTATATTATCTAGATTAAATAATATTAAAATTATGTGGTTAATTATTGGATCTAGAATCATATAAATTTTTAAAAAGTTGGGAGTTGATTTATTTATTTTCATTCTAAAAATAATATAGCAAATAAAAAGATAAATGGTTGAGCTAAGGATATAATATAAATAGAAAAGAAGTTATTAGGAGATTAATCATTTTGAATTATGATAAGTAAATTAAAATATAGATGACTATTAAAAATAATAAATATAAAAAGGAGAAAAACGGAAGGGACATAATACTATAAATAAACCATAATTAGAAATAAAACTTAATAAACAGAGATAGGAGCAGGGAAGAATCATGAAGAGAGAGTCAGAATCCAACTCCGACTCAATTTCCAACCTTCATCCCTATTAAGATTCATAGCATGCCTCTCAATCTCAATCGCCTCTCTAAGCTTCCTATGCTGGAAATGGTTAACCCTAGCAATGACTTTGGAGTCCTCGATATAGACATGGTGTTTGGATTTATCCGCATGTTCAACCAGAGCCGATGAGCGGGAGCGATTGTGCCTAATGTCTGATGCATGTTCATGGATTCTTTGGTTAATGAACTGACTCGTTTCTCCAATATAGGATATACCAAAGGAGCAAGGAACAAGGTAAACACCTTTCATGTCCTTAGGGTCAACTATGTCTTTGACATATCCAAGAGAATTTATGATGGTATTGAGAGGCTCGAATGAAGAGGAAACATTATTCTTATTAAGGATATGGGCGATCATGTCTGTCTCCCTTGGATAAACGGTAGATGAACCTTGGAGATGGGATCAACATGAGCATATTTAACTCTTAACCCTTTACTGGCTCTTTGAAAGGCCTTGAGGCCTTGAGTTCTGCTATACCCATTACTTTCAAAAACTTCAAGAAGATGAGATTTCTCCTAATTAAGATGGTTATCATAAAAAATTCTCAGAGGACGGGTAGCAAGAGTGTTGAGAACACCAAACTTCTGAGGAGGAAAATGATGAGAACTAGCATGAAGATATTTTTCTATGTGATTTTTCCTTCGAAAAACTTGGTGAGAAATGGAACCATCGTCCATTCTAGAAAGGAGAACGTCAAGGAAGGGAAGGCACCCATCCACCTCAACTTCCATCATGAACTTGATGGATTCAGATTGGGAATTAAGGTGGTTTAGAAACAGATCCAACTTCTCATGACCATGAGGCCATATGATACAAGTATCATCAACAAACCTCTTCCACTTTTTAGGGTGAAATTGCGCCGAGTTTAAGGCCTTGGTCTGAAAATATTCCATAAATAAGTTAGAAACAATAGGGGAAAGAGGGGAACCGATCACAACACTGCAAGTTGGATCATAGAACTCACCTTGGAAACTGAAAAAAGTCGACATGAGGCAGAGGCCTACTAATTTGACATTGTCGTGGTTGGTGATCTGGTTAATGATATCGATGGCCTCTTGAATGGGGATTTTCGTGTATAAGGAAACAATGACAAAGCTAAAAAGAAAATCCCCAGGGTCTAACCTGATATCCTTCCATTCTTTAACAAAGGAGGTCGAGTCCTTAACATAAGAATCAGTGTGACCCACTAGAGGATTAAGTTCTGAACCAAGTACTTAGCAAGAAGATAAGTAGGCCCACCTATTGTGTTAACAATTGGTCTTAAGGGAGCCCCAGGTTTATGAACCTTTGGAAGGCCATAAATTCTAGGGGTGAGGGGATTACTTTCGATGAGCTTTTCGGAAAGAGGACCAAGAGACAGACTTGATTTAATAGCGCTAGGGACTTCCTTAAAAATGGACTTAATGGGATTCTTTTTAAGTTTTATGTAACTCCCACTCTTAGAAAAATGGTCAATCATTTTGCAGATATAGTCTGACTTATCCAGAATGACGACGACCCCACCTTTGTCTGATTTGAGGATGACAATGTCAGGTTTGTCCCTTAGGATTTAAGGGAAAGAAACTCTACTTTGCTAAGGTTTATTCTGGGAGGCTTTTTGAGGATCCCACCTAGGGTCCTCTAAATAAAAACTAAATTTATCTAATTTTAAACACAATAAGGAGGGAAATAATTTATTTATATCTAATCATTTATTTGATGACAATATACCATTAAAATTTATTTAACACAAATTAAATAACTAAGAATTTCATTGCAACCATTTACATAAGTAATCAATAAATGGAGGAATACTTGTTCCAATAGCTTAGTTGAGATGCTCCCGAGATCCTGACTCTGTTGGGTTGCTCCTCTTGACTACCTGATTGGATTTGCCTCCTAGCCAATTAGGAAGTATTTCCTAGCCCAGGGAACCTCCACAAGTTCCCTAGCCCTTTGAGCCCAAGTCCAACTAGATGTAGTGTATCCAAGTTTAACAAACACTCTCCATATCCAAGTTTTTATTCCCTCATTTATCTCTCCATTCTCTCCCTTCTCTTTCTCGACATTCCTCCCCCAAAACGCAATCCTCCAAAACAAAATCAAGACCAAGGATCCCCCCTCTCCTCTAATCATCTTTCCCCTTTTATGTCTCTTCTTCCCATCCACCTCAACCACCTATCATTAGTGTCATGACTACCACCTCATCCTTTCATTTATCCTTGACTTTTCTTACCATATCTTGTTCAAAGTAGATTTGAGAAGACATTTCGGGGATAAGATATGGATATTCAATTTGGAAATTAATTAGAGAAGACCATATCTTCTCCCAAGTAGATTTTGAGAAGACACCTTGGGATATGGATATTTAATTTGGAATAATTGGAAGGAGATCATATCCTATCCAAAATTAAATTTGAGAAGAAAAGTTGGGAATTGAATAATAAAATTTATATCAGTAAATAAAATTACAGTTTCACAAATGTAGGTATATAACAATATTTCCTGATAATTACAAGTCAATGTTTTCAAGTAATTAAACACAAATAAAATTTGCATGATAAGATTAAGTAGGGCATTACATACACCCATCCTTCAGAAAACTTCGTCCCGAAGTTAGAGTGAAAAAGATACAAGGAATTCGAAAGCAGTTTGACAATAAGGCATAACAAAATAGAGAGAGAGTTATAGTAGTAAAATTTGATAAGTCAGACACTAATACCACTTCCCATAAAGAGTCTCCAACTAATTTATATCCTCCTATCCTTCCTAACCTACTTCCGTTCCCACCCTATTCATCATATGCTTCTAGATACTATGGCATCGGCTACACCAATCTAACCCTTAATAAAACCAATATGACTGAAGCGTCGACTATATTGACCTAACTTCCCCAGTAGGCAACTGGCAATCATCATCACACGTCTAGGGGAGCGTGTCCATCACTGCCCTCCCACGATTCCAGGTTTGTAGGTGACATGGTGGGAAATACCTCCACCCCTCCTTACAACTAGGGTCAACACCCTAATATTGACCACACTACAGCGCTGGTTGGATACTTTTCATCGAATAATCCAGTTAGGCAGTGTTTTCACCTTTCCTCATTAGATGTCTCAACCTTCCCCAATGGAAGACTAGATCTTGGTTATTATATAGTTCTTTCCAATCTACAAGTTAGTTCTCATTCATGCATATATATAACAACAAAATATATATAGATAAGTGATCTTAAACATCATGTTATTAAGTCTATTATCCACGTGTCAATTTTGTAGTTCATACTAGAAATAAATCTTACATTAGATAAATCATAATTTCACTAAGTCATTCATTAGATAAATCATAATTTCACTAAGACATTCATTAGATAAATCATATCCACTTAAGCCATACATGAAACAACAATAACTCTGATAAGTCATGCACTAGATAAATCATAACCAAGTAAGTCATACATTAGGTTATACATCAAACATTTCAATCACCAATACCTAATCCATCTAATGATTTATATAAGTAGTTTCACTTGTCCAACTAAATGCATCAATATTACACAACATTCATATATAAATAACATGGAACTACAAATAGAGTCTTAGCATAGGTAGCTATCTAAGTCAAAATGGACATCATAAATGGTCAAAATTGAGGGGTAATTGCAACATATAGTCTTTGCATCCTCGCGGGTAGTAGATATTGGGTTATACTTGTCCCATTGTATCTTAACTTGGTCCACCAAGTGATTCTTGAGCTATCGAACCCTATGGTATAATATGCATATTGGTTTGATCATTATGGCTCCCATGTCTAAGACCTATAATTCCCTCCAATCGAGTTTGTGGGATTCACTAGAAACGTAATGTTATAGGACAGATACATAAAAACATCATGAGTTTTATGAAAGTGGGGTGGTAGTACAAGACAATAGGACACTGGTCCAATTTTCTATTTGATTCTAAAAGGTCCTATAAATTGAGGTGGTAACTTCATACCTTTCTAAAATTGAATAGTGTTAAGAATAACTAAAAAATAAAAATAAAAACTCGGTCCCCCACTTTAAAACTTCGATCGGTACTATGTGCATCAACATAACTATTTTTCCTATCTTGTGCTTCCTTTAAACTTCATTGAATCTATCTTACCTATTCCTCCATTTTTGGAACAATCCTATCATGACTATTATTGTGTCTTCCATCCTTTCGTCGACTCAATGGTGTCCTGAATGGCCTCCCATATAGAGCTTGACAAGGAGGCATCCTAATTGAATTGTGGTAATTTTTATTATAGGAAAACTCTACCAATGGTAAGTACCTTTCCCATCGAGTCTAATTATCCATGACATACATTATAGGCATATATTCTATAACCCGATTTACTCTTTTAGTCTTTCCATCTATTTATAGATGATATGCAATGCTAAGGTTTAACTAAGTCCCCAACACTAACTGCAAACTTGTCCAAAATGTATATGTAAAGTGAGAGTCCCTATCAAAATGATCTTTGTGGGTAACCCATGTAGCTAGATAACTTCACCTATAAATACTCAAGCCAAAATGGGAGCAGTCTCTTAGACAAGGTAGTTAGCCACCTAGAGATACCAAATACATGGCCAAAATAGAATATGTTAAGGTTGTTTCTCCAAGAAGAGAGCAACTCATCCTTCAAGAGTAATCCATAAAAAAAATATTTGCAATTAATGGTCATGACCACCTTTACAAGTGGAGTGACTTCAAAGAATATGCCAAGGAAATTAGAGTCTTGTAGACAAACAACATAACTCCTTCAAATGGAAATAGTATAAAGATGTTAGGGAATTATCTCCCAGGATCAACCAAATTGGCTACAAATAGTAATCCCATATAAAAATGTGCCACAGTTGTCCATAAAGTTGTTATAACCTCCTCAAAGAAGTGGGGCGTCCTCAATCAATGTGCCAAAGTGGTTAAATTCACATGTACCAACACCTCTCCTCCAAGGAATATGATAAACAGTTCACCCTAAGAGATTGTGTAATGAAGCTAGGACACTCTCCAATATAGTAATAAAGGATCTTCCCAAACCAAGAGAAACTATATGATACAATGTGAAAATAACATATAAAGTGACCAAAACTATGGGTGTCAATGTAGAAGACCACCCAAGCAAGGTCTGAATGCCTCCAAATGCATGAGAACATGCCAAATAAGGGGAGTGATTTCCTCTATCAAGAAAATAACTACCACAACATGCCACATCATAGCCAAACTATTAAATATCCATTGGCATTCTTCTAACAAACCACAACCACTTTTCCATTTCATCAAGACATCCACCAAAAGGGACATCAATTATGCAACAAAGGCTGGGTGCACTACTTCAAGGTTCACCAATCAAAATCATGAAACAATAATCCAAGCGAAACCCTTTGAACACATGCAAACATGCCCAACAACTAATTAACTATGTCAAGGAGCAATAATTAACCAAGAATATTTAAGGAAACTCTTAGTTGATGGATATCCCTCATCATAAATTTGCTAAGGGTAAATCAAATTTTGAGCAATGTTATGCAAGGCCCTCAATCACATTTCAAACACCATATGTGCTAGATGCAAGCCTCCAAACAAGAAATGATGATGCCAACCAAGGACATAATGTGCATTATCTAACATGGGATATCAATAATAAATCATAGTAACAAACCCCCATGGTTATGTGATTTCGAGGGCAATGACACTAGGTAAGTGCGCATAAGAACAACTTTCCTTAAGACACCTCAACACTCACCAGAGGTGATCAACAATGTCATGAGGGAAGTGTCAAGGAGAATGTAAGCACAAACCATGACTTCCCTCAATAAAAGCATTAAGCTCCATCAAATAATCCTACAATTGCAAGCTTAGTATAAAGAAGATGTTAATTGATAGTCACTTATATAAGTGCCTTTGGTAACAAGATATGCAAAAAAAACATCAATACTCCATGTGCAACATGCTTGGTTAGGGTTAACAAACACCATCTAGCACTCAACCTTGATTTAAAAAGGAATAACTCTTTATTCAATATTGTGAAAAAAAAAATGATATGGATTAGACTAATAAAGCAACTAATGTAATAACATGATTCTAAAAGGCTAGGGAGATGAATGCCATTCACAAAGCTTTATATGTTTTTATATATAAATCCTTCGTTGACTTATGGAACTCATGATTTATTTTATTTTATTTTTATATGTTCTAACATTGAAGGGGCTAGCTCAATTGATAGTTTCCAATGTTGGTAGTCGTTTGGTTACTTTGTTGCCAACAAATTATTAGTTTGACTCCCCTTGGCGAGGCACAATAATTTACACCTATGGGTTTACAAGGGAAATGCCATGTAAGAGACATGTATAATGGAGGGAAAGTTGGTTACAGATATTTTCATGTAAGACATCAAATTCCCTCTCATGATTCTAGGGTTAGGGAGTTTTGAGGAGTTAAGGAGTTAATGGGAATTTGAGCGGTTGTATCTCACTAGTATCGTGCATAGGGGTTTTGGGGATTGTGAACAGAGATTTGAAGGCAGTGCAACCTCCTTGCTACCATGGTAGGAAAACTTACAGAATATGTAAATTTATGTTCATGTTTAATGGAATCTGGATTCTCGTGTCCAGTCTATGCTATGGATCTGTGTTTTTATGTGGATTTTATTTGCAAATGTGGTGTTTCTCATATGTGAAGTCCATTTTATCTCTAGTTTCCATTTAGATGCAGCAACACGTATTCCTATTTGTTGCGGTTTCTTTTAGCCGTATGGTTATTTCACTGTGAGTATGCTGCCATGTACTATGTTGAGGTCTGCAATCTTGAATTTTATTTTTCTTTTGTTGGCCCTCCTGGCCATAGGTGCCAAAAAATTGCACCAACAGGGAAAGATTGGTTCCCCTCTCCAACTCGGTGGAAGCAACAGTGGAGAGAAGCATAGGTGGTTGAATGTGTGGTTGGAAGGGACTTAGAGTTGGAAGCAGCAGTGGAGAGAAGCCTAGGTGGTTGAATGTGTGGTTGGAAGGGACTTTTGGGCCTGGCCAACCTATAACTTCACGAAGAGCTCAAATCTGTTGATTTCTGGCAAGAAACTTTTTGGGATTTGTCAGTTTGGTGGCTCCTCATTAGTTTGGCCTATTTTTTCGAATGCCCTTCACAGTTGTAGGGCACTCCCATTCCCTTTCTGTGCTCTAGCAATCCCTCTGTATGCGTTGTTAGCAACAATGAGAGCGTAGGTTGTTGGCTAGAGGAGTTCAAAATGAACCCTGGCATGAGCATAGCTACAATGTTGACAAATGTGAGATGGAGCCTTTGAGGGAAGTACCAACTGAAGAAGGTCGTGCCTTTGCTAAGCCGAGAAGTCATTGCTTCAAGTTTCGATGGCTCTATCACGTGCTTGCAAAGATGGAGCAGATTCTCTTGGTCCTGCCATCCACTCCATAATGAGACCAGGACTTGGTCAAGACGGGAGGAGGAAGAGTGAAAAAACAAGATGGAGTTAAAATATTCATGGCACAACGTCAACCACGTAGTGCGAAGGTGATGCATGCAACATGTTGTGCCTACATCAAGGAGGATCTTAACAAATGCCGCATATCAAAGTTAGTGGAGTGAACACCGTGGAGTGAGCATGATGGAGTGAAGGTCGTGGGGATACCTATGGGGTCTACGTCAAGGAAAAGTATGGAGCTGTGTATGGTGATGGCATTGTGGGAAAATGGGTGCAAGACAATGCTGCCCAGGTGAATGTAAAGTGATAGAGATTGTGGCATGTCAACTGGTTCCTCTACTGCACAATAACTAATTCTTGACATTATATGAATTAATATGGTTGTAAGAACTGGGTTTAAGCTGGATATTTATGTATGGAATGGGCTTCTTTTGATGTATGTTAAATGCGGATGTATGGAGGATGCATGCCAAGTGGTTGAAAAAATGTCTTGAAGAGACATCGTCTCCTGGAATACCATGATTGCAGGTTATGCCCAGAATGGAGAGTGTGATCAGGCATTGAGGCTTTTCCGTCAAATGCAGGTAGCAGGAGTACCATACAATTCAGTTACAGTTGCGAGTGTTCTTCCTGTCTGTGCTTCTGTAGCAGCTGTGAAATGGGGTAAGGAGATACATGGTTGTGTAATTAGGAATGCATTTGAGTCAGATGTATATGTGGGTAGTGCCCTCTTGGACATGTATGCTAAATGTGCAAGTTTAGAGCATGCATTCCAAATCTTTGACAGAATGTCTAGGAGAAATGTGGTCTCATGGAATGCAATGATTTTTGGGTGTGCTCAGAATGGGCATGCAAAGGACGCCTTAATTCTTTTTGCCAAATGCAATTAGCAGGGGTGGAACCCAACTCGAGCACCATTGTAAGCATCCTATCTGCATGTGCCAACCTTGCAGCTTTGCAACAAGGCAAGGAGATCCACCATTACCTAATAAAAAGAGGATTCAAATTGGATGTGTTTGTGGGGGGTTCCCTTATAGATATGTATGAAAAGCCCAAGTGCCTAGAGTCTGCTTTCCAACTTTTGATAAACTGGCTGAAAAAGATGTTGTGTCATGGAATGCACTAGTGGCTGGCTATATCGAGAGCGAACATGATACTGAGGTTTTGAAACTCTTTTGTGAATTGCAATTGCAAGGGGTGGTACCTGACTTAGTCACCATTGTAATTTCTCTATCAGCATGTGCCCTTATAGAAATGTACACCAAAAGTGGGAGTATAGAGCTTGCAGGCCGTGTTTTTGACAAAATTCCTGAAAGAGATCTGGTTTCTTGGAATGCCATGATTGTGGGATATGGAAAATATGGCTATGGTAAGGAATCTCTTGCTCTATCTCTTGCGCATTTCTATCTACAATCATGCTGACCTAGTGGATGAAGGGTGGAAATATTTCCAATGCATGACTCAAGATTATCAAATCACACACATGATGGAGTACTGCTCATGCGTTGTTGACCTTCTTGGGCATGCAGGTCACCTAGGCGACGCATATTACTTCATTCAAACGATGCCACTAGACCATAGTGTTGATGTGTGGGGTGGTTTGCTAGGTGCCTGTAGAAATTATTTCAATATAGAACTAGGAGAAAATGTGGACCTTATAATAGTAGTAAGGGGAAAATAGGCAGCTTGCTATGTTTTTTATATTTTTGGAAATTCTTAATAAGAGGGTAATATAGGAATGTCGAATCCCTTTATAATTATATACAATATGATTTATTTAATCAATTCAAGTGCAAGAGAAACATGTATTAAGAACTTTAATGGTGGTAAAGGTAGGGTGTTTATGTATATTCTCTTTTAGTTTTAATAAAATTTGTAATAATTAAGTTAAAGTGTATCTATCATATCAATTTTTAATAATTAAGTTAAAGCGTATCTAACATACCAAGGAGTAAAGTAAGTTTTATTCATTTAATATTTTCAATTTTGGTAACTATGATTTAATAACCAAATATCTTTATTGTAATACCACTAGAATTGATTTTAAATTTAGTTCCAATCTCAAATGAATTAGAAGTAAGCTTCATCTATCCATATTTATAAGTGTGGGGGCTCTTATATAATAATCAAACATCTCCATTGTAATAACACTTCAACAAATTTTAAATTTAGTTTCACTCTCAAAGGAATTAGAATAGAATTATATCAAATTCAAGATTGGAAAGCATATCAAGTCTTAAGTATCAACAACCAAAAATATAATCGGCTTGCAAAACTAGCTATATAATTATATAGCTAAATGCTAATATTTTGATATCTCTTTAAATTGCTAATTTTTTCTAAATTTTCTGGGTTATTTATTTTTTTGAGTTTTTTTAGGGCCGAAGTTTACTTCTGGGCTTATTTGCCTCTACAATATCTTCCTTTGGAAACCATATGCTTAGTCACCTGCACAAATTCCTTATAGATCCCCCCAAAAAAAACTCTCACAATATACAAAACCAAGGTGTCGACGTACTTAGTAACTCAAGTTTTATTGGTGGTTCGAATGGCTATGAAACCATCAAAAGGCTTGGGCTCTGTATAATTGTAAAATTGTGCAAGTTGTATGATTTTTATTAATTTGATACTTTTTTGGTTTGTTGTGAGAATGGTTGCTGGTTATGCTCTTCCACAATCATAGAATTTCTTGAACTTGATCTCTCTTAATGAGAATGCAAAAATTGAATTTGAAAATTTAATAATGAATTGAATTTCAATTAATTGCTGCCAATAATTTTAAAATCAGTGCATCAATGCATTTTGTAAAAAGCTTTGGTTTTATTCTATAAATTAACCAAAGTGAAATTGATTCAATTTTTTAGCCAAATTAATATATATATATATATATATAAACTTTAAAAATGTTTATAGTTTAAAAAAAAAGCCTTTAAGAACTTTTTTTTAATATAGTTGTTTCAAACATGGAGTTGAAATCATTGAATCAATATTATTTTAATTATATGAATTAAATAGTTTTTTGTGAGAAATATTTTAATTGTAAAGTAAATTATTGATTTCTAAAGTTAATTATTAAATTTATTTCATGTTTAACATGCAATTTATAATTAAAATAAAGCAAAGATGTTTTCCTTTTAATTAAAATTAAGTATTTCAAATTGACATAGTTTAACTAGTTTAAGTAATAGATGTTTTGATATTTCTGTTATAATCTAGATTCTTGTTTTTTTCCTCATATTCCACTAAATTAATTAAATTTTAATTTATTTTATGTATAATATTTTATATATATGGAAAAAATATAAATTTTAATTAATTTGATATATGTTGGGCAGAACATAAAATTTATTGCCACTTTTATACGAGAAGAATAATATTACAATTGATTATGAAATAATTTATCATATTTTAAAAATATATTAACAATTACAAAATACATCGTGAATACAAAACTTTGTTAGTATTCTATGTAAACTTTGAACATATAGATAAATAATATGTTATTAGAATTTATATTTATGTAATATAGGTTTTTACTTGGATGCAACTTAGTATATTAAATGATTTTTTAATTTATTTTAAGGATTTTGGAACTTTAGAAAATGATAAAATATAAAATCACATTGAACTATTTATAATTGTCTAAGAACATGGAAGTTTTTTAGTGTCAAAGAGGGTATAACCTTGATAGTGGACTTGTTGCTCAATTAATTTTAGGTATGTCAAAAAGGATTAATCCCAATCACCAATGACATAATCTATACCTCATTGTTGGTGTAAAATAAAATAAAAAACAGGTGTTTAATTCTACTCATAGTAAGTGTTTTTAGATGGTGAGAACTTTGTCCATAAAATTAAAAGACTAATCACTTGGGTATGTTATCAAATAACCTAGTCTAGTATTTTAGCTAAATTTCCATATTTGCAAGTAAAATGTCTTAGGTTCTATCCCTAAATGGCCTTGGGAAATTAAACCAAAATTTGTAACTAAGTGCAAAATTAAACTTTTATTTCGTTGCAACCCTTGTTCTAATGTAAGAACTAGTTCATACTTTGCAAAATTTCAATAATTAAACTAAACCGTAGGAAAGGCCGCGTTAATAACAGGAGCCAAAAATCTCTTACATTGCAAGCTTGTAATCTAGAAGATATTGGATATAAACTAATATAATATAGTAATTTAGAGAATATTAGATATGACCCATGATCCTACAAGTTTTGATTATTCACTTAATCATAACATTTTGAAAGCTAGATTGTTTCGCAGCTATTAAAAAATCATGTTATTTATAAAATAAATAAATAGAATTTTAGTATTTTATGGTATAATTGAATATATATTTTCTTAAATTTAATTAAAATGTTACTAAAATATTTCATTTATTTAATATTTAAAAATTTCTTTATTAATATAATATTTTTTTCAATTATAAAAAATATATAATTTTTTTTAGCATTATATATTTATTTTAACATATACATTAAATTTTCAATTAAATTTTTTTTAATATTAATTAACTTTTTCCTAATTTAATTTTATTTTTCTATAAAATTGAATTTGATTTTATATTTTTCTTTATAATATATAATTATTATAAGAGTTTTAACTAAAATTTTGTTAATATCATTATTCATATTTTACTTATCATATACTCATAAACATTTTTCATTACTTTTTGTTTCTTATTATTATATTCCCATTATGATTGATAATGTATTATTTTAATTTTCATATATTTATATTTACGTCGTCATACTTTTCAAAAATTCAATAATTAAACTAAACCGAAAAGGCCTATGCGGCCTTGTTAATAATGGGAGCGAAAAATCTCTTACATTACAAGCTTGCAATCTAGAAGATATTGGCCATAAACTAATATAATATAGTAATTTAGAGAATATTAGATATGACCCATGGGAGTTTTGATTGTTCACTTAATCATAACATTTTGAAAACTAGATTGTTTGGCAGCTATTAAAAAATCATGTTATTTATAAAATAAATAAATAGAATTTTAGTATTTTATGGTATAATTGAATATATATTTTCTTAAATTTAATTAAATGTTACTAAAATATTTCATATATTTAATATTTAAAAATTTCTTTATTAATATAATTTTTTTTTTCAATTATAAAAATTATATAATATTTTTTAAGCATTATATATTTATTTTAACATATACATTAAATTTTCAATTAAAAATAATTTTAATATTAATTAACTTTTTCCCAATATAGGCCCACGGGGCTTTGGATTGACGGTGAATGAGTGCCTTGTTAAGGTACTCCTTGCGATAGGTCACCGGTTCAAATCCTCCGTGGGTACTTAGGTTAGTCTAATAGATAAAAAAAAAAACTTTTTCCTAATATAATTTTTTTTTCTATAAAATTTAATTTGATTTTATATTTTTCTTTATAATATATAATTATTATAAGAGTTTTAACTAAAATTTTGTTAATATCATTATTCATATTTTACTTATCATATACTCATAAACATTTTTCATTAATTTTTGTTTCTTATTATTATATTCCCATTATGATTGATAATGTATTATTTTAATTTTCATATATTTATATTTACGACCTAAGGCGTTTCCTTTTGAAATGAACCCCCCAAATGCTTCTGTGTTTTAATCATAACCATTAGATGTAATGTTAGACGATTGAAGAGAAATCAGCTGTCTAATTAATTAAGCTGATAGGCCTTCCTTTGAACAAGCGCCACTCTTCTTCTTTCCACTGACATGTGTGCACATTTTCAAGATATTCATCATGGTCTCCTTCAATTACTCGTCATAGTCTTCATCCTTCAGACGAAATGGTAGGCATTTTTGTTATGATTTTAGTCCTTCAGCGAAATGGTAGGCATTTCTGTTCTGGTCTTCATCCTTTATGCGGAATGGTAGGCATTTTTGTTATGGGCGCCAACAATCGATGGATGTCTTCCACTTGATGCCTTCCTCTCAATGCAGAGATGGTAAACTGCCCTTCTCTCTCAAAAGCCAAGCACTTCAATTGCAGAGATCGTCAAACATGCACAACGTTATAGTGCTCTTGTATAACCCCTAACACAGAAGCCTAATTTGGTGCATTCGAGTAGTCGAAAGGAGCCTTATTCTAGCAGGGAAGAGCCGAGCGTATACATCGTATACACGGTTTTAATCTTGTTAGAGATTGTTGTTCACACTCTCGCCATTCTGCACACAAGCGACGAACCAATCCTCTCCCAATCAAACGACCTTATTATCTGGAGCGATACCTGATCAGTACGGCCTTGTATTGTTGATGCAGGGTTTTCTCTATTCTCACTGAGTTTTCTTTGCTCTGCAAAATAAATCATTTACCCATTTATGGTGGCCATGGATAAAGTTGGGCTGCATGACTAACTGTATTGTTTTTGGAGTATTTATGGTTTTGTTGCAAAAACCTTGAATTTGTACAATTCACATCTTTGGGGGAAACATTGATATCTACATCTTTGGGTAAATATTAATTTCTAATGAACCCTAAGCTAGTATTCAAAAGATAGAGGGTATAGTTACCACTGTGTTCCTTTCAATGGAATGATTTTATGTTGTAATTGTTGTATTGGGCTGACATGTTAATAGATCTGTAGAAAGCTTTGATGCGGTTCGAGGTGAAGAATTGTGGTAAATTAAAGTAGGTCATTTTTTCTTTTGCATCACGAGAAATAGCCATGTTAGCTTTATTTTGATCCGGAGGTCTGTTTGTTTACAGGCCCTTAGTAGCAGTCGGCAGCCCTGGCGATCCTTTTCTCTTTTATTTGAACTCAAGAGCTGTTTTCGCAACTGCCCGCATGACCTAAACGCAGATTAAATCTGCCTCTGCCCAATTGTTTGTAGGCGAGCCGTTGCAAAAAAGCAAAGCACGAGGAGAAGGGAGGGGGTGGCCTTCTTCTTCTTTCATTTTACGCTGCGAGGAATCGAACCCGCGACCGCCTCTTTATTCTTCTTTTCTGAATCAGCAGAGGTGCTTTAACTTCTTCTTCTTCGAAGCTCTACTGCTACTGTGATCCTATGATGATGGCCATTCTTCGTTTGCTTATTCTTCTTATGTGTTTTGTTAATGAATTATTGATGAAGATGATGCACAGCTGAATGAGGGTATGATGGAGGTTGTTGCTCTGCTGTCCACTTCTTCATTCGAATCCTCAAGTCATATCATATCATGGAATGTAGCGACGAACCAATCATCTCCCAATCAAACGACCTTATTATCTGGAGCGATACCTGATGAGTACAACCTTGTATTGTTGATGCAGGGTTTGCTCCATTCTCACTGAGTTTTCTTTGCTCTACAAAATAAATCATTTTCCCATCTGCCATGGCCATTTTCGGTTTAAAGATTTTATCAGAACCTTCCACCCTGTTTGCAGGGCATTTCAAGTTCTCAGGGTGGAATTCGACCTATCTGTTATCCGCCAAGTTGGCATTAACTAACCCTTTACCCACATTTTTTGGATCTACAAAAAGCCTTTTTAAATTTCTGTATTTCAGGCTCTGAATTGATCATGGTAGAACAATTTAGCAGTTAATTCTTCTCGGCCTTTACAGTCTGCAGCGGTAGGTTTTAGGGTTTTATTTTATGAAAAACATCTAATGCATTTTATCTTTAAATACTTGAAATCTTGTGTTGCTTATATCGCTTAAGTGTTTGGAGTAAGTCTGTTCTCTGTCTTATTTGTTTTACATTTCCTGTGCTAAAACGTCATGCAAATTCCTTCATTTCGCGGTCTAAAACAGTGTAGAAATGACCGAGGGTCCAATGGCCGATATGTTTACAGTACAACAGACTGCGGGTCGAGTACTGTGTTGTATGTGCGGTATTTCCATGCCACCCAACGCAGCAAACATGTGTGTTAATTGTATACGAACCCAAGTGGATATCACAGAAGGTCTTCAAAAACACGTAACAATGCTTCATTGCCCTGAATGTAATTTGTATTTACAACCCCCCAAAACATGGATAAAAGCCCAATTAGAACCCAAGGAACTCTTAACATTTTACATTAAGAAGCTCAAGAATTTGAACGAGGTTAGGCTTGTACATGCTGAATTCATATGGACCAAACCCCATCATAAGAGAATCAAGGTCAAGTTGCGAATACAGAAGGAAGTGCTCAATGGGGCTATATTGGAACAGGCTTACGTTGTTGAATATGTTTAGCAAGATCATATGTGTGAACACTGTACAAGGGTTCAGTCCAACCTAGATCAGTACGTGGCTGTTGTGCAAGTCAGGCAGCATGTTAGCCATAGGAGAACGTTCTTCTATCTGGAACAGTTGATTCTCAAGCACGGTGCAGCTGCTCAGGCAGTCAATGTTAAACAAGTGCACGAGGGTGTTGATTTTTTCTTTGCTAATAGAAGTCATGCAGTTAGGTTTGTGAGCTTTTTGGGCAATGTGGTGCCTATTTTGAATCGCAATGACAAACAGCTTGTGTCTCAGGATTCAAAGAGCAATACATACAATTATAAGTACACTTTCTCTGTTCAGATCTGCCCTATTTGCAAGGAGGATTTGATTTGCCTCCCTCCAAAGGTTGCGGCAAACTTGGGTAACTTAGGTCCCCTTGTTCTGTGCACAAAAGTGAGTACCCATATTATGCTGCTTGACCCATTTACTTCGAGGCATGCTTTTATGGACGCGAATCAGTATTGGAGGGTTCCTTTTAAGCCTCTCCTTTCAAACCGGCAGTTGGCTGAATATATTGTATTGGATATTGAAGTTGAGATGGGTTTGACTACTGTGGGTGGTATCAAGTATTCATTGGCAGAGGCAAAGGTAGCCCGTGTTTCAGACTTTGGAAAGAATGACACTATTTTTACAGTGAAAACTCATCTGGGCCATCTTTTGAGTCCTGGTGACTATGCTCTTGGTTTTGATTTCTATGGTGAAAATACTAATGATGTGGATTTAGATAAATACAAAGGACTTAATCTTCCAGATGTGGTTTTGGTGAAGAAAAGTACGAAGAGAAGTGACAGAAGAAGCAGGGCAAGCGTAGGCCTTGGAAGCTTAAGACATTGCCCATGGAGGTTGAACCATCTTCCAGAGGTAAAATGGAGGATGCGAAGGAATGGGAGGACTATGAAAAGTTTTTGGATGAACTGGACGAAGACCAGGAGATGTGATCCAAGATTGCATTGTACATAAATTAAAATTATTAGCGAGCGGATACAGCGTCTATGACAGATGGTGAAGATGTTCCTTCTGTACCTTTGGATGAGCTTCTTGGTGATCTTACACTCGAGGATGATGAGCACGAAGATGAAGAAATGGAAGGCTAATTGTTAAAACACATTTCAGAAAATCACAGTACATTTATTACTCACTGTGAAAACCTTCATGCTCAAAATCAATGTGGTATCACAGCTACACAATGGTAGACATATCATTTCCAACAAAAATCTTCTGCAGTTGATTGTCATGATGTGCAGACCTTTTGTCAGCCTATCAGTGGCATTTATTGGAGCTAGCATATTGAAGATTGGTGCAGCAACATCAGTAATGATATGTTTGAGCTGTACGTTTGAGTTAAGAAGAATTGCATGGCTTAATTTATTGCAGACACTAACATTGCTTTTCCATTAAATTATTGCAGTTGTTTGTATTTTTATTGCCATTATGATGCTTGGAAATCGTACTGTCATTTTGTAAGTTGCACAGATGAATAGATTAATAGTATAATGAACAGATGAAATGATGCTTTAAGAATGCTGAGGTGACATTGCGTTTTTTATGTGCTGGATAAATTGTGTTTACTACAACTATTTTGCATCTGTTGGATACTTGTGTGGTTTTCCAATTGGTGTGGCTGCTGTTTTTGTGGTTGTTCATTGCAAAATTTTGAAGAAAAGGCCTTCCAGGTGTAGAATTTGATGATGTCACACAAAGCATTTCTCCGGATTTGAGGTTCCTTACCACTGCTATTGAATCTGCCACTTCTGCTAAATTTGTTGCATTTTTATGAAAAGTTAAAATAACAAGGGAACCATTTTTGCTTTAGAATATGAAACATTGAAGAGACCACTCCAGAAGATGATGTTGTTGCCATCATGAAGAAGTATTTAATGGTAATAAGAATACATTTCTGCTGAAAAAATCATCATTTTGGTTTGTTTCCTGGAGGCTTTTGTGACCAGATGCTGATTACACAAGTTCATTGTTGCTCCTATCCGATGTCTACTATTGATGTTCACTGTTATCTAAAGGCAACAGGTTATCTCTTCAGATTCCAGGTATTCTTAAAACTTGATCATCAAAAAAACAAAGAGGAAAAATTTTATGGTAGAGTTCGTTGTTGCTCTTGTCCTTGGATGCCATTCATGTTTACTGCTATCTGGAGGCAGCAGATCGTATCTTCAGATTCACGGTATTCTTAAAACTTTATCATCAAGAAAACAAAGAGGAAAAATATGAAGGTATCGTATATGTTATTTTCATGTTGCTGATTGGAGAAAATCGTTACTATTTGTAGCATTGGAAGATTGTTGGTACGATAAGGGAGTAAATTTATTAAACGGAAAGTGTTGTTTGCTTTGCTAGTCACACATTGAAACCTCTGGTTGACAGGGTGAAACAGTTCATTAAATGTTCTCACAGTACAACCAAGAAAAACTGGGTTTTGGTGTTTGAAGTCAGGACTAGATTCTCTGTCCTTGCTTTTCTCCAAAGAGTTGAAACCGACACACAGGGTTGAGAGTTTATTAAAATTGATATGTGTCTAGGAAGGAGCAATTATGGCAAGACTTACACAAGGAGGAATACTTTCTGACTGCCATAAATTACATGGGAAGAATTACGTTGTTAGCGAATAAATGATGAAGACAATTCATACATACCACAATTTAATAGATGCTTTGACGATTGTCACCCTATCAATTGCAGACGACATTATTCCCCATGTCCAGGATGTTGAGGATATCCTTCAAGATTGGGACTCTGTGTCCAAGGATGTCCCATTTAAGAAATAAATATAGGCATTATAGACTTACAAAAAGATAAATAGGTACAATGGTTGTTCTAATTCCTTAGAGAATCTTTTAACAATTCCAAAGCCTTGCAATTTACTTGTGGTTTCAGCTTTATTAAGGACTTGCTTGTAATTTCCCTTGTTCAGCAGGGGCTTCGCCATTTTCGTTTTAGTTCTGTTGTGGATCATGAACGATTCTTATTTGCCTATTTAACTGTTTGTAGGCAACCTAATTGTTTTTGATATTTCTTATTGGTAGGTTAATTGTTTTTATCCAAATTAGTTACTGTAGTTGTAAGGGGTTCACGCTTGAATGCGTTCTGTTTGACCTTGCAATAAGAATTCCGGGAAATATTTTGAATGCTTGCTGTTTGATGCCATTTCCATTCAACTGTACTGAGTTTTCAAACCATTTATTGCTATCTGTTTGGCATTGTCACCTCCAATTATGTTTTGATTTGGAAACAGAAATACCTCTCCTGCATGTTTGATAAAACATTTAGTATTTCATGGTTGTCATTATTTGTAAACTCAATGTTTATATTAATCATTAAACCACTGGAATATATTAAGCCAGGTCTATGTTATGGTCTTCTAGCAAATATAAGGGTCACTTGTATAAGCAAAGGGTAGATATCCTTGGGAATTTGGTCTATGTGAGTAATGGTTGAGAATTAGTATATATAGGAGATTATTATAGTCAATTCATATTTGTTGTTCTATACTATCTAATAAGATTATGATATTTTGGGTTATAACTTATTAGGGGTTATATTCTCTTAGTATCTTAAAAATTGTTCTGTAAGTTATCATTATTATTATTCTTGGGAGTTGTACTCCATCTATTTCTGTCTGTCAATCCTTGTCACACTTTTTTGAGTAATTTGGATCTTATGCTTTCGGAATGAAGCATTCCTAGAAGGGAGGTAATTGTTATGGCCCTCCAGTGAATTTAAGGAGTCCTGGAACTAGAACTACACTAGTAATGGCTGAGAATTAGTATATATTTGGTGTAATGTAATGGCTGAGAATTAGTATATATGATATCATTATGATCATTGACATGCACAATTGTCTATGATCATTTGATATTGCAATCTTTTGGGTATCGGGAGTTATTCTCCTAGTATTTGAGGAGTCATAGTATAGCTTATCATTATTCTTCTTAGGAATTGTGCTCCTCATTTATATTTTACGTGTTCAGGATTTATTATGTTCTTTTGGGTGTTTTGGATCAAAGTAGCCTACTGTGATGAAAATTCTATTGATTCCATATTAACGAAGGATCAAAGAGTACAACCAGAAAGATACTTGAACCAACATCTCTTCTAGAAAAATTCAACAATTCCAATTTAATATTCCTATCGGCCTCTCTTTGTACCTTTTGGGACAATTGCTAGTAACTAATACGTTAATAAATCGGTTTTGTTCATAAATCGGTTTTAGTTAATAAATCGGTTTAACTTTACCCTAACGACCTCACTAAACCCGTCCTACCCGCGGATATCCACGTTTGATGCAGAGGAGGGCGGGGGTGTTGAGGATGGTACAGCGGAGTTGCTGTAGAGGAGGGCGGTAGACCTGCAGAGGGAGAAGGGTTTCGACGAGGGCCGTAGAGGACGAGGCGACTTTCTTCGCTCCATGAGGGCCGCATAGGCCGTTTTTCCTGCAGATCATTTTGCCCTCGCCCTCTGCATATTATGGTGGTAGTTATGAGGTTTTATATATATTTGGGTCACTGTTATCTTAAAATTTACCTTATCTTTGCTGTTTGTGAAAACCCGCCGGTGTATTGAAGATTGATTCTACGCGTTAGGAGAAAGCCCTACAAGATTTTTCAGGTATGCATTATTATTATCTCATGTGAGAGGTTCCTCTAGATATTTTGCTCTTAAGCCACTTGTAACATCTATTTCCTGCAAGTTTTATCCGTTTTATACTTCCACTAAGTATACTTTCGTTACAAAAACCCTTTTTGTCATTTCCACTGAGTGTGAATTGTTTGAAAACTCAGAATTGTTTAGATACTTTTTGGGTCATGAAATCGGTTTCAGCAATAATCTGAGCTAGACCAAATAGTTTCTTCTTTTATATGCACTATGTATATTAGATCCCCTACCTTAACACTCTAATCTATAGGTGTTATCTCACTGCTTGTTGACACAAAGCATCTTGTGGTCAAATCATGTTAAAACATGGACAGTGAAGAAAGTCAAGATATGTATTTCCAGTTCAACAAAATGGGGGAGATTTCAAGCTCACACAAGCTTTTTGTCTCTGACCCTCAGGAGCATAGCCCCACTTTAATGACGACTGATATGACATTTTCTAAAAGGGCGACAACATAATTGTGTTCTGCATTTATTATTATATAGCTCAGGAATCTTGCTTTTCATTTATCCAAGCTATTAAGAGTCTTGATTGGGCCTAGATTGTATGTCTGTGGGCTAGAAAGTTGCATGAATTTGTACTATGTTTTCATTCTGAATAGTTTCCAGGTTTTCAAGAGTGCCTTTTTTGGAAAAGTTTTCCCAGCATCAGATGGATATTACACATGAATGCTCAGTAGAGTCCCCACCTTGTTAGAGAATGTCCACTTTATGATGGTCCCTCCTATCTACGCTGATAAGCTCTGGATTTTTTTCACCTTTGCTGAAGTTTGCAGAGGTCTGCTAATGAGTTTTTGATGTGCAGCCTGTGTTGGGAGTTGCTTGGAATGAAAGAATATATTGTTGATTGCCACTTGGGAGGTCCACTACCTTTGTAGCTATCACCCAGCCAAGACCTGTTACAGTTGGCCTGAAGCAGACCATAAGCTGAAGTTAGAGACTGATAAGCTCTGGATTTTTTTCACCTTTGCTGAAGTATGCAGAGGTCTACTTCATGCAACACATCCCCACTCACATGCAACGGCAAAAATTGGGTAGTTTCTGTCCCCAACAAAAAAAAAATTGGGTAGCTTCTTTCCCCAGCAAAAAGAATTGATGCTTTACATTCTCTAAAAAGGTTGGGAGTTATCAGTACAAATTGGGAAAATTTGGGGACGTGGCCTTTCACACTTAATGGGGTTTCAGCTCCCCTTACAAACATAGGCTACCCTTCAGTCAATGCAATGAAGGGTTAGACTGAGAAGTCTTTACGTGTCACAGGGCTACCCACAGGTAAAGAAATTTCCAACCCAAAGCTAAGGAAGTGTCCTCATTCCGTTAGGGGTTGATTCAAAGTGCGTACTTCCTCAAATCATGTTAAAACATGGACAGTGAAGAAAGTCAAGATATGTATTTCCAGTTCAACAAAATGGGGGACATTTCAAGCTCACACAAGCTTTTTGTCTCTGACCCTCAGGAGCATAGCCCCACTTTAATGACGACTTATATGACATTTTCTAAAAGGGCAGCAACATAATTGTATTCTGCATTTATTATTATATAGCTCGGGAATCTTGCTTTTCATTTATCCAAGCTATTAAAAGTCTTTATTGGCCCTAGATTGTATGCCTGTGGGCCAAAAAGCTGCATGAATTTGTACTATGTTTTCATTCTGAATAGTTTCCAGGTTTCCAAGAATGCCTTTTTTGGAAAAGTTTTCCCAGCATCAGATGGATATTACACATGAATGCTCAGTAGAGTCCCCACCTTGTTAGAGAATGTCCACTTTATGATGGTCCCTCCTATATACGCTGAATTGAGCACTAATTCTGGAGCTCTATGTATTCTGGAGTGTGAATTGTTTAGAAACTCATAATTATCTGAGCCAGACCAAACAGTTCCTTCTTTTATATGCACTATGTATATTAGATCCCCTGCCTTAACACTCTAATCTGTAGGTGTTCTCCCACTACTTGTTGACACAGAAAATCCTGCGTTTGTTTCAGTTAAAGTGACTGCTATTGAAAACAAGGGCATTTCAACTTGTACTTCCTTCTTTTCTATGCATTATTTGTTGTCTTAGTAGTAGTTTTTCCAGTCTCAATAGGTATTAAATAGGTATTAAATGGGACAAGAAAAAAAATTCTTGAGGGTTTAGTGGTACTTCCCATTTCCGTTAGGGGCTGTATGTATATTAGATCCCCTGCCTTAACACTCTAAAGGAGTCATTCCACTTTAATTTTAACTATCAATTCACACCTTTGTAGAATTTATTTATAGTTACTGAACTACACGTTTTCATTATTTAGTGATATGCTATTATGCATATCTGGAAAATCACGTCATCCTTAATGCAGTAGCATTTTGTTTTGACTGTCAAGAAACGCAGAAATCAGATTATGTTTTCTAGGTTATAGCCACTGATTCATGATCCTTTCAACTCATGACTTAGTTTTTATAGAATATAATTTATAGAATGTGTTTTCCTGATCAGTAAATGGACAAGATTGACATAAAAGAGGAATCAAAACAAGAGAGATGTTCTATCCAGGATGAGCAATTATTTATTCTCTTTTAGCTTCATTGCAGAAATATTGCAATGCTCAACCTCGTGGGAAGTATACACACAAAAAATTAACAATACTTGGAAATTGTTGCTCACAAACATCAATTGAATAAAACATACAATAGAATATTTACTCTTCACACCATATAGATAAAATCTACTTACCGTTTATTTCAGGAAAAACTGCATTGTAACCTGCTGGAATAAAAACTGGAATTCCATGTATCATGGTTTTGTGCTAAAGGAGTCATTCCACTTTCATTTTAACTATCAATTCACACCTTTGTAGAATTTATTTGTAGTTACTAAACTACACGCTTTCCTTATTTAGTGATATGCTATTATGCATATCTGGAAAATCACGTCATCCTTAATGCAACAGCATTTGTTTTGACTGTCAAGAAACGCAGAAATCAGTTTATGTTTTCTAGGTTATAGGCTTATAGCCACTGATTCATGATCCTTTCAACTCATGACTTAATTTTTATAGAAAATAATTTATAGAATGTGTTTTCTTGATCAGTAAATGGAAAAGATTGACATAAAAGAGGAATCAAAACAAGAGATATGTTCTATCCAGGATGAGCAGTTATTTATTCTCTTTTAGCAATTTTGGGTCAGGAAAAGTTATGAAAAAACATATATCAAGGCAATTGCAACCCTGGAAGAGAGGAGGAACGGTGCTTTGGCAATCCTAAGAGACAGTTTCAAGAATTTGCCTAGGCAGGAGCAGATGGACTCTACAGTTAAAATAGGGTGCTTTCACAAGAATTTGACTAGGCAGGAGCAGATGGACTCTGAAGTTAAAATAGCGTGCTTTTGCACTTCAATCACCATTTAGGCATGTTCCTAATTTTCTGGAAGCTCTGTTACAATACAGCTTATGTTTTAAGATAAGGGAAGTTGGGATGAGTTGACCAAATACCCACCATTAGCGCATATATATATATATATATATATGTGGGGCTAGGACCATGTGGCAGGTAGCTTGTGAACTGTAATATAATTTGTACCACATTTAAAACAACAGATAGCCTTTCAGATACAAGTGACATGCAATAGTGAGAATGGATGATAGTATGATTAAATTTAAGTTTCTGACACAGGGCTGAGCATTGTAAAAGAGTCCTGCTAGACATGAATTAGATTTCCTATGCGTTATATATAAACGGTTTGAAATTTTTAGGATAGCTCATGTGGTTTTACTTGCCATGTGAAATTCATATGGACCAAGAAGTTCACGAGGTCAAAATCCATCTCTGAGAGCTTCCCCTGGGATGAATAAGCTTATAGATATCAAATAAGACGCTTGTTATTTTACATTTGGCTTTCAACATCCTGTCACGTTCTAATTTTTCCTCTTTCTAAAATTGTTACTTCATTTTCTTCCTTTTTTACTTTGCTCCATACATTGAAGCCAGTTCTGTAGAAAAATAAAGAACTACTGTAAAACATTTTGATGGTTGATTGAAATGCATAAATTAGAAGTATATTCACTTAGCCTGATAAGTATTTTTAGAAGAATAAAGCAGAGGTCTGCTAATGAGTTTTTGATGCTCTTTCAGTTGTATTGACATTGCTATTTTCTGGAATCTTGTACATAGTCATCACACCTCATATCCACATGGATATGTTGAATTTATGGTCTTCTTAGGGATTTTGGACTCAAACTTGGGTTTGTTTCCCTACAAAGGCTCTATTGCCATTATCCCATACTCCCATTTTTTCTTTTTAATGACGACTGATATGACATTTTCTAAAAGGGAAGCAACATAATTGTATTCTGCATTTATTATTATATAGCTCAGGAATATTGCTTTTCATTTATCCAAGCCATTAAAGTCTTGATTGGCCCTAGATTGTATATATGCAGGGAAGAGCCACGGAAGCGCACTGTGGAACACCTTCAACACAGTAATCACATTAGACACAGTATTTCGTCAACAGGGTGACAACATAGCACAGGTTACTTTCAGGAACATTCTCCAGAACATTAGAGATGCAAATCCAACAATCGACGACTACAATATACTCATGTCGCGCACAGATTCCTCTTTATCAGAAGATGAAATACATTCATTCCATGATTCCATGCATCTATTTCCAACAAATGATCAAACAATGGTCCATAACAAGCAAATGATGAAATCTCTAAACACTCCAATCGCAAGATCCATTGCTGAAGATGACAACACATATTCCAACATTTCCTCAGAAGATGAGAAACTTGAGCGAATTGTATTATTATGCAATGGTGAAAAAGTTATGTTAACTTCCAACCTTTGGGTTTCAGCCGGACTTGTTAATGGTTCGCTCGGAGAAATTGTAACCATCTTTTACAAAGAATCAACTGCACCACCACAAATTCCAACATTTGTTGTCATAGATTTTCCCAAATACATCGGGCCTCCTTGGGATGAAAGAAACCCCACTCACTTGCCTATTCCAGCAGTAAAAAGAAATGGACGTGCACAAATTCCATTGAAGATGGCTTGGGCTTTAACCATACATAAATCTCAAGGTATGACACTTCCAAAAGCAACAATTGACATTGGAAAAATAGAACGTCAAGGTCTCACATTCACAGCAATTTCAAGAGTACCTTCTCTACAAGATCTCTGGATTAGCCCTGCATTCAGTTTTGATCGTTACAGTAAAATGAAGGACAACAAAAACATCGCTCGCAAAAAACACGCAGAAGAAATTCTCCGTTCAATGCCGCCTCCAGATAATCTGCTCCAACCCATATTTTAACATCACCAAAAGGTTTCCTCCATTTATTTACCTCATTCTATTTCATAATATACTTTTCATATATTTAAACAACAACCAAATTTAATCAACATTAATAATTAAGCAAATATTAGAATGTCTTTATATTATCTATACATCTCATTCTAACATTTTCTTTTCTTTGCAACAGGACATATGGACTCAGAAATAGCATACCTAAGCAACTACAAGTAGAATGGCAAGCAAAAAATATGCGTCTCCAACTACGCATAAATCTTCAATGGTGTTCAGTATGCCATTATTCACCATGCATCTTCCACTACGCAAATATTAGAATATCTTTATATTGTCTATACATCTCATGCTAACATTTTCTTTGTTTTGCAACAGGACATATAAACACAGAAATAACATACCTAAGCAACTACAAGTAGAATGGAAAACAAAAAATATGCGTCTCCAACTATGCATAAATCTCCAATGGTATTCAGTATGCCATTATTCACCATGCATCTTCCACTAACAATATATAAATCCCCATGGCAAAGGTAACTTCATTTCCATTCACTCCAAATTCATTTTAACGCAACTCACCTGCAAAGTATTACTAATAAATTTCCACAACTGAGTTACATATTACTAATTCTAACAAAATAAGCATTTTGCAGGTCCATTACTGCTTCTTCAGGTCTTCGATGCCTCCAACATGTTTTGCTACAACTTCAAATGTGGAATGACAAGCACAATGCTCCTTAGAATATTATATTGCTTCTCAAACCTCTTCTGTTACAATTCACTATTTGTATTTTCCATTTGAAACTTAAAAAAGGAAGTTTCAAGATCAAATACCATTTTGATAGTTTATGTCTTCACAACCAATTCATTTTCAATGGGTTTTAACATATTTTGTTAACAAAATCAATTGATTTTAATGAATATAATACATGTTTTCAATATATCTTCTTATTAATTTAATTTCCCGTTTGAATAATGATTTTTTAAATAACCCTATCCAAATCAATATGGATACCCGGTTGTTGTTCGCGTGAATTAATTCGTTTACCTTCACATTCAACTATGCAATTTTTACCAAATACAAACAAAGGTCTCTAAACAAGTTCAATGGATATTTATGCCTACTTGCATTCCATTTCGTAGCCACTTTAACCCCCAAATTTAACCCCCAAAAACGGTTTTCGGCATGGCTTCCTCAAATTAAAACTTGGAATCATCGACCCTTGCTTTCAAAAAAGCCCACAAAAGCCCATTCACATTTCAATATTCTTCCACACACTATGCCTTACGGCATTTCCTTTGCAACATTAGGTGCAAATGCTAGTTAAAGTGTTAATATAATGGATTTGGCTAAGCAGATTTGGCCAACAAAATTTGTGTTTTTTCTTCCTCTTCCCTCCTAATAAAAATTGACACCTGCCACTGCCTTCCCAGCATAATTTCCTGAAAATTCCACTCGGTCCTGCAACACAAGAAGTGTCACCTACGACGCCAAGACAGTAGGGTCCGATGAGAAGAAGTAAAGTGACAGTGGCATCAAGGTAGGCGAAGGCATGAGCTGAGACATTTCATTCCCCTATCGTCGAACATAGGGTCGTTCTGGTAAGCCTATGCATAGAAAGCCTTCTCTTGCTGATGCCTCTACCAATCCAAAAACTCACAAGGTCCCCAATCCACACTGCAGATTTCTGGAGCGCCGATAAACCTCACCTGTCGAGCAACCCAAATGCCAGGCCTTTGTTTTCGTCAACTTTGATTTCACCATCGCTGCAAATGGATCTTTCATAATTCGGTATTGATCATTTGTTGAGAGAATCAGCAAAGACAGAGACAAAAGCTAAGCCAGCAACAGGACGCGATGAAGCACCGGTTGAATTGGAACTGGGTAAATTCGTCACCATTAACAAAAGGAAAGCATGTAGTCTAACGTAACGAGGCAGAGGAGTTTCCCGGAAAGTTATGGAAATTCCAATTATATTTAGAGAAAATCTGACAAGGATTTTTGTAAATCCAAGTTATAGTTGTTAAAATTCAAAATTATAGGTGTCCTAGACATTTTTGATGGTGCTGAATCCATTTCCACCGTCAAAAACACGATTCAAACAATGCCTCTACAAGATTTTTTGAAATTTTTAAACCCGGATAAAAAAAAGGTAAGAGCATAGCGAGAAAAACAATAGGGCACGAAGGAATGATGTGAATCATCCTCCCCCATTATGTTAAAACTGAGGCGAAAGGTTAGAGGGGTTCATCGGCCATTAGAGTAATAACTCCTAATTTATTATAAATGAACATTGGAAGGCTCTGAAAAAAAAAAAAAAAACATTCCACAATAAATGCATCAAACTTTTTGGTTTTCTTTTGTCTAAATTGTAAATGGCATGTCAAAACTCACCTTGTGAAGATTTTGAATATTACCATCAGAAACGAGAGTAGGGATGATTGCATATCGTTTGAATCGATCAAAAAGTTAATTTTTTCAATAATTTTGGTTTCGAAATTTTTCTTCTTGAAACTTTGATATGATTTAGATGTTGAACAAGGATGTATCCAAGACTTTTTCTTTTCTTTTCTATTAGTTATCTATATGCAGGTAACAAAATATATGTCTAGTGACCTCAAACTACCCGAAGGAAACCAAGTCTGTTGGCCACCGATCAACATCAAAAGTTGTCCAAAATTTAAACAGTTTGATCTTTATCATCCATGCTAAGTTTACTGCTATATTTACTATACACTTAATGCTTGTAAAATAAATGCTATTTGTCATAGTAAAATAAATTAATTGTCTGTCTCTCTACTTGCCATCAAAGGATTCAACTGGAATCGGGTCTTTAGCACTTGGCCCGGGAACTTCGCTTTATAGCAGGGTCTGGCTCTGCTTTTCCATCCTCTTAAAAAAAGGTTTTGGTGATATTGATGCACTTGCACCAACTATATTTCCTTTTGAATATCTTTTAAACATGGTTCCTCTTGTCTGTCCCTCTCTGGTTCTTGTCTGTCCCTGTATGTTATCATTGCCTGTCCAATAGGTTTTTCATCACCCAGTACTGTTGTATGGTCTACCTGAACAGAGATTGGTGGTCTCTAGTATGCCCCGGGTTGCTAAGTAATGGCTCCCATTTTGCCATTGTGAGTTCTTCATTTTCCACATTGGCGTTTAACTCTGCTTCCCACGATGCTATTACTGCCTTTACTTGTGTTGGGGTGCCTACATGGTAGGCATGTAGTAAATTATGCATGCTTTCCTCTCCCGTTCTTCATCCCCTTTTCCTCTGTGTTTTTCTCGCTGATGCCTCTAAGCTCTTCATCTTCTCATATGCCTTCTTTCCTGCTCGTCTGCCTCCTTTTCTTCCCTGTTGCCCTCCTTCTTTCACCATCTTTTCCTGCTGCAGTTTCCTCCGTCCCCTCCCCTCCCGTAGCCACATCTGTTTTTGGTGCCAGAGCTTCGAAGACTAAAGAATACTAGAATTAATGCTACCTATAATGTTAACATGAATATATTCATTAAAACCAATACTAAATTTTTCTATAACATTTTTTTGATCCTTTTTAATCTGTTTTTCAACATTAGAACTTCTAGTTTTCTTCTCAGCCGCCCAATTGCCCACAATTCGCAGCCACTCAGTTATCGCTTCTCGCCTCCACTCTATACCCCCCTTGGTTCCCATCCCTCGGGGTCTCCACAGAGGTCCCCCACCTCTCTTGTGATCTAGCCAACTAGGGGTTAGCTTTCCGACTACAAGGGAGCTGGGTTTTTACAGCAATTCCACCACATGGACGGACCCTCTTAGTTTTCTACGTTTCACCCCCCTCCTCTTAGCTTTTTGAGGCTGTGCCTTCCTTTGAAGTCCATCACTAAATAGAGTCATAGAGATTTGATTTTCCTCTGGCCATGCAAATTCCTTCTAGTCTAGAATTTTTCCCTCCCTAAACCACTAAACCTTTTTTCTTCCCCATTGGTGTAAGTATCCCCCCGAAGCCAGACTATCCTAGCAAGGCCTATTTGCCAATTCCGGTTCCCTCCTCTCTCCCCCCACTATTTCTGGAGGCAACAGTGCCCCCAAAAGCTAACAAAGGCATCATAGCCTTTTCTTGGCTCTAGTCTGTAGCATTTCCTTGTGACATGAAGAATTATCTTCCCCCAGGTTCTAGCTGCCCTCCAAGCCCTTCACAGGTCTCGTATTTTCGCCCCTGCCCTTCATGGAATACATTCAATTCATACCCAGGCAATATCAATAGGCAATTATACTTGAATTCACGAAAATTTTCATTTCTTTCCACAGTTACGAAACCAGACATTATCTTCTTAAAATAGGACCAACATTTTCCTATTTCGTTCAACACCTCTCTCCTTATTTGCCAAAATCTCCTCCAATTGCGCGACATTGTTTCCAAATCTACTCAGAGGGGAGTTTTGTTTACATACCAGCTGCTGCAAACAAAGTCCAAATGCTGGCCGTCACACCCTCTCCAACTCTTCTCTCAGCATTCACCCATTGCTCCCTTTGCTCGTTCTCCCTCTACCCTCTACATGCATTCCCCCAGCTGCCTTGCCACCTTTGTTTCTCAACTACTCACCCACCTACCTATTATCATTACCGAGGCGTCCTCCACTTGTCGCTTTTTCCTATCCTCCTCCCCTTCCTTCGTGTGAGGTCCTCGATAGAGTCGCCCACTTCCCCTCCATTTAATGCCCTTCGTCATGACCTTCCATTTTTCTGTTGCCCTAACCGTAACACGTCTTCCCTCTCCGTTATCTAGTTGTCATACCCACCATCCACCTGTCCTTCCCATATTCCGTCTGGCTCCAATGGCCTTGTGCACCCCAATCGGGGGTGGTGTGTCCAAGACTATGCTGAAGAACATTTTCTTGAATTTTTTCCATTTCTCGATCAAGCGCTTGCCTTTTTGTGTGAAATATTTTTAAATGTTTGGGACCTCCAACTTTTTTTAAAATTCCATTTAAGAAAATTTAGTGTGTGCTATATTTTAAACTTTGAATATTATGGTGAGGTTTTTACCAATTCCAAAAGTTTGATCTTAAATTTAGATGAGTGTCATATCATCTCAAATCAAATTAGAGTATTTTGGGGTCCATAATTCTTTTTCAGAAACAACATGATTTTCCGATTTTTTGAGCCAAATCATCCTAATGGATAAGAGGCTAATGTATAGTTGTGACTAGAATGTTCAAATGGATAATAAGTTTATTTATTTATTAGATTACATTAATTAGTAATAATTATTATGTCAAGTTGACAAATCTAATTAAAAATAAAGTTGAAATAAAAAATATTAAACATTTTCTTTATTTTAATGATACACAAAACAAAACAAAAAATTATATCAAAGCAATCCTATGGGTCATTCTACATTTTTCAAAAAAAAAAAATAACAATTCTTTAAATGTTAAAAAACTTACCACCAAGTTCATTCAAAGAGTGAGTTGAGGAAGATATAATTTTGAATTTTTTTTTATAAGATTGGTTCAAGAAGCTAGGAACCATTGCATATCATGAGCCCAAATACTTTGATTGAAAATACAAGGGATGTGAAGAATATTGAAAATGAATAATACAAGAAGAGGAACTTAGGTAAGGCATTTTTATTGTATATTATAAACCCAAATATTTTGATTGAAAATACAAATGTTAGGTAAGGCATTTTTATCGTATATTATAAACCCAAATATTTTTGATTGAAAATACAAAGGATGTGAAGAATATTAGAAATGAATAATACAAGAAAGGAACTTGGCTAAAGCATTTTTATTGTAGATGACCTTCCCAAATCTTATTATTTTTCTATTTACCTTTACACCTTTAAAAATAATTACTAATATTATTAACACAAACAAATAAAACTAGCTTTAAAAAAAGTGATTAGTTTATCCAATATTGCTTCCTAATAAGAACAAAAAATAATTTAAATTTTAACATTTATAAGTACATTAAAAATATATTTTATATTTATATATATATATATATATATATATATAACATAGTGTTAGTGTTGTTGGAGTAATGTGAGTGTTAATTAGGCCGATAGGCCTTCCTATGCATCAACAATTGTCAACACTTTTAACCTAAACCGTTTGATCAAGTTTGACAGTTTCAACCGTTGATTTGAAGTTGACTGCTTTTTCCAAATATTTGAGTTGCCTTCTTTTCACCTCTAGTTCTGCTGTGCATTGAACCTGGCCCTTTGAGTTGCATTACTGTTTTTTCCAATTCTTTTGTCACTCTTGAAGATATGCATCACTGCTTTTTCCAATTCTTTTGTCACTCTCGCAGATATTTTCACTGCTTTTTCCTTGACAGTTGTTGTTGTTGTTCTTCTTCCCTGGCTTTTGTCAGCTTTTTTGCAAGCACTAAGCTTCATCTACCAAGCTTCTTCTACCATCACCTTTGATGAGAAACTTATAACATTGACCTCAGCAGTGGATCTGGATACTCTGTCTCCTGCAATCCTCAGCGGATACCTTTCTTTATCACTGGAAACAAATCGGTCACTATCAAGGTATTTTTATATTTTCCCATTTTCTTTCTATTGTTTCATATGTGTTATATGTACAGATATATATCTCCCAGGCATGGGCTGCATGCAACGAGTGTTTAGATTAGAAGCCCAAAAGTGAGTGATGGTCTTTGGTTCGTTTGAAATTTTGTAGCAGAATATATATAATAAATGTGGAATGGTGATTTGTATAAAGTCACTGTTCAGATTCGAAATACAAAAAGTAAGGTTACAGATGGTTGCTACAGGCCATCATCTAATAGATTTGAGTATTGTTGTTTAACAGTGTTTGTTTCTTTTGATTCCTGCCTTCATGTCCCTCTGGCCATGTCGATCTGCTCCGTATTTTAAGTGGTATGGTTTACATAAATTTGGAGTTCTCCTTCCCTATGCTCTCTTTTCTTTCTAATTAGTAAGGAGCTCAGCGCTCTTTTCCCACAACTACTCAACCTAACGTGCTGAACATTTCTGGAATCCGCAACGGAGTCTGTGGCCATTTGAAAATCCGCACATCCCGACAACTCTAATGCCAACGATGCCTCCAATGCCCTTTTAGTATAATTATTTTAAAATTAGAATGAGCCTAAACATATATTAATATAGACCTAGATTAAAAATTTCAATATGTTTTTGTAAAATAAATATAAATATAGATAATGCAAACGTATTAACCCTTCACCAAAATTAAATTCCTGCCTTCATGTCCCTCTGGCGATGTCGATCTGCTCCGTATTTTAAGTGGTAAGGTTTACATAAATTTGGAGTTCTCCTTCCCTATGCTCTCTTTCCTTTCTAATCAGTAAGGAGCTCAGCGCTCTTTCGTGATTAGTAGTAGTACTGATATAGAAATTAGAATGATTGGTATATGAACCTTAAACAGCTACTCAACCTAACGTGCTGAACATTTCTGGAATCCGCAACGGCATTTTGTGAAGAAATAATTGTAATTAACATCAACGTATTGCTAAATCAACCTGAGATGCAGCGTTGCATATGCATTAAGATTTCAGCTAATACACATTGTTGTTTTATGTGGCTGTGATAATAAACATTTCAAGGTTGCGGATTGCAATTTTGTCATACGTGTATTTTTTTTCCTGTTTTTTGTCTGTAGTTTAAGACAAACTGACTATTTATTGTTTTTTATTTTGCCAGACATTTCACTGTAGGCATGGGAAGGCATATCTCTTTACTACTATGCTGCTGAATCACACAATTGTAACCATTATTGAAACCGTCCAAAAAACTGTTATAGTTGTCTCCAGTACAGTTAATGTCATAAAAATTAAAACTCAATTTATTTTCGATATTTTTTTTAATGGTAACCATTATTGAAACCGTCCAAAAAACTGTTCTGTGTGTGTCATTGTTGTAGAAATTTTAATCAAATAACTGTTCTGTGTGTGTCATTATTGTAGAAATTTTAATCAAATTGGAATTGGAATTGGAATAGAAATAGTAATATACATGTGTATACAGGATTAATTATCCAAATACCATTTTAAATATGTGTAAAGTTTAAACACGTTATTGCATTCTTTTCCTTTAATTTTAAATAAAAATTTAAGAATATTTAAACTACATAATTAGGCCGATAGGCCTTCCTATGCATCAACAATCGTCAACACTTTTACCTTGCTCTGTTGGATCAGGTGAGACACTTTCAACCGTTGATTTGAAGTGTGATTGCTTTTTCCAAATATCCGTTGAGTTGCCTTCTTGACATGGCAAGATATTTTTACTACTTTTTCCCATTCTTTTACTGCTTTTTCCCATTCTTTTATGTCACTCTTGAAGATATTTTTAATTCATTTTCCCATTCTTTTATGTCACTCTTGAAGGCCGATAGGATTATTAAATTGGAAAGTTTCACCAGTCACCTGATAAACCCCCTCCTCTGCTCTGGGGGCATGTTTCAATGTGGGTGATTGTAACGGACCTGCTTTCGATAATGAAGAAGTAACCACAACCTTTGGTGGTATTTTATGAGACGCCAATTCTGCAACCCGAAAAACAACTACCTTGGGTGCTTGTTCCAATATAGCTTTCTCAGATGCTGGTAATATAACTCCTGTCTTCAAATTTTGTTTCACGTTGCTTGCTTCTTGTACACTGGAATAACCAACTATTGATGTTTTCTTCAAGCTTCTTGCTTCCAGTACTTGAGAGATTCCGCCTTCTGATAAGTTCTCGAGAGAACCGGATTCTGATGCCTGACAAGTGCTCACCCCACATGACTGTTTGATACCTGCCTCTGATGTCCTGGATGTTGCCATTAGTCAAAATGCAGTTTTCTCAAGGGAAGTTGTTTGTCTACTTCCATGAATCGTATACTATGCAGTAGCAATCCTCAATTTGCAATCTCTTACGCCACAATCATCTAATAAGTTTAATCCTGGCACAAAGTATTGTGCTGGAATTTTGTAATAGCTCTTTCTGATGCGGTGCCCACGTAACAATCCCTCGAGCATTCTAAAACACAGAAATGTCGGTTTGAAGCTCTGTAAAGAGCTTTTCGAAATTTGACTTCCATTCTCTAATTTGCCTCGAGAGGCTGTGCTTGCAGAGGAGACAATTGAGGCAATGCTGCGGCGTTAGCAAGCGATCAATCAAATCTGTGGCCTTCCCAACTTCATTTTCCATCCTTCGGAAACAATTGTGTAAAGCATGGTTTGAGTTTGACAGGCAGTCAGTTGTGCCCACCATGCACCTTCAAAATCTCCAAGGTGGAAAGCATTTTGGAGTGATTCTGCATAAGAGAGGTCCTGCTGGTTACTGGGTTGCTCTCGCTCTACAAGGTATGCTCAATTCAACGGACTAGGAATTAACTGAATGGTCTTAGAACATAACTAGATTCCTTTACTGTATATTAAAATTGTTTGCTATTTATCCATGAACTTGGTAGAAACTCAGCCATGGTGTTGCAGATCTGTAACAGCTCATGTCCAAGTAATTTTGTAACGGGTAAAAACAATAGCCGAAGATGGTGCTTAAAGTAATTAAATTTGAGTACAGATAGACTGCTAAATTAAGGTTACAGTTCAATCATCACTCTGTTGTTTCAGTATAATTCAGCAATAATGCAAGTAGATTTAGCAGCTTTGCTAGTTAATTTTAGTAATAGTACATAAATAAGCATTAGAGCTTCACTGGTAGAGCAGCAGCAGGTGATTCATCTGTTTATGTAAATGTAAAACTTCAATAACATTCGATCAACGATACTACGCAGTTAATGTTTCATGGCCACGTAAATTACAGCACATGAACTGCATATGACTCTTCTGAATTTTAGTTTATTGTGAAGCTACCCTAATTTCATCTGAGACATGAATGGATTATCTTTCTGTGTTTTTCTTTGGTGGTTAAATGCCCTTTTAGGCAAGACACTCACTGGCCAAAAACCTTCGGGTTACAAGCCGCGTGATTACTCTGGATTTGCACTTGCATTTGGCTTCGTCTGCCCACCTTGGTGCCTAGGACAAACAACCTAGGCTCAGATGACAATGAAATATCACAAGATAGTACAAATCGCTGGCATTAACACTGGAACAAGTTCTCGAGGGTACTGAATCCATGCCTATGCAACGAAAGCACATGTGATACAGCCCACTGGACATTCTTATAATTATGTGTTATTCATAATGGCGATATTTGATTTAAGATCTTAGGAAAATATCATTAATCATCCTTTGTTTGCCTGTGAATTTTACAGGGGAGAGAACTTATCCACTCAAGGCAGGAATCAGGGTTGCTTCTATCCAGCAAATGAGATTTCTTCAGAACTAAGGTCAACTCAACTATGGTAGCTGCATTAGTCAAGGGAGAAACCAGTGATATGTTAGGGGATCCAGACTGGGCACTGAATATTGAACTTTTGTGACATTGTCAATGGCGACCCACAGTGAGAAACGGATCTTTGCTTCTCACTCTTATTCTCAGGATTCTGATTCAACAATATATAGAATTTTCAAAGACAATCTATTTCCCTGAAACACAATACACTTTTATGTCAGTCACTCCTGTCAAGGGATCCCATGATTTTGAATAGAAATAAAGACCTGTGAGCAGTGCTTCTATGTGTCCTGACACGTCTTGATGATAAGATAATCTGGTTACATATCAGGTTTGCACAGATGTTTCAGTGTATGGAAATGTTTGTGAGTCAATATCAAAATGAGGGAATACAGGCAATCTGAGGACTGAATCAGATGCTTAACAACAAAGTATTTTTAGGGACCTGTTTTCTATCCCTGAAACATAACTAGTCAAGATAAAGTGTTATCAACATGTATTCGAGACTATTCATCATTAAGGGAATGCGATGATTAAGTCCAATATCGTTTCTTTAGTGGGTAGTTCCGCCTTTAGTTTTATCAATGTTTAGTTTTATATAATCATAGTTCACCACTAGAAGATAAAGCGTAGCCGAACAATTCCCACATCATTCTATCTCTTTATCACGTAGTGGGGCACATGATTATATCTAATTTATGCCTCGAAGTGCCTTATCTAAGATGGTTTGCTCAGCAATAGGATTCCTGTATACAGGGTATAGATCCTATCTCCCTTCCTTTTACCTTGACTTATGACAAGTATGGTAATGAAATTTGAAGTAACGTAGTCTAATGCCTATATGATCATAATGGAATCAGTTAAAAAATATACACCTCTGTGTACTAATTCACAGCGAGGCCCAACATGACTCACACTATCCCATTTATTCTTCGACAAAATGCATCACTCTTGGGAATGTTTAGTTTATGATGATGAATTTAACTTGTATGCAGGAATACAACTAACATGTAATGCACAATAAATAACTTTTAGCTGATCATAATTTTGACATGAAATCTCACAAATGATAAATATTCAAAACTAAGGCAAGGAACTTTCCATCCTTGGCTGGAGAGCATTATCAAATGTCTATCTATGGATTCACGTTGACTGAAAAGCATCTCACACAGTACCAATCTAGTGTAGGTTGGTCCCTTTTGTAGTTTTGTCACTAGAGTTTGTGAGGTAAAATCTCTAAGAACTCATGGTTTTGACAGCTTGCGCGTGGTTGTCTAATTTTGTTCCCCCGCAGGACAACGTTGCAACTTTTGAAGTCGATATTCTTCTTTATGTGTGAGAGCATGAAGCCTCTCGGGCGACCGAAGAAGGCCAGAGAAAGGGTCACTATCATTTCCTTAACTGGTCATCGTCTTTATTTTCTTGATTTTTCAGATGGCAATGATTGGTTTGCGCAGTCAAGACTGGAACATTGGCGTTTATATTTGCTATTTCTTTGCTTTCGAATGGGGATAATGCTTTGGCATTGCAGGGCTGTGTTTTGTTTTTTGTGGTTCTTAACTTACTCTAAAATGAAATAATACATTCAATGTGTTCCTTGTAATATAGATATAAACAAAACATCTAAAGAAAAATAATTGCACAATGATCCAGTGCAAGAAAACAAAGTTTTCCACAAACCAATTAACTCTTTTAGAAAAATTCGAAAATTCCAATTTAATAATCCTATAGGCCTCTCTTTGTACCTTTTGGGAAAATTGCTAGTTTTATATATATATATATATATAAAACAGTGTTACTCTTGTTGGAGTAATGTGAGTGTTAGTTATGTTGAGGATTTGCTCGACCGTTAGTTGAGTATTTTTGTGCTAGGTTGAGGCAAGCCTATAACGAAGACGCACCGGGCTGCTCTGATGACTCATTGCTTTCTGAAAATTGGCGTGGAGCGTCTGGAAACAAGGCTGCACGATGGCAGGCAAATGATTTGGCGGCGGCAGATGCAGAAGGAGGACGTTGAGCGTGGATCGCTGCCTGCTGTAGATTTTCAAGAGTGTGATGGTGAGCATTGCTGTTCCTCTGGTCAAGAGTTTGAAGAGATTCTAATTTACAACAACATCAATGGTTAATTTTAAGAACCTGAATTGCTACTTAATACATAAATGATTTGTAAATGTTAACTATAAATATGTATATAAATTTTATTCCATCTATAAATTTTTAAATTTAATATATATATATATATATAAACTTTTTAATGTATATATCACTTATTTTTACACACATTGAAATAGAGAAGTAAAGTGAACCGAGAGTGTCCAATTGTTTGTAGAGCTCACTCATGGCTATTATTTTATGTCGTGGTGATCGCAGAGTGTCTAATTGTTTGTGGACCTCACTCATGACTCCTTATTATTATTTTATGTTCAGTTGATTGTTTATTTATGTTATTGACTTTTAAGATTTAATGAGAGTTTTATTTTTATTTCATTCACAATTTTTGTTTTTATTTCTGTCAATGATCATTAGAGAAACTACTCATATTTTAAACATATATATGTTTTTTTATAATTAAAATGGTGTATATTACTTAATAAAATAAAAGTTATTTAAAAAAAAAATTGAACAATTTAATCTATTTTGTTATTTATCAAATTTGTGGTTTTGTATGATTTTTTGTTTCATTTTAAGAAAAAAAATGTATTTTGAGTCTTGACAACTAGACTAAGACTCAGCCAATTGAACTAACCCCTTAAAGTACTCAAATATTTTATTTATCTAGTATGTTGTCCACATTAAAATACTTTCTTTGTTATTAATATTTTTTTCAATACATATCAATATTACTTAATCTTAGGTCAAGACCCATTAGCACAACTTAATCTTACGTCAAGTCTCACTAGCACAACCAATTGAGGATGGGCCTCCTCAGTGAGACTGCCCAAGATCAAACCTCGAGGTGGTTGTGCCCTGTCCTAAGGGGAGGAGACATGCTAAAAAAATCCAACAAACTAAGGGCTTGTGTGGCCCAAGCTAGGGTGCAATCCGTGCATGACTTTAACCACTGAGATGCCCTTAGGTGGCGACTACTCAAACCACGAGTCAAACTTGAAAGATCACAAACAACTTGACAAACAAAAAATATTACTTAATCCTACATATTAAAATATTCTATTTATTATCCATATTGATTTTTTTATTATTATTAATATTTTTTAAATATTTCATATTTTATAACAAAAATTTAATAAATTGCATCAATGTTTAATATCACCACCATAACCATCACCATTATTGTTTTGGTGCTTGGTTGCATGAGAACATAATTGATCTCCTAAAGCAACAAGTCTCCCTAAATTCTTGTGGTATGAATGATCTTTGATCATATCTAGCATCTCTTGGTTGCTTTACATGTCCTGGAATTTGATTTCATTGGGACCTTACATCTGGTTCTATTTTTAGCCTGATGTTAGCTTGCCATATGGTATTTGCAGCGTCATCTTCACCATCAAATGTGCCCGACCAAAGAAAAGGCAGGAACTTCTTTGCTTTGAGAGATGTGAGTCTTGCAATATACTCACTGTGATTCGTAACAGTAAAGATGAACACGATATTGATCATTATGTAAGGAGGAACATCATGGCGAATCAATTTAGTTTCAAAGACATTGAAATATCTTATTTTTATCGCATCTTTTTCATATTGAATTTTTAATACAAAATTATTATAACATATTCCTTTCATATCAGTATTCACGTGTCTGATCAGTATGGTGAAACCTACGTGGAGCCGAGACTGCATGTTTTTGTTGATGGCTGGAGAAGCTATGATATGGATCTAACGGAGGAAGCCCTTGGTGGCATGAAAGTAGAGTAAAGCGTTGGAGCATGTGTGGAGTGTCATCAATCTTCTAACCTTGTGTTGAAGGCATAGCAGTGAACCATCTCAAAATATGAGTTGAAATTTGAAGAGACCTGCCAAAGTTGGAGATATGTTAAAAGTCACCATCACTGGAGCGGGGAGTTTTGAAAGGAAGTTTGCGGAAAACAGTTTAATAGGATTTCCAATTGAGTATGAGGAGGAAGCGCATGGATTTGCTGCTCAAATTGAGGATGCAGATCCGTGATTTAATGAGTCGACCACCACGCCTGTGTAAATTTTAAACCTGTGGAAATTCTGAACAGTGAGGAATTCCTGTGTGTTAACGCTGAGTCTGAGCATTGTGTGGAGCTTTGCTTTGTTCACATCCATCTTGTGTGTGGAGAGGTAGACATGTTTATTACCTACCCAAACATGCTGGAAATATGCGTGAAGATTGCGCTGAATTATGCATGGAGATCAACGTTGTGCTATGTTACTGAGAAGACCAACATTAACGCATTACTAAACCAGAGAACGATGGCCTATGAACGTAGTTGTGTGTGGGGGAGCCGAGTGTCAAAAGAGCACCTGCGTGGAGTCTGCCATATATTATATTGCTGCTTAGATCAACAGTGTTGAGTAGAGCCGCTGGTCAATTCAAAATTCATAGTTGCCTTGGCTGGAATGCATGCTTGCCTTAATTGTTTTGGTTCGGGAAACCTCAGTCACTTTGCTGGAGAGTTTAATAATAAACAAATTCTGAATGCGTGAATGTGGAAAGTGTTGACCATTCAAGGTATACGGTGAAAAAGCTTCCATTAAGGCCAAATTCAAGGATTGATATCCCAAAGGAACGAATGGTGCGTATACTCTTTAAGTTTAAAAGGGAACCTTAATCACTTTTTATAAAGTGACTACTTCTTATGCTTAACTATTTGGGTCAATCAAGTTGTATTATATTATTTTTATAATATTTTAAAAAATAAAGAATAAATGTCTCATAATTTTTTAAAATAAATAAGTCTGTTTTTATTATTAATAGTTTATATCAATCTAAAAGTGGTACGTCCATAAGAGACATTCATCCTCAAGGTAATAGAGTAGTTTATTATGGTTGGTGCTTGGAAATGTTTCTAATAACTTCGTGGAGGCTTATTCAGTGTGACAAGATCTCTTCATTGCAAAGGAAGGATATATCAAATCAATGATAATTGTAGGGGATTCTATGTTGGTAATCAAAGCAATGACTAATCAAGTTAACTCTGGAAGAAACAAATTGTATTCCCTCATTTGTCAAATCAAGTGCTCTCTTCCTAAATTTGATTGGGCTATATTTTACTACAACAAAATAGAATTGAATAGTGAAACAAATCATTGGCCAAAGATGTCTCATCCTTAGGCCTTGGTGACTTAATAAAATTTCAGACTTAAAGCTATAGCCTAATCCTTTCATCAATTAGTTAGTGGACTATTAATTGTTCCTCATTTCAAGATGCACAAATTCATATTCAACAATTAGAGGTGATATGGGAATGATGTTGGGTTGTGGTCTTCCTAGTTCCCAAATTCAAAATGGAAAGCCTAATTTGTGGTTAATGAATGTAGAGGATTGAATCCCTGCATGAAATACATGACAATGTCAACTCTTCAACTCACTTAGTGTTGCTCATTAGTAGAATTGTTATGGAATTTGTGGAAATGAGCATATGGGAATGAATCTAACAAAGAGATGGGGGTAACTTCAACACTTGGGAGGAGGAATATTGAGCCTTTTGGTTGACCTATGTAAAGGCTTTTGCAAAAGAAAACAATAGATCAACCCAGTCTCCTCATGTAGCTTAATAAAATCCCTTTTGGTTATTGATATCATACACCAAATTGAGAACAATTATCTCTATTTTGGATTTGAACGGTACACAAATTTATGGCATCTTTCTAGTGTTTTTCTTGAATACTTATGTGTGAAAGATTTATCCAATGTAGACATGGATAACTTTGATCTAAAGGATGTTCACAAGGCCATTCGTAACCATGAAGAAATAAATCAAGTGAATGGCATTGGATTTATTATTATTTATTCCAAACTCATAAATCTTAAGCAATCTAGTGTCACCCATAATGCAAACATCATGAATTATCTCCTTTTAGCAAATTGACTCTCTAGGAGTTGAGTACAATAGACTTATCTTTGTGGTTTTCTCTAAGTGAATGAATTCTCTTTCTCTAGTCTCTATCAACCTTGGCATTGGTAACTACATGTAAGTGAATCTGCTTATTATAATAGTGACCCAATCGAGATTGAATACCCAAGCTCCCCTCACTTAAAAGAGGGGTATGAAACAGAAGACAACGTTCGCCCTTAATCAGTTTTGAATGTATTTCCAAATCATAAATATTTTGTATCAATTTGTGAAGAAAACCATGAGTAAATATAATTGGGACTTTTGTTTGAAAAAAACATTATCATATATAGTAGATAATCTAAAAATATGTATAATTTCAATAAGATCCATAAATTGTGATGAATGTATATATTGCTAGTCTCACTAAAACTAGTTTTTAAAGTTTACAAGTTTGTCATGATGAAGCCTTTGTGTGGTGATGAGTGTGAATTCAAGTGAAAATGTGAAGAGTTAAAGCCAAAGCTAAAATCAAGTGATTATTGATGAAAGCTCAAAGTATATTAGAGTCAAGTCCATTTGTTGACATAATGAATTGAATTTGAAAAGGTACATTTTCGATTGTACCCAACACTTAAGGTCCATTAGAAGTTAAGTGGAGTCAAAGTCTAAAGTTTCATTCATGTAAAGACATGAAATTTTATGAATTTCAAGTGAGTGTATTCAAGTCAATATGTTCATCTTGAATTCGATCCAAAGTCAAAGTTTGTTGAATGTAATGGGTGCATGATCGATAGAGCCTGACACCCAAAGTTTGGTCAATGTATTGTAAAGACAAGGGATATTGCAGCAGTTTGTAGTGAAGAAATATGAGTACAAAGAAGCTTATGCAAGGGAAGAATAAGATGAAGATGACAATAGATAGTCATTTGCAAGATTCAGGGAAAAGCCACAGCGATGCCAAAACAGTTAGCGTGAGTGATGAAGAGTTCAAGAAAGAGATCGTTAAGTTGAAGGCACGACTTGATGTGTTGATGGAGCTCCTACAGAATTAGAAACATGGATGGATAACGAAGAGGGCAACTAGACGGCCAATCAAGCAGTTGATTGCAAGAAGATAGAAGCACAAGTTGAAATTTTTGTCAAGGGAAGCGGAAAAACTTTAGATAACCGAGATGAATGTATGCATTTGTGAACCAGAACAAGGACCGATGTTTGATGAGGACAATGATGATCTTAAAATGAAATATGTTGATATGAATGTGGGTTCGATTCCCATAGATGGTGCCACAAATTGTTTAGAAGATCTGCATATGATGACTAAATCATTGATGGAAGATAAAAGTTATGTTGGTTTTAAATCTAATAATTGGTGTGTGGATGCAGGATATGTTGTTGATATTGAACAAAGTATTAACTTTGTGTGCAGTGATGATGAACAACAAATTGATAAAGAAATGAAGCCTAAGGATGCTAAAGATGGACAAATAATAGAAGTTGTTGATGAAATGGAAAATGATCATCAAATAAAGGGGTCAAATGTCAACATGAGAGATATTGCAGTAGAACTAAAGTTCCTAGAAGAATGGTTGGACAACCCAAAGCCAAAATATGACGTAAATGAAATTATGGTGGATTATAAAAACAACCAATTTCAGCAAAGAAACAGTAATGCACACCAACCAAAAGACAAGTTAGATATTGAAAGGAAAAGAGATAATATGGGGAATCGCTCTGCAGTAAGGATGGCTAGGGTTTTCAAACGGGCCGCCGTCACAGTGCGCTGCGAGGAGACAGAGACATCATCGAATACCTGGAGGTTGAACGCGGAACTGCTCGAACTGTATGCACCGCCCCGGATCGGGTATTGCAGAGGACAAGAACATAAACGCCCTGCAATAAATCGAGCCTTGGAGGAAGAATCGTCGGCTCCCAGGTTATGGTCATTTTCTCTTTTACTGACTAAGGGTTTTCTGCACAATAAAATACTTGCCCATCCTGTAACAGGTCATGGCCAGGAGGAAATTGATTGCCATTGTCCAGATCCGCCTTTGGTAGCGCAACCCGGCCTTGATCCACGCCTTTTGAACGAGATTAAGGGTAAGTATGGAATGATGTGGTCGGAATTTAGCCAAAATACAGATCCGCATTTGATAACGCAAACCCACCTGGTATCGCACTCACTGTTTGCGTTAAAGGGTATATATGGAACGGAATGGCCGGAATGGACCACGCAAGCAGGGGCCACACAGCATATCGCCCCACCATCTCCAGGTGGAAGAAGAAGAAGAGGCTCAATCCCGATATCAGAGAGCCCTGGAGCCATAATACAGTCAGATCTAGCTTATAAACCGGTTAATCAGGGCCATCTCCACACAGATCTGCTCCAGATCTTCATTAAATCTATTGAGGGCAAACATTTCTGCATAAGACTCAGTAAAGGGACGAGTGTACACGAATTAAAGAAGCGGATCCAGGGGCACAATGGAATCCCAGCTCAATATCAAAACCTTATATATTCTGGGTACAGTTTACAGGATAGCCAAACTCTCCAGCACTACGGTATAACCAAAGACTCAACCATCATTCTAAATCTGCGACTGTGTGGTGGAAGCAGCGGTTCCAGCTCAAAAAACAACAGCTCATTTCGGGATGCAGTGAAGGGGAAAAAAATGGAAAGCAAAACAGTACCACCAACAGAGCTGCCAGGCCCATATATTGTTGAACAAAAGCCAGAATCACCAACCCTACAAGTTACTATGCCTGAGGTAAATAACATATATACCGATTTATCCAATACTGCAGTTATTTGTAGATTTAATGGCTTCTGGCCTAAATCAGACGCCCTGCATCAATGGATCTACTCATCTTGGTCACCTAACTATGAAATTTACCTCTGCCCTAAAGGTTTTTTCATAGTTAGATTTAATACAGAACAAGAAAGAGACAGCATTATCAATCAGGGCCCTTGGTTCTGGGGCAGTGCTGGCCTCTTCACCACCCCCTGGTTCTCGGATTTTGATGCTACAACAATGATAGTTTCAAAAATGCCTGTATGGGTGAGACTACATGGACTCCCACTCCACTTTTGGCATCACAAAGTGTTAATCGCCATTGGGAACTCTCTAGGGAAATTCCTAAAAATGGATGAGGAAAGAGCTATCAGGGGAATCTTCACATTTGCCAGAATATGTGTAGAAGTGGACCTGAGTGAAGGGCTACCTGACCACATCACGCTGAACTTTAATAATACTCAATGGATACAGCAGCTTGACTATGAAAATACAGCGTTCCGATGCAGGACTTGTTTGCAGACAGGGCACCTACAAAATCACTGCCCACTAGCCCGAAAGGACCCCAGGAAAACTAAGAAACAACCAAAAAAGCCCAAAGGCTGGCAGAACACAGATCCAATAGAAGAAGAGGACATAATTGAAGAACCCACAGAGAACCTGACGGAACCAGCCTCTCAAAAGGGACAGGAACAAACACAGGCAGCGAATACCCTGTCCACTCATGCGGGGCCGATCATCACAGATCTGCATCAGGAGTTACAACTGGAAGTAAGTGGCATAAAAAGAACCCACAGCTCAGAGGGCTCAGAATCAGACAAAGAACCACAAATGAACACAATGGAAAACCAGCTAGCTATCATTTCACCCACTGCTGACTCAGGAGGATGGCGTCGGGTGGAAAAGAAAAAGGGAAGGAAAGTATAGGCCAGCTGGAACACATCAATCTTCTTTTTACTGTTACTCTGTGTTTTCCTGATTTTACAGGAATAGTTACTCTTGCTACCTAGTGATACTGTTTTTTGCTGCCTGTCAATACAGGTTCAGCCATCTGCATATGCCTTTGGCATCTACAAAATGTAATTTTATCAATTTATGAATAAAATTACGACTTTTTCCTAGGGGAAAAAAGTTAGATATTGAAATTGAAGAAATTAAAAGGCTGATGTTGGAAGAGGCTCAGAAGATGTTTATTGAACAAAGAAAAAGGACGAATGACAAAAAATTACTAATGGCTGAGCAAGTCTACATTAGTTTTAGGAATTATGACAAATCCTTGATGGAAACCTACTTAATAAACATTTCAACATGATGGTAGCAGGATGAGTATTCTGTCCAATAAAGATGTGGGAGAAAGATTTGACAAAGGAATATCAATTCAGAGATGGAGGAATGATAAAGATGAAGTTTGAGTAAGTATACGCAGGTTCTGTGAAGCAAATTCGCGTACATACATAGGTATAGTGAAGAAAAGTCGTGTATATGCAGGTTTTGTGAAGTAAAGCCACGTACACACACAGGTTAGCTAAAGAAAGGTCATGTACAATTTCCGCACCATGGTATTCTAAATACCAGGGATCTTTACCATGGTATTGCCCCATAGTAATGAGGATGGCAACAAAAATTTGATCCCATCAAAAAATACCATTGCCATAACTATGGAATTGGCCTAAGATTATGGCTAAGGCCTAAGCTAGATAAGGAGATGGAGATCAAAGTGTTAAGTGTGTATGATATGGGTTGTTGATGAATTGTTTGATCTGAAATAAGTGTGCACCCGAGAGTGTGATGATGGATCAGATCTTATAGATCTGAAATGACTACACATTGAATAATCTTCTTATGGGTTGATAGCTCTGTGATGATGATGTTATGATGTGTTTCTTTTACATTGTATTACGAGTTTTGGTTTGACTAATGTTCTATTGTGCAGTGAAGGTATGATTTAGTAGCTACAGATACATACACAAGTTTTCTTCAGAAATATCATGTACGTACGCGAATCTGCTTCTGGGTAGTCGTGTATCAGCAATATGGGCAGATCTGTACGTGCGTATGCTTCTTGAAAGGCACGTATATACAAGGAAGTGTCTTATAAGGGTCATGTACATATGTTAGGGTTTTGTAGTAGATGATGTTTAATCAGTCTTATTGTGTTTGCTGTTGTCTGTTGATGAAGTCTTCCATGATGATTTGTGTTTGATAGTGTTGGTTGAGGTAGAACTGATTATGTTATGAAATATTGAATAGTAATGATGTTGCTATGAGATTATCTATATTTAGTTTAGAGATATGTGACAAGGTCAGTATGTATTTCAGTGATTGATTTGAATAGTGTAGTGATTCATTAGTGTTTTGAGATTTGTACACTGGTTATTTGAAGAGAAAGCGTGTATATACGCGGGTATGTCTCATAATAGCAGCATATATATTCTGACATAAAGTTTACCAGGGTTTACAGTGACAAGATCTGGTTTCTATGATGAACAGTAAGTGGTATGACATTATGATGAAGAGTATACAATGAATTGAGATGATCTAGCTGCTTTGGTTGTTTGAGATTCAGTAATTGGTTTATTCAATGATTTGGTGATTAATTTGGTCCAGTGATTGGTTTTAGTTTATTATTTAATATTGGGCTTAAATGATGATAGTGGGTCCAGTCTGAAAATTTGATGAAACATGAACTACAGAATTGATGTTTTGGTTCAGGTGGATCAAGTATAAAAATTATGAAACATGGTCCAAGAGGTGTTGAGGGTTGAATCCTTCAGTGAGGAATTCGAAGCTTCCTTCCAGTGGTAGTTGGTAAATCTGATCAAGGTGTTGGAGCTCCCTTCTGATGGGTGTCTGTAACAGGATCAGGGGGTTGGAGCTACCTCCAGTGAGTGTTGGAGAATGAGAGAAGGTTGTACCTTTTGCTGGTGGGTGTCTGCGTGCTGGTATGAGTCTGTGTCAGTGCAAGATTGCAATATGTTTTCTTTATAATAAAAGACAAAGATAGAGACGACAACAGCGGTGGTTTTTCCCACATCAAGTTTCCACCTAAAAATATTGGTGTTCATGTGTGTTGATGTATTTCTTATGTGTGATGGTTTATTCTATTCTTATTGCAAATGGTTACTGTTTATTAATGTCTAAATAAGTATGGATGCACTGGTTCAAGTTAAACAAATGATGAATTAGTTGAAAAGTTAGTTATCTGGATATACACTACTTATCCTCATCACAGTTGCGTACATATGCTGGTTCACTGAATTAAAGTCGAATCCAAAAATATCAATAAAAAATTGAAATGTTTTAGTGAGTTTTAAAATATTTATTCACCATCCCCCCAGTATTTCTCCCAACAATTGGTATCAGAGCAGGCCCTTTAGAAGAAGCTTGATCACTTGAAGGAGATCCATTAATATGATGGGAAAGAAGAAGATAGCTCGAAGGAGGGATTCAGAAAATTGTGACAGTGATATATCAGATGTAGTAACAGTTACAGATGTCAGCAAATATTTAGGTTTAGGAGCACCCCACTTTCTATTGATCAAGAATGAAGAAGACGGTAACAAAGAATTATCAGGTATGGGCTTTTGTTCTAACTATGGTCCATTTCCTTGTCTATGCAATAATGATAGTGATGATGACAGTGAAACAACTAAACTTGCACTCATGGGTAAAAGTGAAAGTAAGCACTCTAAAGAGAAAACATATTCAAAAATGTTGGCCCTAGAAGCAGAAGATCAAGGAAAGTCAGAAACAATGGACAATGAAGGCATACCTATGCTAAGTAATGATAATTATCACCAATGGAAAGAAAAGATGAAGTCTAATCTAATGAAATGTGATGTTTGGTATTTAATATGCAATGGCTACACCAAAATTCCTCCATTAGACAAGGAAGTGAAAAATAACAGTAAGGCAATAAGTGACATCATTAATAGCATACCTGATTCAACATTAAATAGGGTTATGCATTATGCAACTGCAAAGAAAGTGTGGGATAAGCTACAAGAAATCCATGAAGAAAACCCAAAGGAAGGTTTCTCATCATGGGAACTACCAGGTAATCTTATCCCTAACAATGTGTCAAAAAATGAACATGATAACAAAAGAACATTTGTTATGTCAGATGGAGTCGTTGATTTGGAAGAAGAGAGGTTAGAAGAATTTTTTTATCTTAGAACAAAATTTGATCTTGATTTGAAAATTATTGTTAATCTTAAAGATAAGTTCCAGGCATATGATAAAAATGGTCATATTAAATCAATAAATGTTGTTGTGGAATCTAAACAATATTGTGAAGGTCTTGAAGTTGAGATCGTCTCTCTAAGAGAAGATATTGAAAAATCAGATAAGAGGAATGAAGAACTACTTCAAGCATTTGAAGAACAAGAAAATGGTTGAAAGAAGAGATTCTAAAATAAAAGAGAAAGTGGAAGAAGGAAGAAAGTTTGAAGAAGATATGAAGAAGAAGTATCTAGAAAAGGAAAATCAATATCCAAGAATGGATGTTGAGGTAAACATTCTAAAAGGTAAATTAGAAGAAAAAAATAAAAATTTGATATTGCTAAGATTTTGGATAATATTATTAGTAGTCAAGGGTTTCCCACCATTAAATCTGGTCTTGATTTTCATGAAACTGGTGAAGGAGAATCTAGTTCACAAGCTGATGCAAGGAATTTAAATGGTAATAATGCAAAACCTGAAATGCTCAACAAAGAGATAAGTCAACCTGATCAACATCCAAGGAAAGTGGATCTTCAAAGAAAAACATTTACTCCTAACTATAGAAATGTTAATCAATTCTCTCCTCTGATCAATAATGTTGAATGTTTTATATGTCATAATTATGGACATGTTGTAGCCAATTGTAGAAGTAGAATGTTTCAATCATAAGAAAATCATCGCTTGATAGAAATATCAACAACTTCCAAGTACTCAGGCTTCTTTAAGGCATATTATTTTATTTGCAATCTATTTGGTCACAAAATTATTGATTGCAATAGAAGGAATATGAAACATAAATATGAATTTTGTTGAAGCTTGAAGGGAGTGAACCGCTTGACAGAAAGATCAACAACTTCCAGGTACTCAAGATTCTTTAAGGCATATTTTTTTACTTGCAATCTATTTGGTCACAAAATTATTGATTGCAATAGAAGGAATATGAAACATAAATATGAATTTTGTTGAAGCTTGAAGGGACTGATATGGAGAGCGCTAGGGTTCAAGTGAATCGTTGTGAGGGATATTGCGCGGAAATCTAGGTTTGGATCTCTTCCCATACACTTGACTACTGATGACGAGGGGAATCTATGCTCCTCTACTCATACGACGTCTTTCATGGCCTCACCTTTGACGTTTTCCTGCAACAAACCTGCTCTGTTCCAAAGACATTTATAGCCAGTTGTGACAAGGTCTCATCAGGACTAGTCTCGCTCTAGACACTGCCATTATCTGAGGCATGGATCCTCTATGAAGGTCTGTGCTCCACCTAGGTTTTCGATTTCAGATCTCCTATATTGGTGCAAGAAAAAGTGGATACAAAAGCTGTGTACACCATCTTCTCACGCCCAAGTCTCCAGATCCATTTATGGGAGGTGAGATGGGTAGTAGACAATGTGTCTTCCTCCTTTGGGATAGCCTACGACTCCGCAATAGTGATTCCATGGATAAGTAGTGGCCATGTATTGCATGTAAAGAAAAAATCCATATCCAGGAGTTGTACAAAGTATTTTGTCGCGCCTCGTGCACTTCCCTGTGTCATACCCCGAAGTGCCCAAAACTTGGCAATCATGCAGTGTACCCATCGTGATATGCAGTTCAAATCCTCCTTGAAACACTGATGGAAGCATGCCTTGAGCCTACCTTGAAGAAGTAAGCTCTAAAATCCTAATTTCTGAACCAGCGCAACTGTGACACTGGAAACTAGTGTTGATGACAAGTTGCACTATACTAGCATCGTGCTACCTACGCGCTTTTTACTTGGATACTCGCGTTGGTCCCTAAAAGTCAAGTTTTACCAAAGAGGACAAGGAGCTTCGTGATGTAGAGGCTTCCAGAACGACGAGCTGGAGGTTGTTCAGTGTGGATGTGGTCGAATTCCCCCAATATTTCTGTTTGATCTTATCCCTATGAGCTACCTCTTTGAGATAAGGGCCTTCCCATATCTTTGGAGAGATCCTAACTCCCTTTCCTTGCCTATATATTCATCCTCTCCCATTCCCAAATGGTTGGTCTCTAATTATTTTCATCCTTATGTTGAGATAATGCCTACATGCTACTCTTATGATGAAGGAATTGTTATGATGTTTATTATGGATTGATGTCTATCCACATTTACAAACCATTTAATTTATATGGTTGTGCTAGATTTAGTAGTAGTTATGGATAAAGAGTTGATATTTATTTCAAAGGTAGTTATAGCTTTTTTTTCTTTTCAATTCAATTAAAAAAATATCACGTTCAAAAATGTCAACTTATGTATGGTTTTTATATACAACATGTCTTATTCCATTTCATTCATCACACAAAAACATATAATGCATGTCAAATCCACTTTAAAATTCACACCACAACTCTTTATATTAAAACTACACCTCTAAAAATCCAAACCATGAATGATGTCAATCTATGCTCAAGAAAGAGAAATTAAACAAGGCACACTATTACTTCAAAAATCCATGTCTCTAGTTGGTATTTATATTATTCATATCACACATAATATGGTTATCATCAAAATAACTTATGTTTTTGCATCAGATTTCCCTTGTGAAAAGAAAAACATGCCCTCGTGTTTAATGTGTCCATTGCAACTCTTATTCACTACTTTATTAATGCCAAATCTTCTTCACTTTTCTCATCACTTAGATGACAAGTATTTCTATCATCTCTACAAGTCATATATTTAGTATATAATCATAAAATCCATTTTTCCTTAGAGACTCAACTATGGTTTCTTAAAGAAAATGTTTTATGTCAATGATGTAGCTGGCATGCCCTTTTCTAGAAAGTATATACCATTTTACATCCTCCCTCTCTCATTCTTCACACGTAGCTTCAACATCTTAATGCCCAAGAGAGTCTTCCTTCCCTATTCAACAAAACATGAAATGTCCTCTTCACCTTCATCTCTTCCTGATCATTGGGATATTTCTAGCTCTAATATCACTTAGGTGCACAAAGAATATCTCACTTGCAATGCAATACAAAGTCACACAATGGAAACCATATACATAAATCTCTTTAAATTTTACTATGAACGTCCATTATTAAAAACAACCATTAACCACATTATTGCATCAACCAATGTAATTAATAAATAGATCATATACACTAAATAACATCAACATAAATAAATATACACAACATTTAGCATCTAAAGGATGCATGAATTGAAGTGGAAACACATCCCCTAGGTAAAAATGACTATTCAATGTGCTCTCTTTGTTTATTAATGTAATTCTATATAATTCTTAAAATTGGGCTCTTAGCCTCTTTTCAATTATATAACGCTTATAGTAGTTTACTTAAGGCAATGGAAACCTAACTTTATCTCTTTCTATCTCTCATTTATCCATTGACCACCACCCTGAATGTCTCCTCCTTTTGTATTTATCTCAACTTTTCCATTAACTATTGCAACATTTCAACCTTTAGTTGTTCCAATTGTTCAATCTTCTTCCATGCATAACCATTCTTCTCCTCATTATTGCATCCATTTGATGTCTAATTCAATGGCACATTTCAATCAATACATGACACATTAATCAACCTTGGCATGTGGAAGGTGGGCTTCTAATCAATGTTCATGAACATATAATGCACATTAGTTGTTTTAAAGAATGCATGCCACAACATTTAATATGGACATCATTCTTTAACAAAATCCATGCACACCAAGTTTTGACATTGAGTTATTGTCAATAAATGCATGTCAATATCAACAAAGCACACTTTTACATTGAAAATGCATCCTTTGGAGTTTGCACATCTCTAGTTGACCTTTATATTCTTCATTTCTCATGTGAACTATATATTGGCAAACTCAATTTGATTTTCTTGCATCACTTCACCTTTGGGAGGGTGGTTGATGTGGATGTGAAGGTAGTAATGTATGTACACCACCCACCCCATGGGGTGAACATGTGTGTTTATGTGCACATAGCACCCATTCTTCCTAAAAGTAAGGCAAGCACACACATGCATGTTTTCATCCATACTTTCATACCAAATGGTTATGGAATGTATGTTTGCACCACCCACCCACTCTTACCTAAAATGATGCAAACACACATTCAAAATTTTACTTACACTTTCACTGCCATATAACTGTCATATGTATATACTTGATGTGGTAGTAAATATGATGTGGCGTAGCTATGTTGGTCAGAGGAGATGACATGGTAGAAAATATGATGTGGCGATGACACGACTTGACTTGTCATTAGGATGACATCAACAAGGTGATGTGTCACCCCCAAGGACTGTTATGTAGTAGGTATCATACAAATGGAATTTTCTAAGTGGCCAAGAACCTGAAAATGTGTAACACTTGGCACCCCTCATAGGTTGTCACATGGCACGACGATTTCATGTTGACGTCAACATGCTAATTACCATTGACCCCTGATGACCAGGTCATGAAGTAGTATCATATGGTTAACATCCCTAGCACTAAGAGCCCTAAAATATGGACATGGATGTTTGTCAAGGTCACATGCTAGAAGGGATAAACACTATGGTACATTATCATATATTTTTCGGTCAATCCATTGCTCACATCATGGAAGGGCTACCTTGCTAAGCCCTATGGTCTACTATCATATGGTTGGTGGTCACCCCATTGGTCACATTATGGAAAGGCTAATCCCTATGTTCCATTATCATTAGTCGAACGTCACCCCATTGATGTTTTGAAAAAAGTTATATTGGAGCACTGATTATCCCCTAGGGTTGTCCTAATGAGCCTTGGTTCCACATTAACAATGTATATATACTCAAGTCGTGACTCTTGTCAAACACACATTTGAAAAACAACTCAAACATCTTATTCATGAGTCTAAGTTCAATTTTTGTGGTGGAAATGGATTTTTGAAGTAGTTACATAGTGTTTTGATGATGAGCCCTTAGAGGCCTATCTTTTAATATACATGTGTGGTTTTAATATAGTGTGGTTTTCATGTATTTTTATGTACTACGTGTACAAGAATTGTTTGGTTGACAACCCTTTCATATATTATATATATATATATATATATATATATATATATATATATATATATATATATATATATATATATATATATATAATGTGTGTGTGTGTAAAAGGTTAATGACTCATCGATTAGGTCAATTGGTTTTATGGTTTGGTTTTCACCTTGAGTGTTGTGGGTTCAATTCGGGTCAGACTCGACCAAATTTTTGTATATGGTGTTATTGGTATGCTGATTTTACCATTGTATAGAACAATATGACATTATGTAGAGCTCATAATATGTCATTTTTCATAATGCGCCTAGATTATATCATATTTTTGAATGATTAATCTTTTATATAGTTTTATATAGTTTTACAGGGCTTTTGGGATTACTTAAAAGCCAAATTCGTCCCTAGAAGAAGCATGGTGATTAGGGTTCATTTGTGAACATTTCTTAAGGCATGAATATCCTTCATGATGTATTTTTGATGTTCACAATCATTGTTCTATGTTTTGGGAGCTTATGAGCAGGTTGTAGTGAGTGTTCTGTAAATGGCTGAAACTGGTTCCAAGAAACGTTTCACATCACCAAATTGATGAACAGGTTGTAATGGGGTATCGATGAGATATGACAAGTTGATGGAAACATTACTATAGTTGCAACATGATAAATTTTGAATACCTATTTAGAAGAGAATGAGGATGTAGTTTGAAATATTATGAAAAGTTTCCCACACAAAGTCAAAGGAGGAGGGGGGTGTCTCCACTGAGATTGGTGTCTCAATCAAGTTGAAGCCTAGAAAAAGTTGAAGCCCGCACATCTTTGAGGTTAGTTCCCCAATCAGGTTATAGTTTATTGTTAGTGGTTGCATGCACATTTTCAAGGTTGGTGCCTCAATCAAGTTGTATCCTATAGCAAGTATTTTCTGGCACACCTTTCAGGTGGGTACCTCCAATAAGTTAGTGCTTACAAATATATGTGATGAATTTAAGAAGAAGAAGGAAAAGGATTTTTGGTTTTCTCTTATAAGGGTCTTCCATGTAAAAGCTTATTTCCACTTGTGTTGATGTGATGATGGCTTCTTGATGCATGGTTTCAACTAATGTTATAATGTAAATTGTTATGGTACACTACTACATGGTTATTTATCGATGAAATATTTTGAAATGTTAAGATTGTCACTACACTAATTAATCCTCACCGCCTCTTAGTGTGATCATTTTTCTAACAAGTGGTATCAAGGAGGGTGCTTTTAGAAACAGTTAAGTACTGGAAGGTAGATCAAAGGAGCTACAACCAATAAAGGGGAGAGTAAGAAGAAGCTATCTCAAAAGAGGGCTAAAATTATGTGAACAATACATCATATCCTAAATAAAGCATCTTCTTCATGCTCATGGATTATAAAAACAATCAGAAAGAGGAATCAAGTATTACATTTTTCTTCAATTATTGAAATAAAGGTCACTATACATCTATATGTCCATGTCATGTTATAGATAATTAATATGATATATGTCATCTAATTAAGGATAACCAAATAGAGGAAAAAAAATAAGAAATTGAGGTAGAAGTGGATTATGAAGGAGAACCCAAAAGTTCCTTAAAGGAATTAAAGGCTTTAAGAAGAAGGTTTAGTCAATTAGAAGAGTAGGTCCAATATTGTAAAGGAAAATATGAACTCCATAAGAAGTAGGACCATGATATTTCTACTTTGAATCCCCAACTATAAGAAGCAAGAATATTGGAAGAAGTAAGGTAGACGTAGCTAAAAGAAACAAAATATAATCCTACGGCACGGGAAGCTGAAATTATCTCCTTAAAAACTATGTTATAAAAGGTCAGCAATCAAAACAATCAAGAACAAGAAGATGCAGTAAGGATGATACCTACTGACCTTGAATATGGACCTACTATGATTTTTTAGGCTCGATCAATTGAAGATGCATCAAGGGGTTAGTCACAATATTTGAAATATGTTCAAGATTATCTCTCTAATGCTCTACAAGATATAAGTTATCTCACATCTCTTAACAAAGCACAAAAGGAGCTATTGGAAAGTAGGGATAATGATGTTTCCATTCTATAAGAACAATTATAAGAATCCAAATAGAATGAGGATGCCTTGGTGAAATAACTAGATGAAGAAATGCAAGACTCTAAAGAAAAGAATCACAAGTTTAACAAAGAAGAAGAAAAAATTATCTCCTTAAAATCCCAATTTGAAGAAGCAAAGAGAATGGAAGAAGTAATGAAGATCTGGGAATTGAAAAAAGAAGAAGAATGTAAGGAACCCGAAGAAGAATTTTTTTCATTGAGGGTTGGATTTGAAAATCTCAACAAGAACATGAAGAGCTTGTAAGTATTGGATAACATTCTTAGTTATTAGGGATATCCATGTGACAAAACAGGGCTTGGTTATATAGGTAAGTCTCCTTGCAAATAGGAATCAAGCTCCATGTGACAAAACAGGGCTTGGTTATATAGGTAAGTCTCCTTGCAAATAGGAATCAAGCTCCATGTTTCCGAAGGTTGAATTTGAAGAAATTTTTGAAGACAAATATAGAGAAGGTCTGATTAGAAGTGTTTCTACTCCACGAAGTTATTTCAATGTTCTCAACGAGCCCCATCAGAAAGCAGAAAACAATGTAATGAAGAGAAAACATAAGTGCAAGATTGATCGTCCTCCAAGGCAGAATATCTTCAGAAGATCTTGAAGGGAACCTTTCGCATCTAGGTAACAACGTACATTTCTTGGTTATTTCTTTTCGTGTATAAATTTCAAGCATAAGGCTAGGGATTGCAAATCTAAAGACATGAATGATTATAAAGGTCATTATTAGAACTCTGGAATCAAGTTTGTAAGTAAACAATATCCATATGGTTTTAATACAAAAAAAGTATTTGTTTATTGATCTGTCTTTCAATTATTATACAAAATGCTTTAGATGCCACAATCTTGGTCAAATTGCACAAGAAATGAAGATGAAGAGGCTACCTAATCAAACCAGGAAAGGAAAGGGTTTTACAGGGTAAGGATAAAATCACATTATGGTATAGTGAAGAATACAGGTTGAGAATAATGAACATGCCTTGAGCGCTCGAGGTATTTATATAAGTTGTTGATCGATTATGTTCCCTAAGGTAGAACCCATAATTCTATTATTTAATGTTTTTCCTAATGAATAATTTCTATATTCAAAGATTATTATATCACAAGTCAAATGTATAGTATGTTTTGGAAAGGGATTTCACATGTCGCATCCATGACAAAAACATAATTTGAATGCATAAGAAATACTAGAATGGTCCTAATTAGCATGTTTCGATAACAATACCAAATATTATCTGGATATGGATGATGTGAAAACTTGAATTCAAAGAATGGAAGAGAATGGACTCCAAGTATGGAGGAGAAAAGCATGGCATTTGCAAGTGATATCTCAAGATTGGCATTTTCCAGCTTACTCACAAGAAGTGCATGATGGAAATAGTATGAAAACAAGTACATAGAGAGCATATTGACAAGGGGATATTCTAGCAACAAGAAGGATGTTCCCAGGGCCAGACTCCATCAGGTCCACAAGAAATTTCATGAACCGCTGAAGAATTTTGACAGACACTTAAAGATGAATATGGGAGCATGGTTTTAGGGGGAGACTCCATTAGATCCATAGGAAAGTTTAGAAATAGATCGGGAACATTGACAGGAAGCATGGTTACAGGGGGAGACTCCATCAGGTCCACAAGAAAGTTTAGGAACTATTGGAGAGCATTTCTAGGCACTTATAGACGAAGAAATCATGGCCTTAGAGGGATATTCCATTAATAATAGGATCAAGACCATACAAAGTATTGGAAGCGTTGGTAGACAACCATGCCCTTTGCCATAGATGTTAAACGGGGATAGAATACAAACATTGACAAATATTTACAAGACATTGGGGAGAAAATGCAGCCATTGGTGAGGAAGATATTGAAGGAGGAAGCAAGAATGAAATAAAAGAGGAATATTTATGGTTAGATAAGAGGATTTCATATCATTATATCAAGGGGATTTTGGTGCATGTCAAGGAGAGTTTCGCCCATTTCCATCAATGACCATCAATGTTTGGTAGTGTTGTCATCAATGAAAAAGGGGGATATTATTGCACATGGTGTTGTCATTAATGGCAACAAGTGTTGTTGATGCCAAAGGGGATGCTTAAAGAAGCAAACATGTCATTCATGAATCAAAGGAAGTACTATGATTGTTGGATCTCTTTCATGCCCTCATCAAGGGAAGTCAAAGAGGTGTGAATTCTCTTGAGTTTTTTTTTGCAAATTTATGATATCCTAATGAATCTATCGATGGTATCGTTGGATAGTTCTCTTTGAGAAATTTCCAACTATATATCACACTCTGACTAAGTCAAAATGTTTATAGGAAATTACATTACATGAGACATCTCTACCATATTGTGCTAAAGAAAGCCTCTTCGTGAAATAATTTATATAACTTTTATTATTTTAAATAAAACAATTTTATTAATTCTTACTTTTTTTTTCATTTTTTTGCAACTTTAGATGTATGATGAAGTGCTTTGATGTTTATTATGGATTGATAGTTATCCACATTTACTATCCATTTAATTTATACTGTTGTGCTAGTTTTAGTAGTTATAGAGAAAGAGTATAGATTTATTTCAAAGGAAGCTATGTCATTTTTATTTTTCAATTCAATTAAAAAAAATGTCATGTTCAAAAGTGTCAAATTTTGTTTTGTTTTTATTTACAACAAAGGAAAACTTTAAGGATGGAAATTTATCTTAATGTTTAGAAACATTGATGAATCACACTAGTCCCTAATATGCAAAATGTAAAATGTTTGGTGATATTCTTGTAAAAATATTCAAATGATTTTATATAGTCCCTATAAAATATTTTCGACTTTCAAAAATTAGTTATTCTTGTTTTATTATGTTTTTCTTGTTACATGAATTTTTAAATTTATATATATGTTTAGCTCATATATTTATTTATTTTTAAATAATAATAATAATATGGTTATAATTTAGTTAATTTTATGATTCTTTTTAAATCCTGGTAATGTGTGTTGTATTATGAGGTAAGTGTCTTGATGCTTATTGTGGATTGATTACTAGATGTATAATTTATATGATTGCATTAATGTAAATTATGGACAATAACTCCATAAGATTAAATTGTTAAACCCCTCTTCATGTAATCAATTTAATTTAAAACTCATTTAATTTATTTAATATATATATATATATATATATATATATATATATATATTTCAAATATTGCTATACGTGTAAATTATGTTTGTGAAAATATTGTTTCAAATAAATTTTTAGTACTTTATATATATAGAAAATAGATTATGTACTCCAATCACATTTAAGGTGCACATATTCTAAAGTGAGAGTTGCATACATAACTATCTTCAACAATTTATTAACTATCATACTTCATTAATAAACAACATCAACAAATGGATCATAGATAACAAAATCAACATAAACAATTATAAATATACCTAACATTTAGCATCTCATTGACACCAAAGCTAAAGTGAAAATTCAATTGGCTAAGTAGAAGTCATCGTTGAACAATCCCTATCACATTATTGATGCAATATTTTAGAATCATACAAATAGGCTCTTGGCCTTTTCTCAATTACATATTATTAAGGATGCTAGGATAAAGGTAATTAAAGTTTTATGTCTTGTCTCTATCTCACTAACATATATATCAAGTACTTCTAATATCTCCTCTAATGTCATTTAACTCAACTTTTCCATAACCACTATAACTTCAAATCCTCTAATTGTTTGAATCATAAATCCTCTCTCATGCCTAATGATTCTTCTCCTCATTATTATGTCCATTTGATTGTCCATCCAATGACATGTCTTATTCCATTTCATTCACCACACACAAACATATGATGCATGTCAAATCCATTTTAAAATTCACACCACAACTCTTTATATGAACACTACACCTCTAAAAATGTACGTCATGAATGATGTTGATCTATGCTCAAGAAAGAGATATTCAACAAGAACATTGTGAACTTTGAAACGGGAACTGATACTGTTACCCGTTTTGTGGAGATAGCAAAAAAGTGACCCGATTTTGAAAATGGGTGATGCAGAACACACATGTTTAATTTTTCTTTATGTACATTGCGTTTTAGAATGGTAGTGATTTTGATGTTGATTTAAAAAAGTGGTAATTCTACACCATGCCCTTTTTTAAAAGGTTTTTTTTTTTTTTTTTTTGTAATGTATGAAATGTAAATAATTATTTGGTAAATTTAATAATTTTTGAAGTGGTATTATTCTTCATATTTTCTTGTTTTTATTTTATTTTTATTTTTATTTTTTTTGTAGTGAGGTTTTTATTGTTTTGCATATTTAAAGAAGAAGGTCGATATTTTGAATTTTCGATATTCTACATATTTATATATCATTAATTAATTTTTCAATCCACATAAAATAATCGTCTCTAAAAAACAATATTTTTTAACAATTAACATAAAAATAACCATTTTTAACATAAATATAACTAAAAAACTACACGTTTTGATAATTTTTTGCTAGAAATGACATGTCAAAATCACAATTTTATAGGAAATTTTTAACTAAAAATAGTTAAATAATAGTTTTTGTTATTAATTTCATGTCAAAAAAATAATAATAATCATTTTTTTTCAAAAATTAATGATTAACTTGAATAGTAATGCGAAAATCACATAATACAAATATTGAACGCATAACAACCTTAATTGAGTGTATATTCTTCTCATAAAATGTCAAAGTCAAAATATTACAAGTATAACTAATTAATAGTTACAAAAAATGAGCTTGATTTCCAAGCTTTACTTATATTTAATCAACAATGTCACGTAATCCAAACTCTTCGTCCTCTATAGTTTCATCATTATCTTCTTCCACAATATTTTCTGCTTCATTTTGCTCATTTTCCTCTTCTAATGGATCTTTGATGTCTGCGAATCTCCCAATGTATGCCTTTCCAATCATTCCGTGTAATGGTGGTTGGGGTTCCTTTGCCTTTTTTGCCACACGTGATTCACTAAAGTCCCCTTTCTTCAACCCAATTTCTTGCATTGCATCTGGAAGAAATTGAAGAGCATTAATTCTTTGTTGAATGAAATTGCCCTGTATTCGATCTTTTTCAATTGCAATGCAATTTCTTCCTTTTTGAAGGCAGCATGCTAGTGTTGTACCTAATTATCAAGCACAAAAGAAATAATGAAGTAAATTAGTACAATGACATATTAATTAAGAAATAACATATTGAAATTCAATTCCATATAATAAAACTTACCTGAGCTAGAAAATAAATCCAAAACCCAATCTCCTTCATTTGAACATATGTCTATAAGATAGTTAATCAATAACTGTGGTTTTTGATAAATGTTAACTATCTCTCCTTTTGCTTCTTTGTCCTCATATGTTAGTTTTCTCACAACAGCATCATAAGTCAATATTTGGCTATGACTCTTTCCATCTACCTGATTAAAAATCATAGACATATAGCTATCATTTTTTGCCCAACTATCAATATGGATGAACTCACAATCATTTATCAATAGTTGATCTTCACGATTAAGAAGATTTGACTTTTTCCTGTAACATGAAATAGTAAAAGTTCAATTAACTTGTACATAAATGAATTTTTTAACATTAATGAAATATACATTTTAAACGTCTTACCATGTAAGCTGCATCCTTGAATTTGTTTTCTCCTTGAAGCTTGGCAATAACATTGCCAATTGTGTGTCTGAATGAAATGTCACAAATCTCCATAATGGTAATGACGTGACTTCTAGAAATCCCACAACCACTTTACTAAGAGCTTGATAAGTATAAGGGTCACTATCATAGTCAATGTTTGGAATATTGAAACCATGGGGAATATCTACAATAACTAGGGCATAATCCCTTTTAGGTATGAGTTTAGCAATGTCTTCACAGTTGCCTTGTATTACTTGATATTGAATAGTATCTAGCCCATTCCAAATGAAATGAGTAAGAGTTGGATCAAGTTCAACATTCTTAATACATTGCTTCTTCAGTCTTTCCATCTTTATTTTTTCAATAAAGGTTCTGAAACTATCTGGTGCTCCATTATCATCCTTCTTCATCTTTTATAAAATAAACAAATATATGTGTAAGTTATAAATTAAAAATAGTACACAGATGAATAAAAATGAATGTATAAATAAACACACTTTTTTAAATGCAAGATTAAAAACTTTTAATGTTGATGTAGAACTTGAATCTAGATAGTTGCGTACAACATCATCCCAACTATCTTCATTCAACAATTTAACCATTTGTTTTTGAATTTTCACGTAAACTTTGTGACTACATAGATAAAGTAAAAAAAGTTAATATAATGATATGTATAACAAATACTACCAAGAGCAATATGTTATATTTAAAAGGAAATTATAATCTAGAAATAAAGAAAAAATAATAATTCAACAAACTTACTTTTGAAATTCCTCAGAAATTTCCTCCAATGATAATTCCCCTGACTTCACATGAGATAATATTGCTTTGACAAATTTTTCATCCTTCACTCCTTGCAATGCTCTCCAAGGTGTGATAGTCATATTTTCTGGAAGTTGCTTCATTTCAGGACCTAATTTACTGTTGCTACATATCAATGGCTTAGACTTTTTGACCTTCTGGTTTTTAATGTCAATGTTTTCCCACATGCTAAAAATCTCATTAATCAACTCCCATATCTCTCCAGTTCTAAATGTCAACTGGAAAATGTTATCAACACCTCTGAATAAATCACTAAATTTGTCGCCTTTGCCACTTTTTGAATTGGTTTTCTCTTCAATTGGATAGCCTATTTCCATACAACATTCCTTTTGGAAATCTACAGTAACATTTATCCTATCCCCACCACATTTTTCTTGAAATTCACTATGAATAAATCTAACCCTTTGGATGAAATTCATAGACATCCTATATTCATTATCTGAATTATGATCCCATGCCACTAAATTTGCTTCTGTATCTGATAAACCAGTGTAAATGATACATTTCATTGTTTCAAAATGTGGGTTATTGGGATATACCTCCATCAATTGTCTTTGAGCTTCTACAGAATGGTTCCCCCCAAGCACATAATGATTGTATTCAAAACATTTTGACTTATCAAATGCTTATTTGTTGGGAACTTGAACTAGATCAACAAGAAGCACATAACTAACCACATGAGCATATGGATTGTACCTCATCAATGTCTTCAAGTTGTGAACATGCAATGATGTGGCTTTCTGACTTGATATTGACATTTTCCTTCACTTGCCTTATAGATTTGTATGACATTAAGCTGAAATGTACGACCACCCTCAATTAAATTTCTCTTTGTCAAATTCTGTCGAATGGAATTTTGTTTCGTTTTGATAATGCCATCATCTAAATCAGCTCCTGGTGTAATGATTTCTCTGTTTTATTTTGAAGTTTCACTAGGTTCTTGACTGTTGGTAATGACTACTTCAAAATCTTCAACTTTATGTTTCTTTTTCATAACATTCTCATCGTTAACTGTAATAGATTTATTCTTGGGCATTGTTACTTTTGGTCTTTTACGGCTCTTCTCAGTTCCAATGTCATCTTCAGTAATGACAACATATTCTTCATTGTCAGTTTTAACTTCATCGTCTTCAAAAGTAACTTGTCTACCCTTGCTAGATTTTTCCACTAGAGGCCTTTTTTCTGATCCCTTGGATGTAGTTTTGTAGCATCATCAATTACTAAATTTTGCTTGTTTGCCATATCATCTTCTGACACTGAGTAGAAACCGCTGACAACTTTCATAATATCATGCTCTATGAAATGAATGCCTCCTAACCTAATTGAACAACTTTCAACAAAATTCTGCCAAACAACATATCATATGTCAATAAAAACTAAGTTAAAAAAATATAGTGAGCAGTTACAAGAATGCAAAACACAAATATAAATAACAATACTTATGATATTTTGTTTCATCTCATTTACAATTTGTTTACACAACTTTGTAGATACCTCTCTTGTGTCATACAATGAATATGATAACTGGTATTTAATCCTTTCATGTGACTTGGGCGGTTTTGTAAGTATGTAAACAACTTCACTGTCCGGTACTGAACATGACTATGACTCTTCCCTTCACGTCATAAATTCCATTATCATTCGGTATATCAATATATAGATATATATATTCACATTTTAGCTTTTTCTTTCTTTCACATACTAGATTCTTGATAGAAGTTTCACTTCTTTTGATTTCTTCCAGTATGAAATCATCTTCTTATCATTTGAGGCACTTGAAAGATTTGTAGCCATCAGCTCAGGTGGACTTCATTCACCAATGTTTTTTTAAGATCCACCTTTAAGAGTCTTTGGTCCAGAAAGATTCACAGAAATCTTCTTTGATGTCATTTTCCTGAAAAAAGAAAAACATAAATTAGTAAATGATGAAAACATATTAACAACAATTTCAACAAAAAAAATACATCGCCCTACCACGGCACCGTGAAAATCGACTGGGCAAGCAAGCCAGCCGTTGGGTTCGGCCCCCTAGCCCACCATAGCAGCCCAACCACTTCCCTCTGCCCAACCCCTCCCGCGCCACCCTAGTGGCCCGCCCGCCCGCCCACAGGCGGGCTGCCAGGGTGGCATGGGAGTAGGCTGCGGCAGCCTCCCCCCATGCCACCCTGGTGGCCCGCCTGCTCGCGGGGTGGCAAGGCAATTTTTCGTGTCACCCCGCCACCCCGCGGGCAGGCGGACCGCCGGGGTGGCACAATGGGAGGCTGCGGCAGCCCCCCACTATGCCACATCAGCGACCCACCCGCCCGCGGGGTGGCGAGGCGACAGTTGTGTCATCCTGATACCCTGCGAGAGGGCGGGCCACTGGGGTGGTGCGGGGGGGACGCTGTGGCAGCCTCCCCCCGTGCCACCCCGGCGACCCACCCACCTACGGGGTGGCAGGGTGATTCTCGGAATCCCCTTCTACCCCGCAAGTGGGCGAGCCGCCAGGGTGGCGCCAAGGGGGTTGCTACAGCCTCCCCCCGTGCCATCCCAGCAACACACCCACCCGCGGGGTGGCAGGGCGATTCTCGGAATCGCCCTGCCACCTTGTGAGCAGGCGGGCAGCCATACTCATCGCCCCTAACCTACAGGAATCGCCCTGCCACCTTGCGGATAGGCGGGCTAGCCATACTCATCGCCCTTAACCTACAGGCCCGTTGGCCTGCCACGAGCATTACCGGGCCTGTTTGGCCGTCATGAGGTTTACCGGGCCCACCATGCTTATAATGGATGTAGTGGGTAAATTTTGCCTGCAAAAAGTTTTAATCTAAAAATAAAAAATAAAATAAAATAAATTTGCAAGGAAAAAAAATTAACTAACCTTTCAATTGCGAGAATTCTTCGTTGAATATGTTGTTGGTAGCAATGTAGTTGCTCCACAAATTCGCTCCAAGTCTTTCGACGACCTCAAAAAGCCTTGATGTGATGTGAGTAATAGTGATAATGGAATTTATTATATAGGTGAAATTACGGAGATGTTTTACTGTACGGTTAATGTGGGATTAATTTGTTTTAAAAAAATTAACATGTTAATTTTTTTATGGCGATATAGGAAACTATGATAAAGCGAATATTATGGAATCGTTTTACAACGGGTGAATGTGGGATTAATTTGTTTTAGAATGTATTATAAAAAATAAAATAAAAAAAAACATTCAATTGTTTGATAAATATTATATACTTTAACTATTAAAATAATTTAGGTAAAAGTTGTAGTTTACAATTTTAACTTTAAAGATTTATTTCATAAAAGAATTTAGTTTACATTTTTCAATAAATTATAGAATAAAATAATGAAGGGAAATAAATCTAACAAAATTTTTGGAGGGAAATTTTTTGGCGAAATTTTTTGGAGGGAAAATTTTTGGAGGGAAAATTTCATTCTCTAAGCTATATAATATCTTTGGGAGAATCTACATTTGTATCATTCAACCTTTTCTATTTGAAAGGGATGGATTCTCCTGATAGTGAAGTTTTGCTTTATACAGCATCAACATCTTCATCGCGTAACAACTCTATTCATATTGATGAATATAACGGGAATTATTCCACTATGAATAGAAAATCAATTCTTCCACTTATTCATAATCCTAAGAACTATGAGAGTAGTGCTGATGAAAGAGGGGATGGAGAATTTCAAATAAATAAAGAGTCATAGATTCCACTTAGTCCTAATTCTAAGGACTATGATAGCAGGAGTGATGAAGAGCATGATGACAAATTTCAAAAGAATGGAGTGTCACTATGTCCACTTAGTCCTAATCCTATGGACTATGAGAGCAGCAGTGCTGAAGAGCATGATGACGAATTTCAAAATAATGGAGTGTCACGGTGTCCAATTAGTCCTAATTCCAAGGACTATGCGAGCAATAGTGATGAAGAGCATGATGATGAAGTTCAAAAGAATGGAGTGTCATGGTGTCCACTTAGTCATAATTCTAAGGACTATGAGAGCAGCAGTGCTAAAGAGCATGATGACGAATTTCAAAATAATGGAGTGTCACGATGTTCAATTAGTCCTAATTCCAAGGAATATGCGAGCAATAGTGATGAAGAGCGTGATGATGAATTTCAAAACAATGGAGTGTCACAGTGTCCACTTAGTCATAATTCTAAAGACTATGAGAGCAGCAGTGATGAAGAGCGTGATGATGAAGTTCAAAATAATGGAGTGTCATGGTGTCCACTTAGTCCTAATTCTAAGGACTATGAGAGCAACAGTGATGAAGAGCGTGATGATGAATTTCAAAAGAATGCAGTGTCACGGTGTCCTCTTAGTCCTAATTCTAAGGACTCTGAGAGCAGCAGCGATGAAGAGCGTGATGAAAAATTTCAAAAGAATGGAGTGTCACGGTGTCCTCTTAGTCCTAATCCAATGGACTATGAGACCAATAGTGCTAAAGAGCATGATGACAAATTTCAAAAGAATGGAGTGTCACGGTGTCCACTTAGTCCTAATTCTAAGGACTATGAGAGCAGCAGTGATGAAGAGCGTGATGATGAATTTCAAAAGAATGGAGTGTCATGGTGTCCTCTTAGTCCTAATTCTAAGGACTATGAGAGCAGCAATGATGAAGAGCATGATGATGAATTTCAAAAGAATGGAGTGTCACGGTGTTCTCTTAGTCCTAATTCTAAGGACTATGAGAGCAGCAGTGATGAAGGACAGGATGATGCACTTAGTCCTAATTCTAATGACTATAAAGGTATCCGTGACAAAGGACAGGATGTAGCATTTTCATTGAGTAAACAATCACATTTTCGACGTATTCCTAATTCTATGGACTATGAGAGCAGCACTGACAATGCACATGAGGAAGAATATCCAATAAACATCGAGTCAAATTTTCCATTCAGTCTGAATTCTAATGACTATGACATTAGCACTAAAGAAGGGGAAGATGAAGAATATCCTCCAAGTCAGTATTTGAAAAGCACAACTGATCATAGTGTAGATAACATTCCTCTTAATGATGATGAAAATCCTTATACAAATGATGATCCAATGATGGAAATGTTGCCAAGAAATATTGTATCGAGGAGTAGGAGCAGACCTTTTCGTATCAATGTAAGATGTTCTAGTTATAGAAAGGGTAGAGTAGAATATCTGATGAGAAGAAGTTCTATCAGCGCTCTCATTTCAAGTGAATGTTGTCAAAAAGATTGCTTGAAACATATGGATTTCAAATTTGCATTAGAGAGCAGGAAGAGATATTTGTCAATGAATAAAAGCATGCAAAATTCATATTTAGTTGGGTGCATGCAATCTACATTGTCAGGTTATGATTATCATATTGGGTCTCTATTTATCTATAGAAAGGCTTTCAAAATGTTTCATTCGATTGGGAATTTTCGTCTCTCGAGAATTCAAGAAAATTTGGAGAAGGATCCCACATTTTATTCAGAAGTACGTCATAAAAGACAGTTTGGGCCAGTATCAAATACTACAATGTCATGGATGAAAGATTTCTTTTCAAAGCATGGAGAGTGTATGCCAAATAGAGAGACAATACATATTCCAGATAAATTTTCAAGACGAGAAATCTACAACTTATACAAATAATATGCAAAAGGTGCTAAGGGACATGGCCGGTTTATTACATATCAATATTTTGTGAAGGTATGGAAGAAAGAATTCAACAATGTCCATATTCCTATGAAGACAAGGATGGGTATTTGCAGTACATGTGCTTCTCTTAAATAAAAAATGGACAAATGTGAACGGTCAGAAAGAGGTAAGAATTCATAACTTAACTTTTAAAATTGTATAGTCATCAACTATGAAAACATATTTCTTAATGGCTTTCTTTTATGTTGTGTAGATTCAATTGTCAAAGAACTTCAGGAGCATCGCGAACAACAAACAAGTGAAAGGAAAAAGTTGTACAAGCATCGAAATAAGTGTTATGATAATCCGAATAAATATTTGGGTTTGATAATTGATGGTATGGACCAGAAGAAAACACTTTAATCACATTTTGTTCACACACCCAAAAATTTACAGGAGGAAAATTTTATTCAGTATCACTTGGTCGGTTGTATGGTCTTCAATGGGAAAATGTTGCCAAGAGTGTACTTCACAGCTCCAAATATTCATAATGATGCAAATCTGACCATAACCATAATTCATGATGTGATTTATCATTGGTCTGGTAATCTTCCTAAAGTTTTGTATCTACTATTGGACAACACTTGCCATGAAAACAAAAATTAGGTTGTTTTTGGATATCTAAACATGCTTGTTTAATTGAGAATTTTCAGAAGGTACAGGTTGGTTTCCTTCTTGTTGGGCACACTCATGACCATATTGATCAGATGTTCAGTCGTTTTTCAGTCACATTGATGAGGAAGGAAGTTGGGAGATTGCCATCATTAATTGAATGTATTAAGAAATCATACATGCCAGAGCCTACTTTTGATGTGTTGGAAGAAACTGTTGACATGCAAAGGTTTATTCTGGGATTGCAAGGTGATGGGAAATGCATTGAACAACTTAATGACATTAGCTTCCAACATCAATTTCGTATCAAAAAAATTGATGTGAAAACACTAATATGGGGCAAGAAGTATTCAAATACTGCATAATGGGCACCGTCATCAGGTTTGGAATTTTTGAAGTTCATTCCAGATCATCCAATATTTGCATCAAAAATATTGTTATTACAATCAGTTGGTGAAGTTAATAATGCACACAGATAGAATAGAGATATAAATTATTCTGATTGCCTAGAAGAAATTAAAAAAAGTTATTAGATATACATATGAGTACTTTGACATTGCTGATTCAGTTTGGTGGGAGTCATTTTTCAATAATCAAAGTGATATCATTTCAACAACAACAAATGAAGATATACCTTTGAAAAATCCATTTATTTGGCCACAAAATGTGTCGAATGAACATGAGGAAATAAACATTGTTTAACAGCAACAATCTCAACCTATTATTAATTCTTCCCAGGCAGAGGAAAGAGAGATGTATATTGGTTCCAGAAGATCTCATGCACAACGTGAAGCCATGAAAGACCTTTATAGGGGTTCAATACAGGATATTAAGGAGGGTTACATGATCGCAGCACTCGCAAATGGAGATGCCAATGGTTATCCATTCTGGGTTGCTAAAGTTATAAAGGTCTTTATAGAAAATGAGGATGTTACAGGTGTTGAAGTACATTGGTATGCCACAAATACACACCCATTCAATGGTGTGTATAAGCTAGAGATGGTAGTTGACAAAAAAAATGGTGGAAAGAGAAAAAGAAAGGGTACAAATATAAATCGCCGCCGCGCAGACATATTAAAATTAGAGGATGTTGACATACTTGTTTATGACTTCAATTTAACAAAGAGAGGAACTCTTCACTTCAAGACGATAGAGATTCTGAAAAGGTTGTTACCAGAAGGAACAATGTTAAGATAGGAGTATGTTGAAACCAGTTGTAGATCTAGAAGAATTTTGAAACCTGAAATGGCAGGCATGCATGTGTACTTAGATGGGGCACCAGTTGATGAAAGAGAAGAATATGGAACATCTTCGTCAACATCCAGTCACTCACTGAAGATGTGAATTTTGATGGTGTGCAAGAAAATATGGGTGTGCAAGAAAATATGAGTGATTTTGAATAATTGTTTAAGACAGTTTATATAACTTATGTTTGCATCATATCTTGAAATAATTTTTTTTATTTCCATATGGTTTTAAATGAGAAGTTATGAGTCATTTTTATGTTGTTGGATTATATGTCTTAATTATGATAATTTTTATTGTTTAGAATATCTACAATGCAACATTAAATTAAAGATATAATTTATGTTTCATTCAATATACAAATAATGACATTTGAATTCATTTAGTCATGCAATTTGTTCATAATGTCATGGTTTTTTAATTTTATGGTTGAAAAAATTTCAATTTCTTTTGTATCTAGTATGTTATGGTTGAAAACATTTTGAATTTATACTTACAAAAGAAAAATGTTATTCTACCAAAAACACTGGTGTGTTTTTTCCTCATAAACAACTTTTTTTGGCACATAAAAATTTGATTTTACTAGCATTTTTTTAAAATGTTGAAAGTTGACCCTAAAAAAAATCATATTTCCAGTATCATCACTTTTTCATTTTCAAGGTGTTTTTTGCACGAAAATTTCGTTTTCACTGCCATTTTTAAAACATGTTCAAAATTGACCCTAAAAAAAAAAATCATCATTCCAGCATACACAGTTTTCGTTTTTAGCACATTTTTTGATGTTTTTTCGAGGTTTTTTGGCCAGAGTTCATGTTTTGAGTTTATAGTTCCCGTTTCAAAGTTTACATTGTTCAAGGCACACTATTACTTCAAAAAATCATGCCTACACACATCTTGAGTTAGTATTTATATTATCCATATCACACACAATATGGGTATCATCAAAATCACTTATGTTTTTACATTAGATTTCCCTTGTGAAAATAAAAACATGCCCTGATGTTTAATGTGTCCACTACAACTCTTTTTCACTACTTTATTGATGTGAAATCCTCTTCACTCTTCTCATCACTTATATGGAAATTATTTCTATCATCTCTTCAAGTCATAGACTCAGTATATAATAATAAAATCCAATTTTCCTCAGAGACTCAACTTTGATTTCTTATAGCTAATGTTTGATGTCAATGATGTAGCTAGCATCCCCTTTGCTAGAAAGTGTATACTTTTTTGCATCCCCACTCTCTAGTTCTTCACATGTAGCTTCGACATCTCAATGTTCAAGAGAGTCTTCCTTCCCTATTCAAAAAAATATGAAACACCCTCTTCACCTTCATCTCCTCTTCCTTCTTGGGATGTAGCTATCTCCAATATCACTTAGGTGCACAGAGAATATCTCGCTTGTAATGCAATACAAAGTCACATAACGGAAACCATATACATAAATATCTTTAAATTTTACCATGAACATCTATTATTAACAACAAGAATCAACTGCTTTATTGCATCAATCCACATAATTAATAAACATATCATTTTCAACAAATAACATCAACATTAACAAATATACACAATATTTAGCATCTAAAGGATGCATGAATTAAAGTGGAAATACATCCCCGGGGTAAAAACAACTATTCAATGTGCTCTCTTTTTTTATTAATGTAATTCTATATAGTTCTTAAATTTGGGCTCTTAGCCTCTTTTCAATTATATAACACTTATCCTAGTTTACTTAAGGCATTGGCAACCTAATGTTATCTCTCTCCATCTCTCATTTATCGATTGACTGCCCTGAATGTCTCCTCCTTTTGTATTTATCTCAACTTTTTCATAACTGCTACAACATTTCAACTTTTAGTGGTTCAAATTACTCAATCTTCTTCCATGCATAACAAATATTCTCCTCATTATTGCATCCATTTCATGTCTAATTCAATTACACATTTCAATCAATGCTTGACACATTAATCAGTCTTGGCATGTGGAAGGTGAGCTTCTAATCAATGTCCATGAACATTTGATGCACATTAGTTGTTTTTGAGAATGCATGCCACAACATTTAATATGAACACCATTCTTTAACAAAATGCATCCACACCAACTTTTACATTGAGTTATTGTTGAGTCCCTATAATACTAGTGATTACCCCATTACTATTGTAGTTATACCCCTTATTTATATTGTTGTGCCCCTATTACCCCCATATTGTTATTTCTGTGCCCCATAGAATCCCTCTATTGTTATTTTTGTGGCTTTATATTATTATTGTTAGGTCGGCTGGATTATATGGTGACTCCTTAGACTCCTATATATAGAAAGGAGGTTTTGTCATTTGTATCATCCAAGAATTGTTCATTTATGTAATGTAAAGGAGGTTGCCCCCTCGAAGAGGCTGAATGCTAAGGCGTGGATCTCTCTTTTCTATCTTTTTGTGAGCTGGTTTCATAACATTTGGTATCAGAGCTTTGGATTCTAGGGTTTCGCTGCTCCAAACAGGTCATCGTGGAATTTTCGCTATAACTTTTTTTCTGTGACGTTTCAGAAGTCGCAAAAAAAACCCATTTGAGAAGAAATCGCGCTGAACCTTGGGTCCAAATTTCAGAGCTTTTCGCGTGATATTTTCGGAGATATGATCTGAGGAAGTTGGTCTTTTTGCAGACTCCTGAATTACACTCAAAACAGGTGACCTGGGGAAAATCGTCATAACTTTCTTTCTGAGCATCGGATTGAAATTTTGTAAGAAGGTACAGAAAGAGGACAGACTGTAGTTTTCTTTTATATATTTTTTAGAGTCAAAGGTTGAAGCAGTGACACGTGGCACTTCATACAAGTTCGCTCTACTGAAATAGTCTATAATCACGTCACTGCGGGAGATTGTGCATAACTCTTTCTTGGAGAATCCAATTTGGATCAGACTAGTGGCATTGGAAAGAGGACATACGAGGCTACTACAGGTCACAAGTTCAGAACTGGAGGATTCGAAATTACGGAGATATATCAGATTCAATATCAGGCTTATACAAAGTAAAAAAAAGGTGTGTAGTTTTTTTTTTTTAATTTTTGCATAAGCTTGGTTTGAAGGAATTCAAAGGGCATAGTAAAGCATTATTATCGGTAACTGATGCCCCGAAGAAAGAAAATGCAAACACCTAGTAAGGAACCTGAAGGCTCTAGCATGACTCATGAAGAAGAGGAAGAAATGCTACATGATATATCAAAAATACAAGAACAAGTGCAACAAATGTCACGCTCACAAAAGCTAACAGATGCTAAGATCAATGGCGTGGAATCTAAGATAAGTGGCGTGGAATCTAAGATAAAGGGCATGGAAGCTAAGATGGATTATTCGAAGACAGATTTGAAGAGAGACATGGCAGATTTGAAGACAGATATGGATGAATTGAAGAAGTTGCTACAAGAAAGGGTCACTAATGGTGAAAAGGTAGTAAAGGAAACTCATGATGAGAACAAAAGAAATGTTAATCATGATTCCATAGACTCTAATGTTGGATCGAAGACTCACCATGTTCCAAAAATCGATATGAGGAAGTTTGATGGCAAGGATCCTGCCACATGGATATTACAGATGGAGCAATTCTTCGATCTCCATAATGTGCAAAATGCACAAAAGGTACGTATGGCATCTGTATATTTGGAACCAAATCAGTTTGTATGGTATCAATGGCTTTGTTCTCGTAAACAATTTATCACTTGGGCAATTTTTACGGAAGAATTGATAGCACATTATGAGGATACAAAAAGCAACACTTTTTTTAGCCAATTGATAAGTCTCAAACAAAAGGGTTCAATAATGGAGCACATTGAGGAGTTCCAAAAATTGAACATAAGGGTAAAAGATATTCCAGAGGAGCATAGGATTGATGTGTTCATAGGGTCTTTAAAGGATAATATCCAACATGATGTCCGCCTTTGGGAACCTGATTCATTAGAGAAGGCATTCAGGTTAGCAAGAAAAATGGAAAGCAAAATTATGGCAACTAGGAAGCATACCATTTACAACTATAAAGACGGAAGCGTTGTTGCCCATAGTCTTCCACAACCTACAAGGTTGACACCACAACAATTGGAAGAAAAAAGAGCAAAAGGACTTTGTTACAATTGTGATAGCAAATACACAAAAGGTCATAAGTGTGCTGAGAAGAAATTATTCTACATAGATTGTGAAGAGGAAGAAGAAAAGGAGCAAGAAAGGTCAAAAGAAGAGGATATATTCCAGGAACAAAGCTTAGACGAAGAACAAATAAATCCGACCATATCTTGTAATGCATTGGCGGGAATTACCACTCCTCAAACCATCAAGATAGAAGGACAAATCAAGAAGAAAAAGGTAATAGTGTTGATTGATTCAGGAAGCACCCACAATTTTATTCATTGTAGGGTAGCAAAAGAATTGAATTGCTTCCTATATCCAGCACCAGAGTGTCAAGTGATGATTGCAAATGGAGGAACAATAAATTGCTCTGGAAAGTGCCATAATATCAAGCTATCCATGGGAGAATATGTATTGACTAGCCCAATGCTTTCCATTCCAATGGGAGGTGCGGATGTTGTACTAGGAGTCCAATGGCTACAATCCTTGGGTACAATAGCTTTTAATTTTCAAGAACTTTTCATCAAATTTTCTTCGGAAGGAAAGGAAGTTGAATTAAGGGGTATTGCAGGGAAACCAGGAAAGATAATCAGCTCTCATGGTATGACAAAGCTTCTAAGAAAGGAGCAAAGAGGTGTAATTGCACAATTATGCTCGCTAGATGTTTCCACATTAGAATCATCTATTTCTCCAGATCTCCAAAAAGTCTTGGACAATCATTCCAAGGTATTTGAGACTCCCAAGGGTCTCCCACCTATGCGTGATCATGATCATGCTATTCATCTGATTCCAGGAAGTGTTCCTCCAAACATCAGGCCGTACAGATATCCCTATGTCCAAAAAAGTGAAATTGAACGTATGGTTGCAGAAATGCTAGAGGCTGGTATAATTCAACCGAGTCAAAGTTCTTTCTCAGCTCCAGTAGTATTAGTGCACAAGAAGGATGGATCATGGCGCATGTGTCCAGATTATAGGGAGCTCAACAAGCTCACTATTAAAGATAAGTTCCCCATTCCTGTTATTGATGAATTACTGTATGAATTGCATGGATCAATTTACTTCACCAAGTTGGATCTTCGTTCGGGATATCATCAAATCAGAATGAAGATTGAAGACATTCCAAAAACGGCATTTAGAACTCATGAGGGTCATTATGAATTTTTGGTCATGCCTTTTGGCCTTACCAATGCACCTTCAACATTTCAAGGTTTGATGAATTCAATTTTCAAACCATTCCTTAGAAAATTTGTGTTAGTATTTTTTGATGATATACTAATCTACAGCAAGTCTTGGAAGGATCATGTTGAACATGTTGACAGGGTGCTACAACTATTGGAGGAGAAACAATTATATGCAAAAAGATCCAAATGTTTCTTTGGAGTCCAGGAGGTGGAATATTTGGGTCATATTGTATCTCATGAAGGAGTTAAGGTAGACCCTAGCAAAATTAAAGCCATTAAGGAATGGAAAATCCCCACATCCATAAAGCATCTGCGAGGATTTCTTGGGTTGACAGGGTATTATCGCAAGTTTGTTAAGAATTATGGGAGAATAGCAGCACCTCTAACAACATTATTAAAGAAAGATTCATTTTCATGGACTCCAGAAGCAACAAAGGCCTTTGAACATCTTAAAGAGGCAATGTGCCAAGCACCGGTCTTAGCTACACCGGACTTCACAAAAACCTTTATTGTGGAATGTGATGCTTCAGGAAATGGAATTGGTGCTGTTCTAATGCAAGATGAAAGACCCATTGCTTTTGAAAGTCGTCCAATCAAGGGAAAGTTTTTAAGCAAAGCTATTTATGAGAAGGAAATGTTGGCAATACTCCATGCACTTAAGAAATGGCGACCCTACCTAATGGGAAGACACTTCAAGGTAAAAACGGATCATGATAGCCTTAAATACTTTTTAGAACAAAGATTATCCTCTGAAGAGCAACAAAAGTGGGTCACAAAGATGTTGGGTTATGACTTTGAAATCATCTACAAAAAAGGGAAGCAAAATGTGGTGGCAGATGCACTCTCAAGAAAGGATGAGGATGTGGAAGCATTGTTGTGTGCCATTTCTATTATCCAAGCAAATTGGATAAACGAAGCAAGGGAGGAATGGAAGAATGACGAAGAAATATGGGCACTTATTCGAAAGATACAACAAGATTCTAGTACTTCTGATACATTTAGCTGGAAAAATGATTCGTTATGGTACAAAGATCGCTTATACCTCTGTAAGAATTCCCAGCTAAAACAAAAGATTCTTATGGAATTGCACACTTCTCCCTTAGGAGGGCACTCAGGATTTTTAAAAACTTACCACAGGGTTAAGAAGGAATTTTTTTGGGAAGGCCTTAAATCAGATATTCAAAAGTTTGTGGCGGAATGTTTGGTTTGCCAGCAAAATAAAGTTGAAACAATTAAGACACCGGGTCTATTACAACCTTTATCCATTCCAGGCCAACGTTGGGAGGAGGTTTCAATGGATTTTATCACAGGTTTACCCAAGTCTGAGGGAAAGAGTGTCATCATGGTGGTAGTTGACAGACTTACCAAGTATGCACACTTTTGTGCATTATCACATCCATTTAAAGCCAGTACAGTTTCTACTGCATTTATGGAAACAGTTCAAAAGCTACATGGAAACCCAAAGATTATTGTAAGTGACAGAGATCCCATTTTCACTGGAAATTTTTGGACAGAATTATTTTCTTGTCTTGGTTCTCAGTTAGCTCATAGCTCATCTTATCATCCTCAATCTGATGGGCAAACTGAGATAGTAAACAAATGTTTGGAAGGATATCTTCGTTGCTTTGTATCTGATAAACAGACACAATGGGTCAAATGGTTGCCTCTCGCTGAATGGTGGTATAACACTTCCTTCCATACAGCAACAAAAATGACCCCATTTATGGCACTTTATGGGTATCAACCACCATCCATCACATCATATTTAAGAGAAAATTCTAAGGTTCAGGCAGTGGAACATCACATCGAACATCAACAACAAGTCTTCCAACTCTTAAAGGATAACCTCCTGTTGGCACAAAATAGAATGAAACAACAGGCAGATCAACATCGCAGCGAAAGAAGTTTTGAAGTAGGTGATTGGGTATTCCTACGGCTACAACCATATAAGCAAATGTCCCTAAAGCAAGCTAAGAAGGATAATAAATTGTCACCAAAGTATTATGGTCCATACAAGGTGTTGCAAAAGATTGGTACTATGGCATACAAATTGGAGCTTCCTGCAGCTTCTCGATTGCACCCAGTCTTCCATGTTTCATGTTTAAAGAAGGTTATAGGTGACAAGCTTCCAATTCAAACAATATTGCCAGAACTTGATGAGGAAGGAAAAATTATATTGGAACCGGAAGCAGTCACAGAAACAAGAACTCGACAGCTACGAAATCGATCAATTTCAGAGTATCTTATCAAGTGGAAGAACTTATCCGCTGAAGATTCCACATGGGAGGATGAGAATTTTATGCAGAAGTATCCAGAACTACTCAAGCGTTGAGGACAACACTTTTTTGAAGGAGAGGGGCATGTTGAGTCCCTATAATACTAGTGATTACCCCATTACTATTGTAGTTATACCCCTTATTTATATTGTTGTGCCCCTATTACCCCCATATTGTTATTTTTGTGCCCCATAGAATCCCTCTATTGTTATTTTTGTGGCTTTATATTATTATTGTTAGGTCGGCTGGATTATATGGTGACTCCTTAGACTCCTATATATAGAAAGGAGGTTTTGTCATTTGTATCATCCAAGAATTGTTCATTTATGTAATGTAAAGGAGGTTGCCCCCTCGAAGAGGCTGAATTCTAAGGCGTGGATCTCTCTTTTCTATCTTTTTGTGAGCTGGTTTCATAACAGTTATTATCAATAAATGCATGACAATATCAACAAGGCACACCATTACATTGAAAATGCATCCTTTAGAGTTTGCACATCTCTACATAACCTTCATATTATTCATTTCTCATGTGACCTAGATATTGTCAAACTCAATTTGATGCTCTTGCATCACTTCACCTTTGGGAGGGTGGTTGGTGTGGATGTGAAGGTGTGCATGTATATACACCACCCACCCCATGGGGTGAACATGTGTGTGTGTGCACACACATGCGTACTGTTATCACTCAGGTTGTTCCCAAAAGTTGTAAGAAATGGAATGCGGTCGAGGTAACCACATACCAATATTTTAGATACAGATTCTAGCCAATATGCATCCAGAGAAGGCTCTCTCTTTATGATTTAGCTTTGTTTTTAAAGGTGTTAGGCAAGTTATGAAGTACAAGGGTTTTGTTTTGATTTTGGGTGGTGAGATTCAATAGAGCAGTGAGGCAAAACTGAAGAGTTCAGTCCATTGGGCATGATGGAGTCATAGAAGGATGGTTTCCTAGATTTGGTTTCGAACAGAGGATGGCATCACAGAGTAAGGTAGTCAAACACAGAACAATTTAAAGGCTGGAATCAGATGGAATGGACTCAAATGGGTGAAGGGCAGTTAAAAATCCGTCATCATATTGACAGAGGGAAAATGGATGATTACTGTTAAGGAGCAATTAAGAATTCCTTAGCAAATACTCAACGTGAAAGAATCAGGGGAAACAGGAGCAATTAAGAATTCACTATTTATTCTAATTCTGAAGAAAACACAGAGAATAATAAAGACTGAAAACAGAGTGCAGCTAAGAAAATTCTGAATTAATCTTTTTCTTTACTATTCAGATCATGAAACACAGATGATATAACAGACAAGAAACTATAAAACACAAGGTAGAAAGTACTCATTGATCCATGGGTTGATTCAAGAATTCTGTAACAGGTATTCTGCATCGATTCTTCATCTAGTAGGTCAGACAACAGTTTGATCCCAACAGCCTTTTTTATTCCAAAGTTCAGTATTTACAACAAAGTCTAGAGAAATCTACACATACCCAGCCTCTTCAAAACTCTGATGAAGGGTGTATTTATACAACAAAATATGTACAACGGAATGTCTCATTAAATCTCTGAGATAATATCTAAGTTTAACCTAAAGTAATTTACAAGCAAAGTATAAACAGCTAACTTATGTTGTGTTGGAGGCTACCTCTTTATGATTTGGCTTGCAGGTATCCTTTGTAGTTTTGGGCCGACTGTTTGCATTAACTGTTCTTTAAACTTTCTGATCTGCTTCTCTTAGTTGGCTCTGATACCCTTTATTACTGATTTGATTCGCCTTTAATTCTCCACTGATACTCTTTATGGCAAAATGGAACTGCAAAATGTCTTCTCACCACCTTTACTTTGGTCATTCATGTTTCTGCAAGTTTCCAATGGCTGGAGTAACAAAATGTTCCTGTACATCTTTATTGGTCTCTTCTGCGGGCTTAGGAATCCTTCTTTTTGCCGGTTCAACTGTGTTATTGCAAAATGGCGGTTTGAATGGTAGTCTTGTGGAGCTGGCGCTGGGGCTATTCTAGTCAGAGGTGGTCGAAACTGGAGCTGAGTCAGTTTTAAGCTTGGAGCGCGTGGGCACTATATGCAGAAAATATAACGAAATTGACCTTTCTTCCCCTTTATTGAGCAAAATGATTTTTGGTGAGAAAAATTGATTTTTCAGACGGGTGACGTTAGCATGACGTCAGCGGGGGGTATGGAACAAACGACGTGGCGGGTGATGTGGCAGTACGGATGGTGATATGGCGGTGATGTCAGCGAAGGGTCAATGGGAGGGTGGTAAGTTGTTTCCCCCGCACCGCCTTTGGGCTAGGGTGGTTTTGAGCGGAGAGGGAACGATCAACGCGGGAGCACGACGTGTGTCCCGGGTATGGCGCAAAAACCACCAGTTTCCCGGGACTTAACTTTCGGCAATGGCGGGGGTTGCGAAATGAACGTGGGCTGTCGGATGGATGAGCCCAGATCAGACGGTGGGCGCTGCACGGAGATGATGGGTGGTTAATGCGCGATCCCGATGCAATAAATAATGGTTTTTTAATCGTATCGGGGTTTGTTTTATTGGTTCACGGGGTGGTTATAATTAACACAGGTGGTTAATTATCCCTATGTATGTGAGTGGGGAAAGCCTTTATAATGAATTTTTTAGAACCAATTCATCAATCTTTTTAAAACAGCGACTATGGTTGTAATAAACCGGGGCGGGATATTAATAATTGGCGTTTTTTTTATTGTATTTACATAATTCGGGAAAGGGTAAGAAGTATAGGGAGTTATATAATAAAGTTAGGTTTTAATATGAATTTTTTGAAGTGAGAGCGCCAAGTTTAAAACACTTCACAAAAACTTGGGCTACAGCTAAAAGAGGGTTTTTTGTTTAAGAATATTGCCATTTTCTTATGAAATGAGATGAAGTGGCTTTAGTGATATTAAGCAGATCTCAATATCATTGGGGGAGATTAGTAAGTGATTTAGGGAATAATATGAATGGGAGATTAGTCATGCCTCGCTTGAGCTGCATCAAAATATAAAACTGCCATCGCACCTGTGATAGAGGTAAGATTAACACTTTGAGAGACAAAATCAATCACAAGTCTCATTCTGCAACACCAAAACTGCCTACCCAGCCTACTTTGTCTAGCATTTTTTCTTCTTTACATTTGGGTGCACTTAGACTAGCAAACCCTCTTAAATCTTCTTTTTCTTTTCATGGGAATCCTACCTAAGTCTGCACTTATTTCTTCCAAGGGCTCAGATTAAACAGTTGAGCTCCTTTGCTTCTCTACCTATCTACTTATCTGCCAAGATTAAACAGTTTGGACAGATTTTATTATCTATCTCTAAAACATGAAATTCAAACATGAACTGGCCAAGATTAAGCTGTTTGGCCATTCATCTATTGTGGCATGAAGGAACAAATTGCACACAATGCTTTATTTGCAAAAACGAAGTAGTAGTGGCATTTGGACTTGCACACTTTCCTGGTCTTTTTTATTTGGGGTTCATTTCTTTTTATTTTTTCACCCTTTGATTTTTATTTTAGGGTATACCTTCTTTACATTTTTTAATTTTTTTGATTTTTTCATAATATGGAAACCTTTACAGCAAGGAAAGGATGAACATATTACATAGCTCAACCAGTCAATCATGAAATATGACACCTATTACTATAGGAGTATAACCCTGGCTCCACTTGGGGATGGCTTTCCCTGGTGGAAAGTCAAGAACAGTAGGTCAGATGGCCTTATGAATACCTTTTATTGTGCTCTGAAATCTTCCTTTGCTGAAAGTAGAAACTGTACAAAAGGATGCTGAAAAATATATACACTAGTCTTGAGCTAATTCAAACAACTGTACATCTGTTCTGGATAGTCTTCACTTGGATTGTTCATTCTTATGCTTTCTGTTCCCAAATCTTCTTATGTAATCTCTAATAAATTGAAATGAGGCTAAGAAAAAAATGATAAAGTCACTGCACTGCTTACCAAAATTTTCTGCACTTTCCTCCTCATTCTCCCTGCTGAAATGAACAAGCTGATTACTTCTTTCAAGCTGCTAAATCTGAATTTCCTTATATACATGTTAGAATAATACTTTATCAAAAAACAGGATCAAGATAATGTTTCAGCATTCGACCATTCACTGGTCCTTCCTCTGTTTCTGTACCATCCAGGCTCTTCAAAAAGTAAGTATTGTTCCCTTGCAATGCCTGGGTGATAAATGGCCCTTTCCATAGGAAGTCAAACTTCCCATGCTTTCCTTTGTCTTCTCTCCTAGAATCCCACTTCAGAACTTTGTCTCCAACGTAGAAATCTTCTCCTTTGGTCCTTTTATAAAATATCTTCTTAATTTTTTCTTGTAATACTTGAGCTCTTTGGTGCACTTATTCTCTGGTCTGCTACAAATGGATGGTCTAATTTATTCTTCTCTTAATAGCATTGGGTTCCACTTGAGCTTCTTGCAGCAATTTCATCACTGGAACTCCTAAAGATGAAGGAAATACAACCTCCATGCCATAAACTAGCTCATAAGGGTTGGTTCCAACTGATCTTTTTGTAGTAAGTCTGTCTGCCCATAGTGCATTTGTAAGCTTCTTGTGCCAATTTTTCTTGTTCTCTTCCAGCAATTTCTTAATGATATTGGTCAGGCTCTTATTGGAGGACTCAACTAGACCATTACCTTGAGGGTAATAGGCTGTGGAATGGCCTAAAATGATATGATATTTGCTGCAGAAATTTATCAGTTTCTTGGATTTTAAGGCAACAGCATTGTCAGTTATGATCTTTTCAGGGCAGCCAAATCTAGACAAGATGTTGGTCTCTAGGAATCCTATGATCATTATATCATTGGCTTGTCGAGTAGGGATGGCTTCTATTCATTTGGTGACATAGTCTGTGGCAGTAAGAATCCATTTATGTTGGCCAGAAGAGGGAGGATGGATTTCTCCAATGAAGTCTAAACCCCATTGTTGAAATGGTATTTTAGTGGAAATCGGTCTTAAGGGTAAGGACAACAATTTTATTTTACCTTCAAAAATTTGGCATTTGTGGCAAGAAGTGACAAACTTTTTTACATCAACGAACAATGATGGCCAGTAAAATCCAACCCTCAGGATTTTGTCTGCAGTTCATTTCTAGTACAGGTGTCCACCGTAGTCCCCTGCATGAAATTCTTTGAGGATTTTGTCAGCTTCTTCTTTCATTAAAATTTCAATAAAATACATTCATGATTTTTCCAAAAAAGAACATTGTCTACAATACAGAATTTTGAAGCTTTCATCTTTAAAAATCTTTTCTTTGTTCTGGATAACCCTGTAGGAGCCTGCAGGTTTAATAATACATGAATTATATCAGCATACCAAGGTGATTCTAAGAAGGTCTGACTGATCTGTGGAGTCACCATCTCCTGTTCATTATCCAGTTCATTAATGTCCAGGGCTTGAAAGTTTGTTTCAGTCATGAGTTTAGCTAATCCTTGTTCTTTTATCAGCTTTGTAGGTCTTATTTCAATGTCATACTCCAGTATTTTAGCTATCCATTTACCTCATTTGCCTTCAATTTCGTCCTAAGTCAGGATGTCCTTTACAACGGCATTTGGCACATAAGCTATTACATGTGAGTACAGTATATAAACTCTAAAGTCTTGGATGGCTTTCACAAGTGCATAAGCCTGTTTTTCCATGATTTTGTAATTCAGAGGTGCATCTCTAAGTGCTTTACTGAAAAAGGCTATAGGTTTTTCATATCCTTGATCATCTTTTTGAAGTAAAACAACTGCTATAGTGTGTTCCGATGCAAATGAGAACATTATGAATTCTCTGTCAAATTTTGGACTTGTGACGGCTGGTGTTTTGGTCAAAGCCAATTTAATTTCTTCAAATTCTTGTTTGGCTTCTATTGTCCATTTAACCTTTGAATCTTTTTTCAACATGTTGTTCAGCAATCTTATTAGTTCAGCCAAATTGGGTATGAATCTTCTCAAAAAGTAATCTTCCCTAAGAAAGCTTGCAGCTCTTTGATATTTCTGGGGTGAGGTATTTGCATAATAACTTCAATTCTAGCAGGATCAATTCGGATGCCATCTTTGGAGATGATATGACCTAACAGTTTGCCTTCTTCTAGACCAAACAAATACTTTTTAGGATTCAGCGAAATACCATATTTTCTGCATGTTAAAAACACTTGTCTCAAATGATCTAAATGTTGGTGATCTATTTTGGAAAATACAGTGAGATCATCTAGATATACAACCAGAAAATCGTGAATTTCTTTGGCAAAAGCTATGTCTATGGCTCATTGAAAGGTTGCCCCTACATTCTTAAGTCCGAATGGCATTTTGACATATTTGAATGTACCCCATGGCGTTGTAAATGTTGTTTTTTCTTAGTCATCAGGATGAACTAGAATCTGACTGAAACCTAAAACCCATCCAAAAGAGAAATTCAGGAAGCACCTACTACCCTTTGTAAAATATGATCCATCTTGGGTAAAGGGTAGTTGTCCTTCAAAGAATCCTTGTTTAAATTTCTTAAGTCAACACATAATCTGATTTCCCCTGTTTTCTTCCTTGTAGGCACTAGATTAGATACCCACTCTGAAAATCTGATTGGGGCAATTATCCCTGCATCATGCATTCGTCTGATTTCTCTTTCAATTAAAGGAAGCAGTACAGGGTTGATTATTCTGAGCTTTTGTTTGAATGGTTTTTCATTTTCTTTGAGGGGTATTGTATGTTGAATAACAGAGGTATCATAAGATTTTAGGTATTCATAGCTCCAGGCAAAAACATCTTGGAATTCTTTGATCAGTCCGACATACTTCAGCTTTTGATCAAGGGGCAAAGATTTGGACAGTTTTATTATTTTTGGATTTTATTTAGTTCCTATGTTGTAGTCTTCGATGTCTGCTTTTGGAGGTTCCATCTGGAGTTTCTTTGGAATGTCATTGAAATCAAAGAGATCTTCCAAAGGACTTAATCCTTTAGGCAAATGATTGTCTTTCAAGTGGATGACTTCAGATTCTTCTTCAATAATTTCATCAACATTTGTTTGTTTAAGCTCTTGAATTTCCTCTTTGGTGAATTTGGTTGAATGAAGCAGTTGACTTGTATTTTCTACTGAAATGTCTATTTGTATTTGATTAGCGGGATCGAACTCACTAAGTGTATCTTCATCTGCGTTAGTGCTAGAAAATTCCTCTTCTAGGGTCAAAAATTTGTTGATCTATTTATCACTTTCAAACACTTGCCAGTTCTTCAAATTATCAGGTATGGTTGGCCTGTGTCTAATCTCTGCTGTGAATTGATGGTTTGGTTCAAATGGCAATTTACAGGTGCTGGCGAACATTGCTAGACTGTGAGCTTGCAAGTTATGTTTTCTTGGAATTTTGGAAAGCTGAATTTCCAAAAATGTATTCAGGATTTCTATGGCTGTAGTTCTGTATTCTTTTAATCTGGGATCATTTGTCAAGAACTTCCCTTTTATATGTTGAATGATTAAATCAGAATCTCCTAGGACTGACACTCTAGTTGCTCCTAACCTTTTCAGTAGTTTAATACCTAGCAGCAGAGCTTCATATTCAGCCATATTATTAGTGCATCTGAATTTCAGCCTGTAGGCATGGCCTTCAGCATGTTTGTTTTCAAGGTTGTGCACCCAGACCCCTGCCCCTGCTCCTAACTTGTTGACAGAACCATCAAATTATAAGTACCAAAGGATTTGTTGTTTATGATTTGTATCTAGACTTGTAGGGATCTATTTAGCAAGGAGATCTGGTTTTTGAATTTCTTATGGATTTTGTGGTTTTTCATGATTTTCAACAATTTGTTGGATTTGGACACTAGACTTTGCGTTTGTTGTTCTTTCTGTTTTATCTGTCAAAACCTTTATTTCATGTGGGGGACCAATTTCAGCATTGTACAGGATAAAAAAAATTAATGTCTGAATGTACTGAGTAGATAGGGAAATTTTGAGGTTTCCCTTGACTACTTACGACATACTTCATAAGGGTTTCTCTGTATAGTCTCTTGGGTTGACCAAACACTGAAATAGTAGCATAAGACATGTCTAACTGCAGATATCCTTGGAGCTTATCACCCCAAGATCTAGACAATAGCATACCATACTTTGGAGGAATATCTGCTTCTACTATGTCCATTAAGATAGTTTTGGCAGGATACTGGACAAGTGACACACATAAATCTTTGATTAAACCCAAAGATTTGACCTAACTTGAACAAAAGAGAAAAGATATTTATATGGCCTGGTGATGTCAAGGTCAAGTTTTTCCATTATAGATTTAGGCATTAAGTTGTGAGAGGCACCTAAATCAAACATGGCGTTATGGAGGATCTTATCATGATTTTTTAAAGCCACATAAAAAGGAGGAACTTGTCCCTCTGCTGTTTTTCCATTTATTTTAGGGCCAAATATCAATTCAGGTTGGTCATCAAAAACGTTTAATGAATCTTCTGAATCCTCATTCACAAAAATTTTGAGTGATTTGCTGATTTGGTTCCTGTAGACATCATGTTTAGATAATTCTGATAATGGAACAACTATATTTAGTTTGCCTACTTCTGTCTCAAAATTGAAAGGTTTTTCGGTCTGAGTTTTCATATTTCGAATAGCTGAATTTTCTTCGTTTTCCTCTTTTTCAGGCGTGGGATTATGTGCTGAACTGTTTTCCAAATCATGTTCTAGAGGCTCTTCTTTTTTTTCTTCAGCATAAATAGCAGTGGAAGGCTATCTATTAGGTGGCTGATTGTCTGATATATCTTCCACAGTTGGACTATCAGGGTTAGGATTTGATTTAGAAAGAATATGTACAAGGAGGTTACTGATCTTACCTTTGTTAGGCTACTTGGTTTCTTTCTGTTTGCTTATTTCAGGGACATATATTCTTCTGCTCCTCAGATTGTATTATTTGTGGACTTCATAAATGGTTGTATCATATCCCTCCCTAAAGTCAAATGATTCACCTGACTGAGTTTGGAATTGTTTCACAATGTGAGCTTCTTGATCTTCATGGGTCAAGAAAACTTCTTGTTCATTGTTGAGTCCCATCAGATTAATTTGAGTGTCTTCTGCTGGTTCATCAAAGGTTGAGGCTTCAACATAATTCTCTTGAAATGGGGGCCTAATGTTTTGGTCAGGCCTTGTCTTTCCAGTATTAAGATTTTGACTTTTCCTGAAATTTGGATTTCTCGCAATGTTGTTTAGTTGAGCATCCCAAGGGGATTTCTCTCAATTGTTTCCACTCTATCTCCAAGTCTGTGCATTCCATTAATGATTGCATCCATTTTTTGTTCGATTGCAGAAGGTTCTTCTTTGAAAGGTATCCTTCTTTCAGCTTTGGCTCTAGACCATTTAGATATCAGATTGGCTTCAACACTTACAAATATACTCTGCATTTCTTTTAAGTTTCTAGGAGCTCTTTCTCTAAGTTGGTATGCCATATCAGAGTCAAATGCATCAGGGAATTTGATCAAGACCAAATCTGGAGGAGGTCTGAGATTCTGAGGAATATCATTGTAGATACTATTGAATCTGGTACAGTAGTCTTGGACAGTTTCTTGTGTGCCTCTTCTTAGGTTTTCATATTCTGATAGAATGTGCAGATGATCTTTCTTCTTTTCCCATATGTTCAAGAAGGTCTGATAAAGAGCTTGTGGGTCATTAATATTGTTTGCAGGGAGGGCTCTAAATCAGGTTCTGACATCTCCAGTTAGACTTTGAACAAATACCGTCATTCTGACATCATCGTCAGCAATCTCATAGTTTTCAAAATAGTCGGTCATTTTCTTGGTATGTTGTTGAGCTGTGTAAGTGCCAGTATCGTCAAAATAGGTGATTTTTCTTTGATAATCTTGGGGCATGGCCCCTGGATTTGCAGGTAAGTTTAGGGAAGCATATCGGTTTGCCATGGTTGCAGAAATATGTGTGACAGCTGAAGAGCTGGGACAATTGTGGGAATGTACGTTGAAGATGAAGGAGTGTAAAAGGTAACTGGATGAACTGATGGTAAACTTGAAGGCGCTGCAGCAATGAAAGAAAAGTTTGGTGTTTTTTCAAAAGTAAGCCCACATTGGATAGGGTTCTGCAAATGTTTGTCAAGGTCTGAATTAGCAGAATTTTCTTGGCTCTCTTGGCTTCTAACAATCTTGGAAACCAGATTAGGATTTTCAAACACAGGTGGAGGATTTGGATCAGGATTTGATCTGGTATAACGGATCTTTTTTGGAGCCAGTTTCTAGGTCTATTTTTGGTTTTTTCTTGGAATAATTTTTTACAATACAACTTTAACAATATCTTCTAAGAGGTTTTAGATGTGTGAATTTTGAACTTTCTTGAAGATTTATTTTAGCAGAGGAACTGATCAAGTATTTGGAACTAATTGTTCAATACATAAACTAGACTGGAGATAGACTGAAGCAGTGTTTATTTACTTCTGCAATCGCAAAGCAAAAGCAGTTTCAAAGGCTACCTGGCTAACTTCAAGCTCCATCTGTAGTTTATGAAACAAACAATAGTAACAGACAATTATTCAAGTCCCCAGTGGAGTCGCCAATGATGTTATCACTCAAGTTATTCCCAAAAGTTGTAAGAAAGGGAATACGGCCAAGGTAACTACAAACCAATCTTTTAGATACAGATTCTAGCTAATCTGCATCCAGAGAGGGCTCTCTCTTTATGATTTAGCTTTGTTTTTAAAGGTGTTAGGATAGTTATGAAGTACAAGGGTTTTGTTTTGAGTTTGGGTGGTGAGATTCAATAGAGCAGTGAGGCAAAACTGAAGAGTTCAGTCCATTGGGCATGATGGAGTCAAAGAAGGATGGTTTCCTGGATTTGGTTTCTAACAGAGGATGGCATCACAGAGCAAGGTAGTCAAACATGGAACAATTTAAAGGCTGGAATCAGATGGAATGGACTCAAATGGGTGAAGGGCAGTTAAGAATCCTTCATCATATTGACAGAGGGAAAATTGATGATTACTGTTAAGGAGCAATTAAGAATTCCTTAGCAAATACTCAACATGAAAGAATCAGGGGAAACATGAGCAATTAAGAATTCATTGTTTATTCTAATTCTAAAGAAAACACAGAGAATAATAAAGACTGAAAACAGAGTGCAGCTAAGCAAATTCTGAATTAATATTTTTCTTTACTATTCAGATCATGAAACACAGATGATATAACAGACAAGAAACTATAAAACACAAGGTAGAAAGTACTCATTGATCCATGGGTTGATTCAAGAATTCTGTAACAAGTCTTCTACATCGATTCTTCATCCAGTAGGCCAGACAACAGTTTGATCCCAACAACCTTTTTTATTCCAAAGTTCAGTATTTACAACAAAGTCTAGAGAAATCTACACATACCCAACCTCTTCAAAACTCTGATAAAAGGTGTATTTATACAACAAAATATGTACAACAGAATGTCTCATTAAAGCTTTGAGATAATATCTAAGTTTAACCTAAAGTAATTTACAAGCAAAGTATAAACAACTAACTTATGTTGTGCTGGAGGTTGCCTCTTTATGATTTGGCTTGCAAGTGTCCTTTGTAGCTTTGGGCCGACTGTTTGCATTAACTATTCTTTAAATTTTCTCATCAGCTTCTCTTAGTCGGCTCTGATACCCTTTATTAATGATTTGATTTGCCTTTAATTCTCCACTGATACTCTTTATGGCAGATTTGATCCCTGCTCATCGCTTTTCTGGCAAAATGGAACTGCAAAATGTCTTCTCACCGCCTTTACTTTGGCCATTCATGTTTCTGCAGGTTTCCAATGGCCAGAGTAACAAAATGTCTGTGTACATCTTTATTGGTCTCTTTTGCGGGCTTACGAATCCTTCTTTTTGCCAGTTCAATTGTGTTATTGCAAAATGGCGGTTTGAATGGTAGTCTTGTGGAGCTGGCGCTGGGGCTATTCTGGTCAGAGGCGGTCGAAACTGGAGCTGAGTCAGTTTTAAGCTTGGAGCACGCGGGCGCTATATGCAGAAAATATAACAAAATTGACCTTTCTTCCCCTTTATTGAGCAAAATGATTTTTGGCGGGAAAAATTGATTTTTCGGACGGGTGATGTCAGCATGACGTCAGTGGGGGGTGCGGAACAGATGACGTGGCGGGTGACGTGGCAATGGTGATATGGCAGTGACGTCAGCGAAGGGTCAACGGGAGGGTGGTAAGTTGTTTCCCCCGCACCACCTTTGGGCTAGGGTGGTTTCGAGCGAAGAGGGAGCGATCAACACGGGAGCACGACGCGTGTCCTGGGTACGGCGCAAAAGCCACCAGTTTCCCGGGACTTAACTTTCGACAATGGCGGGGGTTACGAAATGAACGTGGGTTGTCGGATGTGTGAGCCCAGATCGGACGGTGGGCGCTGCACGGAGATGATGGGCGGTTAATGCGCGGGCCCGATGCAATAAGTAATGGTTTTTTAATCGTATCGGGGTTTGTTTTATTGGTTCACAGGGTGGTTAGAATTAACCCGGGTGGTTAATTATCCCTATGTATGCGAGCGGAGAAAGCCTTTATAATGAATTTTTAGAACCAATTCATCAATATTTTTAAAACAACGACTATGGTTGTAATAAACCAGGGCGGGATATTAATAATTGGGGTTTTTTATTGCATTTACATAATACGGGAAAGGGGAAGAAGTATAGGGAGTTATATAATAAAGTTAGGGTTTAATATGAATTTTTTGAAGCAAAAGCGCCAAGTTTAAAACACTTCACAAAAACTTGGGCTAAAGCTAAAAGAGGGTTTTTTGTTTAAGAATATTGCCATTTTCTTATGAAATGAGATGGAGTGGCTTTAGTGATATTAAGCAGATCTCAATATCATTGGGGGAGATTAGTAAGTGATTTAGGGAAGAATATGAATGGGAGATTAGTCATGCCTCGCTTGAGCTGCACCAAAATATAAAACTGCCATGGTACCTGTGATAGAGGTAAGATTAACACTTTGAGAGACAAAATCAATCACAAGTCTCATTCTGCAACACTAAAACTACCTACCGAGCCTACTTTGTCTAGCGTTTTTTCTTCTTTACATTTGGGTGCACTTAGACTAGCAAATCCTCATAAATCTTCTTTTTCTTTTCATGAGAATCCTACCTAAGTCTGCGCTTATTTCTTCCAAGGGCTCAGATTAAACAGTTGAGCTCCTTTGCTTCTCTACCTATCTACTTATCTGCCAAGATTAAACAATTTGGACAGATTTTATTATCTATCTCTAAAACATGAAATTCAAACATGAAGTGGCCAAGATTATGTTGTTTTTCCATTCATCTAATGTGGCATGAAGGAACAAATTGCACACAATGCTTTATTTGCAAAAACGAAGTAGTAGTGGCATTTGGACTTGCACACTTTCCTGGTCTTTTTTATTTGGGGTTCATTTCTTTTCATTATTTTTTTGACCATTTATTAGTCCACCCTTTGATTTTTATTTTAGGGTATACCCTCTTTACATTTTTTATTTTTTATTTTATTTTTTCATAATATGAAACCTTTACAGCAAGGAAAGGATGAACATATTACACAACTCAACCAGTCAATCATGAAATATGACACCTATTACTATAGGAGTATAACACGTACTACACATTCTTCTTAAAAGTGAAGCAAGCAAACATATGCATATTTTCATCCATACTTTCATACCAAATGGTTATGGCATGTTTGTGGGCACCACCCGCCCACTCTCACCTAAAATGATGCAAACACAAATTCACACTTCCACTTACACTTTCATGGCCATATAAATGTCATATGTATATACTTGGCATCTTTATGCAAATAATTTATTATATTTGGTTTTGATAAGAATTCTGCAAATGATCTTTACACATAGTAACATGGTTCTCATTAATAATTGAAAAAAAAATGGCATCTTACTCATATTTAAAAATATTTTTATTGAACGTAGTTTAACTAGCATATCCATGACTATAAGGAATGTAAGTATATGGAAATATTCCATGTTGTGGAATATGGTTTTCACAAAGTTTTTATATTGAAATTGAATAATCTATTTTTTGGTTTTTCTTTTTTTTTAAATACTATGGTGAATTAACAAGTCTTTGAGACTTATCACAAGGGGCCAAAGATGAGCTTACTCCTTGAGCCTTATGATAAGGAGTCATCTCTGTAAAATTTGACATAAGGTGGAGAGGATAACATCCCTTTGTACACACAAGGAGACTTCAATTTTTTATCATCTTATACAAATTAGAGTATTTATAAATTCTATTTTTTTATTATTTTTAGGTATAAATATTTACTATTCAATGCAATACAATTTATCATAATTTAATTATTAATGAATAACAATAAAAACTATTATAAATTCATATTTTAAATATAAATTGATTAAATTATTAGTATTAAAAAAAATACATCATCTAAATTATTAATAATCCATCAATATATATAATTAAAAAAATAAAAAAAAAAAAAATTAATTACATCTAAATAAAAACGTTACCGATTCTTAATAGAATGAAAAAATTACTAATATTTAAAATATATAGTGTGACCAAGTTTATAAATTGAAAAGGAAAACAAAACAACTTAACCACTTGGTCGTTCATGTTGGTTGAGGTTAGGTACATAGTGTTCTAGCCCGTTGAAATAGTTCAGTTTTTTAAATAATAATAATGAAATTTTATTGTTTTTATTAATTAATTTATGGAATTTTAAATTAAAACAAAGAAAGTTTTGTTGGGATAGAGTTTTGTTGGGATAGTTTAATTGGAAATAGTTATGAAATGAATTTTCACTTGGGAAGTCTTGGTTCAAATTTTTGGATAGCTTAATTGGAAATGGTTGTGGAAATGAAGTGTCACCGAACCCGGAATCATACTTCGAAACCAAAAACTGTTTTTACCAATATTGAAAAAGTAGTTAAAAAATATGGTTCTCTTGCAAATATTATTATAACAAATTTTAATATTGCATTTGTGTAATTTAACTAATAGAAAACTGGCCTCCAACAAATTTTAATATTGTATCCATGCCTATTTTAACTAATAGACGAAATGGTCTTTTCTATGGCATTTTTTCTTATTAATTTTAACCAAAATCCTACATAATTTTTTAAAAACTTGAGCTTAACTTATATCCTCTGTAGAAATCCAGTGCCTAGAGTTTTTTAGGGTGTTGAATCCATTTATGCATTCAAAAATGTATTTTAAACCAAAAAAAAGAAAGAAATTGTATCATTGGTAAAAAAAAATCATTTTATATATAGATTAAATCGTGCTTTATATTATATATAAGCTCGAATGATATATATATAAAACTAAAAAAGTGTTAATAAGCAAAATAAACTGATTTTTTTGGAAATTTTAATTTCCACATAAACCTAATTTGAGATTTTTTTTTAAAGATGTGATAGTCTTAAAAAAAAATTAAAAAACAATTTTCTATCAAATTTTTTTATTATTAAAAAAATCACTTTTGGTAAAATTAAATCAATATTAAAAAATTCGAAATATTACCATAAAAAACATTTTCGAAAAAATATCAAATCTATTCACTTAACCCTCACCCACATAGGTTAAAAAACAGAAATATTCCATTTATCAATGTGATTATATTTCTAATGTTTTTAAATAATTTTCATATTACTGCGCATGAAAATTATTAAGCATGTCATCCCAATGACAATGTTTATAATACTTCTAAAACTAAATATTTTAACTAAGACCTTGATTTTATCTTCTATTACGGATGTTCGTCTTTGGACTTTGTATGGATCCGAGGTTGGGGCTATGGGATGACATCGTCTAAAAAGTGAGGTGGTGTACCAGGTGATCTTGGATGGTAATTTATTGGTCTTGGGTTTGGTCCAACATTAATTAGGTTAGAAAATTAATCCCAACTAATGTAGTTATTAAATTGACATGAGTTATATTTGTGGTACACACGTAGATTATATTGCAGGTTTCAAATTTTGTATGCGAGCCGAAAGACATGAATTAAATGAAATTCTTAACGGGAGTACAAATTTCTTACTCTGCAACCCATCATATAATTAAAAATAAATAAGCATTTAATGTATGGTTGGTAAAACATATGGTCTAGACGTAGACTTTTATTCCGCAACTGATATTTGTACTTTACAATATCTGCAACCTCATAAAACTATCTATTTTGTACAATCACCCCTCATTAATTAATACTTTGAATTTTTTATGAATTAATATATTAAAAATATATGAATGAAAATACAAACATGTAGAAGATTTTTCATGAATTAATATATTAAAAATGTATGAATGAATATACAAGCATTTAGAAGTCTTCACTTTTAGTTGCAAAGATAAGTTTCAGTAGTAACGAGAGAAAATCGTGGATCAATTTTAGAAGTAAGCAGAGAAAATCATGGATCAATTTTGGTGGGTGCCTCAAACAAAACAGTTAGTGTCGTAACAACTAGAGACGAGAGGAGTGTAAATCTCTGTAAGAATTCTTGTTTTTATTTGGCGAAAGAGTTGCACCTTCCATATAAATGTTTATATGTATTCCAAATATAATCAAAAGTATTTGATTTGTTATGCTTTTTACTCTGTTTTGTTGTGCATAAAATTATTTAGCTTTTAACTATGTTTTAATTGCCCAACTCAAATTGTGCATAAAATTATTGAGCTTTTAACTATGTCTTAATTGCCCAATTCAAATTGTGAATTAACCTTCGCCACATTGTTTTGAAGAGTTTTTTACTGAACTTGGTAAGGGAGCCGCAAATTCCATAGGAATGTATCTTCATGTATTCCAAATATAATCAAAAGTATTTTATTACTATGTTTTACTTTGTTTTGTTGTTTATAAATTATTGAGTTTTTAACTTTGTCTTAGTTCCGCAAGTCAAATTGTGAATTAACCTTTGCAACATTGTCTTGAGGAGTTTCCTATGCCTAAACTTGCACATGGTATCAGAGCAGGTTATATTTTCCAACAAACCAAGACTTGGTGTGAGGAATTAACAAGTGTTGAAGGTTTTTTTTGAAGGGAGGATATTTTCCAACAAACCAAGACTTGGTGTGAGGAATTAACAAGTGTTGAAGGTTTTTTTGAAGGGAGGATTTTTTTGGAGCATATTTACCAATAGGGAGATTTTTTTTTTTAACAATCAAAATGGTAGGATCAAGATGCAATAGCATACAATGCCTTATGAAAAGTACAAAAATATTTGTTGATAGATAATAGGAAAAAGGATTCAAAATCTCTCTTCTACATTTTTCAAGTAGTTCATGAAATTATTTTCCCAAGGATTGCAGCAACAACAATGTCCAAGCAAGCACGAGATATCCTTCAGATATCCTATTAAGGCATGGCAAAAGTGAAGACAGAAAAACTACAAATGCTAAGAAGAGATTTTGAGACAATTTGTATGAAAGAGTCCGAGAATATAGACTCATTTTTTACACAAGTAATTGGACTGATTACTCAAATCAGGTCTCATGGTGATACACTTGAGGGAAAGAGAATAGTTGAAAAAAAATTGAGAAGTCTGCCAGCAAGATTTGACCCTATTGTTGTGACCATAAAAGAGACAAAGGATATCTCACAATTCTCAATGGATGAGCTTCATTCATCATTGATTTCTCATGAACATAGATTGAATAGAGCAACAAACTTCTCGTTGGAGCATGCCTTCAAGACACAAGTTTCATTTGGTTAAGGTAGAGGCAGAGGAAGATCAAATGCTAGAGGAAGAGGCAGAAGCCCACACAGAGGTGGAAGAGACAACCCTTCAAGCTCAAGTGGAAGGGGCAACAATCAAAATCCAAGTCAAGGCCCAAACCAAAATCAAGCACAAGGTCAGAGGTATGATAAATCTCAAGTTCAATGTCATTATTGCAAGAGGTATGGACATTATGCTAATGAATGTAGAAAGAAGCAACATGATCTAAGTAACAAACCAAATGCATATTTTACAAAGGAAAATCAAAATCAAGATAGCATGTTTTTAGCTTGTAAGGTAGCACGAGAAAGACAAAATGACGTATGGTTTTTAGATTCAAGGTGCAGCAATCACATGACGGGGAACATAGAAATGTTCTCCAATCTAGATGAAAGTGTGAAATCTAGACTGATATTAGGGATTGATAACAAAGTCTTTGTCATGGGAAAATGAAGAGTCAACATTCTAACAAAGAAGGGGGGTAAGAAGTACATTTTAGATTTTTATTTTGTCCTTGGTTTGAAACATAACCTCATAAGCATTGGACGCCTCATGCAAAAGGGCTACAATGTCTTCTTCAAAAATGCAAACTGCACACTTTTGGATAAGCCTCCAAGCAAACAATTAATTTCAAAAGTTGAGATGACAAGCAATAGAATATTCCCCCTAAAGATAAAACCATATTTGAAGGAAGAAGGTGCGCAAGCGCAATTGTCATTGAATTCACAAGAGGATGAAAGAAAAGTTGCAATTGTCACACAAATAAAATTTCAAGCAAGGGTCAAGGATGAAAACTGGTTATGGCATTTGAGATTTTTCCATCTTAATCTTAGAGGCTTGAATTTGTTGCATAAGAAAAGTATGGTAAAGGGATTGCCACTTATATAAAAACTGGATAGATTGTGTGAAGGATGCATCTTGGGAAAACATCATAGAGAGACATTTCCAGCAATAAAATCAATAAGGGAAAAGGCACCTTTGGAGATTGTCCATTCAAATTTATGTGGACCATGGCAGACACCATCAATTGGTGGTAGTTGTTATTTTCTGACTTTCATAGATGACTACATGAGTAAGACATGAGTCTACTTCTTAAGGTAGAAAAGTGAGATGTTTGAGGACTTCTACCAATACAAAGCTCTTGTTGAGAACAAAAGTGGACACTACATCAAAGTTTTGAGGAGTGACAAAGGTGGTGAATACATCTCAAATGACTTCTTTCATTTTTGCAGGGAACACATAATTCACAACAATTTAGAACAAGATATACACCTCAGCAAAATGGTGTCACTGGAACAAAAAATATGACTATTATGGAAATGGCAAGGAGTATGTTGAAGGAAAAGCATTTGCCAAATGACTATTGAGTTGAAGTTGTCACTTGCATAGCATATATCATTAATAGGTGCCTAACCAAAAGTGTAAGGAATATAGTTCATGAAGAGACATGGAGTGCAAGAAAGCATAGTGTCACTCACATGAGAGTGTTTGGATGTGTGGCTTATCCACATGTCCCGAATGAATTAAGGAAGAAGTTAGACAACAAGGGGGAGAAATGCATATTTGTTAGATATAGTGATGAATCCAAGGCATGCAAGCTTTACAAGCCATTAACCAAGAAGGCTGTAATAAGAAAAGATGTGTAGTTCATAGAAGAGGAAGCATGGGATGGAAGTTTGGAGAAGGCAATTAATGTGAAAACATGTACACCACATGAAGACAAAGAGGAATTCACTGCAACAAGTAATTCCTCAATGGTGACTCCTAGACCTATTCAAGCTCAACAAAGCAGTGAGCACGTGACACCGTCAACAAATAATAGGACAATATCACGCAGTCAAACAAATAGACTCCAAGTACATCGCAGAGACCCGCAACGTCATCTACTTCAAGCACATCATTAATGTTGATTTGGGGTAGAATATGATGTGCTCTAGCCACGAAATTTGATGGAGAGGTTGGGGCACGTGAGATATCCAATACCCAAAAATGGTTTGGGCAGATTCTAAACAGATCGGGAGATATTAAAATAATTAATATTTTTAATGAAGTCCCTAAGTCTAAACTTAGGGAAAATAAAATATTAATGTGTATTAATATGAATCTGTATTAGAATGGTCCAAAAGACATGGATCAATCCAAATCTAATCTTAGCCATTAATTAGGGACTTAATCTCGGCCGTTGAAATGTCAACAGGAAAAGTATAAGAGGAGGCTTGAAGGTCACTTGGAGAATACACCAGATGATCAGTCATTCTATTATCTAGAGTGATATTTGCTAAGAGAGATAAAATCAGTGATCGGCAAAGCAGCTGAGGGACATTGAGTACAGAGAAACAAAGAAGGTAGATATTGTGCCAGGAGAACAGCGCAGCAGCGAAGGAAGGTAATGGAGAGCCAGCAATGGCTCACGTAGGGCCACGCAGATGCAACCAAGTATTGCGCAGAGCACCAAAGGGGCCAGCGTAGCTAACGCAGAGGCTCCCAGAGCTGATGCAGGGCCTCCTGGGGCTGACACAGGCCAAGAAAGGTTGACGTAGGGCCAACGTGAGATAGAGAGGGGTTGACGCAGTCTAGATTGGGCAGACGTTGGGGTTGCAGAGCAGTTTTGTGCTGAGGAGCTGCCGGAAGGATTTTCCGGGGTTTCAGCCAGGAGATTTCTCTCAAACTGTGAGGTATAGCTGCTAAGGAAATTCTCTGTTGGGTAGGCCAGTTTCAGCACTCAAATTGTACTCTGATATTGTTTAATAAGAAAACCCTCATATAGCTGCATCGATTTTCCCGCATTGGGTTTTTCCGAGAACATTGGTCCAAAAATAATGGTGTCATGTGGTGTGTTTGTTCTTGTTTCTTTTAGTTGCTGATCTGTAATATGTTGACCATGCACTAGTGTTTATTTTTAGTATTTACTTTTCAAATAACTTGTTAAAGAAAAATAACAAGTAGGTAGGAATATATCAGAAAAAGTGCATGAAGGGTTTCTAAACGAAGTAAACGTAGAAACTTCAACAATCAAGTGACATGTCAAGCCCATCTTCCACAAGCATAAGAAGAAAAAAATTCAGAAATTTAAGTGAAATTTATGAACAGAATGAAGTTAATAGACGCGTAGGTTTGAATTCCTTATTTGTATTATTTTGTCATGTAGATGACCCAGTCCATTTTGAGGATGCAGTCAAAGAAGAAAAATGGATAGCAACAATGGATGAAGAAATAGGAGCAATAGAAATGAATGACATGTGGGAATTAGTGGACTTTCCGCAAGGAAACAAAGTCATTGGAGTGAAGTGGGTTTATAAGACAAAGAGCAATGTTGAAGGAAAGATTGAAAGGCATAAAGGAAGGCTAGTTATCAAAGGATACAAACCGTAGCATGGAAGAGATTATGCGGAAACATTTGCGCCAATTGTGAGGATGGAGATAGTGTGTGTAGCGTTGTCAATTGATGCGCAACATAAATGGAAAGTGTATCAAATAGACGTAAAATCAATGTTCTTGAATGGAGTGTTGAAAGAGGAAGTGTATGTTGTGCATCCACTTAGTTATGAATTAGAAGGGACAAGGTGTATATGTTGAAGACAACGCTTTATGGGCTAAAGCAAGCATTGCGTGCATGGTATAGCAGAATAGATGATTACTTGATGGACAATGTCTTTGACAAATGTGGCAGGGAACCTACTCTCTACATCAAAGAGAGTGACAGTGAGCTTATTATTGTTGTTTTATATGTAGATGATTTGATTTTTACAGGGATTGATGATCTCTTCATTGTTGATTTCAAAGAAGTCATGAAAAAGTGAGTTTGAAATGACAAACTTGGGGTTGTTAAGGTATTTTTGGGCATAGAAGTGAAGTAGGCAGAAAATGGTATTTTTATTTCTCAAGCAAAGCATGTAGCAGAGATTTTGGAGATATTTAATATGCATAATAACAATTTTATGCCAACTCCAACTACCATGGGATTGAAATTAAGTAAAAAAGATACTGGCAGCGATGTGAATCCAACACCATACAAAAGTATGGTTGGCAACGTGATGTATTTGACAACAACTAGACCTGATATAATGTATGCAGTGAGTTTGGTGTCAAGATCCATGGAAACACCCAAGGAGACACATTGGCAAGGAACCAAAAGTATTTTAAGGTATATCAATGGGTCAAAGGAATATGGTATTTTATACACTACTACAAATGATTTTAGGATGGTTGGTTACATTGGTAGTGATTGCGCAAGAAGTGTTGATGATAGAAAGTGCATGTCAGGATATGTTTTTTATTTGGGTTTGGGAGTCATTTCATGGGCCTCCAAGACGCAGTCAATAGTGTCATTGTCGACAACAGAAACTGAAAATGTCGCAGCAACAAGAACAATGTGTAAAACAGTTTGGATGAGAAGAATGTTGAGGGATTTATGCCATGAACAAGAAAGAACAACAACTATTTACTATGAAAACAATTCTTCGATTGCACTTTTAAAGAATTATGTTTTTCACAATAGAAGCAAGCACATTGACATTAAATATCATTTTATTATAGAATTTATTAACAATGGTGAAATTGTGTTGCAACATTGTCGGTTGAAATATTAGTTTGCTAACATCTTCACAAAGTCATTGGCACATGAAAATTTGTCCATCTCAAAAATTGTATGGAAATTGTCAATAGTTGTAGTTGTGATTAAGAGACACTGTTAGAAAATTAATCCCAACAGTTGTGGCAATGATTAAACTTACTGCAACCATACTTGTGGTACACGAGTAAATCAAGCAAGTAGATTTTTATTGTAAGTTGAAGAACATGAATTAAATGAAATTCTCAGCGAGAGTACAAACTTCCATTCCAAAACACAAACTTCCCATTCCTCAACACATCAGATAATTAAAAACAAATAAACATTTAATGGGAGTTAGTAAAACCTGGTTCAAACTTCTATTCTTATATTTGTACTCCACAACATATGCAAGCTCATAAAACTATCCTTTTGTACAACTTTCTTAATATTTTGACTTTCTCAGGAATTATTATATTAAAAATTTATGATTGAAGAAGTCTCATTCAATTACTGTTTTTACAGTGTACTCTTCCATATGAATGTATGTTCACGTATTCCAAATATAATCAAAATTATTTTATTTGTTGCGTTTTTTACTCTCTTTTGTTGTGCGTATAATTATTGAGCTTTTAACTTTGTCTTGGTTGCCCGAATCAAATTGTGAATTAACTTCAGCGACATTGTCTTGAGGAGTTTCCTCGGCATGAACTTGCAAATTTTCAGTTTTAGCTAAATTTTGGTAAAATTATCGCAAATCCCAGATACAGCGGTAAAGCTTCAAGATTTTGGCTGCTTTTAAGTTTTTGAGGGTAGTAAATGTGTTTTCACCATTAAAAAACAAAATTCAGTAACTCCTACCATCAGATTTTTTAGAAAACGAAATTGCCAAATAACAACTTCTTACTACAAATATGCATTATCGTTTCAATGTCTTAAAAAATGTACATCTGCATTAAACAAATGTACATTACGGTTTGCCTGCATGAAAAAACTGTACATCTGCATTTATGCACTGTTGCAAGCCATGAATCATTCAACAATAAGAAGACCCTAGCTGGATTAACTAATCACAATCTTAAAAATAGAATTTTAAAAAGTAAATTATTTTTTTGTGTAGTAACATTAGAAATCATCGTTAAATGTTTGGTGAAAATAAAATGAATTTGAGGTCAACGCAACGATGAAACTGCCGGCGGCAGGTATAATAAATAATAATAATAATTTGACAGTTACAGTCGAACCTCCCATCCCATCCCATCATCAGAAGATCCCTTTAACAACACTCAATTCAAGCTCAGCTTAGAATTAGATGTAACTCCCTAAAATTCAAAAGCTCTTCATCTAGGTATATATGCCATCGTACTTTATATATAAACTTCTATTTTTCACAGTATGGACTCTGCCTTTAACAAAAATTCTCTCGATTGGAAAGGGACTCCCATCCTGCTAAAAACATGCCAAGAAAACCAAGAAATGAATTGAAAATAAAGGTAGACGTACGTTATTCAAGTTGAGATAAGTGTACTGTACTGTACTGTGCCAAAAACAACATTTAAAAAACCATTCATACTATCAATTTCAGGAAAAAAACACCCAGAACAAAATTGGGGTCCCTGCTAAATAATGGCCTGGCCTGCTAACACAAGTGTAATTTTAATTATATTTACTTCTTAAATATTTATATTCCAATAATATTCTTATAAATTTTATAATATATTTCAATATTTAAAAATTAATTTAGTTAAATTTAAAATATAACTATTAAGATCTCAAAAATAATTTGAAAACACTTACAGATTGATAAAACATAAAGTTCCTGTAATTAACAAATTAATTAAACTACATAATCTCAGCATGAAGGTTAATTTTATATTTATGTTGTGTTTTCCGAAGAAAGGTATATATGATTAATTATCTATTCATTATATATTATTAATTATTTATTGATTAAAGAAGAAATTTTAGGTATATATTTTTTTATTTAATTTTAATTTAAATTTGACAAAGATTTTTAGAAATTTGAGTTTAAATTGTTTAATCTATATAATTTGAGTAGACTAAGGGTTTTTTCAAGAGTTGAATCTATATATACATTCAAAAATGTATTTTAAGTAACAAAAAAATACATTCTTATTTGAAATTGTACCACCGAATTCAAGGGAAAAAAAAGTTATTTTATTAAAATTTTATATATCATTTTTATATTAAAAACTGAAAAATTATATACGAAATTTTTATTAGAATATAAAATAATAATAATTCTTTTATTTTTAATAATTATATATAATTATTAATAACATAATGTTCATGGGGTAGCTTACTTGGTCATGGCCTTGTAAATGAAGTATGGTCACTTGCCTTTATTGGTTCCAAGGATGGGTGTAGTGTCCACCCGAAATGTTAGATATTATCCTCAAATCATTCACACAATGACAAAATCAAGAAATAACACCATAAATGAAGTATGTTGTTGGAAGGTGTATAGGCTGGGCTAGGGGTGGTTCACCTACAACTTAGTAGTAATGGTAATGGTTTTGTGAAAAATATATATATATATATATATATATATATATATATATATATATATATATATATTATAAATATAATATAATAAAAAAAAAATCTCATAAATTTAATGTTAATTTTTTTACATATATTAATGTATACAGCGTAACATACATATATACCCCAAACTTCATTTAAGTTGGTAAGATATTAATTGAATCATGATAATTATATTTTCGGTAAAAATCACATCATCTGAGTTTTGTCCACGTGTTTATCCAATGTGGTTTATGAACAAGATATTCCCAAACCCACAAATAAATATTTAGTAAAGTAATTTGATTATATATATATATATATGATTCCAACTTGAATAATGTATATTTTTATTAGTTTTAGGGGTTATGGCACTCACTTTATAGTCAAAGTGTATTTATTCTCTATTATTTTATTGAGCTTTTGTAATTTTAACTAGATTTTAAAAAAATGTTAAATATTTTTAATTTCTTTGTAAATTAAAAAAATACTTTTTAATTTCTAAAATAAGAGATTTTTAATTTTTCATTCCCTAAACAAACATGTTTAGTTACACGCTACTAAAAAAATCCATAGCTATGCACTTACCACTGGATCAAAAATTGAAAGTAAGGGATCTTTTGTTTTGACATGCAAGTCATTCAATATGGTCACCGTCATGCGTAATAGTAAAATGATGATCATTATGTGAAGCAATAACATGATAGCCAATTAGTTTAGTTTAGCCTCAAGGTGAAAGTAGCCAGGAACATCATGTTCAAGTAGTCCGGCTTGAACATGCATCCAAGAAGGGAGGCACGTCAACTAGAAAATGGGCTTATTTCATGCGTTTGAAAGTTTTCTTATGTTTTGGATTTTTGTTTAAGATGGCCTACACTTTTCTTTTGGTTCATCTTCACAAAACATGTATGTATTCATGGTTGAGATGGTTTAAGTCTGATATGTAAATACTTCAGCTTAAGTTAGTTTATACAAGTCCCCATTGCATTGAGTTCCTCCATCTGTTGAACTTGGTCCCTGCTAAGTTGTTCTGCAATCTCAAATGTGTCAGATAATGGTGGGAAGCATGGTCGAGGGCAGTACACATTGAACACTCGGTGCAATCGAAGGAATGGGGGAATGCTATGCTCCAAAGAATTGTTTCCCGTAGCCTTGGTACTGGTGTAAGGACCATGTCGGAGTGGTCTGAGCTTCTGATGGACCCTTGTAAGGCATTCTTTCTGCAGATGCAACTAGACTTTGTTCCCCACCTGAAGCTTGTGTGGTACCCTTGTGGGTGAGGAGAAGTTGTTCCTATGTTTTGTCATGATCGTATCCCTTTGTTGTTGCTGCTGCATGGAGGAATCCTTCATGGGGGTCATGGATGTGGTGACGATCTTCCCCTTACTTTAGGAGCGAACCAAACAGAAAATGAATTTCCTAGTCTAGGAGATGAGCTTGTTGCCTTTCTTGGCAGTGATCGAAGAGGTGCCGGTAGGTGGGGCTACCTCCGGTATCTTGTATAATAAATTACACAAAGAAATAATGACAACACGAGGCCTTGACTCATACAAAGGATGTCGCTTCCACAAGTATGGTTGGCCTAATAGTACATCACAAACATCCTGAGGTGTAAAATCACACAATACCTTGTCCGTGAAGGGTTTGATGTTGTAAGGAAGGCAGCACTGTTAGCGAACTCGGAGATCTTGTCCTTGGTGAAGCCACCCGATATTGTGCGGCTGCGGGTGTGGTGTAATCGGTAGGCCCAACCGCTTCATGACCTCTACTGAAATTAGGTTCTTTTGGCTCCCACTGTCAACAATGAATTGTAGTGGTGAACCCTTCACACACATCTGTGAGTGGAAAAGACGCTCCCCCTCCTCTAGATCTTCGGGCTCATTCTTTTGGATCTTGGCGGTGGCAATACTGACGTTGGGCTCCGCATCAATGATCTGCTTCCCTTTGCCATTCCCCTTGTCAGGTTTTGACTCAGGGTCAAAACATGCATCTGATTCTGAAGCCTTCACCTCTGCCACCAGTGACTGCTTGGTCCGACACTCACTTGTGTTATGAGTGGGGCTCTTATGGAACTCACACCACTTTCCTATGTCCTTATTCGACTTCGTGGTGTGGTTCTTTTCTTGTGGCTTCGATGAGTTGCCTTGGATCACCTCGTCTTGGTTTTGTCCTTTGGTCTTCGGATTCGCAGATCCAGAGTCTCTCTTCTTCTGTTTGAACTTTTGCTCAATTTTGACAGTGTATCGATACGCCGTGTTGAGCGAGGAGATGTTCAAGAACTCCATCTCTTCCTCGATGTATCTGTGTAGGCAGCCGCAGTATTTGAGTACCAGATGTAGCTCAGAATCTTTGATACCCAACTGTGTGTGAAGGGTATGAAAAATGTTTGTGAACTTCGGCACATCTTGGTTTCGTCCCTGTCGCAGCGTGGTCCACTTTATGTATTTGTCCTCATAGCTTTTGACAAGGTAGTATTGCTCCTTGATGGCATCCTAGAGGAATTCCAAGTGGGTGCGGCTGAGAACAGTGAGTCTGTACTTTCATCCTTCTGCTCACAATAGGTTTCCCACTAGTCCTTGACATAGGGGGCTGCTTTGAGAAGAGCGAAAATAATCTTTTCCCAACTCGAAAATTCATGAACAGAAAAATAACCCTCTAGCAGATTTAACCATTTATCTATGGTATCTGCATCTATCTGACCCTCGAATATGGGGATTTCAAAATTAACTTGTACCTTAAAGGGTGTGGCATTTCCACAGTAGCTATTGGAAGCAGATGCGTCGCCTCTAGGTAGCTGTTGAAGGATCTGGGCAAAGTTTTCCGTCATCGCGTTCCTTTGTCGCTCGAGGGCTTCTTCGAGCAATATTTTGATAGGATCTCCTGCCCCCTCATCTTTCTTTTCAACCGCCATGGGAGGTCGTCAGGATTTGCGACGCTGGTCTTGCAAGGGTTCAACCAGTTCAAGCCCTAACTCATATCCCGACCTCGTTGGGGACATGCAAAGAAAAATAGACAAAAAGCAGACCACTTTAATACCACTGATCCGGATTTAAACAGGAGCGCAACAAATTACAGAGATAACCATAAATACAGAGATGCAGCGGAAATAATACTTCATTTCATTACTGTAAAACAATGAAATATGCTTACAAACAAAAATGGAAATACACCAGCTAGGGCGATGGTAGCTTATCTCTGAGAAGAGATGTGGCAGCTACATGCCTCTGAACTATGTTACAATGAGGCTCAAAGGCCTATTTGTTGTTGAGAAACAATGGAAAACCCTTAACATCCAAAAAGCTAACCCTAGAAGATGAAACGCCAAATTGTGGGCCTCGTTTTGGGTAAGTTGGTACATCAACTTCTCGGGGTCGTAACCTTGGAACCCGATCTTCATTTGACGCGTACAATAGCTCGTTAGAAAGATATACCCGAGCACTACAACTATGGGAAGAGCAACATCGGTCCATGGATCCATGTTGCTCCCAGATTTCCCAAAAAACGTCGTTTAGGGCCTCAAAGCGGCTCCAGAAGTTCAAGACCCGAAAAACAGCTAAAAATAGTAAATTGTGCTACAATTACGAAAACTGAAAAAATGAAAGAGATAGTCGTGGGGGTCCAAGTGGGATAGGTTGGTGGCCACCAACATCCACTTGGATCATTCCTCCCCCCTTAGGAAGCAATGGTCCCCCTTGCATTGAGTTCCTCCATCTGCTGAACTTGGTACCTATAGTTGTTCTGCAATCTCGGATATGTACGATAATGGTGGGAAGCATGGTTGAGGGCAGTACACATTGAACACTCAATGCAATAGAAGGAATGGGGGAATGCTATGCTCCAAATCATTGTTTCCCGTAGCCTTGGTACTGGTGTAAGGACCATGTCGGAGTGGTTTGAGCTTCTGATGGGCCCTTGTAAGGCGTTCTTTCTGCAGATGCAACCATAATTTGTTGCCCATCTGAAGCTTGTGTGGTACCCTTGTGGGTGAGGAGAAGTTGTTCCTATGTTTTGTCATGGCTGTATCCCTTTGTTGTTGTTGCTGCGTGGAGGAACCCTTCATGGGGGTCATGGATGTGGTGACAATCTTCCCCTTACTTTGGGAGCGAACCAGATAGAAAATGAATTTCCTAGTCTGGGAGATGAGCTTGCTGCCTTTCTTGGCAGTGATCAAAGAGGTGGCGGTTCGTGGGGCTACCTCCTATATCCTGTATAATGAATTACACAAAGAAATAATGATAGCACGAGGCCTTGAATCATACACAACATGTTGCCTCCACAAGTATGGTTGGCCTAATAGTACATCACAAACATCTAGAGGTGTAACATCACACAATACCTTGTCTGTGAAGTGTTTGATGTTGTAAGGAAGGCGGAACTGCTGGAAAACTCGGAGATCTCATCCTTGGTTAAGCCACCTGATACTGTACGGCTGTAGGTGTGGTGTAGTCAGTAGGCCAAACTGCTTCACGACCTCTATTGAAATGAGGTTCTTTTGGCTCCCAGTGTCAACAATGAATTGCAGCGGCAAACCCTTCACCCACATCTGTGAGTGGAAAAGACGCTCCCCCTCCTTTGGATCTTCGGGCTCATTCTTCTGGATCTTGGCGATGGCAACAATGGCACTGGGCTCCGCATCAATGATTTGTTTCCCTTTTCCATTCCCCTTGTCAGGTTCTGACTCAGGGTCAGAACATGCATCTGATTCTAAAGCCTTCAACTCTGCCACCAGCGACTGCTTGGTCCAACACTCATTTGTGTTGTGAGTGGGGCTCTTATGGAACTCACACCACTTTCCTGTGTCCTTCTTCGACTTCGTGGTGTTGTTCTTTTCTTGTGGCTTCGACGGGTTGTCTTGGGTCACCCTGCCTTGGCTTTGTCCTTTGGTCTTCAGATTCGCAGATCCAAAGTCTCTCTTCTTCTGTTTGAACTTTTGCTCGATTTTGACATTGTATCGGTATGTTGTGCCAAGCGAGGAGATGTTTAGGAACTCCATCTCTTCCTGGATGTATCTGTGTAGGCAGTCGCAGTATTTGAGTACCAGATGCAGCTCAGAATCTTTGATACCCAATTGTGTGCGAAGGGTATGAAAAATGTTTGTGAACTCCGACACATCTTGGTCTCGTCCCTGCCGCAGCGTGGTCCACTTTATGTATTTGTCCTCATAGCTTTTGACAGGGTAGTACTGCTCCTTGATGGCATCTCGGAAGGAATTCCAAGTGGGTGCGGCTGAGAACAGTGAGTCTGTACTTTCATCCTTCTGCTTGTAGTAGGTTTCCCACTAGTCCTTGATGTGGGGGGCTGCTTTGAGAAGAGAAAAAACAATCTTTTCCCGACTTGAAAATTCATGAACAGAAAAATAACCCTCTAGCAGATTTAATCATTTATCTATGGCATCTGCGTCTATCTGACCCTCGAATATGGGGATTTCAAAATTAACTTGTACCTTAAAGGGCATGTCTTTTCCAGAGTAGCTATTGGAAGCCGATGTGTCGCCTCTGGGTAGCCGCTGAAGGATCTGGGCAAAGTTGTCCATCATCGCGTTCCTTTGTCACTCGAGGGCTTCTTCGAGTAAGATTTTGATAGGATCTCCTGCCCCCTCATCTTTCTTTTCATCCGCCATGGGAGGCTGTTGGGATTTACGAGGCTGGTCTTGCAAGGGTTCGACCAGTTTAAGCCCTAACTCCTTATATCCTAACCTCGTTGGGGACATGCAAAGAAAAACAGAGAAAAAGCAGACCGCTCTGATACCACTGATCCAGATTTAAACAAGAACACAACAAATTACAGAGATAACCACAAATATAGATATGAGATAACCATAAATACAGAGATGTAGCGGAAATAATACTTCATTTCATTACTGTAAAATACTGAAATATGCTTACAAACATAAATGGAAATACACCAGCTAGGGCAATGGTAGCTTATCTCTGAGAAGAGGTGTGGTGGCTACATGCCTTTAAACTGTGTTATAATGAGGCTCAAAGGCCTATTTATTGTTGAGAAACAATGGAAAACCCTTAACATCCCAAAACCTAACCCCAGAAGATGAAACGCCAAATTGTGGGCCCCGTTTTGGGTAAGTTGGTACATCAACTTCTCGAGGTTGTAACTTTGGCACCCGATCTTCGTTTGACGCGTACAATAGCTCGTTAGAAAGATCTATCCAAGAACTACAACTTTGGGAAGAGAAAAATCAGTCCATAGACCCATATTTCTCCCAAATTTCCCAAAAAACGTTGTTTAGGGCCTCAAAACAGTTTCGGAAGTTCAGGACCCAAAAAGTTTCTAAAAATAGTAAATTGTGCTACAATTACGGAAACTGAAAAAACTGAAAGAGACAGTCGTGGGGGTCCAAGTGGGATAGGTGGGTGGCCACCAATATCCTCCTGGATCACATTCCCAAAAACCATAACTTATTTCACAATCAAAATATTTTATTTTAATTTAATTTTATGACATTTTTTAATTAAATCTAAAAGAAAAAATGTTATAATTACTTTTGAGATATATCTAAACCCTTCATCTCCATCCTCACGAATACTAAAATAAATATTCCCATTGAGATTAAATCAAAATTTTCATAAAACCAGCCTAAATCCATCTTAACCCCAGATCTATCAAGCACCTAGAGGGATCAAATCTCTCGAGGTGCAAACCTCTTTTCTAAGTGCAAAACTTGAGGAAATGTATGCACCTCAAGAGATTTGATCACTCTTAGCACTGATCCACGGTTAACATGGATCTAGGTTGGTTTCAGTGGTGTGCAGTCATACACAATTTGTTGAACATATAATTATTTTGATAATTTTCTCTTTTTTGAGTGCAAAACTTGAGAAAATGTATGCACCTCAATAGATTTGATCGCTCTTGGCATACATCCGGGGTTAAGATGGATCTAGGTTGGTTTCAGTGGTATGCAGTCATACACAATTTGTTGAACATAAAATTATTTGATCATTTTAAATACACTAAATATGTCTTATATTAATTTGGTCAATTTAACATTAACTTTGCTTATTTACCTCAATTTGTTGAGATGAGAGAGACTGTTAGTAACTTGAATGATGAAAAACAATGAAATAAAAATTTTAAGTGCAAAGTGACAATGTAACAATGTTGAATGATAGAAAATCTGAATAATAATAATACAGTTAATTACAAACAATCTTCATTGCAATCAATCTGAAACTATTTTCTTCTCTTATTCTTATTGTCACGCCTATTGGTTATTTTCTATTATCGTTTTTAAATGAAATGTGATTAACAATGTTGAATGATGGAAAATGGTAATAATAAGAATGTAGCCAATTATACATAGTTTATAGTTTTAAGAAGACGACATTTCAGGTAAATGAACATTTTATTTAGGATGAAAATTAAAGTATTGTATTTATGGTTGAATTATTGTATTTATGTTTATGTGCACACACTAAGAGAGAGTTTGTATGTTTTTGGGGTGAGATAGAGATATAGATTGGGGGGGGGGGGGGGAGAGGGAAAAGAGAGAGGCAAAGACATGGAGGTAGGAAGAGATATAGATATGGAGAGAGAAGTGTTAGAGAGAGATATAAGGGGAAGAGAGACAAGGAGTAGAAAAGGTAGGGAGAGAGAGAGAGATAGATAGATATGGAGAGAGAGTGTGTATGTTTGGGGGTGAGATAAAGAGATAAAGGAGAGACAATGGGAGATAGAGATTAGATGGAGGGGACATAAATGTGCTTACACTGAAATCAATGCACATTATTAATCTAATTACTTTGGAATTAATGTGCATCATACATCTAGTTGCATCAAATCAGAAATCAACATCTATACTAAAATCAATGCATCTAATGCAAGCAATCAAGTAGGATTATAAATCAACATCTACAACAAAATCAATTCATCTTGTGCAAACAATCAAATAGGATTAGAAATCAAATCTACTTTGAATTCAATGCATCTAGTGCAAGCAATCAAATAGGATTAGAAATCAATATCTACACTAAAATCAATGCATCTAGTGTTATAAGGTATTAAATAGGATTAGAAATCAACATCTACACTAAAATCAATGCATCTAGTGCAAACGATCATGTAGGATTATAAATAAATATCTATACTAAAACCAATGCATCTAGTGCAAGATAGGAATAGAAATCAACATTTGCACTGAAATCAATGCATCTAGTGTTACAAGGTATTAAATAGGATTAAAAATCGACATGTGAGACTAAAATAAATGCATCTAGTGCAAGCGATCAAATATGATTAAAAATCAATATCTACATTGAAACCAATGCATCTAGTGCAAGAAATCAAATAGGAGTAAAAATCAATATCTACATTGAAATAAATACATTTAGCGTAAGGTATCAAATAGGATTAGAAATTGGCATCTACACTTAAATCAATGCATCTAGTGCAAGAGATCAAATAATATTAGAAATCAAGTGCCACCTCTCCCTCTCTATCTCTTCCCCTCTCCTATTTAATCGTGCATACTTCCTCTCCCTCTCTATCTCTTCCCCTCTCCTATTTAATCGTGCATACTTCCTCTCCCTCTATATCTCTTGCCCTTATCTCTCTCTCTCTCTCTCTCTCTCATCCCCCAAACATACATACTCTCTCTCCATATCTATCTATCTACCTATCTCTCTGTCTCCCTCCCTATTCCTCTCTCTGTCTCTCTCTTTGACTCTCTATTCCTCTTCTCTCTCCATATATATATATATATATATATATATATATATATATATATATATATATATATATATATATATATATACATGTCTTCCTTCCTCCCTCTCTTTGCCTCTCTCTTCTGCCCTCTCTCCCCCCTCCATCTCTATCTCTATCTCTATCTCCCCTCATCTCTCCTTCTCACCCCAAAAATATACACTCTCTCTCCATATGTATCTACCTCTCTCTCCCTCCCTCTTCCTCTCCCTCTCTCTCTCTATCTCCCCCTCCTCTCTCTCTCCCCTTCTCTCTCTCTCTCTCTCTCTCTCTCTCACATCATCTCACCATCTCTCCCTTGTCACTCCCTCTCCCTCTCTAGCTTTCTCTCTCTATGTATTTCTTCCCCTTCCAACTCCATCTCTTTCTCCCCCTCTCTCTCCTCTCTCTCAAGTCCTATCTATCTTCCTTCCTTTCTCTCCCTTTATCTCCCACCTCCCTTTGTCTCTCCCCTCGTCACATACACTCTCACTCCACCCTCCAACTCTATCACTATCTCCCTCTCTCTCCTTCTAGCTCTCCCCCTCTCTGCCCCTCCATATCTATGGCTCCCTGTCTCTCTCTTCCCCTTCTTTCCCTATCTCTATCCTCTCCTTTTATCCCCCTTCCCTCATTTCATCTCCATCTCTCTCTTATTACTCCCCTCTCTCTCCACCTCTATCTCTCAATGTCTTTGTTCTTCCTTCCCTCTCTTTCCCCCTTCTAACTCCATCTTTCTCTATCCCTCTCTCTCTCCTCTCTCTCAAGTCCCCTCTCTATTCCTTCCTCTTTGTCCAATTCTCTCCCACCTCCCTCTATCTCTCCCCCCATCACACACACTCTGTCTCCACCCTCCAACTTTGTCACTATCTCCCTCTCTCTCCCCCCTCCATATTTATGTCTCCCTATCTCTCTCCTCCCCTTCTTTCCCTATCTTTATCCTCCACTTTTCTCTCACTTCCCTCATCCCTCATCACCTCTCTTTTTCATTCCATCTTCATCTCTCCCTTATCACTCCCTCTCTCTCTCTCTCTCGACCTCTATCTCTCAATGTCTTTTTTCTTCCCCCCTTCAAACCCGTATCTCTCTCCCTCCCTCTCTCCTTCTCTCTCCCCCACTCCTCTCTCTCTCTTCCTTCATCTCTCTCCATGTCTCTCCCACCTCTATGTCTCTCTCCCCCACACTATTCCCCCTTCATATCACTCTCTCTTTCTTAAATATGATCACATTGTATTGTATTTAAGAAAGTATCTAAACATAAAAAAATATTATTGGTTGTAAAATATTAAACCTATATTTTGGATCAATCATGTCAAAGAAATTACAATAATAAAAAACATAAAAGAATCATGCACTGTCTTTCCTCTATCATTGTTAGTCACTTTGTCTTCTCTCTTTTCTTGGATCCTTGGTTAAAATGCATCTATCCTCGATTTAATCTTTATCGGAATATTTTTAGTACTCGTGATGATGGAGGGTTTAGATATACCTCAAAAGTAATTATAACCTTTTCGATTTTAGATTTAATTAAAATTAGTTATAAAAATAAATTAAAATAAATTATTTGTAAAATATTTTGATTTTGAAATAAGTTATGGTTTTTGGGCATGTGGTATTGATAAGCCATGGTATTGCCCCATGGTATTGTAACATAATAATTAAAATCCAAGATTCATAACACAATAATCAAAAGCATAGATGACCCATGATATTGGTAAACCATGGTATTATGATTTTCTGCCCTCCTCTCCCTCTCTCTATCTTTCTTTTCTGGGTATTGGCCAATGGTATTGTAAAAAAAGTCCTATTTAGAAGTTAATAATATCCATGGTAAGTATTCATGATTAAAAATATTGTTTATATAGTAAAATGGATGTTAATTTATAAGTACTATTTATATGTTATATATTTTAATGTGATATGTATATTATACTTTCTTTTATGTAAATAAATTCTTGGTAATTTTATTAATAAAAAACAAAGTTACAATAAAAAAAAAAAATGAATTTAAAAAGTATCTCACTTATAACACTCGCCCATCTAACACTCACACATCTAACCTCTCACATCTAACGCTCACCCATCCAACGATCCACCCTAAACTGGGTTGTAGAGCGCCTCTCGGCCCAATAAATTTCACATATGTATATATAAAAAGTATTCTAATTTTAATTTTATGAAAATCTCGATTGAATCTGTTGACGGTGTTGGACTTGCCAACATGTCAGGGGATCTCCCCGATAAGAAGTCCCAATTAGACCTCAGACCATTTGGTGTAGCAGTCCCAGCAGTGGCTTGTACGGTAATGCCTTGACTGCAGTTTCGTACAGAGGCAAGTAAGATGTCCTTGTTGGTAGCAAGGATGTGACCACTGCGGCAAAACAAGGAAGGTGCATGAACAGTTGTAACACATGGAGAGTTGGGTGAGTGCACCCCTTGGAAACTTGTGATAGCACGTGACTTAGAAGGGAACACACAAACAAAGATGCATCACAAACTGGAAAGCAATTTAGCTAATAATCCAAAGCGATGGTTAAACCAATCAATACATTTCAGTAAGATTCATACATGCTTATACAGAATAGTCCATACATGCATGTGTAAGAAAACATATACATATACCATTTAGAGTAAACAAGATAGCTGGAATACAATATGACATATGCATGAAACATGTTGTCTCTGTATATTAAGAAGTGTAAGTTCCAGTCATACAATACATCCATGTCCAACCACTAGTTCCGACAGTGGAACGTTACAACCATAACTGCCTGCTCCTCCAAAGAGATATACTAGCTCTTCACAGTGGAGAAGCTAATGCGCATTACAATATTGTCCAAGCTCTCTCTAATATAGTCTTATAGAAAGCTTGGTTGACCAAAAGCCTATATAATGAGTTATGAGGGACTATTTATACCAAAGGGTGGGGTGGCCCTTGACATTCCCCTTTGTGACAATTCATCTACCCTCATGTTCATCTACTCTATGATTGTTACATCCAACTATCGACACTTGAACTTGCACTTGACAAGACGTTACATGACAATGCACATGTACCCCTGTGAGACAAAATTGCTTGAGCAAGCCATGCAAGACATCACTAACACTCGAACTGTTATGGTGAGACCAACTCTTTGAAATCTTTGTGATGTTTGATGGTGGTGAAATGATGCCAATCTTGGTCATCCGTGATGGTGTTCGTGCGCTCAATGGTGATCATGTGTTGAAGCGTACTCTTGCCTCTGTTGCATCTGGGTACACTGATATGGCTCCTCCATCCAACTTGTCTGATAGCATGTGCATGGACATCTTAGGTGCGACCGGATCGACAACATGTTGATGCATAATGTTTGTGCTATTCTCCAATCATGTGCTGGTGGCCGCGCACATCAACTTGTCAAAATACATGTTCAGCTCCAGCTGGACTTGCTTCTTGTCTTCACCTTGGTGAGTGTGATAAATGGGTGGGATCACATGCATGTGCACAAAGACATGCATGTTGTTGAATTCCCTTGCATGCGATCAACACCACTGCTCAGCTTTTCTGCTCCGTGCCAGCTACTGGGATGGATCTATAACTTGTACGGGCACAGTTTCATCCATCTATACATGTTGCACCCCTTGTTGTACATGTTCCTGTTGCAACTCATTCTCTTGTCTATGTAGCTCTTGTTCTTCCTTGAGTTGTTGCCTCATCCCATGCAACTCCTTCTCTGTTTCATTCTCTACCTTTGTGAAATTTTCATGTCGCATCATCACCTCATAGCCTCAATCTCCAAAGCTACTTTCATCATGAGTGGATCTGCTTTGAACTTGCAGCTTTGCTCTGCCTCTATGTTGTCAACAACCTTCCTCTTGCATTCGTCGCGTGCAGGTGTGCTGCCTTCTACTGCTGTTGATGGTGTTGTTTGATTTGATTCCATTGCCATTGATCTTGATATCCTTGTCCATGAAAAAATTGATGTCTTCATGGATAGGCAAATTCATAGACACTTGACTCACTGCATCCCCAGTTGCGCTCTTAATAGTGTCTTTGACTCTGCTCTCCTGGAAGACATTGTACTTCTATTTTTGAGAGACAAATGAACACCTATGATGCCTGGAGATATAGAAACACTCATGGAAAGAAATATGTTAGTCGAAAACCAAAACAAACTTGAGGACTGACTTGCAATAGACCTGTGTGATCGAACGTGAAAGTTGCACAATTTCCGCTGGGAGGTCGGGAGATTGACTACCAAAATTGTGCAAGGCACAATCTGGGATGTCAGGAGGTTGATTGACTGCTGGAAATGCACAATGCACAGTCCAGCCTAGCTTACTGAGAACTGAAACTACAAAATGTTCAATTTCAGCGATGACATGCAATCAGCAAATTGCATTGCGCAGTTTTTGGGGCCAACAGGACACTACCTCAAAGAATTATGCAAATCAAGTCTAGAGGTCAGTGCTTGGCCAAGCTTGCATGATTTCTCGAGAGAAGGGAGAGCCTTCGCTTCTAGAAATGCATAGTGCTAGCTGGGCAAGGCATGGTCTAGGCCAAGGCAACCCAGTCTAACCAACAGGTGACTGGAAACATGAGAAGTCTGAATGCATGGTGAGATGAGTGTAAACAAGAGTGAATGATCATTCATGCAAATAGCAAGTGCAGGATTCAGAAAACGGGAAAGCATGCATGTGTGTGAAGCGAGTCACCACAACGACAACCGTTCGTGCAAAATAGTGTCATGCATGCAACAACAGTGAGATGCAGACGAAAACTGAAATGGTACTTATACAAGCTAACATACATCCAAACGATAGCAAGCGCTCACTGAAATCAAGAAGACAACACTCACATGAAGTGATACACAAAAAGCGGCAAAAATGCAATGTAAGACATGAAAAGTGGGCTTACCCCAAGACAACTGAGTTGAATGTGGCTATGACTCCTAGATGCAATGTGGTATGTTAGAGCTGCAAGGACGATGTGAGGAATGAGCTCTATAGTGTCTGGTTGATGAGTTTTGATAAAATCAAGGTTGTGACGCGCATGCCACAAATCTAGGAAAATCAACACTTGGTAGGAGGTTTCTGAAATGATCCTTGCATGTAACCTCCAACTGCTAAAAATAGATCCCTGAATCAAGGGATTCATTTGCTTGTTGCCTTGGGAGAAGCAGTCCATGCATGCAAATTAGTTTTTCTTGATCCCGGAGGGGACCATTCAACCTGAAGGCACATGCATCGGTCTGCTTAGCTGAGGGGAAAAAATGCGCATTTCTGGGAGGGATCTAGGATGGCTACCCAGAAGGTTTGTGCAATTTCTAGGCTGAGAAGTTGACTGCTGCCCAAAAGGTTTGCAAAATTTCTAGGCTGAGTAGCTGACTGCTACCCAGAATTGCACAATTTCTGGGCTGAGCAGCCCTGCTGGGAGGAATTACACAATTTTCTCAGTGAATAGTGACAGGCAGAATTGCGTGATTCTAGAGCTCAGCAGTCTGCCAGACATAATTGCACAATTTCAAGAGGGAAGGCTGGTTCCCCTCTAGATTGTGCAATTTCTTGAGGAATTTTCTCAGCTTGCAGCTGGACCAAGTCCGGAGAAACATCCTGTGAGGGGAATGCAACAAGATTTGATGGATAGGCTGTTATTTTGCATGAAAATCATTGAAGCTTATGTACTTGATGAGGCAAGACATGCTATCGTGAAAAGTTGGTAGGGAGGCTCCAAAATATAGCTAAGGAAAAATTTTGGAGGTTGGTTGTATCTACTACAACACTTGGTGACACACTGGTAGAACTCCAGCTCTCTGAATGGACCTTGTTCATGAAAAGCAAGTCTAACACCTCTGGAAGTATTGTTCAGTTCTCATCTCATCTTGGTTTCCACACTTGCTTGATTGTAATATATAGCATCTGCCAAGCTCTTGGTTGATTGACACACATTCCAAGCCAATGCAACACAGTTGTTTCGATTAGGGTTGAGGGGTATATTAGTGCACAAGCAGTATAGTCATTAAATTCTTAGTTTCATCTCTGGTGTTGCTCGCTGCTGGAAAGCCTAAACAGTACCTCGGCAGAGTCACGCAGGAAAACAAGCATCGCTCCGCTGCCAGCAAGCCTGGTCAGTACCTCGGCAAAGTTACCTGCATCACCTCTTTGAGCAGGAAGCCTTTCTCTTCTTTCACCTTATACATTTTTCATTTTTGAAATTTTTCACTTTTCATTTTTTTCCATTTTTCATAACTTTGCATAACACTTATTCATATCAAAGGTGGAAGAGGGGTACCAACTTATTGAGAGGAGAAGAGGTTGTTCCTTCAAAGAAGTAGTTTATGTATATCTATGACGTTCTTGTTAAGGTTTTCCCCCTCACCTTGCTCTACTTGACTGAGCTCGCAAGGGTTAACCCAAAAACAACTGACTAGAGAAGGTGACACTAGTTAGCATGTAAGCGTTGTGTTTTCACCAAGGTTCACTTCGAACAATACGTATTTCCCATCGATGTACCATGAACTAAAGTAACAAGTTCTTCATGCAGAGACAGGATGATAGATAACCAAGTAGTGATAGTTGCACAAGGCCTCTTGTACTTTACAGAGCTTGTTTCAAGATTCATTCATGGTTTCATGTGAAAGTAACCTATGAACAAAATCAAGCAAACAAACGACAAAGCCAAGCAGAAGAAAAAGTAAATGTGAAAGAAAAGTGATTAAGCAAACAAGCAAGCAGACAAACAAACATGCAAAGCAAGAAAGAAAACAAGCATGCAAGCAAGCAAACTGAAAGCAAACGCTACTCCTACTCCTAAGCTAATGGTGCATGGGCTTGATCACGTGAAGTGATATTTCCAATGCAGCCACCCATGCTTTGGTTGACCCATGTCGGTGAAGGCTTGGTCCGTGAGAAACCCAGTTGTGTGAACTAGCAAATGTAAAAGATAAAACAATGAAAATAGACACACTCTGAGCTTACAAGCGTCCACAGAACAAAAATGAGGGAAAGCGCATGACATGCACTCTATGGACTTGCCATGGTGTTGTGTGTTGATTTGGTGTAGAATCGTATGTGCTCTAGCCACGAAAATTGGTGGATAGGATAAAGCACATGAGATTTCCAATACCCAAAAATGGTTTGGGAAGATTCTAAATAGTTTGGGAGATTTTAAAATAATTAATATTTTTGGTGGAGTCCCTAAGTCAAAACTTAGGGAAAACAAAATATTAATGTGAATTAATATAAAACTGTGTTAGAAGGGACCAAAAGTCATGGATCAAGCAAGAGTTAATCTTAGACACTGATTATGGACTTAATCTCGGTTTTTGAATTATCAACGAGAAAAGTATAAGAGGAGGCTTGAGGGTTACTTGGAGAACACACCAAGTTGATCAAGATTTCGATTTTTTTGGGCAGGGTTTGCTGAGGAAGTCAAAAGAGTGATTAGAATTGTAGCTAAGGGGCAGTGAATACAAAATCAAAGAGACAAAGATAGTACTAGGAGGATTAGCGTAGAATCCGGGAGAGAGGGACGCAGAGCCAGCCAGAGAGGTAGCTAGGGCTCACGTAGAGGCAACCAGGAGCTGCGCAGTGCCTCAGAGAGCCGGCATGGGTGACGCAGAGGCTCTAAGGGCTGACGCAGTGCCTCCAGAGGCTGATGCAGGGCGAGCTAGGATGACTTTGGGCAGACGTCGAGCCAGAAAGTGCTGGCGCTGGGGTTTTCGTGGGGCATATTGGAGCTAGGAGCTATCGGAGTGTTTATCCGGGGTTTCAGCCAGAACATCTGTCTCCGATTGAGAGGTACTACTATCGAGATTATTCTCTATTGGGTGAGCCGATTTTGGCACCCAAATTGTATTATGAAACTGCTTAATAATTAAAACTCTCAAATAGTTTCACCATTTTCCCGCATTGGGTTTTTCTGGGGACATTGGTCCAAAAACAACGGTGTCACTTGTTTGCTTGTTTTGTTTCCTTCAGTTGATGATTTGTAATGTGTTGAGCATGTACTTGTATTTATTTTCAGTATTTACATGGTAAATAACTTGTTAATTAATCAGAACAAGTAGGCAGAGATAAATCATAAAAGTACATGAAGGGTTTCTAACAGTTAGAATTAGAAATTCCAACATGGTATTAGATTGTGGTTGAAGATCATAGGAGAACTGAGGAAATCAGCCAAGCAGCAGCATAAAATAGCTGTTCCTAGCAGAGAAGTAGCAAGGAAGGGGTGACGCGGTGCCTGCATCATCAAGTTTAAGTCAGGAAGAGGATCAGTGGTAGAGGGGAGCAGACTCGACCTACGTAGTGCTTGGTCATCTTTCTTAGTTAGGAAGGATTGACGCCCGTGGCCAGGAGGTGCAGAATTTGTTGGGCGCCAATCCTTCCTAACTGAGAAAGATGACCAGGCACTGCGTAGGTCGAGTCTGCCTTGGTCAGCCTTCTAAACTCTTCTTGGAGAAGAGCCGCCCACATTTCCTCCCAATCTAGAATGGCTACCCTGCCTAGTATGCTCTGGACAAACACCTCCCAGTCTTTAGAGACTGCGTTCAGGGATGTTCTCACCATCAATTCTTGATCCAACATGGCCCCTGTTATAGACATTTTTGTGCCTCGCGTCAAGGAGCATGGAATGTCAATAATTACAGGGATCCTCAGTCCCTAAACATGTTGTTCTTACCCCTAAAAGAACAAGGTCATCAAACAACAGCACTTCCAATCAGTTCTCCACCTGAAAACACTTCAAAACAGGTTTATTTTGGATCATGTCAGCTGCTTAACTGAGCATCTGCGCTGTATTGCAACTGTCCCACTCTGTACCTGCGCTGGAAGCCAAAAACAATGAAGGCTACCTGCGCTGGGCGAGATTGGCCAAGTGGCACAGTCATCTTGCAAGGTGTCAATTGCCCAGGAAGCTTCCAAAATGACACTTGGTTCATGAGATTCGCCCTGTGATGAGTAAGAGGTACTTGATCACCATGTGTAAGCAAGGATCTCCAAGTGGACACACGAACTGAAGATTAACTGAAGATGGAGAGGACACTAGTCAGCTATATGCCAGCCTCCAGCTGACTCATCCTTTCCTCTTCCCTCCTATATATAGAGCTCTTCTATGAGGTCTAAGGAGGCTGGAATTTTGTATAAGCAAGGAGGTGCTGTTGGTATACCGCCAGGACTATTGGGTGATTGTTTTACTAGAGGTGAAGAGGAGAGTTCTTGCTGCCGAGGAAGTGCTGCTGGATTGGATCCAACATCATTGGTTGTAACTTCCTCTGGAACCCTGTTACTTTCTATCAATAAAGTTTGCATGTTCTCCTATATACTTGTTTTACATAGATGCTTTGTGTTTACATGTATATTTGATGCACCCTAATCCATGCTTCAGTTATGAGTACATGTATCTTGTAGTTCGCTCTCTTGTTTTGTGCAGGATCTGTATGTAGCTGGATCGGCTAGGAGAGCAAAGAGCTGGGAGCAGGATACAAAGAGAGAAGGACAAGGATCGACTAAGCGCAAGACACCAGGTTGGTTGACCTTCTTACTATTCTCTCTGTACTTTCATAAAGTGGAACATGAAAACTTTATCATTCAGTTGTTGCTAAAGACTGTCACTTTTAGAAGGGTTAGTGTCATCCGCATCGGATACTTTTCCCCACAACAAACTGGCGACTCCGCTGGGGAAATCCTAGTATCTTGTTGTTGTAGTATTTTGCTATTCATCTCTTGAAGAAAAGAGTACCGAATCGAAAAGCTTTTGACTATATCAAAAGCGAAGTAGAGGGTTTTGCTACTCTTGCCCCTTTGCTGAGCAAATTCAAGATTTAAAGAGCTAATCTACAGATGAATCTTTACTCTTTGTGATAGATCTTTATCCTCTTGATCATCCCTTAGCCTGTACTTGACCTATAGCTTTTTATTTCAGCAAAAACAGTGCATTTTTGAGCTTTTTATGACCCGGAATTCTTAGCAGACGTAACTCTCGTGAGTCAGTGCAGGCTGTACACAGGCAGCCTGCATTACAGCGCAGGTGCTCCCTTCGGGAACTGCGCTGAGAGTGAGATTGGCAGACTAGAACCTGCGCTGGTCCAGTTAGCCCTTGTCTTGCTCAGTCTTCCTTTTGTGTCTTGGCCCTGTTTGCACTTGTTTTTGGCTGATTGCTTGCTGGTCATTGTATTTGCGGTAGACCACTTCTCCTTGACTTTATTCCGCCTCAGTTGTGTGATGAAACTGTGAATGTTCTTTCAGTATTTCTTACTTCAGTTACAGTTTCCCATTGTGAAAAGCGAACCAGTATAGCTGTGACCTCTTAGATCCTGAACTGTAAAAGTGTCTTTGTGATCTTATGAGCTAGTTTTATTATTGTTCATGGCTGTTTGAGTTTGTTTGCTTTTCACTTTTATGGTTTGAATCTATACTTTTCCTGTGTTTAAACAAGTCTATCATAAGGTGTCTTTTTGATTGTGGACAAACTTGTTTATTTCTACTTGAAAGTTGATTCAAAAATCATACAACAGTTTCCTTTTGTTAGCATCAACATTAAGGATAACGAAAAGAAATACATGCATTGTGCATTTTGCATTTGACTGTGTGCTTGACGATTTAGGAAAATGTGCATTTTAGTGTGTGTTCTTTGATCTGTGGAAAAAGTTGTGTCTTTCTTTTCCCTCAAGTAGATTAAGGTTTTCAAAAGTTGAAAGATTGAAAAGATTTGCTTCTCATTCTTAGATTGCATATAGGAAGTTGTATATATACATCTCGTGGCGAACCTGAAAGGCAAACTGTTAAGAAAGATCAACATTAAAATAAACTCAATTTACATAACAACGCTTTGGAATTTAACGCAAACATCTAGAGGTCTAGGTAGAGACGTGTTCTGGCGTCGTTAAACATAGTGACTGTCGATCTCTACGAAGGTGGGTGATTCCTCCTGAGAGTCGGTGGCACTAACACGGACGTGAGCTCCCGCGTACCGTCGCGTATATTGGGAGACCCCTATAGGCTTTTATCCTTTATCCTTAGGAAACCGTGTCGGCCGCCCTACTGATCGCGATGCAGTGAACACAGCATTCACGAAGATCGACCACCCGTACCGTAAAACGTATTCTGTGGTTTCGTGAAAGGTTTGGCACACCCTCTGCCTAGATCTCCAGAGCAGTTTCTTTTGGCCCTTTTCAAACTCTATAACTGAAAAGGTCCAACCGAGCATTTGTCACTTCGGGCTCGTTAATACATCGAAGGCGACTAGAGTCATCTTTAGCTTTTTCTCGACTCTTAAAACATGAAAAAGCAAGTTTGTGTCTAAAAGCGTCGTAAATAAAATTTATTTTAAAGCGGAACATAATCACCTGTTATTCCCACGTTGATCTTTCAGTTGAAAAGTATGGAGCCTACCAACCAAGGAAGTAACCTTGGCGGAAATCCAAATCCCTTCTCCTCTTGGGGAGATGTTGGTGCGCCTCATATGGCTACATTGTCACTTCCAGGATTGACAATCGGCCTCCCTGTATGGCTCTTTTCAACTAATGTAGTCCAGATCGCCACTAATCCTGAGCATTCGAATCAACAGTCAGAACAATCTAGAACTACCCACCAGCCTTCCACTTCTTGTGATACTTCCTCTGATCCTTCATCTTCGCAAGGTAGGGCTGGCAAAAGTCAGCCTCCCAAGGAGAAGAAGGAAAAGAAGAAGAGAGAAAAGAAGCAGAAGGAGCCTCTGGCGAAGGCGACTGGGGGCAAGCAGAAGAAAACTGACAAAAACCCACACACTGCACCGACCGGGCCTAAAACGCCATGTGTCATTTGCAAAGGGATCCACTTCCATCGTGATTGTCCTTGTATTCCCCGGATACTAAGGGACTGGTCCCCAAGGTTGCACAATCCGGTAGCATCAACCTCTGGTTGTCAAGTTGATTGCATTCCGTCAACTAGCGAGAGTGAAGGACGAAGAAGGGGACCAAGATCACCCTGTCTATTGTGTGAAGGTCATCATGCCATCCACAAATGTCCATTCTTAGATGAGGCCAAGAGAGTTTTGGAAGATCGCCCGGTGTCACCGGCGCAACTTCCTCCTGGATACCGAAAACTCGCGCCTAATCCCTCGATAGTTGAAAATCCAGTTGAACCACTCAGATGGTCAGCTGAAGTGTCGGTCATTGAGAATGAACCTACCGAATCTAGACCAGACAAAAGTCTAAAGGTCGATACGGCAGTTGGCCCGGTTCTTCCTTCAGAGGTTCTATCGTCCAATGACCCCGTCATTGAAGACCCGTCTTCAAATGACACCGTCGCCGAAGAGTCATCTTCAGGCGACACCCTCACTGATGAGAACAAGGATGACACCATCCAGGTTCTTTTCATCAGCACCGACTCAGATGAGCATCAGGGCAATGCGCCCATTCCTTTATCGCAGGGAGGAACATCATCAGAGTCGTATCCGGCCGTATATTCGGTCCCACCACCAAGCAACCTGGTTGTATCCTTTGATTGGAATCAACTAGGCAGACCCCGGTTACCAGCCAGTGTTCCATTCGGAATCATTGTCCAGATCTATAGAATGATTATGGCTGGTACTATCATTGATGAAGGGGCGTCTGTGAGTATCCTTTCCTCTGTTGCTTGGAAAGCACTGGGTTCCCCGGCGCTTTTACCTGAGTTGAGAAATCTCTCAGGTTTTGATAAAGGAACCAGTCGACCATTAGGGATCCTCCCCGATGTACCTGTTACATTGAAAGGGAAGACCGTCAGGATGAACGTGTTGGTAGTTCAAGGACCCTTGGATTATAACCTACTCCTTGGACGCGACTATATTTATTGCATGGGAGCGATAGTCTCCTCACTCTTTAGAGTAATGTGTTTTCCACACGAAGGAAGGGTGGTCAAGCTCGTAGACCAACTTTCATTTCCGGGATCTCGCATCGCAAATAGTCAAATACCAATCCTAAATGGTCTGTTCACTCAAGATTCGCCTCCACCCCCGGTCTTCCTTCCCAATGAGCGCGAGTGATTCGGAAAGAAAGACTAGGACCCAGGGGGCATGCACCCTGGTCTGCTTCGGGCAGAAGAAACTCCGGGTATAAGGAAGAATTTCCGCAGAAGAACATGACTAGTCCGTACCCCGTCCGAAGGAAGTGGGGTTGTTCTGGAATAATGATCTTTTGTTAAAGTTATGTGTTTGGGAATCATTCACCTTTGTCTAAAAAAGTGGGCAATGCCCAAGTAGGAATTCCCTTATTGTAACAAGTAGTCACCATCTTTAAATTCAAGCCTCGCCCATCGAAACATATGTTTTGAAGGATAAGCAGGGGCAGTAAACTAAGAAGGAGACCGTATTGTTGTGACAGAGGGTAACCATCTTTGGACAACCCAATGATAGACACCGCCGAAGAAAGAGATTGATTTGCGGCAGCAAATAGAACCACTCTTCGGATAATAAGAAAGAGGCAAGCCTCCCTCAATAATACCAGTGTTTTATCTTTGAGTAGTGTTCTTCTATTGTCACAAATAGCTGTTTGTTCAAAGTGGGCCGACAGGAAGTCTGAGTACTGCGTAAGACCCCTTAAAATAACGAGAAGACAAGTATCGTTAGCATTAGATTGGCAAGATGACAAATAAGTAAGAACACCCAAAGAAAAACAGAAGTAGGGGAGAGGAGGGGCAGCCTCGAAATTCTATCCTATACCTGGGGGCATGCAAACTTTCTGGAGTGCAAGCTAGGGGCGGTTATTTATCTGGTTTTAAGATTAGCCGTTTCCGAACTTGCATGAAAGAAAGCCTGTGGGGCAGAAGTAAAATTTGCCAAAGGTGAGCACAGCTGTGGTAAGGCATAAGCTCTATAAAAATTGGTCCTTACGAGAGGCGTTCTTCATATGACTGGTATATCGAGCAGTTTTAGCATATAGTTCATGCTCGTTAAAAAATAAACGCAAATCCGAGCAGTTTTAGGCCTGAATTTAAGCTCGTTAAAAAATAGAAAAGTGTGAGCAAAAGTTTCCCCCAGAGTTCAAGCTCATGAAAAAATGAACCGGTAAATAACCTTTTGAGATCGTAAATTCATCAGCCATAAGAACCTTGATCGTGTTTTCATCCATCACCTCCACTGTTCATTTGGCCGATCATTCACTTCCATTTGTGTGTTTACCTCTTTTGAGAAACAGTTGCGAAGAGTGATTTCACCTAGCCATCCTCGTGACACTGCCGTGATTGGAAAATTCCAACCTGTACCTGGAATCTGTAGCTATCCCTGTTTATCACTCGTTCCTCAAAAGACGAGTCTTCTTTCAGCTTTTTTCACTGACTCGTAAAATATGAAAAGTTTGCCGAGTTTTGGCCTTCCAGCTCGTTAAATGACCGGAACGCTATCCCTCCTCTAAATTTTAATCTTTTTGGACCTGAGGGATTATTGCACAAAAGGATCGAGCGCTTGTCTTGTTCGGCTCGTTAAAAGTACCGAACAGCCATCCCTTCTGTATTGTTTTATACTTTTTCGGACTTAAGGGATTTGCTGACGAAAAAGGAATTATGGAGTTAACTTTCTGTACCTTTTTAGACTCTCTAAAAATGAAAAGGACCGAGTTTTCTTTGTCGTTAGACTCGTTAAAATGATTAAATAGCGACAAACTTGTCTTTAGACGAGAACGAGTTTCCCTATCGCTAAGCTCGTTAAATCATAGCGATGGGCTTGCCCGAAGGGCAGGTTATAGAACAAGCATATGTTATCCTCCTCAAGCTTGACAAAAATAAAGAGGTACTGGTCAGAAATGACTGGGGAAAAATTGGGAGAACATCAAAGTTTAAAGGTAGCAAGTCACTTTTGGACATGACACTTTTCCTCCGTACCATATCGGGTTGGGTTGTTTCATTCACCGGTCTCATCACCATGGTCCTCGCCACACCATCCACATTTGGGGTAATGCTACCGATCCATCGCATCAGTGTCGTTATATGTTCAAGAGGGGTCATTCTGGAAGTGTCAACCGTGTCCCATCCACTACCATACATTATCCTTCATCCATTCATGATCGCCACCCTGAATCATATTTCACAGTTTGTTTTCACCTCCACTAAAGTCATTAGCTCCGTTCCGTGTCATTGATGTGGGATTCATTAAGGCCCTCCTTTGACGGATCGCTTCTTGTCGACTTCAGCTCATTATCCAAGAAGTTGATCTAGGAACAACCCCATCAGTACTTTGAAGCTTGCATGCCTCAATGGCAAGTTTCTCACTTCCGGCGACAGGTATACATCAATGACCTTCGACCAGAAGATTTTGCGTGGCGTTCGACGCCAAGTCCTTTTTCACGCCACGTGAATTGTACTGCAGTACCTTGAGGGTCATCGTCATTATTGGTGATTCCTCTCGCGCTTGTTAACGGTTTTCATTATTGACCGGTAATCAAGCGATGTCTTTCCATGTTCGACTTCAGCGCAATTCTCACATGGATCGACTTGTACTTAGAGTGAAGATCGAACGAGTTTGAAGACCCCGGATCTAGTTTCATCCATCCGGGCTGCGATATATATTCAGGAAATATAAAAACATTTGCCATGTACATCATTGCAGCAGATGATCATCCTATTCAATGGATGATAGTTTCAACAGAAAATTATCAGTCTATCTTCAGACGATCGTCTGTCATATGTACCAAAATGTATTTATAGAAAGCTGAGCATGGGAATGCCCGCCTCAGCTAGATCATGAGAATAGTGATGAATGAAAAATAATGTATTGTATTGTATTGTATTACAGGGCACTCTCCTCAGCACTGGAACGAACTTCGGATCCTCTAGCTAAAAGCATTTCACCCGATAAACGGCCTCATACTTTAGGGGGCAACTGTTATAGACATTTTTGTGCCTCGCGTCAAGGAGCATGGAATGTCAATAATTACAGGGATCCTCAGTCCCTAAACATGTTGTTCTTACCCCTAAAAGAACAAGGTCATCAAACAACAGCACTTCCAATCAGTTCTCCACCTGAAAACACTTCAAAACAGGCTTATTTTGGATCATGTCAGCTGCTTAACTGAGCATCTGCGCTGTATTGCAACTGTCCCACTCTGTACCTGCGCTGGAAGTCAAAAACAATGAAGGCTACCTGCGCTGGGCGAGATTGGCCAAGTGGCACAGTCATCCTGCAAGGTGTCAATTGCCCAGGAAGCTTCCAAAATGACACTTGGTTCATGAGATTCGCCCTGTGATGAGTAAGAGGTACTTGATCACCATGTGTAAGCAAGGATCTCCAAGTGGACACACGAACTGAAGATTAACTGAAGATGGAGAGGACACTAGTCAGCTATATGCCAGCCTCCAGCTGACTCATCCTTTCCTCTTCCCTCCTATATATAGAGCTCTTCTATGAGGTCTAAGGAGGCTGGAATTTTGTATAAGCAAGGAGGTGCTGTTGGTATACCACCAGGACTATTGGGTGATTGTTTTACTAGAGGTGAAGAGGAGAGTTCTTGCTGCCGAGGAAGTGCTGCTGGATTGGATCCAACATCATTGGTTGTAACTTCCTCTGGAACCCTGTTACTTTCTATCAATAAAGTTTGCATGTTCTCCTATATACTTGTTTTACATAGATGCTTTGTGTTTACATGTATATTTGATGCACCCTAATCCATGCTTCAGTTATGAGTACATGTATCTTGTAGTTCGCTCTCTTGTTTTGTGCAGGATCTGTATGTAGCTGGATCGGCTAGGAGAGCAAAGAGCTGGGAGCAGGATACAAAGAGAGAAGGACAAGGATCGACTAAGCGCAAGACACCAGGTTGGTTGACCTTCTTACTATTCTCTCTGTACTTTCATAAAGTGGAACATGAAAACTTTATCATTCAGTTGTTGCTAAAGACTGTCACTTTTAGAAGGGTTAGTGTCATCCGCATCGGATACTTTTCCCCACAACAGCCCCTATGAAAGTCAGTTGATCCCGGATCTCCTTCAATCGACCGAGGAAGGTGTCGATCTATTCTCCCTTCTACATTTGGTATGACCACAATTGATTTTCTAGTAGCATATTCCTCTGTCGCTGATAAGTGCCCCTCTAGAAAGACTGAGGAAATCAGCTGAGCAGAGCAGCAGCTGCAGAAAATAGTTGTCCTGAGTGACAGAAGTTGTTCCTAGTAGAGAAGCAGCAAGGAAGGGGTGACATAGAGCCCGCATCATCAAGTTTGAGCTGGGAAGAGGATCAGCGCAGTGGAAGAGGGGAGCAAATTCGACCTACGCAGTGCCCGATCATCTTTCTCAGTCAAGAAGGATTGATGCCCGTGGCCAGGAGGTGCGGATTTTGCTATTGTCAGGATTGCGCGGAGCCTAGAAGCTCTAACCTTTAGTTTGTTGGGGCTTAGGAGGCTATGGGTAAGTTGCGGAGTGAAGCTAGTGGGGTACTGTAGTCAGAACAATACTTAACAAGGTAAGACCAAGAAGGAGGGAGTTGCTACCAAGTATTTCTAGCTAAGAAATCTGGATCAGTGGTGCAGTTGCACTAATGATCGGAGTGAGGGCATCTTGACATTGGCAGAAGGGTTTCTAGGAGGGAAATTGAGGCTCAGAGGGAGTCACACCAAGAACTTCCAGGAGGGAAGTAGAGGAGCAATGAGATGGCAGTGAACGGGGTAAGTGACTAGGACAGACTAGACGGAGCCTCAAACTTCATAGTCTGGAAGGCTAGAATCTTATCCGTTCTAGATAGGAACTATCTCAAGCAATTCACCTTGAGGACAATAGCAGTCTCAGTTGACCCGGCTAATAACGATAGGTATGAGGATGCAATGGCGAGGGCCAAGAGCATCATCCTTAACAGGGTCAAGGACCATGTAGTACCACATATTGCCGAGAAGAATACGGAAAATGAGATGTGGCAGGCCCTAACAAATTTGTATCAACGTACTTCCGTGCAGAGGAAGATGCTACTAGAAAATCAGTTGCAGTCATACCAGATGCAGAAGGGAGAATAGATCGACTAACTTCCATAGGGGCCACGTTGGATCAAGAATTGATGGTGAGAACAGCCCTGAATGTAATCTCTGAATACTGGGAGGTGTTTGTCCAGAGCATACTGGGCATGGTGGCCCTTCCAGATTGGGAGGAAATGTGGGAAGCTCTTTGCCAAGAAGAGATCAAAAGGTTGACCAAGGCAGGAAGCAACGACAAGGGGGTCAGAATCAAGAAGGAGCAGGATGTGGATGCTACCCTAGCATCTAAGAGAAAGTAGGAGAAACAGAAGAAGAAGGACCTCTCCAAGGTCAAATGCTTCCACTATGGGGAACTGGGTCATTATACGACCCAGTGTCCAAGGAAGAAGAGAAAGGGAGAGGCTTCTGATACTAGGGTTGTGCCAACAACGGCAGAGAAGGAAGTGGAGACAGATGATTACTTTTCCATGAGTGCCCACACGCCACTTGAGCAGAAGTGGGGAGACATCAAGTTGTAGTCAAACAGACTACAGGCGATGAGGGGCAGGATCCATGAGGTACCCAGCCTCTTGGATTATATCTTGCTATGGGATCACCGAAGAGGAGTAACAATACTAGCGGATGTTAGTATAGACAGATGCAGATGGAGCGATAGAGGGAGCTACAGTGCAGGATTCCCAGGACAACTTGAGGCAGTAGTGCGAGATGCATGGAGTTGTCACAGCAGCGTAGAGGTCAGAGCAGGTGCACTTATCAATGATAAAGGAAGTTTTAGCATCGAGGGCATCTCTAGCTTGATAGAGATGTCATACTTGGGAGATCAGTTACTTACTTCTCAGTAGTTGAGTTGCAGTGCAGCAGTTAGCAGTGGAAGTGCTATGGGCAGCACGATGCAGCATGATGAGAGGGGTTTTCGTACAAATGCAATAGTGGAAGTTGCAGGGCCATGGGTAGCAGTACATGATGTAGCAGTACAAAGGATGTTGGGTAGTAGGCCTAGCATCAGCACCAGGACCGATGCCAGATGATCAGGGTGATGCTCAGTGAAGAGTATTACTAGAGCATAGTTCTCGCTAAGAGGGAGTGTTGATTTGGGGTAGCATCAGATGTGCTCTAGCCACGAAAATTGGTGGATAGGCTAAAGCACATGATATATCCAATACCCAGAAATGGTTTGGGAGATATTAAAATAATTAATATCTTTAATGGAGTCCCTAAGTCTAAACTTAGGGAAAATAAAATATTAATGTGAATTAATATAAAACTATGTTAGAAGGGTCGAAAAGTCATGGATCAAGCAAGAGTTAATCTTATTCATTGATTAGGGAATTAATCTCAGCTGTTAAATTGTCAACGAGAAAAATATAAGAGGAGGCTTGAGGGTCACTTGGAGAACACACCGAGTTGATCAAGATTTCGATTTTCTGGGGTAGGGTTTGTTGAGGAAGTCGAAAGAGTGATTAGAGTTGCAGCAGAGGGGTAGTGAATATAGAAGCAGAGAGGCAGAGATAGTACCAAGAGGATCAGTGTAGAAGCTGGGAGAGAGGGACGTAGATCCAGCCAGAGGTTCATGCAGAGCCAGTCAGGGCTCATGCAGAGGCAGCTAGGAGCTACACAGTGCCTCACAGAGCCAGTGTGTGTGATGCAGAGGCTCTAAGGGTTGATGCAGTGCCTCCAGAGGTTAACGCAGGGTGAGCTAGGGTGATTTTGGGTAGACACTGTGCCAGAAAGGGCTGACGCTGGGGTTTTCATGGGGAGGATTGGAGCTAGGATCTGTCGGAGTGCTTATCCAGGGTTTCATCCGGAACATCTGTCTCTGATTGAGAGGTACTACTGCCAAGATTATTCTCTGTTGGGTGAGCTAGTTTTGGCACCCATATTGTATTCTGAAACTACTTCATAATTAAAACCCTTAGATAGCTGCACAGGTTTTCCCGCATTGGGTTTTTCTGGGGACATTGGTCCAGAAACAATGGTGTCACTTGTGTTCCTATTTTGTTTCCTTCAGTTGATGATCTGTAGTGGGTTGAGCATGTACTTGTATTTATTTTCAGTATTTACATGGTAAATAACTTGTTAATTAATCAAAACAAGTAGGCAGAATTAAATCAGAAAAGTACATGAAGGGTTTCTAACAGTTAGACTTATAAATTCCAACACTGTGCTGCACTACATGAAGATGTTGAGTGTATGCATTCCCTTAACCATGAAATGCAAGAAAACATGAGAAAGGTAGACCACTTACGTTGCGCAAGTGTGCTTTCTATATAAGATTCCTCCAACGCATGAACGACAAGATCGCGTATTTCGAGTGGAGGAAGTGAAATCTAGGTGTTGGATTGTTCTTCAGTGCATAGAGATGACTGATGAGGAGCCTAAGGTGTTTGAACAATTTCCTGATCGGAAGTGAGACCAACCTCAAGACAGTGAGGGCCTGACATAACCATCAACTCGGGTTGAAGTGCCTCGACAGTCTGGGGGGTTTTGACTTCATCGATAGATAGATCATCGTAGACCAGTGGCTTAGATGGATTAACAACGAATGAATCAACATCATGATCAGATGATGAGGTAAAGAGATCACGACAACCAAGATCAAAAAACTCAGGATGTTGGTTAGCATCCTCATGATTTGATGAATCACACAGAGGGCCAGATGAGAAGAAAGGATGTTCACCCTCTGTGTTTCTGGAAAAACCATCTGAAAGTCAAGTGGATTTTCAATGAATGATTTATCCTCTCCGTTTTTGGATGATGGACTGACATCTGGTGTGTCCTGCAAATGATCAACAATGGGTGCACCCGTGGATGGAGATGCGCATGAAAAATCAGGGATGGTAGGATTATCAAGGATGTCAGGGAAAAATGGAGGAGGTATGGATAGACAGGGATGGTCCCGTGTTGTCGGTGGATGTTCAATATCCCCATCACGCCTTTCATGAAAGACATCACATGTTGGTTGTGCAAAACTAACTCCATCGATAGATCGATCCTTGTTCAAAACAAGTGTAGAGTCCGGAATGGAAGAAGACAAGACAGTGTACGAAGGCAGAGGTTGAGGTACAAAATACATGTGACGAGGTATGGGACTCACAACCAAGTCTGCGGGAAAATCGGAAGGAGAGATGTTGGGAGGTCGTGACAGTTCAACAAATGTGTGTTCATGCTCTCCCACATCACTCTCGATGGTGGAGTTGTTTGACGAGGGGACGGTGGACAGTCACTTGTGACAGCGACCATATCCATCTGTGATTACGCAGCTCCATCACCGAAGTATGTTGAGGGGGGTTTGAGCTTTAGCTTCTTCTTGGGATGGATTGATTTGTTAATATAGTACTCGAATCTATCCTAAAGATAAGGAAATTTCATCTGGCTCTTTGGAGCTTGAAACTACAAATCACAGAAGTGCTGCCAAAAATCCATATGCGATTCATGCGGAGCGTTCCTTGCTGTAACAGTTTTTGGCCAAAATATTCTGGATCAAAATGATATAAATTATCTTCAATGAGATAACATAAGTGCTGAAGTGAGTGCATGTTGTCATCTAGTAGGATGCACAACCACTAATGTGGAGATTCGCGAAGTGTGTATGCAAGCAGCAGACTAGCCTGTTCATCAGAACATCCATCATCCTCATTAAGCAAGGCAAGGAAGTCATGTAAGAACTCAGGCCAGACCACTTTGCCTTCACCATCATACATGTATGTGGACAAGAGATTGAAAAAATCCCTTATGATGGAAACAGATTTGGCATGCGAAAAACATCAAGGAGGGAGGAGAGTGCAAGACTCCATGATAGATATGCAAAGGTTCAAAACAGGATGAGAGGACACAGCTTTTCATCTGGCCCTCCTTCTAGTGCCAGAAATGTTGACGATGTTGGACCCACCAACATGCTAGGGGATCACCCCAGTAAGAAGTCCTAATTAGACCTCAGCTAGTTTGGTGTAGTAGTCCTAGCAGTGGGTCGTACGGTAATGCCTTGACCGCGGGTTTCGCACAGAGGCAAGTAAGATGTCCATGTTGGTAGAAAGGGTATGACAGCTGCGACAAAACAAGGAAGGTGAATGAACAATTCTAGCACATAGAGATTTGGGTGAGTGCGCCCCTTGGAAACCTGTGATAGCACACAATTTGGAAGGGAACACACGAGCGAAGATGCATCACAAACTAGAAAGAAAGTTAGCTAACAATCCAAAGTGATGGTTAAACCAATCAACACATTTCAGTAAGATTCATACATACTCATACAGAATAGTCCATACATGCATGTGTAAGCAAACAAATATATATACCATTTAGAGTAAACAAGATAGCTGGAATACAATATGACATATGCATGAAACATGTTGGCTCAGTTATATTAAGAAGTGTAAGTTCCAGTCATACAATACATCTATGTCCAACCACTAGTTCCGATAGTGGAACATTACAACCACAACCGCCTACTCCTCCAAAGAGATATACTAGCTCTACGCAGTGGAGAAGCCAAGGTGTGTTACAATATTGTCCAAGATCTCTCTAAGATAGTCTTATCGAAAGCTTGGATGACCAAAAGCCTATACAATGAGTTATGAGGGACTATTTATAACAAAGGGTAGGATGGCCCTTGACATTCCCCTTTGTGAGAGCTCGTCTACCCTCATGACTCTTCATCTACTCTATGATTGTTACATCCAACTATCAACACTTGAACTTACACTTGACAAGATGTTACATTACAATGCACATGTACCCATGTGAGACAAAATGGTTTGAGCAATCCATGCAAGACATCACTAACACTCAAACCGTTGTGGTGAGACCAACTCTTTGACATATTTGTGATGGTCGATGGTGGTGAACTGATGCCAATCTTGGTCGTCCATGATGGTGTCCGTACGCTCAATGGTGACCTCTTATTGAAGCGAACTCTTGCCTCCATTGTATCCGGGTACACTGATATGGCTCCTCCATCCAACTCGTCTGATAGCATGCGCATGGCTGTCCTGGCTGCGACCAGATCGAAAACATGTTGATGCATAATTTTTGTGTTAATCTCCAATCATGTGTTGGTGGTCGCGTGCATCAACTTGTCAAAAATACATGTTCAGCTCCATTTGGACTTGCTTCTTTCCTTCACCTCGGTTAGTGTGCCAAATGGGTTGGCTTGCATGCATGCGCACAATGACATGCATGTTGTTGAATTCCCTCGCATGCGATCAACAACACTGCTCACCTTATCTGCTCCATGCCAGCTGCTGGGAAGGATAACTTGTATGGGCACAGTTTCATCCGTCTGTACATGTTGTGCCCCCCCGTTGTACCTGTTCCTGTTGCAACTCATTCTCTCGTCTATGCAGCTCCTGTTTTTCCTTGAGTTGCTGCCTTAGCACTTGCAACTCCTTCTCTATTCCTTTCTCTGCCTTTGCATGATCTTCGTGTTGTGTCATCACCTCATAGCCTCAATCTCCAAAGCTTCTTTCATCATGAATGGATCTGCTTTGAACTTGCTGCTTTTCTCTACCTCTATGTTGTCAACAACCTTCCTCTTGCATTCGTCGCATGTAGGTGTGTTGCCTTCTGCTGCTGTTGATGGTGTTGTTCGATTTGATTCCATTTCCATTGATATTGATATCCTTGTCCATGAACAACTTGATGTCTTCGTGGATAGGCAAATTCATAGACACTTGACCGACTGCATCCCCTGTTGTGCTCTTAACAATGTCTTTGAATCTGCTCTCCTGGAAGTCATTGTACTTGTGTTGTTGAGAGACAAACGAACACCTGTGATGCCTAGAGATATAGCAACACTCATGGAAAGCAATATGTTAGTCGAAAACCAAAACAAACTTGAGGACTAACTTGCAACATACCTGTGTGATCGAACGTGAAAGTTGCACAATTTCTGTCGGAAGGTCGGGAGAATGACTGCCAAAACTACGCAAGGCACAATTTGGGATGTCAGAAGGCTAACTGACTGCTAGAATTGTGCAATGCACAGTCTAGCCTGGCTTACTGAGGACTGAAACTGTGCAATGCACAATTTCAGTCAGCAGTGACATGCAACCAGCAAAATGCATTGCACAGTTTTTGGGGCCAGCAAGACACTACCTCCAAGAATTGTGCAATGCAAATCTAGAGGTTAGTTCTTGGCCAAGCTTGAATGATTTCTCGAGAGAAGGGAGAGCATTCACTTCCGGAAATGCACAGTGCTAGCTGGGCAAGGCACGGTCCAGGCCAAAGCAACCTAGTCTGACTGACAGGTGACTGGAAACATGAGAAGTCTGAATGCATGGTGAGATGAGTGTAAACAAGAGTGAATGATCATTCATGCAAATAGCAAGTGCATGATTCAGAAAATGGGAAAGCATGCATGTGTGTGAAGCGAGTCTCCACAATAGCAACCATTCGTGCAAAATAGTGTCATGCATGCAACAATAGTGAGATGCAAACGAAAATTGAAACGGTGCTTATACAAGCTAACATACATGCAAATGATAGCAAGCGCTCACTGAAATCAAGCAGACAACACTCACACGAAGTGATACAAAAAAAGCGACAGAAACACAACGGAAGACATGAAAAGCGGGCTTACCCCAAGACAATTGAGCTGAATGTGCCAACAACTCCTAGATGCAATGTAGGATGTCATAGTTTCAATGTCGATGTGAGGAATGAGCTTTACAATGTTTGGTTGATGAGTTTTGATAAAATTGAGGTTGTGACACGCATGCCACAAATCTAGGAAAAGCGACACTTGGCGGGAGGTTTCTGAAATGATCCTTGCATGTAACCTCCAACTGTTAAAAATAGATCCCTGAATCAAGGGATGCCTTTGCATGCTGCCTTGGGAGAAGCAGTCCATGCATGCAAATCAGTTTTTCTCAGTCCCGGAGGGGACTGTCAACCTGAAGGCACATGCATTGGTTTGCTCAGCTGAGGGAAAAAAATGTGCATTTCTAGGAGGGAGCTGTGTTGGCTGCCCAGAAGGCTTGCACAATTTCTAGCCTGAGCAGCTCTACTGGGAGGAATTGCGCAATTTTCTCAGTGAACAGTGACAGGCAGATTTGCGCAATTCTAGAGCCCTGCAGGCTGTGAGACAAAATTGCGCAATTTATGGAGGGAAGACAGGTTCCCCTCCAGAATTGTGCAATTTCTTGAGGGAGCTGCTCATCCTGCAGCTGGACCAAGTCCGGAGAAACAGCCTGTGAGGGGAATGCAACAAGCTTTAATGGACAGGTTGTCATTCTGCAAGAAAATCACTGAAGCTTGTGTACTTGATGAGGCAAGACATGCTACCGTGAAAGGTTGGTAGGGATGCTCCAAAACGAAGCTCGAGAAAAATTTTGGAGGGTGGTTGTAGCCGCTACAACTAAATCTCAATGGGAATATTTTTAGTATTAGTGAGGTAGATGGATGTAGGGTTTAGATATATCTTAAAAGTAATTATAACCTGGGAATATTTTTAGTATTAGTAAGGATGGAGGGATGGAGGGTTTAGATATATCTAAAAGTAATTATAACCTTTTTTCTTTTAAATTAAAATAAAAGATTTTGATTGTGAAATAAGTTATGGTTTTTGGGAATGTGGTATTGATAAGTCATGGTATTGGCCCATGGTAGCGAAATAATTAAAATCTTAGATCCATAACATAATAATCAAAATCTTAGATCCATAACATAATAATCAAAAGCCTAGATGGCCCATGGTATTATGATTTTATTTTATCTCAAAAATTGTTCATAATTTTATGGAGGGGGGACAGAGAAGGAGAGCGAGAGGGGGAGAATGAGAAGGGGAGAGAGAGGGAGATAATGACATAGTTTGTGGGTGGAGAGAGAGTGTGTGTGTGTGTGTGATGGAGGGGGAGAGACAGAGGCAGGTGGGAGAGAAATGGAGAGAGAGGAAGGAAGAGAGAGGGGACTTGAGAGAGGAGAGAGAGATGGAGTTGGACGGGGCAAAGAGATGGAGGGAAGAACAAATACATTGAGAGATAGAGGTGGAGTGATAAGGGAGAGATGAAGATGGAATGAGGGAGATAGGAGATGAGAGAAGGGAGAGAAAATGGGAGGATAGAGATAGCGAAAGAAGGGGAAGAGAGAGACGGGGAGCCATAGATATGGAGGGGGGAGAGACAAAGGGAGGTGGGATATAAAAGGAGAGAGGGGAAGCAAGATAGATAAGACTTGAGAGAGAGGAGAGAGGGGGGGAGAGAGATGGAGTTGGAAGGGGAAGAAAGACATAGAAAGAGAAAGGTGGAGAGGTTGAGGGAGTGACAAGGGAGAAATGGTGAGATGATGAGAGAGAGAGAGAGGGAGGAGGGCAAGAGAGAGAGGGAGAGGAAGGGGGATGGAGAGAGAGATAGATACATATGGAGAAAGAGTGTATGTTTTGGTAGTGAGAAGGATAGACAAGGGGAGATAGAGATATATATGTGGGGGGTGAAGGTAGAAGAGAGAGGAAAAGAGAGGGCAAGAGGAAGACATATAGATATGGAGAGAGAATGGGAAGAGAGAGAGAGAGAGAGAGAGCGAGAGAGAGAGAGAGAGGAATAGGGATGTAGAGAGAGAAGGAGAGGAAGAGGGAGGGGGAGAGAGAGATAGATAGATATGCACAGAGAGTGTTCATGTTTGGGGACTGAGAGAGAGAGAAAGAGAAAGAGAGAGGGGGGGGGAGACATAGAGAAGGAGAGGAAGTGCAAGCGATCAAATAGGAGAGAGGAAGAGATAGCGAGGGAGTGGTGGGACTTTATTTCTTGCACTAGTTGCATTGATTTAATTGTAGATGTCAATTTCTAATCCTATTTGATACCTTACACTAGATGCACTGATTTCAGTGTAGATATTGATTTCTACTCCTATTTGATTTCTTGCACTAGATGCATTGGTTTCAATGTAGATATTGGTTTCTAATTATATTTGATCGTGCAATAGATGCATTGATTTTAGTGTCACATATCGATCTCTAATCCTATTTAATACCTTATACTAGATGCATTGATTTCAGTCTAGATGTTAATTTCTACTCCTATTTTATTGCTTGCACTGGATTCATTGGTTTTAGTGTAGATATTGATTTATAATCTTATATGATCGCTTGCACTAGATGCATTGATTTTAGTGTAGATTTCGATTTCTAATCCTATTTAATACATTGTAACACTAGATGCATTGATTTCAGTGTAGATGTTTATTTCTACTTGTATTTTATTTCTTGCACTATTTGCATTGGTTTCAGTGTAGATATTGATTTCTAATCCTATTTGATTGCTTGCACTAGATGCATTGATTTTAATGTAGATGTTGATTTCTAATCATATTTGATTTTTTGCACTAGATACATTGATTTTAGTGTAGATGTTGATTTCTAATCCTATTTGATTGTTTGCACTAGATGCATTGGTTTTAGTGTAGATGTTGATTTCTGATTTGATGCAACTAGATGTACGATGAACATTAATTCCAAAGTAATTAGATTAATAGTATGCATTTATTTCAGTGTGAGAACATATTTGTCCCCTCCATCTATATCTCTATCTCCCATTTTCTCTCCTTTATCTCTTTATCTCACCCCCCAAACATACACACTCTCTCTCCATATCTATCTCTCTATCTCTCTCCCTACCTTTTCCACTCACTCTCTCTCTTTCTAATACTTCTCCCCCCATATCTATATCTCTTCCTCCCTCTATGTCTTTTCCTCTCTCTTCTTCCCTCTCTCCCCCCCCCCCCCCCCCCCCCCCCCAATCTATATATTTATCTCACCCCCAAAACATACAAACTCTCTCTTAGTGTGCCCACATAAACATTATTCATGACGTGAATTGACTTCTTTATTAGAGTAATTCAACCATAAATACAATACTTTAATTTTCATCTTAAACACAATGTTCACTTACCTGAAACATCTTCTTCTTAAAACTGTAAATTATTTGTAATTGGCTACATCCTTATTATTCCCATTTTCCATCATTCAAAATTGTTAATCACTTTTTATTCAAACACGATAATAGAAAATAACTAATAGGTGTGACAATAAGAATAGTAGAAGAAAATAGTTTCTAATTGATCATAATGAAGATTGTTTGTAATTAACTATATTCGTATTATTCACATTTTCTATCATTCAACATTCTTACATTGCCACTTTGCACTTAAAATTTGTATTTCATCATTTTTCATAATTCAAGTTATTAACAGTCTCTCTCATATCAACAAACTGAGGTAACTAAGCAAAGTTAATGTTAAATTGACAAAATTAATGTAAGACATATTTAGCATATTTAAAATGATCAAAATAATTATACGTTCAACAAATTGTGTATGACTCGTCACTGCACACGAATGAAACCATCCTAGATCCATCTTAACCCTGGATCTATCAAGTGCCGAGAGGGATCAAATCTCTCAAGGTGCATACCTTTCCTCAACTTTTTGCACTCAAAAAATAGGTTTTCACCTCGAGATATTTGATCCCTCTCGGCGCTTGATAGATTTAGTGTTAAGATGGATCTAGGTTGGTTAATAGAAAACAAAGTTACAATATATAATAATTTGTATTTAAAAAGTATCTCACATATCACATCTAACACTCACCCATCTAACGCTCACCCATCCACCCTAAACTGGGTTGTAGAGCGCCTCTCAGTGCAATTAAAACTTAAAATATATTTTATATATACATATCTGAAATTTATATAATATATATGATATTATAAAGAACCGTGATAGATGCATCTTAATGAAGGATCCAAGCTAAGGGAGAAATCAAAGTGACTAACAATTATAGTGGAATGATAGTGCTTGATTCTTATAAGTGTTTTATTATTGTATTTTCTTTGACACGATTGATCCAAAATATAGGTTTAATATTTTACAACCAATTATGATTTTTTAATTTATATATTTTTTTAAATACAATACAATGGGATTGAAATTAGAGAGAGAGGGGGGGGATAAAGTGGGGGAGAGAGAGACAGAGGTGGGAAAGAGAGGGAGAGAGAGGAAGGAAGAGAGAGACAGAGGTGGGAAAGAGAGGGAGAGAGAGGAAGGAAGAGAGAGACAGAGGTGGGAAAGAGAGGGAGAGAGAGGAAGGAAGAGAGAGAGGAGGGTGGAGAGAAGTAGAGAGGGAGGGAGAGAGAGATGGATTTGGAGGAGGAAAGAGAGAGAGGGAAGAAGAAATACATTGAGAGATAGATGTGGAGAGAGAAGGAGTGACAAGGGAGATATGAAGATGGAATGAGGGAGATAGGAGACAAGGTAATAAAGAGAAAAGGAAAGGATAGAGATAGGGAAAGAAGGGGAAGAGAGAGATAGAGAGAGAGGGAGACATAGATATGGAGGGAGGAGAGAGGGGGAGGGAGAGAGAAGGAGAGAGGGAGGGAGATAATGAAAGAGTTTAAGGGTGGAGAGAGAGAAAGTGATGGGGGGGAGACAAAGGGAGGTGGGAGAGAAAGGGAGAGAGTGTAAGAAAGAGAAAGAGGACTTGAGAGAGAGAAGGGGAGAGAGAGATGGAGTTGGAAGGGGTGAGAGAATGAGGGATGGAGAAAGACAGAGAGTGAAAGGTGGGAAATAAGAACTAATAGTAATAAGAAAGATGGAAAAACTAATAGGTGTCACAATAAGAACAGTAGAAGAAAATAATTTGAGATTGATCACAATGAAGATTGTTTGTAATTGATTACATTCATATTATTCACTTTTTCTATCATTCAACATTGTTACATTGTCTCTTTGCATTCAACTTTTGTATTTAATCATTTTTCATCATTCAATTTACTAATAGTCTCTCATCTCAACAAACTGAGGTAACTAAGTAAATTTAAAATTAAATTGACCAGATTAATATTAGAAATATTTAGCATATTTAAAATGATCTGAATAATTAGATGTTCAACAAATTTTGTATGACCATGGATAACTGAAACCAACAAAGGTCCATCTTAACCTCGAATCTATCAAGCACCTAGAGTGATCAAATCTCTTGAGGTGCAAACCTTTCCTCAATTTTTTGCACATGCAAACATTTCCTCAAGTTTTTGCGTCAAAAGGCACTCTACATCCCAGTGTGGGGTAGATGTGTAGGCATTAGATGTAATGTAAGAAAGATTGTATGACAACATTTTTAATGTCGCCTATATTATAACTAATATTAATAATAATAATAATAAACACAATCTTCCATGTTCTCTTTGGTCTTTTTTTTTGCAATAAACTGGTATGAGCCAAGTAATAAAAATAATAAAATTTAATTTGTAATATTTTAATTTTGCTTTTAATAAATTTTATTTTATTTTATTTTATTTATTTTATTTATTTATTTATTTATTTATTTTAATTTTTTTTTATTAATAAAATTACAAACAATTTTAAGGAAAATCATAATACCATGGGCCATCTATGCTTTTGATTATTATGTTATGGATCTAAGTTTTTTATTATTATGTTATGGATCTAAGCTTTTAATTATTCTATTACCATAAGCCAATTTCATGACTTATCAATACAACATGCCCAAAAACCACAACTTATTTCACAATCAAAATATTTTATTTTAATTTATTTTTATGACATTTTTTAATTAAATCTAAAAGAAAAAAATGTTATAATTACTTTTGAGATATATCTAAACCCTCCATCTCTCCACCCTCACTAATATAAAAAATATTCCCCAGGTTATAATTACTTTTGAGATATAGCTAAACCATCCATCAATCTTCACTAATACTAAAAATATCCCCATTGAGATTAAATTGAGATTTTCATAAAATTAAAAATTAGAATACTTTTTATATATACATATGTGAAATTTATTGCACTGAGCGTAGCTCTACAACCTAGTTTAGGGTGTATGGGTGAGCGTTATATGGGCAATTTATTGCCCCGAGAGGGGCTCTACAACCTAGTTTAGGGTGGATGGGTGAGCGTTAGATGTGAGATGTTAGATGTGTGAGTGTTAGATGGGTGAGCGTTAGATGTGAGATGTTAGGTGTGTGAGTGTTAGATGGGTGAGTGTTAGATGTGTGAGTGTTAGATGGGTGAGCCTTAGATGTTAGATGTGAGATGTGACATACTTTTTAAATTCAATTTTTTTATATTGTAACTTTGTTTTTTATTAATAAAATTATGAATAATTTTTTAGATAAAAGAAAGTATAATATACATATCACATTAAAATATATAACATATAAATAGTACTTATACATTAACATCCATTTTACCATATAAACAAGATTATTAATCATGAATATTTACCATGGATATTATTAACTTCTAAATAAGATTTTCTTACAATGCCATGGGCCAATACCCAGCAGAGAAAGATAGAAAGATGGATGGAGAGAGGGAGAGGAGGGAAGAAAACCATAATACCATGGTTTATCAATACCATGGGTCACCTATGCTTTTGATTATTATGTTATGGACCTAGGCTTTTAATTATTTTGTTACAAAACATGGGTCAATACCATGGCTTATCAATATCACATGCCTAAAAAGAATAACTTATTTCAAAATCAAAATTATTTACAAATACTTTATTTTGATTTAATTTTATAACATTTTTTAATTAAAACTAAAAGAAAAAAGGTGATAATTAATTTTTAGGTATATGTAAACCCTTCATCCTCATGAGTACTACAAATATTCCCATAGAGATTAAATCGAGGATAGATGCATTTTAACCAAGGATCCAAGCAAAGAGAAAACAAAGTGACTAACAATGATAGAGGAAAGATAGCGCATGATTATTTTAAGTTTTTTATTATTGTATTTTCTTTGATATGATTGATCCAAAATATAGGTTTAATATTTTACAACTAATTCTATTTTTTTTTTAATTTAGATACTTTCTTAAATACAATATAATGGGATCATATTTAAGAGAGAGAGTGATATGAAGACGGAATAGAGTGGGGGAGAGATACATAGAGGTGGGAGAGACAAGGAGAGAGAGGAAGAGCGGGGGGGAGAGAGAAGGAGAGAGGGAGGGGGGGAGAGAAGGAGAGAGGGAGGGGGGAGAGAGAAGGAGAGAGGGAGGGAGGGAGAGATATGGATTTGGAGGGGGAAAGAGAGGGATGGAAGAATAAAGACATCGAGAGATAGAGTTGGAGAGAGAGATGAAGATGGAATGAGGGAGAGAGAAGTCGATGGAAGGGAGAGAAAAGGAGAGTATAGAGATAGGGAGACATAGATATGGAGGGGGGAGAGAGGGAGATAGTGACAGAGTTGAAAGGTGGAGAGAGAGTGTGTGTGATGGCGGGGGATACAGAGGGAGGTGGGAGACAAAAGGGAGAGAGAGGAAGGAAGAGAGAGGGGACTTGAGAGAGAGGAGAGAGAGAGGGGGAGAGATAAATGGAATTGGAAGGGGGAAAGAAAGGGAGATAGAGGTGGAGAGAGAGAGGGACTGATAAGGGAGAGATGAAGATGGAATGAGGGAGAGAGGAGACGAGGGAAGGAAAGAAAAGGAGAGGATAGAGATAGGGAAATAAGGTGAAGGGAGATACAAGGGGCCATATATATGGAAGTGGGAGAGAGGGGGGGAGAGAGAGGTAGATAGTGATAGAGTTGGAGGGTGGAGTGAGAGTGTGTGTGATGTGGGGAGAGACAAAGGGAGGTGGGAGATAAAGGGAGAGAGAGAAAGGAAGATATATAGGACTTGAGAGAGACCAGAGAGAGAGGGGGAGAGAGATGGAGTTGGAAGGGGAAGAAATACATAAAGAGAGAAAGGTGCAGAGGGAGAAGGAGTGACAAGGGAGAGATGGCAAGACGATGAGGGAGAGAGGAGAGAGAGAGAGAGAAAGAGAAAAGGAGACAAGGGGAGGAGAGAGAGAGGAGGGAAAGAGAGAGAGGGAGAGGAAAAAGGAGGGAGAGAAAGATAGATACATATGGAGAGAGATTGTAAGTTTTGGGTGTGAGAAGGAGAGACAAGGGGAGATATAGATATAGATGGAGGGGGGAGAGAGGGAAGAAGATAGAGGCAAAGAGAGGGAGGGAGGAAGACATATAGATATGGTGAGAGAGGGGGAGAGAGGGAGGGAGGGAGGGAGGGGGAGGGAGGGAGGGAGGGAGAGAGAGATAAATAGATAGATATGGAGAGAGTGTGTGTATGTTTGGGGGCTTATATAGAGATATAGATGGAGGGGGTAGAGAGGAGGGGGGTGGGGAGGAAAGAACAAATACATTGATAGGTAGAGGTGGAGAGAGAGAGGGAGTGATAAGGAAGAGATGAAGATGGAATGAGGGATAGTGGAGACAAGAGAAGGGACAACACAGTTTAGGGTGGATAGGTGAGTGTTAGATGTGTGAGTGTTAGATGTGTGATTGTTAGATGGGTGAGCGTTAGATGTGAGATGTGAGATACTTTTTAAATTCAATTTTTTTTTTATTGTAAATTTGTTTTTTATTAATAAAATTACGAACAATTTTTTAGATAAAAGAAAGTATAATATACATATCACATTAAAATATATAGCATATAAATAGTACTTATAATTAACATCCATTTTACCATATAAACAAGATGTTTAATCATGAATATTTACCATGGATATTATTAACTTCTAAATATGCTTCTTTTACAATACCATTGGGTAATACCTAGAAGAGAAAGATAGAGAGAGTGAGGGAGAGAGGGAGAGGAGGGAATAAAATCACAATACCATGGGCTAATACCATGGTTTATCAATACCATGGGTCATCTATTCTTTTGATTATTATGTTATGGATCTAGGCTTTTAATTATTATGTTACAATACCATGGCTTATCAATACCACAAGTCCAAAAACCATAACTTATTTCAAAATCGTCAATAACACAGAGGCGATCCAAGAATCGATGCCAAGTAGGTGTCAATGCATTCAATGCCACACCAGACCATTATGTTATCAAGGTTGGTTGTCTCGATCCCTTGAATAGAGAATGGAAGATTACGCTTTCAACATAATTATTTTATATAAAATGGCAAACCTTATTACTCTTCCATGCATCCTACAGATTAGTCGAGGAGGTCTCAACTTACAAAGCCCTTTTCTAATAGTTTCACAATGTGTTCGCATGGTCATATTCAGAGATATTTTACAAATATTTATTTTAATTTAATTTTATAACATTTTTTAATTAAATCTAAAAGAAAAAATGTTATAATTACTTTTGAGGTATATCTAAACCCTCCATCCTCGTGAGTACTAAAAATATGCCCATAGAGATTAAATCATGGATAGATGCATTTTAACCAAGGATCCAAGCAAAGAGAGAAAACAAAGTGACTAGTAATGATAAAGGAAAGATAGTGCATGATTATTTTAAGTTTTTTTATTATTATTATATTTCCTTTGATATGATTGATCCAAAATATAGGTTTAATATTCTACAACCAATTTTATTTTTATAAGTTTAGATACTTTCTTAAATATAATACAATGGGATAATATTTAAGAGAGAGATTAATATGAAGGTGGAATAGAGTGGGGGAGAGATATAGAGGTCAGAGAGACAAGGAAAGAGAGGAAGGAAGAGAGAGAGGAGGGGGAGAGAGAAGGAGAGAGGGAGGGATGGAGAGATGGATTTGGAGAGGGAAAGAGAGGGAGGGAAGAACAAAGACATTGAGAGATAGAGGTGGAGGGAGAGGGGGAGTGATAAGGGAGAGATGAATATGGAATGAGGGAGAGAGGATATGAGGGAAGGGAGAGAAAAGGAGATGATATAGATAGGGAAAGAAGAGGAAGAGAGAGATAGGGAGACATAGATATGGAGGGGGGAGAGAGTGGGAGAGTGAGAGGGGGAGAGAGAGGGAGAAGTGACAGAGTTGGAGGGTGGAGAGAGAGTGTGTGTGATGGGGGGGAAAGAAAGAGGGAGGTGGTAGAGAAAGGGGGAGAGAGGAAGGAAGAGAGAGGGGACTTGAGAGAGAGGAGAGATAGGGGGAAATAGAGATGGAGTTGGAAGGGGGAAAGAGAGGGAGGGAAGAAAAAAAACATTGAGAGATAGAGAGGGAGTGATAAGGTAGAGATGAATATGGAATGAGGGAGAGAGGAGACAAGGGAAGGTAGAGAAAATGAGAGGATAGAGATAAGGAAATAAGGGGAAGAGAGAGATAGGGAGCCATATATATGGAGGGGGGGAGAGGGGGAGAGCAAGAAGGAGAAAGAGAGGGAGATAGTGATAGAGTTGGAGGGTGGAGTGAGAGTGTGTTTGATGAGGGGAGAGACAAAGGGAGGTGGGAGATAAAGGGAGAGAGAGGAAGGAAGATAGATAGGACTTGAGAGAGAGGAGAGAGAAATGGAGTTGGAAGGGGAAGTGTTATGAAGAATTTGGTATCTACGAATAAATACTAATTCCCTAGATAAGTAGCCATATCTAGAACAATATTTTAAAGCACTTTAACCTTTTTCTATAAACAATAGATAAGACAAAGAGAATGAGAGGACCTACTTGTACTTTCACTTTCCTCTTGTCTCCTTTGTATCGGTCTTGTCACTCCTTCATGTACTTAACACACTTGAGAAGTACCTGTAAACATCAATAGAAGATAAAGAACCAATCAAAGCAAAAGATCTATTGATTACAAGTAAATGGAATCAAATACATTCACACATATAAGCATCACGTATCAAGATAAGCATATGGAAAAAGGTGTAAATACTTTATTGAATAGCAAGAAGAATTACAACCATGAAGCCTGATTCGAAGTCACTCCTCTAGCTTTGGTTCCATCCACATCACATCATAAGCATGACATTCCGGCAGCATAATGTCACTTACAATAGTCTCAATTCTCAAACTAACATTATCTCCTTACAATCATCAAAGTCCAACCCTTGATCACTTAGATGAGTGCTCAATTTATAGGAAGATGGAGGAGGTTTTGTCATCAATGAAGGTATTGAATGGCCTTCCATACTTAGAATTAGTTCCGTGGAGGAAGGGATGAGAGGATAACAGGTATCTTAACTCATTCCTCATCCATTTTCAAGCTCATAGGAGATGATAAGTGTGGGAATCTTCTAAATGGCTCAAGAAGATAAGAATATTCCCAAAACCCTATGTTGAATTCGCTCAATCTCACCCAACGCAGCTCAAAGTGGGCCTAAGTGCTCTGAAAAGCACCCTTGCATGGGCCTAAGTGCTCTACAGAGCACCCTTGCATGGGCCTACCTGCGCTGGTCCTTCAAGGAGTCATTTCAGGATGTCTTCAAGCCATGAAACTGTCAGGGAAGGAGGAATTCAAAGTGTTGACTAGTCTAGGGCATGTAGCAACTGAATTAGGGTTTGATGAGCCATAATAGTACCAATTTGGATGATGGGAGTGATGTGCCCAAATGGATTTGTAACATCTTCCCCCTAAAGCATGAAGTCGAAAATGTTAATGTCGAGTGATATTCTTTACGATGTGATGAGGAGGTTCCAAACCGGATGGTGACCTGCATAAATTACAATACATAATACCATGCTCAACGTATAAACTTTTCATTACATGTACATAGATATTCATATACAAATATAGACCCATGAAAGGATGACCATCAGTGTAAAGCCATCGTACATATGATTTAGTACTCCTGAAATCGCAGCCCAGATGGATGAAACTAGATCCGGGGTCTTCTATCTCGTTAAATCGTTCACTCATGTACGAGTCTAACCATGTGAATATGTGATCTGATGTCAAACATGGGAAGACACCATTCGATTACCAGCTAATGATGTAAGTTGTTAACAGACGCGAGATAAATCACCAAAAATGATAATGATCCTCAAGGTACTGCAGTACATTCTGCATGGTGTGAATAGATGTTTTGATGTCGAACACCATACAAAGTCTTTTGGTCGAAAGCCAGTGATGTCAACCTATCGCTGGAAGCGAGAAACTTACCATTGATGTATGCAAGCCTCAAGGTACTAGAAGGGTGTTTCTAAGTCAACTTCTTGGATAATGTGCTGACGTCGACAAGAAGCAACTTGTCGCAGGAGGGCCTTGATGTATCCCACATCAATGACACAAAATGAGTGTAATGATTTTGGAGACGGAATTTCACTGACGACACAAGGTTCAGGAATGTCGGTCATGAAAATGAAGGTTTATGAGTATTGCAAAGGATGAATTACAAACTGAGTGACTTCTCTTGAACATGTCAGCGACACTGAATGGATTGGTCGCATTGACCCAAAACAAAAGTAATGGCTAGTATGATAGAGCAAGGTATGATGACCATCAAGCAGATAACCCAACCCAAATAGTCAGAATGATGAAGTGAAAGTGTCATGTTCAAGAGCGACCTACTGCCATAAAGTGGTTTACCCATTTTCCCATTTTCCCCAATCATTGCTGACCAGTACCTCTTTATTTTTATCAAGCTTGAGGAGGATAACATATGCTTGTTGTATAATTTCACCCTTCGGGTGAATCCATCGCTATGTGATGTTTTAACGAGTCTAGCGAAGGTGAAACTCGATCTTGTCGTGATCGACAAGTTTGTCGCTATTTGATGTTTTAATGAGTTTAACGACAAAGATAACTCGGTCCTTTTCATGTTTAGAGAGTTTGAAAAGGGATGAAAAGAAAAATCCACAAGTTATTTTTCGTATATTTGTCTCTCAAGTCTGAAAAAACATAAAACAATGCAAGAGAGAACCTATTGACCATGTTCGATCAACGTGTTCCTTTTTCATAAATAATTTATCTGAGTCCCAAAAAGGGTTAAACTTATACTAAGTAGATGTCGTTTCCAATTTGTTAACGAGCTGAAAAGGACAAGCGCTCAATGAACTTTTCATATTTCAAGAGTCTGAAAAGAGCTTAAAGAATACTCCACTTTGAGGAATGAGTGGTATCTAGGATAAAAACCGGTTCCAGTGATGTTGGAACTTCTTAAAACATGTTGATTTATGTGAAGAGGCTAGCTAATAAGACCACTCATTGCAACTGTTCCTCAAAAAGGGTAAAACAACCAAGTGAAAGAGTATGGTCGGCCAAGTAGATAGTGACGATGGAAGGAGAATAACCAAGGCTCATCTGACAGAAGAGGTTGATAGAATGGCAATAACGAGGGTTAAAATGGAGATGGGTTCATTCTTACACAAGCTTGAACCATAGGGAACTATGCTTGGATTCAGTTTCATGTTTACACAAGCTTGAAACAAAAAACAATGATTGAATTCAGTTTACATACCCCCAGCATGATGACTCGATTCTAGGTGCATGCCCCCCAAGCTTCATTGCATCCACCTAAGTAGACTACTTGTGGCTATGAGGTGGATGGAATGAAGGTTCATTTACGAGATCAAGTGAAAGACTTGACTAGGATTTTACGAGATCTAATCAAAGACTCGACTTGGAACTTCACTCCAGGGGACCTTGTTTCATTTTTTAATGAGCTTGACACAAGACAAGGAACTCTGCTCATATTCCTTATTTAATTTTTTAACGAGGTTGACACAAGACAAGGAACTACCCTCATATTCCTTGTTTCATCTTTTAATGAGGTTGACACAAGACCAAGAACTATCCTCATATTCCTTGTTTCATTTTTTAATGAGCTTGACACAAGACGAGGAACTATGCTCAGATATCTATTTCATTTTTTAATGAGGTTGACACAGTAAAAGAACTATCCTCATATTCCTTGTTTCATCTTTTAACGAGCTTGACACAAGACAAGGAACTATGCTTGTACCCTTTGTTTCATTTTTTAACGAGGTTGACACAAGACAAGGAACTCTCCTCATGACCTTTGTTTCATTTTTTAACGAGGTTGACACAAGACCAGGAACTATCCTCATATTCCTCGTTTCATTTTTAATGAGGTTGACACAAGACAAGGAACTGTCCTCATATTCCTTTATTCACGACCCATTAGAGGTCATGACTTCCAAGAGGTTCTCATCAAATGGGAGAACAATGCTCTGGAAGGAGAGATCTGGTTCCAATTCCCCCAATACACAATGTACAACATCACAAAATCGATCGTCCGTTGATGTAGGCATGGAACGGGTTGCCACATAATTAACCCATAGCGGGGAAGATACCATTGGGACAAAAGGACCATTTAGGGAAGATGGTTGACCAGAAGCTATATTTGGACCGGGAAATGAAAGTTGGTCAACGGTGACAATTCTACCTTCATGTGGGAAACACATCACTCAAAAGAGTGTTGAAACAATAGCTCCCATGTCATAAACATAGTCATGCCCAAGAAGTAAATTGTAATCTAAAGGGCCTGGGACTACCATCACATTGAGATAAACAATTTTTCCTCCCAAAGTAATAGGAAACTGAGGAAGGATCCCTAATGGTTGATTGGTTCCTCTGTTAAAAGCCAACAGATTCTGGGTAACAGGCATAAGTGGCGGCGAACCGAGCACTTGCCAAGCAGTGGAGGAAAGGATACTCACTGATGCACCTTCATCAATAATAGTGCCAGGTACGACCATATTACAAACCTGTACTATGATCTAGAGAGGCACATAAGAGGGAAGACAGGATCCTGATAGTCGATTCCAATCAAAGGAAGTGACTAGACTACTCTAAAGGGGTACCATAATAACAGGAGAATTAACCCCTTGAGTTACGAGAGCGGGAGGATTTTCCTCCTATCTTTATGGAACAGGAGATTTGCCCCCAAGCTCATTGGAATTTGAAGAAACGAAAAGAACTTGAGTGGTATCGTATTCATTCTCTTTAGAAAAGGTACGATTAACTGAAGGTGAAATCAAGTCAACTGTTTCATTGACCTGTGATTGGTCAGGTATAGACTCATGGGATTCACATTCAGAGAGAGTGGATTTGATCGACTATTGATTTGGGTCACTCACTTTATCAACTAGTGAAGGATTAAGGGATAGTCTCCTGTAACCAAATGGAAGTCATTGCCATGAAGCAAGACGATTATCCAACACTTTTTTGGCTTCATCTAGATAGGGACAAAGGTGAATGGGGTGATTCCCTTCACATAATCTATAGGGAAACTTAACTTTACCATTCTTTCCATGAAATTTACTACCACTAGTTGATGGTGTGTCACCAACATGATCTCCAGAAGTTTATGATATAGGATGATGTGAACGAGAAGACCATTCTTCTAAGGTCTAAGGAATACTAGGACAATTTCGAAGAAGATGGTCTCCCGTGCAAAGTTTTCATGGGTATCGAACTTTGTGAGGCTTATGGGATGATTTCTCATCAGAAGTTGCATTCGAAGCAATGGTTGCTTGGTTGCCCCCCTACTGAATTGGCTTCTTCTTCTTCTTCTTCTTAGCCACCTAGTTACTAGTATCAATACTTTCACCAGGCGAAGAGGAAGAAGGGGAGGAATAAAAAACCGAGGAAGAAGGCAAAGGGTCAAATTTAGGATCAACTGGAGGTTCGTTTTGTCCAGTTGGAGGAGTACTTGATTGCGAAAAAATCACGACATTTTGAACCAAGGAGGTTGAAAACAACCATACTGGCACGCTAATGGTAAATCCCGGAAGGGACAATGTAGCCATATAAGGAGCACCAATATTTCTGAAAGGAGGAAAAGGACTAGGATTCCCATCAAAAGGAATTCCTTGATTGGTGGACTCCGGAGTTGTTGCCATATGTCTCAACCTAAGATCAACTAAGGAGTGAGCGTGGAGGATGTTATCCATGGTCAATTAATTTTATTTTAATCAAAATAACATAACAAAATAAAACAGGGATGATCTAGGAAAAAGGATTACCAAGCAACTATGAACTGCAGAATACCTCCCAGCGAACCGAGAAGTACGGGTAGGCAATCTCCCCAAATTTTGTGTTCGGTGTATCACAGTGTACAAGGCAAAAAACTCGGTTATCTAAGGATGGATAGCAACCTAGTGTTGTCCTCCCCTATATACCCGAAAGAACATGGATGCCCAATCCGTATTAGCATTGTCTAATGCGAAACCGCACAGTGAGAGCATTCACATATACTTTACGTACTGTAACACCACCCTATATACTTGAAGGTATGTGAACAAGCTACAATATACTCACGTACGTGGAATGAGGTATCACACTCAGGATGTATCGCAAACAAGTTAGTGATAGCTGCTATGTTTTACGACGCTGGAACACGTCTCTAACCTAGAACCTCTAAATGTTTTGCGTTAGGTGACAATGTTCCATTAGGTTAATTCAGATGAATTTTAAGTTGATCTTCTTAACGATTTTCCTTTCAAGGTTCACCACGTGATGTATGTTTGCAATTCCTATAATGCAACTAATATGATAAGCATTCTTTCCATTCAATTTAACAATGCAAAACTTAGCTAATAGGGATAGAGCAATCAGATTTCTTTCAATCAAAGAGCAAAGAGCACAATCTAATGCAATTTTCGTAAACTATTCCTATGAGCACACACAAAATTTTCCAATGCACAATGCAATTTTTTTCTTTTCAATTCCCTAAATGTTATTATGAACAAAAGGAAACTAATGCACATACAATCAATCAATCTTTTTACAAGAATGAAGAATTTATGACAGTTCTGTTTTGAAGGAAAAGAAGACTTTTACGACACTTTCTTTCGAACAAAGATTAATCAACTATAATCTAACTTTGACTATGAATTGATAATGACAAAGAAATCATTTAAGAAACATTAATCAATCAAGTCAAAGTAGGGATATCAAAGGAGATATTATCTTTATTTCAGAGACATGACACTCATTGATTATTCAAGAAGAAATCAAACAGAAGAAATTTGGTGAAAAAACCTATCCAAAGGTGGAAAACTAACCCAAGGAGGATCAGCGCAGCCCTGAATGAGAGATAGTGCGCTTCAAAGCACTGTCCCTAAGCCAAGGGTGCTCTGTAGCGCACTATGTCCCTCACAAGCCTGCGTTGGGTGACAGTAAGCCATTTCAAGAGGTAACTAAACACAATTTTTGACCAAAATTCACTTCAACGAGGCTGAAATACAATCAATGAAAGGAAGTGAGGTCTGCTAGAGTGTCCTAGCATGTGGATAAGCTACTTGGAACGATGATTGTTCCCTGGCGGATTCACCAATTTGTTATGAAGAATTTGGTATCTATGGATAAATACTAATTCCCTTGATAAGTACCCATATCTAGAACAACAATTTAAATCACTTTAACCTTTTTCTATAAACAATAGATAAGACAAAGAGAATGAGAGGACTTACTTGTACTTTTTCTTTCCTCTTGTCTCCTTTGTATCGGTCTTGTCACTCTTTCACATACTTAACGTGCTTGAGAAGTACCTGTAAACATCAACAGAAGACAAAGAACCAATCAAAGCAAAATATCTATTGATTGCAAGTAAATGGAATCAAATACATTCACACATATAAGCATCACATATCAAGATAAGTATATGGGAAAAGGTGTAAATACTTTATTGAATAGCAGGAAGAATTACAACCATGAAGCCTGATTCGAAGTCACTCCTCCAGCTTTGGTTCCATCCACATCACATCATAAGCATGACATTCCGGTAGCATAACGACACTTACAATAGTCTCAATTCTCAAACTAACATTATCTCCTTACAATTCATCAAAGTCTAGCCCCTGATCACTTAGATGAGTGCTCAATTTATAGGAAGATGGAGGCGGTTTTGTCATCAATGAAGGTATTGAATGGCCTTCCTTACTTAGAATTAGTTCCATGGAAGAGGGGATGAGAGGATAAGAGGTATCTTAACTCATTCCTCATCCATTTTTGAGCTCATAGGAGATGATAAGTGTGGGAATCTTCTAGATGGCTCCAGAAGATAAGAATATTCCCAGAACCTTATGTTGAATTCGCTCAATCTCGCCCAGCGAAGGTCAAATTGGGCCTAAGTGCTCTGCAGAGCACCCTTGCATGGGCCTACCTGTGTTGGTCGTTCAAGGAGTCATTTCAGTATGTCTTCAAGCAATGAAACTATCATGAAAGGAGGCATTCAAAGTGCTAACTTGTCTAGGGCATGTAGCAATTGAATTAGGGTTTGATGAACACTAATAATATTGATCTAGATGATGGGAGTGATGTGCCCAAATGGATCTGTAACATGAAGAAAGACATAAAGAGAGAAAGGTGGAGAGGGAGAGGGAGTGACAAGGGAGAGATGGCAAGAAGATGAGGGAGCGAGGAGAGCAAGAGAGAGAGAGAGAGAGAGAGAGAGAGAGAGAGAGAGAGAGAGAGGGAGACAGGGGGAAGAGACAGAGAGAGAGGGAGAGGAAGAGGGAGGGAGAGAGAGATAGATACATATGGAGAGAGAGTGTATGTTTTGGGGGTGAGAATCAAAGACAAGGGGAGATAGAGATATAGATGGAGGGAGGAGAAAGGGTAGAAGAGAGAGGCAAAGAGAGGGAGGGAGGATGACATATAGACATGGAGAGAGAGGGAGAGAGAGATGGAAGGATAAAGAGAGAGGGAGAGGAAGAAGGAGGGAGAGAGATAGATAGATAGATAGATAGATATGGAGAGAGAGTGTGTGTGTATGTTTGGGGGCTGAGATAGAGATATAGATGGAGGGGGTAGAGAGAGAGAGAGAGAGAGAGAGAGAGAAACAAGGGGAAGAGATAGAGAGAGATAGGAACTGAAAGAGATCAAATAGGAGAGTGGAAGAGATAGAGAGGGAGAGGTGGGACTTGATTTCTAATCCTATTTTATCTCTTGCAATAGATGCATTGATTTAAGTGTAGATGTCAATTTATAATCTTATTTGATACCTTACACTAAATGCATTGATTTCGGTGTAGACATTGATTTCTACTCTTGTTTGATTTCTTGCACTAGATGTATTGGTTTCAATGTAAATATTTATTTCTAATCATATTTGATCACTTGCACTAGATGCATTTATTTTAGTGTCACGTGCTGATTTCTAATCCTATTTAATACCTTATACTAAATGCATTGATTTCAATGTAGATGTTGATTTCTACTCCTATTTGATTTCTTGCACTGGATGCATTGGTTTTAATGTAGATATTGATTTATAATACTATATGATCGCTTGCACTAGATTCATTGATTTCAGTGTAGATGTCGATTTCTAATGCTATTTAATACTTTGTAACACTAGATGCATTGATTTCAGTGTAGATGTTGATTTCTGATTTGATGTAGATATATGTATGTTGTACATTAATTCCAAAGTAATTAGATTAATAGTGTGCATTCATTTCAGTGTAAGAACATCTCTATCCCCTCCATCTATATCTCTATCTCCCATTGTCTCTCCTTTATCTCTTTATCTCACCCCCCAAACATACACACTCTCTCTCCATATCTATCTCCCTCTCTCTCCCTCTCCCTCCCTTTTCCACTCACTCTCTCTCTTCCACTTATCACTCTCTCTCTCTAACATTTCTCTCTCCTTATCTATATCTCTTCCTCCCTCCATGTCTTTTCCTCTCTCTTATTCCCTCTCTTCCCCCCTCCATCTATATCTCTATATCACCCCCAAAACATACAAACTCTCTCTCATTGTGTGCACATAAACATTATTCATGACATGAATTAACTTCTTTATTACAGTAATTCAACCATAAATACAATATTTAATTCTTATACTAAATAAAATTTTCACTTACCCGAAATGTATTCTTCTTAAAACTTTTGTAATTGGCTACTTTCTTATTATTCCCATTTTCCATCATTAAACATTGTTAATCACTTTGCATTCAAACACGATAATATAAAATAACTAATAGGTGTGACAATAAGAATAGTAAAAGAAAATAGTTTCAAATTGATCGCAATGAAGATTGTTTGTAATTAAATATATTCTTATTATTCACATTTTCTATCGTTCATCATAATTACATTGTCACTTTGCACTTAAAATTTTTATTTCATCTTTTTTCATCACTGAAACTACTAAGAGTCTCTCTCATCTCAAGAAACGGAGGTAACTAAGAAAATTTAATGCTAACTTGACAAAATTAATATTAGACATATTTAGCATATTTAAAAAGATCAAAATAATTATATGTTCAACAAATTGTATATCACGCCACACGACTGAAACCAGCCTAGATCCATCTTAACCTTGGATCTATCAAGCGCCAAGAGGGATCAAATATCTCGAGGTGCATACCTTTCCTCAAGTTTTTCACTCAAAAAAAGAGGTTTTAACCTCGAGAGATTTGATTCCTCTCGACGCTTGATAGATCCGGGGTTAAGATGGATCTAGGCTAGTTAATAAAAAACAAAGTTACAATATTAAAAAAAATGAATTTAAAAAGTATCTCACATCTCACATCTAACACTCTCCCATATAACACTCACACATCTAACATCTCACATCTAACCCTCACCCATCTAATGCTCACACGTCTAACGCTCACACATCCACCCTAAACTGGGTTGTAGAGCTCCTCTCGGTGAAATTAAAAATTAGAATAATTTTTATATATACATATGTTAAATTTATATAATATATATAATATTATAAAGAACCATGATAGATGCATCATTAGCTAAGAAAGAAAGCAAAATGACTAACAATGATAGAAGAAAGATAGTACATGATTCTTATAAGTTTTTTATTATTGTATTTCCTTTGACACGATTGATCCAAAATATAGGTTTAATATTTTAAAACCAATTTTGATTTTTTAATTTAGATACTTTCTTAAATACAGTACAATGGGATCCAATTTAAGAGAGAGAGAGAGAGAGAGAAAAGGTGGGTATAAAGTGGGGAGAGAACGAGACAAAGGTGGGACAGAGAGGGAGAGAGAGGAAGGAAGAGAGAGAGGAGGGGGGAGAGAAGGAGAGAAGGAGGGAGAGAGAGATGGATTTGGAGGAGGAAAGAGAGAGAGGGAAGAACAAATACATTGAGAGATAGAGGTGGAGAGAGACGGAGTGACAAGGGAGAGATGAAGACGGAATGAAGGAGAGAGGAGACGAGGGAATATTGAAAAAAGGAGGGAATAGAGATAGGGAAACAAGGGGAGAGAGAGAGAGAGAGAGAGAGAGAGAGAGAGAGAGATAGGTTTTGGGGGTGGATAGAGAGAGTGTGATGGGGGAAGGGAGAGAGAGAGATAGGTTTTGGGGGTGGATAGAGAGAGTGTGATGGGGGAAGAGAGTGGGTAGGGAGGTGGGAGAGAAAGGGAGAGAGAAGAAGAAAGAGGAAGAGGACTTGAGAGAGAGATAAGGGGAGAGAGAGATGGAGTTGGAGGGGGTGAGAGAGGGAAGGATGAAGAAATACATAGAGAGAGAAAGGTGGCCAATAAGAACTAATACTAATAAGAAAGATGGAAAAACTAATAGGTGTGACAATAAGAATAGTATAAGAAAATAATTTGAGATTGATCACAATGAAGATTGTTTGTAATTGATTACATTCTTATTATTCACATTTTCTATCATTCAACATTGTTACATTGTCACTTTGCATTTAAAAATTTTATTTCATCATTTTTCATCATTCAAGTCACTAAAAGTATCTCACCTCAACAAACTGAGTTAAACAACAAAATTTAAAATTAAATTGAACAAATTAATATTATAAATATTTAACCTTGATCGGGGTGCGTGTCAGAGGATGGTAGTGCTTGCAGACAGTAATGATGAGTAGAGGAGAGGTATGTTCCACTGCCCCCCACACGCTCAAAGCGATGGGTGCGGTGGCCTTTGGCATGAGTACATGCAAGGGTGGTGGGAAAGGTGTTAGAAATGGCAAGGGTGAGGTGATATGCATAGTAATTAAGGTGAGACGGGTGCATAAGAATTGTAATTTGGTTTGTGGAGTAAGGAGTTGGAATAGCAGAGAAGGAAGGCGATGGAAATAGCAACAACAACCTTGGAGTGGAAATGGGTATGTATCTTGGCTCTTCGCCTCCTTTGCAATGTCGACCTGGTTTGATTCTTGTTGGGGGGAGAGGGAGATACCTGGGAAGGGAAATTGGGGGAAATGCAGGGGAAATTGGCGAAGGCATCACATTGTATTAGTCTAGATTTGTGTCTTTGTTTTGAGACTATCGGGATTTGATTTGGCCTGTGGCTCATGATTCGCATACTATGGGCTGAGAGGGGCTGGTTGTTGGGGATGGGTAGGTAGCCACTTGGAATTGGAGGCTGAGGGTAGCAAAGGGAAGCTAACATGTTGGGTTGGCGGATGGACCAGTGGTTGCAACCACGACAAGCTATGGGGAACTGGGAATAATAACTGCTCTAAGAAATCAGCTAGGATCCCTGTGGAGTAAGACCAGCATGACAAAGGCAGAGGAAAGGCCCCGGCTTACTGGTCAGAGGGGAATGGGATGGCATACCATGGAAGAAAATTGGTCAGGCTGAAGCTAAGCCCATTTGCATGGCCTTGACAGGGGTCTGTCAACCACACGAGGCATGCGAGGCAACAGAGAGGGAGGAGTGAAAAGCCAAAAGGGATATGGAGTTTGGTCATGTCTCAAGGCTAGCCCACCACCCAGCCTACCCTCATGGTCTACTTGTAAATGGGATAAGACAAATAACGGGGAGAATGTCGGCATTGACAACCCCAACCAGGAGAGTAATATGCTACAATGCTTGCGGATAACATCTCTTTCTTGTGAACAGGTATCGAACCATGTTGATATGGCTCGGCCAGCAAGAGGATGGGGTCGTGGAAGATGAGGTTGGGAGCCTGGAAAGGCTAAGGACCTGAGCACGTCAGAACCCCGCAGAGGAAGGAAATCAGTGGAGCATCTTATCAGTGAAGCAGTCGCGGCATACCGAGAAGGAACAGATGAAGGCATTCAGAATTTGTTAGAAGAATGGGAAGAAGAAATCAAGCAAGGCAGTGAGACAGAGGAGGAGATGGAGAATTGGAGGACATTAGTCCCGGACCCTAGGAATACCAGAGGAAGGATAACCCAATTCAAGCAGACTTTATACCTCTACTGGCTAATGAAAATCCTGTTGGGGAAGGCCATGGAATAGATCTCGATGGGGATGGCACTCTCTCTCCAAGGCATGCCGAGTTACAAACAAGATCTACAGAGAATCCAGTTTCAACTCCACAAGAAGGACATTAGATTGGACATAATTCAAAGGCACATCCCATGCATCATAGAATTGACTGAGATGCCTGGAGCAACTGTCAAGGATCCGACACCGGTGGAATCGACATCAAAAGAGTAGAAGGGTTAGTCAGTTTACCTTTTTCTTTTTGTTTTATATGCGGTTAGCATTTACTTTACATCATGCATGTTTAAGGATAGCGATACATATAGTGTGTGGTCATGAAACATAGACATACTTAGCTTGGGTACAAAAGATTGAAACTTTATTGTTTTTGGATGGCTTACAATGAGGATAGGTGGCCAACAAACTTGGTTTCCCACTGGGCAAGTTGAGGCCACCTAGCCAACCTATGTGGTGTAAATTTTCCGATTATAAATAGAAAATGAAAGGTCCTTCCAAGCTTAACAAAAAAAAAATATTAGAAATATTTAGCATATTTAAAATGATCTGAACAATTAGATGTTCAAAAAAAATTTATGACCAAGAGAACCACCCTAGATCCATCATAACCTTGGATCAATCAAGTGCCAAGAGGGATCAAATCCCTTGAGGTACAAACCTTTCCTCAAGTTTTGCACTCAAAAAAGAGGTTTCAACCTCGAGAGATTTGATCCCTCTCGACACTTCATAGATCTGAGGTTAAGATGGATATAGGCTATTATAAACCATATATGATGTATGTGTCACCTCTTTTTTAACACATTGAAAAAAGATTCAACTTTTGCCTTGAAATAGATAAGCAAAGTGATTCTAGAGTGTCAAATTTTTTGTATATGACCATTATTTTATGCTCTAGTAATTGTTGGTTTATGTTGTTGACTTATAGATTTAATCAGAGATTTAACTCTATTTAATTCACATAATTTTTGGTTTTGTTAATCGTAACAATCATTGGATAAACCACTAGATTTTCTATGTGTGTATTTGTTAATAAAGTAGTAAAAATGTTTCTATTTAAAAAAATAAAAGGAATTGAACAATTTCAATCAATGCAATAAAGAAGTGATGAGAAAGAGTTTTTTTTAAGACTTCAAAAGGAAATTTTTAATTTTTAAGTTTTTTTTTTTAACTTTAGGTAGAATATGGAAAAAAGTGTAAGAATGAAGAATTGAACAACTTTGAGTGATTCAGTGGACTCTCTTTTTTTTAAGCCTTGTTACATGATAGGATTGTGCAATGTAATTTAGTTTTTAAATATAAATTTGACACCTTTAGAGATTTAATCCATCTTGGTCCTTGAGAGATTTGTGGTTAATAAATATTTTTCTCTCTCTTTCTCTCTATTATGTGTATTTTTTATTATTTAAATGAATTCAACCATTTGAAAATTCCCTTGGACCCTTGGAACTTATAAACTATACAATTCTAATAAATTTTCGTTGAATTTAAAACAAATTTGATTAAAAAATATATGTAAAATAATCCCACACTTTAGAATACTAAGACTACATGAAACACTAATATATACATAGTCAACATTAACATATTTTAATTAATCATGAATTATTGACGGGAGAATGGAGCTCCACGGTTTCTTCTAGCCTCTATTGTTGTGGAATTTTTAATAATTGCAGGTCCGAAGTTAGATTAGGGTTTGGACCATTCTAATAATTATGGGTGCAGAGTTAGACAGGCCCACCCGTTAGATAGAGGATATGGTGGACTACTCGAAGGATCTAGGATATTTGGATTTAATTTTCACTACATGGGCACGAGTGTCTGATGAGGTGGTAGTTTGGCATCCAGATGGCATGAAAGGGAATGGTGATATGGCAGTGCATCATCTCCTAAAGGAGGTCTACTCAAACGTTGAGAAGGAGTGTCACCTAGGGTTAGTAAAAGAAGAAACCCTAGTTTTGCATGATTTGGAATTATCACTTAAGACTAAGGATGTGGAAATGGAGGGTTTACAAACCCTAGAGGGAAATGATGTTGATGAGTATCTAAACTCGCCTCTAAACATTGAAGTCATTGAGGTTCAGTTAGAACCCCCACATGTTGTCAAATTGGAGTAACAAGTAGCCAATGATGGAACAAGAAAAGAGTTTTGGGTTTCTTCTAGGAATTAGGTCCTTGCATCTAAATCAGGGGTGACCTTGTTCTTGGGTTTGAATGAGGCAAGTAAGGAAAAAACCCTAGTAAAATAGAAGTATTTTGGCGTGTATATGTGGTTCTAGGCCCTTCTATAGGGGAGGAAAAAACCCTAAGGGATTTGGAAAACTCAGGCAAGGTTCCCAATTCATCCAAAAAAGGAAAAAGGGAAGGGTTTCAAATATGGAAGAAGTAGATAAATTGATAGTTTTAGGAGAAGACGTGCCTTGGGACAAGGTCATTGATATGTCAGAGACTGTTGTTGTAGAACGAGCTAGAGGCCAAGAATTCTCACATAATTTCCTACAAAAGTGGGCAGAAAAAGCATGGAGTAGGGTGGTTGACAAAACCCCAAAGGTGAGTATCCTATCTCATGGGTGGTTTATGGTATTATTTTAGTTGTTATAAGAAACTCTTAGTGTCCTTAGTAATAATTGAAGTATCAACTCCACTCCAGTCATTCTGAAGAGGTGGCACCCACTTTTTGATCCTAGTTGAGAAAATCTCGACTTGGTTAGGGTTTGGTCAAGATGTTAGGGATTCTTCCATAGCTCTATACTCTGGAGGTATTCAAAAGAATTAGAAACAATATGGGTACCTTATTTAAATCATATTTATTTTTTAGAGAGCAAAAGAAAATCCATGGCTTGGATTCTTGTAAAATCTGACCCCCATAGAAGGTTTTTGGATGACCTAAACATTAGCTTCAGAGGGTATTCACATTATCAATTGTTGGATTATGAAGGTTATCCATTTAGGTATCATATTTACCACAATACATGGCCTATCCTTAGAGAATTCCTAATCCATTATGCGAGTAAGTATGGTCATCGAGGAATGAGGAATGAGGCTAGGGTAGGAGGATCTTGGGAAAAATACGTGTTTCAAATAAAGGATTCTTTCACATATCTAATGGGAGAGTTCCTTGTAGTGAAGGAGCATTAGGTTTAGTAGGGCATCACAGCTACTCAACAGATGGGTATAGAGGTACCCCAGATGGACCACAAAGGAGCTTCACCTTCTGCAGGTGCCAACCTCTCAGGTAATTTCTCTTCCTCGCTTATGGTTAATAATTTAATTCATTCTATGGATTCACTTTATATGAATGTTGGAACTACTCATGATATAGATGTGTCGATGATATCCTCCCATCCTCCCTTTGTTTCTATGGCTTCCTACCCTCTCCCCTCTTCTTCATACTATATTCCCTCCCCTAAAACCATAATCTCTAGGGATCTATCAAATCCTTCGAGTCTCCCTACACCATATAACCTTGTACTGGGAATGGAGAGGGGGATACATTGAGATGTGTTGAAGGACTTGGAAATCTCATCGCAACTAATCCTAGTGGTAAGTTAAGGGGAAGCCAATCTTATATGACTAGGGAAAAACACCAAGCCAATCAAGAAGTTGTAAATAGAAAATAAAAGTCATTTCTAGGGGTTCTAAGAGCTTGGAAAACCATCGACCTTGTGATATCATGATTTGTCCCTAAAGGGGTTGGTGAATGAGTTCAAAGTGGATGAAATTTCTTGAAATAAATTTTAGGGGAAGGGATTATGATCAAGAGAATTTTAGAATCCCTTTTACTTGATTGGTAGTTTGTAGCATCATATATTGAAGGTAGATCGAGAGGCCTAGCTTTGGGTCCAAACCTAAAACTATAAAAATTTTGGAGTCTTGGGTGGTTGACCTGATGTTGGGGATGACATTTATTCTATTTATTTGGGTAAGGAAATGAATATTTTAAATAGATATGGCCCTTTCCATGATAAAGTGTCTTTCTAGGATGGTTGATGTCCAGGTCCTTCATGGGAGTAGATAACCTAGTTATTGGTGGTGACTTAAACTTCCCCTTGGGAGAATTAGAATTTTGGGGTCCTCACTCGCATATAAAGTTAAAAGCTAGGTATTTTAGGCATTTTTTGGAGGCAAGTTAGCTTGGTTATGTGGATCTAATATAAAACTAACCTATGTGGAGATACCGACGATCAGGTGGAGCTAGGGTGGCTAGAAGGGTTGATCATTTCCTTATGGTGGAAGCGCTCATAGAGAGGACCGCTATGTTTCGTCAATGGATTGGGATAGGTGGGTAATACAATCATCATCCCATATTCCTTGAACTCATAGGGGATAAAAACAAGCCTAGAAGTCCCTTTAAATTCAATCCCTCTTAATTAAAACATGGTTCTTATCAAGAGTTGGTGTCTAAGAATCAGACCCCCTTTTATCCAAATTATGGAGGATTAAGGGCTAATCAATTTGCAACAAATTTGAAGAAACTATAAAGGGATATCATTCAATGTATTTTACATGAAAAGTAAAAGGATGAAGAAACCAATAGAAATATGGAAAGGAAGTTGGTAGCTTGGAAGATTCTTAAGGAGGGGGTTATAATATAAAGGAGACCAAAGAAAATTTCATTTTCCTTGAAAAATAAATAAGAAGGATTATGGGTGATAGAGAATAATTGTGGTAACAAGAGAGCTAGGCCACTTGGCTTCAAACTAGTGATGACAACACAAAAAAATCAAAATTTTTCCATGGGTCAAAAGGTGAAAAACATTATTAGGAGTTGGATGACCTAATAGGAGGCATGGTTTCGTCCTTTGAGGATTTAGTCAGGCTCGAGGTGAGTCATTTCAGTGGTCTTTTGAAGGGCTTGAAAGATGTTTCTATCACATAAATAATTCAAAATGCTTAAGAATTACCTCTCTTTGTAGACCTTGAGAAAAATAAGGAACACATGGAGCCAGTGTCAGAGTTGGAATTGCAAAAGGTGCTCCATGGGTTCCAAAAGATAAAAGTCCCAGCCTAGATTGGTGTACATTGGAGTTTCTTCTAGGTTTCTACAAGATGTTGAGTGGTGACCTCCTCGATGTTAATGAATAATATCGAACATCAGGGCAGAGCGTCCCTTCTTTCAACTCTACATTTGTTTCCTTATTTCCCAAAATTGATGATTCCCTCTTCTTTAATGATTTCAAACCCATCTCTCTTTGTAATTTCATTTACAAAATAATTGCGAAGATTATAGAAAACATGTTGAAGCTAATATTTGTCTAAAAATATTTCCACTAAATAATTTTCTTTCCTGGATGATAAGCAAGTTCATGAAGCAATTGGGGTTGCTTAGGAAATCCTACGCATTCGAAAAACCTAGAAGAAAAATGGAATGGTTATTAAGATCAATTTATCCAAATCATATGATCGAGTGAGTTAGTGTTATGTCAAGCTTCTACTTATTCATTTGGGTTTTGATATGCCATCTATAAACTAGGTTATGTGTTGTTTATCGTCTATATCATTTGCGGTCTTATAAATGATTTTGCATCTAAAATTTTTCAAGATCAAAGGCATGGTTTTCCTCTTTTGCCACAACTCTTTAAATTGGTCATTGATGATGTCATGTTTTTTTATGATGGCACCTTTTAGAGATATGGTTTTTGTTAAGGAGGCATTGAGCTTGTTTCATAAGTCAATGAGAATGATGGCAAATGATAAGAAATGTTTACTATCCCCAAATGGTATGATCGGGGATGAAGTCTTATATGCACAAAATATTTTCCGATTCCATACCCTAGACTTTGAAGTTGGCCTAAAGTATTTATGGTTATTTCTAAAACCAAATGATTACTGGAAAACCGATTGGTAGTGTCTTATTTCAAATATAGTGAAAAGAATCAAATCATAGTGCTTTAGATGGTTGTCTAGAGTAGCGAGATTAGTTCTAATCAAATTAGTTTTAGAATCTTTTATGGTGTTTTGGATGTCCCTTCTTGAATTCCATCTGGGGTTTGTAAGTTCCATGTATAAGATATTGAACTTAATTTGGGGAATATTTTAATATTTGACATATATGAGTGTAATTAATTGTTTGACTAAAGTTAATTGTTTGTTTTGGTGTCCCAACTATTTTAAAATGCTTTGAATTTACAATCAAGATATATGTGGGCGTTTTAACTGAAACTAATATGTATAATCTATGTTTTCCTGTTTCTCGTTAGCACAATTATCATAGTCATAATAATAACTGCATGATAAATATTCTACTCTCTTTTGATAAATCTATTTACTTGGATGTTGATTATGATATCTCCTAACTTGATGTCCATGTGTAAATAAATTATTATTATTATTCCTTTTTGGATGTTTAATTTTGAAAGACATATGAAGAACTTATTTATTAGTAGTTCATTGCTAGTAATGAATAATTTTAAATTGTATTTAAGATGTTAATAATATTAATAGGTTTGGAAAATTAATGTTGGAGTACACTTGGATGAAAGAGATGAGCATGAAAATTGATGATGTATATTAATTACCAAGTATTAAGTCCTAGGCATCTAATATGAACAATTAGATCAAATGTGAATTATGAAATATGCCAATTTATTACTTCCTTGAAATGCAAGAGAATATCTTTGGGAGTGGGAAGAAAAAGGTCATAAATGAGCTAGTAACTACCTGCCACGTGTTGTTGAAGTGGAGGTAGTTACCAACTACAAAAATGAGTGGTAGTTAGGTAAGATTTTTTACTTTTATCTTGTTGCTAGGGAGAACTCACGCGGGCTTAGAGAGTTGGTGAGAAGCAAGGGAAAAGGACAAAATAATAAACAAGTTGCAGGCATGTGACCGGGGGATACATTTTGGAAGAAGTGTCAAGGATGGGAGGAGTCAAGTACTCTAATATTAATTTTCTAGACAATTATTTCAAGTCAGTGTCCTTACGGACTTTCTTCCTTAAAAAAAGTAAAAGAAATAGTTGTGTTCATGTTTATACTTCTATGTAATTTATTTTAAAGATGGAATGTTAGAAATTATGATGGAAAGAGTAGTTTAGAACAATTTTTCTTTGTTTTATTAATGCCAAAGGACTATGAAAAAGTAGAAGAAGAGAAATCTATGTAATATGCCTAGAGAGGTTACGTTAGGATCAGAGACAGGGTGAGTGTATCGAGAGAGAGAGAGAGAGAAAGGGAAGAGATGGAGAAGGAGAGGAAGATGGGGAGATAGATATATACAAATATATATATGTAGAGAGAGTGTGTATGCGGGCTGATATAGAGAGACAGAGGGAGATAAAGATATAGATGGAGGGGGCAAGAGGGAAGAATAGAGAGACAAATAAAGGAAGGGAGGAAGATGCGTGTATGTGTGTGTGTGTTTAGGGGGCTGAGATAGAGAGAAAAATAAGGAGAGATGGAGGGAGGTATAGATATATATGGAAAGGGGGGAGAGGGGAGAAAAGATAGAGAGATAAAGGGATGGAGAGGTGGAGAGACAGAGAGAGAGGGGAGAGAGGGAGGGGGATAGAGAGAAGGAGAGAGGGAAGGAGATAGACACATAATGGAAGGTGGAGAGAGATGGAAGAAGAAAGAGATGCACATAGCCAAATATAAACATAGAAGTTAGATCTAGAAAGTCATGAATATTTTTGTTTTTCACTAAAATAGATGTATGGATTTTAGTGTAGTTGTTGATTTCTAATCCTATTTGATCGTTTGCATGAGATGCATTAATTTCAGTGTAGATGTCAATTTCTAATCCTATTTAATACGTTACACTAGATGCATTGATTTTAGTGTAGACGTTGATTTCTACTCATATTTGATTGCTTGCACTAGATGCATTGGCTTCAATGTAGATATTGATTTCTAATCATATTTGATTGCTTGCACTAGATGCATTGATTTTAGTGTATATTTCAATTTCTAATCCTATTTAATACCTTATACTAGATGCATTGATTTCAGTGTAAATGTTGGTTTTTACTCCTATTTGATTTCTTGCACTTGATGCATTGGTTTTAGTGTAGATGTTGATTTATAATCCTATATGATCGCTTGCATTAGATGCATTGATTTCATTGTAGATATCGATTTCTAATCATATTTAATACCTCACACTAGATGCATTGATTTCTACGTAGATGTTGACTTCTACTCCTATTTTATTGCTTGCACTAGATCTAACATCTCACATCTACAACCCAACTTAGGGTGGATGGTTGAGCGTTAAATGTGTGAGAGTTAGATGTGTGAGCATTATACGGGTGAGTGTTAGATGTGAGATGTTAGATGGGTGAGTGTTAGATGGGTGAACGTTAGATGTGAGATGTGAGTTACTTTTTAAATTCAATTTCTTTTATATTGTAACTTTGTTTTTTATTAATAAAATTACGAACAATATTTTATATAAAAGAAAGTATAATATACATATCACATTAAAATATATAACATATAAATAGTACTTATAAATTAACATCCATTTTACCATATAAACAAGATTTTTAATCATGAATATTTACCATGGATATTATTAACTTCTAAATAGGCTTTTTTACAATAGCATGGGAAATATTCAGAAGAGAAAGATAGATAGAGGGAGGGAGAGAGGGAGAGGAGGGAAGAAAATCATAATACCAGGGGCTAATACCATGGGTCATCCATGATTTTGATTATTATGTTATGGATCTAAACTTTAAATTATTCTGCTACAATATCATGCCCCAATACCATGGCTTATCAATACAACATGCCCAAAAACCATAACTTATTTCAAAATCAAAATACTTTACAAATACTTTATATTAATTTAATTTTATAACATTTTTGAATTAAATCTAAAATCAAAGAGGTTATATTTACTTTTGAGGTATATCTAAACCCCCCATCCTCACCAGTACTAAAAATATTCTCATAGAGATTAAATCGAGGGTAGATGCATTTTAACCAAGGAACCAAGCAAAGAGAGAAAACAAAGTGACTAACCATGATACATGAAAGATAGTGCATGATTTTTTAAAGTTTTTTATTATTATATTTTCTTTGACATGATTGATCCAAAATATAGGTTTAATATTTTACAACCAATAATATTTTTTTGTATTTAGATACTTTCTTAAATACAATACAATGTGATCATATTTAAGAAAGAGAGAGTGATATGAAGGGGGACTAGTGTGGGGGAGAGAGACATAGAGGTGGGAGAGACATGGAGAGAGAGGAAGGAAGAGAGAGGGGAGGGGGGGAGAGACAAGGAGAGAGGGGGGAGAGAGAACTATATTTGGAGGGAGAAAGAGAGGGAAGGAAGAACAAAGGCATTGAGAGATAGAGGTGGAAAGAGAGAGGGAGTGATAAGGGATATATGAATATGGAATGAGAGGGAGAGGAGATGATGGAAGGGAGAGAAAATGAGAGGATAGATATAGGTGAAGAAGGGGAAGAGAGATATAGGGAGACATAGATATGGAGGGGAGGGAGGATGAGATCGAGAGGGGGAGAGTGAGAAGGGGAGAGAGGGAGATAGTGATAGAGTTGGAGGGTGTACAGAGAGTGTGTGTGATGGGGGGGGAGAGACATAGGGAGGTTGGGGAGAAAGGGAGAGAGAGGAATGAGAAGAGAGGGGACTTGAGAGAGAGGAGAGAGAGGGGGGGAGAGAGATGGAGTTGGAAGGGGGAAAGAGAGGGAGGGAAGAACAAATACTTTGAGAGATAGAGGTGGAGAGCGAGAGGGAGAGATGGATATGGAATGAGGGAGAGAGGAGATGAGGGAGGAGAGAGAAGAGGAGAGGATAGAGATAGGGAAAGAAGGGGAAGAGAGAGGCAGGGAGACATAGATATGAAGGGGAGAGAGAGGGGGAAAGCGAGAAGGGGGGAGAGATGGAGATAGTGATAGAGTTGGAGGGTGGATTGAGAGTGTGTGTGATGGGGGGAGAGACAAAGGGAGGTGGAAGATAAAGGGAGATATAGGAAGGAAGATAGATAGGACTTGGGACAGAGGAGAGAGAGGGGGAGAGAGAGATGGAGTTGGAAGGGGAAGAAATACATAGAGAGAGAAAGGTGGAGAGGGAGAGGGAGTGACAAGGGAGAGATGGTGACACAATGAGGGAGAGAGTAGAGCAAGAGGGAAGATAGAGAAGGGGGGGGGGCAAGTGTAAGAGAGAGAGAGAGAGAGAGAGAGAGAGAGAGAGAGAGAGAGAGAAAGGGATAGGGAGAGGGAGGGAGAGAGAGATAGATACATATGGAGAGAGAGTGTGTGTTTCAAGGGTGAGAAGGAGAGACAAGGGGAGATAGAAATATAGATGGATGGGGGAGAGAGAGACAAAGAGAGGGAGGGAGGAATACATATAGATATGGAGAGAGAGAGAGAGGAATATGAAGGGGGAGAGAGAGAGAGAGAGAGAGAGAGAGAGAGAGAGGAATAGGAAGGGGGAGAGAGAGAGAGAGAGAGAGAGGAATAGGAAGGGGGAGAGAGAGAGAGAGGAATAGGAAGGGGGAGAGAGAGAGAGAGAGAGAGAGAGGAATAGGAAGGTGGAGAGAGAGAGAGAGAGAGGAATAGGAAGGGGGAGAGAGAGAGAGAGAGAGGAATAGGAAGGGGGAGAGAGAGAGAGAGAGAGAGAGAGAGGAATAGGAAGGGGGAGAGAGAGGGAGCGGAAGAGAGGGAGAGAGAGAGAGAGAGAGTACGTTTGGGGGCTGAGATATAGATATAGATGGAGGAGTTACAAAGAGAGAGAGACGGGGAAGAGATAGAGAGGGAGAGGAAGTGCAAGCGATCAAATAGGAGACGGGAAGAGATAGAGAGGGAGAGGAAGTGCAGGCGATCAAATAGGAGACGGGAAGAGATAGAGAGGGAGAGGTGGGAATTGATTTGTAATCCTCTTTGATCACTTGCATTAGATGCATTAATTTAAGTGTAGATGTCAATTTCTAATCCTATTTGATACCTTACACTAGATGCATTGATTTCAATGTAGATATTGATTTCTGCTTCTATTTGTTTTCTTGCACTAGATGCATTGGTTTCAATGTAGATATTGATTTCTAATCATATTGATCGCTTGCACTAGATGCATTTATTTTAGTGTCACATGTCAATTTATAATCCTATTTAATACCTTATACTATATGCATTAATTTCAGTGTAGATGTTGATTTCTACTCCTATTTCATTGCTTGCAGTGGATGCATTGGTTTTAGTGTAGATATTGATTTATAATCCTAAATGATCGCTTTCACTAGATTCACTGATTTCAGTGTAGATGTCGATTTCTAATCCTATTTAATAGCTTGTAACACTAGAAACATTGATTTCAGTGTAGATGTTGATTTCTACTCCTATTTGATTGCTTGTACTCGATGCATTTGTTTCATTGTAGATATTGATTTCTGTTCCTATTTGATTGCTCACATTAGATGCATTGATTTTAGTGTAGATATTGATTTCTAATCCTATTTGATTGTTTGCACTAGATGCATTCAATTTAGTGTAGATGTTTATTTCTAATCCTATTTGATTGTTTGCACTAGATGCATTGATTTCAGTGTAAGCACATATTTGTACCCATCATCTATATCTCTATCTCTTATTGTCTCTCCTTTATCTCTTCACCTCACCCCCAAACATACACACCCTCTCTCTATATCTATCTATCTCTCTCTCCCTCCCTTTTCCACACCCTCTCTCTCTTCCCCTTCTCTCTCTCTCTAAAACTTCTCTCTCCATGTCTATATCTCTTCCTCCCTCCATATCTTTGCCTCTCTCTTCTTCCCTCTCTCCCCTCCATATATATCTCTATCTCACCCCCAAACATACAAACTCTCTCTCAGTGTGCGCACATAAACATTATTCATGACGTGAATTGAATTCTTTATTACATTAATTCAACTATAAATACAATACTTTAATTTTCATCCTAAATAAAATGTTCACCTACCCGAAATGTCTTCTTCTTAAAACTGTAAACTATTTGTAATTGGCTACATTCTTATTATTCCCATTTTCCATCATTAAACATTATTAATCACTTTGCATTCAACCGCGATAATAGAAAATAACTAATAGGTGTGACAACAAGAATAGTAGAGTAAAATAGTTTCAGATTGATCACAATGAAGATTGTTTGTAGTTAATTATATTCTTATTAATTATTCACATTTTCTATCGTTCAACATTGTTACATTGCCACTTTGCACTTAAAATTTGTATTTCATCATTCAAGTTACTAACAATGTCTCTCATCTCAACAAATTGACGTAACTAAACAAAGTAAATGCTAAATTGACCAGATTAATATTAGACATATTTAGCATATTTAAAATGATTAAAAAAATCAACAAATTGTGTATGATTGCACACAAGTGAAACCAACCTAGATCCATCTTAACCCTGGATCTATCAAGCGCCGAGAAGGATCAAATATCTCGAGGTGCATACCTTTCCCAAATTTTTGCACTCAAAAAAGAGGTTTTCACCTCGAGAGATTTGATCCCTCTCGTCACTTGATAGATCTAGGATTAAGATGGGTCTAGGCTGGTATAATATATATAATATTATAAAGAACCGAGATTCATGCATCTTAATGAAAGATCCAAGCTAAGAGAGAAATGAAAGTGACTAACAATTATAGAGGAAAGACAGTACATGATTCTTTTAAGTTTTCTTTTATTGTATTTTCTTTGACACCATTGATCCAAAATATAGGTTTAATATTTTACAACTAATTATATTTTTTTAATTTAGATACTTTCTTAAATACAGTACAATGGGATTGAATTTAAGAGAGAGGGGGAGAGAATAAAGTGGGTGGGTGATAGAGTGGGGGAGAGAAAGGAAGGAAGAGAGAGAGACGAAGGAAGAGAAGGTGGGGGGGGGGGGGGGGAGAAGGAGAGAGGGAGAAAGAGAGAGAGATGGATGTGGAGGAGTAAATAGAGAGAGGGAAGAACAAGGACATTGAGAGATAGAGGTGGAGAGAGAGGAAGTGGCAAGGGAGAGATGAAGATGGAATGAGGGAGAGAGGAGACGAGGGAAGGGAGAGAAAAGGAGAGTATAGAGATAGGGAAAGAAGGGGAAGAGAGAGATAGGGAGACATAGATATGGAGGGGGGAGAGAGGGGGAGAGCGAGAAGGGGAGAGAGAGGGAGATAGTGACAGAGTTGGAGGGTGGAGAGAGTGTGTGTGTGTGATGGGGGGGGGGGGGGGTGGAGAGAGGGAGGTGGGAGAGAGACGAAGAAAGAGAGAGAGGACTTGAGAGAGAGAGAGAGAAGGGGGGAGAGAGGGTGTTGGAGGGGTTGAGAGAAGAAGGGACGGAGAAATATATAGAGAGAGAAATGTGGCCAATAATAACTAATACAAATAAGAAACATGGACAAACTAATAGGTGTGACAATAAGAACAGTAAAAGAAAATAATTTGAGATTGATCACAATGAAGATTGTTTGTAATTGACTACATTATTATTATTCACATTTTCTATCATTCAACATTATTACATTGTCACTTTTCAAAAAAAAAAAAAAAAAATGATTTTCATCATTCAAGTTACTAACAGTCTCTCATCTCAACAAACTGAGGTAACTAAGCAAATTTAAAATTAAATTGACCAAATTAATATTAGAAATATTTAGCATATTTAAAATGATCAGAATAATTAGATGTTCAACAAATTTTGTATGACCATGCATGATTGAAACCAGCCTAGATCCATCTTAACCTCGGTTCTATCAAGCGCCAAGAGGGATCAAATCCCTTGAGGTACAAACCTTTCCTCAATTTTTGCACTCAAAAACGAGGCTTGCACCTCGAGAGATTTGATCCCTCTTTATGCTTGATAGATCCGGGGTTAAGATGGATCTAGGCTAGTATAAACTATAAATGACATATGTGTCACATCCTTTTTAACACATTGAAAGAATATTCAACTTTTGAATTGAAATAGATAAGAAAAGTGATTCCAAAGTGACTAATTGTTTGTAGATGACTATTATTTTATGCTTTAGTAATTGTTGGTTTATGTTGTTGACTTCTAGATTTAATGAGAGTTTTAACTCTATTTAATTCACATAATTTGTGGTTTTATTAATCATAATAATCATGTGATAAACCACTACCTTTTCTATGTGTGTATTCGATAATACAGTAGTAAAAATGTTTTTATTTAAAAAAATAAAAGGAATTGGACAACTTCAAGTGGTTCAATAGACTCTCTTTTTTTAAGCCTTGTTACATGATATGATTGTGTAATGTAATTTATTTTTTAAATATAAAAATTTACACCTTTAGAGATTTAATCCATCTTGGTCCTTGATAGATTTGTGGTTAATAAATATTTGTCTCTCTCTTTCTCTCTATTGTGTGTATTTTTTCATTATTTAAATGAATTCAATGATTTGAAAATTCCCTTGGACCTTTGGAACCTATAAACTATACAATTCTAATAAATCTTCGTTGAATTTAAAACAAAATTGATTAAAAATATATCTAAAACAAGCTCACACTATAGAATAATAAGACTACATGAAAAACTGATATATACATTGTGGAAATTAACATATTTTAATTAATCATGAATTGTTGACAGGAGGATGGAGCTCTGCGGTTTCTTCTAGCCTCTATTTTGTGGCATTGTTAATAATAGATGGTCTAAAGGTAGATTAGGGTTTGGACCATTCTAACAATTATGGGTGCAGAGTTAGACAGGCCCACCTGTTAGATAGAGGATATGGTGGACTACTCAAAGGATCCAAGATATTTGGATTTAATTTTCACTACCTAGGCACTAGTTTTTGATGAGGTGGCAGTTTGGCATACAGATGGTATCAAAGGGAATGGTGATATGGAAGTGCATCATCTCTTAATGGAGGTATACTCGAATTTTGAGAAGGATTATCACATAGGGTTAGTAAAAGAAGAAACATCGGTTTTTGCAGGATTCAGAATCCTCACTTAAGACTAAGGATGTGGAAATGGATGGTTTACAAACCCTAGATGGAAATGATGTTGTGGAGTATCTGAACTTGCATCTAAACATTGAAGTCATTGAGTTTCAGTTAGAAGCTCCACATGGTGTCAAATTGGAGTGATAAGTAGCCAATGATGGAATAGGGAAAGACTTTAGGGTTTCTTCTAGGAATTAGTTCCTCACATCTAAATTAAGGGCGACCTTGTTATTGGGTTTGAATGAGGCAAGTAAGGAAAAAAAACCCTACTCAAATAGAAGTATCCTGACATGCATAGGTGGTTTCAAGCCCTTCTAGGGGAGAGGAAAAAATCCTAAGGGAGTTGTAAAACTCAGGTGAGGTTCCCAATTCATCCAAAAAAGGAAAAAGGGAATGGTCTCAAATTTGAAAGAAGCAGATAAAAATTTGGTTTTACGAGAAAACATGCCTTTGGAAAATTTCATTGATACGTCAGAGACTATTGTTGTAGAACGAGCTAGAGGCCAAAACTTCTCACATAATTTCCTGCAAAAGTGGTAGAAAAAGCACAGAGTAGGGTGGTCGACAAAACCCCAAAGCTGAGTACCCTATCTCATGGGTGGTTTATGGTAGAATTTAAGTTGGTAAAAGCAACTCTTAGGGTCCTTAGTAAGAATTGGAGTATCAAATCCACTCCAGTCATTCTAAAGAGGTGGCACCCACTTTTCGATCGTAGTTGATAAAATCTCGACTTGGTTCAGGTTTGGTCAAGATGTTAGGGATTCTTCCATAGCTCTAGACTCTGGAGGTATTCAAAAGAATTGGAAACAATATGGGTACCTTACTTAAAGCATGTGTCTTTTTTAGAGAGCAAAAGAAAATCCATGGCTTCGATTCTTGCAAATATGACCCTCATAGAAGGTTTTTGGATGAGCTAAACATTAGCTTCGTATTCACATTGTCAATTGTTGGATTATGAAGGTTACCAATTTAGGTTTCATATTTGTCACAATATATGGCCTATCCTTAGAGAATGCCTAATCCATTATACGGGTAGTTTTGGTCACCGGGGAATGAGGAATGAGGCTGGGGTAGGAGGAACTTGGGAAAAATAGGGGTGTCAGATAAAGGATTCTTCCGCACACCTAATGCAGGAGATCCTTGCGGTTAAGGAGCATATGGTTGAGTAGGATGATGTAACTATTTAATAAATGGAGCATAGGTTTTATCAAGATATCGCAGCTACTCAATAGATGGATATAGAGGTACCCGAGAGGGACCACAAAGGAGCTTCACGTTCTGCAGGTGGAAACCTCTCGAGTAATTTCTCTTTCTCACTTATGGTTAATAATTTAATTCATTCTATGGATTCACTTTATGTGGATGTTTTAACTACTCGTGATATAGATGTGTCAATGATCTCCTCCCCTCCACTCTTTGTATCTGTGGCTTCTTTCTCTCTCCCCTCTTCTTCAAGCGGTATTTCCCCCCCTAAAACCACAATCTATAGGGATCTATCAAATCCTTCGGGTCTCCCTACGTCATATAACCTTGTCCCATGAATGGAAAGGGGGATACCCTAGGATATGTTGAAGGACTTGGAAATCTCACATTAATTAATCTTGGTGGTTAGTTGAGGGGAAGACAATCTTATATGACTAGGGAAAAACACAAGGCTAATAAAGAAGTTGTAAATAAAAAATAGAAGTCACTTCTAGGGGTTTTAAGAGCTTGGAAAATCATCGACCTTGTGATATCATGATTTGTCTCTAAAGGGGTTGGTGAATGAGTTCAAAGTGGATGTGATTTTCTTGAAATAAACTTTAGGGGAAGGTATTCTGATTAAGAGAATATTAGAATCCCTTTTACTTGGTTGGTGGTTTGTAGCATCATATACTAAAGGTAGATCGAGAGGCCTAGCTTTGGGTCCAAACCTAAGAACTATAAAAAAATTGGGGTCCTGGGGGATAGACTTGATACTGAGGGATGACATTTATTCTATTGATTTGGGTAATGAACTAAATATTTTAAATAGATATGGCCCTTTCCATGATAGAGTTTCTTTCTGAGATGGTTGATGTCCAAATCCTTCATGAGACTGGATAACCTAATTATTGTTGGTGACTTAAATTTCCCCTTGGGATCATTAGAAGTTTGGGGTCCTCACTTGTATACGGAGTTCCAAGCTAGGTATTTTAGGCATTTGTTGGAGGCACTTAAGCTTGGTTATGTCGATCTAATGGAAAATTGATCTACGTGGAGAAATCTAAGATCAAGTGAAGCTAGGGTGGCTAGAAGGATTGGTCGTTTCCTTATGGTGGAAGCACTCATAGAGAGGACCACTATGTTTCGTCAATGGATTGGGATAGGTGGGTAATACAATCATCATCCCATATTCCTTGAACTCATAGGGGATAGAAACAAGCCTGGAAGTCCCTTTAAACTAAATCCCTCTTGATTAAAACATTATTCTTATCAAGAGTCGGTGTCTAAGAATCAGACCCCCTTTTATCCAAATTATGGGGGATCAAGGGCTAATCAATTTTCAGTAAATTTGAAGAAAGTCTAAAGGGATATTGTTCAATGGGTTTTACAGAAAAAGAAAAAGAATGAAGAAACCCTTAGAACTATGGAAAGGAAGTTCGATAGCTTGGAAGATTCTGAAGGAGTGGGTTATAATATTGAGGAGGTTGAGAAAAGGGTCATTTTCCTTGAAAAATAGAGAAGAAGGATTATGGGTGGTAGAGAAGAATTGTGGTGACAAGAGAGCTAGGCCACTTGTCTTCAAAGTCGTGATGACAACACAAAAAAAATTCATAATTTTTCCATGGGTCAAAAGGTGAAACATACTATCTAGGAGTCGGATGACCTAATAGGAGGCATGGTATCGTCCTTTGATGATTTAGTCACGATCAAGGTGAGTCATTTCAGTAGTCTTTTGAAGGGCTTGCAAGATGTGTCTATCACATAAATAATTCAAAATTCTTAAGCATTACCTCTATTTGTAGACCTTGACCAAAATAAGGAACTTATAGAGCCAGTGAGTTGTTAAGATCAAATTATCCAAAGCATATGATCGAGTTAGTTGGTGTTATGTCAAGCTTCTACTTACTCATTTGGGTTTTGAGTTGCCATCTATAAACAAGGTTATGAGTTGTTTATCATTTATATCATTTGCAATCTTATTAATGATTCCACATCTAAATTGTTTCAAGATCAAAGGGGGCTTGGGCATGGTTTTCCTATTTTTCCACCACTCTTTCTATTGGTCATTGATGATGTCTTGTTTTTTAGTGATGGAACCTGTAGAGATATGGTTGTTATTGAGGAGGCATTGAGCTTGTTTTAGAAGTTAATGAGAATGATGGTAAATGATCAGAAATATTTACTATCCCCAAATTGTATAACCAGGGACAAAATTATTTTCCCATTCCATACCTTGGACTTTGAAGCTAACCTAGAGTATTTATGGTTATTTCTAAAACCAAATGATTACTGGAAAACCAATTGGAAGTGTCGTATTTCAAATACAGTGAAAAGAATCAAATCCTAGTGCTTTAGATGGCTGTCTAAAGTAGGTATATTAGTTCTAATCAAGTTAGTTTTAGAATCCATTATGGTGTTTTGGATATCCCTTCCTGAATTCTAGCTAGGGTTTCTAAGTTCCATCTATAAGATATTGAACTTAATTTGGGGTCAATTCAATATTTGACAGATATGATGTAATTAATTTTTTGACTAAAGCTAATTGTTTGTTTTTGTGTCCCTCACATTTTAAAATACTCTCTGAATTTACAATCCAGATATATGTGGGCATTTTAACTAAAACTAATATGTATAATCTATGTTTTCTTATTTCTTGTTAGCACAATTATCATAGTCATAACAATAACTGCATGATAAAGATTCAACTCTCTTTTGATATATTTATTTAATTGGATGTTGATTATGATATCTCCTAACTTGATGTCCATGTGTAAATAGATTATATTTTTTTTTCCATTTTGGATGTTTAATTTTGCAAGACATGTGAAGAACTTATTTATTAGTAGTTCATTGCTATAATGAATAATTTTAAATTGTATTTAAGATGTTAATAATAAATGAATAGGTCTGGAAAATTAATGTTGGAGTACACTTGGGTGAAAGAGATGAGCATGCAAATTGATGATGTATATTAATTACCAAGTATTAAGTCCTAGGCATCTAATATGAACAATTAGATCAATTGTGAATTAAGAAATAGGCCAATTTATTACTTCCCTGAAAGACAGGACACTATCTTTGGGAGTGGGAAGAAAAAGGTCATAAATGATCTATTAACTACCTTCTACGTGTTGGTGAGGTGGAAGTAGTCACCAACTACCAAAAGAGTGGTAGTTGGGTAAGATCTTTTACTTTGGTCTTGTTGTTAGGGAGAAATCACATAGGCTTAGAGAGTTGGTGAGGAGCAAGTGAAAAGGAAAAAAAAAAATAAACAAATTGTAGGTGTGTGATCAGGGGATACATTTCAGAAGAAGTATGATGGGCGGGAGGAGTCGAGTACTCTAATATTAATTTTCTAGACAATTATATCAATTCGTTGTCCTTACCTACTTTCTTTCTAAGAAAAGTAAAATAAATAGTTGTGTTTATGTTTATAATTCTATGTAATTTATTTTAAATATGGAATGTTAGAAATTATGATGGAAAGAGTATTTTATAACAATTGTTCTTTGTTTTATCAATGCCAAAGGACTATGAAAAAGTAGAAGAAGAGAAATCTTTCTAAGATGCCTAGAGAGATTACATTAGGATCAGAGACAGGGTGAGTGTATTGAGAAAGAGAGAGAGAAGGGGAAGATATAGAGATGGAGAGGAAGAGGGAGGGATAGATAGTTAGATAGATATGTAAAGAGAGAGTGTGTATGCAGGCTCATATAGAGAGATAAAGAAGGAGAGACAGAGGGAGATAGAGATATAGATGGAGGGGGAAAGAGGGAAGAAGAGAGAGACAAATAAAGGGAGGGAGGAAGATATATATATATATATATATATATATATATATATATATATATCAAGAGAGAGAGATGTGTTTAGGGGGTTGAGATAGAGAGACAAATAAGGAGAGATGGAGGGAGGTATAGATATATATGGAAAAGGGGGAGAGGGAAGAAGAGAAAGGTAGAGAAAGGGAGGGAGAGGTGGAGAGAGAGAGAGACAGGGGAGAAAGGGAGGGGGGGAGAGAGAAGGAGAGAGGGAGGGAGATAGACACATAATGGAAGGTGGAGAGAGAGGGAAGAAGAAAGAGACACACAGAGACAAATACACGAATAGAAGTTAGATCTAGGAAGTCATGAATATTTTGGTTTTTCACTATAATAATGTATTGATTTTAGTGTATTTTTTTATTTCTAATCCTATTTGACCACTTGCATTATATGCATTGATTTCAGTGTAGATGCCGATTTCTAGTCCTATTTAATACCTTACACTAATGCATTAATTTTAGTGTAGATGTTGATTTCTACTCCTATTTGATTGCTTGCACTAGATACATTGGTTTCAATGTAGATATTGATTTCTAATCATATTTGATCGCTTTCACTAGATGCTTTGATTTTAGTGTAGATGTCAATCGCTAATCCTATTTAATGCCTTATACTAGATGCATTGATTTCACTATAGATGTTGATTTCTACTCATATTTGATTGTTTGCACTTGATGCATTTGTTTTAGTGTAGATAGTAATTTATAATCCTATATGATCGCTTGCATTAGATGCATTGATTTCAGTGTAGATATTGATTTCTAATCATTTTTAATACCTTACACTAAATGCATTGATTTTAGTGTAGATGTTGATTTCTACTCCTATCTGATTTCTTGCACTAGATCTAACATCTCACATCTACAACCTAGTTTAGGGTGGATGGGTGAGCGTTAGATGTGTGGGCGTTAGATTTGAGATGTTAGATGTGTGAGTGTTAGATGGGTGAGCGTTAGGTGTGAGATGTTAGATGTTAGATGTGAGATGTGAGATGTGAGATACTTTTAAAATCAAGTGTTTTTTTATTGTAACTTTGATTTTTATTAATAAAATTACGAACATTGTTTTAGACAAAAGAAAGTATAATATACATATCACATTAAAATATATAACATAGAAATATTACTTATAAATTAACATCTATTTTACCATATAAATAATATTTTTAATTATGAATATTTACCATGGATATTATTAACTTCTAAATAGGTTTTCTTACAATACCATGGGCCAAGACCCAGAAGAGAAAGATAGAGAGAGGGAGGGAGAGAGGGAGAGTAGGGAAGAAAATCATAATACCATGGGCTAATATCATGGTTTATTAATACCATGGGTCATATGTGCTTTTGATTATTATGTTATGGATCTATGCTTTTAATTATTTTGTTACAATACCATGGGCCAATATCATGGCTTATAAATACCACATGCCCAAAAACCACAACTTATTTTAAATTCAAAATATTTTACAAATACTTTATTTTAATTTAATTTTATAACATTTTTTAATTAAATCTAAAAGCAAAAACGTTATAATTACTTTTGAGATATATCTAAACCCCCATCCTCACGAGTACTAAAAATATTCCCATAGAGATTAAATCGAGGATAGATGCATTTTAACCAAGGATCTAAGCAAAGAGAGAAAACAAAGTGATTAACAATGATAGAAGAAAGATAATGCATGATTCTTTTAAGTTTTTTATTATTGTATTTTCTTTGACATGATTGATCCAAAATATAGGTTTAATATTTTACAACCAATAATATTTTTTTTGTATTTAGATACTTTCTTAAATACAATAAAATGGGATCATATTTAAGAGAGAGAGAGTGATATGAAGGGGGAATAGAGTGGGGGAGAGAGACATTGAGGTGGGAGAGACAGGGAGAGAGAGGAAGGAAGAGAGAGGAGGGTGGACAGAGAAGGAGAGAGGGAGGGAGAGAGAGATGGATTTGGAGGGGGAAAGAGAGGGAGGAAAGAACAAAGACATTGAGAGATAGAGATGGAGAGAGAGAGAGGGTGTGAAAAGGGAGATATGAAGATGGAATGAGGGAGAGATGAGATGAGGGAAGGGAGGGAAAAGGAGATGATATAGATAGGGAAAGAAGGGTAAGAGAGAGATAGGGAGAGATAGATATGGAGGGGGGAGAGGAGGAGAGCTAGAGGGGGAGAGCGAGAAGGGGAGAGAGAGAGAGATAGTGACAGAGTTGGAGGGTGGATATAGAGTGTGTGTGATGGGGGGAGGAGACAAAGGGAGGTGCGAGAGAAAGGGAGAGAGAGGAAGGAAGAGAGAGGGGACTTGAGAGAGAAGAGAGAGAGAGGGGGAGAGAGAGATGGAGTTGGAAGGGGGAAAGAGAGGGAGGGAAGAACAAATACATTGAGAGATAGAGGTGGAGAGAGAGAGGGAGTGATAAGGAGAGATGAAGATGGAATGAGGGAGAGAGGAGACGAGGGTAGGGAGAGAAAAGGAGAGGATATAGATAGGGAAAGAAGGGTAAGAGAGAGAGAGAGGCATCCATCGATATGGAGGGGGGAGAGAGGGGGAGAGCGAGAAGGAGAGAGAGAGGGAGATAGTGATTGAGTTGGAGGGTTGAGTGAGAGTGTGTGTGATAGTGGGAGAGACAAAGGGAGGTGGGAGATAAAGGGACCGAAAGGAAGGAAAATTGATAGGACTTGAGAGAGAGGAGAGAGATGGAGTATAAGGGGAAGAAATAAATAGGGAGAGAAAGGTGGAGAGGGAGTGATAATGGATAGATGGCGAGATGATGAGGGAGAGAGGAGAGCAAGAGGGAAGAGAGAGAGAGGGGGGGGCAAATAAGGGTAAGGGGTAGAGAGAGAGGAGGGGAGAGAGGGAGGGAGAGGAAAAGGAAGGGAGAGAGATATAGATACATGTTAAGAGAGTGTGTATGTTTTGGGGGTGAGAAGGAGAGACAAGGGGAGATAGAGATATAGATGGAGGGTGGAGAGAGAGTAGAAGGGATAGGTAAAGAGAGGGAGGGAGGAAGACATAAATATATGGAGAGAGAAGGGGAGAGAGAGAGAGAGAGCGAGAGAGAGAGAGGGGGGAGAAAGATAGAAGGAGAGGAATAGGGAGGGAGAGAGAGGGGGATAGGAAGAGGGAGGGAGAGAGAGAGAGAGAGTGATACATAGATATGGAGAGAGAGTGTGTATGATTGGGGTATGAGATAGAGATATAGATGGAAGGGGTAGAGAGAGAGAGACAGAGATGTGGAAGAGATAGAGAGGGAGAGGAAGTGCAATCGATCAAATAGGAGAGGAGAAGAGATAGATAGGGAGAGGTGGGACTTGATTTGTAATCCTATTTGATTGCTTGCACTAGATGCATTGATTTAAGTGTAGATGTCAATTTCTAATCCTATTTGATACCTTACACTAGATGAATTGATTTCAGTGTAGATATTGATTTCTACTCATATTTGATTTCTTGCACTAAATGCATTGGTTTCAATGTAGATATTGATTTCTAATCATATTTGATTGTTTGCACCAAATGCATTGATTTTAGCGTCACAGTCGATTTCTATTCCTATTTAATACCTTATACTAGATGCATTGATTTCAGTGTAGATGTTGATTTCTACTCCTATTTGATTGCTTGCATTGGATGCATTAGTTTTAGTGCAGATATTGATTTATAATCCTATATGATCGCTTGCACTAGATGCATTCATTTCAATGTAGATATCAATTTCTAATCCTAATTAATACCTTGTAACTCTACATGCATTGATTTCAGTGTAAATGTTGATTTCTACTCCTATTTGATTGCTTGCATTGGACACATTGGTTTTAATGTAGATATTGATTTCTAATCCTGTTTTATTGCTTGCACTAGATGCATTGATTTTAGTGTAAATGTTTATTTCTAATCCTATTTGATTGTTTGCACTTAGATACATTGATTTCATTGTAGATGTTGATTTCTGATTTGATGCAACTAGATGTATGATGCACATTAATTCCAAAGTAATTAGATTAATAATGTGCATTGATTTCAGTGTAAGCACATCTTTGTACCCTCCATCTATATCTCGATCTCCCATTGTCTCTCCTTTATCTCTTTATCTCATCCCCCAAACATACACGCTCTCTCTCCATAGCTATCTATCTCTCTCTCTCTGCCCCTCCCTTTTCCACTCCCTCTTTCTCTTCCCCTTCTCTCTCTCTCTCCAACACTTCTCTCTTCATCTCTATAACTCTTCCTCCCTCCATGTATTTGTCTCTCTCTTCTTCGCTCTCTCCCCCCTCCATCTATATCTCTACTCTCACCCCAAAAACATACAAACTCTCTCTCAGTGTGCGCACATAAACATTATTCATGACATGAAATGACTTATTTATTACAGTAATTCAACCATAAATACAATACTTTAATTTTCATCCTAAATAAAAAATTTCACTTACCCGAAATGTCTTCTTCTTAAAACTGCAAAGTATTTGTAATTGGCTACATTCTTATTATTCCCATTTTCCATCATTCAACATTGGTAATCACTTTACATTCAAACACGATAATAGAAAATAACTAATAGGTGTGACAATAAGAATAGTAGAAGAAAATAGTTTTAGATTGATCGCAATGAAGATTGTTTGTAATTAATTATATTCTTCGTTAGATTTTAAGCTTTTGTGGCCTTCTTTTGGAAAAATATGGTTCGGATTATCCACAATATTATATACATCTTCTCGATATTTCGAATCCCAAAGGAGATCCATCTTCAAGATAAAAAGTGATTGATTGAAAGAATAATTAAACAAAAAAAATAAGATGAATAAATAATGAACGAACAAAAATATTAAAAAGTTGACTAACTCCTAAAAAATATAAAATAAAAATTAAACCTAAATTATATATATATATATATATATATATATATATATATATATAGATTAATTATTAATACAACTAATTAATTGCTAATCAATGTTTAAATGATAAATCAAACTTAGGTTCTGATTAAATGGGAGAATTTTCTTCTGGGAGGATGGTGATGACAGAGTTGGCGCGACCATGCCCTGACTCGAGGTAGGCCCTCCATAGTGCACCTGGGTCCAAGCCGCAGTTGTGGTCTATTTTCCCTGCAGCTCCTAGTCTGTAACCGGTCGGCGACCTCCGTTCTTTCGCTTCCTGCTTACCTCCCGAATTGGTGACTGAACTATTGTTTTCGGTTTCGCGCTGTAGGTTTTGGTCTCTGCTTGTGTCGGTTACTCCAGATTACGGCGGCCGCTGGCGTAACCCCGGGTCATCAATGGAGAACGACCTTATAGATTATTTGGAGGACCCCCTTGAGGGCATCTCCATTTTCGGCAGGCAGTCTAGTTCCGAGGCATATTTCTCGTTCAGCAAGGAACTCACCGAGGTTATCGCTCCACTTCCGTCGCTCACGAGACAGCCTACCGCCGTTATTGACCTCTTGGAAGTACCTGTTACTTGGTCGGCATCCACTGTGCCCCCCATGACGTCGATTCCCCATTATTTTGGCTCTAGAATAGCTAGCTCTTAAAAAGCGGCTGGATCATCTGGCATATCCTCCCTCCATCCTTCGGCGGCCTCTCATTTCCCATCTCAGTCCCCGCATAGAGAAGCTCCACCCTATTATCCTCACACTACCCTGGCCTTGGAGTCTGTACAACCCTCTAGTAGCTATACAAACGTCCCTCCTTTCCCGGACACCTTCCCTATCGGCCCTGCTCCGTTATCTCTAAACACTAACCCTAACCCTACCTCTTTCAACCCTAATCTTGAAGAAACCCTTGAGGAGGTAGAGGAAGTGGAGCCTTCTCTCGGGAAGAAGCAGAGGTGTGTCAAACCTAGGACACAGGAAGTATTCATCGATTGGGAAGAAGAATTTTAGTGGCAAGACACCATGGATATGGCGTTGACGGTCCTGGTTGGCAGGAACTACACTGTAGAGAGACTTAAGCAGTGGGTTGTGGAAATTTGGGGCCATCACCTGGCTGATCTTCCTATTGTACAAAATTTTGTCCGTGGATGGTTTGCCCTGTGTTTCGTGCGAGCAAAACACACCAACTGGGTATTATCCTCCTTCTAGCACATCGAACAGGACCCGGTTATGTTTAGGAGATGAAGTCTGCTATTTGATCCCAACAGAGAACAACTTGGGGCAGGGCCCATATGGGTTTGCCTCCCTAGTTTTCCTCTCCATTTTTGGACTGAGGATATCTTTAGAAGAATTGGAAACTCTTTGGGTACATACCTAGACTACGATAGATCCTATCTCTCTACAGGGGTCATGGCATATGCAAGATTTCTGGTTCACCTAGACATTAGAGGTGGTTTACAAGAAAAAGTCACTCTTCGTTGGAGGAACTATAACCAATCCAGATTCTGGACTATGAGGGGGTCCCCTTTCGTTGCAGGCGTTGCCACAAGGTTGGACACCTTATAAGGACTGACCTCTCCTCGTGAAATCAAAGATGGGCAACAAAGGGAAGACCTCATCAGCGGGGGGAGCTAAGACACAGGCGGACACTCTGATGGGGCCGATAAGATGGACATTGGTGCAGACAGATCTAAGCTTGCCTCGATGACACCGAAGAAGCACAGGAAAGAACCTCTTCGGCCACCTTCACCTCCACTGACTAGGTCTAAGGTGGCCAATGGAGTTGCACTATCTTCGGGTATGTCCAATCCTATCCCTTGCTCTACTTCCATCAATTATTCATCTGTGCATAAGGATGACAAGCCTCATCCCTGTCAAAGCCACCTGGTCTTCCCCCTCAATTCTCAAGTACTCGTTCCCTCTCAGATTGCCCCCACAACCTTAATGGAGACATCAAAGGAATCAATCCCTAGATCTGACCCCGCTCCCCATCGATATCATCTCCGATCGCATACTCAATCACCAATGTCGGATGCTATTGGCATTGGACTTATCCCTTTCTCCTCCACTCTAAATCTCCCCCGAGGCAGACCCTCCTCCCTGTCAAAAGCTAAACAGAAGGAAAGTATTGAGGTGGCCTCCGGAAAACAGCTTTCACTCGATATGGTCCTTAGAGCAAAAAGCCCTCTTCAGGAGTCTCCCCCATGAATGTTCTCTCCTTCAATTGTAGAGGGATTGCTAGTCCCGAGAAAAACTAGTGTTGAGGGGACTTCTCCAAAAGGATCTGATTGAGTTGGTCTTCCTACAGGAAACATTGGGTGCGGCTGTTATCATTTCCCCTCTAATGGAATCTATGCTCCCAAGATGGAATTTCCAAGCTATTAATGTAAATGGCCGCTCGGGGGGTATTGCATATAACCCTCGTACAGTTAATATATTAGGCATTCGAGGGGGTATAGGGTTCATAGGAGCGGACATATACTCTACAGAGCTAGGAACTGAGATTATAATGATAAACATATATGGGCCCTGCCATCATAGAGAGAACTTCTAGGAAAGGATCTTGGCAGCCAACATATTTCAATCCGATAATATCATTTTAGGTGGAGACATAAATTTCTTCCTAGGCTACTCAGATTCTTGGGGTCACCATGCTTAAGACAACCCCTTAGCGGGTTTCTTTGAGCAGCTCCTTGATTTATACAATCTCATTGATATCTTATCTTCCAAACTAGCCCCAACCTGGAGGAACAAAAGAAGCGGGGAGGATAGCCTTGCCAGGAGACTGGATCGATTCCTTATCAAGGAACAATTTCTAGAGCAGGGTTTCACTTATCGCCAGTGGGTGGGATCCGACAGACTCTCAGACCACCTGCTAATTTACCTTGAAATCCAAGGCAATACGGGCAAACCTCGAGCACCTTTAAAATTCAACTCTACATGGTTGAAAGGTAACTCCTACATCCGCCTTGTCTCTGACTTTTGGAAGGCTCATCCACCGACAAGAAGAGGGAACATCACTAAAGGGTTCGTGGCCAACCTGAAGGAATTGAAGAAGCTATCCAAGATTTGGGCACACAACAAGAGTTGTGCTGAAAAGCATCTGTTAAATGAGATCGAACTAGAGATAACCAATCTAGAGGACAATAGTGGAGGCACCTTCCCTTCAAATGAGCTCAAGGACAAGCTCACTGAATTAACAGTCAAAAGAGGAAACATTCTCAAGGAGAGGGAGGAAACCTGGAGATTGTGGAGCAAAGCTATTCGGCTAAAGGAAGGAGATGATAATTCCACAAATTTGCTAATGGAAGGAAGGTCATTAATTCCATATGGAAACTGACAAATGAGCAAGGAGCTAGGGTAGATACCTTCCCTCACTTGGCCTCCCTTGCCACCTCTCACTTCAAATAGGTCTATCAACCCCCCTAATGCTACCCTAGCAGAGGTCATTGGAGTAGCACAATTGTTCCCTCGGTTCATTGAACATTAGGATGTGGTGGAGCTCAGTAGAGAAGTCACTTTAGGGGAGCTAGAGGCCACTCTGAAATGGTTTAAGAAGGACAAGATCCCTGGTCCAGATTGGTGGTCTGTAGACTTATACCTGGCTTTTTTTTACATTTTCGGACATGATCTGCTCAAGTTCATCGAGGAATACAGGAATACTGGACATATGCATGGGGATATAAACTCCACCTTCATCACCCTCATCCCCAAATCAAACAATCCATCATCCTTCAATGATTTTTGACCCATCTCCTTATGCAACTGCCTATACAAAATCATATCCAAAATCATTGCAAATCGCCTCCGCCCCATCCTATCCAACCACATATCATCCGAACAATTTGCCTTCCTACAGGATCGTCAGATTCATGAAGCCATAGCCATAGCTCAAGAAGTATTGCACTCCATTCAGACCAGGAAGATCAAAGGTATGATCCTCAAAGATGATCTCTCAAAAGCCTTCGATAGGGTAAGCTGGCTCTATCTCAGAATGCTTCTTACCCATTTAGGATTTCCTGTGGGAGTCATTAATTGGATCATGTGTTGCATTACCAATATATCCTTTAGTGTACTGATAAAGTGGGTTGCATCTCCCTTCTTTGGCTTTGAAAGAGGTCTCAGACAGGGGTGCCCACTATCTCCTCTACTCTTTCTCCTAGTCATGGAAGGACTAAGCAGACTGATCAAGGACATGCACCATAGAGGTAGACTCTCGGGAATCAGGATTTCGAATGGATGTACTATAACACACCTCCTTTTCGTGGACGATGTACTAATGTTCCTAAATGGAGGGATAGGCGACCTCACCACCATCTAGCACACCATCAATCTTTTCAAAAATGCTACAGGCATGATCATTAATAACTCTAAGTCCACCATAATGGTATCAGAATGCTCCCCCCACGAGATACACTTTGCGATACAAAGGTTCCCTTTCACCCTGACCCAGATAGATGGAGGCCTTCGGTATCTGGGATACAGACTGAAACCGCTTGGATATAAAATTGTGGACTAGATATGGTTGATCTCCAAGCTTGAGAAAAGACTCAATATATGGTATCATAAGCATCTCTCCAGAGTCGAAAGATTGGTGCTCATCAAAGTGGTTCTGGAGGCCACCCCTGTATATTGGATGTCCCTCGCATGGATCCCAAGAGGCATTCTCAACCGAATACAAAACCTCTGTTGCAGATTCCTATGGAAAGGCAAACAAATAGGAAGGATATATGCATGGGCAAGATGGGATCTTCTGTCTATCCCTAAGAAATGGGGTGGGTGGGGTATAAAGAAATTGGGGGATTTCTCCTCAGCACTGGCGGCCAAGCTAGGGTGGAAATTAGTCACCACCAACAGTCTCTAGACCAAAATTGCAGTCGCTAAATATATTGCACCATTAAGGCCGTTGGACTGGCTGAGACAAACAAGCTGGAACAAAACTGGGGTCTCAAATATATGGAAAGTGGTTCTGAACTCAATGCCTCTTATTCGGGACGACCTAACTTGGAGAATATCTGATGGGACATCCATCCGAATAGGTCGTGACCCTTGGATAGGATGTGGGAATGCACACCAGCTACCTGAAGGCTTACTCTAGAACCTTAATGAGAAAGGAATCACACACATAGTGCACATTGTAGACCAAGAGAGATCAACCTTCCTGCACCAAGCTTGGAAGACAACCCATAGCTTTCTCCTTCATTTACAGTGGCACCAAGCTTGGAGTACTTTCACTACAGCTCTCACAGAATCTCACATTCGACTAAGAGAAGGGGAAGATGAGATCACATGGGCCATCACAAAAAATGGTTGGTACTCCCCAAAAGAGGGGTATCTACAACTGGCCAATTGACACAAGCCACAACACATAGAAACATGGTGGAAAGGAATGTGGAAGCTCAAAGCACCCCCCCGAACAAGATTACTCATGTGGTCCATACTGAAGAATAAGGTGCTGATGGGAGATAACTTGAATAGAAGAGGGTTATATGGACCTTACTGGTGTTGCCTCTGTAAGGACAGCATTGAATCTTCGGATCATCTCTTCCTCTCCTATCCCATCACAACTGATCTTTGGAACTCCATTCTATCTCACAAACTCTCATCCATCAATTGGAGGGGTCAGACCACCAAGGAGGTATGGGCAAATTGGTGATTAACTGTAACACCACCCAAAGCTAGGAACGTCCCCCTACTCATTAGTTGGGAAATATGGATAGCCAGGAACCACACTATCTTTCAGGACACCGCCCCCCAATGGCCATCCATCATAGCCAGAATCATAGTCGACTACAGTTCATTACCTGAGGATGAGGCCACCCCTCCACCCAAAACAGTCATCCCCGAGTCCATTGATCACTCACAACCCTGGGCATATTTTGATGGATCGGCACAAGAAACAAGATGTGGAGGTGGATCTATACTACATATTTCAGATACACATTTCTATCATATTCAAATGGGACTTGGAAATGGCACAAACAACTTTGCTGAACTCATCACTGCCAAATACCTCATTCAATTTGCAATTGAAAAAGACTGTCATAATCAACAAGTTTTTGGTGACTCGAAAATTGTCTGCAACTAGATTAATAAAACATCAACATGCCATGCATTCACATTGCGACATATATTGTATGAGGTGCATAGATACATCACCTATTTTGAAATTTTTTCTTGTCACCATATTTATAGGGAACGGAATTCCATCGCTGACAAACTTTCCAAAATGGCAGCGATCAGGCCATGCAACATCTGGATGATCCAGGAGCAGCAAGGAGGTGAATAGTTCCAGTACTACCACCATCCATATATGGACCAGGCAAATCAAGCTCAACTGGAGCCTAAAATCATTTGATAAATGATTTTTTTATTTCTGTTTATATTTACTATGTTTATACATAATTAGCACATGCCCTCAGGAGTACTCTCCCTGTAGAGTAAAAGATTTTGAAATTTATTTATACAGCACTATTTAAAGACTGTCTCCCTGCGTGGAGAACATATTTTTGGTTCTTAAATTTTTGGACTGGCACACAGCCACTATATTTTGCATATGCGCATAGCATCTACAGCATGTAATTTTCCTATTAATGAAAATTACGATTTTTCCGAGGGGGGTGGAATTAATTAATTATTAATAATAAACTATATATATATATATATATATATATAATTAATCAACTTAGTTATTTATTTATGAGTAAGTATTTATTTATTTGTAATAAATAAATAAATTATTATTATTGTGAATAAATAATAATTATTAATTAATTTTACTTTTATTCATTATTAATAATTATTTATTTTTATTCCTTATTAATAATTATTTATTAATTCACTTATTAATAATAATTCATTATTTAATTAATTCATTAATAAAATCAAATAAATAAATAACTAAGTAATGAATTAATTAATTAAAATCAAAAGCTAAAGAAAAATTTATATATAATGATAATGATGTCAGTTAAATTTTTTATATCTTTTATGGAATTCAAGATTAGGAGAGAGAGTTATATCTGGGATACTATACTTCAGAAGCAGATCTTGAAGAGTTGATATGTCTGATCAGGGGAAGCCAATTTCCACTAATCTCATTCCCACCATCCCTATTGAGGTTGTGTGGATATTTCATAATCTCAAGTGCTTCTCTGATTTTTCTCTTTTGATAATGTTCTTCTCTAGTGATAATTTTGGCATTTTCTAAACAAACATGATGCTTGGTCTTCAAGGAGTGTTCTGCAAGGGCTGAAGTGTGCAATCTCCCATTCTTAATATCTGCTTCATGCTCTTTTAGTCTTGTTTTTAAAGAGCGCCCTATCTCTCCAATATAACTTCTACCGCAAGAACAATCAATCTTATAAACTCCCTTAAGTTGTTGTTGATCGATGTTATCCTTGACAGACCTCATTCTTTGCTTAATCATTCCACATGTTGTAAACTGAGTGAATATGTCCTTCTTTCCTAAAATCTTAGTGATCTTATCTGTAACTCCTTGAATGAATGGAAGGTAAACTTTTCCACAATTTTCTTGAGGGCCCTTGGAGAGGACCTTTCCTTCAGCTCTCTTTATATCTTTCTTAATATCCTTATCCTTGTATCCTATATCCTTAAATATAGAGGTTAAGTGATCAATTTCTTCATTAAGGTGATCAGAGTCAGATATTCTAAGGGCCCTAATAGCAAGAGTGTTAAGGAAACCAAATTTTTGGGATGAATGATGGTAGGAATCAGCATGAAGATAACTTTCAGTATGGGCTTTCTTCCTAAAGACTTGATGTCCCAAAGTACCATCCTCCTTTTTGATAACAAGGATATCTAAAAAAGGAACTCTATTGTTTTCTTCAAGCTCCATAATAAACTTAATTTTTGATGAGATAGAGTTAAGATGAATGAAAAAATTCTCAAGATCACCCCTACCATGAGTCCATTTTAAGTTGGTGTCATTAAAAAATCTCTTCCACCATGCTAGTTTCAAAGCATACGAGTCAAGGGATTTTCTCTCAAAATAATCCATGTATAAATTGGTGACAATTGGTGAGAGAGGGGATCCCATTGCAACTCCTGGTATCTGCTCATAATAACTTCCTTGGAAACTAAAAAAAGTGGAACGCAAATAGATCTCCACAAGCTTAGTTGTTTTTGGATAAATAACTTCTTTTATAACATGAACAACCTCATCCAAGGGAATCTTGGTAAATAGGGATACTACGTCAAAACTCACCAGAATGTCATCTTTATCAACCCTCTCATTTTTGATAAGTTTTACAAAATCATTAGTCTTTTATAAAAGAATCTATGTTTCCAACAAGAGGCTTAAGGATCTTAGCAACATATTTAGCTAATTCATAGGTGGGGGATCAAATGGTATTGGCTATTAGTCTAAGAGGGGCCCCTTCTTTGTGTATTTTTGGCAACCCATAAATTCTAGGCATAACTTCACAGAAAGGAATTAACTTATTTTTTATTTTATCATCAAGATTGGACTCCAAGATTGCCTTCTTGACCTCTTTTATAACCTTGGGTATGGAGCTGGAGTTAAGTCTCCTATAACTACTGCAATTAAGATTCTCATTCATTTTATGAATGTAATCATCTTTATCCAAAACAACAGCCACTCCTCCTTTATCTGCCTTAAGAACCACAATCTTGTCATTATTGCAAGGGACTTAAGAGAAACCTGCTCATCCTTACTTAAATTACTCCTTGGGGGCTTGGCTTTCCTCATTATAAGGGAACATTCATTCATTTTATGAATGTAATCATCTTTATCCAAAACAACAGCCACTCCTCCTTTATTTGCCTTAAGAACCACAATCTTATCATTATTACAAAGGGACTTAAGAGAAACCTGCTCATCCTTACTTAAATTACTCCTTGGGGGCTTGGCTTTCCTCATTATAAGGGAACATTCATGTCTTAATACTTCTTTATCCTCTAAGGAGAGGCCTTGAGTCCCATTCTCATTGTTACAAATGATGCTTTCAAATGGAATGCAATTAGGAGTAACCGCAAATCCCAAACCTTTGCTAAGAATATTAACTCTATTCTTATTATTCACATTTTCTATCATTCAACATTGTTACATTGTCACTTTGCACTTAAATTTTTCGTTTCATCATTTTTCATCATTCAAGTTACTAACAATCTCTCTCATCTCAACAAACTAAGGTAACTAAGCAAAGTTAATGTTAAATTGACCAAATTAATATTAGACATATTTATCATATTTAAAATGATCAAAATAATTATATGTTCAACAAATTGTGTATGACTGCACACGACTGAAACCATCATATATCAATCTTAATCACAGATCGATCAAGCACTGAAAGGGATCAAATATCTCAAGGTGCATACCTTTCCTCAAGTTTTGCACTCAAAAAAGAAGTTTTCACCTCGAGAGATTTGATCCCTCTTGACGCTTGATAGATCCGGTGTTAAGATGATCTAGGTTGGTATAATATATATAATATTATAAAGAACCGGGATAGATGCATCTTAACGAAGGATCCAAGCTAAGAGAGAAATCAAAGTGACTAACAGTGCTAAAGCAAAGATAGTACATGATTCTTTTAATTTTTTTATTATTGCATTTTCTTTGACACCATTGATCCAAAATATAGGTTTAATATTTTACAACCAATTATGTTTTTTTTAATTTAGATACTTTCTTAAATACAATACAATGGGATCAAATTTAAGAGGTGGGGGGGGTGGAATAAAGTGGGGGGGTGGATAAAGTGGGGGAGAGAGGAAGGAAGAGAGAGGGGGGTAGCAGAGAAGGAAAGAGGGAGGGAGAGAGAGATGGATTTGGAGGAGGAAAGAAAAAGAGGGAAGAACAAAGACATTGAGAGAGAGAAGGAGAGAGGGAGGGAAATAATGACAAAGTTTGAGAGTGGAAAGAGAGAAGGAAAGAGGGAGGGAGATAGTGACAGAGTTTGAGGATGAAGAGAGAGTGTGTAATGGGGGGAGAGACATAGGGAGTTGGGAGATAAATGGAGAGAGAAGAAGAAAGAGAGAGAGGACTTGAGAGATAGAGATGGAGTTGGAGGGACAGAGAAAGACATAGAGAGAGAAAGGTGGCCAATAGGAACTAATACTAATAAGAAAGATGGAAAAACTAATAGGTGTGACAATAAGAACGACAAAAGAAAATAATTTGAGATTGATCACAATGAAGATTTTTTGTAATTGACTACATTCTTATTATTCACATTTTCTATCATTAAACAATGTTACATTATCACTTTGCATTCAAAATTTTATTTCATAGTTTTTCATCATTCAAGTTACTAACAACCTCTCATCTCAACAAATTGAGGTAACTAAGCAAATTTAAAATCAAATTGACCAAATAAATATTAGAAATATTTAGCATATTTAAAATGATATAAATAATTAGATGTTCAACAAACATTGTATGACCATGCAAACGAGCCTAGATCCATCTTATCCTCGTATCTATCAAGCGTCGAGAGGGATCAAATCCCTTGAGGTACAAACCTTTCCTCAATTTTTGTACTCAAAAAAGAGGTTCGCACTTTGAGAGATTTGATCTCTTTCGGCACTTGATAGATCTGAGGTTAAGATGAATCTAGGCTAGTATAAACTATATATGACATATGTGTCACCTCTTTTTAACACATTGAAATAGATAAGCAGAGTGATTCCAGAGTGTGTGATTGTTTCTAGATGACTATTATTTTATGCTCTTGTAATTGTTATTTTATGTTTTTGACTTATAGATTTAATGAGAGTTTTAACTCTATTAAATTCACATAATGTTTTGTTTTAATAATTGTAATAATCATTTGATAAACCACTAGATTTTCTATGTGTGTATTTGTTAATAAAGAAGTGATGAGAAAGAGTTTTTTTTAAGACTTCAAAAGGAAATTTTAAATATTTTTATGAAAACTTTAGGTAAAATATGGAAAAAGGTGTAAGAATGAAGAATTGAACAACTTCAAGTGGTTCAATAGACTTTTTGTTTTTAAGCCTTGTTACATGATAGGATTGTGCAATGTAATTTCTTTTTTAAATATAAAATTTTACACCTTTAGAGATTTAATCCATATTGGTCCTTGATAGATTTGTGGTTAATAATGTCTCTCTCTCTATTATGTGTATTTTTTCATTATTTAGATTAATTCGACGATTTGAAAATACCATTGGACCCTTGGAACTTATAAATTATACAATCCTAATAATTTTTTGTTGAATTTAAAACAAACTTGATTAAAAATATATATATCTAAAACAAGCCCACACTGTAGAATACTAAGACTACATGAAACACTAATATATACATAGGTGAAATTAACATATTTTAATTAATCCTGAATTATTGATGGGAGAATGTAGCTCTGTGGTTTCTTCTAGCCTCTATTGTTGTGGCATTTTTAATAACCGGAGGTCTGAAGTTAGATTAGGGTTTGGATCATTCTAAGAATTATGGGTGAAGAGTTGGAGAGTCCCACCCATTAGATAGAGGATATGGTGGACTACTCGAAGGATCCATGATATTTGGATTTAATTTTCACTACCTGGGCATGAGTGTTTGATGAGGTGGCAGTTTGGTAGACAGATGACATGAAAGGGATTGGTGATATGGCAGTGCATCATATCTTAGAGGAGGTCTACTCAAATGTTGAGAAGGAGTCTCACCTAGGGTTAGTAAAAGAAGGAACCCTGGTTTTGCAGGATTTGGAATCCTCACTTAAGAATAAGAATGTGGAAATGGAGGGTCTACAAACCCTAAAGGGAAATGATGTTGATGAGTATCTAAGCTCACCTCTAAACATTGAAGTCATAGATGTTCAGTTGGAACCCCCACATGGTGTCAAATTGGAGTGTCAAGTAGCCAATGATGGAACAAGAAAAGAGTTTTGGGTTTCTTCTAGGAATTAGGTCTAAATTAAGGGCGACCTTGTTATTGGGTTTGAATGAGGCAAGTAAGGTAAAATAACCCTAGTCAAATAGAAATATCTCGACATGCATAGGTGGTTCTAGGCCAGTCTAGAGGAGAGGAAAAAACCCTAGGGAGTTGGAAAACTCAGGGGAGGTTCCCAGTTCATCCAAAAAAGGAAAAATAGAAGGGTCTCAAATATGAAAGAGGTAGATAAAAAATTGTTTTAGGAGAATACGTGCCTTTGGACAAGGTCATTGATACGTCGGAGACTGTTGTTGTAGAACGAGCTAGAGGCCAAAAATTCTCACATAATTTCCTACAAAAGTGGGCAAAAAAAGCATGAAGTAGGGTGGTCAACAAAACCCCAAAGGTGAGTACCCTATCTCATGGGTAGCTTATGGTATAATTTCAGTTGGTAGAAGCAACTCTCAGGGTCCTTAGTAAGAATTGGAGTATCAAATCCACTCCAGTCATTCTGAAGAGGTGGCACCCGCTTTTCGATCCTAGTTGAGAAAATCTCGACTTGGTTCGGCTTTGGTCAAGAGCAGAAGAAAATCCATGCCTTGGATTCTTGTAAATCTGACCCCCAAGGAAGGTTTTTGCATGAGCTAAACATTAGCTTCAGAGGGTATTCACATTGTCAATAGTTGGATTATGAAGGTTATCCATTTATGTGTCATCTTTGTCATAATACATGGCTTGTCCTTAGAGAATGCCTAATCCATTATACGAGTAAGTTTGGTCACCGGGGAATGAGGAATGAGGTTGGGGTAGGAGGATCTTGGGAAAAATATGGGTGTAAGATAAAGGATTATTTTTCATATCTAATGGGTGAGGTCCTTACGATGAAGGAGCATAGGGTTGAGCAGGATGATGTAGATTTAATAAATAGATCATAGGATTTAACAAGACATCACAACTACTCAAAAAATGGATATAAAGGTACCCCAGATGGACCACAAAGGAGCTTCACCTTCTGCAGGTGCCAACCTCTCAGGTAATTTCTCTTCCTCACTTATGGTTAATAATTTAATTCATTCTATGGATTCACTTGATATGGATATTAGAACTACTCATGATATAGATGTGACGATGATCTCCTCCCCTCCACCCTTTGTATCTATGACTTCTTACCCTCTCCCCTCTTCTTCAAATCATATTCCTCCCCTAAAACCACAAACTCTAGGGATCTATCAAATCCTTTGGGTCTCCCTATGCCATATAACCTTGTCCCAAGAATGGAAAGGGGGATACCTTGGGATATGTTGAACGACTTGGAAAGCTCACTATAATTAATCTTGGTGATAAGTCGAGGGGAAGACAATCTTATATGACTAGGGAAAAACACAATGTCAATCAAGAAGTTGTAAATAGAAAATAGAAGTCACTTCTATGGGTTCTAAGAGCTTGGAAAACCATCAACCTTGTGATATCATGATTTGTCCCTAAAGGGGTTGGTGGATGAGTTCAAAGGGGGATAGACCTGATGCTGGGGGATGACATTTATTATATTGATTTGGGTAAGGAACTGAATATTTTAAATATATATGGCCCTTTCCGTGATAGAGTTTCTTTCTGGGATGGTTGATGTCTAGATCCTTCATGAGAGCGGGTAACCTAGTTATTGGTGGTACTTAAATTTCCCCTTGGGAGCATTAGAAGTTTGGGGTCTTTACGCATACGGATTCCTAAGCTAGGTATTTTATTCATTTTTTGGAGGCACGTAATCTTGGTTATGTGGATCTGAAAGAAAACTGACCTAGGTGGAGAAATCGACGATCAGGTGAAGCTAGGGTGGCTAGAAGGATTGATCGTTTCCTTATGGTGGAAGCACTCATAGAGAGGATCATTATGTTTCACCAATGAAATGGATAGGTGGGTAATACAATCATCATCCCATATTCCTTGAACTCATAGGGGATAAAAACAAGCCTAGAAGTCCCTTTAAATTCAATCCCTCTTGGTTAAAACATGATTCTTATCAAGAGTTGGTGTCTAAGAACCAAACCCCCTTTTATCCAAATTATGGGGGATCAAGAGCTAATCAATTTGCAGCAAATTTGAAGAAATTCTAAAGTGGTATTGTTCAATGGGTTTCACAAAAAAAGCAAAAGGATGAAGAAACCCTTAAAACTATGGAAAGGAAGTTGGATAGCTTGGAAGATTCTGAAGGAGGAGGTTACAATATTGAGGAGGCCAAGAAAAGGGTCATTTTCCTTGAAAAATAAATAAGAAGGATTATGGGTGATGTAGAAGAATTGTGGTGACAAGAGAGCTAGGCCACTTGGGTTCAAAGTGGTGATGACAACACACACAAAAATTCAAAATTTTGCCAATGGTCAAAAGGTGCAAAATGCTATTCAAGAGTGGGATGACCTAATAGGAGGCATGGAATCAACCTTTTAGGATTTAATCAAGCTCAAGGTGAGTCATTTCAGTAGTATTTTTAAGGGCTTGCAAGGTGTGTCTATCGCATAAATAATTCAAAATGATTAATCATTACCTCTATTTGTAGACCACGAGCAAAATAGGGAAATTATGGTGACAGTTCAAATCAAAAATTGCAAAAGGTGCTCCATGGGTTCCAAAAAGATAAAATTCCTAGCCTGGATTGGTGGAAATTGAAGATTCTTCTGGGTTTCTACAAGATGTTGAGTGGTGACCTCCTCGGTGTTAATGATTAATATCGAACATCAGGGCAGAGCATCCCTTCTTTCAACCCTACATTTATTTCCTTATTTCCTGAAATTGATGACTCCCTCTTCATTAATGATTTCAAACCCATCTCTCTTTGTAAGTACATTTAAAAAATCATTGCAAAGATTATAGAAAACATGTTGAAGCCAATATTGTCTAAAAATATTTCCACTAAACAATTTTCTTTCCACGAAGAAATCAGGGTTTCTTAGAAAATCTTCTGCATTCGAAAAACCTAGAAGAAAAATGGGATGGTTACTAAGATCAATTTATCCAAAGCATATGATTAAGTGAGTTGGTGTTATGTCAAGCTTCTACTTACTCATTTGGGCTTTGAGTTGCCATCTATAAACTAGGTTATGAGTTATTTATCATATATATAATTTGTGGCCTTATTAATGATTCTGCATCTAAATTGTTTCAAGATCAAAGGGGGCTTGGGCATGGTTTTCCTCTTTTGCCACCACTCTTTATGTTAGTCATTGATGCTGTCTTGTTTTTTTGTGATGGCACCTCTAGATATATGGCTGATATTAAGGAGGCATTGAGTTTGTTTTAGAAGTCAATGAGAATGACGGTAAATGAGCAGAAATATTTACTATCCCCAAATGGTATGACGAGGGACGAACTCTTATATGTACAAAATATTTTATGATTCCATACCCTAGACTTTGAAGCTGACCTAAAGTATTTATGGTTATTTCTAAAACCAAATGATTACTAGAAAATCGATTGGCAGTGCCTTATTTCAAATATAGTGAAAAGAATCAAATCCTGGTGCTTTATATGGTTGTCTAGAGTAGGGAGATTAGTTCTAATCAAGTTAGTTTTAGAAGCTATTGAGGTGTTTTGGATGTCCCTTCTGGAATTCCAGCCGGAGTTTCTAAGTTCCATCTATAAGATATTGAACTTAATTTGGGGAATCTTTTAATATTTGACAGATATGAGTGTAATTAATTGTTTGGCGAAAGTTAATTGTTTGTTTTTGTGTCCCTCATATTTTAAAAAACTCTCTAAATTTACAACCCAAATATATGTGGGCATTTTAACAGAAACTAATATGTATAATCTATGTTTTCTCGTTTATTGTTAGCACAATTATCATAGTCATAACAATAACTGCATGATAAAGATTCTACTCTCTTTTGATATATCTATTTACTTGGATGTTGATTCTAATATCTCCTGACTTGATGTCAGGGTGTAAATAGATATATATATATATATATATATATATATATATATATTTTCCTTTTTGGATGTTTAATTTTGAAATACATATGAAGAACTTATTTATTCGTAGTTCATTGCTAGTAATAAATAATTTTAAATTGTATTTAAGATGTTAATAATTAATGAATAGGTCTGGAAAACCAATATTGGAGTACACTTGGATGAAAGAGATGAGCATGCAAATTGATGATGTATATAAATTACCAAGTATTACTTCCCTGGAAGACAAGACGCTATCTTTGGGAGTGTGAAGCAAAAGATCATAAATGAGCTAGTAACTACCTGCCACGTGTTGGTGAGATGGAGGTAGTCACCAACTACCAAAATGAGTGGTAGTTGGGTAAGGGTTTTTACTTTGGTCTTGTTGTTAGGCAGAACTCATGCAGGCTTAGAGAGTTGGTGAGGAGCAAGTGAAAGGGACAAAATAATAAATAAATTGCATGCATGTGATTAAGGATGGGAGGAGTTGAGTACTCTAATATTAATTTTCTAGACAATTATTTCAAGTCGGTGTCCTTACCTAGTTTCTTTCTCAGAAAAGTAAAAGAAATAGTTGTGTTTATGTTTATAAATTTTCTAGACAATTATTTCAAATCGATGTCCTTAGCTCGTTTCTTTCTCAAAAAAGTAAATAAATAGTTGTGTTTATGCTTATACTTTTGTGTAATTTATTTTAAAGATGGAATGTTAGAAATTATGATGGAAAGAGTAGTTTAAAATAATTGTTCTTCATTTTGTTAATGCCAAAGGACTATGAAAAAATAGAAGAAGAGAAATCAATAAAATGGAAATGAATTTGTTTACATTTGCAATACAAATTAGGTTATTATGTAATGTTGGTAGAAGTACCAAGACTATAAATTAAATAGAAATAAAGGAACTCAATTATAAAATGTGTCCTTTCTTTTGTAATTAAAGAAAGGACCTTGAAGTAAGTAGGAGCCTCTATAAATATTCAAATAACTATATACTATAAATTGAGTTCCAATTATGTAAATCGTTTTTTTTGTCGTTTTTATCTGTAAAGACAAAAAAAAAAAAAAGTAATAGTAGAGTATTGCATCTTTAATTCTTATATTAACAGACTAATTGAAATGGTATATATATATATATATATATAACACGCAGAAATATTATTGTTTGTACACAATATCAAAATTCAAGGAAAATAAATTACATATCAAGGATAATCATTTCAAGGCAAATTATTTCAAACTTTGAAGGAATGATTACATCTAGAAATTCTAAATAAATTTCGTGAAGTATTGAACCTTTAGATAGAACATACATAAAATATGATAGAGAACAATACAACTTAAAAGTTTGACATATAAACATTGTTCATATTTGTTGTTAAAGAAAAATAAATATCCATAGTAACAATGTAGGTCAACATGACCTTATCAAATTACAAAATTGATAGAATTCATGGGTTGAAATAACTCATAATTAAGTACAATAATAGGTTGATAAGCCTAACAATAAGAACCTTCCAGAAAGGAAGATAAACTTTAACAACTACAACATATATATATAACACGGAGGATAAGAAATCTTGGTGATTTGTCTCGATGTTCCATTCACAAACATGTAGAGAAAATTAGTCCAGGGTTTTGAGATCCTCCAACCTAGAATGACGAGTTCTACAAGCCTTCATGAGAAAAAAAGAAACATTGTGGTAGCACTCTGAAGGGAAAAGTTTCGAAATTCCATTTAAGAAATGCTTTGATACCTAAGACAGCAGAGGAAGCCCTAAGTTATTATTATTCACACTTCAAAATGTATAAATGAATTAAATCAGAATTAACTAAAAGAGACTGTATGCAACAAAGGGTATTTTACCTGGGAAGAGTTTCCTAAAAGATTATCAAACCTAGAAACTTGCTCATAACATGAAGATTATATTAGGATGTAATTGTAAATATGAACACAAATATAAACTGACATAACCAAACATAATATAGAGTGACAAAGTCGAAATTAATAGAGTGTTGTTGGATGTCTAGGCTTAGAGGAAAAACCCTACCCCCATAACACACCTTAACACAACATAAAAGTAAAAGATAAACCCTAACGTAGCATAAAATACTGAAAAAAAAAATATTCAATCCTTGAGATCAAAAGGACCAATTTGACCAGGGTGAAACCTTAGAAATATATTTAGAGAAAAAAATAACTATGGAATTTGGAATGTAAGTAAAAACGGGGTCAGAACATAAATTCATATAGGAGGGTTAGGGTTCCATATTCAACCCTAATTAAAATAAGGGAAGCAAATGTAACCTGAGATAAGAATTTTAAAGGAAAGAGGACAGGGATATATCTAAGAAATTACCAAAAAGTAAACAAAGATCATTTATATAGCAAAAAGGGTTCCAAAATAAACTTTAAACGTCAATTCCAGTTGCAAAAACCCGAGTTATAGACTTCAGGAACTCTGTAATAAAAGCCCATAAAGAAAAATAAATTGTCAGAGTTATCAAGGAAAATCCATTTCTAAGAAGGTATTAGGTGGAAGAAGAAAACTAAGAATTTACTTGTACCTGGAAAATAGGGATGAGACTCCTGAAGCACTCTCACATATGAAACGAAGGTCGATGGCTCTATTTGTTAAACTAATCTCGAAGAGTAATACCAAGAAAACCCTGGTCATATTCTCAAATTGCAATAACAAAAATGAGTAAGTGGTGTTCAAAAAGGAAGCATTTGAGTGTTGTAGGATCATAAAAAGAAAATAAAAATGATAGGATCAAAAAGGAATGTGTTATCTTCAACGAACCTAATTTACATTACAAAGACAAACAATTAAAGAAGAGATTAAAATTTTCATTGTGCACAGTCGACGAACCTAATTTACAAGACAAAGACAAACAATTTGAGGGTAAAGGAATACAATTGCATAGAAACGGAGCTCTGTTTGTAACAGTTCAAGGAATGAGGAAATATCCATTTTAAATGTCCATAGGAAAACCCTAATTCATTATCATCATAGATATTTAGCTATTTAATCTCCACGGTCGAGATTAAGTCTATGTGTCAATACTATATGAACACACATAAAATAAAAATGACATGTTCCATTGTATGGAAGACTCTACAATATAAAATCAAATGTTATACCACATGGAGTAGGAAAGCAAAGTTTAAATCATATAATAGCACATGTGAAGTACTCCTAAAGCATAACATGAAATAGTTGTATGACAAACAATATTAAACATTAAAGAATTGTGATGGTATGATGTATGGTATTATAAGCTTAGTAAGAGGAAGAGAGGGAAATTAATTATATATAAACCTAAGTTTGTTAGGAAGTGAAAACACACTTTTAGTTAATATTACTATTAATATAATAACACATTAAACTAATAAAATATGTATTAGAAGAATTCATATAACACATTAAACTAATAAAATATGTATTAGAAGAATTTATGGATTGACATTCAAACAAAATATATACAAGGTTTAGAGAATATAAGTAAAATATAACGGTAATATATAATATAATTAAAATATAATGGTAATATATCAAACAAGATGGTTTAGAGAATATAATTAAAATATAATGGTAATATATCAAACAAGAACAAGGGTTTAGAGAATATAAGTAAAATATAATGGTAATATATCAAACAAGAACAAGGTTAATAGTGCAAGGAGAAGATAGTGGGTTTAGAGAATATAGTAAAATATAATGGTAAAATAAGGTACACAAAAGGAGAACCAGAGAATATAGTAAAATATAAGGTGACAAGTTAATAGTGCAAGAACCAGAGAATATAGTAAAATATAAGGTGACAAGTTAATAGTGCAAACAAGGTTAATAGTGCAAGGAGAAGATAGTGGGTTTAGAGAATATAGTAAAATATAATGGTAAAATAAGGTACACAAAAGGAGAACCAGAAAATATAGTAAAATATAAGGTGACAAGTTAATAGTGCAAGAACCAGAGAATATAGTAAAATATAAGGTGACAAGTTAATAGTGCAAGGAGAAGATAGTATGTGACAAGTTAATAGTGCAAGGAGAAGATAGTATGTGACAAGTTAATAGTGCAAGGAGAAGATAGTATGTGACAAGTTAATAGTGCAAGGAGAAGAAAAAAAAATGTGTTAGAGGAGGTTCATGACAAGTGCAAGGAGAAGATAGTATGAACACGTGAACAGATAGTGCAAAACTTGTAGTACTTATCATGAGAAGAGAAATTATATAGTTTATCAAAGATAGTATGAACAGGTGACAAGTTAATAGTGCAAAACTTGTAGTAGAATAAGTAGAAGTGAATTATGTCTTCTAAAAAGTTAGTTATGTTAAAAAAAATCTGTTAGAGGAGGTTCATGACAAGTGGTATCAGAGTTGTAGGTTATAGCATTAGGCCTTTTATGGGTCTTAAACTCAAAGAGTCATTTTTTCTTTATTTGTGACATGATCAAATAATCAAAGCACTGTTAGGAACAGTTTGAAGTATGGCTATAGAATATAATGGGTAGACTTCCATGGGATCACCTAGAGATGGTGAAAAACTTGATATTGAAATAGGAATGATGGGAGGAGGAATTGGTAATACATAAAATCAAGACTCTGAAATTTTGCAAGTAACACATAGCTTGAAAGTAAATCTAGATAATATAAAGGAAAATCAAGAAAAAATGTCTAAAGCTAAGAAAGAATAGGAGAATATTAATGGCTATTTACTAAGGAAGCTTGAAGAAGATAGATCCAACAATAAAACAGGAGAAACTCATAAGAAGAGAACTAGGAGTGAATCAACTAATACAATTGATTCCATAACTTCTAGTGAAAGTAAGAACCATGAATTTGATGAAGGAGAGGAACAGAAATTTGAAAGTTGTATTTCTATGTCCAAAAATAAAAGGACCACATACCAATTGCAAGGATAGTTCAAAAAGATTAGGCCTCTAAATTTTGATGGAGAAACTGGAGAAGGATTAGAGGCATGGCTTCTAAATATGTAAAAGTATTTTGAGGTCTTCAACTATCCAAGTAATTTGAAGGATAGGTTGGCAACATACCAATTACTGGTAAAGCAACCTTATGGTGGGAGGAAAACAAAGCCATAAAAAGAATTAGAAGTAAAAATATGACCTGGAAACTTTATATATATATATATATATAATTGAAAGGTATTTTGATGAGAAGGCCAGAGAATTCCATGAGTTAAGATTGGGACAGTCCACCATGGATGAATTTGTAAATAATTTTGTGAGTTTGTTGAGATATGTACCATATTTGGAGGAAAAGTTAAAATACAAAGGTTCATTAGTTATTTGTATTTTTCATATACGGAGAGGATTGAGTTTGACAAACCAAAGACCATGGATGAGACTATAAGGAAGGAAAAATTATGTTTTAATCAAAACCAAAAGAAAGGTGACAATTCTAAGGGTTGGATAGCCAAGAAACATGAGAAGCTCGGTACTAATAAAAGAGGGTTTAAGAAACTTTTTTCCAAACAACTTTAATAGTAATCAAAGAGGGAATCATAGAAGAAGTTTGTACCAGCATAAAAATTTAAGACAGAAAGGTGCACAAGGGGTTGGAGCAGGAAATAGGAATCATGGGGAAACAGACAAATCACCAATCAAATGTTGGGGTTGTTGTAAGAACCATTTGTGGAGAGGCTATCCACAAAACCTAGTAAATAAAAGGACAACAATAAATAACTTGCAAGAATCCTCTACAGTCAATGATATTGTCTACATTATTCTAAGGATCAGTGCAACATTGGACAAAAGACAAGCAGACCATCATTCCATTATGGTGGAAGTCCAAGGTAAAATTTCTGAGAAAAATGTTTATGTATTAATAGAACCTAGATCTACTTTAAGCTATGTTTCCCCTGTTGCAATTGAAAAGTGTGGTTTTAAAAAAGAAAAACAGGGTAGGCCCTGGTTAGTACAACTAACCATAAGAGAGAAAAGGAAAGTTATAGAAATAAGAAAAGACTCTTTATTAAACTTGAATGGAATAGCCACTCATTTAAGTCTGAATGTTTTACCTTTGGGTCCATATGATGTTCTTATTGGGATGGATTCGTTAGAATCTCATAGAGTAATTATGAACAGACTGGAAAATAATTTCACTTGTGTTAATAATGAGGGAGAAGACTGTATAGTTAAAGGAGTGCTAAGAGTTATTTTTGTGAGGCATATTTCTTCCTTACAAGTAAATAAATTTGCTTGTAAAGGCTACCAAATATTTTTAGGTCGGGTTGAAGACCTATCTAAGAGAAACAAAAGTTATTTCTAAGGACTACCCCATTTTGAAGCAATATAAATATGTCTTTCCTAAAGAGATATTAGGACATCTATGAAGAAGAGATATAGACTTCACTATTGATCTCATTCTTGAGGAATTTTTGGTATCCAAAGCTCCATATAGAATGAGTATTCCTAACCTAATGGAGTTAAAAAATTATTTGTAAGAGATGCTAGATAAGAAAGTACATAAGGCCTAGTGTGTTTCCTTGGTGTGCACCCATTTTATTCGTTAAGAAGAAATATGGGACTCTTAGGCTTTGTATCAACTATAGACATCTCAACAAGTCCAAGGAAATTCCATCTTTTCACAAATTGATATAAGGTATATATATCATCACATTAGGATCAAGGATGGGGATATACATAAAACAACATTCAAAACAAGATGTGGACACTATCAGTCTGTGGTGTTTCCAATTGGACTCACTAATGTTCCAACAACCTTCATGTGCTTGATGAATAGTGTGTTGAGTCATTTTATTGACAAATTTTCATAGTATTCATAGATGATATCTTGGTTTACTCAAAAAATAAAGAAGAACATGATCAACACTTGCATATTGTTCTTTAAACACCTAGACAGAATGAGATATATGCTAAGTTTAACAAATGCTCATTTTACCATGAGCAGATCCAATATTGGGGACATGTAATCCAGAAAATATTTGAGCTATTAATAAATCGCCAATACCTAAAGATGTAGTTGATATTGGGTAATTTATGGGAATTACATATCATTAAAGCATGTTCATAAAAATTTTCCCTAAGTTGGTATATCCTATTACTTCCTTGCAAAAGAAGGGGACAAAATTTGAAGAGATTCATAACTGTCAGGATAGTTTTGAGAAACTAAAGCAACTATTAACCATTGTTCCAACCTTGAAACTAGTTGATCCCAATAAATATATTTTTTTATGCACATATGCTTATAAAGAGGGACTAGGAGGTATTTTAATGCAAGAGGCCATGTAATCAACTATGAGTCTAAGAAACAAAAGGATCATGAAACAAAGTATGCCACATGTGACCTAGAACTAATAGTTATCATACACACTCTAAAAATCTGGAGACGTTGTCTAATAGGAAGAAAAATTCAGTGAAAGACAAACAATGTGTTGACGGTGTTGGACCCGCCAACATTCAGGGTATCACCCCGGTATGAAGTCCCAACTAGACCTCACATCATTTGGTGTGGGAGTCCCATCCGGTATGATGGCCTTGTTTCCATTATCTTAAATATTTGCCTCAACTCTTGCTTGTCAACATAGGAGAGTGATCTGCTTTGTCTTCGAGAAGTGAGGTTCGCGTGCCTGGTGATTACTAGTGTCACTTGTGTTAATGGTTCTTTCACTGTAGAGAGAGAGGGGGGGAGTGAGTCCCAAGTCGGTTGGGAGGATGGCCCAACTCTGTTAAGAACACTCAACACAGCAGGACATGCACAGCTTCTGGAACAACCATCCACATGGATGCGGCAGTCACAACACACAAGGGAAGATAACACATACAACACTCAACGGATGAGTCCACGCGAGTGTAACAGTTGTTATCGCAAGTTTTATGTGAAAATTATGTTTGATGTCCAAGGAGGTAACCAACACGGGCAGGATAGCATTAACAACATATACAACACATTTTCATTAATAGATATGTATTACAACAAGTGAATGAGTTCAAGTGTTAAACACGGGTTAAAGAAACATGCATTTCAATTGTTCAAGATTAGTCTTACAACAATTACAATACATGTGTGAAAACATGTTGGCTTGTTAGCAGGCTTCTGAATTAAACAAAATTTCCAAGACACGTTGTTACACCATACATCACTCACCTCGTGGGTGAGGCATTGGAGCCACTACTTACTCCTCAAAGAAAATATTACAAACTATCAAGGCTATGTGGGAGGAGCTGAGGTGAAAATTACTTTCATGTACAAATGAAGGGGTATTTATAACCAAGGATGAAACTGACCCTTGGGGCTCTTCAACTATCCTCATGATTGTTTGAATTCCATGACTTTTTGACTTTACATGACTCTTCATACAACAAGTGGGTCTCTTAGACTTCCACGTTACATTACACTGATTGAAAGTATGACCCACAGTAGATATGTGGACAACATGATTCATGACAAGACTCAACATGACAGTGCTAGTGCATTCGTGATGTTGTTGGTGTGCATGTCGAGTTGCAGTGTTGTTGGGTGATGGATGTTCTCATGGTGTGTCACAGCTTCACCTCCACATGGCAACATGCACAGAGTCTTCGATGATCGTTGGGTTCATTTAATGTTGCATTCGCACGTTGCTCCTTGCTTGTATGTTGGTAACCTTGACAGGTTCATCCATTCGCGAAAAGTGCATGTTCGTTCATCCATCCATCTGTGAACACATCTTTCATGTTTTCTCGTTCGTCCGTCTGTGAACACATCTTTGCATGATCATCCTTTCGTGAGCACATCTCTTTGCATGCATCGTTCGTTCATAGCAAGCATTTCCTTCTGCATGTGCTCCCTTTTCTCATCCCATTCGTCATCGCGCCATGTTTTGTTTGTGTACCTGTATCTACATTCACTCATGACGAGATGACAGCAAAACCATAAACCTCCTAGTCTACCATGATTCATGATCATTTAGGATGCAGGTGACTAGGAGAGGAGACAAGGTTGTGGGCTAGGATGGAGGCTTTGGGCACTGCTAGTGAAAACTTCGCAGTAGTCACTAGCTGATGGAGATGGGCAATCCAGTTCGACAGTGACTTTCCGCGAGGTCTACCTCGGCTGGAGGACAAAAATGCGCAGTTTTTAGAGGAACAGTCTGGGCTGCAGGAAGGCTAGGCAGGGAAATTCTGCGCAATTTTCGAAAGGACCGAGCACTGGGAGCTTGGCAGCCAAAACTGCGCAATTCCTGGAGGGAACTAGCAACTGGTTGTTGGGTCATTGGCAACAAAAAATGTGCAATTCTTGAGGGGAACTGGCAGTCAACTACTGGGAGATGGGCAGCAAAAACTACGTAATTCCTGAACTAACAGTCAATTATTGGTGCTTGGCAGCAAAAATTGCGCAATTCCTGGGGGGAACTGGCAGTCGGCTGCTCGGAGCAGTTGGCAGGAAAAACTGCGCTGATGCTAGGAGGCTAGCCTGCTGATCACCTCTGCATAGTTTCTTAACTGAGCAAACTGCTGGGAAGTAGAAGGCTTACTCATGAAAACTGCACAGTTTTCTGGGTAAGTAGTTAGCCGACTGACTGGAGGGATGACTGGAAACACTGCGCAATTTTTTGAGGGAGACAAGGATGGGCACTAGATGTCTATCTAGCCTGTCTGCATAATTTTCTCAGTCAGCAAAACGGGCAAGGTTTGCAGCCTCTGCGCATTTTTTTAGGGGAGTCAATCCTGGGGTGGTTGTCTGGTCAAACTCTCCGGTTGACCAGCATGAAAGCTAATTGATCTTCTTGCGGGAAGTGAAACTTGAAATGGATTTCTTGGTTCTTATGCATTGTTCTAGGTGACAGTCGATCGAGTCGATGGTGGGGTGATGGTTCGGCTGTCAGAAGGGAATCTGGTCATCAGAACTTCAACAAAGCAACGAAGTGTGTGAACAAGTGAAAGATGCATACGTGATCTTACGAACACATGCTTACATGACTAAATGACGAGACGACTCAAACCATCCAGACACACATGCTCAACATGACTGACTGACGGTGTGAGTGACAAGCACGACACTTGTGATTGATCGTTGGTCGACCGTGACGATGCTTGCACGACAGTGTATGTGACTCTGTGTGTGAGTGTGACAGATGATTACATAGCGAACACAACATGTACACATGAAGCGAGGACCTTGAGTATGACCAGAACATGGTCGCAAGCATGACAGTGACATCAACATGCAAAAGCTTGGGTGGAATGATCAAGCAAGGTGGGTGTGAGGACTCACACAAGCTCACGGAGTGAACCCAAGTGCGTGCAATCATCAAGTAAAGTTCTCAAAGGAGGATCCGAAATTGGATGCAGGTCAAAATTTAGAGGGTGGTTGTAGCCGCTGCAACACAATGTTAGCCTCAAATACATTCCTGACCAACCAATTTTAAATGCTAGGAAAGTTAGACGATTATAATTCTTTAGTGAATATGATTTTGAAATCGTGCACATCAAAGGAAAATAAAATAAAAGTGTTGATGCTTTAGCAAAAAATTAGACCATATTTGCACAATTTCGACAATTAGTTGACAAACAAATTTGATAGAAAAGATTAAAAAATGAAAACATATTTTGATGAGGACTATAGGAAAATCAAAAGAAAAATGCATAAAATTGAATTGTTAGGTGAAGAGGAAACTTTTTTAATTAATAAATAGGAATTTTTATTATTCAAAGGCATAATTTACTTTCCTCATGATCCAGAATTGAAAACATTGGTTTTAGATGAAATGCATAAGAAACCAATAGTTGTCCATCTTGGGTATCAAAACTAATAACTATATCGAGAAATTATTTTTATTGGCCTAACATGAAAAAATGATAGCAGAATATATGGCTAAGTGCTTAGAGTGCCAACAAGTGAAGGCTTCCCGTCAACACCTAGCAGGATTGTTGCAACCCTTGTCCATTCCTGAATGGAAATGGGAAACCATATCCCGGGATTTCATTACTGGATTACCAAGGACTAGGAGGCAACAGGACTCTATCATGGTAGTGATGGATAAGCTTAGTAAAGTTCCACATTTTATTCCTGCTAAATATGCCTTTAAGGCTATTAATATAGCATAAATCTTCATGAAGGAGATATTTAGACTCCATGGTATGCCAAAAACTATGATTTCAAACCGGGATGCCAAATTCACATCAAAATTTTCGAAGGGATTATTTAAAGGTATGGGAACAAAGGTAAAATTGAGGACAACCTATCATCCTCAAACCAATGGTCAAATAGAAAGAAATAATCATATCTTAGAAGATATGTTAAGAATGTATGTATGGATAGACTAACTAAGTGGGAAGATTATCTTCACTTAGTTGAATTTTATTATAATAATGGGTACCAAACTTCTTTGAAGATGAGTCCTCTTGAGGTATTGTATGGTAGAAGGTGAAAATTACCTCTAAGTTGGGACCATCTTGAAGATCGATTAGTTTTTGTACTAGATATGTTAAAGGGTATGGAGGAAGTGGTTAAAAGGGTTAAGTAGCATTTAAAGACAACCCAAGATTGATAGAAGAGTTATGCAGATTTGAAAAGAGTTCAAAATGTATTCAATGTGGGAGATCGTGTATACTTAAAAGTGAAACCAAAGAAAATGACACTTAGACTTGGAGATTGTGCCAAGTTATCACCCAGATATTGTGGATCTTTCGAAGTTTTAGCTAGAATTGGATCAATAGCTTATTAGTTCACCCTTCCAACAAACATAAAAGTTCACAACATATTTCATGTATCTCTTTTGAAAAAATGTGTACATGACCCAACTCATATAATTAATTGGAATACATGTGGAACCAAAAGGAGAGTTCCTAGCAGAACCGCTACACATTCTAGACTGGAGGGTAGTCAAGCTCCGAAATAGAGGCATAGCTCAAGTAAAAGTTCAATGGAAACATTTCCATTTAGAATATGAAACTTGGGTGTTGGAGGATGCGTTTAAAGAAGCATATGCATCCCTGTTCAATACGTTAGAATGAATTCCAAAAAGTGAGATTAGACACCAAGATGTGTCAAATTCAAGCATGGGAGGATATGATATCTCCTGAATTGAAGTTTATGTATAGATCAATTGTATATATTTGTTTCTTTTTTAGATGTTTAATTTTGAAAGACATGAAGAACTTATTTATCATTATTTTGTTATTGATAATGAATTATTTCACTAGGGAATATGAGGCAAGTAGAGAACACAAACGCTTGCTTACCATACCTTGCAAGATACAAGAAAATGTTGTCATATCTATTAATTATCTTCTCCCTTAATTGTGTAGTAGTTTGGTGTCTTTTGACTTATATTTTTGTCTTACTTCTAGTTATGAACCTAAATGTACAAAGGTGGCAATAGTTGTTCTAGAAGGACATTATTTTGGACTAGAACAATGCTCCCCATTTCAAGATTTCCTTGTGAGGGTCATTTAGAAATGGGTCAATGTGTGTTATTTCAAATTGGCCAAATCAACTTATTTCAAATTGGTCTGATGATGTTGCTTTTAGATGGTCTGATGCAAGAATATATTGATGTTGTATGTATTATTTGACCCATGTAACAAATAACCATTGAAGAAGAATTAAGTACCTAATCTCCAAGTATTTAAGCTAGTGAAAATGGTAAATTTAGTGGATGAACTATTGGAGATTGTAGAAAATCAATTTTAAGGATAATTTTTAAAAATGGGGTTGCTACCTACCCCTTGGTCCCCATAGCATCACTTATGATGATTCATGAATTCTATGAAAAAAACATGGATTTCATATTTAAAAACATCAAAAAAATGGTTTACGATTCAATGATCATGGCGAGTAGATTCAAAAATATGAATAGAATTGATAGGATGGTGCTTTTATTATCATTATTGTCTAATAAAAGTATTCATATGCATGGTGCTTGAAGTCCAATATCAATATTAATGTTGCATTAACATGGGAAAACCATCAATCTCATAGGTTTACCTAGTGAAGTAATCCAATTATACCTTATTCCATTGAAAAATGGTCAACCGAATCTAGCTATGGCCTCACCACCATAATTTGGGTTTATGAGCTAAAGTAGAATGAAACTATAATTGAATATGAAAAATGGTAACTATTTTAATAACTAATCTCATTCCTACTAGGAGAAAATAAGAACTAATTTACATGAAATGTGATGAGAAATTTAAATAGTAGGGGGATAGTCCATGATTTATGCCTTTCACAAACTCTGATGTGGTTATAAGGAATCAAGTTTTGCCTCCAACCCTTTGAGAGAGAATTTACTTTATATGAATTTGATATCAACACAAAAGACAAGTAAGCATAAGTGTTGCTAGCACAAGAAATGTTTAGATCATTAGAGAAATTTTGAGGTCGAAAATGGACCTCCTAAGGAATATTATAAAATAATAGTGGAAATAATAAAATAAGGTTACATTACATCATCAAATATTAGAGGGAAAAAAAGGAAAAAAAAATATTTTTCAACTTGTATTTTTAACTTATCTTGCTACAATTTCACTCAAATTCCAAGTGGGAGCACTCATTGGATGCATAATTTAATTCCTCATCCAAGGAGTACCTGTGTTGCATACTTTCGATGGATCTTGCTACATGAGAAATGAGAAATACATGAAAAAATGTTATTGTAACCACGTTTTTCATGTATTTCTCATTTTTCTATGTAACAGGTCCATCAAAAGTATGTAACATGGAAACTCCTTAGATGAGGAATAAATTATGCATCCAACAAGTGCTCTTGCTTGAAATGTGAGTAAAACCTTAGGGAGATAAGTTGAAAATAGGAGTTTAAAAATAGTTTTTTTATTTTTTATTTTTTTAATCTTTTTAATTTTTTACTCCAAAAATGGTGAATCATCCCCCATGGTTGACATCATCATCTTGAATCATATTGGTTCTTCTAAAGTTGATTTTGGTTGTACATTTTTTTTTAGAGCCATTTTAGACCTTAAAATTTTTCTAATGATTACAACAACCATTTTTAAGGGCTTCCAAAAAAATATGAAAAGGAAGAATACTCTACAACCAAATTAAAAAATATCTAAATTAACATATCAATATATCTTCCAATGCAAACACATAACCTATTGCATAATTGCAATTATTATACTCATAAGACTTGTAAATGACTCTTCATCTTCTAGTTCATGACTCTTCACATTCTAATTTTGAAACTCTTTGCCTTCGCATCATGTATAGTTTTCTTATCTCAAATATCTTGCATCTCTTAGATAATCCATTGAATGATATAAGCCCCAAGGGTTAGCTAAGTTGGTCAAAAACCGTGCCTCGCCATCGGGAGGTCACAAGGTCGAATCCACTCGAAGCCCTTGGGGTCAGGTCTTGCCAGTAGACCGAGGGGCGATTTAGCCTAGCTATCGCCCAAATTTTTCCGTGGACGTAGCGATCACTCACTGACCAGGGTGCTTGTGAACCACATGCAAAAAAAAAAAATCCATTGAATGATATCATCCATTGTGAGTTTTAGGTGGCTCTACAAAATCAAGCATATAGTAGATGACAATGTTGAAAAGTTGAAAACAAGGTTTGTGGTAAGAGGGTTTTTCCAGATAGAGGAACTGGACCATGATGAAACATTTTTTGTAGTTTCCAAGTACACTTCAATTAGAGTTTTTATGTCAATTTCACACCAAAGAGCTTATCATTTCTTTATATTTCATGATCTAGTACAAAAAATGATGTAAAATAACACAATATTTACAAACTCAAAAATCATTTGTTTATATATTCACTAACCATATAGATATTGCATCTGTTTATTTACTCGTCACCAATAAAAATTACCTAAATCATTACAAGTTGTGGGAAACATAGTAGATTAATAGGTTGTTCTATAATGAAACAACCATGCCATGAGAGACCCAACAACAATCACAACAATAATGCATTCACTCAGTGGGGACCTATATCTATTTTCGTGAATGGCTTTTGTTGGAAAATATGGTGATACCAAATCATCTTTCACACCTCCACCTATAGTTGACATTGCTTCATACACTAGATCATTGAACATACTTTAAATCTTCGACAACTAATTTATGCTAAAAATTCATAATTAAGAAGCAATGTTTCTTCCTTCTCTATGAAGAGGTTTTAGATTGTTTTTTTGAACTTGATAAATTTCTTTGAATTAGTTAAATATCAATTTTGGGTTGGTAAAAACCATAATGTCATTAGCTACATATATTTTTGTTTTTTTATCCCTTCAACGAAGGCAATATAATATGCTTCATTGTTGGTAGTTCTTTCATGAACTTTTTTCTTTTTTTGAAGAACTTGATTTAGTGACCTATTATGAAGAATACATTTGATAACTACTCAACCTATGTTTGGATAGAAATACATTTCAATGCATAGAGTCCACTTTTTTACCATCTTTATCTTTATTCTTGAAGGGTTTGAAGAACAAGAAAATAACAATTTTTATTAAAAAATAGACATTTATAATACCTAGCCTCGTATTTGAGTATCAATGTGATCATGTTCAGCTAAAAATAAAAGGAAAACAATGGAATTGAAAGAAGGGTAAGGGTGGAGAGACAAACTTACTAGATAAAAGGTAGAGTTTTTGCTACTTGAATAACTGTGTAAATTAAAATTTGGTCTTAATTTCTTTTGTGACTGGAAATATCTAGAGGTTGAAAATATGAGGAAAATAGTAATGAGCTTAGAGCCTATGTATAAGATTAATTATCACTTGATAGTCTGCGAGAAGTGGAGCATCACATGATAAACTCTAAGTAGAATTAGTATAAATTTATTTCCCAATAGAGCATCAGTTTCCATTAGGAGATAATTATAGAACCTATTTGAGAAGAATGGTGGATCCCTTCTAGACTATTGAGGAAGCATCATCAAGATTATCCCCTCATACATCCTCAACAATTGAGCATTTACAGAAGCAATGTTTAGGGACATTTATTTGTATGTAACATTGGTTGAATTGGGTATTACATAAATCTACCATATTAAATATCAAGAAAACAAAACATTGATTGAATTTGGTAATTTCAAGTACAAAACTCCTAGTCTTCAATAGATTCTAGATTTTGCTCCTCACAGGTTGCTAATCCATATATTTATTAAGTACCAAAAAAGTTCCACAATGTTGATCCATTTTTAATATATCCTATGTTTTTCTTTTCATCTTGTAATAATAGTTCATCCATATGAATGAGTCTAAATATTTCATCTTTTTTATTTTTAAGCAATTTATTTCTGGCATTGGGTTATATAATTGTTTGCATTGTTTGAGCAACCATCATTGTTATCTCAGTATAGACTTGTTGGTGAAATTCCAATTTTTTGTTACTTAAATTGCATTTTTGAAAATATAAATGGATTAGGAACCCTGAAAAAACCTAGGACACTCAAATTATACAATCTCGAGTATTGAACTCTATAATTCCAACAATTTCTACACAGATTTATGGCTTCACAATTGATGGTGAAATCACAACATTTCATTATTTAAATTTCATTTTTAATTTACAAATGAATTCTTAGCTCTTAGAAATCCTAGAACACTCATAGTATACCATTTCAATAACTTAAATTTACAATTAGAACAATCTTGGACCAATTTTTTATCTAAATGATTCAAAAAAATATACGAAAAGCAATCCAAAAATAAAAATTGTTAAACTACGACACTCATCAAAACATTGTTCTAGTGCACTTGAAGTAGCCATTGCTATAGAGGTGGCACAGAATTCTACATGGGTGCCTATCTTCACAAGAGCTTAGTTGCTTTGAAATAATAATCAATAAAACCATAAACCAAATGTAGCCTGGAAGGTAATTTATTCCCAAAATCTAATGAGGTGTGAATCTTGAAGATGATGCATCTATGACTATTGACTAAGACATTTTGTTAGCAACAACACATCGTTGAGTTGCTGCAACAATGGCATCAAGTTATATAACTATTTGCATTGTTCCAACAATCATCATTGGAATCTAGCTATAGAATTGTTGGTAAATCTTAATCTTTTGTTACTTAAATTTCATATTTGAATATAGAAATTGATTCAAAACCCTGAAACAAAAAAAAAAAAAAAAAAAACAAACAAACAAACAAAACAGAACAAAAACAAAAAACAAAAAACAAAAAACAAAAACAAAAAACAAAACAAAAAAAAGGTAAAATCACAATTTTGTTATATGAATTGCACTTTTGAACTTACAAGTGAATTTCTGGCTTTTAAAAAAACTCAGAACACTTATATTGTACCATCTCAATAACTGAAATTTGCAATTTAAACAAATTTTAGAAAAATGATTAAAAAAATATATCAAAAGCATTCCAAAAAATAAATGTTGTTAAAATACTACACCCAAAAAAGCATGGCCGTAGTGAGTTTAAAGTAGCCATTGCTACCAAGGTGGCATAGCATTCTTCATGGGTTCACATATTTGAAAAGATTAATGACCTTGAAATAATAATCAATAAAACTACAAACTAAAAGCACTAGCCTTGAAGGAAATTTATTACCAAATCCAATTAGATGTGCATCTGGGTGATGCTAAATCTATAACTAATGGCCGAGAAATTGTGTCAGCAACAACACATCAATGAGTAGTTGCAATAATGAACCAACTAGTTGATGCAACAATGACCCCGCGAGTTGATACAATGGTGAACCTATGTAACAATGACCCAACAAATTGCCACAAAGGTAATCCAACGAGTGGCCAAAAGGATGACCCAGCAAGTTGGTGCAATGGGTGGGCCTACAAAAAATTACTAGTGAATAATTATGAGGTTGGATTTATGTTAAACTTGTATGAAATGTTTTCATCAAAACTAAAGTGAAGAATATAAGAGAGCTGCAGGATTTGGATTTAGGTTCAATTTCTATTTCTATGAAATGCTTGACTTCAAAAATAAGTCCAGAATTCAAAATAACTACAAAATTTGGATTTATGTTCAACTTCTATGACATGTTTTGGTAAATGTAGGTTGAAAATTGTGAATAGAATATTTGAGGAACAAATCTGTTGAAATAGAAGATGAAAGATATTCATGTAAATTTGTTGTAAAATGCTTTTACCAAACTTAAATGTGAAATGTAAGTAGCAGGTTGGTGTGAAACTGAGCCACAGAAAGGAAAGGAAAGGAAAGTGTTTACAGAAGGAGAAAGTAAAGCGGGATATTTTCTCTCTACTCAAATTATCTGGCAATCACATTCACATTTACAGTCACAAACAATTCAAAAAACAAAACTTGTGGTTGCTCGCAGCTGTGTTGGCGTCTACTCCTCATGTCTGGTTGTAGGATAGGATAGGATAGGATAGGATAGGAGTTGGAGTTGTGTGCATTCATTATTAATGAGGGAATAAGTTGAGGAGGAAAATGGAGAATGTGAAGAGTAGTCCGTCCCATCACAATGAGACGGAGATGGAGATAAGGGCAGAGGCAGTGGGAGCTGGAAGATGGTCATCGCCAAAGGGAGGGCGGGCTCAAAAAACAAGGTCAAAATAATTTTATAATTAATTTTTTATTAATATGTTAGAAATTAATTTCTTTTATATAAAATATTATTAAATAAAACTTAAACAAATTGGTTAATTATGAAGAAATATCTATATGTCTCATAATAATGGATGTAAAAAATAATTGATGTCTAAATTTCTGGAAATCCATAATTTATTTTGACATTAATAGAGTTTATGTTAAAAAGGAGTGGTTTTGAAATTAACGATAATGTGGGATGAGAAGAAAGGATGTTGAAATTAATGGTAAGGTATATTAAAAGAAATGATATTGATGATTTGATATAAATTTAATGTTGATGATATTATTTGTTTTTTTAATTTGTATTATTGAAAATTATGTTTAATTTATTAAATTAAATTTATATATATATATATATATATCTATATATATATATAATTTTGTTTTAGTCATGTCGAAGATAATGAGTGTAGGAGGGTGTAGTATTAGAGTTGATTTGGTGATTATAGCTAAATTTCGTGCAGTGAGTGGAACAATCTGATTTTTGAGTCGATAAATGATGTCGATTTAGGAGGAGCGGAGCGAAGCCACCGCCTGCATCGTGTCGTTCTCATGAATCATACAGATTCCATGCGTCCCCGCCAACCAATACCGATCTGCGACGAGTAATCTTTCCTCAGCGCCATCTTTTGTTCGTCTTCGCGAGAGCCAGACACGTAATAGGATCATGCGGTAAGTGGGAGAAAGGCTACACAAGCTTATAATCCCATTTTTTGCCTGTGTTATGCTTTTGGGCTGGTTTTTCGCTCTTCGCTCTTGTTGTTTGCTCATGGTCTGAGCTGTGAGCCCAGTAATTCTCGCCACCTTTTCCTTGCGATAGCCAGCCGTTAATCCTGCTATCTTTCCCCTCCTCCTGCAATATTGGTTCCCCAGCACTCGCTGTGCCTTTCATCGCCTCCATTTCCTGATCAGAAAGCTTCTATTATCCTTTGTTTGGCCGGTTGGATGATGGAAGTATGGTTTTTATGGAGTGAATGTGCTGGGCATTGTGGCTTCGACTCCAGGTTAGTATATTTACAGCCTCAGCTCAACTCTGTTGTTTTTTAATGCCAAGCACGTATCTTCTTCTTAGCAGCATATTCTGGTTTCTGGAATTCAAGGATGTATGTTTATATTATCAGCTTTGAAGTTTTAATCTATTATTAAAATCAATGGATTCCGAATAGAGTAGCAAATGCCACTGCTTTAGCATGTCCTGTTCACATGTCCAAATTATAGTGTCCTCAGGATGATAAAATATTTTTTTCACAAACTCAAGAATATAATTGTCATTTACAAACCTTGCAATGATGTAAGGTTTAAGATAGGTTACTTGTGGTGCATTGTTAAAGTTTACTGTTGTTGTCTGCTATGTGATGAACCTTCTGCACAACCCTAGAGTCTTCCTCAGAGGTCCTGATTTCAAATTCCGGTAAGTTCGGGGTTTCCGTTCTCTGGCCTGAGTTACGACATATTCCGATTGTTCAAATTTCATCAGGCATTAACGAGGATGTGAAATTGGCCTAAATTTCGGTACGTGTCCTTACATCCAGTTCCTAGAACATATCTGTTTTGGGATTTTGGTAGGTATGGATGCTGCCATTTAAGCTCTTTTGCAGAAGCTTCTATCATAATTTGTACTTGCTTCGTCGTCCTTCGTCCTTTATCCTATCCTCATATGCTTTGACCATTTATATCCTAGCAGATATCCCTGATATGATTGATCTCGATTTCTACTTCCTATGTCCTTTGTTATCTCTTCATATGCTTTCCATTTATATCCCATAGGGTGATCAGTAAAGGTGGTAGGTCAAGTTAGATATTTGGACCGTATCTGTGTCTTGGATCTTTCTGGAATTCTATCTTTTCTCGAGATCTCCTTCTTTGGCGGTGCATGGAAGGGGTCTACGACTCCATTGCATCAGAAGACCTTGTCAGCACTGTCGTGGATGCTGAACATGCTTGGTCAGCTGCCACCCTGGCCACACTGGAGGATTTGGTAATCAAACCATCCACGTCAAAGGACGGCTCCACCAAAATGGATAAGGACCATAAATATAACAAACAGCATAAGCCGGCCAAAATATCCCACCCTCCTCAGGCATTAAGAATTGACATTGCACAACTTGATGAAAGAATAGACAGTCTTCAGCACAAGGCTCTTATCGGGAAATGGCATTTCCCATAAATTTCTGATAGCGACATGAGGAAATGGTTAGCTAACTTTTGGAAACCAGTTATTGGTTATGTTCTGGTAATCTCCAGCCTCATGAAAGACTGGTACTGCTTCAATTTCTTAGACGCCGCAGATGCAGAAGCCATCCAGAGTCAACCTTGGGTATTCAAGAGGAGTTTTCTTGCCCTGTATAGATGGTACATAGGCTTCAACCCGCTGAAAAACACTCCAGTAAACAATCTAATTTGGGTGAAATGCCCAAATCTGCCCTTGGAACTTTGGTCTAATGAATCTTTGGAGATGATTGGTAGTGCTATTGGTCGTTTTGTCTACGTTGATCACTGGTGTCTGGGTGAAAGAGACAAACGAATAGCTTGGATTCTTATCCAAAGGCCTTTCAGGGGAGGTTATCCTGACCATATTGAAATCAGCTGGAAGAATCAGATCATTAACCAAAGGCTGCATTTTTGGGGTATACCTTTTAGGTGTGCTGCTTGCAGGAGAACTGGTCATCTGGTTAAAAATTGTCCTAGTGCAAAATTATTTGCAAACAGACGGCTAATCAAAAAATCATTCATCAATGGCAGTCAATCCTCTCCAATATCGTCGTCTTTACCGCTCCACAGTCCTCGTAGTCCAGGGCCACGTCAAGATCATCGTATCCACATGGATGACCCTTCTGAGCGCTTGCAATCAGTCCCTGGTCGCCCATTATCCACCAATAGCCCTATCTCCTACATGAAGTCTGGGCTCCATAGCTCTCCCTTTACAGAGCCCAGGGAGGACAGCCCTGTTCCACCCCTGCCTCCCATGCAACAAGAGGATTTCATTCCGGACTCTCTTCCTGGGCCGTCGAAGGGGGCAAACTTTTCTGTGGGTTCTATTCCCATATCCATTTCCTCCTCATCTCCGGAACATGCTGGTCGGCTCGATCATAAGGGGAAAAATAAATGCGGAGGCCCGACTCCTTTAAATTCCCCGACATCGTCTCCTGTAAATCTATTTGATAGTGACTTGGACCATATGCTAAACATGGATTCTCTTGAATTAGAACCGCTCACGATCCATAAACCTGATCCTAGCTTCATGCCAATCATAAGCCCGGACTCGACTAGAAACATTACGGTCCGGAAGAAATGTAATGGTGGAAGCAGACATTTTAGAGGTAGACCTTTAGTTTCAAATGAAGGTATTAGAAACTTGTCTCTGGTCGAGGTACCTATCCTCGAAGTCTCTGAATCACAACCCCTTAGAGCGAGCTTGGCTGCTGAATCATCCAAATGATCCCAATCATTTCATTCAATATTCGGGGTCTTGGCGTTGACCCCAAATACATAGCGCTAAAAGACTTCTTTTTTCATTCCACGGCTGCTATCATCCTTATTTAGGAAACAATGCACAAGAAGGAGGACACATTATCATATTTCAGGAAAATGCTTCCCAATTGGTTCATGGTCGCCACAGAGGCAAATGGATTGTCTGGCGGTATGGCTACCCTATGGGATCCTTCTCGAGTAAAATCAAAGGCATATAAATGCTATGCTGGGATAATAATTTCGGCTTCAATCAGAGGGTGTGACATTCCAGTTAATGTTCTTAATCTTTATGCTCCATACAAATTCCGCATATCATTCTGGAATAGATTATTTGATTCAGAGCTGCTTGATATCAATAATCTCCTTATTGCTGGTGATATGAACGTGGTCTTGAAATCAAATGAGGTATGGGGACAGGAGAAGATAAACAAAGGCCTCGCAGATTTCATTAACTCTGAGGTGCTCAATAGGAACATGATCGACATAATCCTAGTTGTTATGAAATCGACATGGTAAAATGGCAGGGTGGGCGAGGCTTACATAGCTAAAAGACTTGATCGGGTTTTTGTTCATTTTGGCCTCATCAATAAGATTGGTATGCCTTGGCTATCTGTGGAAAATGTCTTGATTTCAAATCATAATCCTATTCTCCTATCCTAGCCTCCTAAGCTCTTTAGAAGAGGTTATTCCTTCAAGTTTGACCGAGGCCTCCTTCAGGATTCTGCCTTCAATGAATATATTCAGAATGCATGGAACAGGATAAAAGACAGAGATAAAGATTTTATTTTCTCCTCCTTCAGAGATAAATTGGTAGAGATAAGGGGTCTGGTGAAAAAATGGCAATTTCAAAAACATCAAAAGGAAAAAAAAGACCTTCAAAGGATCCAACAGGAATTGGACCGGGCACTGGCATCTACAGACTACTCCACATGCTCTTTTGAGATGAAATGTCACATTAGGAATCTGGAAAAGGAGAAATATTGTTTGTTGAAACAGGAGGAAGCCAAATGGAGGCTCAAAAGCAGAGCACTATGGATGAAGGATGGAGATAAAAACACGAAATTTTTCATAAATATGCAAATGCAAGGAGAGCAAGGAACTTCATATGGAAAATAAAGGACGACCAGGGCAATTTAGCTGTCTCACAGGAGGATATTACTAAGCAGGCAGTGGGCTTCTTCAAAAAACAGTACGGCAGGAATGGTGAGATTGCCTTCAGCGACATAAGATGGGGCATAGATTTGATGCCAGAGATGTTTGACCAAGCGAAAAATGAAGCCCTGTTCTGCCCAGTTTCTGAAAAGGAACTCCTTGATGTTATGAAATCATTTAAGAAGGATAAATGCCCTGGCCCTGACAGATGGTTAATTGACTTCTTTATTCATTTCTTTGACCTATTCAAAAAGGACCTGCTCAGCATGGTGGAAGCATCCAGACTCTCGGGCAGCATTTATCCGCACACCTCATCCACTTACATCGCTCTTATTCCTAAGAAGGAAGAGCCTGAATCTTTTCTGGACTTTAGGCCCATATCCCTTTGCAACATAACTTTCAAGATCATTTCTAAGATTATTGCAGAGAGAATTAAAGGGACTCTGGCATCTTCTCTCTCTCCTAACCAACATGCTTTTTTAAAGGGCCGTAATATTCTTGATGCAGTTGCCAACACGCAAGAATGTATACATTCTATGTCTGTGCACAAAACAAATGCAGCTATCATGAAAATTGACCTTCAGGAAGCATTCGATGTTCTGGACTAGGGATATCTGCAAAGTCTCCTTACAAAAATCGGCTTGGAGCAGGGCCCGATTCGATGGATTATGGCTTGTTTTGAAAATGTTAACTATGCTGTTTTGGTTAACGGTTTTCCCTCTCCTTTCTTTCGGGCGGAAAGGGGCCTGCGACAGGGGTGCCCATTGTCGCCTCTTCTTTTCATTTTGGCCATCAATCCTCTGAGCTTGCATATCAACCGCGCAGTGGAGGCAAAAGATTATGTTCCGGTCAGAATCTGCAAGCATATACATATATCTCATAATCTCTTCGTAGACGACGTTCTGCTATTTGTCATGCTTTCAAAAGTCTCTTGGATATGCATCAAGTCTATTCTTGACCGGTTTCAAAAGGCCTCTGGGCTTGCCATCAACAAGTCAAAATCGGTCCTCTTCCACAATGATACAGATGAGGTCTTCATAAATTGGATTTCCCAGCTCTTTGGGATTATCTCCAGGCCGTTGTCTGATGGAATCAAGTATCTGGGTTTTCGCCTTAAACCTAAGGCATATTCAAAGGATGATTGGAGGTGGCTTATTGAACGTTTTCATAGCAAGATATCGTTATGGGAATTCAGATCCTTATCTCTGGTTGGAAGGGTAGTTCTTGCCCAAGCAGTATTGATGCAGCTGTCGGTCTACTGGGCCCACCTCTTTCTTCTTCCGGCTAGCATTATTCAGGCCATGAACAGAATCTCTGCCAATTTTATCTGGGGGGCAAAAGCGGAAAGAGGCAAAATCCATCTTTCAAAATTGGACTTCTTATCTCTGCCAAAAAAATTGGGTGGTTGGGGTCTGAAGGATATAAGGATTTTTGGAAAAGCCCTTGTCTGCAAATCCTTATGGAGGGGCATTTTTGACACAAATCCATGGAGTGAAATTATCCGCCATAAATATCAAAAAGGAAGGAGCTTGGAGTTCTGGTTCAGGTTTGGCTCTATTGGTATCAAACAGGGGTCTGCTATTTGGCTTAGTTTCAGGAGAATTGAGCATTACTTTCTTGACAATCTTAAATGGAGAATTTTTTCTGGTAGGAAGATCTTCATTGGTCTCGACTCTTTTGCTGGTTTCAAAGGAAATCTACAGGTTCCAGATCCTCTTCTTTTTCATCTCCACAGGTCTGGTATTTTCACTTGGAACAGGATTATTGATAAATGGAGAGGACCCTATCCTCTGCTTAAGAATGCTGTTGATCTTGGTATCCCTCAGGCATTGTCTTTCCTCTGGGATAACCTCAAATTATCCATTGATCAAGCAGGTCTGAAGCGGGCCGGGATTGATGACCATATGGTATGGTCGTTATCTCTCTCAAACTCACAAGCAACTGTCAAGGACATCTACTTGGATCTCATTTCCAAGAAAATTAAGCCGGCTAGAAAGATTTTCCCAGTGTTATGGTGGAAGCTCACTTGCCCCCTCAAAGTGATCATTTTCTCTTGGCTTGTTTTTTACAACAAGAATTTAACTTGGGAAAACTTGAGGAAGTGATCTTGGCATGGTCCCAGCAGATGTGTGTTTTGCAAAATGGAGGAGGAAACGAACTTCCATATGTTCTTCAATTGCATGGCCTCCCAACAAATCTGGTATGATCTTGCTTCGTATTTTTCTTTTCAGCACCCTAACTTCACTTCTGTTGATGCAGCTTTTGCCTGGTGGGGAAGACAAGATGCTATCAAACGTCCAATCCTCCCCACAACAATCTGGTGCCTCTGGAAATGGAGGAATTTAAAAAATTTTGAGGATTCAAACATTTCCTTCAGATATGTGTTGTCTTCTGTCACAGCACTCTATCCTCCTATCTCATGACTGCAGCACGTCCCTTGGAGGGTATAGAGCTTATATTTTTGATCCTGAAGGTTGTAATCAGAAATGTTGTGGGTTTCTTTTCCCATTCCTGAAGTACAGTGAGTCAATGGTGGTGATGACTTTTTTATCAAGTTTTCATTATGTTCCTATGTGATGCTACAACTCTTACTTTTCTAGATGCTATGTTGTTTTCTCCTAAAATATTTGACCTCAGTAGGCGGTCTTGTTTCATGAGACCCATCAAACTTATGATGTATATATTGTCTTAATATAAATATAATGCTTTTAGTAATAATTGATTTTTTTTTTTTTTTAATTTATATTTTATAATTAAAAAAATGTTTTGAGTGGATAGGTGTTCTAATTTAATAATATTTAAAAAAAAAAATTTAGTAAAAATAAAATAAAATAGAAAACTTAAAATTAATTATTATATTGGTAATTATAACTATAATTGATAATTAAATTAATTTAGATTTATTAATTTTATTTTTGGATCTAACAAAGGTCGAAATTTTTGAGATACAATTTTTTTTAGCTTAAAAAGTATTTGATCTCTCTTGATGCATGGTAGCTGTAATATATACATCTATTACATATTGTATATATCAAAAAGGGAACTCAACATAGATATAAAGTTGTAAATTTATGCAATCATATAGAGTAGTTTTCCCACTTATACTTAAAAGTATAAATTAATTAATTTATCTATTATTTATAATAATTTTATATTTTATTAATTTACAAATGGTTTACAAATCATTTTTTTATTCTTAATAATTTTATTTCAAATTTAACTAGATTATTTTTTAAATATTATAAAATTTATAATAAATTACTTCAAAGCGATTATTGAAATTATGTTTTTTATCTTTTTATTTAAATTTTTCACAAAACAATGATAATTACAAAATATATATATATATATATTTACAAGTTTTAGAGCCAAACTTCCTATGCTTGTAAAAAAATGAATATTATAACAAAGTAGAAAACAAAACACATTAACATTGTTTAAGAAAGGTTAGTTTTCAAAGGTGGATTTCAACATTAACATTGTTTAAGAATGGTTTTTCAAAGGTGGAGTTCAAATCCATATTGACAAAGATAGGGGGAGTTTCCCCTCTTTGAGTGGTGTTTGATTGATCTTCATTGCACTTTCTCATCCCTTTTTTGGCTTTTCACTTCCAAACTTAGACCACCATATGCCATTGATTAAATTTTCATATTTCTAATATTGCTAGTCTAGTATGTTGGATATTTTTGTGTCCTATGTCTCTTTTATTTTCACAATCAAAGCAATCAAACACTTAACACAATAATATGAATAAATTGTCGTTAGAGATTTAAACTTTTTTTTTCTTGAAAATCTTGTGTTTGGAATCTATGTAATCAATTCTCTAGCAATTTTGTCATTGGACATTTGGCCTCTTTTCTCTTGTACAATGTCTACAATTTCCTCCAATCCCCTCCAATTTCGTCCTCCTTTCGTAGAGATCCTACTATCATATGTTTTGGTTACTACAACCGTAGAGAGTATCTTAGGCATATCCCTCATGCATCATATGTCAGGGTTTAAAGTTTCCCTACATTTCCTTTATCTACTCCTACACAACCCTTGGCTAGTTTTCTCGCCCAAAACTCTTAGTTACATATCATCCTAGGATGCCCTACTAACAAATAGAAAATGTGTGGGCCAGAACACAATGTTGACTACTTTATACCAAAATTGACCCCATTTCTTACTAGAAAAATTACTATGAAACAAAAAGAAAGCCTTCATTTCAAATAGCCATAGCCTTATTAAGTTAATGAAACCTACCTCAATCTTTAAGTGCTCATTTTAAAAAATACCGGCGATAATTACTTTCATATAAAATCTCATACCCCATATTGAGTTAGTTTTATGCTCATCCTTTGATGGGATGACAAAATTCTAAGTTATAGAGGAAAGGCCAAGCTATGATAGGAAAATCTTGGAGTAAGAAAATTAATTCATATGGATTAAATAGTTCCATTTACTTCTATCTCATAAGTTTATTTCATCTTCCTTGTAACAAGTGCCCCCTTTTGGAAAAGCTCGGATAAATATGAAAGTAAAAGTGCAGATAACTTTATAAATTTTTAAACAAAAAAATGGATATACTTTATTACTTTAAATTGAAATTTTTTATTATCGGTGGTTACACTAATCAACTAAGCTAGGATTGGCCTTATGCCAAATTCGAAAGTTAATAAATTAGAATTAATTATTTAATCACTTATAAGAAAAATCCATCCATATCATTCACTTAAATTTAAATTTGTAAATTATAACATAATGTTGAATACTTTAACAATAGACTAAAATTGATCCATTTCCTGTTTAAGAGAATTACTATCAAACAAATACAAATCCTTCATTTCAAATACCGTACCTTTTTTAAGTTGATGAAACCTACCTCCTCCTTTAAATGCTGATTTAAAAGAAAAAAAAAAAAACTGTCATAATTACTTCCCTATCAAATCTCCTACACCCATATTAATTAGTTTGATTCTCGTCTTTTGATGCTATGACAAAATCCTAGGTTATAAAAAAATCCAAGTTATGATAGAAAAATTCCAGACTACGTAAATTAATCTATATGGATAAAATAATTCCAATTACTTAACCTTATTTCATCTTCGTAACAAGTGCCCCCTTTGGAAAAAAATAAGATAAAGATGAGAATAGAAATGCAAAAAAATATTATAAATATGTTAAACAAGAAAATGGATGTACTTCATTACTTTAATTTCGAATTCTTAATCGTGGGTTGTTATACTAATCCACTAAGGCCGGCCTTGATACCAGATTTGTAAGATAGTAAGTTTGGAATTAAATATTTAATCGCTTATAAGAAAAGTGCGTGCATATTAGTTTGGATTTAAGTTCATAGTAGCATTCATAATTTCTCTCTCGTTGGGAGCATATGTCCTTAGCTATAATAAATGCCCCTTCTGAAGAAGTTGTTTGGGATTAAATATTCAAAGATTTGTAATATTCAAGTAACACATAATTTTATCTAAATAATATGTAAATATATTGTATTAATTTCTAATGGATATATGGATATGCATTTTTTATTAATATTATTGTGATATACCATGAGTATAAGTTACGATGATATTCTCCAGAAATGTTAATTATTTCAAAAATTAATATAAAGTTCTAAGGTGAGTTGTGGAAGAGCACCAGAGAATTTATGAAGTTACAAGAAGATTAAGAAGAAATGGGATTGAAAGGGCTAACAAATACTTTTAATTTTTCGAAATTGTCTAACTCTCTTAAGTTTCAACTTTTAACCATGTATTTTTTTTAAAACTCTAACCATTAATCATTAAACTGTAGGTGATTGTTGGTGGGGATGCCCATCTTCCATAGTAATGAGAAAATAGAGGTTGAGCTTGATTCTAGAGGAGGGTAACAAAGTCCATCTCATTAGAAATATAAACCATCCCTTTTCTTATGCAGTCTATAATGTATGCAATTAAAATGGACCATTCTATTGATCTCATTTTGTTCATCTCAACATCCATTTGGTTGATGTGTTCTCATGCTAGAAGTCGTACTTCAAACATGTGAATTTGACCAGGAAGAGCTATGAAGAGAAAATTGTGAACTTGAGAAATAAGAGACATGGAAAGTTGCAAAGCAGCATAGAGGTTGAACTATAGGAATTATTTCAAATCCTTATATATTGATGCGCATCCATTCATGAGTGCTCAAGATTTAAGAGATGACTCTATTGGGTTGATCTTGAATTAGGAAAACATCATATTGGACTCCTCATGAGCACCTCGAGAATAATAAAAAGTGAATGGGTTTCCTAAGGCACTATTGAGAATAGAAAGGAAATGTCTTCTAGTAGACCTCAAGGGTTGTTTAGAATAGAAAAGGTATGTTCTCAATATATTCTAGGGCAATGGAATGGAGTTTCATGACTATGATAGCTAGAACGTTTCCTAAAGTGTTATGTATTAAATATTTTATGTTAATCCTAAAAGCAATTAGGTGGGGTGAGTGTCTTGATCATGTTGAGCCTATTGCCCTTACCTAAATGGCCTCATAGCCTAGCTTGTGGGTGGAATCAAAAGGATTGTTTATGGTTTGGTGGACAATGGCTTGCCAATAACAAGTATCCTTGGACTAGCTTGGTAATAGATAAGTGTTTCATCTTGATGATGAATTCATGTGAATAATTTTATTATTAAGTTCTATTTTTTTTTATGTATGAATTGTGCAATGGCATTCATAGATGTATGATGTTTTGCATGTTGAAAGTTGCATGTTTACACTACATGCTTTTGTAATTTGAAATGGCTTACAATTTAGTTGCTTGAAATTTGCTTCATGCATTCAACAACATGGATTTATTAACATGAGTGGAAATGGCCATAATTTTCTAGAATTATCCTTGTAGGTTGGCATGGCCATATGCCAAATGACAACTTAACATTGGGTGGGAGTTATGTGGATCTTACATCTTGATATGCCCTTTGTCAAAGTCAATGTGATAGCGTTGGCATCCAATATCACCTTTACTTATTTTGTATTTCAAAGGGTTCCCTCAAAATAGGATGATCATCCCCTATTTGGTTCGAAGTGTTCTTTGAATGGACCAAAAGGCGCTTTCTCTATGAACTAGATAAATTGACCTCTTATTGCAAAGAATCCTAATGGCCTTATATTTTGAATCAAGCACATAATTGAAAGAGGCTCGATGGCCTATCAAGTTTATTTTTTTAAGTGCTTAATAGCATCTTTTGAAACATGGTCGATGGCTAATCAATCCCATCTTTTAAAATTTCCTGACGAATTAGCCCTTTTGTTTAAATTTTAAGTGTTACCTTTGAATGTGACATTTGGAATTTTCTTTGATGTTTTTTAGAGTCAAGATGAATTTTGGGAAATGCCAAATGGTGTTTTCCTGGATTGTCCCACTATTTCTAGAGAGTCTTTCCCATATATTTTCGCACTAATATGTGAAGCTTATCAACTTACTTGCCCCTAATGTCCTAGACACATGCACTTAGCAAAATAAAAAGAGATGAGAGTAGGGACACACCTTATCCCTAAAGATTGGTCCTAGCTTGTCTTACCATGATAAGTTTGTAGACATATTTTTATATCATCTACTTCTAGAAATTAATCATAATGAAAAATTATTAAATGTTATTATAGATTTTATTTTTATTTTATTTTTCATTTTGGGTTGCCTTTAGATCTGGTCTAGAGCTAGCCCCAATGTTAAATGGAAGAATGATCATCCCAACTCTAAGATGTTGCTACCAAGATTAGACCTCACTTGATCAAGCCTAAATGTTCTATGGGATAATTTTAATCCTCCCGGATTGACTCCCACACTCAGCGCCTCTCCAAAAAATTTAAACCAAAAACATAATAAAGACCAAACTCCACACAAAATAACTAATATACACCTCATCAAATTACTTGTTATATGAGTTTGAAATTAAACTACGTTACATAAAAATACCAAAAACGATCATTTTAAGACCATGTCTTAGTAACTATAGAAAAGTGGAAAAGTTAACGAGGCATTTTTTTAGATTACCCACGAATTATAGTTTGAGCAAGTTTATGTTCTTCGTAGGTTAATATTCATCACTTTCCTATTAGCTTATTTTATGAATTCGATTGTGAAATGTGTTTTTTTATAAAGGTGAAAAAACTTTTGTGACATATATGGGAGAATATGGTAGAATTTAAGTGCCTTTGCTCATAAAATTACTCTAATTTTATTTTCTATTTATTTATTTCAAAATTAAGAACTTATATTTTATCAATTAATTTGAATCTATATCTATATTTATATCTATATATAATATTATTTTTTAAGTCAATTTCAATTTATTTTAAATTTAAATTTATTATTTTTTAAGATATAAATTTTTGAATGGTTTATTTAAATTTTATTAAAAATTAAATAATCAATTTATTTTTTAAGAAGTAAGTGTTTTTATCATTTAGTTCCCTATTATATATATTTTTTTCATATTAAATAATAAAAATCACACTTTAATAAATTTAATTTCTCTCATTCAAATTTAAGATAGATTTAAGTTAATTTAAGTTTTTTAATGGTTTAAGATCGATCTCTATATACTTGTTTGTTTGTTTGTTTGTTTATATGTGTGTGTATATATGTATGTATGGTTTCCAAAAATTTAATTTGATTATCAAAAATTATTAGGAGAATGGTAGAGATTTAATCTCCATGCAATATTCATGTTGATAGATATCTCTGTTTTGGAGTTGAGTTTCCAAGATTTTAATTTGGTTATCAATAATTGTTACATAAGTGTAAGTTCAAGCGTAACATCTAAACTTCATTTCTATTATAAACTTCAGGAAAAACCATAAAAATAAAATTAAAAAAAAATTATTATGGCATGTAACTATGGACTCGCAACTATTAAACGATATATACAATGTCAATAAAGGAGATTGTATCCACGACAATGTACAATACCATGATACAATGTACAAAACTTAAATGTGTTTAAATGTTAAATTTATTTGACAGGTAGGGAGATCTGATCGGGGATCCTCTTGGTTAACTAAGCACACAAATCCATGGTTTTCTCTGTTGTATGGGCCCTCATCCGTAGCTCCACATGGCAGCCATCTATGTTGTGGGTTGTTCACTCCATCTGACCTTGCCATCTATCGTGGTTGTCTATCGTTGATTCTCCATTGGCCATTAGACGATAGAGATGAGCAAGGGTTTAACCTAACTAACTCTTGGTGCAAAAACCCTAAGGTCTCATTATTGTCACTCCTCTACGTCGCGCTGCTCTAGCCTTTGTTCTTTGTGAGAGGTGATGACAGAGGAGGTCGATACACTCATCAGAGCAGGTATACCTTTCAGCTCTGCAACCTGAAACTTTTATTGCTAGGGTTGGAAATCTGTTATGAGTTTAGGTATATGCTTTACGCCCGTCCTAAAGCTGTCTCGTCATTATTCAGGGGAGACTTATACAGTTCTGGACATGGAGGAAGACAGAATGAGTACAGGGCCATCAACAACAGGTATTTTAACATCATAAGGCAAATTTTCTTGTTGCAAGTCTGAACCCAGTCATGCTTCAAGAGGGTTTACCATTCTAGCTTGGTCTTATATTTAAATTGGCTATGATGTTGAATGTTCGTCCTACCTTTACAGGTTGGTGACTTGCCAAGGCAACGTTCTTAAATCAGGTAAGAACCCATTTCGATTTCAGTTGAGTCTATGTGTGTAATAGCAAATTTATTACCTCTGCCAGTAGTGACTAATTCATTTTCTTTGAACATAGGTATGCCATCTGCCAGAGGGTTTATTATTCAGGACCGTGACCCTTGAATTCGTAAATTAATCTATATGGATAAAATACAAGAGTAACTACGTAAATTAATCTATATGGATAAAATACAAGACTACGTAAATTCCAGACTACGTAAATTAATCTATATGGATAAAATACAAGAGTAACTATATAATTGACCATCAAGGACAAAAGAATTCTTTTCTTTGACTGAAAACGACACTTGCGACACTTTCAAATCAAATTTAGACGACAGTTCGACTATGCTACTACTTCGTAAAAGAGAACTGAAAATGACGGAAAATACATAAAAACATTCACAGTTCTTTGCAAAATGGAGGTAGAATGATGGAAAGGAAGGGGGTTTCCACAGTGGTATACTGATCACAGACAGCAAAAATCCATAATAGAGCTAAAAGAGTGAAGAAAAACCAAAACCTGGAGGCAAACTTAGCCTTTTCTGATCATCGCACATGTAACACAGGGAAACAGGGATTCATCCCCCCTACTGCACACGGGAAGTGTGATGCATCTAGATTTCCTTGAAGAGAGGGTGCGACGGTACTAGGACAAGACTTTACTTGGCTCTTGGTCACAGTTTGTAGCTCAGTTCAGGGATTTAGGCTGAGCAAATGATGTACAGTAAATAGAAATCACAGGGGCTGATCTAATGAGGTTACTAGAGCCACCACCAAGGCAATTAGAAGGTTTGAAAATCAATTGTTCAGTTTATAAACAAAACCCGGAGATAGATTGAAGCGGCATTGATCTACTTTGCACTTGCATATAAAATGTAGTTCGAAGGCTAGCTGGCTTGACTTCAGGCTTCGTCTGTAAGTTTATAAAACAAACAAATATAGACAAACAAACAATCTATTTGCTCCCCAGTGGAGTCGCCATTTTGTTATCGGGAAATCTAGTGTCCACTCAGATCTGCTAGTCCCACTAAGACTGGTAGCTATCTTAGAAACAAACAAACTAAAACCACTTTCGTTTTCCTTTATGAAAAGTAGATAAGAGTGGAATGAAGGACACCAACCTCAGTCTTGCACTTGGTTCCTTGCTTGATTCCTCTCCTTTCTGACAGATCCTTGCCGCTTCTCCTTCGTCTACCCAGCTTCAAAGAGTACTTGTGGAATCAAAGCAGCATAATACTATTGAAGAACAGAGATATACAATCATAAACAATATAGGACCAGATATATATTGTCACACAAATGCATATATCATCAAACATACAAGAATGTGGAGGAAAACTTGAATAGCTTTATTAATAATCAAGAATAGAAAAGAGGATTACAACCAATTGTTCTAACCCAGCGTCATCCTCCAGCATGAAAGCCCTTCTTTCACCTCATGAAAAGCTTAGATCACCCAACACTATGATATTCCAACAAGAAACCAACAGCACTTCCTTATCTTAGCGCTTGAAATTTCACCTCAGGCTGAGAAAGGTAAACCTCAAGGCAACATCAAACCACTTAGCCTCGTAGCTAGCCCTACGGGGCAGGAGGGGGCTCTCTCCGGTCTATCTCGATAAAGGTCTTCAATGGGCGAGATAACCAATAGGGTAACAATGATTTTAGGCTAGTAAACTGATCAAAAGGGTTGATTTGGGATTTTTAGGGTTTTTGGTGGAAAATTGGGGAAATGGCAATTTTAGGTGCGGGGATTGGACACAGTTTTTGCAGGGGGCTCTTTGGGGCGAGGTAGGAAACAGTATTGATGCCTTTAATAGAGATGGATGGATGAGAATGACCGGTGAGGAGTTAAAGAGAGCAAGCAATAACCTTGAATTCCCTTTAAACAGTCGAAAACATTGATATTAAGCAAACTTAAAAGCAGAGCATGACAGTCATGAGTTCTACTTTAACACTTCATTTGCCTAATGTGCAGAAGGAAAAGTAAGGAAATGATTCACATAACACACTTACAAGTACAAAGAGAAACACACCATCAATACATGTGACCACAAGAATCCCAAAAAGAACTGCAAAACCCTGGTCTTCCTTTGCCAAAAATTGCAGAGATACAGTGAGTAATACAATAAGAGCTTCTCCCTCAAGAGTCCAACCATGAAAATGAGCAAGAGAGTACATAATATAGATCATCTAACATCTTTCCCTGCCTCTAGGGGTCGAGCTCACTATCCTAGGAGCTGTTTCAACCAATTCTAAACTAAGCACTGAAAAACTAGGCAGTCAAAACAACTTGCCTCTATAAACTAGGAAACCAATTCATTCATTTAATTTTCACCTATCTCATGAATGAATCTTCCAGAAGAGATACATAAGTGTAAAAGTATCATAAATTTACATCATTTACAACAAGAAGGATAAAAATCAACTCCAAAAAGTCAAACACAGTCAAAACTGCGTTTTGCTGAGTTGTAGGCTGAAATCCTGAGCAATTTGCCTGACGGGTCGCGTGCCTTTGAGAGCACTTTTGGGGCACTTTCAGGTGTCCAAATGAGGCAAGAGTAGGCTTGTTGGAAAGGTCTGTGAGTCTACTTTCCAACCCAACTGGAATTTCTGAATTTGGTTGTCATTTGCCCCTCCAAAATTGCAATCTCCCAAGACTGCTTTCTGTGTGTCAAAAATGTGGCAGAAAGTCATTTTTTGCTTGTTTTTTGACTTTCAGGAGGCCCAAAACTTCATAAAATCTCTTGGAAATGGGTGAGCATGTGTAACTTTTCATGCCAAATCCAGAAATTCTGAGTTTTTTGAAAATAGAGTTGCCAAGTGAAAGGGTCGCGCGGGGGGTGAGACCCGTCAAGCGGAAAAACCTGTTTTTTGCCTTAAAAACCAAAAATCACCCAAAATGCTCAAAATTTCTTGGAATTTGTGCTGGGGCTGAGATATTTAGTTCCATGCTCCTTCAAGGAAGCCTCGGCCAAGATGTGGAGGGGATCGGGCCTTTTTCTCCGTTTTTGTGCTTTGACCAACCGCCTTTGGAGCACCTTCATCTTTGCCTTGCACACGTGCATCTGTGCCCAATAATGATTCTTCATGTTTCTCAGCAATTTCTTATCTTGGTTGGCCTTAGCCAACAGCCTCTCTAAATGAGCATTGAGCCGGATAAGCATAGCCTCTCGCTCAACTGGCACTAAATCACCGGGTCTTCTTCGATTCAAGTTGCGGTCACTACGAATCCTCCACAACTCATCAAGAGTTTGCTCATCCTCCAACTGCTTGTTGCGTTGTTCTAGATATGAGATTGTCCATTGTGCCCCTTCTAATCTCTTCTGTAATGCATCATTTTCAGCTCTAAGGTGCTGAATGATCTCCTTTGACTCTAGGCTAGGAGAACTGACATCAAGATCAACAAGCTCTATATCTGGAACACCTGATGGCCCCTCATCAATCCTGGGCTGTTTGCCCCTCTCTGATACCTATGCTGCTGTCGGAGACGAGGCCCCTTCCACTTGGTGTGGAGATAACACTCGTGGTGCTGATGAAGAAGGCGAGACCCCTTCCACCTGGTGTGGAGAAAATACTCGCCTAACTGCTACAAATAAGGCCCTGTGGCCTCTCTGATAAGTGACCAATGGAGAAGAGCTGACATGGCTAGTCCCAGGGATATCATGCTGCTGTGATGGTCCTCCCTCCTCATGAACAATCTCCGGATGTGGTGGTGGTGCTGTAAAGAACTCACGAGAGATGAACTCCTCCCATGTGATGCCCTGCTGAGCCAACTGATGTCTGACCACAAGCTGAATCAACCATAATGATAGAGGCTCCTATACTGCTGTGCTGGGCTCTTCCTCTACATCAAGGGCACCATCCTCTCAATGTTCTAGCACATGAAAACAGGGATGTTCATCATCCGTACCCGTGTGAAATGCATCATCAGGCGAATATGGTACGAATATATCTGTGAAAATCTGCCCTCACAGGTGAAAAAGAGCATGATAAGCCTCATCATGGGAGCATACTCACTCCTCAAAAATCTAAAGGGAAATACACCCGTCAAATGTCTCATGAATTCAGGTCTAATGAAAGGCTCAAACTGAACACTGTCCAACATCCTGCGCTTGTTCCACACCTCTCCGGCATTAGGTATCCCTGTGGCTTGAGCAATCATCTCGGGTGTCAATGTAAAATCCACCCCGGCAAGGTTCACATGTCCATCATGCAAATGCAAAACAAATAAGCGAGCCAACTCCCTGTGATGCTGAATCCGAGAGATCCTCTCGCAAAACTCATAGCAAGACATATAACAAAAGCATGATACTGCCATTGGACAAGCCTGCAAATCTGTCAAAGAGGTGGGCTCCTCTCTCCTATGATGACTGCCCTTTCCACCCTTGTGAGGCCTCCTCTGTACCTCAAACTCTGAAGCTGACGCATGGTCATCACTTTGCGCATAATTGGTTTCGGTTTCTGACATTGTTTTAGGAGCAAAGTGGCTGAAATATACTGTTGTTTCTGCTTTGTAAACTGTTGATTAGAATGCTTGCAAAATTTGGCAATTTGTGGTTCCTTGGCAAGTTTGCTGGCGATTTTGGCAGACAGAGTGCTGATGGGTCGCGCGCCTCACCCAACGGGTCACGCGCCTTCAACGGGTCGCGCGCGTTATAACTTAACACTGGCACAGGGCGCCTGACGGGTCGCGCGCCTGGTTCAACGGGTCGCGCGCCTTCCCAACTCACACAATTCGCTCAAACTCTCTTGGAAACAATTGCTCTATCACTTGAATGCACAATGAGGCTTGATGGAGGGAGATTAGGGATTTTATAGCCTTGTTTGAATTAATTTCATGTCATAACCCACTTTATAATGTTTTTCCATGACACTTTATAAACTTGACTTTTTTGGTTTCCTTTTGTCCTGAAATTAATTAATTTGATGCTTTTCTTTGATAATTTTTGCAAGGATAGCATCTGAGGGATCTTGACAAGGGAGCCAGGGTTACATGTTGTCCTTTGAATCATTTTGAATTTTTACAATTTTTACAAAATTTTGAGAAATGACCTTGGCTTTAAAAACAGGGTTTTTAAATCCAAGGTGAAAATTAGCTACACAAGATAGAATCTTTCGAAGAAACACTTTGAAAATAATCCCTCTAGCTTGTTGGGCACTTATTGACCTTCAGAGACATGACCTTGAAGACAAATTTGACCTAAACCCTAGACCTAGAAATTTTGACCTCAAGACAAGACAAGTAACCTTGAAAAAGTTTAATGACTGAAACAACTTGATCCAGCAGTTCCAAGAGGGGAATAAAGACACCAGCTCCTCCATCAGGGTTATGGCATGCCTAGTGGAATGCAATAAGATGACACTGATGAGACACCTACTTATGCAAATGCAAAGAGCTTTGATCGCTGATGGAGGGCTACTAGACCGACTCTAACACCTTACAAGATACAAAATTCCAGCCTCTGGATCTCTGGGATGAGGGATCCATATATAGATGATTGCAAGGGGGTAAGATTCTGTGATTCTGATTAGTGTCCTCTCTCTGATAGTTCTTGATTCCACTTGGATATTGATGATCTCTTACTCATCCCTGGGCGAATTCAGAGAGGCAAGTGTCACAGGAGAAGTTTCTGGAAGATTCCATGATCATCCACCTCACAAACTACCTCTGCCATTTGTCCACTCTCGCCCATCGCACCCCATAGAAGGGATTTCCAGTATGCATCGCACCTCCCGTGTGCATTAGGTGGGATGCATCGCAATTTGACCATGGAGAAGGTGAGATGGTCCAGTTTTGACCAATTCTGAGCAGTTTTTCATGGAGAACTTCTGGGAGATGATGTAATCAGCTGACCTTGTTCCTTTACGGTATGGAACAACACTTTTAGGGACTTAGGAGCCCTTGGTTTATGGACATGTTTGATTGGGGTTGCAGTGCCCAAAAATGTCTATAACACCTCCATCTCCAACTGTAAATATACTAATTGTTGGACAGTTTCTTTTCTATATATGGTGAAGGTGTTGGGAGGTGTTTTGACCCACTCTTTCAGAGCTACTTTGGTTGCTTTTATATTTTGCTCCCAAACATAACTAGGTGACCCAGTGACCATGGTAGACCAAGCCTTATCAACGACTTCCATGAACCCTTCCTGCTCTATCCACAAGGGGCTGAAGCGAAACGATATGGGCCCTAGGTTTTCTTCCTCGTCCAGTTGTAAGAGGATGGGTTTATGGTCCGAGGTGAGCTTTGGTAGGATTCTCGTTGATATTATTCTCTTATCCATCAAAAGAGTGCTCTGCACTAGGAATATATCAAGGCTGGCTAAGATGTGAGTTGCTCCTATTCTGTTGTTGGTCCAAGTGTATCTCCCCTTTTTGGGTTTAAGATCCAAAAGATCAGATTGCTAAATTATGTCCTCCATGAGGGGTAGCAATGGATCTCTGCTATTGTTACCCCCTCTTTTTTATTTTGGGTCGAGAACGATGTTTACATCTCCTGCTATTACAATGTTCATGGGAGAATAGCATTCTACAAATTCGATAATTGTTTGTCAACACTCTTTTTTCTCAAGGTAAAGCACAAGAACATAAAGATTAAACAGGGCGAGAGTGAGCTTACTTGTTTTATGTCTTATTTTGGTGTAAATCTAATGTTGAGTCTCGAAGGAATTCTCCAGCTGGAACAGATCCTCCATCCAGACTGTGGCTAGTCCTCTGGAGGTTCCCCTTGCGCTTACTGCCATCCCAGCTTTGGTCGTCTAGATCGTTCTGCTTAACTCAAGAAGGGCTTCCCCTTCTATTTTTGTCTCTTGGAGCATGAGGATCTCTGAGGTTTCTATTTTCATGAGATCTTTAATAGTTGCAGCCTTCATGTGGTTCCCCAAGCCTCTACAGTTCCAAGAGACTATAGGAATTATTTATTTGGGGTGATGGAGGAGAGGCCTCCCTTTGGTGGCCATGCTGTGGTGTTTCGACTTATGGAAATTTATAGAGTGGCCTGACTTCCTTGCATTTTTTGCCTCTCTGCTTCTTCTTCTCTTTCTTCCTTGAGGGATTTTCTCCCTGCCCGCTTCGAGGGTCTTTCAATTGTCTCCTCTTCTGATGAGCCTGTTAGTTCCAAAGGCTTCTTTCTTATCATGTCTGCATAGGAGGATGGCAGGGATCCTCTTTCTGGGGAGTCATTTTGGGTCAGGGAGGCCCCTGCATTTCCTTCCTCAGTTAATGAGGGGTTTGCCAGTTGTTCTGCATCGCTTTCCGTAGCAGGGGTTTCTTCCTGTGTGTTGAGAGCTGCGAAGCAATTTGAGAGGAGATCTGTTCTTAGGGGTGTTTCCCCTTCTGGCTGTAGTTCTGTGGATGGCACACTATTTCCCACTTGTGCCCCTTTTCCTCTCTGTTTGTTTTGTTGTTTTGATGAGGATGTTTTCTGCACCGTTGTCCATTGGTCTCCTTTCATTTTCTCTGCTTCTTCTTCAGTTTTCTTTTTACAGTTTCTTGCAAAGTGCCCGTATCCGTGGCAGTGCCTGCACTTGAAGGGTAGTTGTTCATAATCCATTTCTTGCACATGTGACCATTCTGCCACTGTTAGTTTTATAGCTTCTGTAACCCCAAATTCCAGATCTACCTCGACACAGATTTTGGCACAAGAGTATTGTCCCTTCCTGTCTGCTCTATCAATGTATTTTCCAAGGGTGTTTCCAATGGTTTCTAAAGTCTTCGAGCTCCAACAATGCAAAGGCAAATGGGGGAGGCGCACCCAGACAGGAACAGCCGAGGGCACATCTTGGGTTGGATCAAAGTCCGTAGTCCATTTGTTCAGGTACAGGCCTTGGAATCCCATGAAGTATGGCCCGTTTCTAAAAATGAGGTTCCTATCTTCAGTGCAATCAAAGATGAAAACGAAGTAACCCTTACCGACGAAATGACATTTTATTCCTTCTTAGACCAGCGGTCTCCAGTTGCACTGCACCCACGATTCGATGGCTCTTGGTGATGGCCATAACCTAGTGAACTGGCCGATGAGTCCTCTTTCTGCAATATTCAGGGCAGCACGACAGGGCTCTTCTGCTGGGAGAGCGCCGGTCGGGATTGTTTCCATCTTCTTGACAAACTTCTGTTGGGAGGCTAAAATTGGGCACTTGCTTCATTCGCCCACCAGCTGCTTGAAGGCCAGGAGCTCGGGGGGAGGGAGGAAGGAGGCTTAGAGCCTCCCTCTAGAGCCATGGCTAAGAGGAGGGTTTGCAGGGGGACGCTCGCAGAGGAATTAATCAAAATCCTTTAAGTGTTAATAAACTACTTAAAAAAAATTCACAAAACATATAAAAATTCACTCTTAATTGCATGAATTTGGTAGTATTTTTCTTTTAAAGAAAGAATCAAACATAAATGAGAATGTAAATAATTCAAGCCTAAAAGAAAAATCAATTCAAATACTATTTTTTTTTTCCTTTTTTCAAATCAAATATTTTATGGAAAGAAATATGAAAGATATTTTCACAAAACACTCAAAAAATAGATCTTTGATATAATAACTTAATTTGTAGAAAGAAAATGATCAATATCTGAATATTCAATGCTTGAAATTACAAACTTTTCAATCAACAAATACAAAAGTAACTAGATCAAAGTGACAAAAAAGGAGATTTTCACACAAACTCAACAAATTTGAAAAACACACAAAAGGATTAAATCTGAAAAATTCAATCGTTAAATAGGAAGTAAACAAACTCAAACATTCAAACAAAAACAAATCCAAAATAAATTCAGGCAAACCCTAAGAAAATCTTGGATTTCAAACAGTGTTACAAGTTATAGATCAAAACAATGCGACATACATGGAATGTCATGGCTTTAGAAAGTAAAAAAGGGTGACAATATTGCATTATATCCCAAATTCAAGGTGCGATATGTGCAAAACTCCAAATAAAATAAAATAAAAAAATCCAAAGGTCATGAAAGATCTACGATTTAAAAGTTGAATTTATTTTTCCCAGTGAGTTAGAAAGCAATATATCTTTAAAAAGGAAAGGATTCAATAAAAAACAGAAACCGAAGAACAAACCCAAAGATCATTTCCCGGTATGGTCACCAATTTTGTTAACAGATGAATCCCTCTTACAGACAATAGTGATCTCCCTAGATCTAGAAACCAGATCTAAAACAAAACGTTCAAAATAATACAAATTTCTTCGGATTTAATTATCATTGAACCATAAATATAAAGTGAAAGATGGATAGACCTTACCTTGTTTACTGAAGTTTGTCCTTGTTGTTTCTTGTTGCCTTTGATCTTATCCTCAATGTTCCGACAAAAGGATCTGCAAGTGAAACAAATAGACAAAACATCAAGTATATCATACTAATATGATTAAATTAAAGCTATATGAATGATCAAGGAAACTCATAACAAATAAGATGTAAATTTGAACAAAGGGATGTAAGAAGGAATATATGCAATTGTATTCAAAAATAGGAAGTGAGTTACAACCAAAGCCTTGATGTTCTAACCTCCTTCCAACTGCCTTTGTTCCAAAAACCTTTCCTTCAAAAGAATATAGACCATATGTTGAAAACGTTGAGCAATGAGAGTATAAAATCTTATGAGTATTTATAAATCAAAAATACAACCCCTTCCTCATGAAAAACCATTGTATTTATAGGCCAAGGAAGGGTGAGTTGACAATAAGAAATGGGAGTTAAGATTCATTAAGGTGGGGATGAGATCCATTAAAGTAGGAATGAGATCCAAGGTAGGAGGGATGCAAGCCAAATCCCCACTGTTTGGAGTAAATACCATTACAAGGCTTGTAGAATGGAAGCTTCTTATGATTTTATAACTTTTTACCCACTTTAAAACAGTGACACGCCCTATAATGGAGAAAAGGGAGATAATATAGCATGTTATTAGTTGTGCAAAATGCAATATTGATATTTATTGTAGGGTATCTATAGTTGAACATGTGACATCCTTCAAAAATAGGTTTTAAGGTATTCAAGCAAGATTTGTATCTTTCACATAAAAAAAAATCTTCCATCCTCTTTAGTGATTGACAGAAATAATGCTTTGGATAGTAAAGGATAGGGGTATGACATCATTTTTCATGACTGCGACAAAATAATGTGTAACAATAACTCTCTAGGAAACCTTCTAGCTATACTAGCCATGGAACTCCATTCCACCACCCCACAAAATATTGGGATTATACCCTTTCTATTCTAAACAAATCTTGAGGTGTACTAGAAGGCATTTCCTTTCTCTTATCAATAGTTCCTTAGGAGACAAAATCGCTATTTAATGATCTCAAAGTGTGCATGAGGAGTCCAATATGATGTTTCCCTAGTTTAGGATCAACCCAATAGATTCATATCTTGACTCTCGAGCACTCGTGGAGAATAGGAATCAATTTATAAGAATTTGAAATCATTTCCATTAACTAACCTCTATGTTTATTTGCATTTGTCCATGTCTCTTATTTCTCAACCTCACAATTTTCTCTTTCATAGCCCTACCTAGTCACATTACATGTTTGAATTACAATCTCTAACATGAGAACACACCAACCGAATGGAATGGTATGAATAAAATGAAATAAATAGAATGGTCCATTTTAATTGTATGAAGAGAGTGCATGAAAAAACAGATGGCTTAAATTCCTATTTAGACAAAGTTTGTTACCCTCCGCCATAATTGTACTCAACATCCATTTTCTCATAATTATGGAAGATGGACTTCCCCACCAACTGTCGCCTACATTTTGATGATAGATTGTGAAAGGATGAAGCTTAGGAGAATTAGGAAATTTAGAGAACTTAGGATTATTTGTTGGCACTTTGGATCTCATTTCCTCTTACCCTCTAGTGTACTGATAACATGTCTAGTGCTCTTCCACAACCCACCATAGACCTTTATATTAACTTTTGAAATAATTAGATTTCTGAGAATATTATGGTAATTTTATCTCATGGTATATTTGAAATATTATTTATCAAAAATGCATGCCTAGACATTCATTACTTATGCCTTGATTTCAACATTCATTACTTATGCCTTGACCTTGAAATCAATGCTAGAAATTAATACACAATATTTAAGTCATGTGCACACAAGAAATTTATACACGATATTTAAGTCATGTGCACACAAGATTATCTATATTACTTGACTCTCATCATTATATTTACTTATTTCATTTATTTCAAAAGACCAAAAAAATGATTACAACAATCAATTTGAAATAAATATTTATTTTATTCATTGTAGAAAATAAAAAAACATATGAAACCCAATTCACTACCAACAACCTCTTCAAAAGGGACATTTAGTGTAGCTAACGGCATAATATCTAATAAATTAGGAATGTTAGTATGAAATTAAATCCAAATTCAAGTGAGTAATATGAATGAACTTATAAGTGATTAAATATTCAACTCCAAAATTATTATCTTTCAAATTTTCCATCGAGGTTCGGCATGGTTGATTAGTGTAACACCATTGATTAAGAGCTCCAAATTAAAGTAATGAAGCATTTCCATTTTTGTGTTTAACATATTTATGCAGTTTTTTTGCATTCTTTTTTTCATATTTATCCTAGATTTTCCAAAGGGTGCACTTTTTAGAAGGAAGATAACATAAGGTTATGAGATAGAAGCAATTGGAATTACTTTATCCATGTGAGTTAATTTACTTATTTCAGTATTTTTCTATCATATCTTGGCATTGTTATTATAAGAAAATGGTACACTCATTTATACACAGCATAAAACACTTGGAGTTAGTGAACAGTGTCTACATTGGATACATTTTCAGCTAGAAGCATTATGGAAGGAAAAAATCAAAAGACTTTCCTAAGGTTGAATTAAAAAATCAACCCTCGCGGGTGCTCCAAAGACAAAAATTCACTACATTGTGGTTTTTCCTTCGATAGTCATGAAGGTCACTAGAAGCACAGTCAGCACCTCAGGACATGAACTCTATTTGAAAAACACTCAATCCCTTGACATGATGGGTCGATAATTTGAGCCTTGATACCCAAGAAGATTTAATGGCAAGAGGATGGTAGCTCTCCTCTCATTTATGAGGCAAACAACCTCATTCATGAGCCAAAGGAATGAAGGAGTGTTCAAAATTTCTATAAATGCAAGAGCATGGAAAGCCAAAAACAAGAATAAGTTGTACATTGTTATGCTTCCAAAATTGCTCCAAAGAAATATAGCATACCATTGTAAGATAATTCTATCATTAGAAAGAGTTTTATTTGCTTCTTTGAGAGAGAAAGAGCTTGCAAAAGAGATTGAGAAGGGTAAATCCTTGTTGAGAATTATTGAGAACCATTGCTCAAACAAATCTACTCAAGTGTCTTTGATATTCATTTGTAACTCTTCCACTACCAGAAATAAATAAGGAGGATCCTTTTCCTACTCCTTTGTTGATTTGTTTTGCTTCACAAGCTTGTTTTATGTTGGTTTAGTTTAGTTTAGTTTAGTTTGTTCATTCAATGTTTCCATTCAATCCAATGCTTTGTTAGTCCATGTTTAATCACTAACACCACTCATGGTTTGTATATTTCCTTGTAGGAAGCACCAGCTACAAGGAAGGTGGATTTGGGACTCATATGCAACCAAACACACCATACAAAATCGTGACTCCACGTGCTTGCCTTTTTTGATCTACTTGGTTGTTTTGCAGGTATTTACTCACTGTGTTTACATTTGGTTTTCATCAGATTATTTTTCCTAACCTTTGCATGTCTCCATTGGACCTGTTTGCGGCCTGAAAGTATCCATTTTTATTATTTTGGGTCGGCCTCACAATTGGAGAGACAATCGATCAACTCTCAGGATTGTGCAGAGCATAATCTGCGAGACACACATAGAACCAAAAATTTCATTGTAATTTCCTTTTCCTGAGTGTTGTGGCAACGTTTAGTGACCTGTCTCCACTCCTAAAATCTTTTTACAGTTAAGATAAGCTTTAAATTTGATTTGCTAACCATTATAAGTATAGTAATTGTTTATCTTTTAATTTTAAATTTTGCATGTTGGGACTAGGTATTGTGTGATTAAGAACGTGAGTATGCCCTCCCTCCCTTGTAGCCTTCTATCGAACCTATGGGGGAATCCGAAATGTTTCTAAAATCCTACCTATCATCTCTCTTTTAATTAGAACATTACACACGTAGCTTAACTAGGAATGAAGTAAGGTGCCCTAGTCCACACACATTTTACTTGTTTTGCTCAAATCAACTCATATCACATAGCTTAACTAAGAGAGAAGTAAGTGGCCATACTCCACATCTTTTTTACTTGTTTAAAGAAAATCATTATTTCATTTATTTTGGGACTAGGAGTTGGTGTTAATAAATAGAGTAGGTCCTCCCTCCCTTGCACCCTTGTGGTGAATTTGTGGTGGGATCTGAAATGTTTCTCAAAGTACTAATTTTCCATCTCCCTATATGCTCACATAGCATAATTATGAAAGAGTAAGTGGCCCATTATCCACACGTCTTTTCTTTTTATTGCAAGGAACAACACAATATTGTGTAATTAATGGGATTGTACAAGATCATTGCATATCCACATCATTGCAATTCACACTTCGTATGTTCACTGTTTCACTTGCACACACCATCACCCCACACTAAATTCACTTAAACTTTGTGCTAAGGGTATCCTCTTTTGAAATCTTTATACTTAGTTTATTTTTAATTTACATTTTGGCACACCCTTTAGTTTATTTTTAATTTACATTTTGGCACACCCTAAGCAAAGTCAACGCTCTCTAAAAACAACCTTAACTTGAACACACTAAATTTCCCACAAGGGCCCCAAAATAATTTATAGTTTAGGTTAGGCCCATGGGGGTAGGAAACACATAAGTTTTCGTGGTTGTTTTTCATATTGATACATAGAATTTTCCTTTTAGGGACTTAAAATCCTATATCATCTAGTGCCAAAACCAATAATGAGTTGAAACCCGTCAAGGGGAAAGACTTAGACAACAAATTATCATGAACCTTCGTGTTGTCTCCCGACACTTGGTAGGGGTTCTGGGTTCAAAGTTGACAACCAGAAATTGAGATTCACTCATTCCCACTGGATGTAGGTAACTTAGTGGCCAAATCATTGGGCCTCTTTCGATATAGCTAGCAGGTGCGGGAGCACTCCACATGAGGTGATTTTGATCAAGCTACTAGAATCATTTCCAACTCTTTGGGTACATAGCCCTAGTATCCCCCACTATAATCGTCTCCATACCTTGGTTGGTTTTTTGCTACTGGAAGTGTCGCCAATACTTTTGGGATGTGGCCCCAACACCCTACTGTAAAATATTCTCAAGGTCCAACTACTATTTGACTGGAAGGGCGTTAGGTGTTTTTAGTATTTTTATCATACACAAAACCTTTTTTAATGATTGTTCCAAAAATTAAAAAGTTAAAGGGAAAATTAACTATTTATTTTTCATTATCTTATACATGTGATTCATTTGGTTTTCTAAAAAAACCCCTCACAGTATCTTTCCACACACTTACTAGTGCACCATAGGGAACCCAAGGGTTACCCGTCACTCTCTACACCTTCAATACCTCACCCCATTACTGGGAGGTGTGTCTGGTCTCTCATCATTTCGACGTAGGAGACAACATCCATCTACCTTGATTTTCACAACCATTCTCGGTGCAATATTGTTAGATTCTACTCCCCCTCAAAGTAATCCTTTCACCACCCCTCAAGGGAGCCCAAACACTACCCAACTTAATACCCCTACCCACACTTCCCTGCAAGTGACCCCTTTTAACACCCTATTTCAAGGTCATTCTAACATGGAAAATACCAATAGAATCGCATGTGTAGCTTCCTTAAATATCTCATATCTTACGAAGCTTACAAATGATAATCCCATCACACATAATCAATAATGACCCCCTATGCCCACAAAGTTAACTTCAGATATACCTAAATTTGAAGAAAAATAAGGGGAATATACATCCAACCATATTATGACCTTCCATTTATGGTGTTCCTCCAATAGTATCATTCAGGACTCAGTTCATCTGAGACTATTTCCATGCACCCTCATCGGTCCTGTTGTGAAATGGTATGTAAGTGAAACCGCAGGTTCCCATAGAAACTTTGAGTGTTTTGCATGATCCTTCCTCACATTTTTCTAGCTCCTAGTTCACCATGACACAGGGTTGGAATTGTTAACTCACTTTCGAAAAACTACCTCGACCCACATTTCAGACCATGTTCATGAATGGAAAAAGCATTGTATTTTATCTAAAGTGAACATAACAAAACCCCTTTGTCTCAACTTCTTATAGAAATATTTTTTTCCTACGATTGCTAAAGACGTTTCCATAGTTATGTCACGAACAGAAGAAGAGGTCATCAGTAAAGATCAACAATTTTAGCTCATCTAGACACAATCAAGGTACCTATACCCTGTAATCCCAAATTTTCTTCACTTATAGTCTTTTGTTCAAGATAAATCAGAAGCATCAAATGTTGCGGACAGATGGATTGGGAACATCATCCAAAATAAACTAAGGAATACTTCCAATATCCCATAAATATGTATGGTACACAACCTCATTTTCAACAATTTGGTGGGCCACCTATAACACCAACACCATCCAATGCTAGATACTACCCCACCAACTTGTACCTCCTCAGAACCCTCCCCTATAGGGTTATCAATGCCCATCACACGCCTCGGAGACAGTTTCAACCTCCCAATCCAACTACACAAACCCTAGTCAAGGAAATCCTTATTTTTCATTTCCTAGTACCAAAGCAAAATAACCCTCCACCTCAGTGTAATGCAAGGGTTAATTTTGTTCAACCTTCATTCCCTTAGAAACAATAGTCATTTAAACAACTCAACACTGTGAACCCACCAAATGCTAACAGAAAGAAAGGGAATAATAAACCAAAAGGAGACCATGGACAGGGGTAAACCAACAACAACTGAGGGTGTTGACTAGGGGAAATCCCCCTAATCAAAACCCAAACCAAAATCACGATACAAATAAACCCCAAAAGAAAAACAAGAATGTTGGTCTCCGAACAAACCATTACTGCGTTATTTTTGAAGAGTATGGACACTACACCCATCACTACCTTCAAATCCTAGAGTTGAAATGCATGAGAGAGGATAGGGAATGGGGGGTGGGGGAGGGAATTAGTAGCCTACAATAATGAAAAATCTATTTTGCCATCAAGGAGAAATAGCTACTTAGCACAAGGTTGGCCCTCGCCCAATATCAAAACTAAAAAAAGGGTAGTTCTAATGACACCACAAGTCATGACATCTATATGCGAGGAACAAATGTTGTACTCCAAACCTGTATTCATGATTATGGTATCCCTCCGGGACATATTCCTACAACAATACCCATCACCAATATAATTATGCCACCTTTGAGTATACAACTACCTCCCATTGAACTCATCCCCAAGACGGTCAAGGGACCATTACGTCATACATCCCATAGTTCAAAAGAAGCTTATAGCTATAGTATCATTAATGACCTTATGTATTCACCATCATCCATGTCGGAATTAGAGGTGCTACATACATGTTCAACTCAACAGAAAGAACTACTTTCCTCGCTAGGTGCAATCGACCCTTCTGATTCACGATTGATCACCTTTGATTTAGACAACTCAGAACCACGTCTACCATCTATAGTCACCTTTCATATATCAACTACCATTTGAAATTTCACTATTCATAGGTGCATTATTGATGAGGGGGCATCCACCTATATTATCTCAAATTTCGTTTGGAAAAAAATCGGATCCCCTGAGTTCACTACTTCCTCCATTACTCTAAGGGCCTACGATGTGTGCCCATCTTCACCAATTGGACTTTTCAAAAATATTCATGTTGAACTCACAAGAAAGACAGTCCTCATAGACATCAAATTCCTTGATGCCCCCTTAGATTACAACATTTTATTTGGATGAAGTTACATGTATGTCATGAAGGCAGTGGCACCATCTGTATTCAATACCATGATGTTCCCCCATAATGGGAAAATCATCACCATCTACCAGAACTTAACATGCTATGAAACAAGGACATCTTCCTCACCAAATAGTGTGTTACCATTTGATGGGTCCCAAAATAAATTGGTCCCTTCCTTGACTGATCAGGTGATCAAATTTTAGCTAAAAAATGAAAGTGCCCAGAAATTCTTGAAATTGACGACAATTCGAAGTGCTCGTCAGTTTGAATCCAATGAAATTTGTTTCACCTCAATTCGACACCGTATGCTCAAGTTATTGTGTTCTGGTCATTTGGCCCAACTGTTGGAAATAATGCTGAGAGGGGGGGGTGAATCAGTATTAGCAAATCAATAAATTTTTCATTTTCATAATCAGATTCATATACGCTACTTCAGTTAAGGGAAACCGCATGTACATGCAACTGTGTTTAATGCAACTAGCATATATCCAGTAAACTTATGATTCAGTTAATTCATCATATGTTGATCTTTAATCAGTGCATCAGAACTTCATTAACCATATAAATAGTAACTAGGTGCAATAAAACAGAATAGATCATCACACATAAGAAACACACATGAACACCATGGACCAATACCACGGATCAAAATACCTTGGACCAAAACTTAGTTTTCCAAGATATACGCGCTTTTCATTCTGTGAAAGTACGTGTACGATATACACCCCTTTTGGTTTGTTAACCCGCGTGTATACGCTACTCTGTCATGGTGAACCTGCATATACCTCTCTTTCTTCATTCTCTGTAGTCTAATCTGTAATTCTTTGCTACTGCACTGAGAACTGTCATTTGAGTGAGTTTCCATCAAGGACAACACCTGTATCATAATGCCAACAATCTCCCCTTTTGACTTGATGGCAACAACCACACCAAGTCACTCTCCCCCTTTGACATCAAGGGAAAAGGGCGGACCAAGATATTCTCTCCCTTTAATATACATTATGTTGTCCATACTCCACCTGAGTACATGTTGAACTCTCTGATTGAGCTCCCCCTTTGTACATGCTAAGATGCACTAATCCATCCATGCTCCCCCTGAGCACATGTTGAATTCTCTGATCGAACTCCCCCTTTGTACATGCTAAGATGTACCAATCATCCTTTCTCCCCCTGAGCACATGCAAAGTCTACAAGAATAACATGACTCTACAACTCAAATAAGTGAGTTTGACCTTCCTATCACCAATGACTCATACATACATCAATCTCCCAACCAAGTGGGGATACACCATTTTTTACTCATCCACCCAACCAGGTGGGGATATACCAAATGTTTATACATGACTGAAATAGACATTATTACATCATCCTTCCCATGCAAAGTGCGGTTACAAATTAGGTCTTTTCATGACCTTTACATCAAATTATATACATGACTTTTATAACAAGGACCAGCAATCTAAACAAGACCATGATAGTCATCAGCAACTATCATACACCATATATGATTTGCACCATAGGCATCTGTCAGCAACATCAGCAACCTGTAACCTGCAACACCATTCTCTTGACCAACCAACAATAAGTAGCAAGATGTATCATTTAGCCACTTAAGCATCATCACCAAAGACTTCTAACCATAATGCCAACAATGCATTATTTGAAGCATATGCTCCCCTTGAACCTGTTCCATCTGTTCACTATCAGATCTGATCATGCATATATCAGCAAGAATTATCAAGGCATCATCATCAATCATATATACATCAAGTTAGGATCACAATTACTTCTAAACAGCATCTTATGAATACCAAGCCATTTCCACACATCATCAGTCTGTTCCACTGCTTTTCCTCAACCCATCATATACGCGACTGTGTAGCTTCGAACTCGCGTATAAATGCGACTTGTCTTCATGAAACCTGCGTATGAGATTTAGAACACTAAAGTTTCACACTTTCAGCTCCTTCTGAGTCTGTCATGTCTGTATACTCTGCTATGCCACATCTTTCTAACTGTACTTCCTTCTTCTTCCATATCTTCGACTGTGATGATGTTTTCTCCTTTTGGTATGGTGCCTGTACTTTGTTCCTACATTCCTTTGCTATATGTCCAAACTTGTTACATGCACAACATCTTACATGTTTCATATTCCTTCTGTAGCAGTCAATGGCTGTGTGACCAAACATATTGCAAGCAAAACAATATCCCTTAAAGTACCTGGAACATGATGATATTTCTGTGTGATGGTCTTGCATCATTCTACTTCTACATCTCGTTGCAACATGTCCAAGATTATGACATACATAACACTCAACATTATTCATCTGATAAAATAACCGACTATCACTTCCATAGTTTGGAGTAAAATATTTTCTTTGATGGATTTCTTTCCTTGGTTGTTGATGTGGTTGACCTCTTATCTCCTTGTTGAGCATTTCAGGTTTTGCATTAGAGTTCCTTGCCTCACCCTGAGAGCTAGATTCACCTTCAACAGATTCATGAAAACCAAGAACAGTTTTGGTAGCAGGGGATCTTTGACTACTAAGAATATCATCCAAAATCTTAGTACTATCTTGAAATCGTAATAGTTTATCGTTTTCTTCTAATTTACCTTTTAAGATATTTAGTATTTACCTCAACCTGATGTTGCTCTTCCTTTTCCAGATGTTGTTTCTTCAAGATTTCTACAGCCTTTCTTCCTTCTTTCACTTGTTGCCTTAATTTGAGAATCTCGTTTTCTTGTTCTTTATCTGCTCGAGGTAGTTCTTCATTCTACTTATTTTTCAATGATATCACTTCATCTTGCAGCATTTGACGTACTTTGAAGGCACACTCCAGCTGAGATTTTAATCTGGAAACTTCTTCTTGGAGGGCACTCTCTCTTTTGTTAAATAGATCTTGTTGATCTGATGCTACATTTGCTTGTTCATCTTCAATCTGAGGTGATTCAGAATCTGAATACTTACTTCCACCTGACGGCAAGTTGTCGCTATTCCTTTTAGCTGTCTTTTTCTTCTAACGAGCTTTCTTTCCCATTTTTCTACGGATCTCCTTCAAGCGATCAAGCTTCTACCAAAGGACCTGCTCTGATACCAATTGTTGGAAATAATACTGAGGGGGGGGGGGGGGTGAATCAGTATTAGCAAATCAATAACTTTTTCATTTTCATAATCAGATTCATATACGCTACTTCAGTTAAGGGAACCCGCGTGTACACGCAACTGTGTTTAATGCAACTAGCGTCTATCCAATAAACTTATGATTCAGTTAATTCATCATATGTTGATATTTAATCAATGCATCAGAACTTCATTAACCATATAAACAGTAACCAGGTGCAGTAAAACAGAACCGATCATCACATATAAGAAACACACATGAACACCATGGACCAATACCATGGATCAAAATACCATGGACCAAATACCTTGGACCAAAACTTAGTTTTCCAAGATATACGCGCTTTTCATTCTGTGAAAGTGCGTGTGTACGATATACGCCCCTTTTGGTCTGTTAACCCGCATGTATACGCTACTCTATCATGGTGAACCTACGTATACCTCTATTTCTTGATTCTCTATAGTCTGATCTGTAATTCTTTGCTATTGTACTGAGAACTGTCATCTGAGTGAGTTGCCATCAAGGACAACACCTGTATCATAATTCCAACACCAACAGCTAAAAAAGGAGCAGGTATGGTGACTAGACAGCTGACTGGGTGACTGTACAGTTGAGTCAGCAGGGTGACCATGCAAGTACAGACCAACTGGGTGCTGACACTTGGCAAGTTATGGTTCGTCAATTTTTTGTTGTTTGTGATTGATTTTTGAAGTGAACCAATAGGATGGTGCCACGTGGCCTATTCACAGGCTACCACGTGGCACCTCCAGGGCGTATTAAAATTTTAGCAACAGTCGGACAGAGATCTGGGCGGATCAAACCCCCGACCTCTAACTTAGCAATACAATTCCTTACAATTAGGCTCGTGGTGGTTCTTATTATACATAAAATAAAAACTATTATTTAAAGTTTCATTTGGTGTTATTTGGGAGAAGGGGTCAGGCTGCCAGCCCCGACCCCTGGTCACTCGATCTCCACAAGACCATAGGCCCCGACTGGAAGACGCTAGTGTGGAGGGTGCATGTTAAGCCCCGGACCAAGGTCATATGCCACCACAATGTGACCATAGCGCATGGAGTTAAGGGGCCTAGCGGGAAGGGTGGCCAACCATTTAACCATATCTCGAAATTTTAGGGGCTAGGCTGGCGGGGGCAGGCATTAAGGCCCATCCTACGGCCTTATGGGCCAATGTGGCCTGATTTTTCACCCTTAAGGGTTATTGGGAAATTTAATTTTCCAACAAATTGCACTAGCGAAGGGTGGATTTGTCACCTCATTAGCAAAAAACATGGTAGAGTTGTAGGAAGGTTAGTCTATTGGTCCGATTTGTAGGACAATTAACAACAAAACTCAAGGGAGAGCTTGGGGAGCCATATCTTTTGGAGTTTTCAGTGTTTTGGAGCTCAATAAGAGTCTACCTAGGGGTTTTTGGACATTCTGGATCTCATGACGACCTTTATTTTCTAATTTGAGCACATCTAAGGAGACTTTTTGCAGGGTCAATCCCAAGGGTGTATGGATCAATCAGGTTTTTGGAGCAGTTCTTGAAGGTGTTTGAGCATGGAGAATACCTTGTAGGGGTTTTCTTACCTTCAGAAGTATATTGCAATAGTTGTTACTTGCAGGGTTCAACTCATGTTTACTTTTCTCACTATGTCATGTTAAGGAAGGCTTTGTTTTTTCTCTTCAATGTGGAATTTAAGTGCTCATATGCTCATGTAAGCTCATTTCAGTTGCAGTATAGGGTGTTTGTAGGAGATGCCTTGTTTTGTTGTTTTATGTGAGAGTTATTTGCAGGAGAACATTTTCTTGAAGGGGAAATAACTACATGTTTTCATCAGCAAAATTTTATGTACTCCTTATTACACTAAATATATGGAGCGGTCTAGCTATGTTGGCAGGCATGGAGATGTAGCCCAAGAGGGGTGAACTCCGTCAACAAATCCTTTGTTCTACTCTTCATGTATGCATGTATGAGTTATGTGATGTTTTGTTTCTTATGCTTAAGTTTACATGTGAATACTAACTCATAACTTGAAGATAAATTTGGAAAACTTGTTTTATGTTAAGACCCATTTTTCCTTGCAAAGCATCGGAATGGTCCTTGTTTGAATTTTTTAGAAGAGGAAATTGGCTACCTCCTCCATTTTCAGATCAATTGGTATCAGAGCCTCATCTGACCAAGTTGCAAGAATGGGAAAGAAGAGTCTCCAAGAGCTAGAGGAGTTGAATTTGGCTCTTCATATGGAGAACATTGAGTTGAGAAGAATGCTAGAGATCGTTGAAGAGGAGAAGAGGCATATGCGCCTTCATTTGCAGCATGTGCTTGAAGAACAAGTTGTTGAAAGTCCCACTCCTGTGACAGCAAAATAAACTACCATAATGAAACCAATATGTGGTCATGGTTCAAACAGTGGTTATGGACCATATGAGGAAGATGATGCATGTGCATTTTGCAAGAATCTCCAAGATTCTCACCATATGCCAGTTGGTAAGAGTGGGTGGCTAGATTCATCTGCAATATCATCATCATCATCAGAAGTTGAAAAGATGAATGGCAAGTTTAAGAAGGTAATAAGAATTTCAAGTACAATTTCTTCGATTTATGTGCATAACACCTCTTTTGCAGCATTTGAGCAACATACCAAATGCATTGGTATGAAGTTGTTTTCTAAAATGGATTATGAAGGAGGAGGCCTAAGCATCAATGGCTAAGGGATTACCAATCTAATCATGGTTGAGGAGAGACCAAAGTATCATGGATTGGGATATGGTCAAAGGGAGTTTGGAGAATGCTCTAAACGGTTTGAGGCACATCAACCATCTGAGGATGAGATGTCACACCAAGATGGTGGTGACAATGTTCATTTTTCTCCCAAGCAAGATGAATGCTTGAAGGGACCTTTCATGTCATCATCCACTCCACTTCGTCAAAGATGCAGCCCAAGAGACAGGTATAAATCTCATGGGTGTTTTCCAATGCATGGTAATTTTGACTACTTGTGGAATATGTACCCTTGTACTTTCTATGATGCATTTGACCATTGTGTGGTTGTCTGTGAGCAATGCATGGTAATGGTTAAAAGAATGGATCAGATTATAGGCAGCAAGCATAATGGATCTCATTCGCATGAGAGGACTTATTTGTCAATAAGCAAGAGAAAGTTCTTTTGTACCCATTTCAAGATGCATGGGCATGGCAATGAACGATGTTGGAAATTATAGCCAAAGCTTCGTTCAAAGAAGGGAAAATAGATTGTGCAACCTAATGTAATGGAAGCAAGAGGTGGCAAAGAGGACTCGCACCAAATCCTAAATCAACATTCAAGGAAAAGTTGATGTAAAAGAAAACCCATAAGCCTAGGAGAAGCGAAGATTGGGTACACTGTTGGTAAAGTTACTTTGAAAAATTGTAATTACTACTTGTTATTTATTGGTTTGGGTACTTTTGTAAAGTGAACAATAATATTCATTATGTGCAACAAGTATGTGCTTTTCATTGATGTCATGTATTGACTTGTTTATAAGTCCACATGTTCAAGGACTTTTGGAATGTACAAGTTTGTCATTCAAGTTTGTCTACAAGTTTGTCATGTACTCATTGATGCAAGTATTCGATATGAAACATGTCATGAATAGAATCTTTTATTTTAAGATTGTACAAGATGACTATGATTTTGTAGGAAAAACCAATTATATCATTGAAATTTTGTAGTAGTGTACTTTTGTGTACAAGCTCAATTTGAGGACAGTGAAGCAAGTTTTATGTTGCTTCTAATTTCAAAGATGGAATCAAGTTTGTCTTCAACAGTCGAACTTCAAGATGAAGTTGTTTTGAACCATGCAAGATGAGATTAAAGAGAATGTTTAGATTCCACTCATCAGTTTTTTTTCCTGCATCGGCAATAAGAATTTTTGGCTCAATTATTAACAGGACAGTAGGTCTTCACGAAGAAGATAGGTGAAGTGCCTTGATTAGGGCTTGAAGGACACCAATTAAAAGTAAGCATTTTGGATTGGTTTTTTGGGTTATTTTGAGTTTCAACCTAATTTTATTTACTAGGAGAAGTAAACTTTTGGAGTCTAAAAGTTCCTAGTGGGGAGGTGTGATCAGGTGATCAAATTTTAGCTCAAAAATGAAAGTGCCCAGAAAGTCTTGAAATTGGCGTCAAGTTGAAGTGCTCATCATTCTGAATCCAACAATGTTCATTTCACCTCAATCTGACACCGTATGCTCAATTTATTATGTTTTGATTGTTTGGCCCAACAGCTAAAAAAGGAGCAGGTCTGCTGACTGGGTGACCATACAATTGAGTCAACAGGGTGACTGTGTAGGTATGGACCAACTGGGTTCTGACACTTGTCAGGTTCTGGTTCATCGATTTTTTGTTGTTTGTGATAAATTTTTGAAGTGGACCAATAAGATGGTGCCACGTGGCCAAATCATGCGCTGCCACGTGGCACCTCCAAGGTGTATTAAATTTTTGGCAATGGTCAGACAGAGGTTCGGGCGGATCGAACCCCCAACCTCTGACTTAGAAATACAATTCCTTACCAATGGGCTCACGGCGGTTCTTATTATACATAGAACAAAAAATATTATTTAAAGTTTCATTTGGCGCTATTTGGGAGGAAGGGTCCCCAGTGATGGCACCATTATATGACCCTCGACACATAAGGTATAAGGCCTAGGGCCTAGCCCCTGCCCTTGGTCACCCGATCACTAGGGGAATTTTGAGGTCTAAAATGGGTCTCCTAAGGAAATTATAAAATAATAGTGGAAATAATAAAATAAGATTAGACTACGTCATCAAATTTTGAAGGAAAAAATAAATAAATAATAAAATAAAATAAAACAATTAAAAATAAAAATAAAAATAATATATATATATATATTCAACTCGTATTTTCAATTTATCTCCCAATGGGTTTACTCAAATTTCAAGCAGAAACACTCGTTGGATGCAAAATTTGATTCATCGTCCAAGAAGTATCCGTGTTGCATACTTTCGATGGACCCTACTACATGAAAAACGTGATTGCAATCACGTTTTTTCATGTATTTCTCATTTTTTGTGTAGCAGGGTCCATCAAAAGTATGCAACATGGGTACTCCTTGGATGAGGAATTAAATTTTACATCCAACGAGTACTCCCGCTCGAAATTTGAGTAAAACCTTAGGGAGATAAGTTGAAAATACGAGTTGAAAAAGTAGTTTTATTATTTTATTATTTTTTAATCTTTTTACTTTTTTTACTCCAAAAATGTTGAATCATCCCCCATGGTTGACATCATCATCTTGAATCCTGTTGGTTCTTATAGAGTTTATTTGGTTGTACATTTTTCTTAGGAGGCCCATTTTAGACCTCAAAATTCCCCTGATGCTCCATGAGACCATAGGCTCCAATGGGAAGACGCTAGTGTGGAGGGTGCATGTTAAGCCTCGGCCCAAGGCCATATGCCACCACAATTTGACCACAGCACATGGAGTTAAGGGCCCAGCTTGCTGCTAGGTTGGCTGGGGCGAGCGTTAAGGCCCATCGCGTGGCCTTATGGGCCCATGTACCCTGATTTTTCACCCTTAAGGGTTATTGGGAAATTTAATTGTCCACAAATTGCACCAATAGAGGGTGGATTTGTTGCCTTGTTAGCGAAAAACAGGGCGAAATTGTAGGACAGTTAGTTTGTTGGTCTGATTTATATGACAGTTAAAAGAAAAACTCAACGGAGAGCTTGGGGAGCCATACCTTTTGGAGTTTCCATTGTTTTGGAGCTCAAGAAGAGTATACCTAGGGGTTTTTGGACATTCTGGATCCAATGGTGACCTCTATTTTTTTATTCAATCACATCTAAGGAGACTTTTGCAGGTTCAATTCCAAGGGTGTATGGATCAATCAGGTTTTGGGAGCAATTCTTGAAGGTGTTTAAGCATGGAGAAGGCCTTGTAGGGGTTTTCTTACCTTCATAAGTCTACTATAGCAGTTGTTGCTTGCAGGATTCAACTCGGTTTACTTTTCTCACTATGTCGTGTTGAGGAAGGCTTTGTTTTTTCTCTTCAATGTGGAATTGAAGTGTTCATATGCTCATGTAAGCTCATTTCAGTTGGAGTATAGGGTCTTTGTAGGAGATGCATTGTGTTGTTGTTTTATGTGAGAGTTCTTTGTAGGAGAAAATTTCTTGAAGGGGAAAAAGACACATGTTTTCATCAGAAAACTTTTATGTGCTCCTTATTCCACTGAATATATGGAGCGATTTAGCTATGTTCGCAGGCCCGGAGATGTAGCCCAGGAGGGGTGAACTCTGTTAGCAAATCCTTTGTTCTACTCTTCATGTATGTATGAGTTATGTGATGTTGTGTTTCTTATGCTTAAGTTTACATGTGAAGAATAACTCATATCTTGTAGAGAACTTTTGGAAAACTTGTTTTATGTTAAGACCCATTTTTCCTTGCAAAGCATCGAAACGGTCCGTGTTTTTTTTGGAGAAGAGGAAATTGGCTACCTCCTCCATTTTCATATCATTGACCAACGTTAGTTCGGGCATGTTTAAAACTTATTCTCTCCTTGGTACGTACACAGGAAGCTGCTATTTATCCCACCAATATCCATATCCCCCATATGTATGATGACCACGTTAGATGGTAATCAAACTCAAGCCTCTCAAACACCTAGCTCAGAAACACCTAACGTTGGGACAATTGATACTCCCTTCCTACCTTACGTCATCACTTTGACCTCTTTTCTATACCCTCCACTTGGTTTCATTTCGCACCAAGTCATGGAAACCCTTACGTTTCCTAATATGGCTCTCGTGATACCTGTATGGCATTTGGCTCCACAAGCCAAATCCATAATCTCTAATCTCACTTATACTGGAGTGATTCCCTTGAACCCCCTTCAAGAATCCATACCTCCAGTAATCACACCTGCATCGACACCAGCAAGTGCCACCAAGAAGAATAATAAGAAAGGAAAGAAGAACGATACCCTAGATACCTCTTCTCATAGGGTACCTCCGCCATGTGCATTATGTAATGTATCAAAGGCACCCTACCATCCAATGCCCAACATTAGAAGAGTCGAAAGTCCTTCTTCATGCCCCAAAGGCACCAATGCCTTCACCCCCCCCCCTCTAGGAGAAAATGATACCTCATTTTGCAATAAGGGATTATGCACTAACCACCCATGCGCTATTTACACATAGCATGGTCATTACACTCATCATTTCCCTAATCTCCCTAGGTATCAGGACACATTGGTGGCCCTGCATCAAGCCAGTACTATTGCACCATCACTTCTCGCTACTCTAATAGCAGATAATTCATCTCATACCATACACTATGTATTTGACGAAGAAGCCCCATGAGCAGTTCACCCATGTGATTTTTACCATCATACCTCCCATCCACATAAGTCTCCACCAGGTAAAAAAAACAAAAAAATGAAAATGAAACCAAATCCTCCAAAACAATCCCCTTCATGCGCTTTATGCAATGAATCTTCACATTTGATCAATCATTGTCTAGATTTGAAATAGCTTAGGAGTTTCTTCCATTCTTCTATTCTGGCCCCTCGACTTACTCACAAAGGTAATTCTAGGTGCAATCATAATAATTGTCACATCTTCACACAAGGGTACCACACACGGCATTACCCAAGTCTCCCTAGATTTAGAGAACTATGGACCACCTTATGACAAACTAACGTTGGGCCCTCAGTTTTTCTCCCTATTGTTTCTAAAGCTAAGATTGATGGGTGGCATGCACCCACTACAAGCACGCCACCCCAGGATATTACTCCCAACTCATTGTGGGGAACTATGAGAGACGCTAGCATATAGAATATCTACTACATATCCTTAGAAGCTGCACTAGGTGCTTTTTATCCATGTGATATCTACACCAACACTTCGCACGTCTCATCCACATGTCCACTTCTATAGATGTTTGGATAGCTTAGTGTAGTGTGGCATCCCCTGCATGAAAATAAAGAAAATCTTCCTCTCAAAGAAGAAAACTCTTTGGCTCCGAGGACGTTTGCACCTTCCCAGAAACCCTCTCCCATTCACCATTAGGAAACCATCAGAGAGATACTCCCACCCCCTGGTGCTAATGACACATAACATCACATCCAATCCATTTCTTCCTCTGTAGGAACAATGATTAAATTTGTCTTTTCATCATTCCATGGTGTCGAGATCGCTTTGCACATAGTGAATATTGCACCACTGACAACTACATGGACCCATCCTGTCTATGTGTTGTCAACAATACTTGGTTCTACAGTAGCAACAACATAATTGTTTCCTTGCTTTTCAACCAGCACTTCCAGATTCCAATCCTGGCCTCATGACCCCTTATCACCTCCATCACCATTTGAAAAACCTCTTTCATTATGATGAGGATATTTTGGAGGCCATGAAGGAACGTGAATGTCCATGGGACGCCATGCATCATCACTCTTTCTTCCTACCAGAAAAAACGTTTACAGCTACCGACGCACCAAGTAGCACCATTTATGCAATAGATACAAAGGATTTTCTACCAGCGTGTCACGTAGATTGGTTCAAAAACCCCATTCCAGTGTTTGATGTGTTTGAGAAGGGAAATATGTCCAACATCTCACTTGCAATCAAGGTAGAAATCTCCACCAAGTCGGGCACCGTATAAGAAAGCTCGTTGGGGAAATCTTGTTCTCTTGAAGAAGTTGCCTCCTACAAAGCATTATTCCGAGAGTTTAAGGACATCTTTGCATGGTCATTTTCTAGAATGTCTGGCATTAGCCATAATTGCATAGAATCATATTGACACATGGCCTTATGCCTGCCTTTTTAGGCAAAAGAAACACTAAAACCACTGATCCAAGGTAGTGGCGATTAGACAGTAGATCGACAAGCTTCATAAAGCTAGTTTCATCTACCCTATTGCCTACACACTGTGAGTTTCCAACCCTGTACCCATCATGAAAAAACAAGGCACTATAAAGGTTTGTACTAATGAAAAAGCATGCCCTAAGGACAATTATCCCGCACCCTTCATCAATCAAGTTATTGACACTTGCGCAGGGCATGAAGCTTTGTCCTTCATGGACGGCTTCTCAGGGTACAATTAGATTTAGATCCACATTACGAATCAGTACAAAATATGGGTAATTTCACCTACCGTATTATTCCCTTTGGCCTTAAAAATGCTCGCCACTTTCCAGCAAGCCATGAACTACATCTTTTGTGATTTATCTCATCTTATCCTCACCTATTTGGATGACCTTACAGTCCAATCCAAAAAGAGCCCAGATCATTTAGAGAATCTTCACCTTAGATTTCAACGATGTCAACATTATAACCTACAGTTGAACCCTATCAAGTGTGTCTTCTATGTAAATGCAAGAAGGTTGTGGGGGTTCATAGTCTCCCATCAAGGTATCCAAGTCGACCTATTGAAATTCCAAGCCATTCGCGAGATACCACCACTTAAGACATTGAAGCAGTTACAAAGCTTGCAAGGTAAGGCCAACTTCTTACGACGCTTTATTTCCAATTACGACACTTATGTGCATGGTTTTCTATGCCTTCTCCATCAAGACGTCCCATTTCATTTGGATGAGAAAGCCCAATAATCATTTGAGGATTTGAAAGACACACTATCACAAGAAGCATTGATAGTCCAAGAAGGTACTTGCCCTCTACCTCTCATCTTCAAAAGTAGCCATCGTACATGTGTTAGTCCAAGAAGGTACTAATAATAGAGAGCATGTCATCTATTATATCAACAAAAAACTTTTAGGACTTGCTTTAAATTATGACCTCGAATAAAAAATTGCCTTAGCCCTCGTACACTCCATAGAGAAGCTTTGACATTACATCATCCTACATAACACCATTGTCATCACAAGTATAAACCCTATGTGATACTTTCTTACGTGTTGCATGATGAACCAAAAATATGCCCAATGGGTCGTTATTTTGAAAGAATTTGATCTCAAATTTTCTTCCCCAAAAAGTAAAAAATATCTCATTTTGGCAGAATTCATTGTAGATCTCCCCTCAAAATCCCAAGGATCCCTTGCCAATGATTATTTCCCTAACGAAACACCTATTTGTCATATATATAGATCACCCCTCGTACGGTGACATTCTCCTCTATCTACGAACTCAGAAGTTCAACCCTCATCTCACTTGCGATGATCGACAACATATTCACCACCAAGTGCATCGTTATCTCCTTATAAGAGACGTTCTCTATCATCGTAGTACAAAACTGATTCTACACTAATGCCTTGCACATGATGAAGTTGAGCAAGTCATAAATCCATGACCCAAAAGATCCTTTGTGCCGGTTATTTTTTTCCAACTCTCTTTCATGACCCTATTGTAGTAGTCAAACGTTGTAAACGTTGCCATCAATATGCTCACAAAGCTAATGCACCTCTAACTCCTTTACACCTGGTCAATACCACTAGTCCCTTCTACAAGTGGGGCATTGATTTCATGACTTGCAACCCACAATCCCAGAATGGCCATAAGTACATAGTAGTCATCATTGACTACTTTACCAAGTGGGTTGAAGCTATGCCCACATTCAATATTATTACCGATACCGCTACTCAATTTTTCTTCAACCATGTCATTACACAATTCGATGTTCCCAAGGAATTAATCTTAGACCAGGAAAACATTTGAGAATGAGATTTTCCAATAATTATATCAGCGCCTTGGATTTTCCCACGAGTTTGATTCTCCATACTACCCCCAGCCCAATGGTAAAGTAGAAGTTATAAACAAGGTACTCAAAACCATGTTGCAGTGTATGGTGAACAAACACAAAACAAACTAGCACCACATGTTTTTCTCAGCCATGTGGGCGTATTGTACCTCAGTCAAAGCATCCATAGGCTTTACGCCTTTTCACCTAGTTTATGTGGTCAAGGTTGTACTCCATATCAAGTGTGAGACCCCTACCATTGGCAAGGCCATCAAGCTTCTCCCAGACACTTCACTTTTAGAGAAAAGGCTCATCCAATTGGAACACATTGACGAAAGTCAACGAGAATCCCTCCAGCATAACGAAGCCCATAAAAAGCGGACCAAAGTGTCATCTGATCGCCATGTTACCCCTTGCTCATTTAACGAGGATCTAGTACTCCAGTTCGACATCGCCAAGGAAGCACTAGGACTTAGCAAGTTCAAAACCCTATGGAAATGACCCTACATTTTTAAACATTACCTTTTTCAAGTTTTCTAGTGATTGCCAGCCGATGTACATAGAACTCTAATTTTTGATGATATATATATGATATATACCATTTTTTGTGGTTCTTATGATGTTTCTTTATATATATGATGTGTGTATACATGTGATGTATTTGCATTTTATTAATGTGATGGTTCATTTCTATGTGCTTGATATGTCTCGTGATGACTTTTATGTAATGCTTGCCAGTCTAGGATTTAATTAGCTACAGTCAACAACATGATTTTGACTTCTTGGTATATGCGAAAATGTGATATGATCAAAACCATGTGCTAACTTCTATGCATGCAGGTATTTCTGAAATAGACAAGGGTCACAAAAATTGAAAGTTCTATTCAACTGTGATATGAAAAGTTGGGAATCAACGAACACATGCAGATGACTAATACCTAACCAGGAGGCATCAACCAAAAGGCCTATGTGTCATATTTAGCTTGATTGCTAATTGCTAACCCAATACAGATGTCATTCTGATGGAGAATCGTCTAATCGAGAGAGTATATGGCCCAGGTTGTCGCAACAAGATTTTGCAACCATCGAGAAGCATCATAAGTGAACCCATGGTGGTAAGCTATCGGATGATCCATCTGTGACACTGGATGAGAGTATAGTTTAGAGTACATTGATGATGAGGTGATCATAAAAATAAATCATGGTACATAGCTACATCATAAGGCCAAACATATGGTTATGGATGGAATTTTTTGAGATATAGCTCGTTGACGAGGTCTTTGGGACACCATCAGGCTCTGCTAACATGTAGGTGCCTTTCTCAGTTTATCCCTTAAGTGATTTTAGATCCGTATTTGATGGATCTTGTAGTCTCCTTAAAAATCTTATAGATCCTCATTTTGTGGATTTGGTCTTCTTGGATTGTTGAGTCGATTCTCAAATGGAGAATTATTAAAACTCCTTATGTGAGAGCTTTTGGAGAGCTTTTTGGACTGGATATGAATTATTGTAATGTTGTTAAAGAGTGTGATATAAACTCTTTGAATAAGGAGGAGTAAAAAGGCCTTACTTATAGCCCTTTTGGTGTTGGAAAACGGCCACTTATGTGAGAGCCTTAAGTCTTTTGTAGATGAAAAGGTCGCCCTTTTGGGACCATGAGCCACATGTTGTGAGAAGGTTTCAACCCTTATAAAGGAGAGTGCCTCTTTTAAAAGAGAGATAATAAAGTGATTATTACATTACGTGAATCCAAAGATGCGCACGGGGAGGTTTTGTGAACTCCATTATCAGGATGAGTTTGTAAATTGTCTTCATGTGATTGTTTTTCTTCACTTTGTTTTCTTGAAGTGGAACTATGTTATCAAATTGCATGATTAACACTGTGAATTTGTAGACTATATAAAATATCTTTGAGTAATGACAAACTGAGCAATTTTATAATAGTGTAATTTCATAATCATTAGTTCATCATCTAGCTCTTGATTTTTTCATATCCTTTTGCCAAAATTGTGCGATACAACATAAGATTATTTATTTCCATACATAACCTTTTGTCTTCACAATAAATTTTACTATTTTACTTGCGGATATTTTTAATTAAAAAAATTCAAATCATATATTGATATCTAATAAATTGTGAGGTGGAGTTTAATGGTAAGGATTGCTTAAAAAAAAAATATTAGGTGTGAGATAATACAATTACATTTTGGTATCAAGTCCATTACGTTGGAGGGTATTGGTTTCGAATGATCAACGGCTAGACTTTAATACGGGTGAAATGGTGCTCAAGCTTTAAAACCAATGTATGAGTCTGATAAAACAAAGGGTTAATATAAACCTTAATGTACGATGCTTATTGATATCGTGTTAGAAACTTGCATGCATTAACCTTTTTCTTTGACCCAATGGGATTTGCATTGAGGGTGTGTTTTATGAAGTGGACTTTTCATGTGCATTTAAATAATATTTATAAAGTATGATTTTTAAACTTTATGGAATACATGTTTTTTCAATAAAACAAAATCATGTATATTGGAAAGTGAAGAGTGAGAAAATTGATTTTGAAAATGTCATCCGATGGGATCCAACGGCGAGAGATGATTAAGATCAACAATATATCTTTACATTAGGTAAAAAACTTATTTCTGTTTTAACCTTTGTTTTGACCCAATATGATTTAAATTGCACTCATACCTAATATCGGGCTAGGGATAAAGGTAAGTTAATAATTTTACATGATTTGATCTATGTTTATTTTTGTAAAACTATGTTTTTATCTGTAACATATGATATAAAGAATATTATGTTATTAAAAGTAACTCATTAAAAAAACATGTGCAACCTGAAGTTTATAAAACGTATTTATTTAATAAATATCCCTTTTAAATAAATTCTAGAGTAAATTATAATTTTTGAATTCTTTAGTATGGATTATAAAATAAATGAAATTAATGTTAGCCTAATTTGAATTTGATTATAATCTATAGTGTATGTAATTATTATGAATAAAATAATAATAACACTATAAAACTTTATGTTTTAATTAAGAATTTATGCTATATGCGAATACACCTAAAGTTGTGTGTATAAGAATGAAGTTAATAAGGTTAAATGTTAGAACCTTAAAATAATCAAATTCTTATATGATAAAAACTCACTTTGTAAAATTGATATAATAAAAGACTAAAGTTTATGTTTGACAGGATGTGATTCTGATTAGACTAAAAATGATTGAGGTATGGGTCAACTATGACAATTAGCATGGTGAAGATGTGTTATAAAAAAAAAAATAAGACTAGCACTTACAAGATGAGGGTTCACATGAGCTAGAATTTGTAGAGATAGCCCAATTTAAAGAGGGTCAAATTAGGCTACAATAGAGTTCATTTAAGAAATTAAAATATAAGAATTGTTTGACATATGTGCATTCAGAAGATATGTACATTTTTTTTCCAGAAAAGAAAGATCATCATTTTCATTAAGTAAAAAAGGGTACAGTTGCTGCAAAGGCTCAAAGTATATACCAGGCACACAGATTGTAACCAAAAAGTTACATAATTTACATGGATAGGCAAAGCTAGAAAGCAGTAAACATGAGAATTACATAAGGATCTGACATTGACAAAGCTACAGGAAGTAAATATATCTACATAACAAGAAGAACAAAGTGATAGTTGTCCAAAAAGTCATTCCGAAATAATCAGCAAGCAACAACCAAAGACTACCAAGCATGAAGAGACAACAAAAAGCAATATTGTACTCAAAGAAACTGAATGTGCAGAAGTTGTTGACCAGAGGGAAGTTGTAGTCTCCCACTTCTCAGAAGTTGTGCACCCTGTCATTTTTCAAAGAAAATGAAACCTTCCTCCACTTTAAGCCCTCTCTTTGAAAGTGTATCCGCTCAGTTCCCTGTAAATACGCCGAAAGGAAAGTGTTCGGAAGTGGTCCTATAATGCAATAATTCTATCCATCCAACACTATAAGATAAGTGCTTGAAGGTGATGTTTACCAATCAATAACACACTTCGAGTCCCCATAGACCTGCAAGGAGGCAATATTAATTAATATTGCAACATAGAGAAGGGCCCAACATGCGATGATCTCAACTTTCGTATTGGTACCAGCCCCGAGATTCATCCAAATATGGAAAGAGATGTTTCCAGGAAGGCGAATAAGAGTTCCACCTCTGCATATGCCATCTTGTTAAGCCCCATCAAAGAAACCAACATTTTCCAACTGGGGAACCAATGGGTATGTAATGCTACAAAACTTCCTAGACTTCAAAGGACAAATGTAATCATAGAAAAAACCCAGCATCTGTGGCAGAATCCAAGGGATATTAATAGGAAAGCCCTCAAAAATAAGCTTGTTATGGACCTTCCAAATGCCCCAAGCAACGAAAATGGGCAGAGCTTTAAACTTCCCCATCTTAAGATCCCACCAATAAATACAAGATTCCAGAAAGTTGGTTGGACCACCATCCAGAATATTGAGGGCAAATAGAACATCCTGCCGCAGAGCTTTGAAAAAATCACAAATGAAGAAAAGATGGTCAATCGATTCCAGGCCTCACAAGTAGAGAGCACAAACATTGGGACCAATGAAACCATGACGATTTACAAGCTATACCTATCTATCTAGACTTGGAAATTCTAGATAGACTATAGCCTTCAACCTTTTTTCTTGTATTATAATTCCAACTGGACTGGCCAGAATCATTTCTAATGCAAATTTACCCATTATTGTTAAAATAAAAAAAAGATAAGATTCCATGTTCTTTGCGCCTGCAAAAAATGTGTTCATGTATACAAGCTATATCTATCTATTTTCATCGCAATTTATTTGGGAGAGAACTAAAGCACCGGAACCCTTGATATAAGTTAAGGCTATGTAATTTAAAGCATTAACAAAGATGATGCTGAATAGTTTTATGCCTGTAAGCTGTATTCAGAATAGGCACTGCTGAGCCAACTAACCATCAAATTTCAAGCATTCCAAATATAAGTTTAAAAGTAGCCCTTTGTATGGAAGATTCAAGTGTCAAGAATTTTGAAAGGATACTCTTTCTAGAGATGAATGCTCGAAGTGTCTTTCATGCATAAGACAAAATCTCATCTTCTAAAATTAAATTTCATCTATCAATGTGTAATCCAATTGCAAACATAAATGACTTGAACTCAGAAGCAACAAGAATCATGTAATATAAGCATCATATCTTGTAGAGATAATCTAGTATGTGAAGTTGCAATACGCTCACCAGCTTAAAACCAAATTGAAAAAGGAAAATAGTTTAATGAATGGCAAGAGTGCTCGTGCTCCGATTGAGACATTAACTTGAACAGCTATATTGTAATTCCATTTTGCATTGCATATTTCACGAAAATCACATTCTATATCCCATATCCAACTCCTAAAGATGAAATGCATATTTCATGACGATCATACTATATAACCCACATCCAACATATTTCACGAAAATCACATTCTATATCCCATATCCAACTCCTAAGATGAAATGCATATTTCATGACAATCACACTATATATCCCACATCCAACTCTTAACACAGAGTGTATTTCATGACAAACATATTTTATATCACATGTCCAACTCAGACAAATTTTGCATTTATTAAGATATGTATCATCTACTTTACTCCCTTAAATCTTATATGCTTGTTCCCTGAATTTCATATTGCCATGTCCCTATATACTTTCAGTTCCATTTGCCATGTTTTTTTCACAAACATGTTTCCACTCAGTTCCACTGGTAAATGGCTTGGAATCAACACACAAGGAAAATCTGGAGCTCTATTGACATTGCTAATAGGGGGGGCTAGTTGTTACTTCTGGCTGTCATATGTGCCCACAATTTAAGAGTGAAATGTTTACCTCTGACATCACTTGTTTATATGGTATTGCGGAAGAGATCAGTTCCAAGAACATATTTGATACTCCCACTGTGTTATTGATAAATGGAACTTAAAAATGTACATGAACCTTTTACACATCAGAATTATCTGAAGATTGCAAGAATGTAATATACAAGACAATATAGACAATTTCATATTGCCATGTCCCTATATACTTTCAGTTCCATTTGCCATGTTTTTTAAACAAACATGTTTCCACTCAGTTCCCCTGGTAAATGGCTTGGAACCAACACACAAGGAAAATCTGGAGCTCTATTGACATTACTAATAGGGGGATAATTGTTATTTCTGGCTGTCATATGCGCCCACAATTTAAGAGTGAAATGTTCACCTCCGACATCACTTGTTTATATGGTATTGCGGAAGAGATCAGTTCCAAGAATATAATTGATACTCCCACCGTGTTATTGATAAATAGAACTTAGAAATATACATGAACTTCTTACGCATCAGAATTATCTGAAGATTGCAAGAATGTAATATATAAGACAATATAGGCAAATAGTACAATCCATCTGTAGAAAAAAGTCTATATTCAGAACCAAAATTATGAAACCACAATCAACTGGCTTAGCTCGGATAAAAAAACCACTCGTTCAAATAATATTACCCAAAAATGTGCTTGGATGAGTCGTCAATAGACAATATTCAAAATTTCCATGGCAACAGACAAATGTTAGCTGCCAATCGAGACCTCAAAGTCCCTGCAGGGCACCCAAGGTGGGAATTAAAAAGACCTTGACTCAAGAAACATAAGCAAATTTGTCGTTGCCCCATAACACTATTTGGAGGCTACAATAACTTGAAGGCATGTCTATATATTAAATATCTGCACAGGCCATACCCTAACCTGATCACCAGCACCAACTGCCATAGTCTCAACTGATATGTCAATACTGCGATGTCTGAAGCTCCGTGCAATACTAAGACGACCTTTTATACCATAAGCGGGTGAGGATGCTGTACCTATCTCCTGCATGGAGCTGCTTACCTTGGTAGAAGTACACGATGACAGAGCAATTGGCTCTTTGAAAGTAAGAAGTGTCTGTGCCCAATGTGTTTTGGGGTTATAAGGAGATGTTGAGAGCACAGTAGGCATCTCCTTGCAAAACCTGCTTGTAAAACCCGTTTCAAACCATAAAACAAGTCCATGACACCAATGAATGCTAGATAAAGATATATCTTCAAAATCATTGCAGATTGCTGTTTGTATGCATTCTTCTTTAAGCACCTCTTCTTGTGAGTCAGACATCGCATTTTCTCTCCCAAGCTTTGGTTTCAATTCAAATGTCGTTGTAAAATCCATGTCCTCTGATTTTACTGTCATAATATCTAATGTCTGAAACATATCAACATTCAACATTATATTCAACATTATTCACAATTTTGGCTTAAGAAAGCTTCTGGAATAGCATGTTTGACATACAGGGTCATTTATACAAAGCTAAGTTGCACGAAACGGGGAAACGGGTACGAGTTTCCGAAACGGGCACGGGTACGAAACGTGACCCCCCCAAATTTTGGAAACAGGGAAACGCAATATATATATATATGTGTGTGTGTGTGTGTCTGGACATTTAAGAAATATGTGCAATCATAAAGCATATATGATACATTCTAATTTATTACATTATGATTAAATTGTCAATTGTCAATGCATAAACTATAAGTCTCTAAATTTACATCACATTTACTCATGAATGATCACATAATGAAAATAGAAATATCCAAAATCAGCCACAAGAAATTTCTAATTTCTTGTCTCGTGCTTGATTGGAAGTCTCCTCCTACATAGTCGAACGACCTTAGTGCTCTTGACTAAATACAAGTTTCATACCCTAGTACCCTACATGCTCTTGATTATTGGGAGTCTCCCATGGATAGAGGGCTTGGTTCTCTTAATTAAATACAAGTTCCATACCCTAGTACATGACAAAATCCAATGGAAACATTGCAATCCCCCCAATCCTGAAATCCTGAAAAACAGATAAGTCCGCTGGATTTTGAGTGAGATCTAAAATTCTACTCTCCATATGAAATCCAATGAGGGCGAAACCACTCTCAAACATCCTGAGTCATTTCATGGTAATGTTAAAAATTTAAGTAAAAGGAAGAAAATGGAAAATAAAGGAGAATATCACTTTTAGTAAGAAATTCTCCTTTATTTTTCATTTTCATCCTTTTACTTTAAGAATTTAACATTCCCATACATTACCATGAACTGCATATCAACACTAGGGCCATAGGCTTGAACATTTGGCTGCCCCACTCAAAAAAATCCTTTTTTTATAACTTGAGAGACATCTAGAAGCATCTAGAGGATATTTGAGTCGCTCAATAAAAAATTAGAAGCGAAGAAATAAAAAAAATAAAAAAATACAAGAAAAGTCAAGTTACAAGAGGAAACTCCGACGTATGGCCGAGAAACTCATTTCCGGCCATACTGGCCACGTTTCCTCCTCAAGAAACGTGCCAAGTACGGCCGGAAACGAGTTTCCAGGCCGTACCGTACGGATTTCCCCGTTTCCGTTTCATTTCCGTATGGAAACAGACCCTGGACCCACGTTTCCTGCAACTTAGATACAAAGGGAACCAAACAAGTGGGAAAGAACCCTTTACACATGGAATAGAAAAACCTTACATGTAAGACAAATGTCTCTGTCACTATATCCCTGCTATCCACAACATCAACTATTGGCTGTTGAGCAGCATCTTCAACCACTTCCTTACCAATACAAGACATGTTGAAGCCATATACATTTTCCCAAAACGATAGACTAGTTCCACCTTTCCCAACACCAGCCACATACTGTTGAGCAATTTACAAATCATCAATTAGTCCACACAAAACAGAGTAGGCAATTCCTATGTGCTCATTAACAATAAGACTTACCATCTTAGCTATGTCCGGAAGGATTGCTCCACCAGGTTTCAACCAATGATCACGAGCATAAATAACTGAGCTGAGCATTGATTCATAAAGCAGGCAGTATCCCATCCACTCGCTCACTATCACATCTACACTTTCACTTTCAATTGCCATGCATTTATCAATATCTTCTATCATGCTGTGGACTACTGTAATAACTCCACGTGAGTTCTGATTTTTGGCATTCTCACTTTCTTCTTTGAGCATGTTATTTGCTTTTACAACCTATGCATTGGAGAAATAACTTTTATTATAGAGGACTTGTTCAGATTGCTCAGAACACTTAGAAAACGCTATATACAACAGCAATATATAAAAAGCATAGATGAAAAGAAATACCATGCAGAAACCTCTCACAGCAACCAAAACAAAAAAAAAAAAAAACAAAAAATCAACCAGAAATATTTTACCTGACAAGCTACAGATGCCATCTTCTCACTTGCTTCGACTGCAATTACTTTTGCAGCTCCTGCCTGAGCTGCAAATAAACTGCCAAGAAAGAAATAAGATAAAGGACAAGATTTTACAAACATAATTATTTGTACAAAGTATCTTCAGTTTAAATCTGATCTGAACTAATTAAAGTATAAAATTGATGACGAAAATGACTGAACGACCCACTAAATTATGTCAAAGATTCATGTATCACTCACTGTTTCATGACCAGAATCTTCGAAATTGCTGTTTCATTTAATCAATAGGGCAGAAGAAAACATAAGTGCATCTCCGGTTATGAGTTAATTGGTTAAATCTGAAAACAGCTAGCAACCTAACTTTACATATGTCATATAAGTGACCTAATACATAAATATTAAAGACACATACATTTGGTGTAATGGTTCATTTTCATAAAGGCCAATTCTAATGACAATCTGGAATTAACTTGCAATCACATAGCATCTGCTGGTTATGACTTAAAGGAATTTGAACTAAGTTGTCACAGAAATGCTATTTGAAGAGCAATATTTGATTTCTTTACAGCATTCACTTCACTGATGTTCTGAATGTCACAGTGGCTCAGTTTGAAACTAATAGCTCTCATATTTTGCTGAAGGATCTGGTTAATACTTCGTAGTAGCACTTTAGTAATCCATGTTTTGAGAATGAAATCAGCACGCAATCCTGGCATAACCTTGTTATAAAAGCTTATCTTTACCTCAACACTTTTGGTTTATGTGAATAACACTGTCTTAAAGATATTTTGTCTCTAATGGTTTGGAATCTTAAATAATGTTTTTTCTTTTATAAATAATTATTTTATGTTTTTTTTTTAAAACCGGTTCACTGAGTCTGAGTCGATCCAAGTCCGAGTCGAGATCTAGTTTGATAGGTAGCTGAGTCAAAGACCAGTTCCAAGTTTTAAAATGGTTATAACTTATTATGTATAAGATTTAAATTATTTATGTTTCAGTTTTCTTATATTTTAATTTTAATTTTGTAGTATTTCAGATGGGGTCCCCAATGACGTTCCATAGATTTTTGGCAAGTTCTTCCCCACATCCCTCGGATGTGTTTCCCCACTCCTGCATCCCCGTGTCTGGGAAACTTGGTGGAACATTGTAAATATGAAATGATACTGTTTGCAATGATTTTATTAATTAATATTTCAGTTTCCTTCCCTTGCGTTGCAACTCACTTTGAAATTTGAATCAAGCAACTCAGTTTGTCCCTCACAGTTACCTGAATTCCAATATGCTTCCTGTATGTTGTGTGTTTCTGATACATTGATAGAGTCAGAGCGTCACAGTATAGTGTTTGAGGCATTAATGTCTGTTGCCCCTTGATTGCAACAATGTTATCAGAACCAGACAGGAACCGGTGGAACCAGCCAGTCCGGTTGTTTTTGACCCAAAACCGGTACGAAACAGGCCTCTGAACTGGCCGCTTCGCGACTGGTTCCATGCGGTTTGTACCTCCCTGGGTCAGCGTAAAAATTTGCCTATTTTTTATTTTTTGAATTTTTCATTTGGTTGGCCCACTTCTAATTCTCCCCTAGGCCAGCCTAATATTCAAGCCTATGGTCTAATTATTGCTATGCAATTCATGGTAATGTTAAATTCTTAAAGTAAAAGTGACTTTCATCCTGAGCCATTTCATGGTAATGTTAAAAATTTAAGTAAAAGGATGGAAATGAAAAATTAAAGAGAATGTTACTTTACTTAATTTTTCATTTCCATCATTTTACTTAAATTTTTAACATTACCATGAAATGATTCAGGATGTTTGAGTGGTTCCAAGTTCCAACCTCATTGGATTTCATATAGAGAAAGGCGAATTTTAGATTTTGCTAACAATCCAGCAGACTTAACAATTTTTCAGGATTTCAGGATTGTGGGGTTGCAACATTTCCACTGGATTTTGTCATGTACAAGGGTAAGGAACTAGTATTTAATAAAGAGCACCAATCCCTCCATGTATTTTGATGTTACTGGCATTGGTTGTCGAACTCCTCTATCATGACTCTACTAAAAATGTACCCATCACTCAAACAAAATCTTGACTTGACATGCTACTTTTTTTCTATCTTATTTTAATGCTTAGAGGGTTATATTGATGACAAAGATCCCAATATAGGCAATGATTTTGATGATATGTAGGTATTTGTTGTAGCATGATTTTTTTTGGATGCTAGAGGTCATCTAGAGCCTATTTGTTGATGTATTTTCGGTTCAGGGATCGATTGCACTCAATGCTATTTTGGTTATGTGCACCCTTACATGCTATATAAATGATAACTTTTGCTTATTTGTGTATAAATGGTTTGGATTCATATCAATGCACATGTATATGTACGTTTTTCTTTAAAATCTGAATATTTTATGTGTTTTTGGTCAACCGGTTTTTTGGTCTGGTTTTTTTACCAGTTCTGGTCCCGGTTCCGACCGGTTCCCAGTCCACAAGGTTTTTCAGTTCGATCACCGGTTCGGTCCTGATAACATTGGATTGCAATGGACTTTCAAAGAGAAATAATTTGTGAAAGCAAGCACTGAAAAGTTGAATTCATCAAGAAAACTTCCTTCTGAATATTTTGAAGGAATGCACTGTTGCTCCCCAGAAAGATAATAGGAAACCTTAATTTAAGATTACTACCCTAAACTGGAAGATTCCAATAAATCAGGCTTTGAAGTATAGTATATATAATATATGTTTGCAAAATATCTTTGTTCAATGCATTCATAATTTGTCTTCCATTTTTTGTTTCTGCTTAACCTAGAGTCAAAGTGCTCCTGTGAGGTCATATTATCTATCCACCTACCTAACTCTACCCATGTATGTATATCTGTGTTTCTCTAGCTATCTACCTACCAATCTATCTTTCTAACTACCTATCTATCTATTCCATCTATATGACTTTCCGTCTATTTATATAGCATATACCTATCTATTTAGCCATATATCTAGACTCTATCCACCTACTTGTCTCCTGTATAGCTATCTATCTATAAATAACCATTATTGTAAGCTTCCGATCATCCTTGCAAAGAAAACATTTCACAAAAAAAATACAGGTAAATAATTAAACCATCATCCGACTTTAATACAGACAGAGGCTCAAGTATACTTCAATACTTTATCTCGGGGATTAATGTCTTGATAAAATTAACATGTATTGCAAATATCAACTATAGCTCCACATCTTTATATGAGCAACTTCTCTTTTCTGCATGCACTCAAATTAAAAGAAGAACCAGAAAAAAAATGAAGGGCATAAAGTTTTCAAAGCTAAAAAATTAATATGGTGTGACAAGAGACAAGTTTTTCTTCAAAAATAAATTTCTGATTCTTGCAAATCCTATTCATTATTTCTTATTCCCTGGTTCTTTTATGGAACTTATCCATCCCCATCAGCACTTCCAAGTATTTTTTCTCATGTCAAAAGGCCCTATCCTACATAGCATACTGATTTATGTTTGTGCATAGTACAATGGGGAATGTAGCTCATGTCAAAAGACCCTATCCTACATAGCATGCTGATTTATTGTTGTGCATGGTACAATGAGGGATGTAGAGGAGAAAAATGACATGATTTCCAGAACATATATACCACCTTAAAATCCCTGTTCCACATCCAACATCCATAACCACAGCTCGCTTAAAAAGAGAAGGATTGTTCAAAATAGCTCCCTTGTATGCATCCATCCGTACCTGAAAAAGCAACAGAGGTTTGGCAATCAAACATTTCTCTTACTATAAAACCATGGCGCTGAGTCGTGTAATGACAACTAAAAGACAGACTACAAATGAATTTTTTTAACTTTCTAACCAGGTTCCTTCAACTAGATTCAATTGCTTGACATAAAGTTTGAAACCAATGATGACTAAAACATGCCAACATGCCTCGAGTATCAGATATTGAAGGTTAATCTCCTGTGGAGTCTTTTTTCTATAGGCAGTTTCCATGTGCTGAAATTCTAATAGGATTTGCCTTTTTTCTGTTTCTATTTGTGGTTAACACTGTTGCTTATAGGAAGAAAAGGATTCAAAATAACAGAAATGGAAGTGAAAACCAAAGCATTACAAACATCTTTTCACTTCTAAGCGTTACAAAATTCTAGAAAACAGTGAACATTGACATCAAAAAAGAAATATATACTGTACCTGATCACTAAGCATTTCCCTGTGAATTGCAAAACGACTATAAGCACCAAAGTAACTCTCATTGATGCTCTTAATTTCCTTTTCTGCCACATTTGCAAAAGTTACTTTGGATCTTTTATCCTTTGTCTTCACGAGAGAAGATTGTTGAGAAGTTTCCTCTGCTGTGATGACACCATTGGACTTATTATTATTTGAATTGAGATCATACACATCTTTTCTGTTATTAGCTGCACCAGCACCTATAGCTTTACCAGCTGACTCTGTGGTGCTAAGATTAGTAAGAGCTAAATCTGAGAGTTCAACATCATCATCGTCACTCAAACTGTCAACCAAACTTTGTATGTCTTTTAAGCAATCACCTCCAAGTTCTCTGAATAATTCCTCTTTGTCAACCACATCAACACCATTGAAGCTCTCCATGATGTCTTCCCCTTCCTCTTCAAAGCTGTACAACATGGCATCATCTTGCAAGAAGGGAGCAAGATACCTGTCGTCCTGCCAGATAAATCCACTCTCTCTGCTATGGTGTGAATCTAAGGTGAAGCTAGAATGATTGGATGTTGATATGTGCTTAAGAAGAGCTTCATTGGATTCTTGGACTGAGCCACAACTCCAACATCTATTTGCTGCCACCTGAGAAGGGAAAAAAGGCTTATATAGGAAATTTGATCTCAGTTCAAAATCAGGCCATCTGTTCATTTATTTCAATAATGTAAAATACAGAATGCAGCTAAATAACTACTTGCACAATGAGCATGACAAAACATAAGAAAGGAATGAAAGCCTGTGCTGCAGTGTTACTGGGGAGCAGGAGCGAAAGCGGGGAGCGGGAGCGACATTTTCAGAAGCTCCCAGTTTGGGAGCGAATCCCGGAGCATTTTGTATATAATATATATATTTTATATATTTTGATACATATATGTCAACAAAAACATGTAGAATAATGAATTAGATATAAAAAAACATAAAAAAAACATAGATTGAACCATATAACAACAATCATCTAGAAGTTATAATCTTCATCAACCACGTCCACAACTTAGTAACATAGCAACATACAACATATTGAGTCTCATGATTCATCAATCTTAAAGTTTCAAGCTTTCAAAATTCAATATATAACATTTATCATCATTGATCACCAAAGTTGTACTTGTAAGCTAAGTGTAACCATTACAACAAATAATATCTAACATGAAATGAAATGAAATGAAACAACTTTCAACTTTCATGAAGCATCATATTCATAATTCATTACTAATGAGTTATAACTGCCAACTTCAAACTTAAATTGTCATATATTGTTTAAAAAAATATCATAATAAATATGAAAGAGTCAATAGTTATAAAAGCTACTAGAAACTAGGAAAGAGAAGTAAATCTATTATCTATTTCTTATGCTTGAGCCTCTTGCCACCACGAGAAAGTCTAATTTTTTATTCTTGTTGGAAAATCAAGATCTTTGTCATTAATATTACCCTCTAAGCATTAATATCCAGAGGTATCTTTGTCATTACCTCTATATCTATATAGGGATCTTTGTCATTAATATCACCCTCTAAGCATTAACATATGATAGAAAAAGCATAGCATGTCAAGTCAAGAATTTGTTTGAGTGATGCGTACATTTTTAGGAGGGTCATGATAGAGGAGTTCAACAACCAATGTCACTAACATCAAGGTACATAGAGGGATTGGTGCTCTTGATTAAATACAAGTTCCATACCCTAATACATGACAAAATTCAATGGAAACATTGCAATCCTGAAATCCTGAAAAACTGATAAGTCTGCTGGATTTTGAATGAAATCTAAAATTCTACTTTCTCCATATGAAATCCAATGAGACCGGAACCACTCTCAAACATCCTGAGTCATTTCATGGTAATGTTAAAAATTTAAGTAAAAAGAAAATGAAGATTAAGGAGAATGTCACTTTTACTACCATGAATGGCATATCAATACTAGGGCCTAGACTTGATCATTAAGCTGCCCCACTCAAAAATTATTTGTTTCTTTCAAAAAAAATTGCATTTCGAACATTACTACAAAAAAAAAATTGCAAAAAAGGCAAAACGCTCCCGAAAAGGTAGGGAGCGAAAAAAAATTTAGGGAGCGCGCTCCCGACCCGCTCCCGCCCGGAGCGCAGATTGGGAGCGGGATCTGGAGGGCGCTCCCCCGCAACACTGCTGTGCTGGTATCAAATAACACAGAACAATGTTGCACGAAGCGGAAGTGAAACAGAATCGTTTTTAAGAAGCGAAGCATAGGAAGCAGCACTTTCCAAAAATCCTAGGGAAGAGATGCTTCACTTCCCTAGGATTTTTGGAAAATGCTGCTTCCTATGCTTCGCTTCCTAAAAACGATTATGTTTCACTTATGCTTCGTGCAACATTGTTCTGTGTTATTTGATCACAACAGTGTTGCGGGGGAGCGCCCCATTTTTATTTCAAAAAAAAACATTCAAAATGCCAAATTAGTTGCAGAATATATGAAAACATGCATATTTGTACAGAAATCAAGATAGAAATGGCATCCATAGTACATTGATGATTATTTATTCAAGCATCAATCATATAGATTCTAGCAATTAGAAACATTTAACAAACATCATTTTTTTAAGCATATAATAGAAAGTAGACTATAGACCATTAAAACAATGAAAAAGTTTATGATTGGTCTAGCAACTGCCAATATAACAAAAGTTCCAAATTTCAAACGGTAATGTTTACAAAATAGGCCATCAAACCATCTACACACTGAAGCAGGAAAACTGATAAGTTCAAATTCAAAACACTAAATTTTAATCTATCATCTATAGACTATGACAAATAAAATAGAGAATATATCTACTATTCTCTCCTCCTTATGTTTCCAAAACTGTTGTGTGAGCCTCCATGTGGTGAGAGTGAAGCAGCTAGTAGTAGTGTAACAGAAGAGGAAGCCCCTACTGCGGCCGAAATCATGGAGATGGGAACTATGGCATTGGATGGAGGCGGCATCTCAACACAATCATCATCATCCTGGACAAGAGCATCCTCCAATTGCTCTAAATACAACACCCCAAAGTGCATGTGTGACCAGCAGAAGTAGCCATGAAGCTTTCTAGAGGTGTGCTCGAAGCGGCGTGGAACTGCACTTCGCAGATTCGAAAGCTTCCCACTTCCGATTTTCCAGGAAAAGTATTTTTGCAGTCGGAAGCATGCTTCAGAAAACCAACTCGTGCTTCAAGGGTGAGCTTCCAAGAGTCAAGACGCTTCACTTTGAAGCGCAGTTCTTGATCCTGCCCTGAACTAGGGGGAGGGGGGCACTTTCTGCAACATTGACACAGAATGTGTTGATTTGTGTCGCTTAGAAGGTACTCCCACAACCCTAGGGTACTGGTTTTGTGAGGAGTTGACCCACAAAAGAGGCTTTGTTGGCAGTGTACCCACGCAATGCATTTTGCACCCAAAGTCATGGGCATGAAACCAAGTGGAGAATTTGATTGGTTATTCATTGAGAGCAAGCAGGGCACCCTTGAAAAGCTAAGGGGCACCTAAGGCTTCGATGATGTGGCGATGAACCACAACCTCAACCTGCTGCCTAAGCCTAGAGCTAGAGTCAGCCATACCCAGATTCAGAGTTGTAGCCAGAGACAGAGCAATGCCCAATGAGCATGCTTAAGAAGAGCTTGTCAACAACAAGAACAGAACCAATCTTGAATATGACAAGGATGTGTCCATTCATATTCTAAACTATTCAAAGCCCATAAAATTTCAGCGCACTTGATTTCTTCAGGACAACTCATCTTCACCTGCTCCTCATCCACAACCACAAATTGTCAAATGCCAACATTGTGACAGAGTTGGCCATGTGAAAGATCATTGTTTTGATCTTCATCAGTGTGAGCATTGTGGTAAAAATACTCATCAGTCATATAGATGCTTCAGAAACAAGCCTCTTGCAAGAATGAAGATTCACCTTGGATGGATCACTTCTTGGCAATGGGCTTCAACAACCACGAAGATATTTCGCTCATCGAGTATTGAAAAGTCTTGTAGTTCAGTTTTCTTCATCTTCTCACCTTGTATCTGATAAGGGGGGAATTGATGGGCCACAAGCTTCAAAGATAAATCAAGCAAGCCTGAACCACCACCTCAACCTGCTGCCTAAGCCTAGAGCTAGAGTCAACCATACCCAGATTCAGAGTTGTATCCAGAGACAAAAAAATGCCCCATGAGCATGCTTGTGGTTGGTGGTCTTCCTTAAACCACCACAGGTTGAGACCTCAATGGTCTCCTTTTCAAAACACTTCCTCTAGCAAAAGACTTCAGCTTCCAGCCAGATTTGGAAGAGTTCCAGGTTGAGACCTCAATGGTATCCCTTTTTAGAACACTTCCTCTAGCAAAAGACTTCAGCTTCGAGCCAAATTTGGAAGAGTTCCAGGAACCGCATCAAGCGTTCCAGGTTGAGACCTCAATGGTCTCCTTTTCTTTTTCAAAGCATTAGGGAGCACTTCCTCTAGCAAAAGACTTCAGCTTCTAGCCAGATTTGGAAGAGTCCTAGGAACTGCACTAAGCGTTCCAGTGTTGGTGGTCATCCTTAAACCACCGCCAGTTGAGACCTCGAGTTCTCCCACCTTATACATTCATTTGAGAGAGCACATTCAGCCATTTGTTGTCACGCATTTTTGAATTTTTGGATTACAACTCTCTTCTTGGGCTCATATATACCCCTTCATATTAAGAGGGGGAATGATGGACACCTAATCTGCTAAGGGTTATGGTGTGGAATATGAAGAGTCATTGGAGTCAAAGAGACCACCTGGAATATGAAACCAAGGGTCATAAGACATTGTATTTATATGTATATCTTTGTGAATAGAATGTAACTCATGATTTATCCTATCTATTGTCCATTATTTTGTGTTGTTTAATAGACTCAAACCTGATTCTGAAGTGTCATGGAAAATTCAACATGGTATCAAAGCCAAGTTTGAAGGGACAATGGATCAGAGTGTGCATAGCGAAGTAGCTCTAGAATTAGAATTGGATTTTGAATTGTCTAGAATATGGAGCAGAAGATTCAGCTGAGGACATGGGAGTGTGGTCTCGACTGGCTTGGTGGCAAGATGGGCTGGTGTTGAAATGTGTAACTAGGTCCGGTCTTCATGATGTCTATTGTAATCATGATTTTATATATTTGATATTAAAGAGAAAAGAAATTTATTATTGTCATTATTGATGCATGGGTTTCATGCTCAAGGTAAATTTATTATAGTTCAAGCACCCATTGAGTGCTTCTAGGTTTGTTGTAGTATTATGAAGTCAAAAGAGTCATTGGCATACATGTAAGACCCCTTTAGGCATGTTGTATCTTGCAAATAAATATTTTTATAGTCAAAGTGTCATAAAGACCCTCCAAGACCTTGTCAAACACGCAGCAACAAGTCGGCCATCATAAGATGACAAGTCGGCCTCATGTAGGGCTATTCGACCTAGAAGAGAAGCCTATATATAAGAGACATCAACCTCACTTGAAGAGGACCCAATAATCACGCAAGAAGTTCGATCAAGGAAGAGAAAGAGACCTAAAAGAGCGAAGAAGAAGAGGACTAGAAGGAAAGGAACGAAGTCTTTGAGTATTGTTTTTGGGCTATCATCTCCTCATGCATGTGAAGGTTAGGGCAACATTACTACAACAAGACCGAATTGCAGAAAGAAGCTGAGATAGGGCACCAAAAGGTCTACCTTGCAAGTTGAGTTCCCAAGAAGGAAGAACCAATTCAAGTGAAGGAATAAGAGGAAAGAAATCACCATCTTTTCCCACACGTGCAAGATCTAGAGTTTCTTCAATAGTCGAAGTTGCAATAGCAGTGTTGCGGGGGAGCGGCCCCCCTCCCCCGATCCCGCTCCCAATCTGCGCTCCAGGCAGGAGCGACTCGAGAGCGGGTCGGGAACGCACTCCCTAAAAAAAATTTGCGCTCCCTGCCTATTTCCGAATTGATTTAGGGAGTGTCGCTCTTGTCGCTCCGGGAGCGGTCAGGGAGCGATCACTCCTGGGTGATATAAATCGCTCCCGGCAGCATGAGCAACGCCCAAGACCAAATAAAACATTAAAATAAAATAAATAAATAAATAAAGCAACACTAGGAAAATAAAGAGAGGGAGGGAGGGAGGGAGAGAATATAAATAAACCCTCCCTCAAATGAATTTCATTATTTGAGAAATTGAGAGAGTGAGAGTGAGAGTGAGAGCAAGAGAGAGCAAGAGAGAGTGAAGAGCAAGGAAGAGTGAGGGGCAAGAGAGGCGAGAGTGAGATCAAGAGAGAGCAAGGAGCAAGAGAAAGCAAGGAGCAAGGGGAGATTGAAGAGCTTGCAAGGGGAGATTGGAGGCCAAAGAGGTAGGCTCTACACTCTATTCTAGCAAAAAAAATTTAATGTTCATTCCTAATTAAATAAATAAATATTTTTTTCTCTATTTCCCATTCCCATTCCCATTCCATTTTTTTGCAGATTCAAAACTTCAAATTCAAACATCGTGGTTATATTGCTTGGCATTTCCTTCTTCTTGGTTCCTTTTTTGGTTATTATGGTGTTGGAGAGTAGAAAAATGAGGGTTGAAAACGAAGAAGGGGATGAAGAAGTGGGTCATAGTGGATTTGATGAAAACCCTGGAGAGGAGTACCTTGGTGAGAAGGAGCTGGAGGAGAGTGAACATGAGTAAGCTCAAAAAACTAAACAAGACCAAACCCCATTGTGGAAATATGTTAATAGGCCTGAAGCAGGGAAAGGGGGTGGAACCACTAAATTTCATTGCCCCCATTGCAACAATAATTACAAAGGTTCATACACCTGTGCCAAAAAGCACCTCTACGGGAAAAGGCCATGGGATGGAGATAAACAAATAGGAATCAAAACTTGTACAGGTGTGTCAGCAACAAATAGAGCCAAAAATACATAAGGGAAGAGGAGGAAGCCCAATACAAATCTAAAAAATCAAACGGTTTCTTTGAACCAAGCTCACAATCACATGCACAAAAAACTCCTTCAGCATCCTCCCATGGCGATGGATATGGAGGCACAAGGTCACCAAGTTTAAGGCGTAGAAGCATATCAGATTTCCTTGATGAAGGGTGTAGGAATGATGTGGATTCAAAAGTTTACAGGTTTCTCTATGCATGTGGGATACCATTCAATGTTATTCACTCACCTTATTAGCACGAAATGGTTTCTGCCATAAATGATGCCCCTAAAGAATACAAGAGCCTTGGATATGACAAGGCTAGATCCGTTGGACTTGATCATGAAAAAGCAAAAATATCGCATTCTTTAAGTAGAATGACAAGTTCTTGGACTGACCATGGGGTGTCCATTGTATCTGATGGATAGACAAATGTAAAAGGCAAGCCATTGATAAGCGTTCTTGCTGTGTCTGTTAGTGGTGCCATCTTTCTTTCAGCAGATGATTACTCAGACAAGTTCAAGACCAGCATCAACATTGTAGAACCATTACTCGAAACAATTGATCGTATTGGGTCATACAATGTCATCCAAGTCATCATTGATAATGCTCCTAATTGTAAGGCAGCGGGAGCAATTATTAAGGATAAATACCCCAACATATTTTGGTCGGGGTGTTTGGTTCACACAATGAACCTTTTGATGCATGATATTGTTAAGAACAAAAACCAACAATACAAATGGATTGGTGATTTGTACAAGAGAGGCAAAGAAATGATAAAATTTATTACAAACCATAGCAATACCCATGGCCTTTTCCGCAGTCACTCAAGATTGGAGTTGTTGAAGATTGCGAGGACTAGATTTGGTAGCTATTACCTCACCTTCAGATGCCTTTTGAAGGTAAGAGAGTCATTGGCTAGCATGGTATTAAGTCCACACTGGCAAGTATTAAAGGAAAGGGCTACAAATGCAGTTGACGGGGAAGATTTTGAACAGGTGGAGGAGACCGCTCTTGATGGTATGTTTTGGGCACGTGTGAGGCAAGTATTGGATTTCACCAAGCCCATTTATCACATGATTCGGTTTGCAGATACAAATAAACCAGTGATTGGGGAGGTGTATGAGCAGATGGATACCATGTTGGGGCAAATAAAAGATATTGTTCATAAAAATGATCCCAACTTGTATACATTGATTCACAATTGTGTGTGTACATGGTGGGATAAACTTAATGTTCCACTACATGCCTTGGCGTATATCCTTATGCCAAAATACTACTCTGCATCTTGGTTGGACCAACCTGCACTAGGGGGTGGGGTTAGGGTCAAACCCCATATAGATGAAGAGGTATCTATAGGAGATTTGCAAGCATTAGACAAGTTGATACCTGACAGGGAGGAATGTGCTAGTCTGCGTCATGAATTAGGCAGATACTTCAGTTGCACTAGTTTGTTTGGTACCTTCCATGCAATGGAAGATAGAGACAAATTTGATGCTCTCACATGGTGGGAAGCATATGGCGGCTAGAGACTTTTGCCAAAATTGGCAAAAAAAGTTCTCTCACAAGTTGTAAATACTTCTTCTGAAGAGAGGTGTTGGAGCAACTACAGCTTCATACATAATGTGAAAAGAAACAGACTCAATGAAAACCGGGCAGAAAGCTTGGTTTATGTGCACTACAACTTGAGGTTGTTGAGTCATTACTGTGATCGGGCTTATGAGGATCCAACATATAAAATTTGGGACAACCACCCAGAGTATGATAATTTGGAGGATGGCACTATACATCTTGAAGAACTGGAGGCAAAACTTATGAGAGAGGAAGATGAAGCAACAACCATGCCACCTCCACCATCCAGTAGTAGTGCTCGAGTTCTGAGTCTTGTTCATTTGCTGTCACCAGCTCCATCTACACCCTCACGTGGAGGGCATGTGCCTTCTAGTTCTGATCGTCAATCTCCTAGAAGACCACCACGACCTGCTCATACATCAGATATTTCTCGTGGCAAGGGCCACATGAAGTAGTAGATAATAGATTTACTTGTCTTTTCTAGTTTCTAGTAGTTTTCATAATTGTTGACAGTTGACTATTTCATATTTATTATGATATTTTTTGTAAACAATATATGACAATTTAAGTTTGAAGTTGGCAATTATAACTCACTGCTAATGAATTATGAATATGATGCTTCGTGAAAGTTGTTTCATTTCATTTCATTTTATAACATTTCATTTCATGTTAGATATTATTTGTTGTAATGGTTAAACTTAGCTTACAAGTACAACTTTGGTGATCAATGATGATAAATGTTATATATTGAAATTTTCAATTTTGAAAGCTTGAAGTTGAAACTTTAAGATTGATGAATCATGATTCATAAGACTCAATATGTTGTATGTTACTAACTTGTGGACATGGTTGATGAAGATTATAACTTCTAGATGATTGTTGTTATATGGTTCAATGATCAATCTATGTTTTTTTATGTTTTTTATATCTAATTCATCATTCTACATGTTTTTGTTGATATATATGTATCAAAATATAAAAAGTATATAAATTATATAAAAAACGCTCCGGGATTCACTCCCAAACCGGGAGCTTTTGAAAATGTTGCTCTCGCACCTGTTTTCGCTCCCGCTCCCCGCTTTCGCTCCCACTCCCAAGTAACACTAGTTAGAGACATATCAAATCAATGCATCATAAAGACTTTATCATGACGCTCTCCCTCTTACCGAGAGAACTCTTTTGAAACTTTCCTTCATATAACCAAGACTTTTCAACTAGTCTTATCCAACATAGAAATCTTTCATAACCATTTCTCATTCTTTCATAACATCCTATGCAAAAATCATATAAACAAGAAAGTACCCAAAACATCAATAGATATAAACAATACATGGTACTTATCTCTTCAAGAGAAGCTTCCACCCTTTTGCTCTTGGACTTCATGCAAAATTACCTGCAACTTCGAAACCCTGTTATTTATATTATTCCAAGAGTTAGGGTTACCAAATATCATTAGTCCATTTCTTGCCCAAACCCATTCTAGGGTTTCCATGTCACCACTCTAACTATGGCTAGACAAAAACTCTCTTTTGCCTTCAACTTCCTAGGGCTCGACCTAGATTTTCAAAAGATTTTCTCTCGTGATTTCTTTGTGCTTTGCTAGGACACATCCTAGCCTTTCAAAGCCATCCTCTTTCTTCTTTGCTAGCTAGAACAGATTCTAGCCAAATCAATTCTATAGGTTTTCATTATCTAGAGAACAGATTCATATTCGTTAGAATATCTCAGTGTCTCAAAGTAGACACAAACCTTTATCAACCTTCAAATACTCCATAATACCACGGTCTTTCTACTAGACCTGATAGAGGTTGATACATGTCATATGCATCCAACGTAGTAAAGGTCTTTATGATTATCTTACTTTACCTTCTTTTCAAAGATCTTGTTCTTTTTTGGGTGTCAAGTTCAGTCATCCTTTGGCAAATGTTTAACACAGGTGCTTCAGTTCTACGTCCTTCAAACTAGGGTATGATCCATAGATATTTTAGCAAAGTCCTCTGTCACTTTTGATATTCAAAATCTTGACCTTCATTATAGTTTTCAAACAAGATGATTTAAATTTTTCTGCTTGCACTCATTTATTTCAAGTCGGCTTCATAGTGAAATCCATCGTAAAAAAAACTTCACAATCCATCACAGGAGTAAGCCAGTGTGTAATAATATGCATTACCTCATGTAATGCCACTGCAGAGTCACTATTATTTTTTATCACAACCATGTCTCTAAGTCATAGTCATATGGAACTGTCGTGATAAGGTCGCTGCTACATATCAGAGACATTGTCATCCTAGTCACCATTACATTTCATTGTCATAAGGAGTTGTAATACTTAATTGTCATATCAAGCAAAAACATACTATCAAAGTTTGTTGTCTTGAGGTCACTATCATATTAGGTTACTCTACACATATTACCAATACAACCATAGATAGTATTTTCCTAGACTTGTTTCTCTATTATAGTCTCAACAATATAAGAAACACTACCAAACATCTTATCGTCATCAAGAGTGTGTTATCTCTGTCGTAATGGATTTTCAAGGTCATTACCAAGTTTATTAACATATCATTGTTACACCGTAAAACTGTTATACTTAGCAGCCAAAATATATGCATGCTAAGGATAGTAGACGCGAGCCATCAGGCCACTGTAATGAGCTATTGAAATAGACAAGCCATAGAGTTGGGTATACCAATGTAATGCCATCGTAAGATGCCACAGAGGATTAGAACCTTGATCCATAGAGACCATGGAATTATAGCGAAACTCAGAGAGAATAATGTGATCCATATAATATAGGAGCGAGCCACAAAATTACTATTGTGCGACCCTATAGAGTCTTTGTGTGCCACAGGGAATTTATTCGAAACACGAGCCAATGCGATGCCACAAGAGCGAGTGAGCTACAGGAGCAAGCCTCTGAGTAAACCAATCGAGACACTGATTTTATTGCAATGCCACAGGGATAAATGAACCAAAATATCGTTGCCACTATCATAGAAGAACAATTCCATTGAAATAAAAAATGTGGGCCCACAGATAGCAAGCAATGCAGACCATAACTAAATGTGAGTCATGAGAAATAGCGAACCACCAAATATCTGAGCCCTAAAGTACAATGCCTTCAAAATTAATCGAGCCACAATTACGAGTCTCAGACGTGAGCGAGTCATTATAAACAATATATAAACACTGCGATCTACAGCGTGTGAGCGAAAGCCCATATTTTCATATGAAATTACTCGTAGAGATGTGCCATACGAAATTATATGAAATATATTCATGCTATTGTAAATCACTATAATTATATGTGCCTCCACAATGAGCTATACTTCGAACCAGAGAACCATCGAATTTTAACATTAGCGCAGTCTTCACACAATTGGATTTTTTATTAGGGTTACCTAGGAGAATTGTTGCTACAAATCTTTGTACTTTTTTCGATATGTCGCACAACATTTTGATGTTGCCAACAATAATGTGATCTTCAAAACGCCATCCATAGCTCTGATGCCATGTTAGAAAATCAAGGGTGTTGATAATGGTAACTTGATTTTCTTCTTCTTGATAATTACTTGTGAATTATATGTGACTTCTTATTAATTCTTAGATGTTCTTCTTATTCATCAAGCAATTATACAACAGTTTCAATATGCAGGAAAGTAAAGATCACAAATACACGATACACAAGACACAAGAAATTAGACTCCAAGTTAGGGCAAAACCCCACCAAAGGGGAAACCCATAAATCCTTCCTTATACAAATGAGCAATATCAAAATCGATCCCGCCAACCAAGATCTAGTCAAACCCTCCTCAAGTCAAGCCTCCCAAGTCCAAATCAAATCTGGTCAAAACCTCTCTAAGCAAACCCTAGCCAAGCAACTTCGGATTCTGTCAAAATGTTGTAATTTGATCCTGCAATAGATAGAGCGAAATTCGGATTTGCAGTAGACTTCAAAAACTCAGCCCCCAACAACGGAAACAACTTTCCACACATGTGAGCAGCAAAAGAGAGAAACTACGTCAAAAACAAAAATTTCTTATTTCACAAGAACATAAAATATTTCTTCTGGCAATTTGTCTTCTCCACTTCATCCTCTTTCTCATCTTCGCACAACTATAGTATATGATACCATACAAGTGATTCGAATGAGCCAAGGAGGTCAAAATGTCTCTCATATATATTGTTGCCCATGGGGTCCAAAGTGGTGCCACTTGGGGTCTTGAGCCTACATGATAGAGGGGGCCCGACTTGATCTTCGTCAGGACTTCTATCTTAAACAAAAAAAAAAAAAAAAAAAAAAAAACCATTTTTCTTTTCTTTTGGCAATCTCAATGGAACTTGTCTCAAATACATATTCTTTTGAATCAAATACAAATTCTTCTTCAATATAGCATGAAGAACATGCTTTACAAAACAAGTATAACAAATGTTATTATGAAGACCGAACCTAGTTACATTTTCTGACAGATGTGAGGGTTGGTTGATGAAGTCCTTATGAGTATGTTTGAAGAGTCAAACTATTGATAGAAGGCAGATTTCAGTGATGCCCTAGTTCAGGGATTTGATGGTGCAAATCACTGAGAAGAGGACAGATCTGGAAGTCCCTAAAAGCAGTGATATTGGAGGATCCTTATCAATGTTAGAGGGTAGTTGTGTTTGAAGACCTAAGATCAATCATCCTTGGAGTAGCAGGAATGATTGATAGAGGCAGATTAGCAGCTGAAGATGCAAGCATTTTGAAGTTGCAAAAGACTTGAATAGCATAAGAGGTGGCAAAGGACCTGCCAAATGTGTTCAAGGTATGTGGACCAAAAAGGCTGAGTAGAGCGCTCCTACAGCAAGTCAGGTGTTCTTTGTTCAAGGAAAGATCGGTAGTCATAAGTTGTTGACTCCAAGCCCTAGTTATTCGTGTATGAAGGTTGATTGTAAGGGCCATGATCCCTGGTATGAGAGCCTTACATTTGTTGTATTAAAGTTTGTAATATAACAAGTTTTGAGTTAAAATTGTCTTGTGCACTGAGTTGATTCACTGTTGTATGTTATTCCACTATGCAAAGTGATAGTGTTGTGGTATTTCAGTGTGTTTGTGATCATGATCTTAGAGTCAAACCTAATTCTGAAGTGTCATAGAAAATTCAACAGAATGAACCCTTAAAATTGTTTTTTTGCTACACAATTGATTCACTTTTAAAGGAATGGATTTGGTTGCCTAGTTTGGCATTAGTGTATGTATACAGCACATGTTCGCTATAACAAAAATAACATTCAAACATCCATAAGTTATGATAGAAGCTTTTGCACCAAGAAAATTTAAAATTTTATATTATCATAAAACATGTGCAATTTCTCCTTCGGCGAGCATTTTGGCTTCTAGAGACTAGGAGGAATGATCAAATTACACACTTCAATTGATTTCTTTTCCTTTGCCCTATGCAACACAATTTGCCTCTGATTTTGAACTCATTGTCTCTCTAGAGTTAGATCACCTTAATACAAGATATCTTGAATGGTAATGACAATTTCATAATTGTCTGCCCATCTATGAAGATCTGCTCACCTTATTTGTCTCCTTGCTACTTACACATGTTTGCTCCCCACATTCGACCCTTGACTTCAACAAAGTCAATTTATGATTCCACAATGTTTCCTTCCTTGCAAGCCTCCCAAGTTCCTTAATGTTGTTCACCAATTGCAAGTCCCCATGGCCCACAACATTGGACTCACTGATGACAAAGACTTGGTGTTACCGCTCATTTTCGCAGGGGATAATCCTAGTGAACTATTTCACTAGCCCTTGTATTATTTAGTTGTGGCAGCGGAGTTACATACTTGTTTTCATGGACATTAATGGAAGATTTGATGGCAAATTTGTTGATCATGCATAGTCTCTTTGCTAAAGCCCCCTAGGGTTTGAACATAACACTTGCTTCATTCATACTTTTGGCTATTTTCACATTTCCCAAGGCAATCTCATGAATCTCGAGGCAATTCACATATATCAAGGCACTAGTCAGAACCTCCAAGGCATAGTTGGGGTATTTTCACTTGCATGAGTCCCATCTTAACATGCCACGTTGAGTATCTTGAAGCAATCACCTATTTTGTCACCTATTGAGCTACTCTATATTGTAATTTGAGGGCCAACCTCACTCATTTAGATGTCACTCTAGCCATTAGGGGATCTTATGACCCATTTTTGCACTTGGAGGGTCACTTCCATGCTTCATGGAGGTGTCTTGACATGAGATATGGGTATGGTCATGCCTTGGAGACAAATTATGAGGGTTTATGAGCATTATTTGAGGAACCACCCCTTTCTAGGGTTTTAATTCATGATTTTGAGGACGTTTTTGCCTTAGAGGTCCATACGTCCACCTTGGAGGAAGCTTAAAGGGGTCGACTTGCACAACTAGAGGAGGTGATTGAGCATCCACACACTTGGGGGGTCTTTGAAGCCTAACATGGCATCTTGGACACTCATTCTTCCTCCTTCAAAGGGTACAGCACTCCCTTGGGGTGATATTTCATCTTGATCATTGTACATGTGACTTGACCACCTTATTTTATTGTTGTTTTAGAGTAATAAGTAGTGGAAGAATCATATTTTACTTTTCATAGGCTAGCTCCAAGGATATCACTTGAGATTATATTATTTTATTGTAGTTATCATTCCTAGGAGCTTATCGACATATCTTTCTTGGAGCATCTGTTTGTGTAAAGGATTCTTTCTTTGTGGATGTTTGTTGTCAATTCTTGAAGCTTCTCTATCTTGGTTTTTCGTTTGGTGCATAAAGATTAATGGTGAACCGTGAAATGCTCAATTCTTCTACATGCCTTTAAGATTGATCCTTTTGAGGGGTAAGTCTACCACTTGGAAGGAAGATGTTCTAAAATTTCTCTTGTTTGGTGATTATTCGGTGCCTTGCTTTGCTTTTCCTCTTGGTTCCATTGCAAGAATAATTAAGTAAATTCATCAAGTTTTCCTATTGATGTTCCCTTCTTGTCAAATTTGATGTTCATTGCTAATCTTGATTGGGTGAGGTATTACTCTTCCTCTTGGTTCTAATCTCAAATCCCAACTCCTTCAGGGAAATAAGTCAATTCTTTAAAGGGTTTCTTCTTGACCTCATAGGCCATTTGATACACCTTGACTCCATTGCCCTGGTTGGATTTGGCACTGACCTCTATCTCCTTCCACCGCCTATTCTAAAACCCAAAAACTACGTTTTACTCCAGCCACTCTCAACATCACCTCATGCCTTATTGCTTGACTTGGTAATCCTACTAGGGATACCGCCCTTGAGCCAGAGAAGAACCGGCCTAAAGTGAGGAGGATAGGTTACTGAGGTGATAGTGGTGATCATCTTAACAGTTTCCCTTGAGTTGTAGGTTGTGGATTAGGGCTTTTTATCATTGAGCACAATTTGAGCAGTAACACTTGGCAAAAATTCGGCAGTTGAACTTCGGGACAAATCAACTCAATGAAGTACCCCCAACTCGCTGGCTATGACTCAGACTCGCTGATGACAAAAAGTTGATAAACAGTTCAACTCGGACTGGGGAATAACTGGCGAGTTTTTCAGACTAGGAGAGCAAAACTTTTGAGATGAAATTTTGTGTAGTTTTTATTTTTTCTTTTTGCGTGGTGAATTTTTTTCCCGAAGTGCGCATTGTATTCTCATTCTCAGACATAGCACGGTTGTTCGCCAAGCTGAGTCTGGCTACGTTTATCAACTAGACAACAAGGAGTACAGGGAAAGAGGCTAAAATAATATGTTATTGCTACTTCTACAGGTAAACCTCATAAGATATTATGAAAATAAGCAACTCTAGGTGCAGTCACGGATTTCCAACAAAGAGGTCAACAGTTCAATTATCATGGATTCATTAATATGACCACCCACAAGCTGGAATACCCACGTCAGTCGTGGTATCAAATTGCAATCTTCTCGTGGGCTTTCGGCTCTGTTTGGGACTGTCAGGACTTTGAACTGTCTTACCCTTTTCCCCAATTCGTTAAAGGACATTGACCAAAAGCAGACATCTAGACTTGTATTTGAGAGGCATCTAATTAGGGGAAAATGAAATAACGTTACCTCGGAACGCAAATAATTGATGAGTTTGAAGGAACCATAGAAGTCAAGAGCAAGAGATCTTTTAATATTGGGGAAATCAAATGCATGGTCGGAGGTGCAATGGCTGAAGACGGCATCGGATGAAGCAAAACGCCGATTGCAGAACAGACAGAGATATTCTTGAGAACAGCCGTCACTACCATCATCGTCATTCCAATCCCCCCACCCACCTGTGTCGTCATTTACTACTTCGTCTTCGTCGTCGTCGTCGTCATGGAACCTGGGATCCCTTCGAGTCACAGCCATATCCAACATCGGCCTTAAACCCTAAACCCTAGAGCCCTTGCTCTTGTAGCCAAACCTTGTATAAGTCGCAGGAATTTCTGCTTTCTCATCGTGTTGTTTTTGACTTTGTTACCGAAGCCTAATTTTGAATCCTAGTTTGAAGTGAGTAAATCTACAGCACTTTTCAAAAGCTACAAGTCCAACGCTGTATGTCGATTATGGAAATAATTTAATAGAACACCATTCAAAATTTATGCAAACATTACCCATATTTTTCATATGTTATTTATATTCTTTGCATTTTTCCCAGGGTAATGAAGAATAACTTAATTTTCATGAAAAAAGAAAATTACAAACCTATCAAAAATTTGGTAAATTTTTTTAATAAATATTAATATAACTTTATTATATAAAATTTTACCTAATTTTAATAGTTGACTCGCGCTCCTGAGACCTAGCCGCCCCCTGTTGCTGGTCCTGGCCGTCGGTCAGCTTCGGCTCTCTGGTTCTTTTTCAGAGGGCTCAGCCTCTTATCTATGCGTCTAACGAGCAGCTTTTTCATCTTGGGTGACTGCCTGCGTGGCCCTGCGGCTGCTGCGCCCCATCATTCAGCGTTGCAGTGCCTTCCTCATGGAGTCCAGCGGGGGCTTTGCCCCCCCCACCCCCCCCCCCACACCCTTCCTCCGGAGGTCTCTGCAATTCCTATTTGGGTGCGACTTCCCCATTTGCCTCTACACTGCTGCAACCAAAAAACTCTTCAGATCATAGGCAATGCGTTAGGAAAGTACATAAACCAAGCTGTAAGGAAAGATCAGTACTCATGCCTGAATCTGCGTAGAAGTCGATCTTGAAGAGGGTTTGCCTGAAGCAATAAAGCTCTCGGTGGCGAGGTGGACCCACGTTCAGGAACTGGATTACGAACAGCTCCCTTTCAAATGCAGATACTGTCATGAACATGGTCACTTCGCAAAGAACTACAAGAAAAAGATCGAGGAGCAGGCAGACAAAACAAATGAGGATCAGTGGACTGTAGTCCAAAAAACTGCCCGACAAAAAAAAGGAAATGGCAAAGGTAGCTTGTCCGGAGCTCCAAGCAGCTTCAAGCCCGATCAAGAAAAGGAAGTAACCCCAAAAGGCGCAGAAAAAACCCAGACTATCCCTGCAAGCTCGACACAGGAAAATCTGGAACAGATAGCAGTCCCATCCCCCATCAAAGAGGGAGAAGAAGTTACACAGGTTGAGCTCATGCAAGGAATCCCCTCCAACCCCACATATGCTTATGTAACAAGGAAAAAGTCAAAAGAAAGCTCAGGTTCTTCAGAGGACGAAACCTTTGAGCGACCTTCCAAAAGAGCGGGCAGGAAATCTCGCAAAGAGCTAAGGGAAGAGGAGGCCGAGCGACTCAAAGTTCAAGAAAGCCAGGCCACCATAGAACTGACCATGGGAAGAAACACCAGACCTAGGCCTTCTAAGGGAGGCCAAACCCCCTCCCTCTAGTAAAATATGAAGCTCGCCTCTTGGAATTGCAGAGGACTGGGGAATGCATCTAAAGCCGAAGCAGTCATGGACCTTCTGAAAATAGAACCTTTAGATATCCTCATGCTCCAAGAGACGAAGATAGAAGGGCGTGTTCTTCTAGACATCAGCAAAACAAAATGGAAGAAAAGCGCAGGTAAAGCAATAAGTTCAAGGGGATCCTTTGGAGGGTTGGCAACTCTCTGGACTGAAGACCTATTTCAGCTAAAAAAATCACATGAAACCCAACACTGGATTTTCACAGAGTTGACTCACTGTACAGGTAAGTTGTCCATCTCTCTGTTTAATCTCTATGTCCCTGTCATATACTCTGAAAAACGTGATTGCTGGAACTCCCTCTCAGCCTTCCTAGAACAACATAATCCAAACAATATTATCATAGTAGGTGACCTCAATATAGTCCTGAAAACCAAGGAGAAAAGGGGTGACTCCAACAACAGAGACCCTATGCTGGCCTTTGTCGAAGAGCTCTCGCAGCAATGGGATTTAATAGACTTCACTCCAGTGCGTGGCCTATTCACTTGATCCAACAATAGATCTGGGCCGGATCACATTGCTGCCCGCCTGGATAAATTCCTGGTTCAAAGCTCTCTTATGATGAACAAAAAAATTATCAAGACCAAAATTCTGCCCAAGCTCACCTCTGATCACAAGCCGATCCAGCTTCTCCTAGAAGATGAAGAAAATCTTGGCCCTCTTCCTTTTCGCTTTAATCCTCTATGGATCGAGAGAGAAGGCTTCATTGATATTGTGAAAGAAGCCTGGGCCAAACCTATCTCTGGGTCTTCAAGTTTTGTCTGGGAGCAAAAACTCAAGGCCACAAAGCATGCGTTGAAGGATTGGATAAGGAAACCAACCCCCAATCCAACCAACACAAGAAAAGAAGCAGTGCACACTTTGGAGAACATGCAAGCAGATATGGAAAGTAACGAGATCACAGCAGAGCTGCTGGAGCAAGAAACAAAGGCCCAATGCTCAACCTATCGATCCTTAAGAAAAGAAGAAGAATACTGGAGAATCAAATCCAGAAGTTTGTGGTTAAAAGCAGGGGATCGGAACACCTCCTTCTTCCACAGACAATATAGAGCTCGGCTGTCCAGGAACCACATCTCATAAATAAAAACAGCAGATGGCCAAGTCAGAAAGGGCTTCACCCAAGTAAAAGAAGCTGCTGACAATCATTTCAGGAGATTATATAGCGAGGAACCCCAGGATTGTGAGGAGGAGACAACAGGATTTCTCTCTAACATTCCTCAACTGCTCAGACCTGAAGACAATGCCGCTCTCACCAACGAAGTTACCAAGGAGGAAATAATCAAAGTCATCTGGTCCATGGAATTTGATAAGGCTCCTGGCCCAGATGGTTTCACAATACATTTCTATAAAGTATGTTGGAACATCATCAAAGCTGACCTCCAAAAAATGATAAAAGGATTCATGAGAAAAGCTAAGATTGGCGGAGGCACCAACTCCACTTATCTAGCCTTAATCCCTAAAGACTCCAATCCGGAAACTTTCACAAGATTCAGACCTATATCGCTTTGCAATGCATCTTATAAAATTCTGGCTAAACTTCTTGCAAATAGGATCAAGCCTCTGCTAAAAAGGCTGATCTCCAGTCCCCAGGGCGGATTTGTGGAAGGCAAGCACATCCTTGATAATGTTATCCAGGTTCAGGAGACAATCCACTCCAGCAAACAGCGAAATGAGAAAGGCATGTTGATAAAATTAGATATGGCGAATGCGTTTGACAGAGTAAACCGCTCCTTACTCATTAAAGTTCTCCTCACCTTTGGCTTCTCTCCCCACTTTGTCCATCTCATAAAATCCTGTATCGACAACCCGTGGATTGCCCCTCTTGTCAATGGTCGCCCATCCAATTTTTTTCAAGCCCAGAGAGGCATCAGGAAGGGATGCCCTCTCTCCCCCTTCCTGTACATTTTAATGGTTGACTGCCTTAGCAGAAAACTCTCAGCTGAAAGAATTGTTGCCTCCCTTCCTAGACTCAAACCCTCCCCTGGTGTCGATCCCCTGAACCATGCACTTTTCGCAGATGATTCACTTCTACTCGGAGGTGCTTCTTCCAAAATCGCCAAAGTTTTTGACTCAGTTCTCAAAAGCTATTGTAGAGTCTCTGGAGCGCAGGTCAACAAAAGTAAGAGTGAAATTTACACCTGGAACATTGATCACCAAGAGCTAATAGGCATCTCGAATGCCCTGGGGTTCAGAGGTCATACCCGCTGGGATCGATTTAAATATCTTGGTCTCCCCATCACAAATGGGCCTAACAGGAGGTCTCTCTCGTCAGACATCATCTACAAAATCAAGACAAAAATAGCAGCATGGGGCGACTTCTGGCTATCTAAAGGAGGCAAAGTCATTTTAATCAAGTCTTTGTTATCTGCGCTCCCAATTATCACGCAACATTCTTATTAGCCCCCAGAAACGTTATGGATCAGATCTCCAAACTCTTAAGGGACTTCGTATGGCAAGGAGGGAAAGGCAATGAAAGGAAAATGCATTTAGTCAACTGGGATTTGGTAAAAAGGCCAATAGCAGAGGGTGGCCTTCAGATTCGTGATCCATCCCTTGTCAACCTTGCGCTGGGAGGTAAACTCCTGTGGAAATTGGTTCATGAGCCCAAGCACCCGACGAGCGCTATTCTGTTGTCTAAATACACTCAGAACTCATCCTTCAGTAATTTGCAATTCGAACCTCCTGTCAACAATTCGCAGGTATGGGCTCTTTGTTGCAAAAGCAGTTCATTCTTCAAAAAATCTTTGTATAAAGTCCCGGGCAACGGCAAGCGAATCAATCTGTAGAAGGATCGAATTATGAGGCGCGATCCTTTGGAGGAGATCGAGGAAATAACAGAGCTCAGAGAATGGTTGATAAGCGCAGGCATCAACAGGTTACGTGATCTCTCTGTTTGGGATCACCGAGGAGATTGGGCCAGGTGGGATCTCCACGACGCTCCTGGTTGGTTATTCGCCCAAAAAAACCAGCTAATCGAACTGTTGGAAGAATCGACGCCTGAAAATCGGCATATAAAAGACAGTTGGGCCTGGGGTCAGACAGGTGTTTACTCCACTGCAACAGGTTACAAAACCCTTCAGGAAGCAAGGAACAACAATCACAATCTAGCCTTTTGGAAGCGAGTATGGGACAATCTTGCCCTCCCAAAAGTGAATTTTTTCTTCTGGACATTGGTCCATAACAAAATTTTAACTGGCGATAATCTGGAGAAGAGGAACATAGCTGGGCCTCATAGGTGCGCGCTATGTAGAAGTAACCAAGAAATAACCCAACACTTATTCTTGGACTGCCACTACGCTAAGGAAGTGTGGGGCCTCACTCTATTGGGTTTACAGATTCCCCCCTTCCCCCAGAGTACTGTAGCTGACCTTTTTGCCTCTTGGAGCAAGCTCTACCTGCAAAGCATTCTCGTCAAATCCTTCTGGAACAAGGTTTGGACAGCTATTCCCAAATTTGTCTGCTGGCAGCTTTGGTTGGCCCGCAATGATCAGATCTTCAATGGACATCGACTCTGCCCTCTCCAAGTTGCAACTAAATCCAAAGCCTTCCTCTTGGAAGCAGCCCAACATCAGTTTTATAAAGATGATCCTCTCCTCCTCCCTGAATAAAGGAGATGGCTAAGCCCCCTTGAGCCTTCTCCCTGAAAGTCACTCGTCACTTCTCAAACAGTAAATCCGGAATGGCGTAGAAGAGACTCAGAGGATTCTTTCTCAAACTGGTGGAGATCCGAAAAGCTAACCACAATCTTCTTTGATGGGGCCTCTAAAGGAAATCCCGGGACTGCCGGTGCAGGAGGGGTCATTTATTCAACGGATGGGATGTTAAGAGACTGTTTTTGCTGGGGTTTAGGCCAGAAATCCAACAACCAAGCAGAAATTTTTGGCCTTCTCAAAGCTTGCCAAATAGCAAGAGATCAGGGTGTCAAAGACCTGCAAGTTTTTGGAGATTCCAAGATCCTAATAAAAAAATTAAATACGGAAGATCTATTCAGCAATGCTGCCTTAAACAAAATCTTGGGCAGATTGAAAAGAGTTCTTCAAGAATTCAACACCTATAAGTTCTACCATATTCTCAGAAATTTGAACGGTGAAGCTGATCAAATGGTGAATAAAGGATGCTCTCTCCCGAAAGGGCAGCTGATTGTAAATGACAACAACTCCTTCCAAATACCATGAAATTGATGTAATCTAAAATCTAAAGCTGAAGGATGCTCTCTTTGCAACCGGGGCTGCCAAGGCAAAGGCCCCTCTTATCTCTTCCAATAAATAAAATTCATAACCGTTTCAGTTAAAAAAAAAAAAAAAAAAAAAACAAAACAAAACAAAACAAAACAAACAAAAAAACAAAACAAAACAAAAAAACAAAACAAAACAAAAACAAAAAACAAAAAAACCTAATTTTAATATGATTTATACTCTCCAAAATTCAATAAAAATAAGAATGCAGATTGTTTGTATTCTTAGATTTTGATAATTTTAAAAAATATATATTACAAGATTAAATGAATTGAAATAAAGATTAATTGAAATTTACATGAATATAATATATGATGATGATGGTGGTTAACATTCATTGAAACCAAATTTTGGTCCATAGACCTAAAGAAAACGAATTAATTAGTTTGATTTAAGATTTTATTCCTGTGTTCAAAAAGTTTGGAGAGAAGCCTCCCGAGCTCACTATAATTTTGACATTGTAAAAGGCTAGGAAGGTCAGTGTTGCAACAAACATTATGAAACTGAGATCTAATGTGGTTGTATGCAGAGCACTCTAAGAGGAAGTGATTTTCATCCTCGACGTTCATATTCTCACACAAATGGCAGATTCTTTCCATCCATGGTGTTTTAGGAACTGCCCAACGACCCGTTTCACTATGGAGCTCATGAGAGTTCGTTCTAATCTTGGCTATATTAATTTTCTTCTTTGAGCTAGTTAAAACCGAGAGATACTTTTTATCTTCTAGGGTGGGGTTGATGACCTCCTTATAATATCTTAATTTTCTTTTAGCTGCTAAATCTTTCTCACACCACATTTTTTTTTTGAACTTAGAAGTAACAATATTTTTAATGTTGTTAATGTTTTGCAATGCAACATTCTCGTCGATCTCCCAATGGTTTAACCAGGACCTGGTGTCTTTATACCAACCTCGTTTGAGCCTTAGGTGGTTTTGGCTGGAATTTAAAGCTAGCTTAGGAAGTCTATGGTCTCCTATGTTATTGAGTTTGTGCCTGTACAACAGAAGCCTAGTCATAACTAGGCTTTCAATAGGGGAAAGACCCACTTCTATAAGGAGAATGGGATAGGGTGTATTGCTTTTAATTTTGAGGTTATACGTTATAAAACGCTTCTGGATTTGCTCAATCTTTCTCCAAGATTCTTTAGAGATGCTGCAACCCCAAACCTCACATCCATATAAGATAACATGAGTGACTAAAGTTTCAAAGAGGAACTTCTTTCTATCCCACATTACGAGGTTTGTCGTTTTACAATTATTTTTAAGACCAAAATAAGCTTTCCACCCCCCATTAATCCTTTTCTCAATGCTATAGTTCTAGTTGAGCTTGTGATGAATATTAATTCCTAGGTACTTGTACGACGACACTTCCTCCAAGTTACTATTGTCATACATAAAATTAGCGTAAGTGTCCTTCTTGGATTTGATAATCATAACTTTTGTTTTGCCAGTGTTAAAAGTCATACCCATGGTAGAGCAAAAATCTTTAAGAATATAATATATGTTGTAAATTTGTAAATAAAATAATTTTATTTAGTTATTTAAAATAATATATTTATTTTAAAATGATGTTAACCTAATATATAATATATGTTGTAAATTTGTAAATAAAATAATTTTAATTGGTTATTTAAAATAATATATTTATTTTAAAATGATGTTAATCGTGATTTAAAAATAGCATAATCTAATTTTTTAAGTTGTTTTTCATTAAATGTGTTGATAAATTTTTTGGTAAGATGGTAATTTTTCATCATTTAAAATGTGTTTTTAGATGCATAAATAGATTTAGTATTGTGAATTTAGATTGTGCAAACTCCATAATTCAATCATCATTGCCACACATCCCTATTAGACCCAACATAAAACCTTTAAACTATGCTTTTAAAAAGTAGTATAATGTTCATATTTTTTATTGGAGACAACTCATTCAAATGCAAATGGATTCTTCGGGTCATAGGTTCAAACCTCATGGGGAGAATTTGAGTATGGAAGCCACTTTAAGGGAATTGAACTCCCCAAGGGGCATTCATGTTTGATTGAGCCTCACACAATCCTAGTGATAAGCATCCCATTGTGGGTGATTAATACTTATTCCATCCAATATAGGGGTTGGCCCCGACCTAGGCTCAACCTAAACAAAAACAAAAAAGAATAAAAAATAAAAAATAAAATAAAATAAAATTGATATGCAAGTTCTAGGAATTGTCAATTTTAGGGTCATGACGTGGGAATGAGTGATAAACTTTTAAAGGATCATATCATTAATTTGGGAATGAAAACAATAACATTTAAGAGGATTGTTCTGTATTTTTACCAACACATAATGGAGAAAGCCTAAATATTATTTCAAAGGTTTCATGTAGCTACTTAGTAGTTAAAGACTTGTTTATTTTAACAAGTTTATTTGATTTTATTTGAAAATAAATCAAGTTTATTAAAGATTTAAATACTCAATCAACTCTAATTAAGCTTCACTTGAGTCATTCAATTCACTTGAAAATGTATTGGAATTAATTCAAAATGTAAATGCTCAATCAACTTTACTAAAACATAAAAAGATTCAATGAGTTTGGTAAAGACTAATAAACTTGACTAAACTCACTAACTACTTAGCAAATTTGTCAAAAGACCCCACTAACGTCTTTACACTAACTCTTATACCATAAGTTTTTAAAATTTATTTTGCCTAGGCTCAACAATGTTTTGATACCACCTTTGTACTACCTCTTGGTCACCCAACTAGGTTTGACTTTGTCATTAGGGTAGCCATGATACCTTAATTAGGTTATGTCATGAATACCTAATGCCATGGTACCTTAATTAGGTTATGTCATGATTACCTATTGCACATTACATGTCATGTAACCTATAATATAACCATAACAACAATATAACATGCAATAGACATATAAATATATGAATAGCATATACACATCAGGGTATACACAATATTAAACACACATAAAGCATTAATTAAAACAAATATTTTAATAAATCACCAACTACTTGTAGACCTTAGACATTCCACTCAATTATAGACCACACTACTCTAATACCCTCAGTAATGGGTCACCTTCGAGCTAGGGCTATAACTCCATCATGGCAAGAAGCTTTTGAAAGTCAACTATGATCGATAGTCATCACAAAACAAGGTCAAGCTAAGGTACTAAACTCTAGCAACACTCCAATCTACAATCGCTCATTCCCCATCAACCTACACAACCCAAGGTAGTGCACCCTCTTATTTTCCTATGTTGTCCCTTAAGATGTGCCACTAGCCTTCCATGAATCCAAGACATCAACCAAGAAGTCATAGAGCCCTATGGCTTTAAGAGTTCCAACAACCCTCAAGAGTCTCCAAGCACCCTCCAAGCCTCACATTAGAGAACATAGCCCCACACTTCTCCCTCTGAGGCTTCAACCTTCCCCAAGGCAACCCAAGGACAAGTGTACACACACTCATATCCACCTAGGATCCATGGGGTAACTTAGAATCCCAAGGTGACACATCTCTCAAAGCAAGTATCATAGTAAAAACAATGGAATGGAATGGAAAAATGATGAACATTACACTAAAGTCTCACTTTATTATGCATGTGCCAAACATGACAAGCGGCACCTCAAGAACTCACTTCCCCGACACTTGGAGATTTGTTCCTCCTCCTTGGGAGCTCAAGAAAAAAACATGTTCACATTTCACTTTAGGTTCAGTTTAATAATTGGCTTAGCCCTTTAGGCATAAGCCCCTTCTCACTTAGCCCTTCGCCCCTGTTACACAAAAATATCGTCACCATGATTATTTGCAGTCAGTATAGGTCTATCATCACTTGTACTGTCCTCCTAAGTAAGTCTCAGACCTCAGCTCTTCAAGTCAAGCTTTGGAAATGAGAGAAAGACATTAAAAACCAATGTAACTCTGGTTCCGCACTTTCTCTCACTGTCACCTGCGGTCCCGCACCTTCTGTGTACAAAAGCTACGAACCTGCCCACTCTGTCCCTAACGGTGTAGGTGCGGACCCCTATGAAAGTCAAAAGGCGCAAGTTTTATCTTAAAAAAACTCACTTTGGGTTAATTCTAGAGGTTTCTAGAAGGAATTTTGACGTGGATTGTTTGCTCTGAGGTGGTTCATGCATCCCAAAAGAGAAGGAGCTAATCCCTTGATGAGAGGAGCTATCCCTTTGAAGGAGGGCTTTATCCCTTTGAAGGAGGACCTAGTAACCTCCCTCCATTGCACTATAAATACAGGTATTGGGCTGGTTGCTAGGGAGGTTAGAAGCTGAACATTTTTTAGGGTAAATGCTGGTGAAATCAAGACTTCCTAGTTGAGCTTAAGAGGAGAGATCACATACCTTTCTGGCTTCATTGGGGAGTGAGTTAAACTTGTCAAAGTAGAGGAGACTTCTTGCTGGACCCTGGGAGGAGCTTGTACAGCGTCAAGGCAAAGGTTGTAAAGTTCTTCTTCTTTTGAATTAATACAATCAAACTCATTTTTCTCAACAAGTATCTCATGTTATTTGTTTCATGGACTCCTTGACTTTCATGTTAAATATGTTTTATGCAATTGACTTTTCAGTTGCTATTTAATTTGTTTGCCTTGTTTGTGTTTGCAGATTCGCGACAAAGGAGCTCATTTGGATCGAAGGAGCGAGGGCATCCACAAACTTGCGTTGGACCTAAGGTAGACCCTAAAAACACTTGTTTGCCATTGTTTATCAAAGCATATTTAGAGAAAGATAGTGTCTGGTTGGTTTGCTTGTCATTAGGTCTTCTTTAGATTCTAGGAAGGTCTATCTTGTCCGCAAGATCGACTTATTCCGTGTGACAAAATGGCGACTCCGCTGGGGACTTGATTGTTTTCCTTGTTTTTACTTTGACCTGAGAAACTGTGTTTTTGTTTCTGTTTTTGGCTTGCTGTGTGTAAAATTGGGTAGAGTTTGTAGATCCAGGGTTATTTTTTGTTTTTCATAGCTTTGGGAGAGGACCGCACCCTAGCCATTTGACACAGTGCGTACCTACCCGCAACTTGGCTTTTAGCACAGAGCGGGACCGCACCTGTGTCAACTGTGGGCCTGCGGATCCTGTCAAAATTTTGAAAAACCCTAAGATTTCCTCTGTTAGTCAGCTTAGTGTTTGTTTAGAAATTGTTATCCATTGCCCAGACCTGCATATAACTTGTCATAAGCTTTCCTTAGGTTGATTTCGTTAGTGTTAGGGTTTTAAGTGAAATTCCTAGGAGTTTTGCTTGTTGGGTTTGTTTTTCATTTTGGTTGTGTAGTGGCTCTGAGCTTAGAAGCTGTAGGGACTTCAAATCACCTTAGTGTCTATCAACCTTCTTATGAGTCTGACCATTTATGAAATCTCCCCTTGTTGAGGAATCCGCTTTGAGTTTTCTCTTTACAAAACTTCGAAAAGCTTGTGTTTGAGAGTTTGGATTTTCATTTTCAAAAAGAAAACAAAATCGGTTGTTCTTGACTTATTTGTGATTCTGCATAAATTGGTCCTTAGCTTACATCTAGCTAAGTAAAACATCCTTAAAAAAGACTTTTAGTAGGCTTTGACTTCAAATAGGTTTTTATAATTTGTAGATCTCAAAGTTAGTCATTTTCATAGTTTTGAGTGTTTTATTTAAAAATATAAAAAACTCTTTTGGAAAAAGTTGGTTTGTAGTGATTGAGTGCTTTGAAACGAAAAAGGAAATTTTTGTGAAATAACTAGTTGTCTCGTTTTGAGTGCATTGGAAAAGGACAAAAGCTCTTCTTTTAATTTGTTTTATTGAGAAAAATTTGTGTTTACAAAGTATTTGCATTCTCAAACTCTTTCTTAGTTTAGAAGTTCATCAAAGAGAAATAGATTGTTTAGATCATCTTAGGTGCAATTTTAGTGATTTTGAGTCGAGTCTTCATACCACGAGTTTCATCTCCGCACCTTTTGTCTTAAACAAAAACCAATAAAAATTAACACTTAAAGTAAAATTCACCTAGTAACATTTTTATTTCTATGGCTCTGATACACCAACTTAGCTTAGGCTAGTGTCTTGGAGTAGGAGAGTAATTAACTCTCCAAGACAGTAAAAACAAACAAGTAGTTGTATCTTGTGGTAGGGAAGAAATACAATTGTTGCATTTATGCTATGGGAAAGCTCCTCTTAAAGGAGAAGCACAAGATCTTGTCCGAACCAGTGTGGGAATCAATCCTTCCTCATTGGGAACGACGCCAGATATTCATGTATTAAAAACGGTAAACCTCGGATTAACCATTGTCGAGGAGCCTGGGGTCACTTGTTGGTAAACCTTGGATTATGTCAAGGAGCCTTCAAGGGGATTGAGCTTGCTACTCTACCCTTGCGTGCGTATCGGATCGTAGACTGTTCCCCTAGGTATATTTGTCTCAGTTGGTAACCTTAGTGGCCATATTCTTTAGGACTCTTCCTGAGGTGACAGTGGTGGGAAGATCCCACTGTACCTGGAGCAGATGTCGTCTAGACTCACTTGGATTTTCTGGGGGGTTCTCTTCACTCGAGACGGTTAAGTGGAGGAACTTGTGCCAGTCTATTCATTAAGCAGGTTGCCGAGGTAACTGTTCCAACCACCATTTCTGTATTGAACTCTACGACGTTGGATTTCATCACCAACTAGTGTTTTCAGTATGGAAAGTTACTGTTTGTGTGTGTTTGATCTCCTAGATTCTTTAGGCGTGTGATTCAAATTTGTTTGGTTCTTTAGAGACTTTAGGTGCTTTTCATTGAGATTTTACTTTGTTTGCGTGTGAAGTAGTTAAAAGTTTTCAACTGTGGCTGAATTACCCAGTCTCCTGAGTTTGTAAACGTGGCTGAGTTACTGAGGAAGTCCCGTAGACTTTGGGGCCAACCTCCTGAGGAAGTACCGAGCCAGCTTGAAGGCTTGAAAGTTCTCGTAACTCCTAGAGACAATAGAGTTGGGTCACCTGAGGAAGGAGAATCTTCTTTGATAGTACATCCTGATTTTCAACCGTTAGTAGCAGATTATAATCCACAGTCAGTGTCTGTTTCCGAAATTGCTGGTAGCTTTTCATCTACTAGTGATATAGGTGAGGAACCTGAAATATCCGAGCCTGAAAGTGAGTTTGCTGCTACTCCGACATCGGGGTTTGTTTCTCCAACTTCTAGTGGTCCTGGTTCACCTAGGGTAGAAAGAGTAATCACCCAAGATCTTCCTTCTGGACTTATTGCTATTGAAGAACTTGCTCCGGAAGAAGAAGTAGGCATCCCTATCCCTGAAAATCAACCTGTGATTGAGCTAAGGGAGCGTGAATCAATTTTTTACAATCCACCTAGGAGCAGTTCTTGGTATCTTTCTTTGACTAATTTCTTAGAAAACTCAGGGTTAAGTTTTTCACCACCTCGTGCTTCTTATCACCCAACACCTAGAGGTTTTTATTCTCCCGTAAATATGTCAGGACAGTCATCCATGTTTACTCAATCGCCTGAATCCTTTTTGTACGACGGTCCTTTTGTTCCCTCCGGGTATCAGTCACTTTCTGGTAATTTTCGGGAGCATCTCCTCAACCCATTGAGCAAGGGTTATTAACTGGAAATAATGGTACCAAGCCGTTGAGCGTAGAAGACATTCTTATGATGTCAGGTTCTATTCCCAATCCTCAACCTCAAGGTGGCCAGTTACCGCCTGGGGGCAACCTCAATTAACGCCTGGGGGGCAACCTCAAGGATAGTACATACCTATGGGACAGTACGTTCCTCAAGGTCAACCCTAGACTCAATATGTACCCCAAGGTCAACCCCAGTATCAATTTATACCTCAAGGTCAAACCCAGTATCAGTATGTGCCTCAAGGGTATCAACCCCAAGGTCAATACTCGAACCAAGGTTTCCAACCACCCTCCGGTCAAACGTATGTTCAAGGAACGGGAAATGTACCTTTCAATTATCAATCCTACCCTCAACCCGGTTATGGTCCTCAGTATTCTCAACCAGTTATGGGTCAGTACCCCGGAATGAATATAGTGTGGGATCCATCGCAAGCTCAACAGGTATTGCAGCCAAGTGTACAGTTGTCATCTCAAACTGGACAACCCTTAGTTTCTGGTTCACCCCAGCAACCAGTCCAGTCTAACATTCAAACTTCTGTACCTTCGGTAGTTTCTCAGCCTGGGCCTAGTACACCTCGTACTCCACCTCAAACGACTGCTACAACTACCGCAACATCTGTTCAATCTACCCCACCTACTTCTGGAGTATCAACAGCTCCGGTTTCTACTGTTCCTGTATCTACTCCTCAGACATCTTTACCACCGTCTGGATCTACGATTCAAACTTCTGTTCAGATGCCTGTAGGACAACCTGGTTTAAGTACAGTTGTCACAAGTCAACCACGATTTACTTATCAACCGTACCAGGGACAGTACCAATTCGGTCCTGTTGTGCAGCAGCCAGTCTATCAGTATCAACCATACCCTGGGTACACTTATCAACAACCTCAACAACCCCAGTACGGTCCGGTTAATCCTGGTTTTCCAGGAGGATTCAATATCCCGAACGCGATTCCTATTCCTAGTTATCCTGGATATCCTCCTCCTGGGGCTGGTCTCATGACCCAGAGTTTTAGGGATCCTAATCGGTAGTTACCGTTTATCGCAACTTTGGACTTACCTGACTTGTCGCGCCTAACGAACGATCCCATTAATTATCTTCCGTTTTGGCCGCCAATGTCGAATAAGTTTCCCAGTGACATTCCCAAGTTCGAAGGTAAATCGGGAGAGGACCCGTCGAACCATGTGATGACTTACCACCTCTGGTGTGCGTCTAACTCCATTTCAGATGATTCAATCCGTCTTAGACTTTTCCAGCGCACCCTAATTGGTCTCACGGCCAAGTGGTACATTGAGTTACCGCGAGGCACTTTTTATAATTTTAGTCAGTTAGCTACCTCGTTTTTAACTCATTTTCAGTTGCCAGTCTGATATGACAATGGCACAGAATTGTTAACTTCGCTAAAACAATCGACATCCACTTACATTTCAGATCATATTCATGAGTGGAGACGTCGACAACGTTTAGTGAAGGTATTTATTCCAGATCAGATCTTGGCCGAGTGGTTTGTAAAATCTTTGTTGCCAAAGATCACTGAAGATGTAGCTAAAGCCGGAGTTGTTACTGAGGAGCAAGTGATTGCTCAAGCACAGTACCTTGACTTGGTCTATACTCAGTCAGGTACGTTACATGAAAAAATCCCCGATCTTCCCAAGCAAAATCAAATCACTGAAGCTCCTTCGGTATCTCATGCCGCCGATGGTATGATTGGCAGGGTTAACACTAAAAGTAAGAAGAAGTCTTCCAAGAATTCTTCCCCTATCATAACCTTGCCTGATTCCCCAACATGAGATTCTTCTGCAGAGATTTCCGCCGATATTCACGTTTTAGAGTCATCTACAGCCAAATCAAAATCCGGTGGGAAGAAGAAAGGAAAAAAGAAGAATAAAACGGACAAAAGTTCAAAGGAGAAACCTGAAAAGGCGGAATCCAATGATGAAAAGCACAAACCTCGTTATCCTTGTCTCATTTGTGACGATGAACATTTTACAAGAGACTGCCCTCATCGTGCAGAGGTTGCGAAGATTGTCAAGGGTTCCCAAACTCCTGCTGTTTTGAAGGATCCTTTGCTGGCTCAAGACAATAAGATGATAGGTTCATCCTCGAATGCCAATGAAGAACCCATACTGATGATGTCCCATGTTAGGATTGCGACTCGATCGCAAGATTATGGTAGTAAAAGTCCTGTTGATGGTAAAGAAGCAGAATCTTCTCATTCTAATCCATCAACCTCAGCTCCCAGTTCCGATCCACTACAGATCGAGAAACCTAATCCAGACTTGGTAATCAAACCGCCTGCCAAGGGTATACTTCGAAAGTCAGCTTTCAATCCACATGCGAGAGCGGCTCAAAATTATAACATTGTTGAGGATTTAACTGTTTCACCCTCAGCAATGTCGGCTTTGGAAGTGCTGCAATCATGTCCAGCACAACACAAATTACTTTTGTCGGCTATAGGAGCTGTTGATGTTCAGGACTCGAACCTAATGATTTTCGATCTAGAAAATAGTACACCGCGTTTGCCTCATCAAATGGCTTTCTAGATTCCAGTGATAGTAAAAAACATGCCTATTCATCGGACTGTAATTGATGAGGGAGCCTCAACGTGTATTATGTCGATACAGTGTTGGAGATCGCTTGGTTCTCCTTCGCTAAATCAATCCCCGACGATTCTAAAGGCCTTTGATGGCCGTGGGTTTCATCCTTTTGGCATTCTGCAGGATTTGCCTATAGGGGTTGAAGGAAAAACCGTTAGTCTAGATGTGGAGGTGGTTTATGCCCCTCTAGATTACAACCTTCTCTTGGGTCGAAGTTAGTCTTATGCTATGACAGCGGTCGTTTCATCGGTCTTTCGAGTAATAAAGTTTCCACACAATGGAAAGATCGTAACAATAGACCAGCTGGCTTACTTTTCATTCGACCTAGCCTCTTCGGAGAGTATTCAGCATGTCGGTAAAATGACTATCCCGTATAAGGATGTTGGAGTAGGGGCTAGTTAAAGATGCCAGTTTACTGGGAACTTTTCCTTTTCCTCTAATCAACACATCATCTTCATTTGCAACCATTCATATGATTACATCAGACACCATTGTTTATGATGATCCTTGGACTGTTCCTTTTGAATCTGAGATAGACTCATTTGGTAATGCCATGCCTTTGAGTCCATATGAAATTGCCTATGAAGCCGTGCAGTCGTTTGCCGACCCATGTTCAACCGAAAATGACTTAATGAATGTGGTCCGTGAGGAATCACTTTTCACATCAACCTCGGATTTAACCACGTTTTCTGAACTTGTTCACTCTGATGAGCAAATTCGTGAAATCCTATGTGTAGATGATTTACCATGGGAAGATCTCCATCACAGATCTTTGTTTTTACCTGAGGATGATCATTTTGAAAATGATTTCTCATCAATTTTTACAATTGAATATGTCAAGGAACCTCAGAATCCAATGAAACATCCCGATTCAGAGTTAAATTTGGGAAACATCTCTCGAACTATTCCTATTGACATTTCGGTTAAGCCCGGAATTGTTGAGAACATTCATATAGGTGCCTCGTGTACAGATAACGAAATTCAAATATATAAGGCCCTATTTCAAGAATTCAGCGACGTGTTTGCCTGGTCCTATGAGGAAATGCCAGGAATTGATCCTGCGATTGTTGCTCATGAGATCAAGACTTACCCGGACGCTAAACCCGTACGACAACGTTTGCGTCAGATTCACCCACGAAAAGTTGCTGCAATTAAAGCGGAAGTTGAAAAATTGTTGAAAGCAGGTTTCATTTATCCGATCCCGTTAACGGATTGGGTATCGAATATTGTTCCGGTTAACAAAAAACAGGGAACAATAAGAATATGCATCGACTATAGGGACATTAATCGAGCCTGTCCAAAGGACAATTGCCCAACTCCCTATATCGATCAAATCATTGATGATTGTGCCGACAGTGAAATATTCTCCTTCATGGACGGTTTTTCCGGATACAATCAAATCAATATTCTACCTGCCGATCAACCAAAAACGACTTTCATTTGTCCATGGGGGACATTTGCTTATTACAAATTACCTTTTGGGCTTAAGAATGCCGGAGCAACTTTTCAAAGGGCGATGTCTTATGCGTTTCATGACATCAAGCACATTGTGCAACCCTATCTCTATGACTTGCCTGCTCATTCATTACATCGAGCTGATCACCTCGTCCATTTACGAGCAATCTTTATGAGGTGTAGGCATTATCGTATTCGGTTGAACCCACACAAATGTGTCTTCTGTATAGAAACGGGTCGATTGCTGGGGTTTGTAGTTTCGAAAGCCGACATTCGCGTTGATCCCTCGAAGGTCAAAGCTATCATCAAATTGCCTCCTCCTTCGAGTCTTTGCCAACTCCAAAGTTTGCAGGGGAAAGCAAACTTTTTACGACGATTCATTCCTAACTACACCGAGGTTACAAAGGGTTTCACCCGGTTGTTGAAGCAAAATACTCCATTCTATTGGGATGAGATAGCTCAGAAATCTTTTGATGCACTCAAACATGCGTTGACCCATGCACCGTTGTTGCATCCTCCCAACTACAACCAGGATTACTTTTTGTATCTCATCGCCTCTCATTCCACCATTGCAATGGTCTTAGTTCCTGTTCAAGCTGTCCAACGTTTTCGTCACTACATTTTACTACGTAAAACTACAGTAATTTTGGATTGCAACCCTATGATCTACATTTTGACCAATCAATTGCTAGGGGGCAAGTACTCTAAATGGATCGTTATCCTGCAGGAGTTCGACTTGGAATTTGAGAAATCTAAGTCTAAGAAATCTTTAGTTTTTGCGGAGTTAATGTGTGACTTCCTGCGTGCTGACACGGAAACTGTGGCGGAGGAGCCCATTGCGGACGAATCCTTGTTTCTAATCAGCACTTTAGATCCGTGTTATGGGGATATCATCGTTTATCTCCAGACCCAATCCTTTTGGCCAGAAATTTCAAGGTCAGAACGTCGAAAAATTCGATTCCAGTCCCAACAATTCAGGATTATTGGAGATACGCTTTATCGCCGTGGGGCGGACTCTGTTTTTCGACGTTGCTTAACTCATGAGGAAGCTGAAAGGGTTATAAATGACTGTCACTCTGGAGCGTGTGGCGGTCATATGTCTGGGTTTGCCACAACCCAAAAGATATTGCGTGCTGGCTACTTCTGGCCGTCTTTATTTAAAGATTGTATTACGGCGGTCTGAAAACGCCACAACTGCCAAATTTTTTATCGTAAGATGCACGCTCCACCTGCTCCTCTCCACCCTATAATTGTCGTTGGTCCTTTTGCCAAATGGGGTATCGATTTTATTACATGTAACCCTCACTTGGTCGGGGGGGCATGCGTATATCATCCTTGCGGTAGATTATTTTACCAAGTGGGCCGAGGAGATGCCTACATTTGAGGCAGACGGCAAGACAGCTGCAATTTTCGTGTTCAATCATATAATTTCTAGGTTTGGTGTCCCACAAGCGATCACTGATCATGGCCGTCATTTTCGAAACGTTATGATGACCGAACTTACAGGCCAGCTTGGTTTACGTCACAATAGTTCAACCCCTTATTATCCACAAGCAAATGGTCTGGTTGAATCCATCAACAAAGTTTTAGTTACCATGATCCGACGAATCATTGGGATTCAACGGTCGAATTGGCACAACATGCTATTTTCAGCGCTTTGGGCATACCGAACTTCAGTAAAAACATCAACAGGGTTCACTCCTTTCCAACTAGTCTATGGTTTGGAAGCTGTGTTACCCATTGAATGCGAAATCCCGTCACTGCAAATGGCCATCGAGTTACTTCCAGCCACTTCCGAAGAGGAAAAGCGTTTGTTATACTTGGCTCAATTAGATGAGAATCGACGTGATGCTGCATTGGCGATCGAAACTCACGCAAAACGAATGAAAGCTCAGTATGATCGAAATGTGACCCCTCGAAATTTTTCGAAAGGAGATCTAGTCTTAGTTTATGATCAAGCTAATGATAAATTAGGTGCTGGAAAATTCGTTCCTATGTGGCATGGTCCCTATGTTGTCAAGCGAAAGCTAGCCAAAGCAGCCTATGAATTGGTAGACTTTGACGGGGACTCTTTGGGTAAACCCAGAAATGGCCTTTACTTGAAGAGGTATTATGCTTAAACGAATGGGTATGGAGATTTTTAGTTAGGATAGTTTTTCTTTCTAGCTGGTGTGTTTTAGTTTAAACAGTGTGCTTAGCTTAGAGAGTGTTTTTCGTCATTATTCCTGCTTATCTTGGTTTTACTCTTGATATTGCAGATGTCGATGCCTCTCCAAACATACATTGGTTTCGTTGATGGTGCTTGTCGTAATACACGGAACATCTCTTCCGCAGCTTGGGTTATCTATTCGCCCTCTGACGAGTTAGTATCTATGCATGGGGTAAACCTCGCTCAAACAACGAACAACATTGCCGAGTATAGTGCAGTGATTGAGTTATTATCTGAATCTATTTCATTTGGGATTCAGAGTTTGATAGTGAGGTTAGATTCTGAACTCGTTGTATTACAGCTTAATAGAGTGTATGCCATTAGAAATCCAATGTTATTAAGATTATTTTTGAGAGTGCGTCTCTTGGAACGTGAATTTGATTACATTGAATATCAGCATATTCCAAGATCTTTAAATACATTAGTAGATGCAATTGCTTCTCGAATGTTAAATAGACATTTGCAATAATCATACATGTAAATTTAAAACCATTCCATAACATGAATTACAAGATAAGCCGGTAATAGTGATATATATATATATATATATATATATATATATATAGGAGTGTGTCAAAAAATACATCGTCCTCGATCATAGGTTGAAAAACACCTTATGATCAGCAAAAATGATAAGTACAAAAAACAAAAATGTCACATGTGCCCACAATAGGCGATCATCCTATCATTGGTGATGATCTCTATAAGAAACCACTGCACGGGCCACCTTGCAAAGGAACCTCCTAAAAGGTCCCGGGACCCCAATCACATAGCGCTGAAGTCGACGAGGAATGTCATCTATAGTGGTCTCAGGAATATCTCCTGTCAAGCGCTCGAGATGACCCTCCAACTCGGCCAAAACCTCTGTTGATTCGTCCTGTGGGGCTGGCGCGGGTGCAACTGGTTGCTTCCTCTCGTAAGGCCGGAGAGCGGCTGGTCACTGTGGACCCACATCTGCATTTGAAATTTTTTACTATCAGTTTTGAGACGATGGAAAAATAACCAAAAAAATTAAAATAGGAAAAATGTTGAAAAGGATTTTACCTGACTCATCCCACTGCTCTCCTGGTGGAAGAACCATGTCTGAGTCACCACGAAAATCTATCCCAGCGTAAGGGAAGTCCTGAATAGAAAAGACCTGGTTTTCCAGCCATTGGAAATACTCAGGTTTGAATCGAGTAACCTCTGTCCTCTCGTCCGGGTGACGGGCCATAACTGCGACCCATCGCATCAGTTTGGGCTCTCGAGGAAGCGCAGCTCCAACAGTAAGGTGTTGTGGGATCAGCATAGGAACCCTCTCCAGGCCAAAACTCATGACCAAAGCCCCATAACCAAAGGTCTTTAATCGTCCTTTCTTGGCCCTGGTCAGTTGGCCTTTCACATTGGCCAACACGGCATCGCACCAGTTGAAGATGGTACCTCGAAAGCAATCAACTACCATACGCATCTGGGATCCAGTGGCAATATGTAATGCGGCAGCTTCGCAAAGTCTGGTGATAGTGAACGCAATCACCATGAGCTCAGCACGGGATATGGTCTTTATGTCTATCCCTTTGTCTCTAGCCTGGCTGTTGCAGTACTCTAGCCTGAGGTTATCGACAAACTGGCCACCTGCCCTAGCCCCAAACACAGTCAAGTCTTTGCCTCTCTTAGGAAAACCAGTCAAGAAATATATGTCCGCCAGCTCGATTTCGAGCTAGTGGCCGCCAATGAAGAAGCACTGGTCTTGTATGCTCCATCTGTCAACCATCCAATGTAAGAAATCCACCTGAGCCCTCATGCCAGGAATGGCCCAGAATTTGTACAAGCCGCACGCCCTCAAAGCATCAAGTGAAGGCTGATGATTCCATGCGGCAGCATCCACGTCCTCATGCTCTCGTTCACGCCAATCTAGCATGATGTACTCTCTGCATCAAGTATAAGGATAAATTAAATTGCTAGAAATTATTTTGATTGGTCCATTTTTTAGAATTTTTGGGTTAAAAACCCTTGCGACGGGGACCGCACCCTCCAGGTTAGAAACAGTGCGTGGGACTGCACTTTGTCTACATGGAAGGTGCGGACCCCGAGCTTTTTCCCAATGAAGAAAAAGTCGGGGTCCGCAGGCCAGCAGTGGTAAACCTGCGGGCCCCCGCGCGCGGGTTTTATGCCTAAAAACCCTCCCAAAAATGAAATAAATGACTAAAACAAAAAATGAAACGGTTAAAAATGAAGAGTGGGATGATGTGGATTACCTGGAGAAGAGGGCATTCGATTCCGACGGTTGGATTTTCTGCAATCTTCACGGGAAGTTTTCTGAGCAAAAGCACTATTTTCTCACCCAAACTCAAACGGTAAAAATGAATTGACAAAGGCCCTTTTTATAAGTTTTTTGAGTAAATAAATTGCAAATTTGTTTATGTTTCACTTTGAAAAGGTATTTTTGCGACAATTTTATCTATTTCAAATAGGTATGAGTAATGTTTGTGTTTTTGTGCAGGATAACAAATTATTCAGGCGAAATCTATCATTTTCAACGAAAAAACATTTAGAGTCACCTTTAAGCTCTTTTCTGACTCCTGAAATATGAAAAGATTGCCGAGTGTTTCTTTTAAACTCGTTAAAATGGAATTAAAAGACGGTCCACTTATAGCTCTTTTCCGACCGTAAAAACATGAAAAGATTGCCGGATTTTTGTTGTTTCAAATTCGATATCGGTTATAAAACGACGTGTCATTGATCGTTTTTTTACTTTTTCGGATCAAGGGCACTAATGACGAAAAGTACTCCTTGGTCGTAAAAGATAAAGTGGTTCTCTCAAGTATTATTTTATACTTTTTCGGGCTTGGGAGACACAAACTTACGAAAAAGGTCAACCCTGGAGTCTCCTTAAGTTTTTTCAGACTCTCTGAAATTGAAAAACGCCGAGTTTCTCCTATACTGGACTCGTTAAAATTTCACAGTAAAGGACCTGTTCAATTACAAACAGGAACAAACCACTCCTTCTTAGGGTTCGAATTTAAACTAAGTTGGACTCATCCGAAGGATGAGATTATAATCAAGAAAATGTTATCCTCCTTAAGCTTGTCAAAAATAAAGAGGTACTTGCCAGAAATGGTGGGGGAAAAGAGAGAAAAATGAGTCTGTTTGTCATACTTTGTAACCACTCTTGAACACGACACTTTTATTCACCTGGGTTGGGAAATCCTTTGCCTAACAGTTGATCAAACCACATTGAAAGTCTTCAGCCGGTTTCTAGGTATTAACTTTGGGTCAATCGTCACCAAGCCATTTGTCGTGTCGTTATGTGTTCAAGAGGTCACTGCCAATAAGCCATTCATCTGCAAAATATCTGTCATCCATCTTGACCATCCCTGAGTCAGTCCTTGCAACTAAATTTCTTCAACTTGATCTATGATTTCGTGTTGTGAGCTTCCCTACGACGGATCGGTTTCTATCGACATCAACTCATTATCTAGAAAGATGATCTAGAAATCGTCAATACCTTGAGATCTGCATGCCTCAATGGCAGGTTTCTCGCCTTTGACGACAGTTTACATCATTGACTTTCGATCAAAGGATTTCGTGACATGTTCGACATCAACACATTTATTCGCATCTCATGGATTGTACTGGGTACTTTGAGAGCCATTGACATCACTGGTGGTTTCTCTCACACTTGTTAACAGTTTACATCATTGACTGGTAATCAAGTGGTTTCTACCATGTTCGACATCAACACATTCATTCGCATGGATAGAATCGTACTGTTTTGGGAAGTAGAAATGAAGACCCTGGATCTAGTTTCTACAATCCAGGCTGCGAGGAATTTTTTATTCATTATATAATGGACGATTCATAAACAGATGGTTGCGTCCATAATATGTCCACCTGAGTCTACACTTGTGATGTTTTACAAGATCATTCATGTATCAGAGCAGTAGTTAGTTTTTCTAGTCAGTTTTGATCTGAGTATGGGAATGCCTACCTCAGCGATGATATGATCTCATATATATATCTTGCATTGAATGTTTTTACAGGTTCCAACCGGGCTCTCCACAAGATGATCCTCGAAATGATAAAGTACTTCACTCTTCCTAAATGATCAATGAAATCCTCATCTACTACAGACTTCGCACTTTAGGGGGTAATCTGTTACACAAAAATATCGTCACCATGATTATTTGCAGTCAGTATAGGTCTATCATCACTTGTACTGTCCTCCTAAGTAAGTCTCAGACCTCAGCTCTTCAAGTCAAGCTTTGGAAATGAGAGAAAGACATTAAAAACCAATGTAACTCTGGTTCCGCACTTTCTCTCACTGTCACCTGCGGTCCCGCACCTTCTGTGTACAAAAGCTACGAACCTGCCCACTCTGTCCCTAACGGTGTAGGTGCGGACCCCTATGAAAGTCAAAAGGCGCAAGTTTTATCTTAAAAAAACTCACTTTGGGTTAATTCTAGAGGTTTCTAGAAGGAATTTTGACGTGGATTGTTTGCTCTGAGGTGGTTCATGCATCCCAAAAGAGAAGGAGCTAATCCCTTGATGAGAGGAGCTATCCCTTTGAAGGAGGGCTTTATCCCTTTGAAGGAGGACCTAGTAACCTCCCTCCATTGCACTATAAATACAGGTATTGGGCTGGTTGCTAGGGAGGTTAGAAGCTGAACATTTTTTAGGGTAAATGCTGGTGAAATCAAGACTTCCTAGTTGAGCTTAAGAGGAGAGATCACATACCTTTTTGGCTTCATTGGGGAGTGAGTGAAACTTGTCAAAGTAGAGGAGACTTCTTGCTGGATCCTGGGAGGAGCTTGTACAACGTCAAGGCAAAGGTTGTAAAGTTCTTCTTCTTTTGAATTAATACAATCAAACTCATTTTTCTCAACAAGTATCTCATGTTATTTGTTTCATGGACTCCTTGAATTTCATGTTAAATATGTTTTATGCAATTGACTTTTCAGGTGCTATTTAATTTGTTTGCCTTTTTTGTGTTTGCAGATTCACGACAAAGGAGCTCATTTGGATCGAAGGAGCGAGGGCATCCACAAACTTGCGTTGGACCTAAGGTAGGCCCTAAAAACACTTGTTTGCCATTGTTTATCAAAGCATATTTAGAGAAAGATAGTGTCTGGTTGGTTTGCTTGTCATTAGGTCTTCTTTAGATTCTAGGAAGGTCTATCTTGTCCGCAAGATCGACTTATTCCGTGTGACAGCCCCCTTTCCACTTATGGAGTCCTAGCCCCTTATCTTTCTTGTCTGCCTTGGTCTACAGTATTGGTGTAATTTTATTAAATATGATTATGACTCCATTTAAAAAGCTAGGTTCACTAGCCTTTTCAGCTCGTAGGCTCTGTGATCTAAAATCACATGGGCATTATCACCTCAAAGCATATATGCATAAGCATGCAATCCCTAAAACACATATGAACATGTCCACATAGGCCCAACACATCCTATCTCACTAGCTTAATAGAAATATGAACAATACAATTAGGGGTCGTCCTGAGGGTGTTACATTCCCCTCACCCTAATTTATCCATTATTCTCAATGTATTATTTACACGTGTATAATCAAGACTACTAAAAAGGATGGCAGTACTACTATCTCATGGAGTCATGCTCCCATGGAGCATTTTTAGGACCATAGTATGTCCATTACACCTTTACAAGCTTGATTGCTCAATTTTGGAGCAACTTGATCTCCTTGTCCAAAATTCACATTAGCTATACATGGAAGTCTCCCTTGTGCTCTACTTGGATTACAATCTAAACAATTACATGGTTAGCATTAGGCACATAAATTTAAGAAAAGATACATGAAACACATTATAGATATCATGGATGTAGGAAATACAAGCCTATGTGCAACTAGACCAATTACTTCAATGATCCCAAATGGCTCACAAAATCTAGTTCCCAATTTTATGAAGCTTCCCAATTTCAATAAACTCTTCCTAGCCATTACTTTTAGGAAGACATGATCACCAACTCTAAATTCCTTATTTAATCTTCTCCTATCTGTATAGCTCTTCCACCTATCTTGGGAAACCTTCAAGTTCTACTTAAATTTCTTAGTTCCTCTCTTATTTCCATGAGTAAATTTAGCTCAATAATGGCCATATCAATTGGGTTGTCCCAACTCACAAGTGTGTTGCACTTCTTGCCATGCAAGGCCTCAATTGGTCTCATGTTTTAAGATTTGTACACCCATTATTGTACACAAACTCGAACAAGTGCCCGTACTCTTCCCATTTTGATGGTTTGTTCATCACATACATCATTAGCATGTCTTAATCAATTAATTAATTCTCTCTAATTGCTCGTAGTTTCCTTAGACACTCCATGTATTGTAGCAATTTCCTTTATATATACCTCTCCAATATTGGTTTCCTTGTGTCTTGACTTTACTAGAATAAGATGTGTATCTTTAGCGAGCTTATCCACCACCACCACCATGAAATCATGTTGTTTCACAGTCCTAGGAAATTTGTTGATAAAATCAATTGAAACAATTTCCCACTTCCACTCAATAATGGGTATTTGAAACGTAGCAATCCAATTATATATTGGTGCTCAACCTTTTCATTTTAGCACTTTCAACACTTAAAATGTAATCGGTGACTTCTCTTTTCATACTTGGCCAAAAATATTGGCTTATGATAGTTGAAATGGTCTTTTGGTACCTTAGATGTCCAACAAAGTGTATAATGTGCATCTCACTCAGCACCATTTTTTTCAACTCATGAAAAAACGATACAAAAAGTATGCCCTTATACATAAGGAATACATCCTCTTTAAACTCATAATCTTTGTACTTGGTTTATAAATTACCTTATTGTAGGTTTTCCTTTACTTGAATGTATTTCTGATAAGAAATTTCAACCTCTAAAATTTTGTTTTTTAAATCAAATTTGCATGCACTTATGCTTGTAGCATGCATTCTTCTGATGAGTGCATCAACCACCTTATTTTTCTTTTCCTTTGATGTGCTTGATTTCAAAGTTATGCTTAGCCAAAAATTCCAACCATCTAACTTGCATGGCATTCAAGGTTAGTTATCCAAACAAATGCTTCAGACCACTATGGTATATTCTCAACTCAAATCCCTTTCACAAGAGATAATGCCTCCAGTTTTTTAAGGCATGAATTTTGGTTGTCAATTCCAAATCATGAATGGCATAATTCCTCTCACGATCCTTTAATTTTATGGGTTCAAAGCATATCACATGCTCATTTTGCATAAGGACTCCCTCATACCCTTCTTTGCATGCATCAATTCACAGAATCAATTCTTCACTTGGATAAGTTATCTTAAGAGTTGGTGCACACAAGAATAAAAGATGTAATCGAATATAAACTCAATGTTTCTTCTATTCTAAAAAGATCATTTGATACTATATTGTCCTTCCCCTTTTGCAAATTTTCAAAATCAAACCCATTGTATTTTTGCTACCCATTTTTGTTGCTCTTTTGGTGACAATCTTTTGTCCAAAAAATACTTTAGGCCATCATGGCCTATCTTAACTTTAAGTGCCTTCAAATGAGATATTGTCATCATTTTTTCATTGCATGTAAAATTGCTTCCATTTGCAAATTTCACCAAATCTTTTCTCTTGAATTGTTTGTTTTCAAAAGCCAGTGGTCTCCCTTCTTGTATCAATATTGCTCCAACTCCTTGTCCTGATGCATCACATTCTACTATAAATGTTTTACCAAAAGTAGGTGTTTCCAATGTCGGTGTAGAATGTCATAAGAGAGAATGCCAAAGTAGCCTCACCATTTCATACAAATGAATTTTTCTTCAAGAGAGATGTGAGTGGCCTGTAATGCATGCATAATTCTTAACAATTTTTTGATAATATAATGTAAGTCCCAAAAATCCTCTAAGACTCTCAATATTGTTAGGAATAGGCCATTTTGTAATAACTTGGATCTTTTAAGGGTCCACCTTAACTCCTTCCTTTAGAAATAATGTGACCCAAAGACTCCACTTCTTGTTTTCCAAAAGCACAATTGGACCTTTTCACATATAATTAGTTATTCTCAAGAATGTGTAGAACTTTATCCACATGTTTATTGTGTTCTTTCCATGATTTTTTGTAGATAACTATATCGTCAAAGAAAACCAACACAAAATTTCTAAGACAAGGTCAAAAACTTTTGTTCATAAGCCTTTCAAAAGTAGAAGGAGCATTAGTCAACCCAAAAGAAATAATTAAGAACTCATAATAACCTTCTTGTATTGGGAATGTCTTATTTTCTCAATATGATTTGGTGATATCTTGATTTAAAATGAAGCTTTGTAAAATAAGCCACTCCATGAAGCTCATCTAATATCTCATCAATACTTGAGATAGGTAATCTATCCTTAATGGTGATTTTATTAGTTGTCGAGCTTGATTATCTTCAAGATTCAAAGGTCTTATTTTAGTTGTGTTTGTGTCACATCTGCTAATAGGAGTTGCCCTCCCCACTACTATTGCCAAGGGGCCAAGAGGGGTTAGCAACAACCTTTTGGAGTCTCCTAATGGGGGTTGAGGGGAAGTGACCATGAAGAGAAACTTTTTGAAAATTTCCTTATAAAATATTGTAATTTCATTGTCAATCCGGAACGTTCATCATTAAGTCACAAATGTAATTGTAAAATATATGTTAGGGTTTTTTCCTATAAGGGAACCCTCTTATTTATGAAATCCTTGTGTTTATGACTATGTATTATTAAAAGCATTGGAACTAAGAGAGGAGATTATGAGAGAGTGAAAGGGAGGTTTCAACGGATGTGCTACAATTTGAATCCTTTCATTTTGCTAGACAAAATAAAAGGAAGGATTGGTTGTTCCTTCGTGGATGTAGCCCAAATTGGGTGAAGCATATATATTGGTGTCTCCTGTGTATTGTTTTATTTCGTGTTTTATCTCTAGATACATTTTGATTATTTATTGTTCTGTGATCTTATTCCTAACATTTTAGTATTAAAGACAAGGGTTTATTCGGTTGATAAAACTCGCAATAAAGGAGGGTTCCTGGTTTGAGTGGAAGCAATGGCGAAAGAAGGTTTTAGGGTTAACAAGTTTAATTGTCAAAACTACTAGCTATGGAAGATGCAATAGAGGACTATCTAATTCAAAAAATATTTTCTATGATTGGGTGGAATAACAAAGAAATTGATGACTATGAAGGATGGGAGATTCGTGACAGAAAGGCACTAGGAATAATACAGTTGTCCCTGGCAGCATCAATTTCTTTCAACATTTCAAAAGAAACAATAATGCGAGGTTTGTTGGAGGTATTGGCTAAATTGTATGAAAAACCCTCAGCTTCCAAAGAGGTATTTCTTATGAAGCATTTATTTTAATATGAATATGTTAGAAGGTGGGTATGTTGTTGATCGTTTAAATGAATTTCACACAATCACCAGTCAATTAAATTATATACAAGTAAAATTTTATGATGAGGTTAGGGCTCTTTTGATTTTGTGCTCATTGTTAGAAAAATGGAATGGCTTGGTAATAGTTGTGAATAATCCAGTCATTAGCTCAAGCACTTTAAAGTTTGAAGATGTTGTTGGTGTTATCCTTAGTGAGGAAATGTGATGGAAAATCATAGGCAAGATATCAAGTAACACTTTGACTATAGAGAAGAGGGGAAGATAAATGGAGAGAGGAAAGTGCCTGAGGAATTGTGGAAAGTATAAGAAGCAAAGATTCAAATCCATAGTGAGGTTGGAATGTTGGCATTGAGAGAAGAAAGGACACAAGAAGAAATAATGTTGTTATCTAAAAGGAAAACAAGGAGATGGACAACAAGAGAACAATAAGGAAGCAAATGTAGAAAGTGAAGTGTTACAAGATGCTTTGATCCTTTAAATAGATGATATTGTTGTTCTTCATGTGATAGAATCAAGGGTTTCATTTGATGCCACATCACATTGGGAATATTTTAAACATTATGTTCAAGGTGATTTTTGATAGATTTATTTGGGTGATGATAAACCATGTAAAATTATTGGAAAGATAAATGTATTGATAAAATTATAGAATGAAAACCAATGGTAACTAAAAGAGGCAAGGCACATTCTTGATTTAAGAAGAAATCTAAGTTTAATAGGGTAGTTGGGAAGTGAAGGTTGTACAATTACATTTATAGAAAAATCATGGAAGGTCACTCGAGGATCACTGATAATAACAAAAGGACAAAAGGTAGGTACATTATATTTATGTACTAGTGGTGTTAACCTTAATATGGTTTTAGCTCCTATATGAGTAGATACAACATTGTGGCATCATAGGCTTGGGCACATGAGTGAGAAGGGAATGTAGATTCTCTAACCAAGGGAATTATTACCATATTTGATGTAGGTTCATATTGATTTTTGTGAGCATTATGTTTATGGAAAATATAAAATAGTTGGATTTCTTAGAGTTGGGAAGGAAAATAAGAGTAAAAAGTTGGACCTTGTACATATAGATATATGGGGACGAACTCAAATACCATCACTTGTTGGCTCTTATTATTATGCTACTTTTATTGTTGATGAGACTAGGAAAAATTGGGCTTATTACATTCAAAAAATTATGATGTCTTTGATACTTTTAAGAAATGGAAAGCTTTGGTTGAGAATGAGGCTATAAATCAGTTAAAGTGTCTTAGTTCAGATAATAAGGGCAAGTATCGCAACAAGGAATTTGATAATTACAATTCATAAAATGGGATTCATAGAGAGAATATACTTCCAATAACACCACAACGAAAAGGTGTGTGAAAAAGGATGATGATCTGTAAACTATTGTGAATATTCCACTGGATAGTTCGTCACAACAAATCGAATAAAACTATATTTAAAAATCTGACATCTACACTATTAGGGTTTTATTTTTCTTTGTATTTTTGGATATGTAGATTACAGTTAATTGTGTATGAATGCAAATTAATATTATGCATAAAATAGAGAACAATGGAATAAAACTTACAAACCATGATTGAAACAAGATATAACCTGGAAAACCCTTTCAAGAGAAAACCTAGCTAGAAGGTGAGGTTCTTGCTCTATTTATCTGAATATAAAATGTTTGTGAGTACAAAGAAGTAAATCTTGTGGCCAATGGGCTGCTACAGTGCACAAATCCTATTTGTGCTCTCTATCTCCTATCACTGTCGGTTATTTTTGCTCATATATGGAACAAATTCCCTTGAAAGAATGGAACCTATTTTCCTCATGGTAGCTCGGTTATAACACAGCCTGATAACCTACTAGTGGTTAGGTTTGACTACCTCAACTCTTAACCAAAGTTACAATATGGAATCTTCTAGAGTCTCCTTCATCATAATCATGTGGCTAGCCCCTTTTCCATGAAGAATGGGGGATGGCATGACATCCTCTCGAATTATGGTGATGAAAATAGGAAGGTTAACTTTTGAGTGGCATAACTTTTGCATATGGACTTTGATTGGTGCGATTTTGCATACAAATTTTGATTGGCACAATTCTCACATCGTTGGAAAGGTCTTTGTGTGTAGAATGTGAAAAAAAAAGTGAGGCTAAAGTGGCAAATTTTTACCCCTAAAAAAGTCATTTGATGCCTCAAAATGCTACTGGAAGGTTTCAGAACCCAATTTGTCAAATTGGGTCCCGTTGGTAAAAATGGTCTTATGAGCTATTTCCTTTAATTCTTCCACTCTCAAAGCATTGAGATGGATGGAAAACATTATAATGATCCAATCAAGATCACAAGTCCCCATTTTCGGAGGCTTTTGGTCCCAAAAAGCTTCTATTGAATGAGGTGAGGAATTTTTTCCTCCGCCTTGTCTCAGGTGTACCATTTAGCTTTGCTTGGAAGTCAACCTTTCAACCCATTCTTCTAAAGGTCACGTTGCCCTTGTCTCATAGTTTTTGACCTCTTTTGCAAAAATGTATCTTTTTTCAACTTTGTTTGAGTATTTGGTGTTGAATCCTCCACAAAAGGTAGGACCTATTCCTCTTACTGATCTAGCCTAGAAGGCTCATAGAGTTTTAGTTTCTCTACATTCACAACTAATAAATTGTGCATGTAACATAGGTACCGATCAAACAAGAAAATTACCTACTACCCATTTTTTTGAGGTAGCAAAAAATCGCTCGATTTTGAAAAGTGGTGATTTAGAATACACCTTTTTTTTGGAGCATATTTTTGGCACTTGAATATCAAGTATGAAGATTGTTTTTAAAATGTTAGTGATTTTCATGCTAATTTTGAAAAGTGTTCATGCAACATCAACACATTTTTTTAGGGCTTATTTTTTACACTTTAAATTTTTTTATGTATCAAGTAGGCTTATTTTTAACACTTTAAATTTTCTAATCTATTAAGTGTGGATATTTTTTTTAAATGTTGTTGATTTTCATGTTGGTAATAAAACATAAAAATAAATAAATAAAACATGACAAAAAAATAAAATATAAAAAATATATATATAGAAAAGGGAAAAAAAAACCATAAAAATGTAAAAAAAAACAAAATTAACATGTAAAAGGAAAAATTTAAACAAAAATAAAATAAAAACTAAAAAATTCAAGAAATAAATTTAAAAAATGGGGTACTAATTTTAAAAAACACATAATTTAAAAGAAAAATAAATAAAAATTAGCTAAAAAAAAACATTGAAATATTTTTTTAAGTTGAAAATAAAAATTAAAAAACAACTTAATTTTAAAAAAAAGTATTATAATATATATTTTTAAATAATTATATTTTTTTTGTTTGTTAAGCTTGGCAAGACCCTTCATTTTCTATTTATAATCGGCAAATTTACACCACATAGGTTGGCTAGGTGGCCTCAACTTGCCCAGTGGGAAACCAAGTCTGTTGGCCACCTATTCTCATTGTAGGCCATTCGAAAATAATAAAGTTTCAATATTTCTAACCAAGCTAAGTATGTCTATGTTTCATGACAAGACTCTATATGTCTATCTATCCATAAGCATGCATAATGTAAAGTAAATGCTAATTGCATATACAAACAAAAAGAAACCAGGTAAACTGACTATCCTTGCTGCTCTTCTGATGCCGATTCCACGGGTATCAGATCCTTGATAGTTTCTCTAGGCATCTTAGTCAATTCGATGATGCATGTGATGTGCCTTTGATTTCTGTCCAATCAAATGTCCTGCTTGTGGAGTTGGCACTGGATTCATTGCAAATCTTGTTTGTAGTTAGGCAACACAACAAACAAACAAAACCATTAAAAAAAATACACACTAAAAATAAAAACTTTAAAAGAAATAATTAAAAAAATGAAACATTAAAAAAAAAAACATTAAAAAAATGGAAGAAAAAAGATTAAAAAAATGAAAATTATATATATATATATATATATATATATATATATATATATATATATATATATATATATATATTTTTTTTTTTTTCTAAAAATATAAATATATATATATTTTATTTTTTTTTTCTTCCCTCCATATATTTCGCCTCTGTTTATCAACCAAGACCAACACATATCTCCGTGGAAATATGATCCAGGCAATAATTAACCACTTAATACGAGCTTCAAAGAATATTACTCCCACATTATTACCCTCAACACATATCTAGGAGAACAGTGACACATACATGCAAGAAAATGGCAACATGTAAGCTCAAAAAGACACTCGTGAACTGAGAGGAGATGACAGTGACTTCAAAATAGGAAAAATATGCCCTTCAACAAAGGTATCCTTGCCTTTATTGTTCAGAAATTAGTTCCCATCAATGTACACAAGTCCAACAATTGAAAGAAATGGTCCACGACCTGAGTCAAATTAAGGAATACGACCTCTGTAATTTTCTGAACGCATCCTTGCTAAAGAGACTCGACCAACAATTAGAATATGTGTACAACCACCAAGGAAAATTAAACTGACTCCTTTCTTTTTGCCTTCAAGAAGGTTCGACCTAGCTAGTAATTCCCAATGGGAAATGTGTTGCCTTGAAGCACTCAATATTAGTCATATAATTTTATGCTTTTGTTTCTTGGAGAAATATTTGGTGTGGCCCCACCATAAAATATACAACCTTATTTCAATAATTTGTGGGCGCTAGGAAGCAAACATATTAAATGTTCTGCACTCAAACTTGCTTTACTGATTTATATTTATGTTTGGTCCTTCATTCTCCATGAGAATCTTCAGCATGTAATAAAAAAAGAAAAATATTATGTAATTATGCAAAACCAATAGATATAACCTGAATACCTCAATATTTCTTAGAAATTTCATTCTCCATTGAAGCTCAACGATGAAATATGGGTGATTTCACTCTCAAACCCAAACTAGGGTGTCTCGTTTCAACACCGAAGTCTATTATGGCAGCTAGGGTTCCAAAACCCTAAGCTTCTCCTTCAACTCTCTCCAAGAGATCCTTCTCCAAACTCACAATTGCATGAATAAGGAGAGACTCCTCATTTTCCTTCTTTAATGAGTTTAAGATTGTCTTTTCACCTTCACCTTCCTTTTTTTGATTAAATTCACCTTTAAAAAGTCATTTGATGATATTTCACTTTATGAAGTTAAAGTGACTTTTAACTTGCCTATTAAATATCACTCTTTCTCCTTTTTGAACTTTATAAAGTTTCCTTAGGCAATTTAAGTCCCCTTATTAAATATTTATGCGCTTTAGCATATGGGAACCACTTTAGGCTAGCAGACTTCGTCCTAAGCTTCCTATGGGGATGGGGACATTACAATCCTCCCCGCCCAATATTGTTTGTCCTCAAGAAATATCAGGTCAAGATGTTTGAGCACTTGCTTTTCCCTCCTAAGTAGCATCTTCCACTGACAAATCCTTCCATTTTACTAGGTAATCGCTGATCGTCCTGCTCCGTAGCTTCCTTTCTCTTACACCTAGGATATTCTTGGGAACTAAGACCAATTCTCCTTCCTCATCCAATGGTGGAATCTCTATGGAAACAATAACGTGTTTCCCCAAGGCCTTTTTGAGGCATAAGACATGAAAGATGTTGTGAATTTTACATCCCTCTGGAAGCTCGAGTTCATAGGCCACTTCTCCTACTCTTCTCAAGATCTTGAATGGCCCATAGAACCTGGGTTTGAATTTTTCTGCCCCTTTAGTTTTCAATGAAGACTGTCTATGGGGCTGAAGACGATGCTATACCATATTTTCCACTTCAAAGTTGTGCCCATCTAGTGTCTATCTACATACAATTTCTATTGGTTCTGAGCCGTATGTAGATTGTCCTTAAGGAATTTTAAAATGTACTGGCTCTGGTAGATCCAATCTTTGGCCAATGGTGCCTGAATGTCCCCAAATATCCTGTCTACAAAATTTGGGGCGTCATATCCATATAATGCTTTAAAGGGAGTCATGCTAATGGACATGTGGAAAGTGGTATTATAGCAATGTTCCCCGAGATGCAACCACTTCACCCATGTCTTTTGTTGATCGACCATGTAATTCTTGAGATATCCTTCCTGCCATTTGTTGACTATCTCTATATGCCCATGATTTTTTGGGTGGTAGCTAGTGCTCGGAGTTAGCTCAGTACCCACAAGTCTGAAAATCTCCTGCCAAAAGTTTCCCATGAACCTACTATCTCTATCACTGACAAGGTTTTTCAACAATCCATGCAATCTAAAAATTTCTCTAAAAAATAGCTTGGACACCTGTGAAGCTTAAAATTTTGATGATATGGCAAAGAAATGGGAAAATTTTGTGAGTCGATCTACCACCACAAATATGAAATCTTTACCCTACACTGGTGGTAAGCCCATGATAAAATCCATGGAAACACTCCCTTACTTATGTTCCCGGATGGGGAGGGGTTGCAACAAGCCTACTAGATGGGTATGCTCTATCTTGTTTTGCTGGAAAGTGTTGTACTCCCTCAAAAATATCAACACATCTGACTTGAGGCCTTTCCAGCTGAATCTCTCCCTGACCTTCCTCTAGGTCTTTAGATATCCTAGATATCCAACTAAGGGTGAGTTGTGAGCTACCTGCAGGATTCTCTCTTTGAGTTTTGATTCTGTTACAAGATATATCCGATCTTTATAGTAGATAATGTCATTCATAACCCGATATATGTCATCACAGATCAATCCATCTAGAATCTCATAAGCGAATTTATTCTTTGAATACTCCACCAGTAGCAACGACTTCCAATATTCCGTTATCTCTATGAGAGAGAAAGTGGTTGGTGTAGCACCCTCCTCCCACATCTACCCAAGTAACCGGCCAACCGGGGTAAACATGTGATGAAAAGTTACTATGATATGATTTGACCTCCTAAGTCACGTTAAGGAAGTGGAATCAACATAAACACACCATACAGACCTTCAACTTCAGCCATAGGATCACTAGGAACCATCCCAACCTTTCTACTAACCAGCCACTAGGTCCCACTGAGTCTTTAAACTATTAAACCTCTGGACGCTCCCATTCTATGGGCATGCCAACGTCCAAATAGCTCTGGACGCTCCCACAAACCTGCGTTCAGGGGCTATTTCCAGCAGACCTGTGCCAAAGTCCGAGCAATTTAAGGCACTTTTCAAGCCTAAAATTCCGACCACTGCCCAGAACTTTTTGTAACTTCCCGAATCCATTAAACACATGATGACAAGGAAAATAAACAAAAAATGAACTCCAGGCCTAGGCCTAACCATCCCCAACCGAGACTGACATTTTGTCAAACACTTGGCATCAACGCAATCTACAGGGGTAAATGACATATCTAAGCATAGGGTTCTTGTACTTATCTGAGATTCGATATGAGGCATTGCTTCCTTGTTAGTTTAGCTGCAGTTTCATCCATTAAAACATGAGGGGAGCCATACATAAACACTATCATAATACATATTCATAACTAACATAATAACAACAAAAATTCTAAGGAAACAACAACCATATAATCCACATATAAACCAATATAATACTCATGAGATAACAAGGAGAAATAACCTCATATTAATGATGCAAAAGCCAACCTGTTATGGGACTACCATGTTCCACCTAACCGTAGAATAACTTAGCCAAATATCTCTTCAACCTTTCACCCCCATTCCATATTCCAAGCATGCATGTGGGATCTCATAAAACACATCAATCAAAAACCATACAGGGATTCCAGAGGCCATCCACCTCAACCCATCAAACAGTGATTCCACCTCACGGTCGGTCATCTCAAAACCATCACCGAATTGGTCTCTACCTAAGCCTTCCATAGCTCTAATGCGTTTGTTCCAACCCAGCTTCCAGGACTAGTAACTCAACCTACAGTTGTCGTCGGGCTTCTAGAGCATTTGTCCAACCAAGACTTCCAGGACTAGTAACTCAAACCACAACTATCACCAGGCTTCCAGAGCATTTTTTCAACCAAGGCTCCCGGGACTAGTAACTCAACCCACTAAGGGCTTCCAGAGCGTTTGTCTAACTAAGGCTTCCATGACTAGTAACTCAACCCAAGTTGTTACAGGGCTTCCAGAGCATTTGTCCAACCAAGGCTTCCAAGACTAGTAACTCAACCCAAGTTGTTAAAGGGCTTCTAGAGCTTTTGTCCAACCAAGGCTCGAGGAACTAATAACTCAACCCAAGCTAAAGGAAACATGAGAACCAACCAAAAAACAAAGAAATAAACCCACAACACCATGGTTATCTAGGAAATGGCAAGGCTTGGCAAATCCATTGTCAATCCAGGCAATCCTCCATGCCAATGAAAGATCATGACAAGAAACCACATGCATGCTAAAACTAGTGAGGAAAACATACATGCAACTCAGCACCTACAGTCAAAACCCATTGTAGCTGCTGATCTCGATGTCCTCTTGTGCTTTCCTGCTCTTCCTTTGCCTTCTTGCTCCAAAACTCCAAGTATGCTACACTCCTCCAAGAGTGCTCCAAGAAACTCTAAGTGTCTAAGAGTATGAGAGAGAGAATAGAATAGAGCTCCACCAAAACCTATCTTAAAAGCTCCTTAACTGGTCCTTAGAAGCCTTTTTATCAACGAGGCCTCTATTTTCTTCATTTTCCATTATTTTCCTTAATTTTCCTCCTCACATGCAACCTGTGACCTTTCACCTTCCTTTTCTCCTAATTTCCATTATTTTCATAAATAAATGTGCCAAAATGCCATTTTGCCTTTCCAAATCCTTTGCCATTGTCTTTGCCAATTTCCTTAGCCATAATAATCGAAATGAACACCCACTAGGATGTTTTGCCCAGCATTCAGCTTGGAATACATGTCCCATGACTGTGGTCTTATATAAATTTTTACATGGATTTTTAACCAGGGTTGTTACAGAACCACCCTCCTTGGGGGAACATCGTCCTCGATGTTCGATGACACCTATAACCAACAAGACTATTGAAAACAAAACATACTTCCCATGGAGATTTATAACATAGCTCGTTGTAGTATTTACAATGACCACTGCTAAAACATGACAATCATACCATTTACTAGAGCTTTATAACACAACTCGTTACGATATTTACAATAATAACCACATATACACATTTGCTTCACCCAACAAATAATCATACTACCTATGGAGCTTTATAAATCCAGTTCAATACCGTATTTACAATAATACACACATACACATATGCACATTTTCTCAACCAACAAATAAAAGGATATGATGCCTGCATCCACAACAAGGGAATCCAGAGGCTCACACATCCACTCTCAAAGTAATACCAAGATTCACCTCCTTCCCAGGAAGTCTAGAATCCACTTCATGGTCAAATCTACATCCAATGTCTAGCACTATAATCCTAATCCACTTGTCCTCTCAGTGAATAGTTACCGGTTCATTATTCCAGGGCACACTTCCAGTGTTCTTCTGATTCCATCTGGTAATGCTAATGACCAAAACAAACATATCCCCGACCTTCCCTTCTCTGGTACATAGTCCCTCGAGCAATTCGGTCACCCCCTTCCATGCAATCACACACCTTCCAAGTTCCTCCAGCACCCTCATCCCAGGCATTCCATCCCTTGGCAAGGATTCCTCACATCGAAAGGTACAAAAACCAAGGCATATTCCTGCCTCAAAACCATCATATCAGTCATAGCATGCTCATGAAAATCAATGAACACTATTGGGTACCAGTGTCCCACAATGGCCCTGCTCCTAAAGTGCTTTACGAGCATATTGTTGCATGTTTATATTCATCTCACTAACACTGCTAATTCTTGTAGTCGGTTTCAACCACCCCATCGGGCCTTTCATGTTTTCATATACCAAGCACATGATTTCCATTAGATTCAAAATAAATTGAAATAACTTCAAATCATACCTCATTGGTGGTCTGTCAATAAGTTATACTTGCAATTATGTTCGTTTCCTGTCACAACAAGTCAATCTAGCATCTTTGACCAAATCATCATGTATAAACATACCACATCAGGTTAGCTCAAAACACAACCATCATAGATCAATTTCATAAATCACATGTAACCATCATAAACCATAATCATATATCACATGCATAATAAAACTGGAATAAAATACTAATACTTATCATTTAATAAATCCTTAGCTTCTACCTTTGTCCTTATTTTGTATGCACCCCAGATCGGTTGCCGCACGCGACAAACACCCAGTGCCTTCTCCTCAATCATGTGCACATACATATAGTGTGCTTCACACACATACAACCACACACGACATACAACACCATGCAATACATGCACCTACACCTGACATACCACACATACACCTACACCCAATGTACAACACAACGCATACATACACCTACACCCAGTGTACACCACCACACAATACATACACGTACACCTAATGTTCAACACAATACATACATCTATACTTGATGTACAACACTACACATTACATGTACCTACACCTAGCGTACAATACAACACAATACATGTACTACACAGAGTACAACATAATGAGTACACATGTCACGATACCACAACTACACAATGCACATACATAGTACCACATGTACACAACACCACTTGTACAACATGTACACAATGCCACATGTATATTGTACCACATGTATAACATGTACAAGATTCCAGACGTACACAACGCCACATGCAAAACATGTACACAACACCACATGCACACAACACCATATGCACGACATGTACATAACACCCTATGTACACAACACTGCATATCCAACATGCGTACAACACCATAGGCACACAACACCTCATATCCATCATGCGCACAACATAATATGTACACAACACCGCATATCCAACATGTACATAGCACCATCTATACCCAGCACTGCATATGCAATATTCACACAACACTATATGTACCACCCTGTACATAACATTGCATAAACAACATGTACACACACTATATAGACACAACACCGCATGCACACAACATCCCATATGCAATATATGCACAACAATAGTACCCCACATCCAAAACCACACTGTCTCTACCAAGCAACCTTGCTTCCAATATCTTATCCATGCTTTTCCCAGCATGTCGCAGACCATACCACTTTCATTTTGCTGATGTATCCCTCAGTATAGATTACCCATAATATAGACATAATATAATCACATAATATCAACTCATAACCACATGATACTGACCTCATATATTTGTCAGGGTTACTCCTCCCAGTTGATTCCTCGTAAGACCAAGAACCTCTTCATGCCTTTCACCTACATAAGCAATCATTCTTGCACAAGAATCATCCCTGATGACCCTGCCGGACAGTGACATAGATACATTGATACATATGTACATATAAACATTAACATAAAATAATCATGATCCATGATGACCCTGTCGGGACATGACATACATACATACACGTATACGCATATAGACATCAACATAATCATTATCACAACATAATTACTAGATATCATAAGTTCAAGGTTAAGAGAACTCTCTTTATGCATGCAACACATGTACAACATCGAGAACAACAGTTCCCAACATAGCCAAGCCATATGATGCCTTAAGTCCATTCACCTTACCTTTCTTGATTACCTTTCCCATGACTATCATGTCATTGTCTATTTACACCAATGGACCCAACCAGTCTAGCTGGATGTCATACTCTTGCCTTCAATTTCCTTTATACATGCACTAACTTCATTTGAGTCTTGCATTGCCTACTGGATTTCATTCAACTCTTTCCAAGCTCCACTAACTTTCATCTTTCCCAACCGATTCCCAAGGCTCAAAACTTGGAAGGAAAGCACAAGAAACAAACAAGAAGAAAACCATGAAAACCAATAACAATATGACACCACAAACAAAGTGGCATGATCATGCACTAAACATAACAAAACTATAATTCAAGTGTAAGCAAATCACAAAATACCAAAAGCACAAGACTAACAACGGACACCATGACTTAATCCCGATGGTTCCCAGTGCTTCCAAAAGAAATCTCAACTTGATCCTTCTTCGAGATTTCATGGCAGTCTCTTTGCCATGCAATACCCTGCATCATATTGGCATGAACACATAATTTTCAGTGCATAAATAAACATAACAACATACTAGTTACCTTACCTTGTAACTGAACACGTCCATGCCATATCTCAAGGGGCTCAAATTCCCTTGACGAATCCATCCATAACTGAAAACTAGTTGATATACCTGTCAAATACATGTTTATGACTATAACACATACCCGCATAATGTCAGACAAAATCAAGGTTAAGAATACTTCTTCTATGCAAAGCACTCATTCGATTGGAATTAGGGTTTCCAAACATAACCAAAGGAATTCTTGCCCAATTCCTTTCTTCTACCTTTTTACTTTGTTAGAATCGAGGCTTACCATGTGTTGTCACATCACCCAACTGTTAGTTATATAAACACATCAACTATTATATTGTCATTCTAATACCAAGCATGTTTCTTGCAACTCTTCACACATGTCAACCACACATTTCAAATATCAAGACAATCATATCTATCAATTTGAAATCAACCTTTACCAAGACTAACAATCATGTCATAATCCATAGTCAACTCATAGTCATTAGACATAATGCTACAACTATCACCTACTACACTCGAGTACATATCAATTGTCTCAAGACATATGTATTAGTACAATCATCTTAAAACAATATCAATGGAACACATACTCATATTATGAAATCATCAAACATTCAACCAACTTGCAAACATACCATGTTAAATAATCAACTAGACAACATAATCAAATAGTCAAGCACCAAATATACGACACAAGCAAACTCATACCTTAATGTATCTCAAGCTAGATTAACACGATATAACTTCACAACATATCAACTCAAACATAAATAAGGTCATGATATCCATAATAGTAACTAGCTAACATGTTCACATCATGAACTCATAAACAATTATCACTCATACATAATAATCACATATACACAGTCAGTTTAGATTAGTATGACATAATATCACAACATATTAACTCATACTTGAAGGTCATAACCCTAACCATTTGCATAGACCAATCCAAGTTATTATGATACATATAACATCAAGATCTTAATGTAATAACCTTAATCATCAAGTTACTAGCATATAACAACAAGAAGTTATATATATCATGCTCATCAACAACATATAACCCAATCATCAAGCTAACTATCATATAACAACAACAAGTTAATCTATCACATACTCATCAACAACATATAACATAATCATCAAGTTATCTAACATAAGACACCAACAACAATGCATATAACCACAAGTTACTATCATTCATGACTATCTGACACGTGTATATGACTACACTGATCAACTAGCATTTATCATACATGTAACAATAATAATAATAGAATGGCAAACATGTATATAACCCTAATGCATATAACAATCCATTAACTAACATACCTACAAGCCAAACATACAATATTTGTATGACGATCTTCTCTTGCCTCGAGGTCCAATGTTGCAACTTCACTTTGATGACCCAACACATTAGCATCATAACAACCAACAACATCATGATGACCCAAAATGCACACAATGACCTCACAATGCATATCTAACCTATTATGCATGCATAAACATAACCATAACAATGCATGCACAACAACCTGTAGACACTGACATGCATAACAAATGCATATACAACCATACACTCATGACAACACGCTCGACAACAACACCGTCAACCTTCACATGGCGACATTACTATAACCATGATCAACACCATGCAAATGCAACAAGCACATGGACTACAAGCATAAGCAATGCATATGCAACTAACATGAATGCATGACCAACACACAACCCATCCAATCCGAGGGGTGAACCATGTTATGATACCACTCTATAACACCCTCCTCCCACATCTACCCAAGTAATTGACCAACCAGGGTAAACATGTGACGAGAAGTTACTATAATATGATTCGACCTCCTAAGTCACGTTAAGGAAGTGGAACCGACAGAAACACACCATACAACCTTCAACATCGGTAATAGGACCAGTAGGAACCATCCTAACCTTTCTACTAACTAGCCCCTAGGTCCCACTGAGTCTTTAAACTATTAAACCTCTGGAATCTCCCATGCTATGGGCATGCCAGTGTCCAGAGAGCTCTGGACGCTCCCACAAGCCCACATACCTGCGTCTAGGGACTATTTCCAGTAGACCTATGCCAGAGTCCGGGGAATTTAAGGCACTTTTCAAGCCTAGAATTCTGACCATTGCCCAAAACTTGATGTAACTTTCAGAATCCATTAAACACATGATTACAAGACTAATAAACCAAAAACGAACTCTAGGACTAGGCTTGACCATCCCCATCCAGGATTGATATTTTGTCAAACACTTGACATCAATGTAATCTGTAGGTGTAAATGATAGATCTAAGCATAGGGGTCTCACATTTATTTGCTATTTTCTATGAGGCATTGCTTCCTTATCACTTTAGCTACAGTTTCATCCATCAAGCCATAGATACATTGTTCATTCATATACTAGTAAAACATGATGGGAGCAATACATAGTCACTGTCATAATACATATTCATAACTAACATAATAACAATAGAAATACCAAGGAAACAACAACCATATAATCAACATATAAACTAGTATAATACTCACGAGATAATAAGGAGAAATAATCTCATATTAATGATGCAAAAGCCAACCCGGTATGTGACTACCACGTTCCACCCCACCGTAGAATGGTTGAGCCAAATATCTCTTAATCCATTCACCCCCATGCCATATTCCAATCATGAATGTGGGATCTCATAAAACACATCAATAAAAAACCATACAGGGCTACCAGAGGCCATCCACCTCAACCCATCAAATAGTGATTCCAACTCACGGTCGGACATCTCAAAACTATCATCGGATTGGTCTCTACCAAAGCCTTCCAAGGTTGCATATCGTTTGTTCCAACTCAGCTTCCATGACTAGTAACTCAACCCACAACTATCATTGGGCTTCCAGAGCATTTGTCCAACCAAGGCTTCTAGGACTAGTAACTCAACCCACAATTGTTGTCGAGCTTCCAGAGCGTTTGTCCAACCAGGGCTTCCAGGACTAGTAACTCAACCCAAGCTCTTACAGGGCTTCTAGAGCGCTTTTTGCAACCAAGGATTCTAGGACTAGTAACTCAACCCAAGCTGTTACAGGGATTCCAGAGCGTTTGTCCAACCAAGACTTCCAGGACCAGTAACTCAACCTAAGCTGTTACGGGGCTTCTAGAGTGTTTGTCCAACCAAGGCTCCAAGAACTAATAGCTCAACCCAAGCTAAAGGAAACATGAGAACCAACCAAAAACAAAGAAATAAACCCACAACACCATGGATGTCCAGGAAATGGCAAGGCTAGGCAAATCCATTGTCAATCTAGACAATCCTCCATGGCAATGAAAAATCATGACCAAGAAACCACATGCATTTTCCATGCATGCTAAAACTAGAGAGGAAAACATACATGCAACTCGGTATCTACAGTCAAAACCCGTTGTAGCTACTAATCCTCATGTCCTCTTGTGCTTTCCTGCTCTTCCTTTTCCTTCTTGCTCCAAAACTCCAAGTATGCCACACTCCTCCAAGAGTGCTCCAAGAAACTCTAAGTGTCCAAGAGTATGAGAGAGAGAATAAAACAGAGCTCCACCAAAACCTGTCCAAAAAGCTCCCTAACTGATCCTCAGAAGCCTTTTTATCAATGAGGCCTCTATTTTCTTCATTTTCCATTTTTTCCTTCATTTTCCTCCTCACATGAAACCTGTGACCTTTCACCTTCCTTTTCTGCTAATTTCCATTATTTTTAAGATGTCATTTTTCCTTTCCAAAGCCTTTGCCATTGTCTTTGCCAATTTCCTTAGCCATAATAACCGAAATGAACACCAACTAGGATGTTTTTCCCACCATTCATCTTGGAATACGTGTCCCATGACCGTGGGCATATATATACTTTTACATGGATTTTTAACCAGGGTTGTTACAGGTGGCATCCTCGATAGAGCATCAGCCACTATGTTGTTCTTGCCCTTGACATATTCTATCTCAAAGTCGTAGGACTGCAACTTACTTATCCACTTTTGTTGCCTCTCACTTAATTCTTTCAGCCCCACGATGGTTATTATGGTCCTTTCTTACCTTAAATTTGTATCCTACCAAATATTGCTTGAAGTTGGCCAATGCATGTATTATGCCCAACGTCTCCTTATAAAATATCGAATACTACAACTCATAATCTCTAAGCTTGTGACTTTCTAATGTTATGGGGTGTTGATTCTGCATAAGGATTGCTCTTATTCCTGTCCCAAAGCATCGCATTCTAGCATGAATGGCTGGGTGAAATCAGGTAGAGCAAGCACAGGGCAAGTGCTCATCACCTCCTTCATCCTTTCAAATGTTTTTTGTACTTTCTCTGAATAGAAAATTGTTGCAAGTACAAAGAAGTAAGGTATGTGACCTATGGGCTACTACAACACGAAAGTCCTTTCTATGTTCTCTATCTCCTATCCCTCTCAAATATTGTTTTCTCATCCATGAAGCGAATGCCTTTGAAAGAATGGAACCTCTTTTCCTCCTAGTGGCATGATTATAACACAACCCAATAAACTACTAGTGGTTAGGTTTAACTACCTCAACTCTTAACCACAATTACAATATGGAATATTCTAGAGTCTTCTTCATCATAATGACATGGCTAGCCCCTTTTCCATGAATAATGGGGTTTGACGTGGCATCCTCTCGAATTATGGTGGTGAAGACAGGAAGGTCAACTTTTGAGTGGCATAAATTTTACATATGGACTCTGATTGAAGCGATTCTTGCACCGTTGGAAAGGTCTCTATGTTTAGAATATGAAGAACAGGTGTGACGCTAATGCAACACATTTTTATCCCCAAAAAAGTCATTTGCTGCCTCAAAATGCTCCCGGAAGTTTTACAACCCTAATTTTCCAAATTGGTCCTTCTGGTACAAATGGTCCTCTGAGTTGATTCCTCCACTTTTGCCACTTTGAAAGCATCGAGGTGGATGACAAACAATATAATGATCTAATCCATATCAAATGAACAGGATAATCATGGAGCATGTAAGGAGTACGAGATTACATGCAAGATTTCCCTTACAATTTTGGGAAGGTGATGTGGATATTGTTTTTATTAATATATAAATGACCTTAAAGTTCTTTATATAGTGGCATTGTAGAGGAGGAATGGACAAGTAAAATGGTAAACTACTCATTTATGATGACTTTTAGTTTTGAAGCATTTATCGATATTGATAGAGAAAATAAAAGAAAGTCGAGGTAAAATCTAAGAAGTGAACTTTAATTGGATATGGAGTTAATGATTTTGGCTCTCGCTTATGGGATTATGAAAATCACAAAAATCATTAGAAGTAGTGATGTGGTATTGAATGATAAGGTTAAGTAAAAATATTAGTTGCAAGGAAAGAAGTAGGAAAAGGCAAACATATAATACATAGTGCTTGATGAAATCATAGAAAATGAAATTTCAAAGGTGCCAGAAAATCAAATTGTTCAACACAACGACAATATATACCGCAAACTCCTGCAAGTGTTGTTAGATGATCTACTAAGTTGAGTATACCCCTTGAACAATACTCTCCTTCAGTGTTTATGCATTGTACCAAAAAAACATGAAGAAACAATGTATATAGAAACTAGAAAGAATGGGAGCAAGTCACAAGAGAGGATATGGATTCTTTGGTACATAATCAGACTTGGGACTTGGTTTGGTTTCTTGTAGGTAAAAGATAATTACATAATAAATGGATTCACATGTTGAAGGAAGAATAAATATGAGAAAATAGATATAATGCTAGACTTGTTGTCAATGGGTTTACATAGAAGAAAAACATGGATTTTGATGAGATATTTTTTCTTGCTGCTAAATGACATAAATTATAAATATTTTAAGTCTGTGGTAGTAGAAGATTTTGATCTTGAATAGTTAGATGTAAAGACAACTTTTCTCTATCGAGATTTGGAGGATGTAATTCCCATATTATTGAATTAATAATAATAATAAATAAATAAAAGAAATACACGATGAATAAAATAATAAAGTAAAGATAAATATAAATAAAAAAAAGAAACTAGTTTATTAATAAAAAGTAAAGGAGTATAATAAATAAGTAAATTATGGAAAAATCCAAGTCAAGGAACAACTTAAAATAAAAATGAAATTTGCATAATAACACATGGATTATGTGCTTGAAGATTTTCCTTCCATTTTTTGAACAAGTTATTCTATTTAATGGATGAGAAGGAGGATGTGAGACATTCCTTTCACGAGAGAGAGTTTTGGGATAACAAGGATTCACTGGCATAAGTAGTTAATTAAAGGCTTGGAGATGGCCAACTATAAAAAGATAATGCAGTTGAGCCTATGGTTGGGTGTAGAGTTGTCCCCAACATGTTGGTTGCAATCAACTAGATCAAAATAGAGTGATGTTTATGAAATTACAAGTATGCTAGTTCTTCATTATATCGTTAAGATTCTCACCTCATCACTCTTGTGAATTATGTACTAGTTAATTGAAATATTCCTTATGTTTGATGATTAATGGCCTTTAATTTTGTAAGTAACTTAATTTTAGTTATTTTTTAAGTTTGGTCCATTACATATGGTATCAGAGCTCCAATTCAAACACTCTCGACCTTAATATTATTGAAAATTATTATAGTATACGAAATTTTATTCGATAATAAGTGGATTTTCTAATCAAAACTAGTTTGCTATCAAGTGCTACCGAGGAATCCATCCATTTATAATTAGTTTAGGTCAATCTATTTCAAGAGTTAGAGTATGAGCCCATTTCTATATAGGCTTCAGGTTCTAATCCCACCATGATCCATGCATGGGACAACATCAACAATTCCCCCCCATCCAAAGATCACTAGCTCAATTAACCCTTTGAACCCCATAGAAAACCTTCAAAATGTAGAAATTTATGATCTGCACCCTTAAACCAGTTTACAAGTTTGCATGTGTTTGTTTAGGCCCAACCCACATGTTTTGACATGTTGATATAAATTTCAGTATGCATTCATTGCAAACATTAAAAGAGTACTTCTATTATTTTTCACTTTCTTATCAGATGTTGATTAAGACAAAATTTAGTCAAGCATTCACACAATGAGAAACTTATTTTTGGTCAAGTTGACCCCGGAAAAACCCAACAACCTCTTGGGGAAAACCGGTCTTCAAGGGAGGATTTTATTATTGAAGAAATTATAAAATAAGTACAGAAATTTCATTGTACTTATCTCCCTTTTCTATTGTAGCATTAATTGCAATTTCTGGAAATTTGTGCCCAATGACCTATTCAGATTTTCAACAAATTTAGTGCTCAAAATTTTTGCATTTTTCTACAACTCAACTCCTTGGAATTTGTGCCCAAATTCAGCCTCGAAATTGGTGCAAAACCCAACATTGATTTCTGTGCATGAAGGTGAATTTTCTGCGTTAAAAACCGTGCCAAATAATAGCTAAATGCCTCCTCAATTTTCGCCGCCCAAACTCAGCCTCGAAATTGGTGCAAAACCCAACATCGATTTCTGTGCATGAAGGCGATTTTTTGCGTTAAAAATCGTGCTAAATAATAGCTAAATCCATCCTCAATTTTCACGTTGTCTGAGTTTGTTGTCACAAAATTCATGCCTCGAATTTCAAGTCTGTTAGCAACACCTTGTCCTCAAAATTCAAGCCTAACTGATCCTTGAATTTCGTGTAGCCTGCTCCTTGAAATTTGTGCCTCTCTGCCTCACATTTTGTCTGTTGTACCTGCCTTTCTCCTCGATTTTCATGTTATGTGGTTGTCTCCTTTTCCTTGGAATTCGAGCCCTCCTCCAGCTGCAAGTTCTCTCCTCCTTCATGGAGTTTTCTTCTCCTCTCTTCTCCTCATCTCTCTCTCTCTCAAGTGTGAAGTGAAGAATGAGATCCCTTTTCCCTCTTTTGTCTCCTTGGAAAATATTGGATCCCTAACCTAGGATCCAATGGTTGAGATTTAATCCCCAAATCTCAAGATGCGTGGTTGAGATAAATTCTCCCAAATGACCCCCCTCATACATTGGCCCCATCACATAAAAGTCTCCTAGCACCTTTTTCAAGTTGTGTACCTTTTCTATTTTTTTCTCATAAAGAGATTCTTCAACTCACTTTAATATTAGAAACACATAAAGTCACTTTATAAAGTAGAAGTGACTTTAATATTGTGCTCACTAGGCTAAAAGGAATAAAAGCCTAGTAACACATCTCCTTGGTACTATTTTCAACACTCCTTATTCCCTAGGAAGGTGTTGCTCACCACTCCCATCTTGTCTCTGAAGAAAACATGCTTTCCTCTTGGCAAAGACTTGGTGAGAATGTCTTCTACCTACTCATCAGTGGATATATACTCAAGCTTCACTCCCCCTCGTTGAATCCAGTCTTTGATGAAGTCGTATATTATCTCTATATGCTTTTACCGATCGTGAAATACTAGATTCTCATAGAGTTTAATACAACTCTGATTATCATAGTAAATCGTAGTTGGTCTCAACATCTGACCAAATAAACCATGAAGCATCTTGCGAAGCCATAATGCCTCGCACCTTGCCTACCTAGTTATCGTATAGTATACCTTTGCGCTGCTCAATGCCAATGAATTTTGTTTCCTGTTGAACCATGACACAACTGCCGAGCCCAATGAGAAACAACATCCGAAAGTACTCTTCCAGTCACTGACACTACCAACCCAATATGAGTTTGTGCAACCATTGAATCTAACTCCATCACATATGACATAGTCCAAACCATAATCCACTGTGCCCTGTAAGTTCCTCAACACATGTTTTGTAGCCACCCAATGTACTCTCTTGGGCTCCATCATAAACTTACTCAATACGTTGTCTGCAAAACAAATATTTGGTCTAATGTTTACCAGATACATCAATGAACCGATCAATTAATGATATAAAGTGGGATCCTCCAACTCAGAATCAACATCATGCAACTTCTTCCAGTTGGTGATCATAGGAGTAGCCATAGGCTTGCAACCATCCATACAAAATCTCCTCAAGATATCACTGCATACCTGCCCTGGCCTACAAAGACGTTCTCATCCTCCAGCAAAACCTCCAACCCCAGAAAGTAATGCATCCGCCCCATATCAGTCATATCAAACTCCGAAGCAAGATCTCTCTTGCAATGTTGGATGAGACTGTCCTCCCCTGTAATAAACAAGTCACCCACGTACAGTACCAGAACAAGTGGATTGTCACCTACCAGGATAAAATATAGGTTTGGATCTGCATCACTCTTCTAGAAACCCATATATTACAAGTAGGCATCTATCCTCTCGTACCATGCCCTCGGTGCCTACTTCAATCCATATAAGGCTTTCTTCAGCCTACACACATGAGACTTCCTCCCATGCAACTCAAAACCCTCAGGTTGCTCAATGTACACCTCCTCGTGTATAACACCATTGATAAAGGCAACCTTCACATCCATATGGCGAATCCTCCATCCCATCTTAGCTACCATAGATATCACTACTCTAATGAAAGTATAATGAGCAACCAGTGCAAAGGTATCCTCATAGTCAACTCCCTCTACCTGTGAGAACCCCTGTGCCAAAAAACGAGCTTTTAACTTCTCAACGTTCTCATCTGTAGCATGTTTGATCTTGTAGAGCCACCTGGAAGTCACAACAAACTTCCCATTAGGACGTGGCACTACCTAACATACATCATTCTTCATGATAAAGGAATACTCCTCCACCATGGCATCCCTCCAGATCTGTTGTCTAGCGACCTCCTCAAAATTAGTTGGCTCTATCTCCACAACACCTGCCTCAAATCCACCCAACCTATTTGGTGGTTTGCTCTCCCTCACTAACCACTTGGGTCTCCCCACTGCCTCCTGAGCCTCCTTCAGGGTCTCCTGAATCCATCTTGGCTTCCTCTTCCCTGCAGTAGTCTTACATGGTGGTATGATAAAATCCTCAACTGGTGCCTCTCCTGTAGGCAAGGAAGGCTCTGAAATAACCAAAGGAGATCCTAAACTATGAGGTATTATGCCTAATGAACTTGCACCAGGTGATCTGGTACCAGGCAAAACTATGCTCTGTGAACCTGTCACCCCTAAAGAAGGTGAACCTTCTGATCTTGATGTACCACTTGATGCTCCTGAAACCTGTAATGTGGCCCCCTACTAAGGATCCTACTGCTCTACCTTATTAAACTCCTGGGATCTGCTCAAATCCCTCTCCTCCTCAAATGTCGCATCCCTCCTCAGGACAATCTTCCTCTGTGTAGGAAGATATATATGGTAGGCTCTGTTGGTCTCACTATAACCCACTAGGATACCCCTCTCTGTAATGGGTTCCATCTTCGTCCTCTTCTCCTCAGGGACATGTGAATATGTAAGGCACCCAAATATCCCGATGTTCCCAACTTCCAGCTTCTTATCGATATACACCTCCTCAAGGGTCTTGCTCCCTAAGACTCTGTGTGGGCTCCTTTTATGAAAATAAACAACAATATTACACGCCTCGACTCACAAGAACAAAGGTAAAATATGATCATGCAACATCACTCTAGTTGCACCCACAATGGTCTTGTTCTTCCTCTCTTCCACCCCATTCCACTGAGGGTTATAAGGCACAATGGGCTCCCTCTTGATATCAACACTCCCACAAAAATCCCTCAACTCAGCATAAGTGTACTCACCTGCATTGTCTGATCTCAACACCTTGATTTGCCTCATTGTCTGGTTCTCCACAAGAGCCTTAAACTCTTGGAATATCCGAAAGACCTCATCCTTGGTATTCAGGTAGTAAATCCAAGTCCTCCTAGAGTGGTCATCAATAAATGTCACATAGTACTCATATCCACTCAATGAAACATGGGACATAGGACCACATACGTCAGAATGAATCAAGTCAAGGGTACTTGTAGCTCTATTGTCACTACTATGGAAAGGTGTCTTGGTGTAACTTCCCAAAGCACACCCTTTGCACACATCATGATGCTCTATGTTGAAGCTAGGAAACCTTGTAACCATCTCCCTCAACATCCTAAAAGTTCCATTGTGCAAGTGGGCCATCCTCTTGTGCCACAACTCACATAACTCATTGCCATCGATCTTTGCTACGATAGCTTGAAGAGGCTGAAATATAAGTCTATATAGTCTCCCACTGCGAGCTCCAATCACATGAATAGACTTGACACTAGATCCCTTGGGATATATCAACACTTTTCCCTTCTGGAATAGTACCTCATAACCCCTGTCCTTGAAGATAGTGATTGATATCAAACTCTTCTTCAACCCTGGAACATAAAGAACATATGTCACATTTAGAGGAGGTGATGAGTCCCTCTTAAATGAAATTGTCCCCATCCCTACTACCTTGAATTTGGAGTTGTCACCAAGCACAAACTCTAAGTCAATATCATCCTCTAAAAGGCTCGTGAAGTGCTCTCTAACTCCTGTCATATGGCATGATGCTCCACTATCTATGAACCAAGCACAAGAAGATGTGACATGAGTGGATAAACTCACCACCAAAGACACTCTGAATCAAACATAGCAACAAAATCATCCACATCTGCTGAAGCTGCAACTCCCTGTTTCTTCTTACCCTTCTTGTTGGGACTCTAAACAACATAGTGACTCATCTTCCCACAAACAAAGCATTTCACTTTGATCATGTCCTTCTCCTTAGCCTTTTGTTTCCCCTTCTCCTACCTTGCTCCACTAGAAGACTCCTACTTAATCTTCGTTCCATTCTTTCCAATAGCCGCAAGAAAAAAAATATCTTCTTCACCTCCCCCACCACTCTTGTTGCCACCTCTCACACTCCTCCTGATCTCCTCCTGGATGAAATCGTTGTACATCCTCCTCCAACCAGGAAAGTGCTCTCTGGCCACGAAGCCGTGGATAATTCATCCCACTTCTAGGTGAACCCATCTATGATAATCCTAACCAACTGCTCCTATGGAACAACCTCTCCAATGGCAACTAACTCATCCTTCACTTGTGAGACTCTGGTGTGGAAATATGTCACATTGTCGGTCTTGGTCATCTTGCTGTTGCGTAGTTTTTGTCTCAACACCATTTTCCTGTCCTCATTAGAACTCTGGTGCAAAGAGACCAAGGACTCCCACATCTGATCTGCATATCTCATCCTTAAAACATGAGGGAATAAATGATCCTTGATGGCATCTAGAAGGACCCTCTTTGCCTTCACATTCTTCTTGTTGAACTCCACAAACTAAGTTGGATCAGTAGGTGCTTTCATAACTGCTTCAACTACATCCCATGCTTCCACCTCCTCTAATAAAAACATGATCCTCTCCTTCCATGGGCCAAAGTTTTCAGTCCCCATCAATCTATCCTCTACTCTCAACCTAGTAGCCATGAGCCCATAACCAACAAAATGAAGCAAATATTGAAGCTAGAACCTTCCTCCCTCTGAACTGCCGAAGTCTTTAGGTTTCTGACAAAGTTTCAAAGGTTTTGGTTCACAATTTGAAGACTTTAAATGCTTGCTGCCCTCTTTATCAACTAACTGAAATTGAAGATTTAAGCCTCAACTTAGCTCAACTAAGCTCAGATACCATGTAGAAAATTTATGATCTGCACCCTTAACCCAGTTTACAAGTTTGCATGTGTTTGTTTAGGCCCAACCCACATGTTTTGTCATGCTGATATAAATTTCAGTATGCATTCATTGCAAACATTAAAAGAGTACTTCTACTATTTTTCACTTTCCTATCAACTGGTAATTAAGACAAAATTTAGTCAAGCATTCACACAATGAGAGACTTATTTTTGGTCAAGTTGACCTTGGAAAAACCCCATAGCCTCTTGGGGAAAACTGGTCTTCAAAGGAGGATTTTATTGCTTAAGAAATTATAAAATAAGTACAAAAATTTCACTGTACTTATCTCCCTTTTTTGTTGTAGCATTAATTGCAATTTTTGGAAATTTGTGCCCACTGAACAATTCAAATTTTCAACAAATTTAGTGCCCATAATTTGTGCATTTTTCTACAGCTTGGCTCCTTGGAGTTTGTGCCCAAACTCAGCTTCGAAATTTGTGCAAAACCCAACATCAATTTTTGTGCCCAAAGGTGATTTTTCTGCCTCAGAAATCATGCAAGACAATAGCTAAACCCCTCCTTGATTTTCGTGTTGTCTCAAAATTTGTGCCTCAAATTTTGGGCCTGACAACAACTACATTTTCTTCGAAATTAAGGCCTAATTGCTCCTTGATTTTTGTGTAGCCTACTCCTCGAAATTCGTGCCTCCTTGCCTCAAATTTTGTGCTTGTTGTATTTGTCTTTCTCCTTGATTTTCACACTACTACGGCTGTCTCCTTCTCTTTGGAATTTGAGCCCTCCTCTAGCTGCAAGTGCTCTCCTCCTTCATGAATTTTTCCTCTCCTTTCTTCTCCTCATCTCTCTCTCTCTCTCAAGTGTGAAGTGAAGAATGAGATCCCTTTTTCCTCTTTTGTCTCCTTGGAAAAGATTGAATCCCTAAACCTAGGATCCAATGGTTGAGATTTAATCTCCAAATCTCAAGATGTGTGGTTGAGATCAATTCTCCCAAATGACCCCTCTCAAACATTGGTCCCATCACTTAAAAATCTCCTAGTACATTTTTCAAGTTTTGTAAATTTTATTTTATTTTATTTTTTATTTTTTTCATAAAGTGATTTTTCAACTCACTTTAATATTAGAAAAGTACACTATGTACTTTACACCCAAAGTCACTTTATAAAGTACAAGTGACTTTAATATTAGAAAAAATACATGGTACAACACTTCTAAGTACATTTTCCACCCATGACATTAATATAACTCATAAATGTCACCATGACAAAAGTAATTAATGTGCTCAATGTGCAAAAAGGGATAACAATGTAGTAACACCTCTCCTCGGCACTATTTTCAACACAACCCCATCTCTTAACTGCTTTCCTATTAGGAAATGGGACAAAAATATAGTTGGTTGTGTCACGGTGGAAGAACACTAAAACTCCCTTCAAATTGGCAGTGACTTCTAATCTCTTCATGTAAAGATTGTTAGTAGAATGTGGTTTCATGCATAGAGCATAACTCACATTTAATGCTTCAAAACCTTGTAAGGCTTTAAAACTATTACAAAATCATATCTAATATTTCATTCAAAATCTTGGAGGACCTTAAAACTATTTTTATATCTAAGGTCGACCCATGAAATAGGAACTTGGAAAACCTTGAAAGGTTCCTATGATCAATGTTGAAAATTAAGGAGAGTTTATAATTTATAATATAGATGAAAATCCTCAAATAAGAAAGGAAGGTACAATGAATTATAAATGACATAGGAAACTTGGATCATCATCCTTAGAAACCAATCGAAAAATGAACTTGGTAAGTGTAATCAAAGCTAGGATTAAAAGGAACTTGAATTATTTCCATTTTTTTTTCGTAGTTTGAATTATTGCCAAATTTGCTTGAGTTTACACTCTTAAAGTTGAGAGCGAAGTTTGATCTCCCAACCCATGGTTCCTCCCTCTCTAACAATTTTCAAACTATAGATTACAACTGGTTGTCGATAATATATCAAGTGCATGAATGAGAGAGCATGCGGTGAATACAAGCATACATAACAACATGTAATGGAGGCTCTGTTTTTGGACTATGATAGAATCAATGATACATTACATAAACTGTAGGGTTTGCTAGTTATTTTGGCAAATAAGGTTGTTTATTATTGAGTTTTTGATGCTAATGTTTGGCTACTAAAGAGGATATATATTCTCTTTTTATTGTATCAAACACTTTCATTAATGAAATTGTTATGTTTATTTCCCATTGAAAAAAAATAACGTAATGCAACTTATGCTTTGTATTTTACAACGACATGTAACTTATTTTGTTCCACGTTAAGAAACTAAAATTATACTAGAAATTGCCCCTAAAGGTGCAAAGGTACACCGAAGGAATACAAGATTTGGGGAGATCATCTTGCCACGAATAGAGCCCACTAGTGAATGCATGCTCATAAGGTCTTTCAAACTCTCCTATGAAAGTGTTACAAGGTGAGCCCACTACTCACAAACTATGAATGAGCACAGACCTTGTCGCTAGGTCATGCAAACACATGTCCCTTTCCTAGTATTTCACCATTCAGAGTGCCACATGGTAAAAAATGGTTTGTTGGAGGAAAATGAAAATGGATGGTTGTTATTGGCTAGCATGAACAATATCTTCTCGGCCCAATCCCATAAAGAAACACCTACATTGTAATTAAAGATAGTTTAGAAATAAAAACATTATAAAACATGGCTATAATTATAAATTTAAAAATAAAGTTAATAATAGTAATAAAATTTAGGCGAGACATGTTTAAACAACTACTCCTACCAATGCAATGAGTATTGCCAATGGGAAAATTTATTTATCCACCATTCTATTCAATGTGGGGGTCCAACATACTTGAGTTTGAGACTGATGTAGGTATTCCCCTTTAATAAAAAAGCAATTGGGTTTTCATTAATTAATTAGTTAATTAATCACATCATGCATATTACTCATAAAGTTTTTCTTGTTTGTTCTTATTTAATGCGTAATTTATTGCATTTTCTAGGTTGTAGCAATGCATCTCCAACTAAAGGAAGAATATTGATTTTTCATAACTAATATAGCACACTCATTACTTCCTCCTCTAAAACATCACATTTCATCCAATAACCATAAACAATTACTTTTCAAATCCTCTTTAATTTTAGGAATGATGTCCAAAATTCCAATTTCCCATGAAATTACTAATATTAAAATATGACATAAGATTGACATAAGTATGAATGCTAATTCTTAAAATTAATTAACATTATATTCCTATATATTATAAGCATTATACATGTTATATTAAATGTAATATACACTAACAACAATTTAATATTGGCAAATGCTTATAAATGACTAAATACCTAGCTACTACTAGTCCCTATAGTATAACTATCCATCTCAATATAATGATTTCACATGGAGGGGCCACATAAAAGAAAAGTGTTTCAAATATCATAAACAATTCCATTGGAGACACCTTGAAAGTTATTTGTCAATAAAGTGAAAATATGCGTACTACACCATGTAGATTCAACATGTGTCTAATATCATTAACCATATTCCAAATGTGATCAATCGATTTTATTACATTGAAGTGGTAATTTCTTGGAGTAATTTGTGTAAGGGCCCCATAAGGGTGGGAGAGCCTACTCCTTGAGACTTATCACAAGGGGCCAAATATATCCCCAATGGGATGTGAAACTATGTCAATGGGATAACATCCCCTTGTGCCAACCACTCGATCATCCCACCGAAGAGACACCTTCACTATTGTAATATCAAGTGTCAAATATGTCTCCTCATACGATGACAGAGGGAAAATGAGATGTTATCCCTCCACCCAGTTTCAAATCCCATGGGGGCATGACTTATCACAAGGGGCCAAATATATCCCCAATGGGATGTGAAACTATGTCAATGGGATAACATCCCCTTGTGCCAACCACTCGATCATCCCACGAAGAGACACCTTCACTATTGTAATATCAAGTGTCAAATATGTCTCCTCATAGGATGATGGAGGGAAAATGAGATGTTATCCCTCCACCCAGTTTCAAATCCCATGGGGGCATCTTTGGTCCATTGTGATAAAGCTCAAGGAGTAGACTCCACCATCCTATTAGAGTATCAACTCTTGCTAAGTCATAAATTTCTAGTATATCTGACTCATTGACTATTGGATATACTTGTGATGTTATAGTGGCAACTGTCATATTTGATCTTAGACCTCACATTCAAACTACTCCAACAATTTGGGGAACATATGCTTACCTAATGATCCGTTTTGTAAACTACGATGTACCTACACACAAATGGTTTTAATTGAGATTGAGACCCTTATGAAAGAAACGTGCAGCATGAGCGGGTCCTGAAACCCTTCAGAAACATTGTGACTATTACAAACCAAAATAACACATGGAAGACACAAGTGGCTTTAACAAAGATTGAACTTTAGAAGTGGTTAGTGAGAAATACACATTTTTTAACACATTTTATGATTTTGTATTTTAATTTATGTTAGCTATATTTTTTAATTAATAGAATGAAATATCTACGTATAATTTAAGCTTTAGAATAAAATGAAAATCAATTTATTTTCCATTATTAGAGTTTAATTGATATTAATTTATAATATAATTCAATTTTTTCTGGGCATATTATTAGTCCCTGCCGGGGACTATATGCGATCGATAGATCGCTGACCGCGCGTTGACCTAGCTGATTTTCCGAAATATTAAGGCAATTTCCTAAGTCGAACTAAGGTTTTGGGCGAGGAAAGGTTTTGGGGTCTTATTGCTGGCTTCGCATGGTTCGAGGTGGAGGCCACGTGGTCCCGCGGCTCCCACGCGGACGGCATGTGCTGTGGTGGTCTTATGGGCGGACAGCTGTCCCAGGTACGCGGACGGCATGTACTGTCGGCTTGGGTTTTACCCTGTTCGCGGCGTTTGGGTTGTTATTGTTACTTGGTTGTTTATTGTTTAGCTCTGCAGTCTCTGCGATTTTTCCTTTGTGTCTGTTGTATTGTCTGCGGTGAAAACAGAATGCGGTTAACTGTGTAGCAAACGTTTGGTTGTGGTTCTATTGTTCCAGGTCCGGCTTGTATGCCTCGAGTGTCTGGTGTCGCTTTGGTAAGTTCGGCTACTGTATTGTTTAGATGTTTGTTCCTCTATCGTTTGGCGTTTTCCAGTGGCATTGATGTTTGTCACAGTATTGAGGGTTTCTGTTAGCTGCATGGGTTTTATGGAAATTTCCGTAAATGTCCTGCAAAGTTACTCGGCTTGGGTTTTACCCTGTTCGCGGAGTTTGGGTTGTTATTGTTACTTGGTTGTTTAGCTCTGCAGTCTGTGCGATTTTTTCTTTGTGTTTGTTGTACTGTCTGCGGTGAAAACAGAATGCGGTTAACTCTATAGCAAACGTTTGGTTGCGGTCTTGTTGTTCCAGGTCCGGCTTGTGTGCCTCGAATGTCTGATGTCGCTTTGGTAAGTTCGGCTACTGTATTGTTTAGATGTTTGTTCCTCTGTCGTTTGGCGTTTTCCAGTAGCATTGATGTTTGTCACAGTATTGAGGGTTTCTGTTAGCTGCATGGGTTTTATGGAAATTTCCCTGAATGTCGGTTTCGACCACCATGTGACTTCCTTGTCATTTGGGCCGAGATGACCTGGGTGAAGCTGTGATTCTTGGTGCAGATTGAGCGGCACGTGGTCCCGCGACTCCCAAGCGAATGGCATGTATTGTGGTGGTCTGCCTGCTCGAGATCCTGGAAAGCTAGTCATCTTGGGTTTTACCCTGTTCGCGCCTTTTGGGTTATTATTGTTACTTGGTTGTTTAGCTCTGCAGTCTCTGAGATTTTTCCTTTGTATTTGTTGTATTGTCTGCGGTGAAAACACAATGTGGTTGCTGCCTGCTCGGTTAACTGTATAGCAAACGTTTGGTTGCGGTTCTGTTGTTCCAGGTCCGGGTTGTATGCCTCGACTGTCTGGTGTCGCTTTGGTAAGTTCGGCTACTGTATTGTTTAGATGTTTGTTCCTCTGTCCTTTGGCGTTTTCTAGTGGCGTTGATGTTTGTCACAGTATTGTCTGTTCGTTTCCATCAAGAGTCCATGGTTATTTGAGCATTATGAGTTAATGGCATTTCTCTTACCTGCATGGGTTTTATGGAAATTTCCGTAAATGTCGGTTTCGAGCACCATGTGACTTCCTTGTCATTTGGGCCGAGACGAGCTGGGTGAAACTGTGGTTCTTGGTACAGATTGGGCGGCAGTCTTTTGTAGTTTGAAGGGTTTTTGCACATGAAGATCTAAACAAATTGGGGTTTTTGAACTGTTTGTGCGGCATATTGGGTTTTTAATGGAATGTATTGTGGTTTGGAGAAAGAATTAGGTACTCCTCTGTTAAATTCAAGGTTCTGGTGCTGGGTTCTGCATGAATATGATCTAGACGAGAAGGAATTCGAACTCTCGGCTTCGTTGCAGGTACGACGTTGTTCTGCTAATTGGTTTTTGTCAAATTTTCTATTAATTGCTTTTTGTCAATTTGTTAGGCTTTTAATTTTTGCATTGTGTAGGTTTATGGTCCAGTTACTTTAGGTTTATAGTCCAGTTACTGCGTGGTCCCTGCCGGGGACTATATGCGATCGATAATTTTTCGATATATTGACAATGTAACCTAAGTCGAACTAAGGTTTTGGGGATGGAAAGGTTTTGGGGTCTTATTGCAGGCTTCGCATCGTTCGAGGTGATGTGTAACGCTGGTATGAATCAGACAGTATACAATTGATTTGGTAATAAATTCAGATTGATTTACAATCAACTTGGGTTACGACATGTACTGTGGTGGTCTTATGGGCGGACAACTGTCCCTCCTCGAGATCCAGGAAAGTTACTGGGCTTGGGTTTTACCCTGTTCGCGCCCTTTGGGTTATTATTGTTACTTGGCTGTTTAGCTCTGCAGTGTCTGCCATTTTCCCTTTGTATTTGTTGTATTGTCTGCGGTGAAAACACAATCCGGTTCCTGCCTGCTCGGTTAACTGTATAGCAAACGTTTGGTTGCGGTTCTGTTGTTCCAGGTCCGGCTTGTATGCCTCGACTGTCTGCTATCGCTTTGGTAAGTTCGGCTACTGTATTGTTTATATGTTTGTTCCTCTGTCCTTTGGCGTTTTCCAGTGGCGTTGATGTTTGTCACAGTATTGTCTATTCGTTTCCCTCAAGAGTCTAGGGTTATTTGAGCATTATAAGTTAATGGCATTTTGGTTAACAGGGCGGAGATAGGAAGAAGGTTGGCATGTACTGTGGTGGTCTTATGGGCGGACAACTGTCCCTGCTCGAGATCCTGGAAAGTTACTCGGCTTGGGTTTTACCCTGTTCGCGCGCTTTGGGTTATTATTGTTACTTGGTTGTTTAGCTCTACAATGTCTGCGATTTTTCCTTTGTACTTGTTGTATTGTCTGCGGTGAAAACACAATGCGGTTCCTGCCTACTCGGTTAACTGTACAGCAAACGCTTGGTTCCGGTTCTGTTGTTCCAGGTCCGGCTTGTATGCGTCGACTGTCTGGTGTGGGTTTGGTAACTTCGGCTACTGTATTGTTTAGATGTTTGTTCCTCTGTCCTTTGGCGTTTTCCAGTGGCGTTGATGTTTGTCACAGTATTGTCTCTTCATTTCCCTCAAGAGTCCATGGTTATTTGAGCATTATAAGTTAATGGCATTCTGGTTAACAGGGCGGAGATAGGAAGAAGGTTGGCATGGTTTCTGAGAAGGACAGAAAACGAGAGCTTACCAAATGAATTAGCTTAGTTTGCTGTTGTTTATGTATTGGATCAAATGTTTCCTTTGCGAAAATTATAAGCTTTTCCCTGGTACTGAGGGTTTTTGTTACCTGCATGGGTTTTATGGAAATTTGCGTAAATGTCGGTTTGGACCACGATCTGACTTCCTTATCATTTGGGCCGAGACGACCTGGGTGAAGATGTGATTCTTGGTATAGATTGAGCAACAGTCTTTTGTACTTTGAACTGTTTTTGCACATGAAGATCTAAATAAATTGGGGTTTTTGAACTGTTTGTGCCGCATATTGGGTTTTTAATGGAATGTATTGTGGTTTGGAGAAAGAAATAAAGACCTGCAAGTATTTATGTATTTATGTGCCGCATATTGCCTTTTTTTTTATTGATGGAATGTATTGTTATTAGTGGAATGTGTTACTCTGTTAAATTCGAGGGTCTGGTTTCACGAGTTGTCAGGCTTGAGCAGACTGATGTTCCTTAGGCGTGTATTCAAGGTTTTTCGCTTGTATAATTTATGTGTATGCTTACTTTGGTGCATAATGTTTTTTTAAGTTTGTAATTCTGTTATGGATGTATGAATATTCGACTCTGACATTACTCCTAGAGCGGAAGATTGCTTTGTTAAGAACTCTGTTAAGTTCATTTAGTTACTGTTAAGTTCATTTGCTTTGTTAAGAACTGCTGAATTGAAGGTTTGCTATACTAGTGCTAGATGTTCTTCGTTTGCTGTTGTTTATATATTGGATGAAATGTTTCCTTTGCGAAAATTATAAGGTTTTCCGTGATACTGAGGGTTTCTCTTAGCTGCATGGGTTTTATGGAAATTTCTGTAAATGTCAGTTTCGACCAGCATGTGACTTCGTTGTCATTTGGGCCGAGATGACCTGGGTGAAGCTATGATTCTTGGTACAGATTGAGCGCCAGTCTTTTGTAGTTTGAAGTGTTTTTGCACATGAAGATCTAAATAAACTGGGGTTTTTGAACTGTTTGTACTGTTTGTGGCGCATATTGGGTTTTTAATCGAATGTATTGTGGTTTGGAGAAAGAAATAAAGACCTGCAAGTATTTTTCCAGGCACTTCTGGAGACTTTGTTAACCAATTTCGTCATTTGCATATTTTCTCATGTACTCGTACAGGCTGTGTTGTGCATGAATATGGTCTAGACGAGAAGCAATTCGAACCCTTGGCTTCGTTGCAGGTACGACGTTATTCTGCTAATTGCTTTTTGTCAATTTTTCTATTAATGGCTTTTTGTCAATTTCTTAGCATCCAACTAGCTTTGTATAGTGATGTATCAAGACATTTTGTCTATTTAAACCTTAGATTAAAATCTCATGTTAGCTAGTTATAACCAGATTGGTTCTGATATGATGTTCAACTACCTTATTCTCCTCAGAGAGAAAAAATAATTTTATTATGAAAACAAAATTACATTTACTATATATGTTTTTGCATTTCACAGATATCCTTAAGCATAGGAAGTGATAAAAGTATTGCTGGCAACATATCTTGCATCATAAACAGTTTTCAAAAATGTCAATATGACAGCCCTATCATAGTCATTCTAACATATATCAAAGCTTTGAAGCCAGTTTTGTCTCATAAGAAATTAGCTCCTAGATATGTCCATAAACAGTCCCATAAAAAAATATAGATATAGAGATATCCTTAAGCATAGGAACTGATAAAAGTATGGCTGAGAAGATAGCTTGCTTCATAAACAGTTTTCAAAAATGTGAATATGACAGCCCTATCATGGTCATTCTGACATATATTGCAGGTTTGAAACCAGTTTTGTGTCATAAAAAATTAGGTCCTAGATATGTTCATAAACAGTGCCATAAAAAAATATAGATATAGATATTCACATTTAAACAGTCCCATGATTATATCAAAAGTGTGTCAAGACATTCCATGAGCTGCCCTTCCACTTTCTCTTGAATGATCCAAGGTCGTGCTACCAAGTGTAATTTAGCTTTTGACAATCCATCAGTTTCCATGTTCCTGTCTTTGTAGACATGTTAAAAGATAATGTGTTAAATACTCTGTTCAAGCAAGTTGAATCTGCTCAAATATAGGGTGAAATTTATAATTATCCAATGAATTTGTTCCATTCATCCAATTCACCACAATTTGTGAATCATCAAAGATCTGTAATTTTTGGGCATCTTTTTTCACGTGCCACAATTGGCAACAGCCTTTGGACAATTTGCTCAAGCAAACTGTTGCTGTGTTTGCCAAAGCTGTCCTTTGAAAATATTACATGTTCATCATTTATATGAATCATACCTCCAGCATCACATAATAATGGATCTTCTTGACAAGCCTTATGGAACTATGCTTATGCACTACTTGTATCTGGTTCTCAATGGCTTGTTTGGGTTCCTTGACCCTTGAATTCTGTTTAGATCCATAACTATAACCATACTCTGATATCGAATAGCAGGAAACTTTTTACCTTGAAATAGCCTCACAGTTATTTTATTTCACAAATGCAATTGACAATGATGTTAACTTTCAGAAATATTCTTAAACTTATGCTGCATTTTTTCATTTTGTCTTTCCATTGCTTCCTTTTGTTAACTTCATTTTGTCTTTCCATTCCTTGCTTTTGTTAACTTGCAGAAATATTCTTAAAATTATGCTCCTGTTTTTTATTATGTCTTTGCATTGTTTCCATTTCCAACTTCTTTGTTATTTATAAATATGGCTTCTTGGTAGAAACTTGATATTTGTTTAGCAACATAATGCAATAGCCTATTTTTTTAATATACATACATTTTGTTCAAAACAATCATGTTCAGTTTTTGCTAACTTCATCAATATTTTTTGCAAAGCTGTACAAGACAATTGCAAAAGGCAACTCTGGTAAGCAATTGCAAATGATGGAAGAAATAGTAGATGTTGACAATTACAAATTCAAATTGCAATGCATTTTGCCTGAGAACATTGATATTGTATTAAAAAGAAATGGTCTTTTTAGACTAAATGCATTTTCATATACTGTAGGAGATTGTCTATTTGACTCATTCGAAATGCTTCTACATTTTCGTTATACTTCAAATGAATTGCGAAATGGGTTAATATACCACTTTCTTTTTTGCTTAAAGAACAATGACGTTGAAGCAATATAGTCATATCAGTATGAACTAGCACCTGATTTCCTATACGAGTTACATGGTGTTAATGATATTGGTACATATCTTCATAAAATGCGTTATTCTGCATCTACAAATATAAAGGAGTCTGACAGAGGTTTATGGGGTGATACCTTTTGTATACGTTGGTTAGCTAAATGGCTAGATATATCAATTTCAGTTTGGTCATTGACAAGAAAAACGAGATATTTGCTCTTTAATCAACATGAAAATGCAATTCCATATTGCATTCTCTTTCATGATGCAAATCCTGTTAGTGGTCATTATGAACCATTGGTTTACCAAAAGTTTCCAATTTGCATTTCCAACCAGTCTAATATCTACCTGTCACCTATTTGCAAAGATATTGAAAGCCATTGGATGCAAATTGCAAATAATATGCTTTTAAATGGACTAACAATTGCAAAGCAAGTGACATCTAATTGTGGTGACAGTCTCTTTAATGCAATTTGCTATTTAGTAGCAACAGAATTCAATGCAGAGTCTTTGCGACTTTACATTGTGCAATCTTTTTGCAATGCACTTATGCATAAGAATCAAGAGGCATTGCATTGTTTAGAGAAATACCTAGTAGTTGACGCGGTACACTATACAATGAATAACAACTGGCAACAATATTTGATAAATATGGCAATGCCATATGAAAAAGGACAAGTGGAAGGCGGACCATTTTGTCTACAATGGATATCTGTCATATTCAAAGTCAATATCCAAGTATGGTCCTCTGTTGCTAATAACTTTGTCAATTACAGTTCCGCTTATTCGAGATGCAATGATATTGTTAACATCTTGTCGTTCATGACAAATACATCACATATTCACTACCACACAATGATACAAGAATATGTTCACAATTCTCAAGAATTGGACATCGAAGCAAATGACGTTTCTAATCAATTGCATCATAAGCATATAGAAGAAAAAGAGCAATGCATATCTCAAGTACATTTTAGCAATAATATTGCATTTGAGATAGCATGCCATTTAGATCAAATGCAACCAACTAAGGATTGTAGGCTGAATTATCACAAGCTAAAGCAATTCATATGTACAAAACGCATGATACAAGAATATGTTCGCAATTCTCAAGAACTGGACATCGAAGCAAATGACGTTTCTAATCAATTGCGTCATAAGCATATAGTAGAAAAAGAGCAATGCATATCTCAAGTACATTTTAGCAATAATATTGCATTTGAGATAGCATGCCATTTAGATCAAATGCAACCAACTAAGGATTGTAGGCTGAATTATCACAAGCTAAAGCAATTCATACGTACAAAACGCAAATGCAATGACAAACGCAAAAAACGATTTTCTAATAAGAAGTCAAGAATTACAAGCAAGAAAAATGCAATACAAATTTATATGGAAAAAGTTGAAGACACGCCTAGGAATACATGTGCAGTTTGCAACAAATTGCATTTTGCAAAAAATACTAGATTCTTCACTATAGATTTGCAAGAAAAGCATATGAATTTGACATTGAACAATAGGACCTTTAGCAATGAAAACATATGTGTTTCTTGCAAGAAAGCGCTCGAGAATGGAAAGCTACCACAATTTGCAACACCTGAACAAATAAGACGTAACATTTCATTGCCAACTGTAAATATACTTTCAGACCTAGAAGAAAGACTTGTGTCATTGAGAATTGCATTTGCACAAATCAGACAATGGGGACATAGACGATCACAAATTGGCTTAACAGGATCAATTATCAATGTACCAGTTCATATGGACATTGTGCAAAAAGCATTGCCACAATATCTAAATGATACAATGACAATTGCAGTTGCATTGAAAAGACGATTGCAATACAAAAATGCATACCAAACAGGTAAAGTACGTCCAATTATTGTCATGAAAGCATTGAACGAACTATGTTCTAGAAGTCTTTATAAAGATAGCAACATTTGTATAAATGAGAATTGGGCCCATGTTTTACAAGAGAATAATGAATACATTGTAGAAAATTCAAACAGTGACAATGAAAGTGATACAGATAGTGATGCAAATAATGAGACAGCTAATGAAACATTGGTGCATGGATTAATAGAATCACAATGCATCTACGATTTGCAAGACAGGATTATTGAATTGGCACCTGCTGAAGGACAACGACCATTAGGCATTTTCAAGGACAAATATGCAGAAGAAATGAACTTTCCAACATTATTTTATGGCAATGCACGTGATCATGACATCACAAATAGGTTTAGTTACCAAAAAATTGTGCAATGGGAATTGTTACAAGCAAGTGGTGACTTCCAATATCACACAACAAATTTGTTTTTCAAGACAATGCGAATAATAATTGATAAAGTGCTTTCTTGCATATGGGTGCGAATAAGAAAAGGACAACTAAAAGGCAGGAAAATATTAGCAAAAGATGTCAAGTATCGAGCAAATTTGGAAAAGTTATTGAAGTCTGACATTGGATACATAGATTTCAAAAACATTCGCATATCTTCTGACTATTTGGAACAAATTAGGAAAAACATATTTGCAATGATACGACAACTAGGGCCTCCAACTTTCTTTGTGACATTCACAAGTGCAGAACATCGATGGAAACCATTAGTAGATACACTCGTCACATTGTTTAGAAATAAAGCAAATAAAAATGCTATTGACATATTAGAGGATGATGACATTGACTACCTTATAAGAAAGTATCCAGTCACATGTAGCCAATACTATAGACATAGAATTAATGCTATAAAGCAACTGATATCTCAAGATACTACATTCTTTGGGAAAGTATCTAATTACTATTTCGTAACAGAATTCCAAAATAGAGGAACTGAACATGAACATGGACTGTTATGGATAGAGAATGCTCCAATATATGGAAAAGAAAGCAATTCAGAAATTGAGAAGTTTCTTGACAATTACATCACTTGTAATACAGATCATTTGGAGCCAGATGTTGCTAAATTGCATAAACATCACCATACAAGAAGTTGTAAGAAGCGAAAAAATTCAAATTGCAGATACAACTTCCCCATGCCACCAATGAAATCAACAATGATCATTGGACCAACCAATGCAGAAAATAAAAAAATCATAGAGAAATCAATATCATTCTTTGCATTCTTGGAGGAAACAAACTACAATGATTCAATAACACATGACAGTTTCCTCCTAGAAATAGGGCTACTAGAAAATGAGTACATAGAACTATTACAACATACAATAAAGCAACCAACAATTTTCCTAAGACGAAAACCTTCTCACATTTGGAATAACAGTTTTGCAAAGGCTATGCCTACTTTATGGAATGCAAATACAGATGCACAATTTGTGCTAAATGCATATGCTGCAGCGTCATATTGTAGTTCATATATGACCAAAATTGACAAGTCTATGACAAATGCATTTAGAAGAATACGCAAAGAGCATCAGAAACTTGAAATTGATGCTATGCAAATGATTCGTAAACTTGGAAATACATTACTCAATCTACAGCAAATGTCAGCTCAACAAGCAGTGCATATAGCACTTTCATTGCCATTGAATTCTAGTTCAAGGGAATGTATATTTGTAAACACGTCTCCAGTCGATGAACGCACATTTATGCTTAAACCGCCTATTCTTTTGAAACAAGAACCTGATGATTCGGAAGATGTTATGTGCCATTCCATTGTTGACTACTACATTAGACGACCAAGTTCCATTAGCAAAATCTGCCTTGCAGAATTTGTATCAAATTACAAGAAAGATGGCAGACCCATATCTAAAAGGAAAAGACCAAATGTTATACGATTTGTCAAATATAACAAACACAATGATATTGAAAACTTTTGTCGAGAGAAATTATTGTTATATATGCCATTTGAAAATTGTGAAGATACATTGAAACAAGAATTGCCTACATGGCTCTTTGCATATACATTACATGAAAAAACAATTCAAGTCAATGAAGCCAAATTTACATATAACATCAATCCAACATGGGGTGATTTAGAGACTGCAACAAATGAGCAAATTAGTTCTTTGAATAGTAATCAAATGAATATGCAAAACCAAGAGAACAATTCCCATTATGAGGAATATGATTTGCAATCGGACTTGCAATTTCCAAAACAATCTGAAATGAAGAAAAAAATCAATATTGGATTTCAAATTACTGCCCATCCATTTTTAATGGAGAACAATGAATATTACAAACTTAGAAGAATCTTGAACAAAGAGCAACAAGCAATTGTAAAAGACATTGCAATTAAAAAAAAAAAAACCCGAAGGAACCAATTTACCTTTTTATTACAGGTGGAGCAGGTGTAGGTAAAACGCTCACAGCAAAAGCGATTTTCCAAATGCTTATACGAATTTATGATTCACAAAACACAACTGATCCTATGAAACCAAAAGGTATAATATTAGCATACACAGGAAAATCTGCATATAATGCAGGTGGAACAACAATCCATTCTGCATTGCTAATGCCTTTTAACAAGTCTCAACTGTTTTCACTAAGCAAAGAAGTATTGGACAACTTATCAAAGCTATATCAAGAATTGCAAGTAGCTTTCATAGATGAGGTCTCGATGATTGGAAGTCGGTTCTTATATTCTATTGACAATAGACTGAGAAACATAAAACATGTCCAGACGAAATACTTTGGGAACATTGACATGATATTTTGTGGTGATTTCTATCAAACACAACCTATTCAAGACTCTCTTATGTTTGAACAACCAACAATCAACAATCAAACAATAACACATGATTTCTGGAAGGATAATGTCAAGTGCTTCCAATTGCATATGACGATGCGACAAACAAATAAGAGATTCATATCAGTGTTAAATAGAATGCGAACAAATTGTCAAACATCTGACGATATAACATACATGAATACAAGTTGCATGCGCCCTGTACCAAATGATCCAACATTTCCCTATTTATTTTACAAAAACAAAGATGTTGCAATGCATAACAAGAAAATGTTGATGCTGATGCCTGGCAAAGAAATTTTAATTAATGCAATTGACGAAAATGAGAAGAATAACGACAATTTCCCAACTCATCAACATACGGCTGTTTTGGCACCGCACCTTTTGATAAAGTTGAACATGTTAGTTGAAATGTATGCTTGCAATTATGATGCACCAGATGGGCTAGTGAATGGTGCAGATGGAATAGTTAAAGCATATACCCATACAGATAACGTCGATGTTCTATGGATTAAGTTCCATGACCCTAATATTGGTCATCGACAATCTAGAAAACTAGCTCATTTGTATACTTCAGAGATAGCACATGATTGGACACCAATATTGTGAATATCAAAAGCAATGCCTATGACATCAAAGATGGCGCCATTGAAAATACGAAAACAATTTCCAATTCAACTTGCATGTGCACGCACAATACATAGATCACAAGGCTTAACCTTAGATAGGGTTGCATTCGACCCTACTGGAGTACAAGTGCATGGCCTAGTATACACTATCACGTGTCAAAAACATAGAATCATTGTATTTGCTTAATCCTCTTAAACATAATAATTTCAAGGTCAAGCAAAAAGTAAATTGTGAGATGCAACGTTTGGAAACCATTGCAAAATGGCAATTAGAATATGACTCTTCATCAATACAATCATTGCGATCCATCTTTATTCTTTCATTGAACACTCGCAATCTTCATGCGCATCTTGCTGATATATGCAATGACTATGACACAATGCAATCTGATATCTTGTGCTTACAAGAAACACATATGTTGCTGTGTATGGAAAATGAATACTTCAAAAATTTCAATTGCATCTCAAGTTGCATTAAGCATGGAGTAATGATATTGATAAAGAAAAATATCATTATCCTTGAACATACCCATTTTGAAGACTGCTTTGTAGAAGCATTGCTCGCAAAAATAAAATTTCACACATCACAAATTGCAATACTCAATATATATGCATCGCCACATGCAAACCTGAACAATATCCTCAATGTCATTGCAAAAGCTTTGTACCACTTAGATCTAAACAATATCATAGTTATATTAGGGGACTTCAATATTGATATGGTACATTGCAATCAAAAAACAAAGCAGCTAGAAACCTACATGCAAAACTACAATCTGCATTTCCTAGTTGACAAAACTAATAGCATGCACAAATCATTGATTGACCATGTTTGGGAAAATCTAGCTAATATAAAATATACAATTTTCGTATTGGATACATATTGGTCTGACCATGATACAATATCTCTTGTCCTTCAGCTATGATAACCAATTTCGTCATTTGCATATTTTCTCATGGTACTCGTACAGGCTGTGTTGTGCATGAATATGGTCTACACGAGAAGGAATTCGAACCCTTGGCTTCACTGCAGGTACAACGTTATTCTACTAATTGCTTTTTGTCAATTTGTTAGGCTTTTAATTTTTGCATTGTCTACGTTTATGGTCCAGTTACTCCAGGTTTATACTAGAGTTACTCCGTGATTGTTTTAAAAAATATAGATATTTAAGTTGTATTGGCTCATTTATATTTTTTCTCTCATTCAATTATATTGCAATTCAAATGTGGAATCGTCATTGTTTATTCTGTGTTTACATTAATATTAATATTAATATTATTAATTATTCCCTGCGACATTTTCCAACATTTGCCAAGAATTCCTCTACTGTCCCTCTGTTACATACTATGCATTCTATTGTACATTTACATATATGGTGTTCTGTGTCGATCAATGCAAGTTATGCCAAACACAGCCTTGTCAATTAACCAACACAAGTATCCTATCATAAATTTGCAGATATGACCTCATCTATTTATGGATGCAGATTCTGCTAGTAAAACCCTTTTCAATTGAACAGAACGACCAAGAAAAAAGAACAACAACATGCAACATAAACAAACAGAGTATATTCTTTTTGCCTTTCCTTTCCTATGGATCTTCTGTTCTTGTTCAAGTTTTACTTTTATATGTTCTTTTGACTTGCACTAAATATGTCTTACTATTCTATAACATAGCATAAATCTTGAAAAAGGAAATGAAACAATTGAAGAAATAGAATGCATAAGCCAATTAGAAAGCGCAACCCAACCACTTGTTTTGCAAAGGTATGTCTATGAGAACTACAGAAATATGCTAATTTGTATTTAGAATATTAATGTTTACTATATATGCATTCTATTTTTATTTTTTACATATGTATGGTTCTATGGTTTTAATGTTCTTGTTCACTTTTTACTTCTAATTTGCACTAAATATATGTTACTATTCTATAACATAGCCTAAATCTTCAAAGACGAAAACAAACAATTGAAGAAATAGAATGCATAAGCCAATTAGAAACGGCAAGCCAACCACTTGTTTTGCAAAGGTATGTCTATGACAACTATACAAATATGCTAATTTGTATTTAGAATAATAATGTTCACTAGGGTATGTCCATGACAACTATACAAATATGCCAATTTGTATTTAGAATATTAATGTTTACTATATATGCATTCTATCTTTACATATGTATGGTTCTATGGTTTTAATGTTCCTTGTTAACTGTTTACTTCTATATGCTCTTTCAAATTGAACTAAATATATGTTGCTACTCTATAACATAGCATAAATCCTGAGAAAGGAGAACAAACAACTGAAGAAATAGAGCACATAACTCAATTAGAAAAGGCAAACCAACCACTTGCTTTGAAAAGGTATGTATGACAACTATACAAATATGCAATTTTCTATTTAAAATATTAATGTTTACTATATATATCTTCTCTTTTTACGTATCTATATTTAAATGTATATATAACAGATTAATCTTTACTATATATATCTTCTCTTTTTACATATCTATATTTAAATGTATATAAATTAGAAAATCTTGGACGAGTGAAGAAAGCACTAGTAGTAAGTCCCCCCAAACAATGCAGCAAGAAGACATGTACAGGTTACATATCACAATTTCTTTATTGATTGCTTATCACAAAATACACGTGATAATATCCACATCATATTGAACCATGCGTTTGCCTGTGTTAGTCCAACTGAAACAATTGCAGCCAAACTTCATTCAACAAATGTACAAAATGATACATCAAAAAGGTATGCATATGAAACACAAAACTCTAATCTATTTCTACTTATTCAGTTTCTAGGAGAAACATACTATTCTACAAATGTTTATAGCAATTTCTAACTAAGCAATTTTAATAGGCAAAAACAGATACTGCCAATTAAAGTATCAATTGAAGATCTGAATAGTCGTAAAATTGGGCAGCTATTTGTTGGAGACATAATGGTTGTCTATACTGCATTCCTTGATAAAGCAAACAAATCATGTCAAGTATTGCGAGCTGATTTGACAGATGCTCAAGGAATGATGACTATAACGTTGAGTGTACCTGCACATTTGGTGGAGCGACATGAACACAAAATTTTGCAAGGCAACAGCATCTCAATTACAAATTTCAGAATATTGCCTAAAACTGTATATGATCACGGTGACTGTGACAAAATAATATTGCTTAATGAATCAAGTATCATAGAAACTGTACCTGAAGTTTGCAAAGAATATTGCTTCATTCCCAATACAACCATTAGGCAATTTGCAAACAAAAAAGAAATGTACCCAATTGGCACAATCGCTGCCGCCGTTACACTTGCCAAACGAGTTGGATTGCATTATATAGTTCAAATCAAAGATGGAGATTTTGAAAACGACAATGCAACTATATGTATTCAGATGTTGCTTATTCCTAATTTTCAGTAGATAACATGCATCACTCCAATACATAGTTGTTGTAATTTGTCTATAGTTTTTGTAATTTGTCTAGTGCAATTGCAATTTTTCAATGCATACGAACAATGTATTTGCATATTACTTTTTGTATTTTTCAATACATAACAATTTATGTTTTGCAGTTGCAACTCTTTGACACATATGAACAATTTTTCCTTTCAATGGAAAAACAATTGCAAAAAGGACACTTTCCGCTCATCCTTTTCAAAAATTTAACAAAAAAGGTAAACACAAAAGAAACAATATTCAGAGCATCGAAGTCAACGTTCATGACTGAACTTAACACAGATGCACTCAACAATCTCAGAAAACTAACTACATCTACCTATGCTGTAAGTATAGCAATAATAATGTTTTTGCTGCCTTTGCATTTGCCATGTAATAATGTAAATTAACACTTGAATGTTTTATAAACAGGTCGAAGGTATTCTGATCGCAACAAATCCATATTCAACTCCTTTCGAACCTGTTTGTGCAATTTGTAACTCCCCAGTGAATTCATCCATAGCAATAGCCAATGCAACAATTTTCTGTTCACAATGCAATGATAATTGCCCTTTCCTCTACAAGCATTGTATAAATGCTGTAATAGAATCCATTACAAATAACTTTGTCCAGTGCATTATCAGGGAGCCGTTATTACATGACTTGCTTCCTGATTTAAAATCAATGTCATATGAAACATATTTGCAACAGAAAGCTACCACTGTTTACATCTTACGTGACTTCAAAATTCAGAGCAAGTTCACACTCAATGAAGATAGTGAGCTATTACATGTCAACTAACAAATGGAAGGTACATGAACATATGCCTTAACATGTTTTCTCTCAAATATGTCCTCTCTTCAATTTACAATGTTATCATTTTGTTCTAACTAACCATTTGTTATACAAATTACAAAATGCAGGAACATGGCAGCCTTCACATCCACAACAAATGCAAAAGTAATATGAATATGTTTCTTCATATTATGCTGTTACTATAATACAAGTATTTGACTTGCAATTTTGACTCATTTACAAAGAATATGTAACGCAACGGTTGATGACAAAAGGCTAGAAAGTCTTTATGCATCTGTGTTTGTAGTGTTTCTGTTTTTGTTCTCTATCTCGAATGGAACACATTCTGCATCATGCTTTATATCATTGAATACAGCAAATGCAACATCAGATCAGCAATAATTTTGTATCTGGCACTTATTATCTACTCAAGTTAAATGACAAATTGTATATTGAATCAGCTAGTCATTTCTGTTCCTTCCTATGTTATAGCTGAATGCTATGTTAGTTTTTGTTTCTTGCATACTGTAGGTAACGACTCAGGAAACAAGGCTAGAAAGTCCTTATACATGTCTCTTCGAATGCATTCTGCAACATGCTTGAAGCTAGACTTTATAAATAGCACCAAACTATATGGACTTTAAAATGAATATATGTTGTTTGAAAATGGAATTATGGCATAATGCATTTGGTATTATTAGTCCTTCCCTGGGACTATATGCAATTGATCAATTGCTGACCGTTGGTTGACCGACATGATTTTTCATTATAATAGCATTATAAACTAAGTCGAATGAAACTTTTGGGCTCGAAAGTTTTGTTTTATTTTACCTATGTTTCTCTTACCTGTACAAGGAATGAAAATCTCATCTAAACATAAGTTTCATAGAGGAAAACAATGCTGGCAATGTTGCTATAGCATTGATGACTTGGCTCGCTCCAAAGAGCAAGGTCTGTTCACTATCTTTTGTATCAGTGGCAGCCCCAATATTTTCAGTTTTCTATCCTGGTTTTTGAGGGGAGGCATGGAATTGGATGTTCAGAATCCTCTTAACATCATGGCTACTGCAGTTTTAAATTCTTTGGTCAATGACTTAAGACTTTGAACGTAACAAGTTTTCAGAGATGGACAATGGAATGAAGAACATGCAGCAATGCTTGTTCTTGGTGACATAATCAGCATCAAACTTAGAGATATTGTTCATGCGGATGCACGTTTTCTTGAAGCAGATCCTTTAAAGATTGATCAGGTCTTAATCCAATCCTTTTCTTTACTTCTTATTTCTGATTACAAGTGCTCAAATTTTCGGTATGCTTTTATATCGTTTCTGGGATTAACTTCAACATTTGGTAGTTTTCCTGAACCACGCTTTATGACAATATTTTTGAATGTGTGTAGTCTGCCCTCAGTGGTCAGTCATTACCAGTAACAAAGGGTCCTGGCAATGGGATTTATTCTGGCTCTGCTTGCAAACAGTGTGAACTTGAACATGTTGTCATTGCTACTGGGATCCATACCTTTTTTGGTAAACCAGCACATATTGTCAACAGTACAAACCAAGTTGCCCACTTCCAAAAGGTTGGTATTTATTATCGACTTCTGATTCTTCTTTTTGTCCTTTCTCTTATTTCATAAATACATAATTTTTGCCGATACTGCAGTTGTACCAAATTGGCTAGTTACGGTTCGTGGTAATATTCGATGATGCAGTACTGTTAGCTTCCTTCCAACAACTATCAATTACTAATTGTTGTCATGAATAGGTTTTCACAAAAGGATATGACAAGGATGCTGTTGTCTTGATGGTTGCAAGAGCATCCAGAACAGAGAATCAAGATGCCATTGATGCAGCAATTGTTGGGATGCTTACAGATCCTAAGGAGGCAAGTATTTTTTTTATGTCATCATACTAGATTTTAGTCAATAAGCAGGGCTATGCTTATTTTACTGATTTGTATCTTTTGTTGTGCCTTTTAACATCCATGCATCTAAAAGACACAGCCAACCATTCCAGACCTCCATTTTCTTCCTTTCAATCCAACTGACAAGAGGACAACTCTCACTTATATTGATAATGAAGGGAAAATGCATCGAGTTAGTAAACATGCTCCAGAGCAGGTATTGTTCTTTGGATCAATTATTTTTATCTTTCACACAGAAGCAATGAATAATATAAATTTTCACATGAATGCTGAATAATATTCTTCTTTTTATAAAAAAAATCAATGAATTAGGGAGATAGATTTAACCCGAAGGTCAGTGTTTGGCTTTGCAGTTGTGGGTGTCTCCCACTAGAGATTTGTAGATAACATTATACATAAAACTACTAAGATTCATAGTACGTAGCTCTCTATTTCAGGTGAACGTGCAATGTTTGCATTACTCAACCATTAGATATCAGTTCCAGTCTTATTTGTGTTTTTGGCCTAAACAACATAAATTCTCAACTGGGACGCATGGAAATCTATTGGAATGCATACTTGCTCACCAGGATATCCAAGTCCTATGCAATAAAAACGGGCACTAATGCTGTGTGAATGACCTGGTAGAGTTTATAAGAATAATTTCATTTATGAAAGATGAAGACCTGTAATTTCTAACCCTATGATGCCCAAAGGTGTCAGTGGAGCAGAGTCATTTTGGATACTAGCTTATCCCCACCCTGAACTCCTAACCTTGTATTCTATGGCGATTTATACCTCTGGAGGTACAAAACCCTTTCCTCTATGCTGTCCTTGGCACATCCTAACGAAGCGGTTCCATATTCCCACTCGTGGAAGCTGCATTGTCTGTTACAGATCGCCTGATCGATCTCTCTTTCGACATTCCCTAACTGCTGGTTGGTATTTCTTTCCACACCAACAAGTTTTTTTTTGTCTTTTCCACCAAATTCATTAAACAGACCTTGTCTTCCGCATTTAGGGTCCTATCAAGAAACTACCTTTGGAGTTCTTCGGCAAGGGGACTTAAAGGTTTTTATGAAACCCGTGCCTACAATTTCTAGTTGGCTGTTTGCATTTTCTTGCACCATTTTGCCCATTTGTTCTATACTAAGACAATGGCAATGACATGGTGGTCGAAACCGACATTTACGGAAATTTCCATAAAACCCATGCAGGTAAGAGAAACCCTCAGTATTTAACTAGAATGCCATTAACTTATAATGCTCAAATAACCATGGACTCTTGAGGGAAACGAACAGACAATACTGTGACAAACATCAACGCCACTGGAAAACGCCAATCGACAGAGGAACAAACATCTAAACAATACAGTAGCCGAACTTAACAAAGCGACACCAGACAGTCGAGGCATACAAGCCGGACCTGGAACAACAGAACCACAACCAAACATTTGCTATAAAGTTAACCCAGCAACAACAGAACCGCAACCAAACGTTTGCTATACAGTTAACCGCATTCTGTTTTCACCGCAGACAATACAACAAATACAAAGGAAAAATCGCAGAGACTGCAGAGCTAAACAACCAAGTAACAATAATAACCCAAAGGGCGCAAATAGGGTAAAACCCAAGCCGAGTAACTTTCCAGCATTTCGAGGAGGGACAATTGTCTGCCAATAAGACCACCACAATACATGCCGTCCTCAGCACTCTGGAATATTTTGAGCCAATGTTCGTATTAGATCTCGTTAAAAAGCATTACCTAGTTAGCGTGAATCTGAAGTTTGATGACACATACAGATCTGTAACCAGTAATAGGATTGCATGTGATAAAGTACCTTTGAACAGCTTGATCTTATTTTCAAATTTTGTTATCTAATTAGCAGCGCTGCTGCAGTGACTTCTGAAATCATGCACACAACAGCTGCCAATATTACAATATTACCAGGAGAAGACCTTTCTCGGTCTGCTTTCGAAACTGATCAATTGGTTCAGGTATATACAATACTCAGTTTCTAATAAATTGTTTTTGCAAATTAAAAGAGATCTCGTCAAGATTGGAAAACTGCAACAAGTCATGTTACACATCTGTTTTAATCTTATACAGCTTTAGTCAATCAAATACTGTTTTTAATGTTAAACAAGCTTTTGACACATTGTACATGATATAAGGATTGCACAAGAAGCTTTAGTTCACATAACTCCTTAAGATGTTTTGTCTCAAATATGTCCTCTCTTCAATTTACAATGTTATCATTTTATTCTAACTAACTGTTTGTTATGCAAATTACAAAATGCAGGAACATGCTGGCCTTCACGAATGCAAAAGTAATATGAATATGTTTCTTCATATTATGCTCTTACTGCAATACAAGTATTATGACTTTGTAACCTCACAGTTTTGATGTCTCCTTCTGCATTGTCATGTTCAGCTAGTTAGCATGACTCTGAAGTTTGACCACAGGTACAGTTTTGTAACCAGTAATAGAATTGCATATGATAAAGTACCTTTCAGCAGCTTGATCTTATTTTGAAATTCTGTCGTCTAATTGGCAGGGCTGCTGCACTGACTTCTGATATGAGGCACACAACAGCTGCCAATATTAGAATATTACAAAGAGAAGACCTTCCTCGGTGTGCTTTCGAATCTGATCAGTTGATTCAGGTATATACAATACTCGCTTCCTAATAAATTGTTTTTGCAAATCAAAAGAGATCTCGTCAACATTGCAAAGCAATGCGAAACCCGCAATAAGACCCCAAAACCTTTCCACCCCAAAACTTTGGTTCGACTTAGCTTATAATCACTTGCTTATAACAATGTGTTAAATGGCTAGTGATTGAAGCTCAATTGTTGATACCTTGCTATGAAGATCCTTTATTGATCAATCCCATTCATGATCAAGCTATCCGACTATGCAGTCTTCACCAGCCCCATGGTCATCAAAGGCCAGCTTTGTTTAAACATTTTTATTTAGTTCAAGTGCATCCATTTTGTATGCAGTTCTTGATTTCTCTCCAACATTTTCCAACATTTGCCAACAATTCCTCTACTGTCCCTCTGTTACTACTTTTTCATTTTGATTTCTTAGAATAAAACCAGATTCCTTGGTGCAATTAAATTTCTATTTAAGAAAATTAAGCATAAATCTGTCTGCAAACACCAACCCCTGTAGTACTAACTATATGCTTTGTTTCAAAATTCAGTCAAATCGCGATATAAACAGTATTGGCAATTTCTCTGAGTTTGAGGAGCCAATTCTTCGTCAACGGAGTTCTGCCAGATTTCGAAGGTACACAAGATTTGCAAAACTTTGTCAATTGCTGCTATCATGGGGGGTTTTGCTGATCACAATTTCTGTACTAATTTCCCTGGCATTGTATATCACCTTTGGCAGTGTCACAGCAGCTCGTCAGCTTATCACAAAAACTACAGTTCAAGTTGTAATATCTGAACGCACAGTCGCAACCATTTTAGGAAAGTTTCGAAATGCTGTTGTTAAAATTCAGCAGCTAAGCTCGTATAAAGAAGCATAAATTTCTGCAAATTCCATGGGATCCCCTTCAACTGAAACTTTTGAAACATGGAGACTTGGAATGAAGTATTGTCATTGCTGATAAAATGACATTGTACTGACAGAATGGCAAAATGTTACAGCACAAAATTTGAGTGCCATTTCTTTGACTTGACATAAATGTATTTTGATAAACATGAATTGCATTATATTTTGAATTTGGATACTACTGCCACTGCTTACGCTCCAAAACCAATGTTCTCTATGTAAAAAATATATGTTTTTATATATATTCAATATATCATTACACAATGTATTAGCTTATCATTTTAAATTATAAATTATATTTTTTAATTTGATTACTATCATATTGCAGAAAGCAAGAGTATAGAACACCAAAAGATAATGGATTTTTTCTTGGAGATCATGATCAATTTACATTTCAACTCGTAAAGTTTAAATGTTTTTTTAATTTTAATTTGTTTATTTTAATTTTTATTTTATAAAATAAACTTATCAAAATTATTTTATTATTGTACTTAGATGCTATATTTACTAACCCAAAACTATAAAAGAGGCCAAAAGTCATGTCCTTTTGCATCACAACAAATCATTAATTAAATGCAACAAATTACTAATTACAAATTAGATCAATTTACATTTCAAGTCGTAAAGTTTAAATGTTTTTTTAATTTTAATTTGTTTATTTTAATTTTTAATTTATAAAATAAACTTATCAAAATTATTTTATTATTGTACTTAGATACTATATTTACCAACCCAAAACTATAAAAGAGGCCAAAAGTCATGTCCTTTTGCATCACAACAAATCATTAATTAAATGCAACAAATTACTAATTACAAATTAGATGCATTTCAAGTCGTAAAGTTTAAATGTTTTTTTAATTTTAATTTGTTTATTTTAATTATTTATAAAATAAACTTATCAAAATTATTTTATTATTGTACTTAGATGCTATATTTACTAACCCAAAACTATAAAAAATGTCAAAAGTCATGTCCTTTTGCATCACAACAAATTATTAATTAAATGCAACAAATTACTAATTACAAATTAGATGGATTTCAACTCATAAAGTTTAAATGTTTGTTTAATTTTAATTTGTTTATTTTAATTTTTAATTTATAAAATAAACTTATCAAAATTATTTTATTATTGTACTTAAATGCTATATTTACTAACACAAAACTATAAAAAAGGCCAAAAATCATGTCCTTTTGCGTCACAACAAATTATTAATTAACTGCAACAAATTATGTCCTTTTCTTTGCTAATTGGTAATTGATTAACAAATTTATATTCATAATAATGTTTATTTTAGGACCAATGTCTTTTAAAAATTACTTTATAATTGAAAATAATAAAACAAGTGATAAGCTAATTTTACTTTATACTTTTAAAACATATTTTAAATATATATGTTAATGTATTAAGATACAAATTAAATTATTATTTTAAATAGATGGATAGATTTGTAATATGAAGCAAAAAATTTGACATATAATAAAATTGTAACAAGCATTTATCAATTCAATGACATTTCTGACAATTCTTACTTAACAAAGCCAAAGTTCATTATATTTCACTCTTCGCATAAAGTCAAAAACTTCATTCAACAATTCGCCATCCAATTCATTAAATCTTAATACAAGTACGCATGCGTACAACACACTACTAATGGAAACCAATGGAAACCAGCTCTCATGATAACGCAAATTAAATCTCATAATAATAACTCACCAAACTGTTCTGTTAGCCTGCCGGGACTAGCGCCACAACAGTGGCTCCTTGTTATTCTTATTCTAAATTATAGACAATAATGATAATGATCTAAAATGTCCAATGATATAATGTATATATTTTATTATTTAAAAAAAAACTTGAAGAAAAACCGTTGTTCATAGTTTTTATTTTGACGCAATGAAATTCAAAATTGTTTGTTTCGTCAAAACGTAAGTATTAGTCCATAGAGGTGTCTTTAAAGTTTATTTACAAGGCTTGTGGATAGGTGTGAAATTTTCAAAAATATTTCTACTGATGAATGTAGAGAATCATTGGAGGCCAACACGGTCGGAGGAAGCAAGAATGGCTCACAGGTTTCGAACAGAGCGAGTGCAAGGCGAAGGCTGTTCTGGAGCTCTTCTGAGCAAATTTTCATACACACCTCCCTCCTGGGCGACAAAGCCTCACCCGATTTCGGCCCATTATTCTCGTGAACTTTCATCTCTCCGATTATTCTCTACCCAAAAGGGTTCGCCGCTGAAGAACCTTAGGGTTATACGAGATGTCAAGGTTGAAGCTGAAGCTTCTCGGCGGCTTCTGGTTGATCATCAAGTCATGGAATCGATCCTTCAGAATAAGACGGAGCGCCAGAAGATCTCTGAGGAAATAATGTCTCTGCTGCTTCAGCTTGATACAACACAACTCGCTCTCACCTAGTTGCTGGAGCAACAGTCCTCACCAGCAATGTCTCTCTTGCTGATACTGTCTACGACATAGCAGTGTTTAGATCCGCCACAAACACCACCGTTTCGCTCTGACTGCAATCAGATCTGGCCATGCATAGGTCAGATCTAGAGTCCTCTGTATTTTTTGGCACTTTTTTGGAGAAAGATCACAGCCTATTAACAGTTTTGCCCCCGCGCCACCCGCCCTCTCCGCTCCCTCCCCAAACAAGCGGATCTGTACCTGTATGGTTTGGATCTAGTGATAGGCACACATCCCGACTTGGTTCCGACCGGACTGGCCCCTGCGCGTCCAAAACATGAATCTAACATTTATGCTCCTGCATGGTCTGATTTTGGCTTCGGGTTGACTCGTCCCCCCACTAAGCACAACAACATTACCAGATCTACCGAAGCTCCAATAGATCTGGTCACCCAGAAGTCCTTTTGGATAACCTCCTCGCTAGATCCAGAAGTCAGATCATGTTTGCGCTCCGCGGAAGAAGGGCACATGCAGTCCCCATTGCAAAGATTTCATTGTCCAGATCTGACGAGTCGAGGAACAAATAGAATTCATCTATGCCAAGATGCATGAGGTCCAGATCTATTGGTAGCAGACCGATCACTTTCTCAAACAGATCCACCCACTACTGATCCGGAACTGCTTCAAATCTTCATCAGATCCACCCACTACTGATCCGAAACTGATTCAAATCTTCATCAAATCATTACAAGGATGATTCAAATCTTCATCAAATCATTACAAGGAAGGAATATCTGCAGGAGGATCAAGAAGGGGAGGCGGATCCAAGACTTAAAGTACAAAATCCAGGGGAGGCGGATCCAAGACTTAAGTACAAAATCCAGACTCACCTAAACTTGATTTACTCAGGGCAAAGTTTACACGATAAACACACACTACAGGGCAAAGTTTACATGATAAACACACACTACACGATGACGGTATTGTCTCAGATTTGACCATTAACGTCAATCTGAGATTGTGAGGTGATGCTCCGGAACCATCTAAAATGGCATAGGCTCTTTTAAAGATGTAGTCGAAGGGAAGGAAAAAACCCAAACCAAACCAGCATCACTTCCAGAAATACCAGGGTCTTACATTGTGGAACAAAAGTCTCAGACTCCTGCCTTAAATGTCTCAATGCCTGAGGTAAATGAGCTGTATTCAGATTTCTATACCAAAGCAGTTATATGTAGATTTAATAGTTTTTGGCCTAAATTTGTAGGCTCTACACCAATGGATATTCCCTGTGTAGACTCCAAATTGTCAAATTCATTTATGTTCCAAGGGATTTTTTATTGTCAAATTTAGCACAATCCAAGATAAAGAATATGTCCTGAATGAAAAGACTATGGTTCTAAAGCAATGCAAGACTCTTCATAATCCCTTGGTTTTCAGGTTTTCAAAAGCAACTATTTCAAAGAACAATCAACCAGACTTCATTCAAGCCTGTTTAGTTGAACTATGCTTTGCATCGCTTACCAATAGCTCTTTGTTATTAAGGATTAACCTACTCACATTTCGGCATAAACCCATGGTGATATTTTCAAAGTCTTTATGTAATTTTTTTGCTTTTAAGGATTAACCTACTCACATTTCAGCATAAACTCATGGTGATATTGTCAAAGTCTTTACGTAAATTTTTTGCTTTTAAGGATTAACCTACTCACATTTCGGCATAAACTCATGGTGATACTTTCAAAGACTTTATGTAAAATTTTAGTAGATTGAAAAATAAAAAATAAAAATCGAAATAATCCAAAATGTTCTTAAACACTTGTGAAAATAGAGCATCAAAAAAATTAAAAAGATGAAAGTTTCCCCCAAAAAAAGGAAAGAACTTCGAAATTTAGGACATGGGTGAATTGGACGAGACATTTATTGATCTTATCACTTGGAATCCTCCTCAGTGTAATGGACAAGACCTTTGTTAGTCCTTGTTGTCCGTTGAACTTCACAACATTAGATTGCAATTGATATCCCAAACAAATGGCTTAATCTGCCTCCTTTTAAACATTGTTTTTGAATTGATTTTTTTTGGTTTAAATCACTTTAGCCTTCAAAATCATGACTCTTATGAACGATATCATAAACATTCCTAAATTTGTCATTCATATTTAAACCATTAAATTTTTTCCTAAATTTGTCATTCATATTTATGCCATTAAAATTTTTAGTTTTCTTTTTTGAGTTGATGTCTAAGTAACCCAAATACTTCAACATGTACCGCTTACCACACTTCATCACGGAAACGCCTAACCAGCCATACATAGGGTATTCAATGCACCGGGAGATGCACGGGAGATAGCCTGCTAACACGCAAATTCGAAAACTCACCACTAAATAAGAAAGGATAATTCACGTGTTAGCGGGCTATGTCCCGTGCATCTCCCAGCGCATTAAATACCCTATGTATGGCTGGTTAGGCGCTGCCCCTTCATCACACTGCCAAAATTATTTAATCATTTTTTCATTAGGGCCAACCGTTGGTTAGAAACTATATTTTCAATTATGAACGAATTAAAAATACATAAAATATAAAATATCCAATTCACCTTTTATGGAATTGTAGAAGTGATAAAAAAAAACCAAGACGAGCTGCGAAGCAACAAGTCCTTGCTCGTGTCAAATAGGTTGTATTGTGCTTTTGGATAATGTTGTAGATTATTGTTATCTGAGACTTAAATAAGCTGCCCAAATAAAGCAAACCAAAAACTATTAACCAAAAGCTTTTGGATAATGTTGTAGATTATTGTTCTCTGAGACTTAAATAAGCTGCCCAAATAAAGCAAACCAAAAACTATTAACCAAAAATTACTTACCATAGAATGGCAGTACTGATGAGTTGCTTGGTGGAAACAAAACAAATCAAGGTTGGATGAAGGTTAATTTTGAAAATCTGCAGGTCTCAGGAGACTTGTGCCCTTATAGAAAGCATGATTTCCAGGGTATGGAGGATCTAGTATGCATTAGCTAAAAAGCTGAATATTAAAGGATCAAATAATAAAAAACTAATCAAAAGTTATGATTTATGTAGAAAAAGAAGTTGAATAGAGTAAAGCACATTAAGCCGAAGTATCAAACATGAGAGCGATGATGAGACTTTTTTAGATTTTTCTTAATTCAAATCGTTTAGCATTCAAGCCAGATTGATGGATTTCTGTAAATGGATGTTGTAACTTTTTAAGGGAATAAAAAATTGGCTATAAGTTCTAATAATTAAAATCAATTAGTTGTTATTATATTTTCTCAATCATGTCTGCAATGCAAGGTAATGCCAACTCTAAGCAATCAACTAGATACTGATTCAAGCAAATTGGAATTATTCAAGCATTCAAGTTCTGCTTTCAATGATTTATAGTTTGACTCCTCCATCTCAATAAGCTCCTTTACTGTCCTTGTTACAGAACTGGAATAAACATAACCATATAAATGTTTGATGATTTGAAAATCCCAATGGGGCGTCTACCTAACCACGGGCTTTGTCCTGCCAAGCTTCTCTTCTGGACACCGTGGTTGGAAAAGGTATCCTAGAAGAATCTTAATGCTCTCAGGCTATCTACATTACACTTACATACATTTAGTAGTTATCTAACTACTCTATGCATACAAGAAAAGAAATGATCCTACCTAAGTTATGGAAACTCACTTGGCTCATGTTACAACAATGAGGCCATTCAAACTACGCTAATGAAGGGGACCCTACTATTGTATGCATTCAATGTATTGTATAAAGCATCAAGTGGCCCGTTGGCCTAATCAAATCTCTGGAAACTGTAAATAGATTTTTGAGACGGGCATAAAACTTCATTAATCAAATCATGAAATGTGGCAGAGGCTTAGTCTTGTTGGGCTGAGCCAGGTGTTATCATGGAAGATGCACAAAGCCCTTATGAGCATGAAGCAGACATCATAGGTGAGGACCTGAATGAGCATGAAGCAGACATCATAGGTGAGGACCTGAATGGGATAAATTCAGAAACCATGAGGAGCTTGACAGTAGAACTTCAAAGCTGCAGAGCAGATAATGAAATGTTGATAAAATCTAAGGAAGAACAGAACCAGTTGAAGGCTTCCATGCTGCAAAGTTTGATAGACATACAAAGACAAATGCATTATGGACAGAATTCAAACAATCATGCTAGTAGGACCAGGGATAGCTCCAGGAGTCATACCAGATTACCTTCTACTTCATAAGAGGAACCTTAGCCTGACTAGGGTAGGCATCAAAAGTCATATTATAAGGTAGGCTTTGTCTGCGTAATATTCCGGGTAGGTGGTATGCCTAGCCTGTAGCATGGATGGTAGGTGTGGGGTGCTTATACCAGAGGGAAGGAAGGCATGTAATGAGTACCTCCAGAGGGAGCGAGCATATATAGGGCCTATGGGTGGGTAAGCATGTAAGTCTCAGAGGGTAGGCATGGCAGCACGTGCGTCTGTAGGTAGCTAGGTAGGTGGCTTACCAGCCAGGCATATTACTTACGAGCATGCATGAATAACAGAGCTAGCTCAGGTAATAGCAGGTCCTGACTTAAAGGCCCCTTGCCCGATATAGAAGTACGGTAAGAAACGGAGTTGTGTCTGTTTTTGCTAAAGCGTAATTACATATATAAAGAATGACTGGAATAACTGCATTTTAAGCATATAGGTTTGGAACAACCAACTGCTATATGCTATAGAATCAAATGCCAATGATATTTGTTAGTTCAATAGAATCTGTACTAATCATAGGCGCCCAAAATATGCGATTTGCTTTACCTGATGGATCCGGAATTGACAAACCCAAAAAGTTGAAAAGCTTTATCAGCTATATAGTAAAGGAATCTCCGATGAGACAGCCAGAGCGTAAGTAATGGGACCAGCATTTGTTGAATCGGAGCTACCAAGGGAAAGCCCTCGGCGGAGAAGTGGTCTTTCTAGCAGTCTAAATTGTTGATGTAAGCTGTTCGGGTGATTCATGGAGAAGAAGTGAATAGGGAGAAGGCCAGTTGTATTTATATCTTGCCGTTGAGCGTGAGTGAGGAGCCTGGCCTATCCCTTCTGACTAATGGAAATACTTTATCAAGAATATCATCACTAAATGGTGTAGGAAAGGGGTCATGTACACAAGCCTCATTGATTCCATGGAAGTCTACACAAATGCGGATTCCACCTATGCAATCTTCAGCTATAAGCAGATTAACTAAATCTAAACTGCGGTGATTGAAATTTTGTAAGGAGCAGCTGTGGAGCTTCCAAAAGGTACAGTGAGAGCGGGTTGCCTAAAAAGCATGGAGCTATAGTTGAACATAACTGGAGTTTAATACATTAAGACAATCGTATTGGAGTATATTTCAGTGATAACAATCCACAATTGCAGCATCCATAACAAAATCAGATATATACCTCTATGTTGTTGTTCATAGCTGTAAAATCAAGAGAGCGCCAGAGTAAACTTTGTGCTTGATTTAATTTTGACTAGTTCAGAGACTTTAAAGTTTAAAGTCATTATCACAAGTTAAATTGGTTAGAGTAGCTAATGATTTTAGAGTATTATGTTGTTGTACAAGGCAATTTGCAAAAGACAGCAGACATAAGGAACTGCTACTTCGAGAATATATTCCACACTGCAAATAAGTAACCAATTACAGACATAACAATGAATGAGAAAAGATAGAATATATTTCATTTGAAATGCCACAAAGTAGTAGGAAGTCGACTTGCAGCTTGATACTGTACAAGTTGAAATGAATTTCACATTTTTATTTACAAACATAATCTATTTATATAACAAAATTCGATTTGTAAGTAAAAGTAGTCTGCAGTGAGTATAAATCCTTGAAAGGTTTAGTGATCATTGTTAGTTTCCAGGTTTGACTATAGAAATTTGAATGCTGGAAATGATGAAGGGAGAACAAAAGTAGATTCTAGATTGTAGCACAGTGTGTTCTCCATCTTAAAATATTGGTGACAAACTTGTTGCATAGGATCCAAGTCTAAGTTGGTTAGATGCATATTTTGGTATTAGATAAGAACCTGAACACTGCAAGATCAAATATTATGGAAAGAGGACTACAGGTATTGTTTGTTTGACCGTAATTCTGGAAATGAAAAGCCCTTTTTTCCTGTAAAAAACTAACTAAACGTTATGATTTATGTAAACAGTTTTAGCCTTTTGATATATATGGAAAGAAGCTTCATTACAGAAGAGATCAAACTGAAACCAGTCAGTCCTTTTCCTGTGATAAAAAAATGTAAATAGTGGGATAAAAGCCAGGTTGTATAACCTAAACCTTCGAGTTGTAACAAATTGCACATATATCCCTTTTAGGCAATTGACTTGAAACAAATGAATAATATAATTAAGTTTATAGAAGGTGGTTGATTTCGTACAACATAACAAGACAACTTAGGAATCTATCCAATCATAGTCTTGGGGATAAATAAAAGGTATATATGATGCACTATGATCCATGCTTTAATCATAATGTTACACTGATCTAGTAGATGATTTAAGATGTCTGTAAATCTATCTCGAGTTCAAGAAACTATTCATGTTACTTGATAAGGGGTAAAAAGGATGGATTTATGGTTGAACATAACTGGGGTTTAATACACTCAGACAATCGAATTGGAGTATATTTCAGTGATACCATGCGTGGCAATCAACTGATATAGAGTCTGTAGGAAAAATCACAATTCCAGCATGCATAACCAAAACAAAATTCGAAGATACCGAGCTCTATGTATATACGGTTGCAGAAGTATCCTTGTGGGCAATCATTCAATGATCTGAAATCTGGTGACAACTTAACAAAAATCGATTTGTAAATAAAAGTAGTCTGCAGTGAGTATAAATCCTTGAAAGGTTAACGAGACATACCAAGCAACTGAGAAGAGCATTCAAAGCCAGATCAGGTTGTGGGGATGGGTTAAGCAAACAATTGACAGTGTATACAGTCTGGAAGGGCAGGAATGGAAGTGGAAATAAAACTGAAACAATAAAAAGCGCACCGATGGCTAAAAACAAGAATTAACAAAGAGAAAGAAGATACAGTCTTTTTTTCATTGAACAACATTTTTTTTTTCATATTTACAACTATTAAGATGCATGTTACAAAAACTGAGAGTTAATAGAACTGTTAACATGCATATCGTAAAACTTAAGCTTTACAGAGTAATTGAAGGTATCAGATCTGCTTGATATCGAGAATGATATTGTCCATCGAAATTGTGAAGGTTCTCTTTAGTGAAAATGCACGTAACATGAAAACAGTTGCAGAGATGTTTTGTTTATATTCTGCAAAGGATATTTGCAGAAGACTTGGAAAGAAGATTTGAAGAAGCTCTTTTGGAAGGATGCAATCTAGCTTGCCCTCTGCATATTTTATTGTACATTGTAGATTGTGTTCATAGGAAAATAGTTTTTTGTCACCGCAGTTTGTACAATAAAGCATGTTATTGATCAGACAGTCCGTTTTTCTAATCGGCTGTTTACACTCGCTGCAGGATGGCTTGTATGGCGGGCAAAACAGATCAACGCAGCTGTTTACACTCGCTGCAGGATGGCTTGTATGGCGGGCAAAACAGATCAACTGCGTTGAGAATCCCAATAATCGACAACAGTTCAATTGGGAATACAAATATTTTTGTTAGGTTTATAGTAAATGAATAACGTAAGGAAAAGAAAAAATAGTAAGGGAAAAACGAATAGTTCAACAAGAAATAGAGAAATAATATTAAAAAGGTCAAATGCAACTGGAAACTTTGTTGAACATTTGTTTCTGGTAGATTCTATAAATGAGTAGTAGTTGAAAATCAATGGAAAAATTTGCCCGAGCTTTGATTTGACAAAAGTCTGTAGATAAGATTTTGACAAAAGTCTGTAGATAAGATTTTGTCAATTCATCATTAAGTGGCTCAAAGAAGCTTGATAAACGTATGGTATGCAATTCTCTTGGTCCGCTTCGAACCATGTTTTTGAAGAGAAGCAAGACTGTGTTTCCTCTTACTATATCTTGCTGCAACTTAACAAATTTCTGTTTGTGTTGTTCGCTCAAAAACATCTGAAAAAAATCAAGTCAAAATTTTGATTAGTTGTGATAGAAAAAGCATCCAAACATATAAAAGAAAAAGCAGATATGGACATATAAAAAGCTAAGCATAATAGAACATAAGATTTGACACAATACCATGGAAAAAGCGTTGTTTGTTTCACCATCTTTGACATATAGTTCAAATTGACGATTGTTTTGTTGGCGTCCTATGACAAGCTATGCGAAGCTTCCAACATAATAATCTATATTTGCTTCTAAAAGCATAGTAATTGTAGTGTCTGGAGTAAGCCGATGTTCAGGACAAAGCATGGGTATTGTCTCAACGACAGATGTTAAATTCAACAAGATGTAGTGGCTAACATCACCTCTTTCATATTTTCTTTTCATAGTGATGTTGAATCCTGTCATATGAACACTTTTTCCAATAGAGAATATGAGGCAAATTGAGAGATTAGTTGAATCTTGTTATACGAACACTTTTTCCAATAGAGAAATACAAGGCAAATTGAGAGATTAGTTTATCACTTATGTTGATGGTTATTGTAAGCTGTCCATGCACATCGACAAGGTCGGCGTGCACAACTTGTGCCTTGGGTGGCGAGGAGGGTATTGGAGTAGAAGTAAGACCATATAACACTAACACGTCACCTTCAAAAATAGTTGTTAAACTTCCTATAGAAATGTCCATTATGGACGATGGTACTATTTCTCGCTTTGCTGTTTTTTCTTTTGGTTGTTGGTTGTTGGCTATTTTAGAAACAGTAAAACAACAAAAGAAAAATCGAAATTGATTAGTGTATAAATATGAAGAGTAAAAATACTAAAATGGCAAAAGAAAATGTAAAAATTATTTAATGTATAAATGAAAACACTAGTTGGTTTGTTCTTGATTGTGAAAAGAAAAGAGCGAACCATTTGTCGAAATGGCTAGATTCATTTCTGCTTGTTGCACTATCTTCTTTATCACTGGATTCATTTCTACTTGTTGCACTTGCTGCTTTACGAGTTGACATTTTTTCCAATATGTATGAAAACATAACAAGGAAACAAATATATTGTAAATTAGTGATTGAAAACATTTCACAAGAGTTAGATGTTTGAAACACTAGTTGTGTAAATTAAACATATTTCGGTTTTGACACACCAAATTTCCCAATGAAAATATAAAGCAATGAAATCAGAGGACAAAGACCAGATCATATGTATTGACGATTCTAAAGGAAGGCATGTTATTGTCCCTGGATTGTTGCAATTGAGGGATGTAGAGAAACCATCTGGATTGTTGCAAACGAGGGATGTAGAAAAACCTAGCTTTTGTTGTGACCAAAAATGCAAGAAAGTGTATACCATGTTTTTATCAGAGTTTTAGCAAAGCATAAATTATGCTATGATCAGACCAATATGCATTTGCAAGATTTCTTTCACATTGCTCAATAGGAAAACTTGTCCAGATATGATCTATCGTTGTTTTTTATCGTGGACATAACTTACTTCTTATTTCTTTGCAAGTTCTCAATTTTCATGTATTCTGTAAGAGCTCGACTGTGAGTTGTTTCTAATTGAATATCAATGTTAACATCACCAATGATTAAGAAGACACAATTAACATGTGTGGTTTGTGATTTTGCTTTTCTAATAATTTCTATTATTGTAGACACTTGTTCAAATGGCGCTGCATAAATGTTGATTAAGCAAAGTGGTTGTTGGAAGTAGATGTCAATTAGCGTGAGTTCAGTTTTGTTGTTACAAAAAGTTTTTGTTTCTTTGATCAATATCTTCTCATCCACACAAGTAAGGATGCCATGGATGTAATTTGTTATGGCAAAGTTGAATGGCAAGAATTGTTTGTTTTTGGGTGGAATGTTCAAGTACGTTCCTTGAAAACATAGAATCATATTGTCCAATAGGTCCGTGTCATGGACGACATCGCTAAGATGTGCATGTAGGCTGCATGTATTTAAAGTTCCAATTGATAAAGTATTTGGGTTGCTAGGTTTTTTTCTTCGTAAATTCCAGTTTCCATGAAGCAATTGTTTCTAGTAATTTCATTTCATCTAATATCTTGTTTTGTACATGAAAGTTTTGGGGTGCTAGCTTGTTAATCAAGTATAACGAGTCAATGGTTTTAACACGTGATAGTGCAGTATAGACTAGCCCGTGTTTGGTGACACCAGTTGGGTCAAATGCAAGTTGATCCAATGTTAGTCCTTGTGTTCGATGTATTGTTCGTGCACAAGCTAATTGTATTGGGAATTGTTTTCGTATTGTGATTTGCGATTTGTTGTGAGACATTGCCAATGCTTTTGCAGTTCGAAAAATTGGTGTCCAAGCTAACAAGATATTTATCTCATACAACTCCTTGAATTTGTTTCTTTGATGTTTTCCAATGTTCACATCTTGAAATTCTATCCAAACAATGTCATTTCCATTGTTATTGGATGAGTAGCATCTGAGAATGCCTTCAACACCGTTGACTAATCCATCATTGGTATTGCAGTTTCTTGCATATAACTCAACTAGCATATTTTGTTTGACCATTATTGTTGACGGTAATGCTATTGTCTTTTCAAAAGCAAAATAATTTGATCCAACAATTTCATGCTCATCAATAGAATTTAGTGTTATCTGTTGACCATGTGCAAGTGAAAGCATTTTTGTATTATGATTATGGACATCCTTGTTTTGGTAGAAAACGTATGGGAAAAGTGGATCTAAAGGTGGTAGCCTATGGCAATTGTCATTAATGTATGCAATATCTTTATCAGTTTGTGTGTTTAATCTCATCCTATTTAGGACATTGATGAAGATCGGGTTTTTTTGGCGCATTGATGTATATAGTTGATAACATTTTATTTTCTCTGTCCAAAATCCATATGGAATTATGTTTTTATTGATTCATGGGTTTTCAAAGATAAGGGAGTCTCTTACAGGGCTTACTTGGTAGAGACCACTAGAGAATATCATGTCAACATTAGCAAAATATGAAGTTGGTCTATGTAGGATTTGACATAGTCACTTATCAATATGATAAAGCTTTGTTGCACCAACAAGCGACGCCTCATCTATAAGAACTACACAGAGCTCTTCGAAGTGCTTTGATAATGTATCTAACTTTTCACTATTTAGTGATGAACAATCACTGTTGTTAAAGGGTAAATAGAATGCAGAATGCAATGTGACACCACCGACATTGAATGCAACTTTTCTTATATGTGTTGTGATTATTCCTTTTAGCTATGATCAATTATAAGGAAATTTTCCATTATGTATGTGTACTAATGACTAGAAAATTGCTAGCACTATGAATGTTTTTCCTATTCCCGCACCTCCCGTCAAGAACAAATGAATTGCTTCATCTGGCCTACAGAGTTTTCTTACTATCACATCAGCTACTAATTTTGCTTGTTCCGACTTTAATTGTCGCGTTAAATTATAATACTCTACGTCTTCTAGTATATTTGGTTATTTGACAATTTCATATGGCCTTGTAGATAGTAGAGTCAAGTTCTTTGTATGCTGAAAATGTTGCAAATCACTTTGGAAATCATAGTTTTCGTATTTTTCATTGACACATTTGTCAAATATTGTATTCTTTGTTTCATTTGCTTTTAGGCTATCTATGTTAAATTTTTGTTTAGTCCGTGTTTCTATTGCATTGATTGCATCATCTATGTCAACCCATGTAGGTCCTATAACAAATCTGAATTTTTGTTCATTTTGCCAAATTGTTTTTTCTAATGCAACATACGCAGATTGCCAACTTGGGTGATGTTGCTTGATCGTAGTCTCATTGACCTGATATAGATAGTATAACATTAATTGTTCTCTACAATAATTTGCAATGCCTTTATATTTGTTATATTTCATGCATCGAATGACATATGGCTTATTTGCCTGCTTGTGTTTTTGTCCTTTGTTTGTATAACTAGATACAAATTCTGCTAAACATATGGCAGCGATAGCTATAGGTTGTAGAATATAATAGTCAATAATTGATGGACACATTACGTATTCAAAGTCATCTAGTTCTTTTTGAAAGTCTTTTTTTTTTTCTTTTCAAAACAAATGCATGTTCTTCTATAGGAGATGTGTTAATGAAAATACATTTTACAGTTTAGTGGAAGCGATAGCACAATGTGCACTGCGTGTTTTGCATACATTTGTTGCATGTTTACTAAAGCTTTCCCTAGACAATTAATAGTGTCCATGATATCATATTTTGTTTTAAGTTGATTTTCGCGTATGTTCTTAAATGTTGATGTAAGTGTTTTATCTTCTTTTGTCATAGAGGAACTGCAGTACATTGTAGCGGCGTATGAATCAAGTACAAATTGGGAGTCAGTGTTTTCAATCCACATTGCCAGGTTGTGTCGAGCAAAGCTATTTGTCCATGTGTTAGCTGGATTTCTTTGTAGAAGTAAAGTTGTGTGATTCAATGTACATTGGATAACATGTATCATTTTCATCATAATTGACATTGTTTATTGTGTCAAATATTAGCTTTGCATTTGTTTTCGTTTTTGCACTATCGAATTCAATAGGTTCAAGTATTTTCGTTGTTTTCATTAGAGGTATTGGGAAATTAAATCTGCAATGGGATTTTTTTTTTTTTTCTAGGTTCTTGAGTGACGATGATGTTGGATGGTTCTAAGGTCTTTTGTTAGAACTGATGAATCAGTTGATAAGTATTTATCAACAAAATTTTCAACATCAATGTTTGCGTCTTTACCATAGATCGGTGCTGATTTTATCCATAATAAGCCATGTTCATGCTCACTTCCTCTGTTTTAGAATTCTGTGACGTAGAAGTAGTCGAAAATTTCTCCATAATACTTGTAATCATGAACTATTAACTGACGTAGAGCATCCATCCTAGATCTATAGTAATGTGCACAAGTTACAAGATCATTTCTTATTAACGAGTGTGGCTCATTTTCTACTAATTCATTTTTGTTTGGTCTCGTAGTTTTTTACCTTATATGTTTTAATGCATTCATCTTAGGCTCCCAAAGTTGCTCTGCGCTACTAAAGGACACGAAAATAGTAGGCGGACCTAGCTGTCGAATCATCGCATACATTTTTTTACGTATTTGTTAATGGTAGTCTGGCGAAGTGCGAATTGTTTTTAAGTCCATGTAGCCAATGCCGGATTTCAAAATGCAATCCAAATTTGGTTTGGATTTGACATCTTTTGCAAGTAGTTTTCTTCCTTTTAACTGAACTTTTCTAATTCTAATCCACATAATATTCAATACCTGGTTTATGATAATACGAATTGCTTTATAAAATAGGTTAGTTATATGGTAAGAAAAGTCATGATTTTTATGCAGGACTTCCCATTGACATATTTTTTGATATGTAAAGTTTTTCAACATATCATTTGGGCATTTGTTTCCATAGAATAATGAAGGAAAACTCATTTCTTCTGAGTATTTATTTTGGAATATACCAAATGGCATATAGCCCGCAGTAGGTGCAATATTAATTTGCCTATTTACAAGGTCATGGATAGTATGTGGATCAGTGAAACCATGAACCAATGTTTTTGTGATCAATACATCAATATCCTGATCATCATTTTCAATATCTTCAATGTTAGATGTATTGTTGTATGCTTCTTGGTTTTCTATGAACACTTGTTTCCAATTGTTGTCTATGTTGGCATTTTCTAATTTGTAAAGCGTTGTTTTGCATAATTGTTTTAATGCTTTCATGACTATGTGAACTTGAACCGAACCAAATGCATAGGCCTTTTTGAATTTTAAATGCTTTTTTAACACAACTGCCACTGTGTCAGTGTCTTTTATGTTTCGAGGCAATGCAAATTGAATTATAGATATGTTAGTTGGCACATTGATCACTCCTCTAGTGAAACCTAGTTGTGGTATTTTATGTCGATAGCTCATTTCCTTTATTTGCAAAAAGGGCAATTGTAATGCCACTAGTCTTTCTTCTAGTTCAGTAAGTTGACTAAGTGTTGTAGTGCCTTTATTTCATCTTATTTTTGCAGGAACTGCATATTTAGGAATTGTGTCATCTGAAAATGCTTTTTTGCAAAGCCTACAAATGAAGCAACTGTTATTTTTGACATTTTTAAATCTCGGTTTTTCAATTTCATGGGAACAATCTAGTGGTTTGCTAATGTTCTTTGCATGTCTTTTTTGGCTCACTTGTTTCATTGGCAAAACATCTCTTCTAAAGAAAGCTCTTTCACATATTGAACAATGAAAGATAGGTGTATCATTTATATGTTCTCAATATTTTTGTTCAGACAATGATAATTTTGTTGACTTGTTTCTTAATCTTTTTCTTGATCTTGACTGACACAAATCTTCTAGCACTACCTCTTGTTTCATTGTTGTTGTGTTGTATGCAAGCTTTATTTTATGTGTTTTCGAGTTTCTTCAAATAACATCTTTAAGCAGATGTAAAGACAAGTTTTTCTTTTTGCTTGTTTAAGGAAGAAGATGGTTTGAATTTGCATGCAATTAGTTGATTTATTGCTTTAGACTTGTTCGCAGCATTGTTTTTCAAACACTGCATTGATTCAAAGGTGGCACTATCCTCAGTGTTAATGTCAATTGAAACATGAGATGATTTTTTGGATTGATGTTCTAAATCTTCTAGAAATAGTTGTTGTTTCATCCTTGTTGTATCATAGGCAAGTTTGATTTTCCGTGGTTTTAGATTTCTTCCAATAATGTCTTTAACAAGACGCAAAGATAAAGTTTTTGTTGTCCTTGTTTAAGCTACGAGATGCTTTGAACTGGGTTGCACGAAGATCAACAATTGCTTAAGATGCTTTGAATTTGGTTGCGTCGATTTCAATTATTATTTAACTTTAAATTTTGCCTATTTGTTGTAAGGGTTCATAGTAGACATGACCTATACTTGTTTCAAATTGCAATATGTTGAAATTTCTAAGTATTGTTTCTGAATTAGATATCTTCGTGAATATGGACATTGTAACTGCAGACCAAATGACAAGATCTATGTTTAGAATTTTGGCTAGCCAAACAAAGACAAATAGATCACCTTCAATATTTCCTTTGTTATGGGGCAATGCTATTTGTTTTATATATTCCTGCCAAGTATTTATTATTTTGTACTTTTCTATACAACTAACATATATATGCTCTGTTATGCATCTATTTGCAAATGGGTCATTTTGAACTATTGCATTGCAAAATGTTTGTGCAATGATAAGTCGAAGGCATGGCACAATATATTCATTATCTAGAAGATAAAAAATTGTTTCAAATGCACTCTCACCATATATGATATTGAACATGGGCACCCTATCGAGGTTGGTCATGGTCCTAAATGTTTGATGTTCAAAGATGGATAAGTTAATTTGTTCATACGCAGTGTTCGTTTGGAGCCAGAAGGAAGAATCCATGATAGGGTATTTTTTGCAAAGCAATGGATCAAAGTGGCCATTTATAGGATGCTCATCATGAAATAGTATGTCATAAGTATTTGTTGCTATTGTTGAATTAAAGTGCAAATACATTTTCATTTTTGTTTTGGACCAAATTCTAATTGGAATTTTCAACCAATTTGATAACCAATGTATGCAAAAAATGTCCCCCCATAGTCCTTGAGATTCTAGAGGTATATCAATTGAAGCTGATCTAGACATTTTTGCTAAATACAAATAATGATTACGCATTTCTGTTAATGACTCTTCATGGAGCTCATTTTGATAGGACATAATTGCTTCCTCAACCTTTTATGCTAAACATTTTCTAAAATAATGAACTGTTCCTTTTCTTAATTCTATTGATGTATATGTACACTATAGTAGAAGTTGTAAACTATCAAACAAACAGTCTCCAATCACATATGAAAAATTGTTTACTCGAAACAAGTTATTCTTTTCTAATACAAATGCCAATTTCTGTTTTTGAGATGGTGTATACATGGAGATGCTTATGCTTATTATGTCAATGGAACTGTAAATGCTACCATGTATATTGTGTAGTTGTTAACTTGCAAGTGTCAATGTCTACTAACCTGTTCCAGTGAATCTTCAACAAGTGTCTAGTGGGTTGTTTTAGTAGAAAGGCATGCAAAACCCAAAAATATGATTTATTAGCATATAAATCTAAGGACCAGTGTTATATTTCTGATCTACATATTTATATTTCTTTCATTGCATCCGTATAAATTTTATATATGTTCCTTGCTTCAAGATTTCTTACAGTTAATTGCATCCATATAAATTTTACATATGTTCCTTGCAAAAAAGATATACACATACTAAATATGAACTAATCATGAATATGAATCTCATCTAACTTGACTAAGTTTTAATCAAAGATCAGAGTTTAGATAACGCTAAAGACCAATGCCAATAGTTGCATTGATCATGAAAAGCTCACCAAGCAGGGCAAAAGGGACATATGTTTTTGTCATACGCCTATGATGGATTCTTTCAACCATCAATTTTTTTATTCTAGAAAAAATTGATGAAAGGAAACATTTTGCTCGAGCTATCTCTAAACACCACTGACTTCTCTTGCATATGTTGTTCATTTATGTTAAGTTTTTTACTTTCAAACTTTTTATCTCAAAATACTATTATGCCTAGTGGTTATCACACATGTTGTCATGGACAATATTATTTTATTCTGAGAGCCATAAATAAGCCAAACTTTGTCCAGCATTTAGTTAAGAACATGCCAACATTCTAAAATTACTGGGTCTCATAACAAGTGCGATCTAGGCCTTAGAACTCTGTGAAATTTCTCATGTTCTAGGAGTAGAAATTTGGCCTCATAACTTGTGGCACAAACATAGAAAAGTGGGCTCAAAAGGGGGCCGAAATTAGCCCTCTAAGAAAGTATTCTCCTATAAGACCGAAGTTTATCTCTATGGCACCCTAAGCAAGGTACTATGCAAATTTCCTGTGGCATACTTTCTCTCTGTGATGTAGATGTACGAACCATTCTGAGACATAAATGCAAGTTCTCTGAGGTATTAATGAAGGCAGATATCTGAGTTTCCTGTGTAAATTCAAGCTACCTAAGACATTGCTTCATCAATATCTATGTGAACTCCTATCTTGACATGCCATGGTATTATTCTTCTGTAACCTGGACCGAGACCTATGATACTCCTTTGAGACAATTTCACTATACAAGTTAAGAGACAAGATTTCTCAAAGCATCTCAATAAAACAAGGAAACAAGTTCCTGTGATCTATCTCTCAAATAAGGTGAGCTTCTTTGTAACATATTACCTGTGCAAAAGAGGAACCAAAGTCTTTGGAGGAAGAGGACCAATAGTCTGTACATTGTATGGAAGATGAGAATTCCTAAAGACTATTTCTATCTTCAATCAAGAAGCACCTTCTCCTATGAAACACTCATGTCATCATCTTTTAGTCAATATTAAAGCTGTGTACACTTTTATGACACCCAAGCTCAGAAGAAGGCACCCAAACTTCTTGTCAATCTAAGCAATTATGAAGAAGCCCAAAACATAACTTATGAGAATGGTTGTTACTTACATACCTATGGTTTCTACTTCTCCAACATGGATCAAAACCTGTGGCACTTCTAGTTTCATGCAAATCACCTTTGGCAACATATTTGCAAATCACCTTTGGCAACATATCTCTGAGATTCTTGTTTTCGAAATGAAGAAACAAATCAAGATGGAAGTTGGAAACTATGTGGTTATGAGGAATCTTGCCAATTCTGGCTATCATTACTTTTCAACGATGAATAACGTCTAATAACCTAGTATATGCCTATGGTTTTATCATGGTCTCCTTTAAACCTACACAATATATGTACGTAAAATTATTTTTGTTGGTGATTCCTATATTTTAATTTATTATCTGAAGTTTGGTTCTAGTCGTAGAGACACTATACTCAACATTATTCTCCAAATAATATCAAGTTTATTGTCTAAATTCAAAGATTATTCAATCTTTCATGTCCTTAGGCATAACAATGCTAAAGCTAATCAACAAGGAAATTGTGATGCAAGATTAAAACAAAGGGAAATTCTTTCATAGCATGCACTCTAATTATTCCCCCATCCCTTAGTGACAAGTGCCATGAGAATTCCATCCATTTGGTTTCCTTTCCTATGGGCCAACAAGGCTATCTTGAAAAAATGATATCACATTACATTGAAGGAAATGTGCAATAAGGTGACAAGAAGGTAACAAGACCTATCAAGAGAGTCCTTCAAATAATTATGAAATTACGTTGCAAATAAAGGGTACAATCTGCCTATCCGAGGCCTATTCATTATCACTTGATCCTCTTGCATGAGTGATGGATGGGAGATGTTAGCCGATATGAAATCCTATGGTAAAGGTTTGTCTAAACTCATGGAGAGAAGTGGGGAGTGGAGTAGGAATCCTCTCGCTTGTGGGGAGGATTTTCAAGCAATGTCTCAGATATCTACAAAAGAAGCATTTAAATTTTGGCTTACAAGAGGTCACTTAAGTGGAACCTGCATCATAGACCTATGATGGGAGAATCGATTCCTTTGGGTTCACATGTCTGAAAATAGTATAGATATGATTAATAAGTGTTTGTCAATACATCATCCATGAAGTTTAAACGAGAATTTGAGTCTATAGGACACATATCTTAGACTTTGTTGTGCCCTTTTACCATCCCCTTTTCCCTAGGTGGCTTGTATTATGTGGTTTTCTATAAGATACGTAATCTATTTCAAGGATTTCAGTGGTGAAAACCCCATTATACATCTCATTGCATCTAGGTTATGGACTGCCAAATGTATATGATATTTAGACTCCCTACTTGGGTAGGTATTGATACCAAAACTAGATGCAAGACAATGCCAATACAAGTGAAAAAAAATACCCACAGTATCCAAAGGAAAGAAACACTTAAACAGTTTGTTGGGGGACAAGTTGCACCACAGAAACCACCTCTATCTCTCAAATAAGTAGAGCTTCTTTGTAACATATTACTTGTGCAAAAGAGGAACCAAAGTCTATGGAGGTAGAGGAACAATAGTCTATACATTTTATAGAAGACGAGAATTCCTAAAGCCTATTTCTATATTCAATCAAGAAGCACGTTCTCCTATGAAACATTCATGTCATCATCTTTTGGTCAATATGAAATCTGTGTACTCTTCTATGACACCCAAGCTCAGAAGAAGGCACCCAAACTTGTTGTCAATCTAAGCAATTATGAAGAAGCCCAAAACAAAACTTATGAGAATTATTTTTACTTACATACCTATGGTTTCTACTTCTCCAACATGGATAAGATCCTGTGGCACTTTTAGTTTCATGCAAATCACCTTCAGCAACATATCTCTGAGATTCTTGTTTCCGAAATGAAGAAACAAATCAAGATGGCAGATGGCACCTATGTGGTTATGAGGACTCTTGCCAATTCTGGCTGTCATTGCTTTTGAGCAATGAATAATGTCTAATAACCAAGTAGAGGCCTATGGTTTTATCACGGTCTCCTTTAAACCTCCACAATATATGTACGTCAAATTATTTTTGTAGGTGATTCCTATATTTTAATTTATTATCTGAAGTTTGGTTCTAGTCGTAAAGACAATATACTCAACGTTCTTCTCCAAATAATATCAAGTTTATTGTTTGAATTCAAAGATTAGCCAATCTTTCATGTCCTTAGGCATAACAATGCTAAAGCTAATCAACAGGGAAATTGTGATTCAAGGTTAAAACAAGAGGAAATTTTTTGGCAGCATGCACTCTAATTACTCCCCCATCCCTTAATGACAAGTGCCATGAGAATTCCATCCATTTGGTTTCCTTTCTTATGGGCCAACAAGGCTATCTTGAAAAAATGATATCACATTACATTGAAGGAAATGTGCAATAAGGTAACAAGTCCTATTAAGGGAGTCCTTCAAATCATTATGAAATTACTGTTGTAAACAAAGGGTACAATCTGCCTATCCGAGGCCTATTCATTATCACTTGATCCTCTGGTATGAGTGATGAATGGGAGATGTCAGCCAATATGAAATCCTATGGTAAAGGTTTGTCTAAACTCATGGAGAGAAGTGGGGAGTGGAGCAGGAATCCTCTTGCTTGTGGGGAAGAGGATTTTCAAGCAATGTTTCAAATATCTACAAAAGAAGCATTTAAATTTTGGCTTACAAGAGATCACTTCAGCGGAACCTGCATCATAGACCTACCATGGGAGAATCGATTCCTCTAGGTTCACATGTCTGAAAATAATTTAGATATGATTAATAAGTGTTTGGAAATACATCATCCACGAAGTTTAAACAAGAATTTAAGTCTATAAGACACATATATTAGGCTTTGTTGTGCCCATCCACCATCCCTTTTTCCCTAGGTGGCTTTTATTATGTGGTTTTCTATAAGAGACATAATCCATTTCAAGGATTTCAATGGCGAAAACCCCATTATACATCTCATTTCATCTAGGTTATGGACTACCAACTGTATATGATATTCAGAATCCCTACTTGGGCAAGTAGTGATACCAAAACTGGATGCAGGACAATGCTGATACAAGTGAAAAAAAATACCCCACAGTATCCAAAGGAAAGAAACACTTAAACAATTTGTTGGGGGACAAGTTGTGCCACAGAAAACACCACAACACCCAAATGGGAAGATTCTTTCGGATGCTAACCTTCAAACAATGAGTGAAAAGCAATTTGTTTTTCAAATAAATGATTCTAATAGAGAATGTTCAAGATTACCTAGAGTCAATGGCACAAGTACAAAATATTAATTGCCTGATGAAAACAAATGAAATCTCTTTAAAATAATTGATATATATCAAATGCGAACAGGGGAAATAACATCAAATTAAGTGACATTAATTTCAGGTTGTTGTAAGGAAAGTGAACAAGTGAAGGAGGACTATTTGACTCCATGTGCAGATACTCACAAATGGACAAGCGTATATGACAATTATTGCACAGAGGATAGAAGCGTTGAAAGGTTTGATGCTTAAAAAAAAACCAAGAACATGCAATTCTTCACACATGATCTCATTTTCGTAAGTTATGATCAAGCTTTAGAATTGAGCGCTAAAGGTAGCTTAAGTATTAGTTTACGATGAACTGAATTCAAACACTGTATTGTAAGCTAAGAGTAGAGGTGGAAAACCTTGATGTATTTTTTAATAATAAAATCCAGCACCCATCAAGATTTTTGGCAAATTCTATGAAAACATAGTAATAGAAAGCAATGTGTTATCATTGTAGTTTACTAGACTTACCAGATTCGAACTTCCTAACTCCATACCCAGATCCCAATCATCAAGGAATCACGGAATTGACAATTTGAATCGACAAGCTACCCACTTCAATGTTGTAGAAGAAAACCCCTTGAGATATGACGTGGAAAAGTTTTTTCTTTGATCGCACAAAGACATTTAATCAAGGCCCTGAAAAAAATTGATAAATTGAGAATTAGAAATATTAAATATATTAATTCTATTTTATAAAAGATACCATGAAACAAAAAGGACCGTGGCCACCATTGCGAGATCCACCTGCATGCATTACACGTGCACTACCCATTCTTCTCATAGGTCAGTTATAAAACCAACGATCCGCGGAATCGTCTTCTGCTTCAAAATATGCTAGCCAAGATCGAATGCCGCCCCGAGACCACGCAACATCGCCCCACCATTGGCAGCAGGGAGAATTCCTAGTATCACTGTCTAGGTGTTGTCGTCGTGGTGCTCGACAAGGGCTTCTTGTTGCTATTATTCTCCTCCTGTGGCCACCCGGATTCGAACCTCGATCTCGAGCCCACCGTGAGGAAGGCGCCGCCCATTAGAACACTTGGTGATGACCACAAAGGAAGCTTCCGAGAGCATAGCTCCGCCTTCGACTCCCGTGTCGGCTCGACTTGTCCTAAAGGTAGTAGGGTAAAGGGTTTAAATGCTACTTTCTTTCCCGCATCGGTCTAAGAAGGGTCTAAAAAGTGATGGTGCTATGTGGTTGTGGTATGAATGGCATGACTATTACTCAACTGGTTTCAGAATTGATTTTAGTTGGCGGGAGCAGTGCATTTAGCTGGGTTGACTGGTTCTATGTGTTTATTGACCTCCTCTTAAATCAACTAGTTCAACTGCTTCAATTACTGGCAGATCCAACACTCTTAAAGTAGCAACCCCTGTCTCCTCTCTCTTATGCAGTTTATTATGGGATTGTAAGGATACAACACAAAAATTATCTTCTATAGTTTATTATGGGATTGTAAGGATACATCACAGAAATTATCGCCACAACCTAGGATTGTAAGGATACAACACCGAAATTATGGAAAGAAGGATACAACACCGAGCCATTTACATAGAGAAATTGAAGTGGCCAAGGTAGGAAATTTTAACCTATTTATTAAGATAAAAAAAATTACTGATACATATGCAACCAAAGATTTTGTCTACTACTAATTGCCAATTGCGCATTGAGCATAATTTGTATAGAATTTGTATTAGATATAGACAACCATTCTAATCATCCAAAGTATCAGATTATGACAAAGAGTTGTACCATTTTATTCAACAATACAACAACAAAACAATATGAACAACAATAGGACAATATTTACTCAGGGTTCCAGCAACAAGACAACATCAGGGTTCTGCAAAACTCCAATGAAAGGTTGACTGGTGGCACGCTGCCATATAGGGATTTTTTGAAGCGATGGAAGAAATGTGTAAAGCAAAACAAGAAGTCGCATAGTAGTAGAACAAGAAACATGCCCCGTGTACCAGGAGGGTAGAAAATTGTCATTGTGGGCTCACTCACTCAAGCCACTTGTCTATAGATAATGACAACTGCTTGTCCAAAGATAAAAACAAAAAAGGGGAAACAAATCAACAGATCAACATCGTGCATGTAGATGGTTTGATAACATTTAATTTTAACCCAACATTACTCAATTATCCCATAAATTTTCAATAAATCTCATTTTAAGCCAAAATTTCGTGGCCCTCGACCTTGGGAAGAGGCCAAATAAGAACTCAAGCATTTGATTGGTTAACATAAAACATTTGCAGTGTTTAATAGGTTGAGAAAAAAGCGAAAAACACATGTACAACAAAAGTTTGGCAAATGTGAGTTTAAACCTCTATTTTTTTTATGCCCGCTCATTTTCCAAAACATATTGATTACAATAGTCCTTGCTGCATTATGGCAGGGACTAATAAAAAAAATGCATATCATATATATAAATAGATATCATAGTGCACATTAATTACATGGAATGTAATGATGCAACTAAAGTTTGTGTATAAATACTTAATATTAATACGTTATTGTTTTAAGCATATATATTTATTAAAATATATTTATTTTCAGAGTGGGTGTGGCGGGAATGCTTTCCAGAATATCCAAAGGTATACATTGTCTCCATATATCTCCTTCTTTGTCGTTTTTATAACTTAGAAACATCTGTTTTGTCCACTTTTAGTGTCTTTGGGGCTTGCGATGTTGTTATGTCAAGTAGGTAAGAAGACATTGCGTCAAGTTGACTCAATTGGGGTGCTTATTATCCCCCCTATTCCCCTTCTTCATGTTTTTGGTGCCTTCTCTGTCAACTGGGGTGCTTATCATCCCCCTTCTTCCCCTTCTTCATGTTTTTTGTGCCTGCTATGTCTCAAGGGTTTTGGGCTCGACGACAACTATTTTTCCGAAGTATATATGGGTGCTTTATCCTCAAAGAACGCCCCTTGTCTTATCTGAATTCAAGTTGAATGATCTTTAGGCTGAGAAGAAACAAAGAACCTTTTAGATTTTTATGGGGAAGAATTTTATCGTATGGTCAAGGAGTTCAAACTTTGTTCACTCTCTCAAACAAAGCATTAAGGAAAAATGAATCATTTCTGCAAAACTTCAATGTGTACTAATAGGAGGGGAAGATGCTTCAAGACTCTTCCCCGGTCAATGACTATAACATCCAAAGAAACTCAACCATAGTCCTGAACCTCGAATTCCAAATGGAATATCTACCTCTTTCAAAGATGTCATGAAAGGGATGTCTTCTAACCTTGCAGACCAAATTCAAAGCAATACAAGCCCCTACGTTGCGGACCAAGTGGAGCAACCACCAACCATGGAAGTAAATATTCTAGAGGTAAATTATCTCTTCGCCACCCTTCAATCCAAGGTGGTTATATGTAGATTTAATGGCTTTTCGCCAAAACAAGAAGCATTACATATGTGGGTTTTCTCCTCTTGGGCACCCAAATATGACATTTATTTAAGCTCCAAAGGTTTCTTCATTGTACAATTTGATACACATAAAGATTTGGATTATGTTTTAAATGAAGGATTGTGGTTTTGGGGTAAAGATGAGTTGTTTATCACCCCATGGTTTCTAGTTTTCAGTGCAACAACATGATAGTATCAATTATGTCGATATGGGTGAGACTTCCAAACTTTCCTCTTCCATTTTGGCACCATCAGGTCCTAGAGGATATTGGGAATACTTTGGGAAAATTTAAAAATATGGACTATGAAAGAATAAAGAAAGGTATTTTTACTTTTGTTGTAGTATGAGTGTAGATAGACCTTAGTAAAGGTCTGCCAGATCATATTATATTGAAACAAAAAAATCTTTAGTTGTCCCAAGTTCTTGACTACGAGAATACGACATTCAGATGTCGAACTTATTTTCAAACTAGACACTTGTAGAACACGTGTCCTCAAATAAAAAAGAACCCAAAAAAAGGCACATAAGTCAAAAGGATGACAATTTATAGATCCACACCTTGTTGTAGAATAAAAAGAAGATACCATGGAGAATCCAACCAAAGAGGAAGGGGGCTTTCAGGATAACAGTAAATCAAACATAAAAGTTAGGTAAAACAGGGTCACCAAGTATAGGAGGATACCGTGGAAATGTCTAAAAGTGCACCCCAAAATCAGATGGGCACCATCTCATTATAGATTCAAGTTATTGATGGGTACAGGGGCACAAGACGAGTACATGTTTCTCAGACTTTGGACGCTGATAAAGATCATTCACCAACTTCATCGAGAATAAATTTGGCTTTGGTTCTTATCAAACAAAATTCAGAAGGTTGGCAAAAGGTGCAAAAAAGGAATTAAAAAAAAAGAGTTAATTGATTGTCTCCATTCCTAACTTTGTATGTTTTCTTGATCAACATTTTCTCTATCTATTGTTTTCTCTCATTTTCTCAATGTCATGAGGCGTATTTACCAAATGATTTTAGCATATACCAAATGTAATTTGTTCTTTCTTCATTGATGAATAAAATTATGTATCTTTTTTTTTTCCAAACACACACACACTTAAAGTTTATTAGTACGTTTAACCCTTTATGAGTTTATAATTAAGTAATATTAATATTAAAACAAAAGGAAAAAATTAATAATAAATAATTTCATGAGGTGTTATGGAAGTTATTATCCTTCCACAAGCAGGGATTATGCATTTTCTATTTCGTTGATTGCCAATTACTTTGCTATTTGATTAAAAATCAAATAACAATTTCTAAAGTTAACATTATACACACACACACACATATATATATTCCTAGGAAAATTCACAACTTTATTCATAATAAACAAATTTACATCTTGTAGATGCTAAATAGCATATGCATAATAAACAGATCTTGGCTTCGAGGATCTATAGAATCTCATCAGAGAGCTAAAACTAATCTACTCTTTTTTACCTTTATTTTTTTCCACTTTTCGCCAACCACCAGTGTTGGGTGTGGATGATACAATAGTAATTTGATTCTCTTTTACATTTACTAGGATTTTTTTATCAGAATTTGAACCTTTTGACACATGGATTCGTTTGGTACCACTTACTTCTTTTTTAGGTGTAATCTTCTCACTCTGCTGCTATGGAACGAAAGACATTGGAACTAAAGAAAAATTATGTTCGACCTAATCCTTCTGCGAGTTGTTCTAAAATTTATGATTATTGATGTTTGAGGTGTTTTCTGTAGTGTTTGCGTCCTCTGCTTCCGCTTCTTTAGATTCTGAAAATTTCCAAGCTTTTGGATTTTGTGGTTGTCACTTTTTTTTGTTTGTTGGACATGCACTTTGAAGATGTCTTGCTTGAAGACGCGTACGACAACGAAATGTCGTATTCTCATAATCAAGAGTTTGTGTATCTCAGAAACCAAGGTATCATGAAGAGCCCTGCATTGCCCCAAAACCATGGTCCCTCGTTTAATACATAATCCTTATCTTTTACTATATCAAACTTGATAATAAAAAAGCTTTAGAACATAGATGGATATCGCAGTTTGGAGTCCAAGTAGAGAAAATCCACTGATGAAGAGCCTTCGATTTGGTCCAGAATCCATTAAATCTACATATAATTTCTCCTGTATGGAAATCTGCACAAAGCTCATTTACCTCATCCAAAGTGACCGTCAAAATTGGCACCTAGGACTTCTGCTCAACGATACAGGGCCCAAGTAGATTTGGGATTTGTTCTGGATTGTTTTGGGGCTCCACCTTCCCTTTGACTACATCCTTGAATGAAGCTAGTCCTTTTGAGCTAGATCCATAGCACCCTCCAAGAAGTCTCATGTTGAGGATGATGGTCTCGTCGAGGACATGCCATAGTCCTGCAGCGTGAGGTCCTCCTGCAGTGATTTCCTTGCATAAATCAGATTTTGAAAACTTGCTGGTATACCTAGTTGTTCTTGAATCTCTTGCTTGAGAGCTTGTATCCACATCCCGTTCCAGATCCTCATACAGATAGATTTCCCTCTCAGTGTTATGATAAATATTTGGATAAGGGATTCTTCACGTGGTTCTGGGTATCATGCTTCACGATCCGAATTTTTGAAAATCACCACTGATTTGTCATCTGAAGTCTTTGCACAGGCTTGACATACGTCCTCTGCTTCTGGATTTTCAGTATGATTATTATTTGTGTACCTCTCTGACAGATCTGGGCTTATACCAAGCAGATCTATAATAATTGAAACTTCTGAGATCGTAATCATATCCCAATCCGAGTATACATAGGGAAATAACCTCACATGAATAAGATTGAGGAATCCAATTTTAAGGTCTCTTGCAATTCGTTGATCTCGATACAGATCTGCGTGTTCATACACTTGTTTGTGCACCCCATGAATCTGTTCTGGGGTGATCGGTTCAGATCTACGAAGACCAATCACCGCGTGGGGAAGGAGATCCAGTGTTATGTGGTAACAAAATGCCTCTTGTAACTGGTGTATGCAGAAGCCTATTTCTATTGACTGTGGTCCTATCAGAGTCTACATCTCCAGATATGCTCGTCCGCTACTGTATTGCAAAGGGGCCTCTAGATCCCTCTAGCGACGACCCATACCTGATCGTCCTAGTTTCAAGCCATATGTGGATGCCCATTGCTTCACTAGATCTTCAATACGCAGTTCAATTTGCTCCCTTGAGGCGGTCATGCATGCCACTACTATCCGTTCGGTTTCGCAGTTGAGAGCGGGAGTCCTGTTGATTCCGACCATCGCTCTTCCCGTCCGCTCAACGATCATATATATTATTATTATTCTATTTTTCTCGTATTTCATTGGCTATCATCTTATTTGATTCTATTTTTCTCGTATTTCATTGTCTATCATCTTATTTTGCAATGATTTCTTTGTATTAATGCAATGTACCATTGTTGTTATATCAATACTGAGGTTGCAGGTATGTGGTTTTAAAATCAGGAAGCATATATGACTCCAAAAATATAAATTTCTAATTCTCAATGACTTCATATCAATACTGAGGTTGCAGGTTGGGCATTTATGTGGTTTTAAAATCAGGAAGCATATATGACTCCAAAAATATAAATTTCTAATTCTCAATGACTTCAGAAAAGGAGCTTGGAAGGTGTGTTTGATAATTCACAATGAATCAAAGGTTAGACATGTATGGTAATTAATGCCTCTCTTTGATTTAATTGTCAAGTAGACACCCTTCAAATTATGATTCGATCTTTCTCCAGCTCGTAATTTGCACGACATGCTGTGTCGTGGGCATGAAATTGCTATTCCATATGTGTTTTTATTTGTATAAATATATATTTATTTAAAAGTTCCATGATTTGATATTTTCTTTGTATAGTTAAATATTATTTTTACCTACACTTACATACAACGTAGGGATCTTTGAATCTGGATAGTTTTTTAATAATTGGTTATTAATATAAAATTGGATATAGTTTAAAACACCATTAATGGTCCAAAAGAAAAATAGTTTGTGCTTTTGAATAAAGAGAGATATTATTATTACTACTATTATCCTTTCGTGTAACCATGAACATTGCATTCGATAAAGTAAAAATAACTCTCCTTTCTTAACATCTAACATTTAATGCGCACTTGACTTGCTGAATGCACATTCAATGTGGGCAGAATTCCCCATAAGTTGAGAGATATCTATCTATTATACAACTCGATCATTTGAATAAATTTGTCCATTTTTCAATCTTGTCCTTATGCAATAAAAATACCTGTACCCACCTGCTTAATACAATCTCTATACACAAAACAATTCTCATCTTCTTTACATACAAAAAAGGTATATACATTTTTTATACATAAGAGGTATATACAAATAAACTATTTTGGACATGAACAAACTTGGAATCAATAATTTTACTTTACTTTAGCTATATTTATACTAAGTGTCAAAACTAACACTTGTTCTTAACATGCTACATAGTCAAGGAAAAATAACCATTGAGTGAGACTCTTACCCTCCATTACAGCACCAATTTTGCTTTCGAAAAAAATATGGATAGAAATTAAAAGAAAAAAGAAACAGAAAAGAAAAATTGACATGCATTGGTTGCCTTCCTTTTTCATTGACCATGCATAGTGTGAAGTTTCCTTGTATTCATTTATTGCCACTTGCATGCTCCATGCAGTTTATGCATGGGTGAGGTTTCCTTACGTGCACTCTTTGGCATTTACGTGCACTATATGGTTCATATTTATGGTATATATTCTACAACTTTATTAAAAATTCCATGTGGTTTCATGAATGATGGAAACTACATAATATGGTTTGGATTCATTGTATGGATATTACAATCTATTATACTATCTCAAAAATGTGTTTTATTAATCCCTGCCATCTAGCAATGGCATGAGACTATAGTAATCAGTTTGATGCATTTGACATTAGTTGGTCTTCATGTTTCCAAAGTTTTTTTCTTTCATGTTTGTTATTTTGAGATTAATCCCTTCTCATTCAACTTCACCATCTTATTTGGCCTCTTCCCGAGGCAGAAGAGGCTGGACTATATGATATTCTGGGTTTAGGCAGTTCATTTTTTTGAAATGTTTTGCACTAGGGAACTAATGTTAACATTAATTTGAGTTGCTATGGTTGTAGGTAGTTGCATGGAGCTTATTAAGGTTTATTTGGTTTATTTATGTCGCAGGTAGTTGCATGGAGTGCCTACGGGATTACAGGTGTATGTATGCATGCAAATCTAGGTGGATGGATGCTCTGGGACTCTTGCTGAGACTGAATCGACATTCTGGGCTATCTGAGACTCAATGACAGACTGTACTTAACTGGCTTTCTTTCCACACACTCAACTAGCCTTCTACGCACTCTATGGTCGGGTGAGAGGCCTTCCTCCTACCTTTGGCTAACTATTGGGTGAGCATCCATTCCCTTCTCTCTCTGCTTTTATAACTATCATAACTATAGGCCAACCCACCCCACCTCACCAGAAAGAAAGGCAAAGCTTCACCTCAACAACTGGATTGGGATTATTGGATTGAGAATAATTGGATTGGTGGAGGAAGGCGAAGTAAACCCAGGATGGCCCAGGGACCGGTCAATGCCAGCCGAGAGGACATCAGGCCCAGGAAGGAGGTACCGATTCACGATAGACGATACCCAGACCCTCATTACCCACCAGACCAGGAGGTTGACACAGGGAGGGGCCTAATCACAGGGAGGGCACACTCCTACTGCAGGATCTTCAGTAAGGAAGAACCCTAAGGCACATTAAGGTTAGGTAAATTCGGATGGTTGATAATTTTTCTTCTCCGATATGAAGGTGTGTCTCAGCATCACCGAATTGACATGGTGAATTGACACAGTCAGGGAGTGATTTAAAAACTTATAGCTATTGGGACTGCACTGTTGTTGGTGAGTTGCGAGATTCCCTATCTCCGACCTCCATCGTAACTAGATCTGCTACAAAAATAAAGCTAGATAAATAATTCTATACCCTCGACAGAACCAGAGACCTCGAACTCACTAAGTGCTATGGAACATTTGATCGTTACACTGTTATCTCTTGATACCTGTCTCTCTTATATACCTTCAGGCAGGAATTGGTCTGTCCAGGCAGAAGAGGAAGCTTTTATCGCTTCTCGTACCGAGGACATCTAGGAGCATGCATAATTACATTTCAAAATGCCCTGACTCCCCTTCCATCCATATAAGCCTAGGTTTATTCAGTTCCTCTAGGCAGGGGAAAGATCGCTTGATTTATGGGGCTGCCAGGCTTGCCATGCCCCCTAACAATATTTCATAGGACAATAAAGCCATAAAAGGTGAGAGAGGTGGAGTAGGATTTTATTATCTATGGGAGCAACGACGAGCGAAGGAACAGAAAGCGGAGCAGCAAGGCTTGTTATTAGAACTGAACAGTGAGGCAATATGACATCTGTTTGAGAACCTATGACATCTGCGTTGGTTAGGCTGATTTGACGGAGGTTAACGCAAATTAGATCATTTATATGTGTTCCTTGCTAATAATTCATTGTGAACACATTTCATTTGATTCAACATTATCCATGCAGAGTCGTGATACGTGTGATACGTGTAAGTTACTGTTATTTTTATATAATAAGGTTACTGTAAATAAAGTTATATTGTCTAAAAATCAATTAGTAGTGACCTGAGCGCTTCCACTTTTGTTCTTGCTTTGGCTCGACTTCGTTGGTGTATATCAAGTAAGTAAAAGAATTACTGATTAAACTCTATATACATGATTTCCCTACGACATTTTTTGACCAGCCACTCTATTGCTTTTGATTTCACACTCCCATAGGAACGTCGTATCTTCTTTGGAAATGTTATGGTTTTGTCCCAGCTAGAGGGTGCCTGGAATGTGAGTGTTTCCATGCCTTATGTAACGAATACCTAATAGCTATAGTGAAAAGGGCCTTTTGTTACTGTTTTTGTTTGGTACCCAACAGTGGCTTGCTGCCTCTCCCACTTGGTGCCATGATATGTAATACCCTGACAGTGCTGCAAGAAAGGTTTAATGCAGCAGTGGAGACAGACCCCTTGGTGACTAAACTGAAAGCTCGTGAAACCAAATCAGGCCCTACTTATTATCATTTTGGCTAGATAGAATCCAATTTTTTTGGTTGTTGCTCTTAACCTTCGACCTGTTCTTTTTGTTCATGGCCAAGATCTCTAAAGACATTGGCATTTTGAAGACTTTCCTCACTGCTATTTTGCATATTTATTACCCTGGTAAGTGATGGTTCAAAACGGATTCTACATCCTGGAACCAAGCCTCGACCCATTCTTTTTGCTCATGGCTAGGATCTCTAGAGACATTGGTCTTTTGAAGACTTTCCTCACTGCTATTTTTGCATATTTATTACCCTGCTAAGTGATGGTTCAACATGGATTCTACATCCTAGAACGAAGCCAATTTTGGGGAAGCTTTGATCATGAGCCAGCCAAAGAGCTAGAACCTACTAAAACATAGTGATGCCCTGGCAAACCAGTACCAAAACAAGCAGCTTTGACGAGTAATCAATCCCCTGATTTTTTGAGCTTTTCAATATCTTCACGATTTTCTTCTCAATTGTTTGTTTTAAGGCATCCAATATTGATAAGACCTCAGAGGGTTAGGTTTCACATGAGCCCTAAGATTTCAGAGATGAGGCATCTATCACTTTACTACAATACGATATGTTGGTTACACGATGAGGGAGGGACAGTTAGCTTTGCTTACCGAGAGAGGTGGTTATCATCTGGCTTAGTTACGACTAATTGGACCTAACCGAAGTTGTGTTTTTCTTCCTGTGTGCCAAGGGCCCTAGGACAAGCAATGCTATAGGGCGGCCATCCTATTTATTTTCTATGCTCGCTCTTGGGAGGTCCCTTTTAAAATGCTTTGGAGAAGATCTTTATGTCGGGGAGGCCAAGGAAAAAAACCCCATTATGAGATTTCAAAAATTTCAGAAGATCATTGTTTCCATACTATATAGGATGGTTTCAATTAAGTGTAATAAAATATGGAGATATACGTATCAGGTTAAGTGTTACTATGTAAATAGGTTCGAGCTCTTATTAAGGTCAAAATTCTAGAGGCTCAGATTAGGACCTCAAAGAAGACATGGCTTAATAGGTTTTCTCCTTCACTCATGGTCTAACTCATTTTTTTTTAAGAAGATAATCTCTCAATCTCCTACCTTCAGATATAGATTTAGTTACAGTAGCGAGTCCAAGTGGAAACAATTAGAAGAGCCAAGCAAAAGCAACATATTCTCTCTGTTTTCTACTTTCCACGATTGCAATAAAGTTAGGTACACCATGATCTCTTGCATTCTTCACATTTGATTGAGGCAAGAAGTAGCTTAATTGTCTCCTTTGGTTGAGGCAACAAGCACCAGGAAGAGATTCTTCTTCTAATTCTTGTATGATCTTTCTTGTTATCATTATTGCTTGCATAAATGAACTATAAATATTCTGTCACTTACAGTATTATAGCTTGTTGAGTGGCATCCATTCCCTTGCATGCGTTGTCTTGAGTACCTTTTCATTTATCTAATGCATAGTGGAGAATCAAACTTTGAATTCAGAGCTGCCTTGATAATGACAACTCGAATTCAATAGCGAGAAGTTAGAGATTACTTGCTTTCATTCGTTATTAGACTGTCTTTCCGGGTTTATTGTTGGACAAAATACAATAAAAAGAAATTAGAAATGGTTTTTGAATCCAATACTCAGTTGATCATGTATACTGAAATTCACTCCCCAATCAATATACTTCTAATACTCAGCGAATCAGTGGATGCCACACACTACTAATAAGAGTGGATACAAGATTTTCCACCTTGTCATTTCTGCCCCCTCTGAATTTCATAAATGAGTTATAAGCATTCCGTCACTTACAATATGGACCTCAATAAAATTACCAGATTGATGTGATGCCCTGATAATTATTTCCTTCCTTATATCATATTTTCTTCCCTTAATGAAATCTTATATGGATTGTGTATGAAGAAACGAAAACCCTATACATCGCAATGCCACAGGTAGCTTTGATCTGTGCACTTCATCACTGCAAATTCTAGGAAAATGCTTAGCTAGTGGTTTTGACATTTTGTCGGGTATTACTTCTATCCAATATGTGCAATAGCCTACCTCTAATGCCCTAATATTTGGGCTAAACTATAACCTTTCATACACTTGGTCTAACTGATTGATTCTCTCTCTACAACCTTTCTTATACTGATTTAACTCAGGCTTATGCCATCTGTCTTTATACCCAAACACTAGTTGTATAGTCTAAGTTAGGTGCTTAGCAACTCGAATTCAATAGCGAGAAGTTAGGGCTTGCTTGCTTTCATTCGTTATTATACTATCTTTCCGGGTTTACGGTTGGACAAAATACAATAAAAAGCAATTAGAAATGGTTTTTGAATCCAATACTGAGCTGACCGTGTATACTAAAATTCACTCCCTAATCAATATACTTATAATACTCAGTGAATCAGTGGATGCCACACACTATTGATAGGAGTGGATACAAGATTGCCCACCCTGTTAGTTCTGCCCCCTCTGAATTGCATAAATGAGCTATAAGTATTCTGTCACTTACAATATGGACCTCAATACAATTACCAGATTGATGTGATTCCATGGTAAGTATTTCCTTCCTTATATTAGATTTTCTTCCCTCAATGAAATCTTAGATGGATTGTGTATACAGAAATGAAAACCCTATACATCGCAATGCCACAGGTAGTTTTGATCTGTGCACTGCATTACTGCAAATTCTAGGAAATTGCTTAGCTAGTGGTTTTGACATTTTGCTGGGTATTACTGTTATCCAATATGTGCAATAGCCTACCTCTAATGCCCTAATATTTGGGCTAAACTATAACCTTTCATACACTTGATCTAACTGATTGATTCTCTCTCTACAAGCTTTCTTATATCGGTTTAACTCAGGCTTATGCCATCTGTCTTTATACCCAAACACTGGCTGTATAGTCTAAGTTAGGTGCTTAACAACTGCATGGTTAAACTGCCACCCCGAAGCCTAAACATCATCCTTGATGATCCACACGGTTCAATAAGATTCACGTATGTCAGTCCAGAATTAGAAAAACCAGTCACTTTCTCAGCGTTATTTTTAGGCCCCTATACTACTAGTGTAACCACTTATTGTTATTAGTACAACCCCCTTATTCTATTGGTGTACCCATGTAGTCCCCATATTTTTATTATTGTGCCCCATAGAAGCCCACTATTGTTATTATTGTGCCCTTACATTATTATTGTTGTGTCGGTTCTGATTATATTATGACCCCTTAGACTCCTATATATAGAAAGGAGGTCTTGTCATTTGTATCATCCAAGAATTGTTCATTTGTGTAATGTAAAGGAGGTTTCCCCCTCGAAGAGGCTGAATTCTAAGGCGTTGATCTATCTTTTCTATCTTTTTGTGAGCTGGTTTCATAACATTTGGTATCAGAGCTTTGGATTCTAGGGTTTCGCTGCTCCAAACAGGTCATCGTGGAATTTTCGCTATAACTTTTTTTTCTGCGACTTTTCAGAAGAAAAACAAAAAACCCATTTCAGACAAAACCGTGCTCAACCTCGGGTCCAAATTCCAGATCTTGGCTCACTATATTTTCAGAGATATGATATAAGGAAGTTAGGGTTTTTGGAGACTCCCGAATTACATTCCAAACAGGTGACCTGGGGAAAATCGTCATAACTATCTCTTTGAGCATCAGATTGAAATTTCATAAGAAGTTACAGAAAGAGGATGGACTGTAGTTTCCTGTGTATATTTTTCAGATCCGAAGGTCAAAAAAGTAACACGAGGCACTTCAAGTTGTCTCTTTTGAATAGGTATATAATCAGGTCATCTTGGGAGATTGTGCATAACTCTTTCTTGGAGAATCCAATTCAATCAGACTGGTGGCATTAGAAAGAGGACACAGAGGGCTACTGCATATCGTGATTTCAGAACTGGAAGATCCAAAATCACAGAGTTACAGTTGTTTCAATATCGAGCTCCTAAAATCAAGAAAAGGCGATATGAGGAAGTTTGATGGCAAATATCCGGTAAATTGGATACTACAGATGGAGCAATATTTTGATCTACATGAGGTGCAACTGTTACAAAAGGTACATATTGCATCTTCATATTTAGAACGGGATCAATTTTTATGGTATAAAGGGCTTTGTTCTCATAAACCACTTGTTACATGGTCAATTTTCACGGAGGAAATGATAGCACATTATGAGGATACAAAGAGAAACACCTTCTTTAGCCAATTGATAAGTCTCAAAAAAAAGTGTTCAATGGCAGAGCAGATTGAGGACTTTCAAAAATTAAATATAAGGGTAAATGATATTCTAGAGAAGCAAAGGATTGATGTCTTCGTAGGTACTTTAAAGGATAACATTCAACATGAGGTTCGTCTTTGTGAACTTGATTCATTGGAGAAGGCATTCAGTTGGGAAAGAAAAATTGAAAGCGAAATTATGGAAACAAGGAATCCCACCACTCAAGAATATAATTATTGAAGTGTTTTTTCTCCTAGCCTTCCACAACCTACAAGGTTTACACCACAACAATTGGAAGAAAAAAGAGAAAAAGGGCTTTGTTACAATTGTGATAGAAAATGCACTAAAGGTCATAAGTGTGTTGAGAAGAAATTATTTTACATAGATTATAAAGAGGAGGAAGAATAGGATCAAGAAACATCAAAAGAAGAGGATATACACCAGGAATCAACCCCAAAGTAAGAAGAAATGAATCCGACCATATCATGTAAAGCATTGGCAAGAATTACCACTCCTCAAACTGTCAAGATAGAAGGACATATCAAGAAGAAGAAGGTTCAAGAAGTGAAAGATCACATCGAGAAAGAAGAAATGAATCCAACCATATGTTGTAATGCATTGGCTAGAATTACCACTCCTCAAACTATCAAGATAGAAGGACATATTAAGAAGAAAAACGTTCAAGAAGTGAAAGATCACATCGAGCATCAAGAAATGAATCCGACCATATCTTGTAAAGCATTGGAAGAAATTACCACTCCTCAAAATCTCAAGATAGAAGGACATATCAAGAAGAAAAAGGTTCAAGCAGTGAAATATCACATCGAGCATCAACAAAAAGTTCTCCAACTTTTAAAGGATAACACCACTTTGGTGCAGAATCGAATGAAACAACAGGTAGATCAATATCGCAGTGAAAAAAGTTTTGATGTAGGTGATTGGGTATTTTTACGGCTACATCTCAAGCAAGCTATTTATGAGAAGGAAAAGTTGGAAATACTACATGCACTTAAGAAATGGCGACCGTACCTAATGGGAAGACACTTCAAAGTAAAAATGGATCATGATAGTCTTAAATACTTTTTAGAACAAATATTAGCTTTAGAAGAACAGAAAAAATGGGTCACAAATATGTTGGGTTATGACTTTGACATCATCTACAGAAAAGGGAAGAAAATTTTTGTTGCAGATGCACTCTAAAGAAAGGATGAGGATGTGGAAACATTTTTTTGTGCTATTTCTATTATCCAACCAGATTGGATCAACAAAGCAAGGGATGAATGGAAGAAGGACGAAGAAGTGTGGCCACTCATTGAAAAGTTGCAGAAGATCCCAATTCAAACAATATTACCAAAACTTGAAGAGGAAGGAAAAATCATATTGGAACCTGGAGCAGTCACAAAAACAAGAACCCGACAGCTACGAAATCGATCAATTTCAGAGTATCTCATCAAGTGGAAGAACTTACCTGCTGAAGATTTCACATGGGAGGACAATAATTTTATACAGAAGCATCAAGAACTACTCAAGCATTGAGGACAAAACTTTTTGAAGGAGAGGGGCATATTAGGCCCCTATACTACTAGTGTAACCCCTTATTGTTATTAGTACAACCCCTTTATTCTATTGGTGTACCCATGTAGTCCCCATATTGTTATTATTGTGCCCCATAGAAGCCCACTATTGTTATTATTGTGCCCTTACATTATTATTGTTGTGTCGGTTCTGATTATATTATGACCCCTTAGACTGCTATATATAGAAAGGAGGTCTTGTCATTTGTATCATCCAAGAATTGTTCAATTGTGTAATGTAAAGGAGGTTGCCCCCTCGAAGAGGCTGAATTCTAAGGCGTTGATCTATCTTTTCTATCTTTTTGTGCGCTGGTTTCATAACAGTTATGGACACCCATTTCAGTGGTCGGCCATAACTCTGATTGTTTGCAATAGGAAAAACCTATCAAAATGATGATTATTGACTAATTAGCACACTATAGGATGCTTAAGATTGGTTTAGGTGGTGATTTCTTAGGTCATATTAGTTGGTAGTTCATGTAGCTATAGGAGCTTGGCTTTACATCAAGAATTATGCATCTTTCTTTATAAGGGAGTTCTTTAGTTACTATGTTGAATTTTGCAGCGCAGGTTTCCTCAGAAATATCCTGTTAGAATAGTTCTCATTAATTACAGCTTTAAAGCAATTCACTATTTCATTAATCTAGCACACTAATCATCAATTTATGCACTAATCATCAATACCTTTTTTCTTGAATGTCTTTTACTGAACCTATTCATTGGATGTCCACATTGGCAATTTGAACAACTCAGTACACATTTCCACTTCCAAAGGTACACAACAATTACTTCCTGTTCTACATCGAGTTTCGTTAACGCTCACATTGGCAATTTGAGCAGCTGAGTAGACATTTCCACTTGCAATATGAAAGGTACACAACAATTACTTCCTACACAACAATTACTTCTTGTTCTACATCGAGTTTCATTGTTCAACTTGCTGTTATGATTCTGTGACTTATAATTGCATTGCATTACTAAACATATAATTGCATTGAACAATTAGTGGTCATCATGTCTGCTTTATTTAAAAAAGACAAATTGGAATTAGTCTTGGAAGAGCATCACTTATTTCACGTGAATGATTTCTTATATCTGATTGGAGACTATTTATTCGATAGTTTAGAACTTTTACTAGATTTTAGATACACATCAGTAGAGCTAAGAAAAGGAACAATAGAGTATTTTAGAAACTATCTAGAAAAACAAGATAGAGAAGCAATTTTGTCTTATGAACATGAACTGCATGAAGAGTCACTAAAAGAAATGCACAACATTAGCAGCCGTGAATTGTATTTAGACAAAATGTCTAGATTGGCGTCAACCAATATACCGCTAGAATCTAGAGGTCTATGGGGAGATATTTTCTGTATCCATTGGCTATCAAATTGGCTGAAAATTCTAATTAGGGTTTGGTCCAAAACGAACATGAGAATTTATTTACACTTTAATTCAAGTGTTGGAACAAATACTTATGACATATTATTCCATGACGAGGATCCTCTGAATGGGCACTTTGAACCTTTGGTTCGTAGGCTAGACTCTACAATGGATTGTACCTTCTAGCAACAAAGCAACACCTCATACGAACAAATGAACTTATCCAGTAAACAAGATAACATAGAAACATGTCGTCTTCGAAGTAAAAAAGATACAAGTGAAATAAAGATATCTCATGCTAAGGCTGAAACATTTGATGCAGCAATCGAGACAAATACTGAGGACATTGTGATGTTTCATTCAACACATTCTTCAAAGAACAATACTGAAACACAACCTGAAACAAAATGTCAACTTGTCGAAAGTCAATTAAAACCATCTTGTGACTTAAACAAGCACAAGAGAAGTTTATCTTTGCGTGTGCTTAAGGACATTGCTCGGAAAAATTTGAAAAGGCAAAAAGTAGGCCTTGGATATAACAAAATCACAATGAAACAAGAAGTAGTTCTAGAAAACCTAGAACATGTTAGTGACACAATGAGATTTTAGTCACTTGGATACTTGAAAAAACACATTAGAAACAAAGCACAAACATAAATTGTAACTTCTTGTGCCTCAAGAAAATAGACAAAAATGTTATCTCTGCATTTGCTTAAAGGCGTTATTCGGAAAAAATTGAAAACATAGAAAATAAAACTTACATACAACACAACAACAATGAAACAAGACGTAGTCATAGAAAATTTGGACTGCAATGCATCTGCAACAACATCAAAGGATCTTTCAAGATAGACAAAGAGATCAAGAAAATCTGATCCATTGATTCAATCAAGATTAATGAACAAATTAACAGAATTGTCAAAGTTTGAACATAAATATTGAACAAAAATAACTGACACACCTATTTTCGATTGTTCATCACGTGAAAGAACTTTTTTCAAAGAGACATTTGCTTGGTGAAACAAGTAAATCAAACAACACAAGCAAATAAGATTATGAAACTATCAACTAGTTTCGAGAATGTCAGACCTAGTGTTGCAAATGCCTATATTTGTAAACATTGCAAAAAAGCATTTGAAGATGACACAATTGCTAAATATGTAGTTCCTAAATAGATAAGAAGAAACAATGCCACTAGAACACTCACACAACTCACTGAACTAGAAGAAAGACTAGTTGCATTAAGATTGCCCTTCTTGCAAATAAAGGAAATGGGCCATCGACATAAAAAGCCGCAACTAGGCTTAACTGGAGGGGTCATCAATGTCCCCACTAACATTTCTAGAATTCAATCTGCATTGCCTCGAACTATAAAAGACACTGACACAGTGGCTGTTGTTGTCAAAAAGAGTTTAAGATTCAAAAGTGCTTATGCATTTGGCCGAGTTCGGGTTCACAAAGTAATGAAAGCATTAAAACAATTGTGCAAAATAATGCTTTACAAGCTGGAGAACGCTACCATAGATGACAATTGGAAGGAAGCGTTCCTACAAAACCAAGAAGCATATGAAAGTTCAAGTGAAGTTGAAGATAGCGAACACGATAACCAAGAAAATGATGAACCGACGACAAAAACATTGGTTCATGGATTCATTGATGCACATACTGTCCATGACCTTGTAAATAAACAAATTAATATTGCACCTACTGCAGGATACATGCCATTAGGGATTTTCAAAGATAAGTACTCAGAAGAGATGAGTTTTCCATCACTTTTCTATGGCAACAAACGCCCAAGCAATATCTCCAAAAACTTTACGTATCAAAAGATTTGTCAGTGGGAAGTCCTTCATAAAAACCACGATTTTTCTTATCATACAACTAACGTCTTCTATAAAGCAATTTGCATTATCATAAATCAGGTATTGAATACAATGTGGATTAGAATTAGAAAAGGCCAGTTAAAGGGCAGAAAACTAGTCGTGAAAGACGTTAAGTCAAAACCGAATCTAGATCACATTTTAAAGTTTGAAATTGGGTACATGGACTTAAAAACAATTCGCACTTCACCTGACTACCACCAACAAATGCGCAACAAACTCTATGCAATGATTTGACAACTAGGCCCACCCACTTTCTTTGTGTCCTTTAGCAGTGCAGAGCATCTTTGGGATCCTCTAATGAGTGTGTTGAGACACATAAAACAAAACACTAGAAAACCAAGCACAAATGAACTAGACGAAAATGAGCCTTGCTCATTAATAAGAAACGACCCTGTTACTTGTGTACATTACTATAGGTCTAGGAGAGACGCACTACATCAATTGATATCTCATGACCACAAGTACTATGGAGAGATCAATGACTACTTCTATGTAACAGAATTCCAAAATTGGGGCAGTGAACATGAACACAACTTATTTTGGATAAAATCTGCACCAATCTATGGTCAAAATACAAACATTGAAATCAAAAATTTCGTTGATAAATACTTGTCAACTAATTCATCGCTCATTGCAAAGGAACTTAGAGCCCTACAACACCATTGTCACACAAAAAGTTGTAGGAAGCATAGAAATTCTAATTGCAGATTTAATTTCCCAATACCACCAATGAAGGCAACAAAAATACTTGAGCCTCTTGAATTTGATAGCGATAAAACAAAAGCACATGCAAAGCTAATATTTGAGGAAATAAATAGTACAAGATACAATGAAAATGAAACATTTGATAGCTTCTTGGATAGCCTTGGACTAGTACATGACGAATACATACATGCCATCGAAATCGACGCTGGGAGAACCCGAGGCTGCTTTATGCTTGCTTTATGAATCTACCCACCAAAAGAGATATTTATTATGTTACCCATGTGGACCAACAACGTTTATGTCCACAGTTTACCGAAAGCCAGCTCTGCAGCCTACCTACTTTAATTTATCAATCGCTGCTTACAAATTTAGATCTTGCTTACTTACGCTAACAAAAAATAGGGATGTGATAACCTCAAGTTCATAGTCCTGTTAGAGTCGGTCTAGTAGCCCTCCATCAACGATCAAAGCTCTTTGCATTTGCATAGGTAGGTGTCTCATCAGTGTCATTCTTTGCATTCCGTTAGGCATGCCATAACCCTGATGGAGGAGCTGGTGTCTTTGTCCCCCTTTGGGCACTGCTGGATCATCTTGTTTCAGTCATTAAACTTTGTCGAGGTTACTTGTCTATTGTCTTGAGATCAAATTTTTAGGTCTAGGGTTTTTGGCCAAGTTTGTCTTCAAGCTCATGTCTCTGAAAGTCAATAAGTACCCAACAAGCCAGAGGGATGATTTTTAAAGTGTTTCTTCGAAAGATTCTATCTTGTACAGTTAATTTTCACCTTGGATTTAAAAACCCTGTTTTTAAAGCCAAGGTCATTTTTCAAAATTTTGTAAAAAATGGTAAAAATTCACAAGGCTTCAAAGGACAGCATGTAACCCTGGCTCCCTTGCCAAGATCCCTCAGATGCTATCCCTGCAAAAATTATCAAAGAAAAGCATCAAATCAATCAGTTTCAGGACAAAAGGAAACCAAAAAGTCGAGTTTATAAAGTGTCAAAGCAAAACATTATAAAGTGGGTTATGATATGAAATTAATTCAAATAAAGTTATAAAAACCCCAATCTCCCTCCATCGAGCCTCATTGTGCATCCAAGTCATTGAGCAAGTGAGTTCGAGCCGAAGTTGTGAGTTGCAGAGGCGTGCGACCCGTCAGACCAGGCGCGTGACCCGTCAAGCGCCTTCCAGCAGTGTTAATTTCTAACGGGTGCGACCCGTCAGTGGCGCGCGACCCGTTGGGTGAGGCGCGCGACCCGTTGGGTGAGGCGCGCGACCCGTCAGCGCCCTCCTTATAAAATCGCCTGCAAATTCATCCAAGGAGCCAACAAAATCGCCAAATTGCCTAAGGTAGGCCCTCCAACTTACAAATTGCTGCTTGTTATGGTTAAAGACATCATGAATACATTTTTAAAGATCTCATTGTGCAAGAGAAAAAGCTCTATGTGGCTGTGGTTTAAAATTGTAAAATATGCCTAGGGTTTTATGTTGTTTTAGGGTATTCCCTTGTAATCATTTTTCCCCATTTCCCATTTCATTTTCCTTGTCTTCCTATGTAAATTTCCCTTTTAAATTTGTAAAGAAAAACTAAACCCTACCCCTCTTCCCTAAAAACTAAAAAAAATCAAGCCCTAATCCTACCTCTCATAATACCCATGTAAACAAATGTATATAATGATGCATATGCAATGATTTTGCAATGTTTTTTCCCTAAAATCCCTGTTTTATATATTTACTCCCATTTTCCCTTTAAAAGTATCCCTCCCCTAACATTCCCCTCGTGCTCCTTGTCCCCTTGAAACAGCATATAGATCAGCATTTTGCAAGGCAGAAACAACAGTACATTTTGGCCACTTTGCTCCTTAAACAATGTCAGAAACCGAAACCTATGAGCAGAGTGATGACCAGGCATCAGCTTCAGAGATTGAGGTACAGAGGAGGCCTCATAAGGGTGGAAAGGGTGGTCATCATAAGAGAGAGGAGCCCACTTCTTTGACAGATTTACAGGCTTGTCCTATGGCAGTTTCATGTTTCCAGTATATGTCTTGTTATGAGTTTTGCGAGAGGATCTCTCGGATTCAGCATCACAGAGAGTTAGCTCGCCTATTTGTTTTACATTTGCATGATGGACATGTCAACCTTGCCGGGGTGGACTTTACATTGACACCCGAGATGATTGCACAGGCCACAGGGATACCTAATGTCGGAGAGGTATGGAATAAGGGCAAGGTGTTGGACAATGTTCATTTTGAGCCTTTCGTTAGACCCGCACTCATGAGACACTTGACAGGTGTGTTCCCCTTCAGATTTCTCAGGAGTGAGTATGCTCCCATGATGAGGCTCATCATGCTCTATTTTACTTGTGAGGGCAGATTTTCACAGGTATATTCGTACCATATTCGCCTATTGATGCACTTCACACGGGTACAGATGATGAACATCCCTGTTTTCTTCTATCAGAACATTGAGAGGATGGTGTCCATGATGCAGAGGAAGAGCCTGGCACAGCAGTATAGGAGCCTTTACCATTATGGTTTGATTCAGCTTGTGGTATTACATCAGTTGGCTCAGCAGGGCATCTCATGGGAGGAGTTTATCTCTCGTGAGCTTTTCACAGCACCACCACCGCCACATCCTGAGGTTATTCACGAGGAGGGATGTCCATCACAGCAGCATGACATCCCCGTGACTAGACATGTCAGCTCCTCACCATTGGTCACCTATCAGAGAGGCCAAAGGGCCTTATTTGCAGCAGCTCGGCGAGTACTTTCTCCACAGCATGTGGAAGGGGTCTCGCTTTCTTCAGCAGCACAGCGAGTGTTATCTCCACATCAGGTGGAAGGGGCCTCGCTTTCTTCAGCAGCACAGGTATCAGAGAGGGGCAAGCAGCCCAGGATTGATGAGGGACCATCAGGTGTCCCAGATATAGAGCTTATTGATCTTGATGTCAGTTCTCCTAGCCGAGAGTCAAAGGAGATCATTCAGCACCTTAGAGCTGAAAATGATGCATTGTAGAGGAGATTAGAGGGGGCACAATGGAAAATCTCATATCTAGAGCAGCGCAACAAACAGTGGGAGGATGAGCAAGCTCTTGATGAGTTGTGGAGGATCCGTAGTGACCGCAACTTGAATCGAAGAAGACCCGGTGATCCATTGCCCGCTGAGCGAGAGTCTATGCTTATCTAGCTCAATGCTCACTTGGAGAGGCTGTTGGCTAAGGCCAACCAAGATAAGAAATTGTTGAGAAACATGAAGAACCATTATTGGGCGAGGATGCACGTGTGCAAGGCAAAGATGAAGATGTTCCAAAGGCGGTTGGCCAAGGCACAAAAAAGGAGAAAGAGGCCCGATCCCCTCCACATTTTGGCCGAGGCTTCCTTGAAGGAGCAAGGCACTAAATAGCTCAGCCACAGCACAAATCCCAAGAAATTTTGAGCATTTTGGGTCAATTTTGGTTTTTTCAGGCAATTTACAGGTTTTGTCCATTAACGGGTCTCACCCCCCGCGCGACCCTTTCTCTTGGCAACTTCATTTTGAAAAAACTCAGCATTTCCAGATTTATCATGAGAAGTTACATATGCTTATCCATTGCCAAGAGATTTTATAAAGTTTTGGGCCTCCAGAAAGTCAAAAAACAAGCAAAAAATGACTTTCTGTCACATTTTTGAGACACAGAAAGCAGTCTTGGGAGATTGCAATTTTGGAGGGGCAAATGACCACCAAATTCAGAAATTCCAGTTGGGTTGGAAAGTAGACTCACAGACCTTTCCAACAAGCCTACTCTTGCCCAATTTGGACACCTGGAAGTGCCCCAAACGTGCCCTTAAATGCGCGCGACCCATCAGGCAGAGGCGTGCGACCTATCATGCAATTTTCTCAAAATTTCACTGTATAGCTCAGAAAAACGCAGATTTGACCATGGTTGACTTTTTGGAGTGGATTGTTATCATCCTTGATGTAAATAATGTAATTTTTTGATACTTTTACACTTATGTATCTCTTCTAGAAGATTCATTCATGAAATAGGTGAAAATTAAATGAATGAATTGGTTTCCTAGCTTATAGAGGCAAGTTGTTTTGACTGCCTAGTTTTCAGTGCTTAGTTTAGAAGTGGTTGAAACAGCTCCTAAGATAGTGAGCTCGACCCCTAGAGGCAGGGAAAGATGTTAGAGGATCTATATTATGTACTTTCTTGCTCATTTTCATGGTTGGACTCTTGAGGGAGAAGCTATCATTGTATTATTCACTGTATCTCTGCAATTTTTGGCTAAGGAAGACTAGGGTTTTGCAGTCCTTTTTGGGATTCTTGTGGTTACATGTATTGATGGTGTGTTGCTCTATGTACTTGTAAGTGTGTTATGTGAATCATTTCCTTTCTTTTCCTTCTGCACATTAAACAAATGAAGTGTTAAAGTAGAATTCATGACTGTCATGCTCTGCTTTTAAGTTTGTTTAATTTCAATGTTTTCTACTGTTTAAGGAGAATTCAAAGTTATTGTTTGCTCTCCTTAGCTCCTCACCTGTCTTTCTCATCCATTCACCTCAATCTAAGGCATCAATACTGTCTCCTACCTCGCCCCAAAGAACCCCCTGCAGAAACTGTGTCCAATCCCCGCACCCAAAATTGCCACCTCCTCAATTTGCCACCAAAAACCCTAAAAATCCCAAATCAACCCTTTGATCAGTTTACTAGCCTAAAATCAGTGTTACCTTATTGGTTATCTCGCCAATTGAAGATCTTTACTGAGATAGACCGGAGAGAGCCCTCTCCTGCCCCGTAGGGCTAGCTACGAGGCTAAGTGGTTTGATGTTGCCTTGAGGTTTACCTTTCTCAGCCTGAGGTGAAATTTCATGCGCTAACAAGTCCCACCTACCAACTTCTCAATTTTTTCTTGCTCCTTGTTGGCTTTACAATTCCACCCACTTAACATGAGAGATAGCATTACCCATGTTCTCCCAAAATAGAGATGGCCCCCAAGTTTCCAACAGACGAAAGTCCAGACTAGAGGGAAGTCCTTATTTCCAGACCACAAGATAAGGTACCCATCATTGGATACCCGTTCGATACATAACCCGTCATATCCATACCCACAAGAGAAGTTCCCCATCGTTCCTACCGAGAGAAGAGGAGATGGCCCCCAAGTTGAATTCCAAACAAGAGAGAGACTGGTTTACGAGAAAGAGGTTGAGCCAAGTTGAAAATAACATACGCGAGAGGGAAGGAACATATCAATGGCTGAGAGGAGATGACCCCCCAAGTTTCCAACGGACAAGAGAAATGTACCTGCTCAATCCAGACCTCGTTAAATACATAACCGAGAGGAGACCCAAACGCCCAAGGCGGGACTATGTTATGTGAATGAAGGCTATGTGCATGCAGTTTATGGCTGTCTTTGTGCAGTCAGTGAACGACTTCGTGCATGTAGTTAATAGCTGGCTTCATGAAGTGAGTGGTGAATGGATTCATGTAGTGAATGGATGGTTGGTTTCTTTCTTCGAATGGGTGTTCTATGTGCTATGAACACATAACTTATTTGAATACCTTATCCGTGTGAATGGCTTATGTGTGCTGTGAGGTAGACGGCTCTATGTGAAGTCAACGATGGCTATGTGCTGTGAATGACAGGTGCATGGGATGGTGGCACTAGGCTTAGTAAGACTTCACACCAAGAGCAAGTTACTACAACTCGTTATATATGATTCACCTGTTGAGGAGCATACACCGATCATTGCTAGGAGTCATAGCCAATCATTGCTAGGTGGCCTAGCTAGGAGTCATGTAAGTCTTATGGTTTTGCCCCAGCCAGAGGGTGCCTAGAACGTGAGCGTTGCCATGCCTTATGTAACGAATACCTAATAGCTACATTGAAAAGGGCCTTTTGTTACTATTTTTGTTTGTGTACCCAGGAGTGGCTTGCTGCCTCTCCCACCTGGTGCCATGATATGTAATACCCTGACAGTCCTGCAAGAAAGGTTTAATGTAGCAGTGGAGGTAGACTCCTTGGTGACTGAATCAGAAGCTCGTGAAACCCAATCAGGCCCTACTTATTATCATTTTGGCTAAATGGAAAACCGAATCTCTGAGGGCAGAGTTTCTCTAGTTTTTGAGGTCCTACTTATTATCATTTTGGCTAAATGGAATCCAAATTTTCTGGTTGTTGCTCTTAACCCTCAACCTGGTCTTTTTTTTCATGGCCAGGATCTCTAGAGACATTGGCATTTTGAAGACTTTCCTCACTGCTATTTTGCATATTTATTACCTTGCTAAGTGATGGTTCAACATGGATTCTACATCCTCGAACCAAGCCTTGACCTGTTCTTTTTGTTCATGGCAAGGATCTTTAGAGACATTGGCATTTTGAAGACTTTCCTCACTGCTATTTTTCATATTTATTACCCTGCTAAGTGATGGTTCAACATGGATTCTACATCCTGGAGCGAAGCCAATTTTGGGGCAGCTTTGATCATGAGCCAGTCAAAGAGCCAGACCCTACAAAAACATAGTGATGCCCTGGAAAACGAATACCAAAACAAGCAACTTTGATGAGTAATCAATCCCCTGATTGTTGGAGCTTTTCAATATCTTCACGAGTTTCTTCTCAATTGTTTATTTTAAGCCATCCAATATGGATAGGACCCCAGAGGGTTGGGTTTCACATGAGCCCTGAGATTTCATAGATGGGGCATCTATCACTTTACTATGATACGATACTATGGTTTCACAATGAGGGAGGGCCAATTAGGTCTTCTTACTGAGCAACTTGATATTTCGTTTTTCCCCCAGCAAATCCAACAGCAACATACCCAGTTTCGGATCTAGTCCCAACGAACCCGGTCCCTCCCCAGTGTATGTAGATTAAAGGGTGTTATAGAGAGCATGAAATATGGACTGTATGAAGGAAGGGTATTGATTCAATCTTATTGATGTTATGCCTTTTATGGTATGTAAACTTGGTCAACATGACCGGATTATGGATCTTGATCTAGATCGGAAGCTGCCTCCTTCCACACATATGATTATAGAACTGGAACTAGGCAAGATGATTCTAATTCAAAGTCAAATGCTTCTGGAACTGTAATTGAACTAGATCTATTGCCATAAAGGTTGCTTGTATAAACACTTTTGAGGGATCCATGAGAAAAGCCCAAGAAATGGAGGAAGACATGCTTGGAAGTTATGCAGATCCTAGAATTCTATTAGGAAAGGTGTAGAGACAAATTTCAAACCTCTAAGTGTCAAACCACGGGCCCTCCACATCAGCCAGATTTGTAGAGAACAAGGGTGCTAGCATAGGTATGTTCCAAGGACATACATACCCTAAGCGAAACATACCATAAACCTGCAACTTGTCCCATAATAACCACAATTCCAAGTTGATCCAATTAAATAGGACTGTGCAAGAGCTCCAAAATGATGTATTTCACATGAGAAGAAGTGAAGAGTTGAGACCAAGGCCAAAACACCTAACGTAAGGAATAGGATAAATTATACCTAGAGAAGGGCCTCAAAATTTCCATAGAAGAGATGAAGTTATGCCATTAACTAGACCACCGCAAGCCACCCAGCCTAATGTGGTGATGATGTATGAGTATTATATTTGGGAAATATTACTATAAGATGGTGTGCACAACCCTCATCACAATTTGAAAGATGAGGTACCATCTGCCCAATCCATGGATTCTGCTTAGTGGGATGATTAGATGATGCCCACTAGCGAGGGGTACTTTTTCTTAGAAGAGACATTTTATCATACAACGATGGATGGGAAATAAAATGTTTCATAGATTAGATCCCAGGTAAAGAAGTTCTAGGTCAAAAATCCTCTCTTGTTGGTCGAGCCTTGCCTTCCTTGATGCTTATTGGGTGGGGGGGTGTTGGTCGAGCCCTGCTTGTGCATCCTCTCTCGATGGTCGAGCATGCTTGTGCATCCTCTCCTTTTAGTAGAGCCTACTTGTGCATCCTCTCCTTTCAGTTTTACTGTGGTCTCTCCTACTTGCACATCCTTAGCGATCAAGGAGCTTACGAGCTTGGCTTGGCAGGTGAGATAGTTCGATGGCTTGGATGGGTTGGAGTTAGTGATTGGACATCTCAAGCGCCAGTGTTTGGGTTGGTAAGAGAAATAGATTGATGTGTTTTGCAAAGCTTGAGCCCTATTAGTCCTTTTCACCACCTCTTTATACTTTAAAGGTTAGCTAGTTGTATAGAGGGGCTTTAATATGTCACTGAAGTTGGGAAAAGCACTCTAATTACTGATATTTTATTGGATGAAATACTAAATCCTATTACATAAGTAATTACACCAACCGATATGCATACAGTAAATTCCCTCAAATCTTCCAAAAGCGTTACTTACCAGATCGATTGAACTGAACTGACCCGACTGACCAATCAATCTATCTCCCAAATTAGTCAGATTTTTTTAGTACTAGCCTTGCCTTCCCTCTTTCCTATACTAAAGCTACTTGGGTGGATACATGATAATCTGGTTCAATTGCCTACAGGGTAGGCCCACAGGCTTCTTTCCCTTCTTATCCCTTGGTTGGGAATGCCTATTGAAGCAACAAAGGAGAGGAAATGACTGACTAATGGATAGATCCTATGGTCTTTCTTCCTCATGAATGACCATGGATAGTCTTTCCCCATGAGTGATAATGAATGGATGTATTTCTTGATTGGACTGTGTGGATAGCTTGCCTCATGAGCAAAAGCGAGTGGTTCCTCCTTCCTTCACCCCGAGAAGGTTAATTAGTGAATTCTTAGGGTTGTACTTTCCTGGATAGACTCATTAGCTAGGTTAATCATTACTTTCCTGAAGAGATTGTTGGTTAAGCACCTTTCGAATAGATTCTACAGGAAAGGGTGTAGCGGGTACTGGCTCTGCAGACATTGATACGGGCAAAAGGACTGATTACACTGCTTTTTTTTTTTATGGCTTTGTGATCCGTGTCTTGGGCATACAGTCTCATATTATAGAGAGACCAACAAGGTAGTGCCAACATGTGAGTTATTTCAAAGCGAAGCACCTAGTATAGTACCAGAGGAAACAAAGACCGCATATGTAGATTCATATGGAGCGCGAGCACTAATAGAGCCCACAAAGGTAGGGGAGTAAGAACCCATGATTTCTTCATTGATAACATTGCATAGATCAAAGAATATAGAATGGGGAAATGGCTAGGTCACTCTCATTCCGATTGTTGCGATTTGGTGACAGATCGATGAGTAAGGGGGAGCCAGTAGGGGATAGCCTTGAATATGGGCAATGCGCGTGGATCGACACTTTACAACTTATAGATCTAAATCAATAGAATTTGAATCTACCCTAGCTACTAGGTCTCGATCCCAGTCTGCTACTGATGGCTCTCAATTATATACAAGATTATGAGATGTTGGATGAATCGTCAATAGAAATTGGGTCTTGATCTCCAACTAGGAAACGGACTGCTGCTATCCTAGCTACTTCAACTTGGTCAAATGCAACCACTACTGGTGATTCCGGGTCAACTTCAATCACATCATCTCGATCAACTGAATTCATGCCTGGAACCAGATATGCATATGGATTTGGATCTGTTAATAGGAACTCTTCTACTTCTTATATATGTATATATCTCCATCTGTAATCGGATCTACTTCTACTTATTCAATGACTGGATCAACTGTTGTTGGTTCTATCGCTATGGATCTGAAATTGGATCATTGATGAATTGAATGGCTACTTCAACTGGATCAACTGAAGCTACTTGCTCTGATGTTACTGAAGCTGCACCCTTAATATAGTCTCTTTAAGCCCCCTATAGAAGTAGGTGGGGGATCGGTTCCGAGATTTCTAATGCAAGAATCAAGTACCTATTTGACCTTTTGCCTCTTTTGTATAAACCAAGCCAGAGAATAGAGTCCTATTAATAATCTTAACTGTGCTAGAGCCCGAGCCCTTGGATCATTTTACCATCAGCCTCTGTCTTTTGTCACTTTCAATGTAAGGTTGGGGGTAAGTAGGTATCATCTGCAACTCCAAAACATACAATAAGACAAAGTCCAAGAAGAAATCCTCCCTCCATCGATTCCAAAACATACAAGAATAAATCGAATCCTGGCATCAAGTACCAACATTGAGTACCAACATCTATTCTTGGCATAAGGTCTTAAGCAGTATGAACTAGCACACTTCCCTTCCGGTAGTCCTTAGAGTACAGTTTTCCATTCAAGAGGTACTACTTACTAGCCTTAACACTTTCTTTTGTACTTTCCGTAGTCTTAGCCTATTGCCTTAGTACTAGCCATAAAGAACAAGAAAAAGAAAGCTTACTTCTAAGAGCTAAAGTGAAGAAGCCTTTCTCTTTACAATGAGCCTTCGTTCCTCACCAAATGGAGCCTTTCACTAACACAAATAGATGCCTTTCGAACTAACAATAATTGTCGGGGCCTTCCACTAATGACCCTTCTTCACTAACAATTTATGTCGGAGCCTCACACCTGGAACCTCTTACATTAATGGTCGGAGCCTTCTCGCAAGGGGATATTCATTACTCAACAAAGAGGTGGTTGGAGCTACACACAAAGGAAAAAGGCCTTTCTTTCTCTTTCCAAGCGCCTCGTACCTCACCTATTGTGTCGGGGCCTCATGCTCACAAAGGAAGGAACCTTTATCACTAACCTAATTTGATGGAACTTCCACAAAGAGAAGGAGCCTCTCTTACTAACCTAATATGTTGGAGCCTGGGCCCCATTGAGGCACCCAAAATGACGACATCGTTGAGGAGTGAAGAATTACTTTTTATTACTGACCCAAGACCATATCACCTAATCTTGAAACTCTCAAAAAAGGGATTCGTTTTAGTTACAAACACATGTGACGGATGCCCAGTGAGTGAGAGACGTGTGCCCAAGCCCAAGAGCCTTTTCAAAAGGTGTCGAAGGGCACTGAACTGCGATGGTATTACCGAGGGCCAAGGAGCCATAGAATGGTCGAAAGAAGCTCGAGTGTTGGTTTGACAAAAGGTTAGCCACTAATTGGTGATAGAATTTGTTTTTTTTCACTGTGGTGCTATCCCAACCCTCGATAACCGTTCAAGTGGCACTACAACGCGCTTAAATGCTCTTTGAATTTGGTTCTACATTTCCCCCACCTAAACTTCTAACTGCCCTGCCTCCCACTTATGAAACACTCCATCCCTTCTGAATAGCCCACCGATAGCCAACTCCTTCTTAATCGATCGGTTGGCTCTGATATGGGTAATCCTAATCCTCGAGTTCCAGCTCCTCCTCCAACTAACTCCTCAACATCTCTTTCTTTCTAAAACTCCTAAAATGGGTAATCAACGTATATGAACCATGTCTCTCTCTTGTGGCTATGTCTAGTTGTTGTAACAGGTAGCTCAAATAAACCAACAGATGGTTTCGTACAACTCAACTTGTCTCGTCAATTCCCCAGGCAGTTGGCCTATCAGTTCCTCCCTAGGCCTGTCTAGCTTAAGTAATATATCTTTCAACAGGCACAGAGAATATCTCTCACAGGTTCTCCTGGTGGGCAACGCCGTGGGTAATCTAGGTCCTTACATCCTGTTCCTCGCAATGCAATGTATTATGAGTTTTGATCGGGAGGTAACACTGGGCTTAAAGGGAACATTGGTCAAATAATCATCTATCTCGTTAGGTGTCGGGGAAACATAATCGATGGGTGTGAGGTTCACTGTGGGGTTCTAACCTGCCTAGTTCTTTCTATTTAACATAAGTAAGATCTCTGGGAAAGCAATAACCGACGAGTTCTCTTAGTGGACAGGTTTGTGTAGCCCATAGGTCCATTTTTTTTTTTCTTTCTCAGTTCTATTGCACATTTAGTTAGTCCAGTCCAGTCCGGGTGGTAACAACTAGTGTTCCATCCATACCGTGAGCTTCAGATATTCCCTAGGCAGGTAGTCATAACCAGTGCTCCGTACCGTCAGCTTCAGGATATTCCCTAGGCAAGTAGGTGGGACTGGTGGGCATAAGGTGAACTGGGAGTGCGATGGGAACATGGGGCTATTGGTGAAAAACACATTCATTCGTTGTTGGGTATATCGATCCAATCAATCCATAAATCAAATCAAGAGGTCGCACGATATAAGAACATATATAACTAGCTATGTGATATTCACATCTAGTAGGTATGCGGTATTAGTGGTTGTCGTTGTGGAGGTGGTGGGCTAAGGAAAGCAAGTAATAAGCAGTTGTAGTTAGGTGTACTGTTTTCGTTTTAGAATTGGGATCAATATTTATTAGGCTTGCAGTCATGTCTAAGATAAGGCATCATTTCTCTCACATCATATGATAATGTCTTTGACAATGAGAATCATTTTAACTTGAATAAATTAAGTTTTAATATAATTATGATATTGGAATATATGAGAGAAAATGACTCATATGAATTAAGCTTAACATAATTAGGAGAATGGAATATTAGGTAGTTAGATTATGATTTAAAACCAAAGGAGAAAGTGAAAGAGAGAGAGAAGCGTATCAATATGGAAATAATTCGACATTATAATAGTATTGGTGTGTTAGTGATATACAATTATTTAAGGAAGGAAAAGGGAGGAACTACAAATTTTGTGATGGTGATAACAAAGGGTGGCCTCATAACCATAACCAACTTAAAAGGATGAGATGAACAAAAAAGGGTAATAGTTAGATACTTAAGAAATTAACAAGAAGGAGCAGTCTATTTTAGAACATAATGGAAGTTTTTTTGGATTTAGGGAATAACCATGATGAAACAATTTGGTACATTAGAGGTATTCTATGAATGAATAAATTTGTGGAAAATGGTTGCGGAATCATAGAAGTATTTTCATGAAAGAACGTGATGAGAATCACTATAAGGTATATTTAAAGATGATGCGTACCATAAAGAAAACATTGGAAATCAATCAATGAAGTTAAAGAATGACGATAATTATAATGAAAGTTATTTTTAGGGGCCATTAAAAGCATGGTGGCTTTACATTAAATAAGTGAATGCATAACAAAACTGACGAATTAGAGGAAGATAAGCTCTTTGCATGGTGACATCTATAATTTTTTCCCTCTAATGGGAGATCCACACTTTAATGTTTTACATATGTGACTAGCTATATATGTGAATTATGGACATCAAGATGTATGATTAGTAGACATGGAATTTTGGGAAATTGAAACTATTGAAGAAGATGAAGAAAATTTCTATGAATATCTAATATGAGGAAGTGAAAGGGTGTTTATGTCAAGTAGAAAGCTATCTTAATGATATTGATGAATGGATTCAACAATGTGAATGATGGCTAATGATGATTGCAAAGGGTCATGATGATGACCTACAAAATTTAAAAGTGTCAAGATGAATGATTACTCGTAATTGTTGAGGAATGACTAGTGATAGAACTAGGAGAACATTTAAAGTTTTAAATGATCAAGCATAACAAATGAAGTCTAAAAAGAAACATTGTTGGAAATTTTATAATGACACCTTGAGAAGGATTGTGCAAAAAATTACAAAAGAAGAGGGAATCAAGTAATAGAGGGTGTACTTGATTGATCTACACATATTTTTTCACGAGTGGATTGATAATATACTAAGAATTCACATAAAGAAACTTACAAAGTTTGTGTCATTAGCATTGAAATAAGTTATTTCCAATTCACACCAAGGATATAAAACCTTTTTGTGGATCATAATGATAGTAGTGGTTCCAAGCAGGTCAAATTCTAAACTAAAGGTATATTTGACAAGCCAAAAATGAAGGGGAAGAATAATAAGTCCAACGTGAAGAAATGTGCCTCTATGATAAAATAAATCATGTGTCATTGAGTTGGAAACATGACATGATGAGCCATTCTTTTGAGGGTTGAAAATAATAATTACTAGGTGATGGATAAAAATAATGTCAATAAGGCTAGTAATAGCTTAATGATGAATTTCACCAATCTCCCCCAGTTAGAGAAGAATACATGGCTAAAGATTAAGGCTCAAGATGAAGAAGCTCACTAAAAGTTTACTGGTGTACTTAAATGAGGAAAATATATGAAAACATGATGGTTGGACCTACTTTGTAAATTGTCAACTTCCTTGTTGAAAGAAGAGGAAATGATTATTAGAAAGCAAATGGTATCATGATGAGAACATAAACCTATTAGTATTGATGATATATCCTAGATTTTCCTAGATCCGAGATCGATGTTGAATAATCTTATTTCAATAAATGTAATAGTTGGTATGCATTGTTTATACAAGTTAATGAAATTTATTTTTGCCGACGAATCATGATAATATTGCTTATGGTGTATTATTTCTCTATATTGATATATGTTGAGATGATTATCACATTTATGATGTTATGATATGAGGTTATATTAACATCTGGTTCCATTGATGTAAATATATATTTTATACAAATATATCAAATTAGCTAATTAATATGTGATGAAGGATTGAGGTGTTGCAAAGAAAATTCTTGTTATGAGAATAACATGAGAAGGGAAAAATCATAGAATAACGTTGTCTTAGAGTGAGTACATAGAGAAAGTGTTGGAAATATTTAAAATGTATGACGAAAAACTAGTTAGTACAACTTTGGATAACCATTTCACTCTAACTTAGGAGACATGTTCTGGGACGCAAGAGGAGACAGACTACACGTCTAAGTTTCCATATTCATCAATAGTTTCCAGATTGATGTATGTGATGGTGTGCACAAGGCCAGATATTGCACATGCAGTAAGATTGTGAACAGGTATATGAACAATCCAGAGAAAGATCATTGAAAGGCGATTTTAAGGTATTTGAGAGGTAATACTACCCAGGCATTATATTTTGGAGGTTAAAACATTATTCTATTGGGACATGTTAATTCAAATTTGGCAGGTGATATAAATAGCAAGAGGAGCACCACAAGTTAGTTTTTTTTTATTGTAGGTGGAACAACAATAAGTTGGATTTTGAAATGATAAAGGGTTGTTGCACTTTCTATAATGGAAGCAAAGTATGTCTCTACTACATAGGAAAGTGAAGAGATGATTTGGTTCCAGAGGTTTATGGAGGAATTGTGAAATAAGTAGGAGAATAAAATATTTTATAGTGATTGCCATAGTGCCATTCATCTTATAAAGAATTCATCCTTCTATTCTAAAACTAAACATATACAACTCAGGTACAATTTTTTATGATTGTTTTGGAAGATGGAATGGTAATGCTAGAAAATACACACAACAACCAAAATCTTTTAAATAGGTTAATGAATGAAATAACCAAGGAGAAATGGAGTCCTTGCTTAGTTTTAGTTGATCTTCAAGCATGGTGATGAAGATGAGAAACTTGCCAAGTCCAAAGTTGAAGCATAGTACAACAAGTGTAGTAGCAGCGAAGTTGTTGTAATCACAATCCAAGTGAAAGATTTTTGGTTGTGGAGCTTGATTATCTTCCTAATTCATAGGTATTATTTCAACCATGTTTAGATCCCAGTTCTTTACGGGGGATTGTGGGGGATCTTACCCCACCACTATTATCACTGTGTGGGGCGATGACAATCTTTTAGAGTCCCATCTAATGCGTGTTCAAGGGAACACCATATATATATATATATATATATATATATATATATATTTTGAAATTTCCTTTTAAAATATTTTAGTTTCATAGTCAACCTAGACTATTCATCATTAGGTCACAAATTTTATGGTAGAAGAGATGTTAAGATTGTTTTTCCCTAGAAAGTGTTGGAGAATCTAGTAGTGCAACTATTTTTACCAATTCTCCTTAACCTTAATAATTTCTTGTGAATTTTTGTTATCTTCTTATGTTTCTCTACTAGATCTCTTCATCAAACAATTATCAAGAGAAAAAACAACAAATATAATGGACACAAGAAGTAGGCTGTAAGCCAGGGAAAAACCCCTCCAAGGGGAAAACCCATAAATAATCTATTTTCTTCTTACAAAATCTGTTTCAAATGAGAAAAATAAGAACCAAACCTCTAGACCAAGACCTCCTCCAAGCTCCAAGCCACCCCCCCAAACATATCTTTCAACTAGGTCAAAGATCAACCAAGTCAACAAGGGTCAATCCTTCTTCAACCAACTTCTAAACTCAACTTTGGCCCCCAAATTCGGATTTGAATCTTGACCTGCAAATTTTAACCCTGTAATAGCTACAGAAACCCTAATTCTTTCGCACTTGTGAGAGAATAAGGCTCAAAATTAGATCTTCCTTTCTCCTTTTGACTTCTTCTTGCTTTCTTGACCTTCACACGTACTTCCTTCTTGTTCCTTGCTTCAGATCGAACTTGTTTATTGTGTAGATAAAATTGGTTTCAAATGAGCTCAAAGTTGCTTCTATATATATGCTTGTCATGTGGCCAAATAGCCTCTTCTAGGCTAACTTCTCACAGTTAGGGCCAACTTTTGCTTGGAGGATTATTTTGACTTTCTAGACTCAAAATAAATTATTTTACAAGACACAACTTTCCCAATAGGGTCTTATACAAATGATATTGACTCTATTGACTCATGACAATAATCCTTATGACATGACAAACCCTAGAAGCATGAAGAACATACTTAGCCTAGTTGACCACTCAAAAGAAGCATGAAACCCATGCTTGAAAATGATATTTTTTCCTTCTTATTTTGCTTATTACATAAGATATATATAATGACACGAGTACAAAGACAATTTTGAAGACCGAAACTAGCTACATTTTCCAACAGAAAGCAACCCTCTTTTTTATGAGGGCATTGTATTGTGGTTGTGTATTATTAATAGAAAATTATAACCGTGAGAGGAGATTTTGAGGGAGTGAAATGAGGTTGTATTGGGTGTACCACATGTTGTATCCCTTCATTTTGTTGGATAAAATAAAAGGAAGGACTAGTTTTTTTTCCATAGACATAGTCCAAATCGAGCTAACCATGTATATTTGTGTCTCCCTTGTATTGTTTTATTCCCACATTCGTTTTGATTTTATTGCTCTAGGATAATATTCCTAACATAATTTTCTTTTTAATATCTCTATAATCAAGACATAACCTCCAAGATTTTTTTTTCATTCTCATCATCACTATTGCAACTAAAAATTAAATCCTAGTATGTTGAATAATACCTAAATCTAGCTTGTCCTATACAATTTTCTAAATCTCCCCTTTTTGGTGATGAGGATATCTATATGGCATTTTATTAGGAGGAATATTTCCAGATATTAGTTCAATTTGATGTTCATCATCTCTAGATGTAGGTGGACCTTTAGGATTTTCTTGGAAGACCTTATAACATTTTTCAAAGGTGCATTTTAATTCCTCTAAAATATTTTCATCTCCTTGCTCAACTTCTAATTTTTAAGCATGACTCCCTTGCTACCCTTTTTAAGGAGATTTTCTATTCTATGAGAGCCAATGACTTGACAAGGCATACATTTTAATCCTCTGAGTTTATATTGAATTCCTTCCAATTCAAATCTCATAAACTATTAGTTATAGTTTTTAGAAATTTTACTTGATGTTCTCAACCATTGAATCCCTAAAAAAACATCTACACCTCTAATGAAAATTGCATGCTTTAGTTCTCCCATACTTAGTTTAATATTGTGGCATTTTCCCACACAATCAATACTACCTCTATTAGCAACACAACTTGAAAATTTATCACTGGATATACTAAACAATTGAGGTTCTCTGGTAATCTTATATCAATGAAGTTATGGGTACTACCAAAGTCAATAATCATTATGAATTTTTTCTTATTAATCAACCTGGAAGCTTTAGGGTTTGAGGTGCTGAAAAAATTGCTAATGCATGAATAGATATTTATCACATGTCTGAATAAATGTTGTGCACAATTTTGTCCTATATTTCCTACTCTTTGGATTTCACAAGTTCTTCCTAATTTCTTTGTGTAGATGCTTCCATTTCCTCTTCATCATTATTTTCCAAGGTGAACAATTTTTTTTCTTAACATTTATGACCTTTTGACCATTTGTTGTTACAACCAAAGCACAATCCTTTTACTCTTCTTTCCTTCATTTTCTTCTTTGACATCTGATTAGATTGAGGTCAGATTTACTTATGAAACCAAAAATGGTGTTTGATTCTTACATATGATCCAATGGTAGGTATGTGTATATCTTTATTTTTGGCTTGATTATGATGAGAAAATTGCATAGCTTCCATAATATTTTCAAGATGTTTTAGGAAAATTTTATGTTTAATGTCTTCTTTTAATCCATCCATTTAAGCTTCCAACAAATTTTCATCACTTATGTTATCCACCCTTTTGAAAAATACCTGAAATTTTGAATTATACTCTTCAATGTCACCTAAGTAGATTATTTTCAATTGAACAAAGTAGAATTGTTCCCAACATTACCCATATTGTGCTTCTACGTGTCTTGTAAATAAACCCCAAGTATATTTATAAGAATGGGGCTTCCTTTTAACTACCCATTGATACCATTGGTAGGGTTTTTATCTCATATTTCAAAGTTGTTATGAAGATCCTTTTCTTTTCATCCATAATATTATGTAATTCAGACTATTGTTCTATTTGGTTCACCCAAGTAATTCTATCAAACTTCTTTCATTCAACATTGGGAAGGTTCATACCCTTTGGAGACCATCCATAAGTAACTTCACTATTAGAGATAAATCGACATGACAAATGCTTATTATTGAAAAGTGGTTCAATATGGACACCACCTTTATTTTCACGAGTCCCTTTAGTCACATATTAAGTTTTAGGGAGCCTCTCATCTAGGGCTAGTATGTTTTATGTTCCAAGTGTTCCATCTTGTACTCAATTTCTTCCTTATTTCCATCCATATTTTATTCCAACCATTCCGCCTTTTTTTTCCATATTTTGTTCCTTATCTCTTTTAACTGATTCTTGCATCTCTGAAAATTCAATCTTTTTTAACATGGAACCACCTAATTCCTTAACTTGAATATCCAAATTGGATACTTGGCGTTGCATGTCTTCTATTTCTTCATGAGCCGTGGTTGATATTTCTGGAGATTTAATTGGTGAAGTAATTCATAGATCTTTCTATGGAGCAATGCGATGCTCCTATTTTACCTCTTTATCACAATTTATGGTGATCTCACTAGAAAGAGTTGTTGGCGCCTGAGTATAAGGGAGTTTTAGGTACTATAGCTTATATGCATATAGGGTCCAATAGTAGTACTTGGCCCAATATCTCAAGGCGCTAACTAAGGAGGCTCAACTGCAAACCTAACCTTTACTACTTGACTACCTAGATATTAAAGAGTGGTCTCCCTAAGCGTTGTTCTTGGTGCATTATAACAACAAGATAACCAATTAGCTTATCTAAAGTTGGTTTTAGGTATACCTAGGGGTCTTCCTATACACACAAAGGTATATTGAAGTAATATTCAATATATAGGTGTTGTTTAATGCAATACTAGTCAAAGTGGTACTTGTAGGGGTTATAAGGGTTTATAATGCTAAATTTTGTTATTATATTTAATAGGAATGATCTCATTTTATGAAAATTTGTTTTACATATTACTGCTATCATTGGGTTATCAAACCAACAAACGTTGTTTTGATGTTGGTATAAAGGGTACATTACAATTTGATATTAAATCACATGGCTACAACACTATGAATTGTATGGGCTCAAAGGAAAATAAATGATAGTGTTTTTGGTGAAATTGATTACAACACTAGAGGTTGTATGGGCCCAAGGAAATAAATTAAAGGACGAAAATCCTAACAAGCACAATTTTGGGAATGGTTAGGATGGATAGTTGAAGCATGCCATTTATTTGGTCATACTATATTTACACACATCTCAATGAAGCTAACCATACCCATAGGTCATAGATGTAAAATGAATGTGTAATATAACAATAAGAAGTTTGATAAAAATTGCATGCATAAAATTTGAACTATGCACAATATGCATATAAATGTTTGTAATGTTACACCTCAAGAAGACAATTAATGTATGAATTTTATACATTTGTTTGAGATTTGTGCTCAAAGAAAACTATTTTCAACAATTTTTGAATTGTCCTCAACACAAAATCCTTGCATGAAATGTTTTATTTAAAGAGTTTATGTTTGACAATTTAAATTTGGATGATATGGTATAGAGTTAGAAGATACATATGCACTTATATTTCCAAATGTCAACATTGCATACACTTGACAATCATTAGGATTCTATTCATCACACTCATAGAATTTAAAATGAATATATGAAAAAAAATGAATATAAATGTATATTCATAATATAGAAAATACAAGATGAACTCCTCATGTAGTTTCATGGCTATGAGAAGTTTAAATAGTTTGACAAATAATATGCATGCATCTCCCTAAAGCTATTGTCTTGCATGATGTAAAAGAAATGAAGTTTCCCTATAACAATGGATATCAATCAATATTGGAAACGAGTCCATTTGAGGCTGCTAACATGGACATACTGATTAATACTAAGGGAACTTTTAATTATTATTTGAAATCTTAGTGATATGAATCATTAATTGACATGGTTGAGAGTAAATTCAAACATAATGTCCTTGTGAATTTGGACATGGGGATGTATGATGATGCTACTAAACAAGTTTTTATTTTGGTTAAAATGTATATACTAATTTTTTTCATGAATTTACTATAGTTATTGCAATTAGAAGGTATTTCTATGACACTAATGAGATATGTGACTTTGATAAGGTAGGATAACCCCATGGAGAAAAAATTAGAACATAAGCAATCGAAGAAATCCCATAGAAGAGAAGATTAATGGATATGAGAAGTTTAAAGAGTCTGAAAAATAATATGCATGCATGTATCCCAATGAAGCTATTGTCTTGCATGAATTAAAATAAATGAAGTTGCCTATAACAATGGATAGTAGACATCATTAAAAATGAGTCCATTTGACGGTACCAACATGGACATAGTGGCTAATACTAAAGGGAAATTTAATTCATGTTTTAAATCATAGTGATATGAATTATTACTTGGCATAGTTGAAAATAAATTATAAACCTAATTTATTGTCATACATGGGCATGGGTGATGATGCTAGTAAGCAAATTTTCATTTTGGCTAAGATGTGCATACTAAAATTTTTCCTAAATTATTGTAGTTGTTGAATTAGAAATTATTACTATGAAACTCACGAGATCTCTAATTTTGATAAGTTAGGAAAATTATATCAATAATAATTTAGAACATGGGCAATGGAAGAAAGCTCATAAGAAGAGCATAACTAATATTTTTTTCTTCTTTTTTGTTACTAAAAGGATTGACAATTGGGTTGGTCTCCTACTTGTGTGGCAATGGGTTGATTCCAACTGCTACAACTATAACCCCTAGGTGAACCACACCTCCCCCAGCATGAGGCCATACTTAAACTCAAGGGATTTTGTTAGGGTCCATCCCTGATCCCTTTATTTATGTAAGGTCGAGTCATAATCATAGTTAGCTAAAGAGTCAATAAAGCCTATATTAATAATTGTAAGTGGTTGACCCGAATTTAAGAAAGGGACCACAGTTAGTTGCAAACGGGACATAATTAATAAATAAAGTGGGTAACCCATGTTATGCAAAGGACCACTAGTCGTTAGGTTGTTGGAGGTCATTTAGCTATAAGTAGTTGTAGTTAGAAGGGAAAGATCAACAAGTCTTATTTTGTAATCGAGTTCTACTCTACTGGAGGTTGCCCCCTTGAAGAGGCAAGTGAACATTTCATTTATCTTTGAATAATAAAATACTTGTTGTTTTTCTCATTTTATTTTGTGTTCTAGGTTGTATTTCTTTGTATATTTGGTATTCTGAAATTTCTTGTAGGTCAAGAGAATAAAAAGTGGTATCTGAGAACTTTCCAGGGCCGGTTGTACCTCCAATTTTTGCAGAATTTTTTTTAGGCTAGAGACATGTTCCGACGTCTTGAAACCAAGGGATCTATCGTTGAGCGCATAAATTTGCGGATTTGGGGAGGCATGCACGTAGGAAATACAAGAGGTGGTCACGCTTGTTGGACTCCCTTGTAACCCCTGTGGGTACCCCTTCGAGTAGTAACACATTAGACAGAACCAGGCATGGAATGCAATTCCATGTACCCTTGGGTATATCAGATGCCCCTAGGATCCCCTGAAACCTCACCTTAGATAAGTCGTCAGCCGTCTTGCTGCTACCGTACACTGAGAACAACACTCGGGGAGATTACTCGCGTGTACGATAAGGTAGTCGGGTAGTACGACTAAGGGTATGGCTGATCCTCCTTAGTTAGTGCCCTGAAAGATTGGGTTGAATACTATTGTTGGACCCTTACGTATATTGCGATTTGTAGCACCTGACACTCCTTTGTGACATAGTTCCTTCGACTTTCTGAAGATTGCCCATTATCTTATCTTCCAGATTAGATCCACCAGTTGGGGTTCTACCGCCACAGTACAATTTAGATCTAATAGTTGGGGTTCTGTTGCCACCGCACCAATCAGATCCACCAGTTGGGGTTCTACCACCGTAGTATAATTCAAATCTAGCAGTTAGGGTTCTGTCGCCGCCACACCAATAAGATCCACCAATTGGGGTTCTGCCGCCGTAGTACAACTCACATTCAACAGTTGGGGTTTCGCAGGCAGATCTAAGTCTGAGTCCTCCCTGGGACTCTTACAAGAGACTTAGCCCATAAGATTCAGGACGACATGCTGATCACAGTGGTACCATTCACTGGTCAACCTCAATTTTCAGGCAGTCGCAATTTTTTTTCGGAGTGACTTCAAGTGACCGAGATCTGTGTATTATAGAAACTAGAGCTCAAGTCATGGCCAATGAGAAGATCGAGCACCTTGAAACAAGGTTGGATTCGTTCAAGGAACAACTGGACAACATTTCAAAAATGCTTGAACAATTCACCAAGAGCATGACGGGGTATCATCAGGAGGTGCATAGTATTGATGAACACCTCGAAGGAGAATCTAGCCATCATATTCACTTCCATGGAAATCACCAACATTCCCGCCCTCGACCACCCAAGCTGGACATGTATAAATTTGATGGCTCTAATCCGACAGTATAGGTAGCACAAATGGAACAATATTTCACCCTGAATGATATCCATGATGATCAAACTAAACTACGTGTGGGAGCCCTTTACTTGGACCAAGAAAGATGGCAATGGTGGTAGTGGCATCTGAAATGTTATCCCAGGAACATAATGTGGCACGTGTTCTCAAAAGCCCCTTATGAACGCTTTGACAAAGAATCTAATTTTTTGGGCCGTCTCACTAAGCACCGACAGATAGGCATAGTAAAAGACTACATTGCAGCCTTTGAGACATTGCCCTTCAAAATAGAAGGTCTATGAGATGAATTCTACTTAGATTGTTTCATCAGTGGTCTCAAAGAAGCCATCCAAGCATATGTCCATGTGCACCACCCACCTACATGGATAAACGCTTGCAAAAAGGCTGTCGAGGTAGAACTTGCCTTAGCTTCCCAGTCTACTCGTCCAAATTTCATAGCCAAGGGGCGTTCCACCTAGGATCAGGGCCCTACCCAAACACTTAAGGTTTAAAAGGTGTCTCCAACAGAAATGGCTGAACAAAGAAAACAAGGATTGTGCTACTATTGTGATGACAAAAACTCCCCGGGGCATAAATGCAAGGAACCAAAATTCTTTCAAATTGATGTTACTGATCACAGCTCATCTGAGGAAGCCCCACCTCTTGGGGGGCTAGAGGACAAAGTTGAGGAAACCCAACAAGACAATGATCTCACAGCTATGCCAAATGAACCAGTTATCTCGCTACATGCTTTGGCAGGCATTTCTGCGCCCCAAACTCTCAAAATTAGAGGCTTTCTTAAACATTGCCTTGTAGTGGTATTGATTGATAGTGGCAGCACTCATAACTTTATCCATAAGCGAGTCGCCAAAGCTGTTCATTGTTTTGTAAGGGCAGTCTCTAATTTCCAAGTCCTTATTGTTGATGGGGGGACAATGAAATGTGAAGGTCACTGCGAAAATATTAAACTTCAGATGGGAGACTACCACCTAAAGACCCACATGTTTGTAATTAACATGGGTGGTTGTGACATTGTCTTGGGTGCTGAATGGCTTCACACACTAGGCCCAATCACAATGGATTTCTAGGAGTTATATATGAGCTTTAAGCAGAATGACCACATTCATACACTACGTGGACTCCAGGCAGGTGCTCCTTCTATCATTAGCTCGCATTGAATGGAAAAATTGTTGAAAAAGGGCCATCATGGAGTTATTGCCCAGTTTAATGCCATCCAGGCCATAGAATCCACTACTCTTCATATTCATCCTGAGATGCAACAAGTCTTAGACTACCACCAACAAGTATTTGACAAACCTAAAGATCTTCCACCCTCTAGAGGTGAACATGATCATAGCATCCCTTTGGTCCTAGGGGCCCAACCACCTAATGTGCGCCCATATTGATATCCTTTCGCCCAAAAGAATGAAATTGAAAAAATCATCAAGGAACTCCTTGAAGTAGGTGTTATTTGTCCTAGCATCAGTCCTTATTCATCACCAGTGGTCATGGTGCTAAAGAAAGATGGAGAATGGCACATGTGTTCAGACTTTCGGGCCCTCAACAAGCTCACTGTCAAAGACAAATTCCCTATTTTGGTTGTTGATGATCTACTTGATGAACTACATGGTGCTCAATTCTTTACCAAGCTAGATCTTCACTCTAGCTATCACCAAATACACATGAAAGAAGTAGACATTCCCAAGATTGCTTTCCGAACTCATGAAGGCCATTATGAATTCTTGGTCATGCCATTTGGTCTCTGTAATGCTCCATCTACTTTTCAAAGCCTCATGAATCACTTGCTGAAAAAATATCTCTAAAAATTTGTCCTCGTTTTCTTTGATGAAATTCTCATATACAACCTAACCTGGGAAAAACATCTTCAACATGTAGACCTGATCTCGCAACTACTTCGAATCACAAATTATTTGTCAAATTGTCCAAGTGCTCTTTTGGCATGGAAGAATTCGAGTATTTGGGAAACATTGTGGGTCGTGAAGGTGTCAGGGTTGATCCCAAAAAGATACAGGCAATGAAATATTGGCCCTAACCAAAAACCTTGAAGAGTTTGAGGGGATTCTTGGGTCTTGTAGTAATTTACAGGGTAAGTTCCTCAGACAGAACACTAAAGGACACCGCTCACAAACAGATCACAGATCAATACACCAGTATTTTGACGTGGTTAAAACCCTCAAAGAGGGAAACAGTCCACGGCCTGAGCCAACGTGGCCACTTCAGGCAATTTATTAATAAAAGAATGAAAATTTACATATGCTTCTCTCATAGACGGATTACCCTACAAATGACCCTCCATGCTCTTTAAATAGAGATCATGGACCAATCGGGTGTTAAGCCACGGATCAAGTGTCGGTAATACCGAGGAGAGAATGAACTGTCGGATCACTACATATCGTGACCGTCGGATTGTAAGTTACAAAATGTACATAGTAAAGAAACACACTTTACCTAACTCTATACCTAACTCTATACTAGACCAAGTTGTACTTAACTATTTACTATGTGTCGGAATATCCTAACATCCCCCCTTAAGAACAACTTGGGATAGGATTGAAGGATTTACAAATATGACACAATAGGAGAAGGAAGGAGGCACTAGAGCCTATCCCCCCTTAGTGACAACTTCCTGAACTCCAACCATAAATCAAAGTTTAGTGAAATTCGCCTCTGTGAGAGCCTTTGTAAAGATGTCTACAACTTGATCATTTGTTGAACAATATTTCACTTCAAGAACATGGTCGTGAATGAGCTTTCTTTTGAAGTGCATGTGCAGTTCAATGTGTTTGCTGCGCTGATGTTGGACTGGATATTTGCATAGCTGAATGGAACTTTGACTATCACACCAAAGTGTAGTCGGATGCTGCTGCTGAAAGCCAAACTCTGACAGGATCTGACGAAGCCACAAGGATTCCTTACTAGCTTCTACGGCACCACGATATTCTGCTTCTGCTGAAGAAAGAGAAATGGCACCTTGTTTCTTGCAAGCCCATGTAATAGGTCCTGAACCAAGAGTGAACACATAACCTGCAGTAGACTTCCGATCATCAGGGTCACCAGCCCAATCGGAATCAGTGAAACCAACCAATAGAGGAGATGCTTCGGCACTGTAATGAATCCCAAACTGAACTGTACCTCGAACATAATGAAGTATTCTTTTAGCTGATTTCCAATGACTTTCACGTGGGTTTTGCATAAACCGAGCAACAAGGCCAACAACAAAGGAAAGGTTAGGACGAGTATGGGTTAAATACAAAAGTTTTCCTACAAGTTGACGGTATAAGGTAGCATCAATTTCAGGAGAAGTACAAGTGACTGAAAGTTTGACTCTAGACTGAAAGGGAGAAGGGGCTGGCTTACAATCTTCCATTTGAAAGTGGCGTAGAATATCACAGGCATACTTGGACTGAGAAAGGGAAATACCTTCCTTGGATTGCAAGACTTGAAGACCGAGAAAATAATGTAAGTGTCCTAAGTCTGTCATTTAAAACTTCCTTTTAAGGCTAGACTTCACATGGTTTATAAGGTTGGGATCACTACCAGTCAGGATAAGATCATCAACATAAAGAACAAGAATGATAAGAGACTTGCCAACTTTCTTGGTGTAGACAATATTGTCAGAATGACACCTAGAGAAGCCAGATTCTAAAAGAAAGTTATCCATTTTGGCATACCAAGCTCGAGGAGCTTGCTTGAGACCATAAAGGGATTTCTTAAGCCGATATACAAGGTTGGAGTTTGTTTGTATAAAGCCAATAGGTTGTTCCATATAGATTTCTTCATGCAAGTCCCCATGCAAGAAGGCGGATTTAACATCCATCTGATGAACTTCCCATCTGAAAGAGGCAGCAAGGGAAAGAACAAGGCGGATAGAGTTCATTTTGGCAACAGGGGAGAAGGTTTCAGTATAGTCAATGCCTTCAACTTGTGAAAAACCCTTAGCAACAAGACGAGCTTTATGTTTATCAACTTTCCCATCTAGTCCATACTTGGTTCTGTAAACCCATTTGCATCTAACAAGTTTTCGTCCCTTTGGTAGAGGAACAAGATCCCATGTATCATTTTCCAATAATGAATGATATTCTTCATTCATAGCTGCTTCCCAATCTGGATGGCCTGAAGCTTCTGCAAAGGTGTCAGGATCATACTTCGCTGAAGCTTGAGCCAGTAAAGAAGAGGCTCTCTCGAACTGAGAACATGTACGTCGCTGATCTGTAGGATCACCGACAAGATCACCTGCTGCATCCCGAGTAGCACGGACCCATTTTGGAAGCTGAGGAGCTGAAGGAGGATCCTGAGAAGGTGGGGGAGGATTTTCATCCTCGCTTTCATCATCTAAAGAAGAAATATTTTCAAAAGTAGAAGAGATAGGGAGAGGTGGCACATCCGCCGAACTAGGCTCGCAGGCCGATATATTTTCATCAAACTTTACATCTCTTCTAATGATAACATTTTTGGAGTTAAGTGGAATAAGTCTATATCCTTTGACATCTTCAGAATATCCAACAAAAATACATTTTTCACTCTTTGGTTCTAAAGCTTTATGTTTCTCATCTGGAATATGGGCCCATGCTTCACTTCCAAAAACACGAAAGTGACTTACATCTGGTTTGTTTGAGCTCCATGCTTCTTCTGGAGTGATATTATTTAAAACCTTAGTAGGAGTGCGATTTATTATGTAATTTGCACAGTTAATTGCTTCTGCCCAATAATTAAGACAAAGTCCTTTAGATTGAAGCATACAATTAGCCATTTCCTTTAAGGTGCGATTCTTCCTTTCAGCTACACCATTTTGTTGTGGAGTATATGGAACCGTATGTTGCATTTGAATTCCATTCTCAGTGCAAAAGTTGATGAATGTGTTTTTAACATATTCTCCGCCATTATCAGATCTTAGCTTAAGAATTTGATGTCTAGATTGTTTTTCAAAAAAGGCCTTAAAGGCCAAGAACATGTTAAATACTTCACTCTTGAGTTTTAAGAAGTATACCCAAGTGCGTCTGGAGAAATCACCAATGAAAGTTAAGAAATACTTGTAGCCAGAGAATGAAGCAACTGGAAGTGGACCACATAAATCACTATGCACGAGCTGTAAAGGGGATGAGGCATGCCAAGAGGCACTTTTTTCAAAACTGTCCCGATGATGTTTTCTGAGTACACATCCGGAACAAACACCATCTCTACAAGATACCATTGGAAGACCTGTCACCATATTTTCTTTACATAGATTCTGAAGAGAGCGATAGTTTAAGTGACCAAATCGCTCATGCCAAAGTTTGCTCATTTCATCATTATGAGCAACAAATACTGAGGGAAGATTTGATGACCCAAAGTTGTGAAACTTATACAACCTTGTAGAATCATCAGCAATGCCAGTAGCTAAAATCTGTCTAGGATCTCTTAGGTCCTTAATTACAACATCGTGAGGTGAAAATTCAACGATTTTACCTTCACCTGAATGGGTTATCTGATATACAGATAGAAGGTTGCAGGATAAGGTTGGAACACATAATACATCATTAAACTAACCATTGTCTAGATGAACAGTTCCAGTCCCTACAACACTAAGAGATCTATCATCACAAACATATATATTTTTGGTGTTACAATCATTTAAAGAAGAAAACATGGTTTTGTTTTTGGCCATGTGATAAGAAGCTCCAGAATCAATGAGCCACTCATGAGAATGAGAAGAAGAAGATACATTTAGTGCATAGCCAGACCAAGATGCTTGACAACCACATGCAGAAAGTGCCATTCCTGAAGATGAAGTTGAAGTTGAAGATTGCTCCAAATGGATGTTATGCTTCTTCATTGCTGCTTCCAAGGCTTCCATCTTCTTAAAGCATTTGGATTCTAAGTGGCCATCTCGATTACAAAAGTTGCAATGCCTATCAGTCTTCTTCCCTTTGTTTTTATTTGTCTTATCATTTTGAGGCTGAAATTGCTTAGGACCCTTGTTTGGTTTAGGACCATTCTTTTTAGGATACAACTTCTTAGGATTCTTTGGATTTGGTTGCTGCTGGGCGGCCAACGCTTTCTTATAAGAGTTTCAAGATGAAGAAGACCAAGGTGTAAGAGTTTTTCTTGTTCTCTTATTAAAGAATCACAAAAGGAATCAAAGGAAGGGGACTTGTAGGTTTGTCCTTGAGAAATGAAGACTTCTATTGTAGAATGGAAGGTGGAAACAAACACAGAATAGGCTGGTCCCAACTTAGTAAGAATGGAGTAGATAAGGCTACTATCTTCTTTCTTAACCTTGACACCTTCCATGAGAAGTCTAAGAGTCTTGAACTTGGACAAAAAATCTTCAATGCAAGAAAAATTATTGGGGTCCAATGTAAGCAATTCATTTTCAAGTTGATGGGCTTTAAGTTCATTTTTAATTCCAAAGACTTTAGTAATTTGTTGCAGTGCTTCATCAGAAGTATCAAGTTCTGCAATATGGAATCTAAGATCTGGAGAAATAGACATCCCTATCAACCCATGTGCTTGGTCTTGCCTATTTTCCCATTTAGCTGCCTTATCTTCATCTTTCGGTTTGGTCTCTTGGCCTGTGGCTATTCTGTAAAGACCTTTACTTCTAAGTAAATCCACAATGTAGGACCACCATTGGAAGTAGTTAGTGCTATCAAGAATGACTTGGCATGGACTTTCCATTTTTAACAGAAATTGAAGCTGTAGATGCTGAAACTAAGTGTACGAATGGAAAGATCTCAAAAAATTAGGACGTTTCAAAAAAAACGGTTCTGAAAATGGCTTCCGAATGAAGAAGTTATGGCTTTTTGAAAAACAATTGACGAAGTCGCCGACGAAGTGCGGGAATGTGCGGAAATGAAAAATCCACCCCCACAAAATGGAGACTTGAACCCAAGACCTCTACTCTCATAAATTAGCTTTGAACCAAGTGAGCTATACAAAAAGTTTGAGAGAGAGAGAGAGAGAGAGAGAGAGAGCGGCGGGGGGGGGGTTGATGCTTTGGGTTGCATGCTCAAAACCCAACACGGACATACAAAAAAACGAACCTTGCGGCTCAAAGTTAGCTTTAGCCGGAAACTAAATATTTTCAAAAACGAACCTTGCGGCTCGAAGTTAGCTTTAGCCGGAAACTAAATATTTTCCTCAATGTTTCTGATTTTCCGAGATCACAGTAAGGCGTAGCGGAAAAGAGCATACGCATGAGAAAAATCCTTCCTTTCTGTTTCTGATTTGCCCAGATCGCACAGAGTCGCAGGGCAAAGAGCATATGCAGAAATGAAAGGTATAGATCCGGTAATAAAAAAAGCTAAATAAACCGAAACCGAAATAAACAGAGAGAAAATAACTGTAAACTGCAAATAAACACTGCATACCTCTAGATCTTAAAAATGACGCAGCTAGGGCTACTAGAAACCTTTTCGCGTGAAACGAAAGGGGTTCCTCACTAGAACAGATGCTCCCAACACAACAGAGCAGTCCTCTCGGCCTGAAAGCAGTCAGAAACAGTAGATCTAGGAAACAGTAGTCGGATGCAGTTCTACCGGCTTCAGATTTGGATCACCAACAGACGCGACCCTCAAATAGCTCTAATACCATGTAGGAATTTACAGGGTAAGTTCCTCAGACAGAACACTAAAGGACACCGCTCACAAACAGATCACAGATCAATACACCAGTATTTTGACGTGGTTAAAACCCTCAAAGAGGGAAACAGTCCACGGCCTGAGCCAACGCGGCCACTTCAGGCAATTTATTAATAAAAGAATGAAAATTTACATATGCTTCTCTCATAGACGGATTACCCTTCAAATGACCCTCCATGCTCTTTAAATAGAGATCATGGACCAACCGGGTGTTAAGCCACGGATCAAGTGTCGGTAATACCGAGGAGAGAATGAACCGTCGGATCACTACATATCGTGACCGTCAGATTGTAAGTTACAAAATGTACATAGTAAAGAAACACACTTTACCTAACTCTATACCTAACTCTATACTAGACCAAGTTGTACTTAACTATTTCCTATGTGTCGGAATATCCTAACAGGTCTCACTGGCCACTATCGCAAATTTGTCTGCAATTATGGTTGCATTTGTAGACCCCTCACTAACCTTCTCAAGAAAAATTCATTCCTCTAGACTGATGCAACAAAACAGGGGTTTGTGGCTCTCAAACAGGCCATGTGTTCCACTCCAGTATTAGCACTACCCGACTTCACCAAATCTTTTGTGATTGAATGTGATGCTTCAGGTACTGGTATTGGTGTTATCTTAATGCAGGAAGGTCGACCCTTGGCTTTCACTGGCCAACAACTGAGTGGGAAACATATAGGTTAATCTACCTATGAGAAAGAGATGATGGCCATCTTACATGTAGTAGATACCTGGCGACCATACTTATTGGGCGACGTTTCCAAATCTGCACAGACCATCAAAGACTCAAATATTTTTTGGAGCAATGTTTATCCTTGCCACAGGAAAATATATGGCTGGCCAAAATGTCGGGATATGATTATGAGATAATTTACAAGAAAGGGCGTGACAATGTATTAGCGAATGCTTTATCGCGCCAATTTGAGGATGAAAGAAACCTTATATCAATCTCTCTTCCCATACTAGATTGGATTGAAGAAGCCCACAAGGAATGGTTTTCACACTCCTCTCTCTCCCAACTTATTAATAACTTGATAGAAGATCCTAATTCCTCAGTCGACTACTCTTAGAAGGATGAGATTCTTCGCTACAAGGATCGAGTAGTTATATCTTCGACATCCACCCTCAAAACTCATATTTTAGAAGAGTTGCACTCATCTCCCACTGTAGGGCATGCATGCTTTCAGAAGACCTATGCTCGCACTCGTCATTCTTTCTTTTGGATGGGAATGAAAAATGAAATTCTTACTTTTGTAGTTGAATGTGACATGTGTCAACACCACAAAGGAGAAACAGTCAAGTTACTAGGAACCTTATAGCCATTTCCACTCCCTGCCTCCATCTAGATGGATGTTTCTATGGATTTCATTACTGGTCTCCCAAATTTGGGCAACAAATCCATCATCATGGTGGTTGTGGACAACATTTCTAAATATGCTCATTTTTGCGCTCTACCCCACCCATTTACCCCCACTTTGGTGGCTCAAAATTTCATGGACCGGATCTTCAAACTACATGGCATGCCAACATCCATTGTGTCTGATCGTGACCTAGCTTTCACCAGCAAATTTTGGCAAGAACTTTTCAAGCTACAAGGCACCCAACTCCAACTAAGTACTTCCTATCATCCCCAAACCGATGGTCAAACTGAAGTAGTCAACAAATGTTTGGAGACATACCTAAGGTGCTTCTCTTCAGAAAAGAAACATCAATGGGTATAGTGGCTACCTTTAGCTGAATGGTGGTAAAATACCTTTAGCCATGCTAGCTCATCTCAAAGATAATCTCCATCAAGCTCAAAATCAAATGAAGTAACAAGAAAACTAGCATTGTTCAGAGCACACATTTCAAGAAGGGGATTAGGTATTCCTGCGACTGCAACCATATAAGCAAACATTGCTCAAAGAAAAGGGCTGCCAGAAATTAGCACCAAAATTCTACAGACCTTATTAAACAGTTCAACGCATTGGAGAAGTAGCCTATAAGCTGGCCTTGCCAACAACTTCAAAAATTCATCCAGTCTTCCATGTATCATGCCTCAAGAAAGTGGTGGGGAACAATTGTAGAATTCAAACCAGTCTACTCGAATTGGATGAGGAAGGTCCACTCTGGCTCCAACCAGAATAGGTCCTCGATACTTGTGAAAGACATCTGTCCAGCCGCATGATCAAGGAAGTCCTCGTTAAGTGGAAAGACACCTCTCCAGAAGATGTGACCTAGGAAGCAGCCACTATTCTTCAGCAGTTTCCGCAGCTTCAACCTTGAGGAGAAGGCTTCTTTTAATGGGGGAGGGCATGTTAGGGTCCATTCCTAACCCCTTTATTTATGTAATAAACCCAATAGGGTCAAGTCATAGTCATAGTTAGTTAAAGAGTCAATAAATCCTGTATTAATAATTGTAAGTGGTTGACTCGCATTTAAGAAAGGGACCACAGTTAGTTGCAAACATGCCATAATTAATAAATAATGTGGCTAACCCATGTTATGTAAAGGACCACTAGTCATTAGGTTGTTGGAGGTCATTTAGCTATAAATATTCGTAATTAGAAGGGAAAGATCATCGAGTCTTATTTTGTAATCGAGCTCTGCTCTACTGGAGGTTGCTCCCCCAAAGAGGCAAGTGAACATTGCATTTATCTCCGAATAATAAAATACTTGCTGTTTTTCTCATTTTATTCTGTGTTCTGGGTTGTATTTCTTCGCATATTTGGTATTCTAGAATTTCTCGCAGGTCAAGAGCATAACAGATTTGAATATATTAGTACATACCTTAGGATATCTCATGAGTGTCATAGTAATACTTGCTAATTTCAACAACTACAATAATTTAGGTAAAAATTTAGTATGCACATTTTAGCCAAAATGAAAATTTTCTTATTAGCATCATCACACGTGCCCATGTATGATGATAAAATTAGTTTTATAATTTACTTTCAACTATGCCAAGTAATAATTCATATCACTATGATTTACAACATGAATTAAATTCCCCCCTAGTGTTAGCTAGTATGTCTAGGTTGGCAGCCTCAAATGGACTCATTTTTAATGACGTCTGATATCCATTGTTATAGGAAAACTTCATTTATTTTAATTCATGCAAGACAATAGCTTCATAGGGACACATGCATGCATATTATTTTTTAGACTCTTTAAACTTCTCATATACATTAATCTTATCTTCTATGGGATTTATTCCATTTCTTACGTTCTAAGTTGTTCTCCATGGCGCTATCCTACCTTATCAGAGTCACATATCTCATTCATGTTGAAGTCTGGAATTGTTTCTTTTTGACTATCCTTTCTTCCCTCCTATTTCACCTACTTTTCACCATATTATAGAAGACTAAGCATGTTTAAGGTCAAGGTCAACTCTCAAAAAGGTATTCATCATCCATAATTAGAATCTTTGCTTCTTAATGAATTATAATGAAAATATTCTTACAATCACCAAATTACAAACATTCTGCAGCTAATATTAGTTTCTGTAACAATGTTCACTTTTAGACAGGTTGCAACACTTCAAATAAGGGATGACTACTACCTGGGGATGAAAATTGTCCACCGTATGGATAACCACCTATCATCACAACTTGACAAACTATGAGGATTGAGAGATCTGGAAGTAAAAATCGGAGTCAAACTTTGAAAATGAAGTATAGCGATCAAGCAAAAACAACGGAAAAATAAAACAACATAAAGCGAGCAAGATTGAAGACCTGTTCAACTATTAGATTTTGGATCGAGATGAATCTCCTATGACTTGCTCTTTTAGTAGCAAGTCATAAAGAGGTTGAGTTTTAAATCAAATCTATCTCATAGATTTCAAAACAACATGTCATGTAACACTCTCCTCCCACATCCACCCAAGTAACCATGCCAACCAGGGTAAAAATGAGGCCACTATGATAAGATTTGACCTCTTATGTGACCTTAAGGAAGTGGAATCGATGGAACATCACACATAATCATACAACATCATCAACATAACCCTCAGGAGACAAGTTATCCACCCAGACAACCTATCCCTAGGTCCCATTAGTATTCTGGATCTCTTTTTCCATAGTCGCTCTCAGGCTATGGGCAAGGGAGCAGCGAACAACCCAAAGTCGCTAGCGACCCCGGGATTTAAGCCACTTTTTCAGGCCCAGATCCTAGGCCACTTCCCAGAATGGAGTGATAACTTAAAATCAGTAAAAATACAGGGAAACAATGATAAAAAAAGAAATAATTTGAACAAGACCTTTATCAGACCCCTACTAGCCATGCCAAGCATTTCGTCAAAAATATCATCAACATGTAACCTACAAGTGTAAACAACATAATTAAGTGTAGGGATCTCATACTTATATGAGAATTGCTATGAACCATTGTTCCCTCATGTCATTTTCTACATTATCATCTATTAGGTCATAAACACATTATCCATTCATGTACAAGTAAAAACATGTTGAAAACCATTCATAGTTGTTGTCATGAAATATACGTATAACCAACATAATAGGAACAAAAATACCATAAACATATCAGACATCAAAATCCACATATACATCAATACATTTGCACATGAAAATCAAGGGAATGAATTTCTCATTAATGAATGCAATAAACCAACCGGATATGGGACTACCACGTTCCACCCGACCATAGAATGGCTGAGCCAAATCTCTCTTCAGCCATTCACCCCCGTTCCATATTCCAAGCATGAATGTGGGACTCAAACCAAAAGAACCAACCAGGGCATACCGAGGCTAAACCACCTCACCCTCATCAATAGAAACCAGGCTTTACCGTAATCCATCCCAGATCACTAGGCCAACACAATGAACACATCATAATAGGATTTACCATGATCTCCACCCGATCACTAGGCCAAAAAAGCATGGATGCCACCGGATTTATCCACCTACACCGTGAGGAATTTTCCTGTCTCCTAGTCTCTCAGGATTTACCACAATCCAAACCCATATCACTAGGCCCTAAACCGAGACCCACTCTCCAGGCTTTACCACATATCCCAAATCTAGGATTACTAGGCCCAACAGAGAATAAACCACCTCTTGTCTTTACAATATATCCTGCCATTCACTAGCAAGGATTCCTAGGCCATTCGAGGAAACACAAAAACCGGCTTTACTGCAACCCACAATCCGACTCAGGGGTTACTAAGCCATGTGTTCTATCATTTTCAAAGATCCACCTTACTCATCTTCGGATCCATTTGGCAATCCAACTCAAACAAAACACGAGAACCCCATTACACCATGACTATCCGGAAATGGCAAGGCTAAGCTAAAAACACTGTCGCACTTGGAAAAACCCATGCCATGATAGAAAATAACCACATGAAATCCCATGCATGCCAAATCTAGAAAGGAAAATACACATTGATACCTGCAATGAAGCCTGCTGTAGCTGCTTGATCCTGTCTTTCCCTACTTGATCTTTGCTTCCTCTTTCCTTCTTTTCCTTTCTTACTCTAATGCCAAAATGCTCGAAGAAACTCTAAGTGTCCAAGAGTATGAGAGAGAGAGAATAACGAGAGAGCTCCAAAACTCAACTGACAAAAGGTTACCAACTAATCCTTAGAAGCCTTTTTATGAATGAGGCCTCTATTTTCTTCATTTTCCATTATTTTCCTTGAATTTCCTCCTCAAATGCAACCTGTGACCTTTCACCTCCCTTTTCTCCTAATTTCCATTATTTTCTTAAATAAATGTGCCAAAATTTTCATTTTGCCTTTCCAAAGCCTTAGCCATTGCCTTTGCCAATTTCCTTAGCCATAAACAATCAAATGAACAACGCCTAGGATGTCTTTCCCAACATTCATCTTGGAATAAGTGTCCCATCAACTTTGGTTATTATTTTTTCCTTTATTAAATTTTATTACATGGAATTTTCACTAGGGATGTTACAGAACCCCCCCTCCGGGGAACACCATCCTCGATGTTAGACCACATCAAGACCTCGAAAAAACCACTGAAAAGCAAACATACTACCCATGGAGATTTATAAAATAGATCGAGGCAGTATTTACAATGATCACACTGCTGAAAGAAAACCAACATAATAACATGGCATCATAATGACATGACACCCATACCGCTTATTGGAGCTTTATAACTTATCTCATGGCGATATTTACATCCATATACATATGTACATATAGAAAAATCATTAAAATATATACCAAAACATATACCAAGACATATACCAAAACACATACCAAAACACCAAGCCAAAATTGCTTTGCCTCAACCGACAAACAAGGAAGGATACATAGCCTACATCTGATCCGCCATCTCCCATGTAGCTTCATCGGGCCCAAAGTGCTTCCACTGCACTTTAACTTGCTCGATTGCTCGGTTCCAGAGCATGAGCACCTTTTTCTGCAATATACACTGAGGCTTCAGTTGGAATTCTCCATCTGGTTCCACCTGCAATACAGACCAGTCAATCACATGATCAACATCCTTAACATACTTCTTAAGCAAAGATACATTGAATTTCACTATCGGAGGCAGTGCAATTCGATAGGTGACTGGCCCAATCCTCTTAATGATACTGAAGGGTCCACAAAACCGTGGTGCCAACTTAACACATGATCCAATTCACAAGGAGCTCTTCTTTGGTTTGATGCGCAAGTACACCTTTTCCCCAACCTGAAACTCCTTAAACAACCTGTTCTGATATGCATAGATTTTTTGCCTATCCTGTGTTGCCTTTAGATTCTTCTTTATAACCTACATTTCTTGAACTTCCATGTCTGTCAACATATATGGCCAATCAATACCCTGTTAACTAGATCACTCCAACTGATATGAGTGTTACAAATTCGTCCATATAATGCCTTAAAAGGACTCATGCTCAATGACTCCTAATACCTATTTTTGTATGCAAACTGTACTAAGGGAGATACTCTTCCCAATTCCACTGTTGATGTATCATATACATCCTCAACATGTCCTCCAATATCTTTTTGACCCTCTCTATCTGCTTGTGGATGATAAGTTGTAATGAAGGCCAAATCTATGCCCAAACCTGCAAATAACTCCTTCCAAATCTTGGAAGTGAAATTCACATCCCTGTCTGCACAACCTTATTTGGAACACCGTGCAGTATAAGTACATCTATGACGAATACCTATGCCACATCACTAGCTGAGAATGTAAACTTCACTAGAATGAAGTGTGCAACCATTATTAATCTGTCCACAATGACCATAATGGAATCAATTTGTTTCACTATCTTAGTGCAACGCTGTGATGAAATCCATGGAAATGGCCTCCCATTTCCACTCTAGAATCACAATCGAATGTAGTAGTCCACCTGGATGTTTACACTTTGCTTTCACTAGCTGACAGTCGAAACATCTAGCCACAAACTATGCTACATCCCTCTTCAAATTCAGCTAATAATAAAATTTCTTCACTATTGTCAGTGCCTTTTGATACCCTAGGTGACCCAAATATGGTTTCACATGAAACTCCCTCAATATCACCTTCTTGAGCTCGTTTTTATTTGGTACATATATCCTGTCTCGGAACCTGACCAATCCATCTGTTGTGAGACAATAATCCATACCCTGTGCACTTGCAACTGTACCTATACCTCTACCTATGCCTGTACCTGTACTACTACCTATACCTGTACCACTACCTGCACCTGTACCTATACCAGTATCCTGTTGCAACCTATGCACAATCTCCATATACATGACATCCTAATGACTTGCCTATAAGATCCTATCCTATAGATCTATCCCATAGGAGCTCATAGTTTCCAAGTGATGTACCTGTACCCGTATGATGACAACATCTGTGACCTTGTTCTCTTTACCTTTGATGTACCTGTTATCACTCCAGGAAACTCTCCTAGGTTGCAGCTCGGAGATGCCTGGTAACATATAATCTTCAATATTGTTCTCAGAACTATTGGAATGAATGATGGTTTGGATCAAGTCAGATAACGATTTCAGCTCTATTCTCACTCAAGACATGCATGAACACTCTCAACAACACAAGGCTTTAGACCACTAATGCTCAATAGTTTGTAGATTTAATGGATAGATGGAGAATATTGACAGTACCAGCAGATTGCATACATGAACATATATGAATGGCTAGCTACAGGAAGCAAATGAGCTTACTGACTATACTGGCAGATGCATATATAATAACACATATAAATGGCTAGCTACAGGCAGTAAAGAAGCTTGCAAGTCTAATTTATCAACGCAGAGATAAGATGACAGTTATCTGGCATTAGATATAGAAGAAACATGAATAAACTATCCAAGTGCAAGCTTAGAACAGAAGAGAAATGGACATTGAACATATAACAACAAAAGAATCTTGTATTACTAAAGAATGCAGATGAGAAGCTAAAGGAGTAGAGTCTCCACAGTCTCCAAAGGTTGAACCTCTGCTACATCTAGTTTTTAGCCTTTTATAGGCCTTTACAATGCTCCTAAGCTCTCAAAGGCTCAGAGTGTCTTAATCCATCCTCCTGTCTCTTCAACAACTTTGATGCCCTCTAGGAAAGCATGGCTTCGGAGGTTTCTTCTTCTGACATAAGAGTAATCGCTTTCTGATATTTTGGGTGCGCTGGCAGGGAGCTCTCTCTTGCCAGAGAGGTCCACAATCACTTCTATTTTTTTCGGCTGTGTCGTGCTTGTTAGCACTTGAAATTTCACCTCAGGCTGAGAAAGGTAAACCTCAAGGCAACATCAAACCATTTAGCCTCGTAGCTAGCCCTACGGGGCAGGAGAAGGCTCTCTCCGGTCAATCTCGGCAGATCTTCAATGGGATGAGATGACCAACAAGGTAACACTGATATTAGGCTAGTAAACTGATTAAAAAGGTTGATTTGGGGTTTTTTGGGTTTTTGGTGGCAAATTGAGGAATTGCAATTTTGGGTGCGGGGATTTGACACAGTTTCTGCAGGGGGTTCTTTGGGGCGAGGTAGGAGACCGTATTGATGCCTTTGATTGAGGTGAGTGGATGGAAAAGACCGGTGAGGAGCTAAGGAGAGCAAACAATGACTTTGAATTCTCTTTAGACAGTAGAAAACATAGAAATTAAACAAATTTAAAAGCAGAGCATGGCAAGCATGAATTCTTACTTTAACACTTCATTTGTTTAATATGCAGAAGGAACGAAAGGAGATGAATCACATAACACACTTAAAAGAACATTAAGAATCACTCCATTAATACATGAAACCACAAGAATCCCAAAAAGGACTGCAAAACCCTGGTCTTCCTTAGCCAAAAATTGCAGAGATACAGTGAATAATACAATGATAGCTTCTCCCTCAAGAGTCCAACCATGAAAATGAGCAAGAAAGTACATAATATAGATGATCTAACCTCTTTCCCTGCCTCCATGGGTCGAGCTCACTATCCTAGGAGCTGTTTCAACCACTTCTAAATTAAGCACTACAATCTAGGCAGTCAAAACAACTTGCCTCTATAAGCTAGGAAACCAATCCATTCATTAAATATTTACCCTTTACGTGAATGAATCTTCTAGAAGTGTTAAAAAAGAGTAAAAGTGTCTTAGAGTTACAATAATTACATCAAAGATAATCATCTTCCACCCCAAAAAGTCAAACTGGGTCAAAACTGCGTTTTCTGGGCTGTACAATGCAATCTGGCAAAAACTGCCTGACGGGTTGCGCGCCTTTGGAGCGATGTTTGAGGCACTTGCAGGTGTCCAAATTGATCAAAAGTGGGCTTGTTGGAAGGTCTGTGAGTCTACTTTCCAACCCAACTGGAATTTTTGAATTTGGAGGTCATTTTCCCTGTCAAAACTTAATTCTCCCAAGACTGGTTTCTGCAACTCAAAAAAGGGCCAGAAAGTCATTTTTTGGTAGTTTTTTGACCTTTTGGGGGACCAAAACTGCACAAAATCTCAATTCCATCCATGGGCATATGTAAATTTGCATGAAAAATCTAGAAATTCTGAGTTTTCGCCAAAAGGAGTTGCCATGATGAAGGGTCGCGCGCGGGGTGAGACCCGTTAATGGGAAAAACCTGCAAATTGCCTGAAAATGTCAAAATGCACCCAAAATTCTCAAAATTTTTTGGGTTTTGTGCTGTGGCTGGGCTAATTAGTGCCTTGATCTTTGAGGGAAGTCTCAGCCAAGATACGGTGTGGATTGGTCCTCTTTTTCCGTTTAAGGGCCTCGGACAACCGCCTTTGAAACATTTTCATCTTGGCCTTGCACACATGCATTCTTGCCCAGTAATGGTTTTTCATGTTCCTCAGCGATTTCTTCTCTTGGTTGGCCTTAGCCAATAGCCTCTCCAAGTGTGCGTTCTCCTGTATGAGCATGGACTCTCGGTCAGCGGGCAATGGATCACCGGGTCTTCTTCGGTTCAAGACTCGGTCACTACGAATCCTCCATAACTCATCAAGTGCCTGCTCATCTTCCAACTGTTTGTTGCGCTGCTCAAGGTAGGTGATGGTCCATTGTGCCCCCTCTAATCTCCTCTGCAAGGCATCATTTTCAGCTCTGAGATGCTGAATGATCTCCTTTGCCTCTTGGCTAGGAGAACTAGCCTCAAGGTCAACAAACTCAATATCGGGAACTCCTGATGGACCTCATCAATCATGGGCTGTTTTCCCCTCTCTGGTACCTGTGTTGGTGAAGAAAGCGAGGCCCCTTCCACCTGATGTGGAGATAACACTCGCTGAGCCGATGATGAAGGCGAGACCCCTTCCACCTGCTGTGGAGATAGTACTCGCCGAGCTGCTGCAAACAAGGCCCTCTGGCCTCTCTGATAAGTGAGCTGAGGTGAGGAACTAACATGTCGAGTGACCGGAATATCAGGCTGCTGAGATGGTCCTCCCTCCTCCTGAATGACCTCAGGATGTGGCTGGGGTGGTGCTGTGAAAAACTCACGGGAAATGAACTCCTCCCATGAGATGCCCTGCTGAGCCAACTGATGCAAGACTACGAGCTGAATCAAACCATAATGACATAGGCTCCTGTACTGCTGGGCCGGGCTCTTCCTCTGCATGACGGAGACCATCCTCTCAATGTTCTGATAAAAGAAGACCGAGATGTTCATCATCCGCACTCGAGTGAAGTGCATCAAGAGGCGAATGTGATATGAGTATACCTGGGAAAATCTACCCTCACAGGTGAAATAAAGCATAATGAGTCTCAACATGGGGGCATACTGACTCCGGAGGAACCTGAAAGGAAACACACCGGCCAAATGTCTCATGAATGGTGGCCAGACAAAAGGCTCAAAGTGAACTGTATCCAATACCTTACGCTTATTCCAAATTTCCCCGACATTTGGAATCCCTGTAGCCTGTGCAATGATCTCGGGTGTCAAAATGAAATCCACCCCAGCAAGGTTAACATGTCCCTCATGCAAGTGCAAGACAAAGAGGCGGGCCAACTCTCGGTGATGTTGAATCCGAGAGATCCTCTCACAAAACTCATAACAGGACATGTACTGAAAGCAAGAAACTGCCAAAGGACAAGCTTGTAGACCTGCCAAAGAAGTAGGCTCCTCTCTCCTGTGATGGCCACCTTTTCCACCTCTATGTGGCCTCCTCTGTACCTCAACCTCTGACACTGATGCTTGGTCATCACTCTGCTCATATGTTTTGGTTTCTGACATGTTTGAGGAGCAGAGTGGACAAAATGTACTGCTGTTTCTGCTTGTAAAAGTGCTGAACTCTATGCTGTTTCAAGGGGACAATGACATGAGGGAAATGTTAGGGGAGGGACCTCTTGCACAAGGAATTGGGAATATATGAATAACATGGAATTTAGGGAATACATTGCAAACAAATATTTTCATATATACAGGCATACATGTACATAACAAGGATATAGGGAATCATTTACAAAATCACTGCATATAGGAATACATGTATAAACAGTGAACATATGGGAATATGAATACATGCATTAACAGGGAAAGATAGGGAAACATATTTACAAAAATCTTTACATATTCACCAACAAATTCTTGTGTTTACACATGCATATGGTGCAGCAAGATTAGGGTTTGAGTTTTTTGATGCTTTGGGAGAGGGGTAGGGTTTGCATTTTTAGTGATTAGGGAGAAGGGAGGGTTTGCATTTTATTTATAAAATAGTATGGGAAAATAGATATGAATGCAAATATGAGTAAAAAGGGAAGGAGGGAAACAATTTACCAAGGGAAATACCTTGAAACAACACAAACCCTAGCACATTTAAACATTAACAATGCAGCCATATAGTGTCTTTTCACTTGCATGATTTGAGGTTAAAACACAAGCATGAGGGCTTACATTCATAACCAACCACCAAAATGATGTGTAGAGAGCCTACCTTGAACAAATTCGATGACTCGGAGGAAGATTGAGCACATTTGAAAGGAGATTGCAGAGAACAGGTTGACGGGTCGCGCGCCCCTCCCAACGGGTCGCGCGCGCTTGACGGGTCGCGCCCGTTCAAAAACTGAACTGCTGGATGGCCTCTGACGGGTCGCGCGCACCTGACGGGTCGCGCGCCTGGCCTGACGGGTCGCGCGCCTGTCTTGAGCTCGAACCTTGACCAATTTTCGCCCAATGCTCTTGATGTTTGCTCACTCTCTCTCAACCATGCTTTGGATGCACAATGAGACTAATAGGAGGGAAATTGAACTTTTATAAACTCCATTTGAAAAAATTTAATGCTCAAACCCACTTTCTAAAGTTTATCTTTGACACTTTATAAAACTGACTTTTTGGCTTCCTTTTGCCCTGAAATTGACTCTTTTAGTGCTTTTGCTTGATTCTTTTTGCAGGTAGATCATCTGAGGGATCTCGGCAAGGGGACCAGGGTTTTCATGATGTCGGCTGCAGCCTTTTGAAATTTCATCACTTTTTACAAAAATTTTGAAAAAAATGACCTTGGCTTTAAAAACAGAGTTTTTAAATCCAAGGTGAAAATTCACTGTACAAGATAAAAATATCGAAGAAACATGTTTACAATTCCTCCCTCTGGTTTGCTGAGCACTCATGGACTTTCAGAGACATGACCTTGCAGAGATAAATGACCAAAACCCTAGACCTAGGACTTTGACCTCAAGACAAAACAAGACAAGCTTGAAAGAGCTTAATGACTGATATGACCTGATCCAGCAAAGCCAAGAGGGGTATAAATAGACCAGCTCCTCCATCAGGGTTATGGCATGCCTAACGGGATGCAAAACTTGACACTGATGAGACACCTACTTATGCAAATGCAAAGAGCTTTGATCGCTGATGGAGGGCAACAAGACCGACTCTAACAGCGCTCTTGATGCACCATGATGTATCTGTTTCAGGATATGTTGTGCTGTAGATGCCCATGATATTTCTGTTTTGGGCTAGCTGCGCTGTCCTCTCCATGATCTCCGTTGTTGTGGCTGCGTTGGGCATGATGTGTTGCGTTGTGCTGCTTCTCGGCCTCTGTTTCTCTTTCAAATATTTAATAATGAGTGTTTTCTATTTTACACAGTAAACACCGCAATACTGTGAACTCCCACCAATATCTGTTCCTTTCGGACTTTAAAAGTCCTTAAACATGTCATATATATTTATCAGGTCTGCCCTTTGGGTCGCTGTCACCTATTGCAGATGGCCTGGTCTGTGTATTTCCCGCATATAATGAAATATGCGAAACACTGAAAAATGCATGAAAGAATGCTTTGGCGGACTTCAGATATAATATATTCCACTTCTTGGACCCTTTCGGGTCCGAGACACATCGCAATCGCTGCCAGCCAATGCTCCCTTCGTATTTTCGTTATATAACGAAAATATATGAAAAACACATGAAATTGGGCTTTTGCAGACTTGAAAACATATGTACTTTGCTTCCCGAAACCCATCGGGTCTGGGTTCCATCGCATCGGTGCTGTCCCTGTTTCCCTTTATTTTTCGTTACATAGCGAAATACACGGAAAATACATTAAAATGGCCTTCTGTGGATTTGAAAATATATCCATTTATTGCATATAATTATGTCGGGTCCGGCCCATCGGCTCGCACACATGCCTGTGCTTAGGCCCTGCCCGTGGTATATTGCCGATGCGATATCAGCGATGCGATAAATCGCAATCGCTAATCACTCAATGCCCGAACCTTTATATAACATAACATATGTTCTCCACCACCGTGACCGCCGATGTGACCCACCTTTAGACTGTCCCTTGCTGCTTGTCCGATTGTGATTAGCTGGTTAGATCTGGGCTATTGATTGGCTAGATCTAATGACAGCTATGCGTTGCCATGTTAATGCTTGCAATACTATGTTTTTTCACTGTTTTGGAGTGTTTTAGCATCTCGATAGTGTATTTCCGCCCTTCCAAGGGCTCTCCTCTTGCGCTGATTTTGACCCTTGGATGATTTTTGAGAAGGTACTGAAGATTTCAAGAGCATGTATGGATCAAATTTGGGCCTTTTGCTAGCAAGGCTAACACTGGCTCCTTTTGGGGATGAAATCCTCCCTGTGAGGTTTCAAGGATAGCAGATTAATTCCTTTCCTGTAAAACAAAAATCAAATCTTCCTTCTATTGTTCCATTGGGCATGGAGTCTATTTTGTAATGAAATAAAACTGGAAAAACATATTTACAATGACAAGGCTTTAAAGCCTTAAACGAAATAAAGTTTCAAGAACCGCTGATTTACCGGGCTACCAAAAGTATCTCCTCCTTCTAGACTGTGCAGAATGAATGTATTGTTTGGCTGAACTTGAGCGATGACAAATGGACCTGTCCATAAGGAGTCAAACTTGCCATGATTACCTTTCTTTTCCTTAAATGCATCCCATTTAAGAACCCAATCACCAACTTGGAAATTGTCCACTTTTGCCTTCCTGTCAAAGATTTCTTTGATTTTCTTCTGATGAGCTTTTGACTTCTCAACCAGCTGCTCTCTAATCTGCTGTAGTTCAACCATGTTATTCATTCTTCTTACCATATCATTCTCTTCATCTTGTTCTTCTTGCAAGAACTTATCCACAGGGAGAATGAGCTGGATGGGGAAAACAACATCAGCGCCATAAACCAGTTTGAATGGATAATTCCATATGGACTTTTTGATGGTAACTCTGTCAGCCCATAGTGAAAACTTCAGCTTGGAATCCTAGCTCTTTTTGTTGTCCTCTAACAATTTTTTGATTACCCTTACCAGACTCTTGTTAGATGATTCTGCCAGGCCATTTCCTTGAGGATAATATGAGGTAGAATGCACCACTTGAATGCCCATGGATTCAGTCATGTCCATCAATTCTTTTGCCTTGAAAGCTGCTGCATTATCAGTGACTAGTTTGGTTGGGCAACCAAATCTAGTGAAAATATTCTCATTCAAGAAATTTATGACAAATTGATGATTGACATTCTTAGTGGGTATAGCCTCAATCCACTTGGTGAAATAATCAGTGGCTACTAAGATCCATTTGTGTTTGCCACTGGAATGTGGGTTGATCTCACCTATAAAGTCCAAGCCCCATTGCTGGAAGGGACCATTGACATGTATTGGCTTCAAGGGCAGAGATTTTAGCTGCTATCTTTCTGCAAACCTCTGACACTTGTCACAAGATTTTACAAAAGAAAACACATCAGAGAATAGAGTAGGCCAATAATATCTAGCCCTCAAGATTTTTTGAGCAGTGGTTTTCCAATAATGATGCCCTCCACAGATGCTAGAATGGAACTGGTGCATGACTTCCACAGATTGTTCTTTATCTAGACACCTCAAGAGGATTCCTAATGGGTATTTCCAATAAAGCATATTTTTATTAACGTAGAATTTGGCAGATCTAATTTTAATGGCACGAGCTTGACTTGAGCCAAGCCCGGGAGGGACTTCTAGCTTTTGCAAAAAATGAACTATGCTGTAATACCATTCACATGTGGCTAGATTTTCAGCCAAAGACTGATTCTGCTTTTGCTCTTCTGCTGCTTCCTCTGCCTGCTCATAATCTGCATTTAGACCCATGGAATTTATATATAACAAGCTGCAATTTTCTTCAGCCATAATTTTAGCCAAGCCCTAGCCTTTGACAAGCTTAGTGGGCTTCACCTCTATGTTAAACTCTATGAAATTTGCAATCCATTTAGCCCTCTTCCCATCAATATCTGGATGAGTTAAGACATCCTTTACTGAGGCTGAAGGTACATATGCAACTACTTTGGAATGTAGAATATAAATTCTGAATGCCTTTAAAGACTTTATGAGAGCATAAGCTTGTTTTTCAATTAGCTCATACCTTAGTTCAACATCCCTTAAAGTTTTCCTAAAAAAGGCCATGGGGTGTTCTATGCCTTCATCATTTTTCTGCAACAGAATTGCTGCAAATGTATCATAAGAGGCAAAAGAGAAGATACCAAACTCCTTAATGTAATATGGGCTGATTAGAGTGGGAGCTTCCATGATAGATTGCTTGATGGCTTGAAAAGAGATTCTTAAAGCATCGGTCCATTTTATTTATGATCCTTTCTTCAGCATGGAGGTGATGTGCTTTACAAGCTCTGCAAAGTTTGGAATGAACCTCCTTACGAAGTTAATCTTACCCAGGAAGGATTGAATGTCCCTTTTTGACCTTGGGATGGACAATGTCTGAATGGCTTGAACCCTTGCTGGATCGATTTTTAGACCTTCAGCGGAAACAATACGTCCCAGGAGTTTGCCTTCTTCTAGAGCAAACTATAACTTCTTTGGGTTCACTAAAATTCCAAACTGTCTGCACTTTAGGAAGATCTTCTTCAAATGTTGTAAATGGTCTTTGTGGTTGTTGGAGAAGACTGTTATGTCATCAAGATAAATAAGGAAAATTTGTCCTTCTCTCCCACGAAGGCTATGTCCATGGCCCTCTGAAAATTAGCTCCAACATTCATCAGTCTGAAAGGCATCTTGGAGTACATGAAAGTGCCCCAAGGAGTAGTGAAGGCGATCTTTTCCTGGTCTTCAGGATGTACAACAATCTGATTGTAACCTGAAAATCCATCTAGGAAAGACATGACTCTAGCCCTTGAAACTCTTTGCAGCAAGTGTTCCATCTTAGGTAGGGGATAGTTATCTTTTTTAGAGCACTTGTTTAGATTTCTGAAGTCAACACAAAGCTTGATTTATCCATTTTTCTTTCTCACTATCACAAGGTTAGCTATCCATTCTGAATACCTTAGGGGCACTATAATTTTGGCATCCAACAGCTTCTTGATATTTTCTCAATCAAAGGCAATAAGAGAGGGCTGATAGGTCTTGACTTCGGCTTAAAAGGGGTGGTATTCTTTTCTGGTGGAATCTTATGCTGTATGACGTCTGCGTCATAAGTTTTAAGATCACTGTATTCCCAGGAAAAAATATCAGCGAATTGCTTCATGAGGGTGCAATACTCGGAATTCTGGGTAGAAGACAAATGAGTGGACAGATTGATGAATTTAGGATGGGCTGGGCTCCCTATGTTATGTTTACGGACAACCGACTCATTCTTTGTTTTGGCCGGCTTATAGGGCATGTCGTTATGATCGAAAAGCTTCTCTAGAGGCACTAATCCCTTTGGTATATGGTTACCAGGCAGCTGGACGATGCTTCCTCAACCAATCTCGTTTTTTAACTTGGGCTGGCTGTATTCTCCCATGGCTTCATTTTCTTGATCGACGTGCGTTTCAGAAAATTCCTCAACGACTTGCAAAAACCTGCTAGTTTCCTCTTCGTCTTCAAAAACTCTCCAATATTTGACATTTTCAGGCAGAGACGCTCTGTATTTGACCTGAACTTCATATGTCAATTTAGGAGGCAAGGGAGGAATAAACGTGCTGACAGACATGTCAAGGGAGTCAACAAGCTAATTCTTCATTCTTGGAATATAAGAAATGCTGAAATCATTAAAAGAATATTTGAGCCTCCATACCTCATCTCTGTATGCTTAGATTGGAAAGTTTTATTGACCTGTTGAATAATGAGGTCTGCATCTCCAAACACTTTCAGGTCTTTGATACCCATTACTTTAGCATCGTTTAAGCCTAGAATCAAGGCTTCGTACTCTGTGATGTTGTTTGTGACCTGAAAGGTTAATTTGAAAGATAAATGAATGTATTCCTGTGTTGGGGACACAAGGACTACACATGCCCCTGCAGCTTCTTTAGAGCAAGCCCCATCAAAAAACATGTCCCTAATCTGTGGGCCTTCTTCTTTAGTGATTTGGAAAACTGGTTTTTTAAGCTGCGTGGAGGCCAACTGGGATTCTTCAATATGGAGAATACTTGCTCCAAAATCAGTGTCAAAAACATAGATGGGATGATTAGTAGGGTTCTTCTCATCGCTGATAATATAAGCCAACTGAGCTTCTCTGTATAATCTCTTGCTCTCACCTCCAAAAACTGGGACATTAGCATAGGACAGATCATTTTGTAATGATCCACCTAGTCTCTTGATCCAACCTCTAGAAAGTAACATGCCAAACTTGGGAGGTACATCTGCTACCACAATGTCCATGATCATGCTTTTCATAGGCAGCTGAGACAAAGTGATGGCTAGGTCCTTGATTAATCCTAGACATTTCACTTTTCTAGAGTCAAAAGAAAACAGGTCATGATAAGGCTTAGTGATGTCAAGACCCAACTCATCCATGACAGCCTTGGGCATTAGATTATGGCTGGCTCCAGTGTCCAAAAGGCAGTTGTGAAGGATTTTTTTATGAATAGTCAGAGAGACATAGAATGATGGGGAGATGTCTTCACTATTTTCAATCATTGGGCTGAGAATAACAACTGGCTTGTCATCTTGCAGATTTACATAGTTAGTGGAGGCTTGGATGGCTTTAGGCTCAAGGGCCTCGAGTATGGATCATTTGAAGGACTCATTCTTCACTAGTTCAATTAGAGGCATAGGTATTCTTAGCTTCTGAATTTCTGATTGAAAACTGAAAGGAGAAGGAGACTTGTCAAGGCCTCTTACCTCATGAATTGGAGCTTTGAGGATGATGGGATCAATTGCCAGTTGTTTTTTCTTATTAGCTTGCTGTACTATAGGAACAGTAGCCCTTTGAACAAGAGTTTCCTTGGAATTATTTATCTTTGACCTCAAATTATATCTTTGCTGATCTACAGTTTGTAGAATAGCTTTACCATCTCATTCTTGGCTAATATGGTCATTGCATAATGAATTTTCATAGGCAACTGAGGTAAAAAAGGAATCATTGCCTTTGTCTTCCAGACAATGGATCTCATCATCTTCTTCAAACTGCTCTTCTTCATGACTGCATTTTGAAAAGGAGCCTTCACCCTTTGGTCTTCATTTGCATCTTTGTTTCTTTGCGAAATTTGCAACTGCTCATTCATTCTTCTATATGGATTTGGATTTGGATTTTTTGGGGCTAAGGTATTAGGCATTCTTCCTTTCCTCGGGTGCTGCTCAACCTTCAATTTAGAGATTTCAGAGGCTAATAACTCGATCATTTTGGTCATTTTATCTATCTTAAGATCAGAGGATGATGAAGACTCACCCCTCTATCTTCTTCTATCAACATTTCCCTTAAGCTTCTCTGTAGCCATGATGTTTGATTCCACTTCCAAGGCTGCATCCTGCATGTCAGCCAAAGTATCACATCGCCTCTCTCTCAACAGTAGGCAGAAGTCAGAGTCAAAAGCACTGGCATAGGTGAGTTTAGTAGAGATAGTAGCGGGTTTTACTTCAGCTAATATCTTGCTGTACATATGGTTAAACCTCTTATTAAAATTAGGCAGAAACTCACCATTTTCCCTCTTTAAGTTCCCAAACTCAATGTGGTAGTAGAGGAGATCCTTCTTATCCCCACAATGCTTTAGGAATGCATCATCTAAAGCTTCAATATCTGCTATAGATCTTGGAGTTAGTTCTCTGAACCATTTTCTAGCCTCTCCATCTAGGCTTTGGACAAAGACTCTCATCCACACATCATCTTCACTAATGTCCAGATTATCAGCATAGCTATAGAATGACTCAAGATGTTCTTTAGCAGTAACACCTTCAGTTCCAGTGAACTTAGGCCTATATTTATGATATTCTCCAGTAGGCATGGCATTCAGAGGAGTGGGCAATATTAGAGGTCCATACCTAGCAGCTATGATTCTTTCCATTTTGGTAGGTTCTTGTGGACCTGCCATAGCTGTGCTGGCTAAAAGAGTACTAGCAATCTGAATGATAGATGGCTGAGGAGTGATTGACAGGACTAACGGAGTATGATGGATAAGAGGTGAGGTTTCCTTTGGGCTTAAAGCAAAAGGAGAACCTAAAGAATAAGGAGCTTTATGAATCTTTGAGAGTTTTTATTCACTGTTAGTATTATATGCTATACTCTCAACATGTATTTGTTCTATTACAAGCTTTTCTTGAAGAGATATAGAAGATTGTTTAGGTTTACCTGAACCTGATGCTCCTTTTTGCAATACCTTTCTCTCTTTGATGATTTTTTCAGGGCCAGGCACTGGGTCAGCTTGTAGCTTTTGAGGATTTCTCCGAGTATGCCTCAAAAAATGAGCCAGAACTATGAAGTGGAGTCGCTAAGAGGTTCAGCCTCTAGTAGAGTCACCAGATAGATGATTGCAACCAGAAAAGTGCCCAAACTTTGTCTATCATCAAAGCTGGATATATGTCATTTCCCAGGGAAGCTGAGCTTCAGTTTCCTCTCCCCGACAACGGCGCCAATTTATGTTATCACTCCAGGAAACTCTCCTAGGTTGTAGCTCAGAGATGCCTGGTAACATATAATCTTCAATATTGTTCTCAGAACTATTGGAATGAATGATGGTTTGGATCAAGTCAAATAACCATTTCAGCTCTATTCTCACTCAAGACATGCATGAACACTCTCAACAACACAAGGCTTTAGACCACTAATGCTCAATAGTTTGTAGATTTAATGGATAGATGGAGAATATTGACAGTACCAACAAATTGCAGGCATGAACATATATAAATGGCTAGCTACAGGCAACAAATGAGCTTACTGACTATACTAGCAGATGCATATATAATAACACATATAAATGGCTAGCTACAGGCAGTAAGGAAGCTTGCAAGTCTAATTTATCAATGCACAGATAAGATGACAATTATCTGGCATTAGATACAGAAGAAACATGAATAAACTATCCAAGTGCAAGCTTAGAACAGAAGAGAAATGGAAATTGAACATATAACAGAAAAAGAAGCTCATATTACTAAAGAATGCAGATGAGAAGCTAGAGGAGTAGAGTCTCCATAGTCTCCAAAGGTTGAACCTCTGCTACATCTAGTTTTCAGCCTTTTATAGGCCTTTAGAATGCTCCTGAGCTCTCAAAGACTCGGAGTGTCTTAATCCATCCTCCCCGTCTCTTCAAAATTTGATGCCCTCTAGGAAAGCATGGCTTTGGAGGTTTCTTCTTCTGAAAAAAGAGTAACCGCTTTTTGATATTTTGGGTGCACTAGCAGGGAGCTCTCTCTTGCCAGAGATGTCCACAATCACTTATGTTGTTTTCGGCCATGTCGTGCTGTTGATGCACCATGATGTATCTGTTTCGGGCTGTGTTGTGTTGTAGATGCCCATGATATTTCTGTTTCGGGCTAGCTGCACTGTCCGCTCCATGATCTCCGTGTTGTGGCTGTGTTGGGCATGTTGTGTTGCGCTGTGCTGCTTCTCGGTCTCTGTTTCTCTTTAAAATGTTTAATAATGAGTGTTTTCTGTTTTGCATAGAAAACACCGCAAAACTGTAAACTCCCGCCAATATCTGTTCCTTTCGGACTTTAAAAGTCCTTAAACATGTCATATATATTTATCGGGTCCACCCTTTGGGTTGTTGTCGCCTATCGCAGACGGCCTGGTCTGTGTATTTCCCACATATAATGAAATATGTGAAACACTGAAAAATGCATGAAAGAATGCTTTGGCGGACTTCAGATATAGTATATTCCACTTCTCGGACCCTTTCGAGTCTGGGACACATTGCAATCGCTACCGGCCAATGCTCCCTTCGTATTTTTGTTATATAACGAAAATACACAAAAAAAACATGAAATTGGGCTTTTGCGGACTTGAAAACATATGTAATTTGCTTCTCGAAACCCATCGGGTCTGGGTTCCATCGCATTAGCGCTGTCCCTGTTTCCCTTTATTTTTCATTACATAGCAAAATACACAGAAAATACATTAAAAATGGCCTTTCGTGGATTTGAAAATATATCCATTTATCGCATATAATTACGTCGGGTCTAGCCCATTGGGTCGCACACATGCCTGTGCTTAGGCCCCGCCCATGGTATATTGCCGATGCGATATCAGTGATGCGATAAATCGAAATCGCTAATCGCTCAACACCTGGGCCTTTATATAGCATAACATATGTTCTCCATCGCTGCGACCGCCGATGCGACCAACCTTTAGATTGTCCCTTGCTGCTTGGCCGATTGCGATTAGCTGGTTAGATCTGGGCTGTTGATTGGCCAGATCTAACGACAACTGTGCATTTCCATGTTAATGCTTGAAATACTCTGTTTTTTCACTATTTTGGAGTGTTTTAGCATCCCGATAAAGTATTTCCGCCCTTCCAAGGGCTCTCCTCTTATGCCGATTTTGACCCTTGGATGATTTTTGAGCAGGTACTAAGGATTTCAAGAGAATATATGAATCAAATTTGGGCCTTTTGCTAGCAAAGCTAACAATACCTGATCTCGAAATCAAACTCGCTGATCGTGGCCAACTATATAGCTTGCCTAGCATTGAGATTTGGCTGGTAAAACAAATACCTCAACCCAATGTGATCACTCATAAGTACAAATATCCTGCCAAGAAGATAATGTCTCCACATCTTCAATGCATGTATGATCGGTGCTAACTTAAGATCATGTTTCAGGTAGTTTTTCTTATGTTTGTTTACTTTCCATGACTCATAGCATACCACTTGTCCATCTTGCATAAGGACTCCACCAAGTCCTATCTTGCAAGCATCTGTGCGTACTACAAACTCTTTGTTTGGATCTGCAATATGTAGCACTAGTGCATGTTTCAACAACTGCTTAAGATGCTCAAAGCTATCCTCACACTCCTCTGTCCATTCGAAATTCTTACCTTTCCTCTGCAATGATGTGATAGGATAATAAATCTGCGAGAAGTTCCCCATGAACCTCCTATAATAGCCTACCAGAGCCATGAAAGACCTCACCTCATCCACACCCTTAGGAGTTACCCACTCCATGATGGCTCTTATCTTTTGGATCTACTACAATACCTTCCTTGGAGACAAAATGCCCCAAGTAATGTACCTCACTCTGAAAGAAACTACACTTGTTGAGCTTAGCATACAACTGATGCTCCCTCAAAAACCTCAACGCTGCTGCTAAATGCTTGGCATGCTCTTCCTCGTTTTTAGAATATATTGGTATTCGTCAATGAAAACAATGACAAACTTATCCAAGTATGGACACAACACACTATTCATCAAGCACATAAATGTAGCTGGAGAATTAGTTAAGCCAAATGGAACTACAACAAACTCATAATGCCCATACCTGGTCCTAAACACAGTCTTGTAAATTTCCTCTTCTTTGATGCATACCTGATGGTATTCGGATCTCAAGTCAATCTTTGAGAACATTGCTGCTCCCTTTAGCTGATCGAACAAGTCGTCAATCCTTGGCAAAGGGTACTTGTTCTTGATAGTCACTTTGTTCAGCTACCTGTAATCAATGCATAATCTGAGAGTTCCATCTTTATTCTTCACAAACAAGACCAGTGCACCCCAAGGTGATACACTTGTCCTAATGTATACCTTGTCCAACATTTCTTTCAACTGTATCTTTAACTGAAGCAACTTAGGTGTGCTCATCCTGTAAGGTGCTTTCGATGCTGGAGCTGCCCATGGCACTAACTCAATAGAAAATTATACCTCCCTGTGAGGTGGAAAATCTGTAATGTCCTTAGGAAATACATCCTGAAACTGCTGCAAAACTGGGTACTTGTTCAACACATATGCATCCTCAACCTCCTTACCCTTATCACTAGAAATGTGTACTTCAAACAACATACACCCTTTCCTGTGGCTATGCTTTTCTTGCATAACTGTCACCATCCTAACTAATTTGGATTTATTCTTACCCTGTAAGACTCTTGGTTCTACATTTTCATCAACACACTCAATAGCTTTGTCATAACAGTCTACCTTGGTTCTATGAAGATACAACTAGTCCATGCCCAACAACATACTGTATGAACCCAATGGTAATACAGTCAAATGTGCTTGTTGGGTTGTGTTATATTCTTTCCACGACTAACCTACGTAGTGAACCGGGGGGTCAGAGGGGGGGTGGGTAGCCCCCCTCTACGGGGTCCGGGGCAGCGGCCCGAGAAATTTTTTTGGACCCTATATTAGGTTGGGCGAACCTACCTATGGTTTTCGGTCCATGGTTTTGGATGCGATGGTTTTCGGTCCATGGTATTGGATGCTTCAGCATGTATAAATATGTATTGTAACATTGAAAGGAATATAATGAAAAATCAAGCTTGTAGTCCCGGTTTTGGGATTCAGGGGAAAATATCTGTGTATATGTGTTTTATGTGTTATGCTCTCGCATTGTTTATTTTCTGTGTTTTAGAATTCATATGCAGGTAATTTTTGTACGGGGTTAAAACCTACAGTGATGATGTAGGCATACCATTCAAATCAAATGTGCAAGCTCCTACCCAATGGTGGGCTTGCTTCTTTATACCTATATCCAACTACACTAACCAAGACTCTGCATGCAATTCCTTACTCAAACCACACTTATCCACCAAGTCAGGACCAACATAGCTATATTTAGATATAGGGTCAATCAAAATAGAAATAACTTGATAACAAATTTTACGGTCCATCTCAATGATAGATGCCTATTATTCTACCTGCTTGTTGTCCATTGCCGCATAGATACGTGGAATACTCTGGCCAGCATCCCCAATAGTTTATGCCTCCTTTGCACTATATATCTTAGGCCTACCATCCTAATTCTATGGACAATCTTTCTTAATGTGTTCCTTGCCACATGTGCAACAATCCAACCAACCAGTACCAACACCTCTATGCCATTGTTGCGGCTCATGTCCCTCTCTAGCTGCATTAAATCTCTTTTGTGGTGCCACATTCTCTTTCTCATCTGCATGCTGAGGCATTGTCCTCTTAGGCTGCCATTTACCGTTACCTTTGTATTTTCCCTTCCATCCTTGCTGAGATTTATTCTTACGCTTTGACTATTCATAGCAATGCTTCAATTTCCCAATAACTTCCTCGAGTGACCTAGGCTCATCAAACTCAATCCGATCTCTAAATGCGAATGGAAAACCACTGACAAACCATTGAAATTTTGCAATCTCATTAGTAAGATGCAGTGCATACCTCAATAGCTCCAGAAAATTGGTCGTGTATTCTTCGTTTGTCATCGATCCTATCTTTAGCTCATAGAAATCTTTAGCTCATAGAAATCTTTAGCCTTACTGATGTAGTACCTTTCTGGCAAGTACTTCTTCTTGAAAATCCTCTTGGACTCCCTCCAACTCAAATCATCTATCCTGATGTCTCTGACCCGCTTAACATCTTCCCACCAAATGTCTTCTTTACCTTTCAAGCTGAAGATCGCTACTCTGGCCTTCATGTTATCTATGTAATTATGCAACTCAAAGAATTTGTTCATACCTAGTATCCAAGCCTCTACATCTATCTTCTTCATATCTCCATCAAAATTAGGTGGCTTTGCTTTTATAAACTCATCTAGTAAGTATCCCCTATCATTCCTCCTATAAGGATGATAGTGATGATGATCATGATGTCTATCAGAACTAGAACTAGAGTAGTACCTGTATCCATTGCCTCTCTGATATGGAGTATCCAACAACCTACCATCTCTCACTGTATCAGATCTATCCGACCTATGTCTACCAGGAGACCTATTTCCATATGCCCCATTAGTTCTATCCTCATGTCCATGGTTGATTCGAAGTGGCCCTTGTCACTGCAAGTCTGACAAACTCTGAAGAAGTATAACATTAACCTCTGCTTGTTTCTCTTGTGCCTGTATGATCTAGTCATTATCTGCCTTACAACTCCTTATCTCTTCCTTCAAGATTCTCAATGTGCCTGCCAAATCAAAAGAGCTCCGCACACCACGCTACTCATCATATGCATAGGGAGATTCTATGTAGTCTATCACCTTTCTAGCCATTTGATCTCTTTCCTGCAATGCATAATATGTTAGATAAACTAAATCGCAATAAATCAACATACCTTAGTATAGTTCAGGGAGGATACCTCATCTGTAAGATCATCAAATCAATGTGATACATGTATAACATAATCATAACAACATATAGACATATAATAAGTAAGTGCATCAATGCATAAAAATCATTCTAGCTAGGGTCTAGTCATTAATGCAAGGCCATATCAACAATGCATGCTATGACCTCATGCATGACAACAACTATTACTCCATTGTACACATTACCACATGCAACCATCTACATGTATAAGCAATGCCTAATCAACTACACATACACATAAACACATGTAGTTGAGCAGAAGCGATCAATTCTTGTAATCAACCTACAAGACTGACACATGTAACCAAACCTACACGAATGTAGCCTAACATACAAGGATGTAAATAGGTGACATAAAATCAACATGTAAGCGACATATAATCCATATGTAACCAGTCACATACTCATGACAAATGCATTCCACAAAATCAACATCAAATTCAACATGACAACCTTACTTCAAGCATAATCAATCATAAAGTAAATGTAACAAGCACATGGAATGCAAGTGTAAGAGACACACATGAAATTGGCATGCATGCATGACCAACACATATTTCCCATCAGTCCGAGAGTTGAACCATGCTATGATACCACTCTGGAACACCCTCCTCCCACATCCACCCAAGTAACAATGCCAACCAGGGTAAACATGAGATGAGAGGCTACTATGATCATATTCGACCTCCTCTGTGACCTTAAGGAAGTGGAATTGATGGAACATAACACACAATCATCCAAAATCATCAACAAAATCATTAGGAGACAAGCCATCCACCCAGACACATGTCCCTGGGTCCCACTAGTGTTCTGCATCTCTTTCACCATAGTCATGCTCATGCTATGGGCAAGGGAGTGGCGAACAACCCAAAGTCGCTCTCACAGGCTTGCTTGCCAGCGAATAGAGACCAAAATTTCCAGTTATGTGTCAGGGACCCTGGGATTTAAGCCACTTTTTCAGGCCTAGAGCCTAGGCCACAGCCCAAAATGGAGTGATAGCTTGAAATCAGTAAAAATACGGGGAAACAATGATGCAAAGGAAATAAGTCAAACACGACCTTTATAAGACCCCTACTAGCCCTGTTAGTCATTTCGTCAAACATATCATCAACATGTAACCTACAAGTGTAAACAATAGAATTAAGTGTAGAGATCTCATACTTATCTGAGAATCACTATGAACCATTGTTCCCTCATGCCATTTGCTGCATTATCATCTATTAGGTCATATCACATTATCCATTCATGTACAAGTAAAAACATGCTAAGATCCATACATAGCTGCTATCATGCAATATACATATAACCAACATAATAGGAACAGAAATACCATAAACATATCAACCATAAAAATCCACATATACATCAATACATTTGCACATGAAAATCAAGGGACTGAATTTCCCATTAATGAATGAAATAAAGCAACCAAAGATTGATCCAGGTGGATATTGGTGGCCACATGCCATTTCCACTCGGACCCCCCACCATTGTTTCCTTCAGCTTTTCAGTTTCCTTAATTGTAGCACAATTTACTATTTTTAGCAGTTTTTTCGGATCTTGAACTTCCGGAGCCATTTTGAGGCCCTAAGCGACGTTTCTTGGGAAAATTGGGACCAACATGGGTCCTTGAACTGATGTTTCTCTTCCCAAAGTTGTATTTCTCGGATAGATCTTTCTAACGAGATATTGTGCACGTCAAACGAAAATCGTATGCCAAAGTTACAACCCCGGGAAGTTGACGTACCAATTTACCCAAATGGGGCGCACAGTTTGGCGTTTCATCTTCTAGGGTTAGGTTTTTGGATGTTTAGGGTTTTCCATTGTTTCTCAACAATAAATAGGCCTTCGAGCCTCATTGTAACACAGTTCAGAGGCATGTAGCCGCCACATCTCTTCTCAGAGATAAGCTACCATCGCCCTAGCTGGTTTATTTCCATTGCTGTCTGTAAGCATATTTCAATATTTTACATTAATGAAATGAAGTATAATTTTCGTTGCATCTCTGTGTTTATGGTTATCTCTGTAATTTTTTGCGTTCCAGTTTAAATCCGGATTAGTGGTATCGGAGTGGTCTGCTTTTTCTCTGTTTTTCTTTGCATGTCCCCAACAAGGTCGACATATAAGGAGTTAGGGCTTGAACTGGTCGAACCTTTGCAAGACCAGCCTTGAAAATCCCGATGGCCTCCCATGGCGGATGAAAAGAAAGATGAGGGGGCAGGAGATCCTATCAAAATCTTGCTTGAAGAAGCCCTCGAGTGACAAAGGAACGCGATGATGGATAGCTTTGCCTAGATCCTTCAACGGCTACCCAGGGGTGACACATTGGCTTCCAAAAAATAATCTGGAAATGCCACATTGTTTAAGGTGCAAGTTAATTTTGAAATCCCCATATTCGAGGGTCAGATAGACACATATGCCATTGATAAATGGTTAAATATGCTAGAGGTTTATTTTTCTGTTCATGATTTTTCCAGTCGGGAAAAGATTATTTTCGCTCTTCTCAAAGCAGCCCCCCACGTCAAGCACTGGTGGGAAACCTACTGTGAGTAGAAGGATGAAAGTACAGGCTCAATATTCTCAGCTGCACCCACTTTGGATTCATTCCGGGATGCCATCAAGGAGCAGTACTACCCTGTCGGAAGCTATGAGGATCAATACATAAAGTAGACCACGCTGCGACAAGGAAGGGACCAAGATGTGCTGGAGTTTACCAATATTTTCCATACCCTTCGTACAAAGTTGGGTATCAAGGATTTAGAGTAGCATTTGGTACTCAAATACCACGATTGCCTGCACAAGTACATCTAGGAAGAAATAGAATTCCTTGACATCCCCTCGCTCGGCACGACATACCGATATGTTGTCAAGTTCGAGCAAAAGTTTAAACAGAATAAGCGAGACTATGGATCTGTGAATCCGAAGGAAGGGAAAGGTTCCCCAAACCACAGAACAAAGGACAAAGCCAAGGCGTGGCGGCCCAAGACAACCCGCCAAAGCTGCAAGCAAAGAACAACACTGTGAAGCCGGAAAAGGACACGGGAAAGTGGTGTGAGTTCCATAAGAGCTCCACTCACAACACAAGTGAGTGTCGGGCCAAGCAATCACTGGTGGCTGAGCTAAAGGTTTCAGAATCAGATGCATGTTCCGACTCTGAGTTAGAACTAAACAAAGGGATTGACAAAGGGAAGCAGATTATCAATGTGGAGCCCAACGCCACTATTGCCACCACGAAGATCCAGAAGGAGGAACCCAAAGATCCAGAGGAGGAGGAGCGTCTCTTCCACTCCCAGATGTGGGTAAAGGGCTCTCCGCTATAGTTCATTGTTGACATCGGGAGCCAAAAGAACCTCATTTCGTCAGAGCTCGTGAAGTGGTTGGGCTTACCGACCACAGCACATCCACAACCATACACCATCGGGTGGCTTCACCAAGGACGGGATCTTCGCATGAGCCAATAGTGTCACCTTCCATACAACATCAAGCCCTTCATGGATGAGGTATTGTGTGACATTGCTCCCCTTGAAGTTTGTGATTTATTATTAGGACAACCATACTTGTGGAAGCGACATGCTGTGTATGAATCAAGGACCCGTGCTATTATTGTTACTTTGGGAAATAAGTTGTACAGGATACCGGAGGTAGCACCACCTACCACCATCTCTTTGGTTACTGCAAAACAATGCAGTAAGCTCATTTCCAAAACCGGGAAATATGTTTTCCTGATGGTATGCCCTCAAGGAAAGAAGAAGACGGTGGTCACAACCTCCAGACAGGGCCCCTTTGCACGACAACTACAGATGGACAAGGTCGTGGAGGAGTACGAGGACATCTTCACCTCCCCTGTAGGGGTTCCTCTGCGCTGTCAGGTCAAGCACTCCATCGATCTGACCCCAGGTGCGTCGCTGCCCAATGGACCAATCTATCGACGCTCCGTTCTGGAGAATGATGAAATCAAGAGGCAAATTCACGAGCTGCTGTATAAAGGTCACATCCATCCAAGTTCATTGCCTTGTGGGAGCCCGATCATGTTGGTACAGAAGAAGGATGGGACTTGGAGACTCTGTATTGACTATCGGGCGCTGAACAAGATCACTGTCCGTAATAGGTACGTGGTCCCACAGATTGATGACATCCTAGACCAACTGAAGGGGGAAAAATATTTCAACAAGATCGATTTGAAGTCAGGATATCACTAGGTACCAATCGAACCATTCGATGTGTGGAAGACTGCCTTCAAAGCCAAGGAGGGCCTTTTCGAATGGTTGGTTATGCCTTTTGGATTGATGAATGCTCCTGCAACCTTCATGAGGCTAATGGATGACATCTGGCGGCCATTCACCAACTCATTTATAGTGGTATACTTGGATGACATCCTGATCTTCAGCCAAAGTTGGGAAGAGCACCTCCACCACATCCGACAGGTTCTCCAAACACTGCGGCAACACAAGTTATGTGCCAATTTGGAGAAATTCACTTTTGGCATGACCCAGGTTCAGTATCTGGGATACATTATTGATGAACATGGGGTGCATGTGGATCTAGCCAAGATCCAAGTCATTCAGGATTGGCCATCTCCAACCACTCTGACAGAGCTCTGTAGCTTTCTAGGTCTTTCCAACTTCTACCGCAGGTTCGTGTTGGGATTTTCTCATATCACTTGGCCCTTGAGTCAAGTCACCAAGGCAGGAGTGAAAGAAAAATTATTTTGGTCTGAATATCAATAGAAGGCATTCACAGAGTTGAAAGATCGTCTCCGCATGGCACCAGTGCTTGCATTACCAAACTTACAACAACCATTTGAGGTCGAGACAAATGCCTCTGACTATGCTATTGGGGCAGTCCTTACTCAACACGGGCATCCAGTGGCATATCATAGTGAGACACTTTTAGAAATAGTCCGGAAGTATCCCACTTATGACAAAGAGATGTATTCCATTGTGCAGGCCTGCCGACAATGGAAGCATTACATTTTAGGGAAGGAAACATTCATCCACATAGACCACCGACCCTTGTAGTTCATACAGACCCAAGGGAAATTGCAGAATGATCGCCATTAGAAGTGGTCCACATACCTGCAATAGTTCCATTTGAATATCAAGTATAAGAAGGGTAGCACCAATAATGTTACAGATTGCCTTAGTCAACCACCGATCATGGCGTTAACCACTGTGGGCACAAGACTTATGATTGGCCACTTCTCTATGAAAGTGACCCAGAATTTGGCCACACATACCAAACACTCTTGGAGGGTCAGCATGTTCCAGATTTTCACCTCCAGGATGCCCTGTTATGCCACCTGGGTCACCTTTGTGTTCCTTCAAGCGAGCATGCCAAGATGATTGGTGAAGCACACTACAGTCCGGCTGCTGGGCATTTTGGAGTCGAGAAAATGGTGGCAGTACTGCAAAAGTATTTCTATTGGCCGAATCTTCGACAGGATGTCGGGAAGTACATTAGGTCATGCACTGCCTACGCCATTGCCAAACCAACCATCAAGAAGCAAGGCCTCTATACCCCACTGCCTACCACTATTCGACCTTGGGAATCCATCTCCATGGATTACATGTCATGCCATCCTGCCACTAAGCATGGAAATGAATGAGTTTTTGTGGTCGTCGAAAGGTTCTCGAAGATGGCCATTATGGCAGCCTGCAAGAAGAATATCACAGCAGAAGACACTGCTAAACGCTTCTTTGAATGAGTGTGGGTACACTTTGTGATCCCACATTCTATCATCTCAGATCGAGATAGTAGGTTCCTCAGTACATTTTGGTCCAGTCTCTGGTCGATGCTAGACACCAAGCTCACACCCATAGAGTTAAATCCAGATTGCATGGAACAAACTACAACTGATCGAATCATGGACACACAGATCAAGCACACTTGCCAGCAGAATATCCAACTGTATCGAGTTGTCAAAGCAGGCCAACTCCTTCACTAGGGCAAGTGGCTCACCAGGGACCAAGTTCAGTAGAAGTTTCCTTATGTCATGGAGGAACTCAACGCAATGGGGACCATTGCTTCCTAAGGGTGGAGGAATGATCTAGGTGGATATTGGTGGCCACCTACCAAGTCCACTTGGACCCCCACCATTGTTTCTTTCAGATTTTCAGTTTCCTTAATTGTAGCACAGTTTACTATTTTTAGAAGTTTGTCGGGTCCTGAACTTCCGGAGCCATTTTGAGGCCCTAAACGGCGATTTTTGGGAAAACTGGGAGAAACATGGGTTCATGGACCAATGTTGCTCCCTAAAGTTGTAGTTCTTAGATAGATCTTTCTAACGATATATTGCGCACGTCAAACGAAGATTGTATGCCAAAGTTACGACCTCAAGAAGTTGATGTACCAATTTACCCAAACGGGGCCCAAAGTTTGGCGTTTCATCTTCTAGGGTTAGTTTTTTGGATGTTTAGGGTTTTCCATTGTTTCTCAACAATAAATAGGCCTTCGAGCCTCATTGTAACTATTAGCGCTTGAAATTTCACCTCAGGCTGAGAAAGGTAAACCTCAAGGCTGCATCAAACCATTCAGCCTCGTAGCTAGCCCTACGGGGTAGGAGAAGGCTCTCTCCGGTCAATCTCGGTAGATCTTCAATGGGATGAGATGACCAACAAGGTAACACTGATATTAGGCTAGTAAATTGATTAGAAAGGTTGATTTGGGGGTTTTTTGGGTTTTTGGTGGCAATTTGAGGAATTGCAATTTTGGGTGCGGGGATTGGACACAGTTTTTGCAGGGGGTTCCTTGGGGCGAGGTAGGAAACAGTATTGATGCCTTTAGTGGAGGTGGATGATCAAGAATGAAAGAGGAGGAGCTAAAGAGAGCAAACAATGACTTTGAATTCTCTTTAGACAGTAGAAAACATAGAAATTAAACAAATTTAAAAGCAGAGCATGGCAAGCATGAATTCTTACTTTAACACTTCATTTGTTTAATATGCAGAAGGAAAGAAAGGAGATGATCACATAAACACACTTACAATAACATTTAGAAACACACCATCAACACATGAGTCCACAAGAATCCCAAAGATGACTGCAAAACCCTGGTCTTCCTTAGCCAAAAATTGCAGAGATACAAGTGATAATACAATGATAGCTTCTCCCTCAAGAGTCCAACCATGAAAATGAGCAAGAAAGTACATAATATAGATGATCTAACCTCTTTCCCTGCCTCTATGGGTCGAGCTCACTATCCTAGGAGCTGTTTGAACCACTTCTAAACTAAGCACTACAAAATAGGCAGTCAAAACAACTTGCCTCTATAAACTTGGAAACCAGTTCATACATTCAATTTTTACCCTTTACATGAATGAATCTTCTAGAAGTGTTAAACAAGAGTAAATGTATCTAAAAAGTGTCACAATTACACCCAAGAGGACCATCATTAACCTCAGAAAGTCGAAAAGAGTCAAATCTGCAATTTCTGGGCTGAACTGGTCAAATCTGGCAAAATTTCCTCAACGGGTCGCGCACTTTGGAGCTCTGTTTGGGGCACTTCCCGGTGTCAGAATTGGGTGCAGGATAGCTTGTTGGAAAGGTCTACGAGTCTACTTTCCAACCCAACTAGAATTTTTGAATTTGGAGTTCATTGTCCCAGTCAAAACTCAATTCTCCCAAGACTGCTTCGGGGGTGAGACCCGTTGAGGAGCCAAAACCTGTAAATTTCCAAAAAATGCCAAAATTACCCAAAATTCTCAAATTTTTTTGGGATTTGTGCTGTGGCTGAGCTAGTGAGTGCCATGATCTTTGAGGGATGCCTCAGCCAAGATACGGAGTGGATTGGTCTTCTTCCTCCGCCTAAGAGCCTCAGACAACCTCCTTTGGAATATTTTCCTTTTGGCCTTGCATACATGCATCCTTGCCCAATAATGATTTTTCATATTCCTCAGCAGCTTTTTCTCTTGGTTGGCCTTAGCCAACAGCCTCTCTAAGTGTGCATTCACCTGGATGAGCATAGACTCTCGGTCAGCAGGCAATGGATCACCGGGTCTTCTTCGGTTCAAGACTCGGTCACTACGAATCCTCCATAGCTCATCAAGTGATTTCTCATCCTCCAATTGTTTGTTCCGCTGCTCCAGGTAAGTAATAGTCCATTGGGCACCCTCAAGTCTCCTCTGTAAAACATCATTTTCAGCCCTGAGATGCTGAATGATCTCCTTTGCCTCTCGGCTAGGAGAACTGGCCTCAAGATCAATCACCTCAGTGTCTGGAACTCCTGATGGACCCTCATGAATCATGGGTTGTTTGCCCCTCTGTGGTACCTATGCTGTTGAAGAAAGCGAGGCCCATTCCACCTGATGTGGAGATAACACTCGCTGTGTTGATGATGAAGGCGAGACCCCTTCCACCTGCTGTGGAGATAGTACTCGCCTAGCTGTTGCAAATAAGGCCCTTGGGCCTCTCTGATAAGTGATCAATGGAGGAGAGCTGACATGTCTGGTCTCAAGAATATCATGCTACTGTGATGGCCTTCCCTCCTCATGAAAAACCTCAGGGGGTGAAAGGGATAACCTTGAGAGCAGCAAAACAAAACCCTATCTCTACTTGCATTTTGACGTTTTTAAAGCAAATATACATGAACTTCTCATTTCAACTTGATGGCGTTAAAACACATTTCCCATGCTCATTTTTCTCTATCAAGCAAAATAATTTGATGATCAGAGGCCTACCTGCAACCTTGAAAAGATTTGGGGTCATTTGGCAGCTTACTGGTAAATTTCTGTGGAGAAATCCCCAACGGGTCGCGCACGTTGCTTTTCTGAACTGCGGAAGAGCTCTCAATGGGTCGCACTTTTTCAGGAGGCTTTTGGAGGCCTTCCCGATATCAGAATCAGGTGAAAGATAGCTCATTGGAAAGGTATTTGAGTCTACTTTCCAAACCAATTTGAATTTTTTAATTTGGAGTTCATTTGACCTGTCAAATATCAAATATCGCAAGACTGGTCAAAAAGTGCCAAATGAGGCTGCCTCAAGGAAGAGTGCTGTTGCGGTCAGCTTTTGAATGCCTTCCTCAACCCCAAATTGAGTTCATGATAGCTCATTGGAAAGATATTTATGTCTAGTTATCATTTTACCCATCAAGCAAATCATTTGGCCAACCAAGCTAGGAGAAAACTTGATTTTCCCAAGGTCACTTTAGAGGTGTCTTTGATTCTCCTGAGGCAACTGTATTCTTGACATTTCTCTCAAAAAATGACACCTGTGCAAAAAGTGAAGGTGGTTTTTCTTCTTTGGAATGTTCTGGACAAAAACCTCTCTCAGTTTCCCAAAATTCATCTTTGATTGCTCTGAAACATCATTTGAGTGAAACTTGTCCCGATGTGTGAAACAAGGAATTTTGTCAAAATGAAGCGAAATGAAGGGGATAAGGGGCTTCTAAATTCTTGGGGAAATTTTTGGGAGTGGGGAGGGATGTTAGGAAGCAGGGGAAAGTGGAATCTTAGAGATTGAGCGAGGGGAAGGGGTCCAAAAGGGCAAAACACAGGCCCAACCTAGAAAATTGCCAGGTTGTAGCTAGAAACTAGGGTTTGTGCAAAAATAAGGATTTTGGCGGATCTAAGGGATGGGAAGTGTTTGATAAGGTACTTTAAGGATAGGGGAAGGTGTATGAACATCAGGATGCAAGTTTTGCCGGTGATTTGACCATCCAAGAGAAATTGGCTTTCAAAACCCTAGGAGAGGGAAATGACCTTGCCTAGGCACAACTGAAGCATGAATAAGGTGTAAAATGACTCATTCGACACTGACATGATAATGAAAACCCTCTGAATGATGATAGGCTCAGCTGAATGATGACATGGACTGACATTTGGGCAAACCCTAGGCCTAATGCCTAGTGACCAAATTTTGCTTGAAGACTCACTGAAATGACAAAATTTGACCTTGACACTCTGAGACCACTGTGTAAGAGCATATTTGATCACTGGAGGAAGGCTGGAAAGACTGACACTAACAGTAACATAGTTCAGAGGCATGTAGCTACCACATCTCTTCTCAGAGATAAGCTGGTTTATTTCCATTGCTGTTTGTAAGCATATTTCAGTATTTTTCATTAATGAAATGAAGTATTATTTCGCTCCATCTCCGTGTTTATGGTTATCTCTGTAATTTTTTGTGTTTCTGTTTAAATCTGGATCAAAGATGGGACTACCATGTTCCACTCGACCACAGAATGGCTGAGCCAAATCTCTCTTCAGCCATTCACCTCCGTGCCATATTCCAAGCATGAATGTGGGACTCAAACCAAAAGAACCAACCAGGGCATACTGAGGCTAAACCACCTCACCCTCATCAATAGAAACCATGCTTTACCATAATCCATCTCGGATCACTGGGTCAACACATGAACACATCATAATAGGATTTACTGTGATCTCCAACCGATTAGTAGGCCAAACAAGCATGGATGCCACCATATTTCTCCACCTACACCATGAGGAATTTTCTTGTCTCCTAGTCTCTCAGGTTTTATCACAATCCAAACCCGAGTCACTAGGCCCTAAACCAATACCCAATCTCTAGGATTTACCGCATATCCCAAACCCAGGATTACTAGGCCCAACGAAGAGAAAACCACCTCTTGGATTTACCGTATATCTTACCATTCACCGCCAAGGCTTCCATCCGAGGAAACACAAAATCCGGCTTTACCGCAACCCACAGTCCAACTCAGGGGTTACTAGGCCATGCGTTCTATCATTTCAGCTCAACCAAAACATGAGAACCCCATCACACTATGGCTATCTGGAAATGACAAGGCTAAGCTGAAAACACTTTCACACATGGAAAAACCCATGCCATGATAGAAAAGAACCACATACAATCCCATGCATACCAAATCTAGCAAGGAAAATACACATGCAAGTCGATACCTGCAATGAAGCTTGCTGTAGCTGCTTGATCTTGCCTTTCCCTGCTTGATCTTTGCTTCCTCTTGCCTTCTTTTCCTTTCTTTCTCTAATGCCAAAATGCTCCAAGAAACTCTAAGTGTCCAAGAGTATGAGAGAGAGAATAATGAGAGAGATCCAAAACTCAACTGACAAAAGGTTAAACTAACAAAAGGTTACCAACTAATCCTCATAAGCCTTTTTATGAATAAGGCCTCTATTTTCTTCATTTTCTATTATTTTCCTTCAATTTCCTCCTCACATGCAACCTATGACCTTTCACCTCCCTTTTCTCCTAATTTCCAATATTTTCATAAATGAATGTGCCAAAAATGCCATTTTTCCTTTCCAAAGCCTTAGGCATTGCCTTTTCCAATTTCCTTAGCCATAAAAGGTCAAATGAACACCCCCTAGGATGTCTTGCCCAACATTCAGCTTGGAATAAGTGTCCCATCAACCATGGTTATTATTTTTGCCTTTATTAACTTTTATTACATGGAATTTTCACCAGGGTTGTTACATGTCATGTAGGCATAAATATCTCAAAAATCATTTATGAAAATTGTATAAAGGCTATAAGCCGAGACCCGAGATATAAGTTTGGAATATTGAAGTTTATAGTTGTTTTACTGTGAAGACATATATACTCTGTTTTAGTTTAATATAAGCTAATTTTCTCAATGTGCGCGTGAAGATTCTATGATTACTAGTTGACCTGCACTCACAGGAGGGTCCCCTAATGAGCTGTGAGGTTGTGTTTTTAGTTTCATTTTGCATTGCTTATCTTTAGTATTCTAGTTTCTTTTAGAATTTGTTTCCATTATAGTTGCATTTTTTACAATTCTCATTTTGATTTTAGAGTACTCATAAATAAAAAAGCATTAAAAATATTTCAATTGTTGAATGCATCTTCTTTCCAACACTTAATCATTTCATAGCTTAAATTGATTTCTTAATTATTGATGAAACACTCTTTAGAATATAAATACTCACACAAGTAATCATTCTCAAGTTGTAAATATTTTCATTTCATTTTCTATAAGTAGATCCTTTTATGGCAATTTCTTTTTCAGGCAATTAATCTAGAATTTCTTTGCTACAATTTAACTTAAGAGTTTCCTTCTGCAAGATAGTGGAGAATGCTTTGAATTCTGCAAAATAGAGTTAGATTGTTTCTCTCTCTTGAAATTTTCAGGCAATTAATCTAGAATTTCTTTGCTACAATTTAACTTAAGAGTTTCCTTCTGCAAGATAGTGGAGAATGCTTTGAATTCTGCAAAATAGAATTAGATTGTTTCTCTCTCTTGAAATTTTGTTTTTTAAAGCATTTTCCTTTCATACAATTAGAGGAAAGCTTTGAGTTCTACAACTTAAGATAGATTTTCAATTTCTACAAAGAAGTCGTTTTCGATTTGGTTAATTGGGATTTCATACAGCTTTATATTGAAATAACATGTGCGTAATTAATCTCCAATTTGTGTCCATGCTTAGAACTAGTTTCATTTCTAGAATCAATTAGTTCATAAGAAGAATCCTAGCATATATAGTGCACATACATTTCACAAGTGCACGAATCCCGGTTGACAATTAAAGAAGGAAATTGAGAACAATTAATTTACCAAACATTTTGGTGCCATTCCCAGGGAAGTGTATATATGATTCCATTCTTTCATATCATTTTTAGGAATTTTTAACTTAAATAAATTGAAAAATGATAAAAAACATTTATGCATAAAGGGATTCTAGGGGTAGATTTATAAGTAGAGGTAGAAGTTCAATTCCAACATCACCACTCACTCCACCTTGAATTCGTAGTGCCACACCATCCAACAATACTCGCATACCATCATTGGAAGGTAGACATAGACTTCCTGAGGTTCATAGATCTGAAATCCAACCTAGAGATTCACCAACTTATTCTATCGAAGCTGTAGTTGAAGAACCTATATCCCCAACAGAAGGAGTAATCTTCCTCTCTTCAACAGGAGAACAACTTCTAAGACAAGAACTAGAGGTTCTTAGTGAAGAATAAGAGGAAGAAACTTATTTTAACATACCATTAGCAGAGGAACCAAAAGAAGAGCTAGATAGTCCTATTATAGAACCTTATATTAGCTCTAGAGAATCTATAATGGCAGGGGAAGGAGAAGGAGAAGTGCATAATATAGATGGTAATGAACTTAGGATTGGAAGTGGAAGAGGCAGAGGAGTATATAGAGGAGGAGGTGGAGGTGGAGGACGAGGTGGTAGGGAAGAACCAGATCCTTATTGATTTCCCATCTTTGATGAAGACACCACAAACACAATGAAGAACATCTCACCCTCCATCCACCCTAATTTCCATGGTTTAAGACATGAGGACCCTAAAACATTTCTTTTTGAGTTTGAAGTTCTAAGTAGAATCTATGACTACTTACTTGATCCTCAAAAGTTGAAATTGTTTCCAGCAACTCTTAAAGATGGATCACTTAAATGGTTTATGGGATTAGGAACACATACAATTAGAACATGTGATGAAATGAAAAATGTGTTCTTAGAAAAATACAAGGATTATTGTATGCCCCATAACCTCAAGGATGAAGGCTTTAAGATGATGTAAAAAGAGACTTTGAATATCTAGTTGAAATATTTGCTTACAACATCAAAAAATCTAAGATGTATAATTGGATGATGAAACACTAAAACCTCTTTTGCTAAAATCCATCAAAGATGAATAGATTGATCTTCTTAATTTAATGGGCAAGGGAGATGTTTCACAGCTTTCATTTGGAGAAACCTATGATTTATGTAAACATATCTCAAGGGGTAAGGCTAGAAATGGCAAAAATCAGAGATATCCTATGATGTCCACAATTAATAAATCTGCAACTGGAACAATAAGTAGAGTTGAAATAGACAATTTTCTTGATAATTTCAAAATAGATATCCTAGGGAGTCTTAGTGAACAACTAGATACCCTTAAGATGCAAAACAAGAAAAAATACGAGAATGATGCATTATCTATTTTTTGTCCCAAGGGTAGGAAAAAACATGCCTTAAGATAAGGTCCCTTTGATAATATATAAATTTGTGTCATATTTCCTGAAAATCATAACACGAAGGAATTCTCTTCAATACCTAGCCTTAAAGCTGTTTTACAAGATGAAACTGGGATAAGCCAAGCTGAATCTCTTTGTTTTATCGCTAAAAGACCATGGAAAAATCAACAATCAAATATGACTCAAGGTTTTAATACTCAATCATATGCACAACCACAAAACAATTGGCCTGCACCCATGCCATGACAACCTTGGCCCCCACAATATCAAAACCCATCTCGGGCTCAAGGTTGGAAAAATACTTATGGTAAATACCTTCAATATCCTCAATACCAACAACCATATCCTTCTTTTCCACCACAATATTATCCTCCTCAACCAACTCAATTTTCTCAATTTCAAAATCCAAATCAATAACGTTCATTACTTTTTCCTCAAAAACCCAATCAACTACCTACCCAACCAATTCCAAATCAAAACAATAAAAATCAACAAGCTATTTATAATGTCGAAGGACAAAATTTTCAAGCTTTTATGATTACCTAATTAGGTATAAATGATGCTCAACTTAGATTTGGTAGGTTTTTTTCCAAAAGGTCACCAACAACTGCCATCCATAAATCTAAAGGGGATGAAGTTCATGAGAAAGATGTGAATCTTAATCAAGAAAACATTCCTTTAAAGGAAGATGTTCCTATACTATCAAAGGTTGAGAAAATAAAGCAAACTCCTACAGTTCCTCTAATAGAACAACCTTTTGTTTCTTTGCAAGATCCACCTTTTCCTGAAAGACTCAAAATTGATAAAGGATTTGAAAGGCAAATTTTTTTACCAGATTATGATATGCTAGATGAAATTAAGAACATTTGCATTAAAATTCCTTTATTACAGGCTATAAAGGAAATACCAATATTTTCAAAAACTATCAAGTAGCTATGCATTAGAAAACTAGGAAGAAAAAGAAAAGATATTAAAAAAACTCATTTGGTAGAAAAAATTGCTGATATCATGATGGGAAAACCTATTGTTCAAAAAATCTAGATCCTGGTAGTCCCATTGTTAAAATTCATATCAATGGTGTTAAAATTCCAAACACTTTGATTGATATAGGAGCAACCATTAACATCATGAGAAAATAAACAATGGAGCAACTTAAGCTTCCTAATCTTCAATAGACTCCTACATTATTACAATTATCAAACATATCTGTTATCAAACAAGATGGAGTATTAGAAGATGTGTCTGTTTCTCTAGATTCTTGGGAATATCCATTAGATTTCATGATTTTAAGCCCCAAGAATAATTTAGGAGGCCATCCATTGATCCTTGGTAGACCTTGGCTAGCTACAACTGATGCATTCATAAGTTGTATATCTGGTGATATGTATATCTCTAATGGAAATTCCACTAAGAATTTTACCTTGTATACTCCTGCAAAAACAATAACTGAAGTAGAAAGTGATATTTTGATAGATGATGATAATTAAGACTTTAATGATTTGCAACTAGTTTATACTTTTCACAATTAGATGAAGAAGATCAATTGATAAATTTAATGAATAATAATGATTCTTCTTCATACTGTGAACAAGATATCAAATTTTTAAGGAACAATGCAATATTGAACATTTATCATCTCACCAAATGGATTTACATTCTATGGAAAAGTTTGGCAAATCTCAAGTTGAAATTTTTCCAGATAAAACATTAAACATTAACAATAATTTGGAAGAACTTCAAAAGAGAAAATTGATACATATGCTACCAAAAAACTCTTCTTCTTATGCATGGGAGTATACTGACATGAAAGGGATTGATCCTAAAACCTGTATGCATCATATTTATATTCAAGAAAATTCGAAACCAGTTAGACAACCTCAGAGAAGGATAAATCCTAATATGAGAGAAATTATTAGAGAGGAATTACAAAAATTACTTAATGTGAATTTGATCTATCCAATACCAGTAGTCAATGGGTGTCACCTTTAGTGATTGTTCCTAAGAAAAATGGAAAATGGAGAGTGTACATTGGTTACAGGGAATTAAGCAAAGCTATTTTAAAAGATTATTTTCCACTACCTTTTATAGATCAAGTATTAGATACCTTGGTAGGAAATAAGTATTTTTCACTTTTAGATGGTTTTAATGGATATAATAAAATCCAACTAGCACCAGAAGATCAAGATAAAACTAATTTTACATGTCCATGGGGAACATATGCCTATAGGGTTTTTACCTTTGGATTATGTAATGCACTTGCCATGTTTCAGAGAGTAACCTTAGGTATTTTTTCTGATCTAATTCATGATTGTGTGGAAGTGCACATGGATGATTTTACTATGTATGGTGATACTTTTGAAGAAGCTATGGAAAATTTGGAAAAAGATCTTGTTAGATGTAAAGAGGCAAGCCTTTCATTAAGCCATGAGAAACATTTTATGATGTTCAATGAAGGGATTGTTTTAGGCCACCATATTTCGAGTGATCGAATTAAAGTGGATACATCTAAGGTATAAATAATTTCCAAAATTTCAATTCCTGTTTGTCAAAAAGATGTTAGAAGTTTTCTTGGATTTATTGGATATTATATAGGATATTCATAGAAAATTTCACAAAAATAGCCTCTCCACTTTTCAAACTCACAAAAGGTTGTGAATTTTCTTGGAATTCTGAGTGTCGGAAAGAATTTGAGACATTGAAACAAAAGATTATTGAAGCACCAAAATTAAGAGGACCTAATTGGGCTCTTCCCTTCCATATTTCTACTGATGCTTCAGATACAACTCCAGGAGCTGCCTTGGGACAAAAAGATTTAACTCCTTATGCCATCTACTATACAAGAAAAAATTTGACTCTCGCATAGTTAAATTACACTATAACAGAAAATGAGTTTTTAGTTGTTATTCATGCCATTAATAAATTTTGTCCTTACATTATTGGTTATGAAACTTTCATTCATATGGATCATTCTGGCATTAGATATCTAATGAACAAACCAATCGCTATTAATAGAATTACAAGCCGGTTGCTATTACTACAAGAATTCAACATTACTATTCTTGATATACTAAGAAAAGAAAACACAATTGTTGATTTTCTTTCTAGAATGCAAAATAATAATGATGATGTTCCTGTAAAAGATAACTTCCCTGATGAATATCTTTTTGCATTATCTAGTAAAGCACCTTGGTTTGCAGATATTGCTAATTATTTGGCTACTGGAAAATTACCTCCACAACTATCATAAAGAGAAAATAAAAAAGTGATCAAAACCAATGCACCTTATTTCTGGATAGATGGAGAATTGTACAAAACTGGACTTGATTTGATTATCCAAAGATGTGTTCGAGAATAAGAATTACCTGAAATCCTGCAATTTTGTCATGATGAGCCATGTGGAGGACATTTTTCTGGTAAAAGAACTACTTACAAAATCCTTCTTTTGGGATATTATTGGCCATCCATTTTCAAGGATGACAAAGAATATGTTAAAATATGTGATGGTTGTCAAAGAATGGGGAAACCCATTCCATTAGATGAGACACCTCTACAACCACAAGTACTTATAGAACCCTTTTAAAAATGGGATCTATATTTTGTTGGACCAATAAATCCTCCATCTAAATAGAAAAGGTACGTACTTGTTTGCACGAATTATGTTACAAAATGGGTAGAATCTAAATATATTTTATTTGCAAATGAAAATGTTGTAGTTACATTTCTTTTTGAGGATATCTTTACTCATTTTGGTGTTCCAACAGAAACAATAACAGATAAAGGTACCCAGTTCACATCAAAGTTGGTGAAAAAGATCATGGAGCAGTACAAAAGCAAGCATCAGAAGTCTACTTCATATCATCCACAAGCCAATGGACAAGTGGAATCTACTAACAAAGTTCTTGAAGCAATTCTTACCAAAACTGTGCATTTGCATAGAAATGATTGGGAAGAAAAGCTTCCAGAAGCATTATGGGCATACCGAACTACATGGAGAAATAACACTCCACATAATTGTTATGAGCTTGTTTATGGAAATCAATATTTGCTTCCAATTGAATTCCAAGTGGAGACCTTAACAAAAATAGCTAAATTGGGCCTTGATATGTCAGAAGCTCAAAAACAAAGATTGGAACAATTGAATGAGCTAGATGAGATTCGACAAGATGTTATTCAAAGAACCAACATAGTTCAATAGCAAAGATCTAAGTGACATGACAAATTCATCAAAGCTAAAATGTTCAAGCAAGGTGATTGGGCTCTTCTTTTTGATTCAAAGTTCAGAGATTTTCAAGGAAAATTTCAAACCCATTGGCTTGGTCCTTATGAGATTGATACTAATTTTGATAATGTATGGGATTCTTCCCTTCACTCTTTGTTTGGTAATTTAATTAACCTTAAATTACTTGCATAAATTATCATCCAGGGCTAGTAAGATGATGAAGTGTAAGTGCACTGTATGTGCTAGAAGTCCTTGGTTGTTCACACCAATTCTAAATTAAGTTGAGTTATCGAAATATAAATTCTAAATTAAGTTATTGAAATGCACATGAGTAAAGAAACTATTCCTAGAAAATAAAATGATCACACTCTTTTATCAAAGACTACTTATGGAAAATCTCACATTGTACTTCAAAAGGAAAATCTCACAATTATGCAAATAAGTAAATCAATCCAACACCTATTGTAAATGAAAATTAATTGCATTCCTATGAAAATTATAACTAATTATGAAATCCACACAACCAATAAAAATCTTAGACTTATAAATCAATCTCACACTTGTAAAATGAAACTCAATTCATAAAACACACACACTCTGCTATATATCTGAAATATGCTTTGTAAGAATCAATTCATTTATCAATATAACACAACCTTGCATAAACTGAATCTCTGCTTAAATATGTTCACACTTGCTCATTTATAAATCACACATGCTTGAAGTATAACCTGCAATAAAATCCTATGTTTTACGAAATATAGTCTTACTCTAAGTACAAACTCACACTATTGTTGTCACTATTGTTGTCACTATTGTTAAACTTAATTCATGTGCATCCATAAACAAAAGAGAAGGTTAGAAAAGCCATCATAATTTGAATCTAAAAGAAATTAAAAGCGCATCTACTCAATTGAACAGAAAGCTTATGAAATTACACAGAAACTCTATCTACTGAAGACAAATAAAAATCCTTACTGCTCGAGGGGGCCCTCCACGAGAAGCAAGTAATCAAGCTATCGATCAAACAATCAACAAAGCATGGAGATGGAAAGGTTCTTCATAAACTGAATTAAAAACAAAGTTTTAAGTCTTCACTATGCATACATAAAATCACCGTGTTTATGTCTGCTTCGAGGTCTTTTTATGAAGCCGTTATCATTAAATGTTAAGAGCTCTTTGCCTAATCTTGCTAACATAATGCTACAATTAACTATGAAAAGATAACATAACAAAATTCACTCACAATTTTCTATTAAAAAATCAAATCGTGAGGCATATATCTCGTTCCTCTCTCCCCTATTATAGCTGACAGAGTTGAATTTATCCTTGGCCACGTAACTGGAAGCTTCGTTTATCAATCTGGTTCTAGAAGGTAAGAGGGAATCATTGAGTGCATTGATCTCCACCTTTCCATATATTTTGATCTCCAACTGGCACCTTAGAACCTATCAAACCATGGACTTGCCTGCAGAATTAGACATTAGTTGCAGAATCATCCCAATTCGGCAACTAAAGAAAATATTAGACTAGTAATAAAGAAAATTATCAACTTATGAAATATAAGACAGTAATATACCTTCCATGCCATAAATCCTGTGATTTTATGCCCATTGAGTGATTATGATGGTAAAAGAAGAATAGGATAGGTGAAAAAGGGTGTAAAAAAGAAGCAATTATTAAGCTCAACATTCCCCCACATGGAGGTCATTGCATGTCCTCATGAAAAAATTCAAAACTTATAGCCTTTCTCTGTCACGATATTCCTTCAGAAACTTGAGCCTAGAGATCCAAGTTTGTATTCTTTACCTTCTTCCTAGCAACTTCCATCTTGGGCTTCTTCATCAAAATTTTGTATTTCAAACTTATAACCTTCCTCTTGAGAAACTTGTTATTTTCCTTTAGCTTTTTATTCTTATCATACCACAGATCAAGATGTAAGAGAATGTTGTCATTTTGTGTCCTTTGTATTTCATTCTACACTTTCAATGTTTCATGTTCTTGCTTTAAGTGTCTGTTTAGTATCTCCAATTCAAAAATTTCTTGTTTGAGAGTATTCACAATTGGAGATTCTTGTGGATTATTAGACTGAATTCCTTGATTTGAGGATGTAGTGGCCTTTTATGTGGCTTTCTTCTCTATAGACTCAATGTAGTCATATATCTCCCATTGGACCGAGTCAATCTCTGGTGTTCTTTTCACTGTAATAGCATTTGGTGATGAAAATAGTGATAAAGTTGGTGATGGAGCTATAGGCGATGGAATCTTCAGTTCTTCATCTTCTTCCAAATTGACAAACTCTACAGATTGTCGAGATGATTCCTTTATTGATTTGTTGAGTCTGACACTTCTCATAATAATAGATGAAGTTTTAGTAAGAGGAGTTTTCTTTTGAATTTTTGCGTGTTTAGTCTTTGCTTGTTCCATTTCCTCTGATTTCTATTTCGGTGTATTTTCTTCTTTTTCACTAGCTTTCTTTCTTCTAACACCTTTCTTCTTTATGTTTTCTAAAACATTTACAAGGGGAATTTCATCTTCTGAATTCTGCTCTGGTTGTGGAAGTGGGTTATCAGTAGGGTTTTCAGACAATTTTCTTCTACTTCTCTTTACCTTACTGCTACTAGGTTCTTCTTGCTCTATTTCCTTAAAATGATTTATGATTAGAAAAATCTCCCAGTTATCTCCTAATTTCTCAAGATGGGCTTCAATAAGCATTTTTACAAGACCATGATGATACATAGTATTTTCAATGAACTGTATTTTTCTTTGAGTATTTCTAAACATCTTCCTCAAGCTATTAAGTAGAAAATAGGGTAAATTGATTTCATTTCCTTCAAGAAAGTGCATCATTAAATGAACATGGTAGAAAAACATGCTACCGAATCTACCCTCACAAGTAATGAACTTCTGAATAACTAACAGTAAATTCCTCCATTTACTTTTGAGAGATGTGCTTGGAATACCCTTTTTAAAGATAATAGTATCCATACCTAGGTTTTTTAGAAATGCCTTCCATTCATTCCCTTCAATTCCACTATTTTTGAACCACCTCTTGCCAACCCTGGGTAGTCCAGTTACCTCATTCATGAAGGATTCTGTCACCACTATTTTGATGTTCCCAATTTCTGCTTCAGTTCCATCAAAGGCTCGGGCAAAAGACTTGGTTACCTCTCTGTCATAGCCATCAATTTTTTCTATAAAATTCAACCACTGTGCTTGTTGTAGCATCTGCTTGACCTGTGGGTACCCTTCCATAAACTTCTTCCCATTTGGCTCTGTTCTAACAATGACTCCCATGTTGGTGAAGTTTTACTCCACAATTGCTTCTTTGACAAGGTTTTGGAATGATATCAGTTTTCGAAATATGAGTATGGACGAGAGTGAAATGGTAAATGGAAATGAGTAGAATGGTTCTTGAGAAAACAGAGTATGAATGGATATGAGTGAGTGGAATTATCAATGAAGCAGGGTTTCAAAAATGAAGTGTTTGCATAATGATGAATGGAAAATGGGATTTTCGGCTAACTTCATTGATATGACATGATATTTATAACTCAGTCCGAAGTAATCATTATTTCAAATGGCGGTACAACGTCTATATTATTTCATAATCTAATGTTTTTACTTTTATTATTAAATCCAATATTTACATACCTTCAAGTTTTTGATTCTAATACTTGATTGTTCTTTTTGAATTGTCCTCAGGTGATTTCAGTTGTAGGCTTGATCATTTCCTTTTGCTAGAATCTTCAATTATCCCAGTTAGTGATTCATATCAATATCAACTACAGAATTTTGTCAAAGCTGCAGATTCTCAACAATTCTGTAGCTACTTATTCTGAAAAGAAAAAGAGGGATATAAAGAAAATGGGGATTAGAATAGGATTGAAAAATAAAATTTAGGGTGCCAAGAATTCCTGGTTTTCATCCTAAATTTTCTGTATAAACATGCCAATAGAGTTGGTTTTCATGTTTATACAATTTTATTATTATTTTATTATTTTCCATTTTCCATTTTTTATTTTTTTAAGAAAACAAAAATCTTTACAAATCAAGTTGGAGAGGAAGGAAAATCCTTCCTAATCATCTTCAAATCAATATTGTCTTGCAGGTTTTTAACAAATTCCTCCTTTGTCAATGGCTTGTGATAAATTCTCAATTGATGACCATTTACAAGGAAGGTCACTCTTTCTTCATCAATGGTTCTGATCCTGACTGCACCATTATCAAAGATAGTTTCAATCTCATAAGGCCCAAGCCAATGAGTTTGAAATTTTCCTTGAAAATATTTAAACTTTGAGTAAAAAAGTAATGCCCAATCTCCTGGCTGAAATTTTCTTTCCTTTATGTACTTGTCATGCCACCTGGATCTTTGTTGTTGAACTATGTTGGTTCTTTGAATAACATCCTGTCTTATCTCATCTAGTTCATTTAGCTGCTCCATTCTTTGTTTCTGTGCTTTAGATAGGTCAAGACCTAATTTAACTGTTGTCTTGAAGGTATTTACTTGGAACTCAATAGGAAATAAGACATTCTTCCCATAAACAAGTTCATAGGGAGTATGTCATGTGGTGTTTCTTCATGTGGTACAGTATGCCTATAAATCTTCTGGAAGCTTTTCTGCCCAGTCTCTTCTATGCAGATGCATAGTCTTGGTAAGAATTGCTTCAATTACTTTATTGGTGGATTCCATATAGAGTGGACTTCCGATGCTTGATTTTATATTCCTCCATTATCTTTTGTATCAAATTGGATGTAACTTGAGTTCCTTGATCTGTCACAATTTCCCTTGGGACACCAAAACGAGTAAAAATATCCTTGAAAAGAAATGAAACTTTAACATTTTTAGTAGCAAAAGAAAGTGCTTTAGCTTCTACCCATTTTGTAACATAATCAGTCCAAACAAGAATGTAACTTTTTTGTTTGGATGGTAGATTAATTGGACCAGCAAAATCTAGAGGCCATTTCTCAAAAGGTTCAATGAGTACCTGAGGTTGCAGAGACATTTCATCTGAAGGAACATGTTTCCCCATTCTTTGAAAACTATCACATCTCTTTACATATTCTTTGGCATCCTTGAAAAGGGAAGGCCAATAATATCCTAAGAGAAGGATTTTGTAAGCAGTTATTTTATCAGCGAAGTGTCCTCCACATGGTTCATCATGAAAAGCCTTTAATATCTCTAGTACTTCATCTTCTTTAACACATCTTCAAATAATCAAATCTGACCCTGTTTTGTACAATTCTCCATTTATCCATGAGTAAGATGCACTAATTTGAATTACCTTTCTTTTCTCTCGAGGAGACAAATATAATGGTAACTTCCCTATAGCCAAATAGTTAGCAATATCTGCAAACCAAGGAGATTTAGTAGATACTGCAAATAAATATTCATCAGGAAAATTGTCTTCTACAGGTACATCATTATTATCATTTTGAATCCTAGATAGAAAGTCAACAATTGTATTTTGTTTTCCAGGTCGATCCAAAATAGTAATGTTGAATTCTTGTAACAATAATAACCATCTTGAAATCCTGCCATTAGTATTTGGTTTATTCATTAGGTACCTAATTTCAAAATGATTTGTATGTACAAAGGTTTCATAGCCAGTGATGGAATGTCTGAATTTGTTGATGGCATGGACAACAACTAAAAATTCCTTTTCTGTTACAGTATAATTCAACTCCGCAAGAGTCAAATTTTTATTGGTATAGTAAATGGCATAAGGAGTTAAATCTTTCTGTCCTAGTACAACTCATAATGCTGTATCTGAAGCATCAGTGGAAATGTGAAAAGGCAATTTCCATTTTGGCTCTCTTGGAATGTGTGCTTCAAAAATATTTTCTTTCAATGTTTCAAAAGTTTTTCAGCAATGATAATTCCAATTGAATTCACAATATTTTGTGAGCAATTTGAAAAGCGGTGATGCAATTTTTGTAAAGTTTTCTATGAATATTCTATAATAACTAGTAAAACCGAGAAAACTTCTGACATCTCTTTGACAAGTTGGATTTGATAATTTAGAAATAATTTCTACTTTAGATGTGTCCACTCTAATTCCATTTCCTGAAATACGGTGTCCTAAAACAATCCCCTCAGTAAACATCATAAAACATTTTTCATGGCTTAATGAGAGATTTGCTTCTTTACATCTAATGATAACTTTTTCCAAATTTTTAAGAGCTTCTTCAAAATAATTTCCATATACAATAAAATCATCCATGTAAACTTCCACACAATCATGAATTAGATCAGAAAAAATTACTAAAACTGTGATTTGGAATGTTGCAGGTGCATTACATAATACAAAAGGAAGTACTTGGTAGGCATTGGTTCCCCATGGATAGATAAAAGTGGTTTTATCTTGATCTTCTGGGGCTACTTGGATCTGGTTATATCCACTAAAACGATCTAGAAATGAGAAATATTTCTTTGCTGTCAATGTGTCTAAGACTTGACCTATGAAAGGAAGTGGAAAATGATCTTGTAAGGTAGCTTTATTCAATTCCCTATAGTCAATGCATACTATCCATTTTCCATTTTTTTTAGGAACAACTACCAATGGTGAAACCCACTGGCTATCTAATATTGGATAAACGAAATTCACATATAACAATTTTTGTAATTCCTCTTTAACAATTTCTCTCAAATTTGGATTCATTCTTCTCCGAGGTTGTCAGATTGGTTTAGCGTTTTCTTCAATGTAAATATGATGTATCATAAGTATTAGGATCAATTCCTTTCATATCAGTGTATTCCCATGCATAAGCAGAGGAATTCTCATGTAACATCTTTATTAAGTTTTTATTTTGAAATTATTCCAGATTATTATTAATGTTCAAAGTTCTTTTTGGGAAGATTTCTATTGGAGAATTGCCATTTTTTTCCATAGAATGTAAAGATAACTAACGAGATGATAAATATTCAATATTGCATTGTTCTTGAAAACTTTGATTATATTCACAATATGAGGAAGACTCATTATTTTCCATTAAATTCAAAATCTGATCCTCTTCATCTTTTTGTGAAGTAACAAAGATTTGTTGCATATCAATATCATCATCTATCCATTCTTCACTTTCTACTTCTATTGTTGTTTTTGCAGGAGGATATAATGTGAATTTCTTTGTTGAACTTCCATAAGAAATAAACATATCACCAGATCTACAACTTATAAAAGCATCAACTGTAGCTAACCATGGTCTTCCTAGAATCAATGGATGTCCTCCTAAATTACTCTTGGGTGTTAGAATCATAAAATCAACAGGATACTCCCAAGAATATAAGGATACAAATATGTCTTCTAATACACCATCAGGTTTAATAACAGATCTATCTGCTAATTGCAACAATGTAGGTGTATATTGAAGATTAGGAAGTTTCAATTGATTCATAGTTTGTTTACTCATGATGTTTATAACTGCTCCTAAATCAATCAATGTATTTGGAATCTCAATACCATTGATATGTGTTTTCACAATGGGACTTCCTAGATCAAGGTATTTCTGAATTTTTGTTTTTCCCATCATGATATCTACAATTTTTCCAACTAACTGAATTCTTTTGACTTCTTTTCTCTTCCTTCCTGGTCTTTTAATACTCAATTCCCTGATTGTCTTTGCAAAAATTGGTATTTCCTTAATGGCTTGTAGCAAAGGGATTTTTATGCAAACATTATTCAGTTCATCTATCATATCGTAATCAGGCAAATAAAATCTGTTTTTCTACCCCTTTATCAATTTTAATCTTTCAGGAAAAGGTGGTGTTTGGACATATACTGAAGGTTGTTCTATGATAGGAGTTGAGTTTATTCGAATATCATGAGAATGTACAGGGGTGGTTTGTTTTTGATATTTTTCTTCTTGACTAAGAGACTTCTCTTTTTCAGAGAGATTCTCCTTTTCAGATTCCTGAATAACAACTGATGGGGACTTCTTTTCCAATACTCTACCAGATCTAAGTTGGGTTTTGTTTAGACTTAGTGGAGTTATCATGTAGGTTTGGAAATTCTGTCCTTCCATATTGTAAACAAGTTGTGAATTTCTATTATTATTTGGATTTGGAAGTGGTTGAACAACCAATTGATTTGATCTTTGCGGAAATGGTAATGAAAGTTATGGATTTGGATTCTGAGGTTGAGTTGGTTGAACATGTTGAGGAAAATATTGTGGTGGAAAAACAGGATAAGGTTGTTGATATTGAGGATATTTACCATAAGGATTTTTCCATCCTTGTGCCCAAGGTTGAGGCCAAGATTGCTAAGGCATGGGTGCAGTCTAATTGTTTTGTGATGGTTGTGCGAATGCTTGAGTGTTAAATCCATGAGTCATATTTGGTTGTGAAATTTTCCATGGTCTCTTAGCAATAAAACAGAGGGAATATATTTGATTTGGTATTATTTCCTCTTGATAAACAACTTTAAGACCTGGTATTGAAGGAAATTCTTTTGTATCATGATTTTCTGCACATATAACACAAGTTTCTACACTTTTAAGTCAAGAGGGCATTCTCTCACAGCAGGTTTCTTTCTACATTTGGGACAAAAGATTGACAATGCAACATTTTCAGGATTTTTCTTATTTTCCACTTTAAGGTTATCTATTTGTTCTCGAAGACTTCACAAAATGTCAATTTTAAAATTATCAAGCAAATTTCCTAGTTCATCCCTACTTACAGTCCCAACTGCAGATTTATTAATCCTAGACATGAGAGGTTCTCTTGGATTTTTCCTAGTTCTTGCATTACCTCTTGAAATGTGTATGCATAACTCACAAATTTCTTCAAATGATAACTGGGAAATATCTCCCTTACCCATCAAATTGAGAAGATCAATCCACTCATCTCTGATGGATTTTAATAAGAGAGATTTAATAATTTCTTAACCTAGTTCATGCATTTTAGCCCTTTTAACATTATAAGCAAATCTTTCAAGGAAATCTTCAAGATTTTCATCTTCTTTCTACGTCATTTTAAAGACTTCATCCTTAATATTATGGGGCATATAATAATCCTTATATTTATCTAAGACTGTAGTTTTAATTTCTTCCCATGTTCTTATAGAGTGTGCTCCTAAGCCCATGAACCATTTTAATGCTGCATCCTTAAGAGTTGCTGGAAACAATTTCAACTTTTGAGGGTCAAGCAAGTAATCATAAGATCTACACAAGACTTCAAACTCAAAGAGAAATGTTTCAGGATCCTCACTTCTTAATCCATGAAAGTTTGGAAGGATGGAGGGTGATATGTTTTTCATTGTAGCTGTTGTATCTTCATCGAGGATAGGAAATCCAAAGGGTTCTGGATCTCCCCTACCTCCTCCTCTCCCTCTTCCTCCACCTCTATTTCCTCCTCTTCCTCCTCCAATCCTAGGTTTTTCACCATTAACATTATGCACCTCCCCTTCCCCTTCTCCAACCATTGTAGATTCTTCAGAACTAATATAGGGTTCCAAAATTGGGTTTTCTAGTTCTTCTTCTAACTCTTCTAGTTCTGGTTCTTCTATCAATGGTAAGTTAAAATAAGTTTCTTCCTCTTCTTCTTCACTAGGTATCTCTAGCTCTTGTCCTAGAAGTCTTTCTCTAGTTAAATATAGGAAAAATGCTTCTTCTGTTGGGGATGTAGGATCTTCTTCTTCTATTACTACTTTGCTTGACGAGGTTGGTGAATCTCTAGGTTGGATTTTGGATCTAAGTACCTTAGGAAGTTTATGTTTTCCTGCAAATGATGGAATATGAGTTTGAGTGGGTGTTGTGGCACTATGAGGTCATGGTGGGGTGAGTGATGTTGTTGGAGTTAAACTTTTACCTCTACCTACAAATCTACCTCTAGAATCTCTTTGCCTATGCATATCATTTTTGTTTTGTTTTGTTTTGTATTTTTTTGAAAATAGAAAGAAAAGACTCCTATTTACACTTCCCCGACAACGTCGCCAAAATGTTTGGTAATTTAATTAACCTTAAATTACTTGTATAGATTATCGTCCAGGGCTAGTAAGCTGATGAAGTGTAAGTGCAATGTATGTGCTAGAAGTCCTTGTTGTTTACATCAATTCTAAATTAAGCTAAATTATCGAAATATAAATTGTAAATTAACTTATTGAAATGCACATGAGTAAAGCAACTATTCCTAGAAAATCAAACGATCACACTCTTTTATCAAAGACTACCTATGGAAAATCTCACACTCTGCTTCAAAAGGAAAATCTCACAATTCTACAAATAAGTAAATCAATCCCACACCTATTGTAAATGAAAATTAATTGCACTCCTATGAAAATTATAACTAATTATGAAATCCACACAACTAATAAAAATCTCATACTTATAAATCAATCTCACGCTTGCAAAATGAAACTCAATTCATAAAACGCACACACTCTTCTATATATCTGAAATATGCTTTGTAAGAATCAACTCATTTATCAATATAATAAACTCTTGCATAAACTGAATCTCTGCTTAAATATGTTCACACTTTCTAATTTATAAATCACTCATGCTCGAAAAATAACCTGCAAACAAGTCCTCTATTTTACGAAATATAGTCTTACTCTAAGTACAAGCTCACATTTTTGCTATCACTACTGTTAAACTTAATTCATGTGAATCCATAAACAAAAGAGAAGGTTAACAAATCCATCATAATTTGAATCTAAAATAAATTAAAAGCACATCTACTCAATTGAACATAAAGCTTATGACATTACACATAAACTCTATCTACTGAAGACAAATAAAAATCCTTACTGCTCGAGGGGGCCCTCCACGAGAATAAGGTGATCAAGTTATCGACCAAACAATCAACAACACATGGAGATGAAAAGGTTCTTCATAAACTGAATTAGAATTAGAATTTTAAGTATTCACTGTGCACACATAAAATCTCCATGTTTATGTCTGCTGCGAGGTCTTTTTATAAAACGCGTATCATTACATGTTCAGAGCTCTATGCCTAACCTTGCTAACAGAATGCTAAAATTAACTATGAAAATATAATATAACAAAATTTGCTCATGATTTGCTATTAACAAAGCAAATCGTGAGGCATATATCTCGTTCCTCGTTCGCCTGTTATAGCTGCAAAGTTGACTTTATCCTTGACCACGTAACTGGAAGCTTCGTTTATCAATCTGGTTCATGAAGGTAGGAGGGAATCATTGAGCGCATGGATCGCCACCTTTCCATATATTTCACTCTCCAGCTGGCACCTTGGAACCTATCGAACCATGGACTTGGTTGTGGAATTAGACATTAACTGCATAATCATCCCAATTCAATAGCTAAAGCAAATATTAGACTAATAATCAAGAACATTATCAACTTATGAAATATAAGACAATTATATACCCGCCATGCCTTAAATCCTATGATTTGATGCCCATTGAGTGATTATGATGGTCAAATAAGAATAATATAGGTGAAAAAGGGTGTCAAAAAGAAGTAATTATGAGGCTCAAGACTCTCCAACTTCATTGTAATTTTTTTTCATAAATAAATAAATAAATAAATAAATAAATAAATAAATAAATATATAAATATATAAATATATCTATATATATATATATATATAAACATGAAAGCCAACTATGTTGGCATGTTTATACAAAAAATATTAACTGAAAACCAAGATCTCTTGGCAATTTATATTTTCAGAACCCATTTTTCTTGTCCCTATTTCCTTTTTGTCCTTGTTTTTCTTTTCAGGTACCAAGCTATATTCATTAGGATCAGTACTTTTCTTGATCATCAACAGTAGCAACAACAACAATAAAGAAGTATTGTCCTGACCAAATAAAGAAAGTCTGAGAATAAAAGAAGAAACATAATTCTTATCATTCTGCAGTCGATCTTCAATTTTGCAACCAAATTCAAATTCTACAGAAAACATATATCAGGGAACACATGAATAAAGGTATATAAGAATTTTTAATTTATATTTCAAATAAGCGCTTAGGTATTTAAGTTGAAGACCTTATATATTTTCCATCACATTCATAACCATTATACCATATCCCCTCATCATTACATCTCTAGTCATGTCAAGTCTGATTGAAATTAAAACACAACACTGGTCGTTTGAAATCGGATCTTGGGAATTGTTAAGTACAATCCAGATGCAACACTACCTCTCCCATAAACGCCTTATTTTTCCATCATTTAACCATGTGTCATATCCATTTTGCTCATTCCTAATTCACATTTCATTGAATCCTTCTTTCAAAAACTGCCATTACCCCAGTTGAAAGAAACAGTCAAGGCTGAGACTTCTCACCATGGTAATTCTTGTTCGTTCTATACCAAATGGAGTAAAATTTCTCCAAGCATATCCAAGGGTTAAAGACCAATTGCAACAAGTAGGATGGCTCTAGTTTTTCAAAAAAATCAATGGGTATGAAGTAGAAGTTACCAAATCCTTCGCCCGAGCATTTGATGGAGTGGAAGCAGAGATAGGAGACATAAAACTCATCCTCACAAAATATATTATGGCAGAAGCAACAAGACTACCAAGGAATGGGGAAAGCTGGTTTAAAAATAGAAGAATTAAAGAGAATGACTGGGTCCATTTCCTTAGAGAACTAGGTATGGATTTATCCATTTTCAAAAAGGGTATTCTAGTTATTGCATTAAAAGGAAAATGGAGAAATATTTTGCTCATTATTCAAAAAATTATAACATGTGAAGGAAGATTTGGGACAATGTTTTTCTACCATGCTAGACTTATGATGCATTTTTTTGATGGAAATGAGATTAATTTGCCTTACTTTCTACTTCAAAGTTTAAAGAAAATGACATTTAGCATACAAAGAGAGTCCAGTTCCATTGATAACTCTCTTTACCATCATGGACTTATCGAGTTTCTCGTAGAAACACATTTAGAAGCTAAAGGAGATAATTGGCAAGATTTCTTAGTAAGAAACCATTTTGTAGAAGCTCCAGAGGAAGAAACAAACAATAGGGTTAAAAGAAGCTGAAGAAAGTCAAACCCTAACCCTGGAAAAGAGAAAGTTGAAGAAGAAATTCAAGAGAAAAATGTAATTGAAACACCAGGAGATCCATTTGAAGATGATACACCACTATCCCAATGTCTTGAGAAAATTAAACAGAAAAATGAAAAACAGGACCTTAGAAGAAAGAAAGCTAGCCTGAGCCAAAAATTACTCGAGGAAAAGGAGAAAACAGGGTATAATAAGACAAAAAGGCAAGAATTTAGGAGCTTAGAAGTAAAATTAAGCAGAAGAAAAACTATTTCAAAAATGTTAAATACTCAGTCACCAGAGATGATCAATCTTGAAGAAGAAGGGTACAATACACCACCTCACATAGTCAATCCAACAAGACAAACTCCTAAAATTGATCCAGTCCAACAAGAAATTTCTAACTATGTGGAATGTCTAGAGCAAAGAGCACAACAAAAGGAAAAATTTTCTTAGTATGAAATGGGTGAAACTTCAACAACAAAACAAAATGCAGAACATGAACACAAAATTGAAGAAAATCTAAAGCAAGACATATATGAGTTGGAGGTTCTTAACAAATATTTAATTCAGGAAAGGGAAGCAACAAAAGTTCAAAATGAGATACTCAGAACCCAAAATGATAACATACTTCCACACCTCTGTCATTGGTATAAAAAGAATAAGAAACTTAAGGTTCAAAACAAGTTTCTCAAGAACAAAATCAAAGGACTACAAAGGATAATTCCGATGAAGAAACTAAGGGCCACATCAACATTAAAAAGAAGAGAGCATGCACTAGTCTGGATGTGCTTGCATAGGCTTCAGAGATAATTTGCTAAAAGGGAAAAGAAGAGATAATTTTGAATTTTTGGTGCATGAGGACATGAAAAACCTTTAGTGTGGGGGAATGTTGATGTCTAGAATCGTTTTTTTTTATTATCCTTTTTTCCCTCTTATTTCACCTTCTTATCACCATTCTATAGCAAACTCAACATGTTTAAGGTAAAGGTCAACTCTCAAAAAGGTATTCATCATCCATAATTAGAATCTTTGTTTATTAGTGAATTATAATGAAAATATTCTTACAATCATGAAATTACAAACATTCTGCAGCTAATATTAGTTTATGCAACAATATTCATTGTTTGACATGTTGCAACACTTCAAATAAGGGATGAAGACTACCTGGAGATGAAAATTTTCCACCATATGGATAACTACCTATCAACACAACTTGGCAAGCTATGGGGATTAAGAGATATGGAAGTCAAACTCAGAGTCAAACTCTGAAAACGACGTGTAGCGAGCAAGCAAAAGTAGCGGAGAAATAAAACAACATCAAGCGAGTGAGATTGAAGTCCTGTTCAACTGTTAGATTTTGGATCGATATGAATCTCATATGAATTTCTCTTTCAGTAGCAAATCATAAAGAGATTTATTTTTAATCAAATCTATCTCGTAGATGTCAAAACAACACATGTCATGTAGGCATAATATCTAAAAATTGTTTTATGAAATTTGTATAAAGGCTGTAAGCCGAGACCTGAGACATAAGTTTGGAATATTGAAGTTTATAGTCATTTTACTGTGAAGACATATATACTTTGTTTCAATTTAATATAAGCTACTTTTATCAATGCGCGCGTGAAGATTATGTGATTACCAGTTGACCTGCACTCACGGGAGGCCCCTCTGTCGAGCTGTGAGGTTTTGTTTTTAGTTTCATTTTGAATTGCTTATCTTTAGTATTCTAGTTTCTTTCAGAATTTGTTTCCATTATAGTTGCATGTTTGAAAATTCTCATTTTGATTGCAGATTACTCATAAACATAAAAGCATTAAAAAGATTTCAATTGTTGAATGCATCTTCTTTCTAGCACTTAATCATTTCATAGCTTAAATTGATTTCTTAATTATTGATAAAACACTCTTTAGAATATAAATACACACACACAAGTAATCATTCTCAAGTTGTAAAGGTTTTCATTTCATTTTATGCAAGTAGATCCTTTTATGGCAATTTCTCTTTCATGCAATTAATCTAGAATTGCTTTGCTGCAATTTAGCATAAGAGTTTCCTTTTGCAAGACAGTGTAGAATGCTTTGAATTCTCAGTATGAAATGGGTGAAACTTCAACAACAAAACAAAATGAAGAACATGAACAAAAAATTGAAGAAAATCTAAAGCAAGAGATATATGAGTTGGAGGTTCTTAACAAATATTTAATTCAGGAAAGGGAAGAAAAAAAAGTTCAAAATGAGATACTCAGAACCCAAAATGATAACATACTTCTACAACTCTGTCATTGGTATAAAAAGAATAAGAAACTTAAGGTTCAAAACAAGTTTCTCAAGAAAAAAATCAAAGGACTACAGAGCATAATTCTGATGAAGAAACCAAGGGCCACTTTCAACATTAAAAAGAAGAAAGCAAGCACTAGTATGGATGTGCTTGCATAGGCTTTAGAGATCATTCACTAAAAGGGAAAAGAAGAGACAATTTTGAATTTTTGGTGCATGAGGACATGAAAAACCTTTACTGCGGGGGAATGTTGAAGTCTGGAATCATTTTTTTTTACTATCCTTTTTTCCCTCTTTTTTTTTTGTAATGCTTGGCAGGACCGTCCATTTTCTATTATATATATAAGGAAAATTTACACCACACAGATTTACCCGGTGGCCTCAACTCGCCCCGAGGGGAAACCGAGTCTGTTGGCCATCGGTCAGCATTATACGCCATCCAAAAACAAAATTGCTTCAGTCTTTCTAACAAGGCTAAGTAGGTCTCAGTATCATGTCCAAATACCATATAACTTCTAGCATAAACAACAGGAAATTTAAATGCTATCCGCATAAACAAAAACTAAGCATAGAGGAACTAATCCTTCTTGAAATTCTGCTCGTCAGAGTCTGAGGCAATAGGAGCGGGATCTTCAGCAGTTGCCTCTGGCATACCAAATAGCTCCATGATGCAAGGGGGTCGATACGATCCATTTTGATATCCTGTGTGTGAAACTGAAAGAGGATTTTCTCCATGTATTTTTTGTAATTGGGCAGGCCCTGTAGTGCGACTCTTGTATTCCTTATGATCATCCTCCAGATTTCTATCTCGTCATCCGGTTCCATCTCCTATTTTATCTCTGCTTCCCAGTCATCAATCAACTTTTGGATACCTTCGTATGTTTCATCCCTATATGTCGCAACTGCTTCTGCTATGAGGTGCTCAGTAGGCTTGCGGCCCCTACGGCCTTCCATCGGGTTGGGTCTTTTACTATCCTTTTTTCCCTCTTATTTCACCTTCTTATCACCATTTTATAGAAAAATCAACGTGTTTAAGGTAAAGGTCAACTCTCAAAAAGGTATTCATCATCCATAATTAGAATCTCTGTTTATTAGTGAATTATAATGAAAATATTCTTACAATCATGAAATTACAAACAGTCTGCAGCTAATATTAGTTTCCGCAGTAATGTTCATTATTTGACATGTTGCAACACTTCAAATAAGGGATGAAGACTACCTGGAGATGAAAATTTCCCACCATATGGATAACCACCTATCAACACAACTTGGCAAGCTACGAGGACTAAGCGATCTGGAAGTCAAACTTGGAGTCAAACTGTTATGAATCGCCTTAGAATTCAGCCTCTTTGAGTGGGCAACCTCCTTTACATTACAAAAATGAACATTCTTGGATGATACAAATGAAAATACCTCCTTTCTATATATAGGAGTCTGAGGAGTCATAATATAATCAGAGCCGACATAACAATAATAATGTAAGGGCACAATAATAACAATAGTGGGCTTCTATGGGGCACAATAGTAACAATATGGGGACTACATGGGTACAACAATATAATGAGGGGGTTGTATTAATAACAATAAGGGGTTACACTAGTAGTATAGGGGCCTAACATGCCCCTCTCCTTCAAAAAGTGTTGTCATCAATGCTTGAGTAGTTCTTGATGCTTCTGTATAAAATTCTTGTCCTTCCATGTGGAAACTTCAGCAGGTAAGTTCTTCCACTTGATGAGATACTCTAAAATTGATCGATTTCGTAGCTGCCAGGTTCTTGTTTCTATGATTGTTCCAGGTTCCAATATGATTTTTCCTTCCTCTTCAAGTTCTGGCCATATTGTTTGAATTGGGATATTTCAGAAATTTTGAATGAGTGCCCACACTTCTTCGTCCTTCTTCCATTCATCCCTTACTTTATTTATCCAATTTGGTTGGATAATAGAAATAGCAAAAAACAATGCTTCCACATCCTCATCCTTTGTTGAGAGTGCATCTGCAACAAAATTTTGCTTCCCTTTCCTATAGATGATGTCAAAGTCACAACCCAACATATTTGTGACCCATTTTTTCTGTTCTTCTAAATATAATAGTTGTTCTAAAAAGTATGTAAGACTATCATGATCCATTTTTATCTTGAAGTGTCTTCCCATTTAGTAAGGTCGCCATTTCTTAAGTGCATGTAGTATTGCCAACATTTCATTCTCATAAATAGCTTGTTTGAGATGTAGCAATAAAAATACCCAATCACATACATCAAAACATTTTTCACTACGATGTTGATCTACCTGTTGTTTCATTCGATTTTTCACTAAAGTGGCGTTATCCTTTAAAAGTTGGAGAACTTGTTGTTGATGCTCGATGTGATCTTTCATTGCTTGAACCTTTTTATTCTTGATATGTCCTTCTATCTTAAGAGTTTGAGGAGTGGTAATTTCTTCCAATGCTTTACAAGATATGGTCGGATTCATTTCCTAATGCTCGATGTGATCTTTCTCTTCTTGAACAATTTTTTTCTTGATATGTCCTTCTATCTAGATAGTTTAGGGAGTGGTAATTCCGGCCAATGCATTACAAGATATGTTTGGATTCATTTCTTCTTTCTTGTTGTGATCTTTTACTTCTTGAACCTTTTTCTTCTTGATATGTCCTTCTATCTTGAGAGTTTGAGGAGTGGTAATTCTTGCCAATGCTTTACAAGATATGGTCGGATTCATTTCTTCTTTCTCTGGGGTTGGTTCCAGGTGTATATCCTCTTCTTTTGATGTTTCTTGATCCTTTTCTTCCTCCTCTTCATAATGTATGTAAAATAATTTCTTCTCAACACACTTATGATCTTTAGTGCATTTGCTATCACAATTGTAACAAAGCCCTTTTTCTCTTTTTTCTTCCAATTGTTGTGGTGTAACCCTTGTAGGTTGTGGAAGGCTAGGAGTAACAACACTTCCATCTTTATAGTTGTGAGGGGTAGACTTCCTTGTTGCCATAATTTTGCTTTCCACTTTGTAAAAAAGCCCTTCATCTCTTTTTTCTTCCAATTGTTTTGGTGTTGCTCTAAAGAAGGTGTTGTTCTTTGTATCCTCATAATGTGCTATCATTTCCTTCATGAAAATTGACCATGTAACAAGTTGTTTACGAGAACAAAGCCCTTTATACCATAAAAATTGATTTGGTTCTAAATAATTAGATGCAATACATACCTTTTGTAAAAGTGGTACACCATGTAGATCAAAATATTTCTCCATCTGTAGTATCCAATCTACCGGATCCTTGCCATCAAACTTCCTCATCTCACTTTTTCTTGATTTTAGGAGCTTGATCTTGAAACGACTGTAACTCTATAATTTCGGATCTTCAAATTTTGAAATCGTGACTTGCAGTAGCCCTCTATGTCCTCTTTCCAATGCCACCAGTCTGATCCAAATTAGATTCTCCAAGGAAGAGTTATGCCAAACCTCCCACGAAGACCTGATTATAGACTAGTTCAGTAGAGCGAAATTGTACGATGTGCCACGTGTCACCTTTTCGACCTTTGGATATGAAAAATGTATACAAGAAACTATAGTCCGTCCTCGTTCTGCACCTTCTTACGAAATTTCAATCTGATGCTCAAAAAAAAGGTTATGACTATTTTCCCCAGGTCACCTGTTTGTAATGTAATTCGAGAGTCTGCAAAAAGTCCAACTTCCTCAGAGCATATCTCCACAAATGTAGCGCAAAAATCTCTGAAAGTCAGACCCAAGGCTTAGAATGATTTCAACCCAAATGGGTTTTCTTTTTAGCATCTGAAACATTGCAGAAAACAAGTTATAGCGCAAATACCACGATGACCTGTTTGGAGCAGTGAAACCCTAGAATCCAAAGCTCTGATACCGAATGTTATGAAACCAACTCACAAAAAGATAGAAAATATAGTTGAACGGCTTAGAATTCAGCCTCTTCGAGGGGGCAACCTCCTTTGCATTACACAAATGAACAATTCTTGGATGATACAAATGACAAGACCTAATTTCTATATATAGGAGTCTAAGGGGTCATAATATAATCAGAGCCAACATAACAATAATAATGTAAGGGCACAATAATAACAATAGTGGGCTTCTATGGGGCACAATAGTAACAATATGGGGACTACATGGGTACAACATGTTAGAGTCGGTCTTTACATCCCTCCGTCAGAGATCATTTCTCTTATTGCATTTCATTTTTTAGGTGTCTCATACAGTTCATTCATCTGCATTCCATTAGGTGCATGCCATAATCTAACGGAAGGGCCTTGTCACTCATTCCCCTCATGTTATCTACCTGCTGGCTCATGTGTGTTACTTTAAAAAAAAAAAAACATATATAGTCTTTTATCTTGAAAATTGCAAAAGTTGTCTTTAGGGATTCATGGTCACTTAGGTCTAGGGTTTTATTAGGGTTTCGTCAAAAAAAGTGTCAGAGTGTTCAATAGTTGCCAGCAGGCCATGAGGATGTTTCAACATTAATAAGTTTCATCGCCAAGTGTTCGCAAATGTGTTTTTCCTAAAAAACAGAGTATTTAGCATTTATTGTACAAAATCATGAAAGTTTTTGTTTTCCTCATTGTAAATTCATTCATCTGCACCCTGGTTTCTTTCCTTAGCCTAGAAGCTCCAACACCTGCAAAAACAAGCAAGCTCAGGTCATTAAATTCATCACAAAGTGAAAAAGGAGTGAAAAATGTCCAAAAACAGAGTTTGTAAAATGAAGTCAAATACAAAACATTATAAAAGTGGGTATCATAAGCCAAGATTTCAAAAGCTCTTTATTTATAAGTGATTCCTTCATGTGATAATATCATTTGCAAAAGAGAAGCAAGATAGAGCAAATTGGGTGAGTGAGTGTGAGCATTGGGCGAAAATATTTGTAAGAAGACCGGCGCGGCGCACTGAGCAGGAGGCGTGGTGCATTGGTGAGGCGCGGCGCACTGGGCTTCAGAACACAGTGTATTTTTGCACGGGCATGGCGCATTGGTGGGGCATGGCGCACTGGGTATGCTACGCGGCGCATACAGTCAGAGGACCCGAAAATCACCAAAATGACCTCCAATCGCCAAAATCGCACGAGTTCACCTTGTTCCAAGTAGGTTGAGCTTCACCTCTACTGTTTATCCAAGTTTGGTGTTGATGTTATGATGGTTGATGTGGTGAGTGTTTAAAAACAATCAAACCCTATCATTTCAAATTCCTCAAACAAAAATTGCTGCCTAGGGTTTTGAAAATCTATTTTGCTACCAATTCATCTTCCCTCCATCATTCCCTTACCCCATTTTTCCCTGTTTCATGGTTCCCTAAGTTCCCCTACCCCCTAAATTCACTAATCCACTATCCCAACTTCCCTTTCCAAAATTTCCTATTATAAAATCCTAAACCCTAATCCTATACAAAAACCCATAACATCCCTTTTTTCCCTAGCTAACTCTGTCCCAACAATCCAAAATTTCCCATTATTTTTCCCTCTCCTAACAGTCCCTTGTTTCACTGTTTCCCTTGGTAACAGAGGTCAAACAATCTTCAAAGGCAGTCCAAACACAGTTTGACATATTATCACCTATTTCTTCAAGGTAGTTTGTTCACCAGCAGTTATGGCATCAGATCCTTCATATGATTATGAAGAGGAGACCCAAAGTGATTCACCCACGGAGGGACATGCACCCCGGAGGCATCATAGAGGTGGCAGACATATCAGAGAAGAACCCACCACTCTTACCGAGTTGCAGGCCTGTCCTCTTGCCATGTTTTGTTTCCAGCATCAGTCATGCTATGAATTTTGTGAGAAGGTTGCTCATATTCAGTATCATCGTGAGTTGGCCCGCTTATTTGTGTTGCATTTGCATGGTGATCAAGCCACTCTTTCTGGTGTTACTTTCACATTAACACCAGAAACCATTTCATTGGCAACCGACATACCAAACATTGGAGAACCATGGAATAAGAGATAGAAGATTGATCGGCAACACTATGAACCATACATCAAACCTGGTTTTTTGAGGCAGCTTAAGAGAGTGTTTCCTTTTCAGTTTCTCAAGGATGAGTATGCTCCTTTAATGAAACTCATCATACCTGTGAGGGCCGGTTCTCCCGCTTGTATGCTTATCACATCAGGCTGCTGATGCATTTCACTCAGGTACGGATGATGAACATTCCTTATTTCATATGCTGAAACATAGAAAGGATGACCACCCTTGTGCAGCACAAGACCCCTCAGCAGTAGCTTAACAATGTTTATCATTTTTCTCTCATCAAGATTGTGGTTGTTCATCAGCTTGGATTACAGGGCATCACTTGGGATGACTTCATCTCACGTGAGTTTTTCAGAGCTTCACAGGGACCATCAGAGGTTAAGCATGAGACAGGTGGACCTTCTCATCAGTATGAGGGCCATGAGACCGCTAGTGCGCCGATGTTCATCTCTTATCAGAGAGGCATTGGACGGTTGTTTGCAGCAGTGAAGTGAGTGTTATATCCACCCGAGGTGGAAGGGGCCTCGCTTCCTCCATCAACACAGTAGGTTCAAGACTGAGGCAAGAGGCCTCTGCAGGAGGAAGGACCATCAGGTGAGCGAGAGACTGTTTTCATCCTCATTGAGGGTGATGATACTGATATGGGTCCACCGAGTGCAAAACTTAGAGAGATCATTCAGGAGAAGCAGGCGGACATTGATGCCTTATCCACCAACTTGGATAGAGCCCAGTGGACTTTACAGTATTCGGAGCAGAGGAAAAAGCAGCTTTAGGATCAATAGGTGGTGATGGAGTTACAGAACATTCGGCAAAACCGCTAAAGTGCCCGAAGGAGGAGGATCGAATTCACTTCCTTGGAGCAAGAGATCAATGCTGATAGGGAGTCATGGCTCGAGAGAGTCAATATCCACTTGGAGAGGAAGCTGAAGAAGGCAATAAATGAGAAGAATATGCTTAGAAACTTGTCATATCATTACTTGTCCCCAAACTTGGTGTGCCAAGCAAGAATCAGGAATTTGAAAGCAAAGCTAAAGAGAGCATCAAAGAGGCAAAAAGAGGATGAAGGACTTCAAATCTTGGTTGAGGCTTCCTTGGCCAATCACAGCACTTGATAGAGATGACTCAGCCAAAATTTCAAGAAATTTGGAGCAATTTTTGTATTTTTGAAAATTTTTGGCACAAAAAACAGAGTTTGCCTCCCTATGCGCCGCGTCACGTGGCGCTCGCTTTCGTTAGGGGGCTCTAAATCACAAAAACTTTGAATTTTTGGATTTGGCATGCAAAATTACACTTGTATACCTATGTCCAAGAAATTTGGGCAGGTTTTGGGCCCTCAAAAGGTCAAAAAACACTCAAAAATTACCTCACTGCCCCTATTTTGACACATAGGAAGCAGTGTTGGGAGAATGGACTTTTGGGGGGCAAATGGAGGCCAAATTGAAAAATTCCACTTGGGTTGGAAAGTAGTTAGGTAGAAATTTCCAGAAAGAACACCTGGAGCTAATTTGGACATCGGGAAGGCCTCCAAAAGTGGGTCCAAACAAGTGCTATGCATAGAGAATCAGGCGCTACGCATAGAGGAAAAAGTGCTAATTTGACCAAGTTTTGCTCTGTTTTTCGCCCAGTTTCGCCTAGTTTGACTTTTTCACTTTCCTAATGGCAAATTTATGATGTAATTTGATGAAAATTGATGGATTATGATGTAAATATGTTTGATTTTCACTTGTAGAGGTAGATTCATCAGTTTAGAGGTTGTTTCAAACTGAATGAATCAGTTCCCTTGTTTTTAGAGGCATGCTGTTATCTTGCCTAGTTTCAAGTTCTTAGTTTAGAATCAGTTGGATCAGCTCCTAAACTCATGAGCTAGACCCATAGAGGAAAGGATGAGCTATGTTTGTCTATATTATGTTGTTTTTCAGTCATTAGCATGGTTTGACACTTGGGATTGCTTGGACTCCATTGTACATCTTATTTCTGCATTTTGGCAAAGGAAAGACCAATGTTTTGCAGCACTTGTTGGGATCCTTGTGGCTCTATGTTTTGATGGTGTTTTTCTTCATGTAGTTGTAAGTTCATTGATGTTTTATGTATGCCATTTCCCTTCTCTCTGCTTCTGAAATTAAACAAATTGAGTGACAAAGGTAGAATTCATTAGCTTGTTGTGCTCTGCCATTTAGTTTTGTTTAATGTTCAATGTTTTCTTCAGTTTCAAGAGGATTCTTGCAGCTTCTTGCCCTCTTCAGCTCCTCAACGGTCTTTTCCATCCATTCATTTAATTTAAAGCATCAAAACTACTGCCTACCTTGCCCCAACTGGAACTCTGCAAAAATTTGGCCTCATCCCTGGACCCAAATTTGCCTTTCCCTTTTTCCAACAAAAAACCCCCAAAAATCAAATCAAATCCTTGCACTTCATACCTAGCCTAAAATTAGAAGATATTTTAGTCATCTTAGATCCCATTGAGTATATTTTGCTGAGATTGACCCGGAGAGAGCCTTCTCCTGCCCTTGTAGGGCTAGCTGCGAGGCTCAACGTGGTTTGATGTGGACCTAGAAGCTTACCTTTTCAGCCTGAGGTAAATCTAGGCTCTAACATAGTGGCGAATCTACAGGGGATGAAAATGGTTTGGTTGTTGTTGTCATTTGTTTTATAAGCTACAGATAGAGCCTGAAGTTATGCCAGGTAGCCTTCGAAACGCTCTTGCTTTGCATTAGCGAAAGTAGATAAACGCTGCTTTAGTCAATCTCCGGTCTAGTCTTATAAACGGAAACATATGACTTGCAAATTTGCTTAGTAAAATGTAATCAAGTTTAGATCTGATTGTTGATGGTGGACAATGATCAAACATCGAAAGGCTGAAATCATTCACCTGACAACTCCAGTGTCAAAGAATCCCAAGGTTCAAATTTTTTTATGGCGACTCTACCCTTCAAAAAATTAGTAGCCTGAAGAATTTCTTGGTGAATTCATTGTTATCAAAATGGTTTCGCTGGATTGAAGGTATGCTCCCATGAGCCGAGATCACATTCCAGGTTTTCCAAATAAAATTCCTAAGGTAGATTGGCAAAGGAATTTGCCTACGTTTAAAGATGATGATAGGAAGGATGCTGCTTTACATATGGTTAGATTTCACATGCATATTCGCAAGTTGAAGGTTGATTTTCCTGAAGATTTCTTGATGAAGATATTCATGGCCACTCTGGAAGGTGAAGCCTGATCTTGGTATGAAAGTTTGCTGCCTGCTTGTATTTACTGTTTGAAAGATTTTCATACATGTTCTTTGAAAGGTATAAAGAATCTTATCCATCATTAAATATAGTTTAGAACTGTTGCAAACATGCTTATAGTTTTATTGAAAATCTTGAGAAAGTTTATGAAGATGATGACTTCATGGATGATGAGATCATGGAAGCCCTGTATGAAAATCCATTTCAATAGCATAACGAGAGTGATACTTATCAAGATGATCAAGAAAATTTGCAGTAGGATCAAGATCTTAGTACGGTGGAAGATGATGAAAGAGAAGGTTTTATTTTAGATCTGTCTATAGAAGAAGACAACATGCAGGAAAGTCAAGTTTCAATCTCAGAATATGATAAAGTCAAGTCGGTTAATTCAGATTTAGATTCAGATCATGATGATGAGGAAGATTCAGGTCGTGATGATGAGGAAATCATTGAAACCAGTCACTTTGTTACACAAGATCATAATCAGCATATAGTAGGTTTTTCTTTGCTTGAAGATGAAGGAATTTTGCATCTTGATAGTCAACAGGAAACACATGAAATGAATCAGCAGTATGAGGAAAATTTGTATACTCCTTTGCTTGAAATTAATGAAGACAATCACTGTTTGAGCAAAAGAAAACAAAAAGTATTATCTCCTCTGTCTGAAGATGAGATAGATCAACTCTTGAAAGGTCATGTTACAGCTCAAGTTAACACAGATCTACAGTGTGCACATGGTCAAGAAGGTGATGGTGGAACTTCTTCCTCTTTTGAAAATGATGAAAGTCTTGTAATTAGCTTTATAGATTAGCAAACAGATAATATTTTCTTTCATGAAGATGATAAGGCTGTCATGTTTGATGATATTGAAGATTGTTTTCTATTTAAGAATGACCTATACCATGAAGTTGAGGAATATGAGCTTGAGAGAGACAATATGCCAGAATTTCTCACGGTCAAGGAATTTACAGCTAACACTCAGATGGCAGAATCTTATACCTCTCTGTGCCTTCCTATCACTCAGCAACCAGTGGTTCTTTTAGATCAGAATGAAGGGAGTACTTATATTTTTGCTGCTGGATCTCAAGACAAAATAGTGCTTTAGGATTATCAAGATCCCTTTGGCATTCTTTTGCAAGCATTAGAGAAGATAAATGTTTCCTGGTTCGTTATCATAAGCCTTGGTTTCAGTGGTTATTGTGAGTTGCCTACATGTACATCGTTCTGCCTGCTCGGGGAAAGTGAGAACAAAATTTCATTGAGTAGCCATTTGTTGGATTAGTTACATTGGAAGGCTCACTACACATGATTGTACATATTTCATTAGTAGGCAGGTGGTTGTCATCAGGATTTGAAGTTATCAAATCTCAATGTTTTGCTGCCATTTAAAAGCTTTGTAAGTACTTGTTTCAGTTAAGTCAGTCTTGAGTCATTTTTTGTTTCAGTCAGTTTAAAGATAGTTTCAGCTGAGTGTCCAGTTTCAACTTTTCAGAGTCTTGTTTCAGTTTTGGATTAGTCAGTTCAACTATGAGTCTTGAGTCAAAATTTCATAGTAATTGGTTTTTGGGTGTTTTGAAGTTATTGACTCCATAGCCCAATGGACGAAGGCACTGTCTATCTCTTCCAGAGATCTGCCGTTCTTGGCACCTCCCAGGAGCTACCATCCCCATTGGAGCCAATGTTAAAGTCGGTCTTTACATTCCTCTGTCAGAGATCATTTCTCTTATTGCATTTCATTTTTTAGGTGTCTCATACAGTTCATTCATCTGCATTCCGTTAGGGGCATGCCATAATCTGAAGGAAGGGCCTTGTCACTCATTCCCCTCATGTTATCTACCTGTTGGCTCATGTGTGTTCACTAACAAAAAAAAAAAAAAACATATACAGTCTTTTATCTTGAAAATTGCAAAAGTTGTCTTTAGGGTTTCATGGTCACTTAGGTCTAGGGTTTTATTAGGGTTTCGTCAAAAAATGTGTCAGAGTGTTCAATAATTTCCAGCAGGCCATGAGGATGTTTCAACATCAATAAATTTCATCGCCAAGTGTTCGCAAATGTGTTTTTCCTCAAAACTCTGTTTTGAGGAAAAAAACAGAGTATTTAGCATTTATTGTACAAAATCATGAAAGTTTTTGTTTTCCTCATTGTAAATTCATTCATCTACACCCTGGTTTCTTTCCTTAGCCTAGAAGCTCCAACACCTGCAAAAACAAGCAAGCTTAGGTCATTAAATTCATCACAAAGTGAAAAAGCAGTGAAAAATGTCCAAAAACAGAGTTTGTAAAATGAAGTCAAATACAAAACATTATAAAAGTGGGTATCATAAGCCAAGATTTCAAAAGCTCTTTGTTTATAAGTGATTCCTTCATGTGATAAGCTCATTTTCAAAAGAGAAGAAAGATAGAGCAAATTGGGTGAGTGAGTGTGAGCATTGGGCGAAAATCTTTGTAAGAAAACCGGTGCGACGCACTGAGCAGGAGGCGCGGTGCATTGGTGAGGCGTGGCACACTGGGCTTCAAAACACAATGTATTTTTGCACGGGCGCGACGCATTGGTGGGGCGCGGCGCACTGGGTAAGCTATGCGGCGCATACAGTAAGAGGACCCGAAAATCACCAGAACGACCTCTAATCCCCAAAATCGCACAAGTTCACCTTGTTCCAAGTAGGTTGAGCTTCACCTATGCTGTTTATCCAAGTTTGGTGTTGATGTTATGATGCTAGATGTGGTGATTGTTTAAAAACAATAAAACCCTATCATTTCAAATTCCTCAAACAAAAATTGCTGCCTAGGGTTTTGAAAATCTATTTTGCTACCAATTCATCTTCCCTCCATCATTCCCTTACCCCATTTTTCCCTGTTTCATGGTTCCCTAAGTTCCCCTACCCCCTAAATTCACTAATCCACTATCCCAACTTCCCTTTCCCAAATTTCCTATTATAAAATCCTAAACCCTAATCCTATACAAAAACCCATAACAACCCTTTTTCCCTAGCTAACTTTGTCCCAACAATCCCAAATTTCCCATTATTTTTCCCTGTCCTAACAGTCCCTTGTTTCACTGTTTTCCCTTGGTAGCAGAGGTCAGAAAATCTTCAAAGGCAGTCCAAACACAGTTTGACATATCAGCACCTATTTCTTCAAGTGATCCAGATTTAAACAGGAACACAACAAATTACGGAGATAACCATATACACAAAGATGCAGCGGAAATAATACTTCATTTCATTAATGGAAAATACTGAAATATGCTTACAACCAGAAATGGAAATAAACCAGCTAGGGCGATGGTAGCTTATCTCTGAGAAGAGATGTGGTGGCTACATGCCTCTGAACTGTGTTACAATGAGGCTCAAAGGCCTATTTATTGTTGAGAAACAATGGAAAACCCTTAACATTCCAAAACCAAACCCTAGAAGATGAAACGCCAAACTGTGGGCCCCGTTTGGGTAAATTGGTACACCAACTTCCCAGGGTCGTAACTTTGGCATACGATCTCTGTTTGACGCGTACAATAGCTCGTTAGAAAGATCTATCCGAGCACTGCCACTTTGGGAGGCAACATGGGTCCATGGACCCATGTTGCCCCAGATTTCCCAAAAAACGTCGTTTAGGGCCTCAAAACGGCTCCGGAAGTTCAGGACCCGAAAAACTGCTAAAAATAGTAAGTTGTGCTACAATTAAGGAAAATGAAAATGCTGAGAGAAACAATGGTGGGGGTCCAGTGGACTTGGCAGGTGGCCACCAATATCCACCTGGATCACTCCTCCCCCCTTAGGAAGCAATGGTCCCCATTGCGTTGAGTTCCTCCATGAGATGAGGAAACTTTTGCTGAACTTGTTCCCTAGTGAGCCACTTGCCCTGCTGAAGGAGTTGGCCTGCTTTGACAACTCGATATAGTTGGATATTCTGTTGGCGAGTGTTCTTGATCTGTGTGTCCATGATCCGATCAGTTGCAGCTTGTTCCATGCAATCTGGATTTAATTCTGTGGTTGTGAGCTGTTCTGCAATGTCGGATGTGTCTAGCAATGGTGGAAAGTATGGCTGAAGGCGGTCCACATTGAACACCGGGTGCAGGCCAAGGAATGGGGGAATGCTGAGTTCAAATGCATTGTCTCCCATAGCCTTAGTAATGGTGTAAGGACCATATCGGAGTGGTCTCAGTTTCCGATAGGCTCCAGTAAGGCGTTCCTTTTGCAAATGCAACCAGACTTTGTCGCCCACCTAAAACTTGTGTGGCACCCGATGTTGATCATGTCGCTGATTGTACTTGGCATTTGATTTCTCCAGAATGTCATGGACCTACTGGTGAATATGTTGGATGCGCTCAATGAAGCTGGTGGCCTTATCTGTTTCGAACTGGACATGAGCTGAATTTATGTGAGTAGCTGCAAGTGGTATGGCCACATCAATGGGGCATAGTGGCTGGAATCCCAAACCCACCTGAAAAGGGCTATGGCTAGTGGAGCTGTGAAGAGCTCGGTTGTAGCTGTGCTGAACATAGGGGAGGCTCTCGTCCCATGTGCGTGGATGATTTGAGTTATACATGCGCAGAATGTGCACAATCATCCTATTGACAACCTCTGTCTGGCCATCAGTTTGAGGATGGAAGGCTGTGGACTTCGTGAGTTTGGTGTCCAGCATTGACCAGACTGGACCAAAATGTGCTGAGAAACCGACTGTCTCGATCTGAGATGATAGACTGTGGGATCCCAAAGTGCACCCACACTCGTTCAAAGAAGAGTTTAGCAGTGGCTTCTGCTGTGATATTCTTCTTGCAGGCCGCCATAATGGCCATCTTCGAGAACCTGTCGACGACCACAAAAACACAGTCATTTCCATGCTTAGTGGAAGGAAGGCCTAACATGTAATCCATGGAGATGGATTCCCAAGGTCGACTAGGGGTAGGAAACGGGGTATAGAGGCCGTGCTTCTTGATGGTCGGTTTGGCAATGGCACAGGCAGTACATGATCTGATGTACTTCCCAACATCCTGTCGAAGATTCGGCCAATAGAAATAATTTTGCAGTACTGCCACTGTTTTCTCGACCCCGAAATGCCCAGCAGCTCGACTGTAGTGTGCTTCCCAAATCATCTTGGCACGCTCGCTTGAAGGAACACAAAGGTGACCCAGGTGGCATAACAGGGCATCCTGGAGGTGAAAATCTGGAACATGCCGACCCTCCAAGAGTGTCTGGTATGTGTGGCCGAATTCTGGGTCGCTTTTGTAGAGAAGTGGCCAATCAGAAGTCTCGTGCCCACAAGAGTTGAGCACGGTGGTTAACGCCATGATCGGTGGTCGACTGAGGCAATCTGCAACATTATTGGTGCTGCCTTTCTTATACTTGATATTCAAGTGGAACTGTTGCAGGTATGTAGACCACTTCTGATGGCGATCATTCTGCAATTTCCCTTGGTCTGTATGAACTGCAGGGGTCGGTGGTCTGTGTGGATGACTGTTTCCTTCCCCAAAATGTAATGCTTCCATTGTCGACAGGCCTGTACAATGGAATACATCTCTTTATCATAAGTGGGGTACTTCCTGACTGTGTCTGAAAGTGTTTCACTGTGATATGCCACTAGATGTCCCTGTTGAGTAAGGACTGCCCCAATAGCATAGTCAGAGGCATCTGTCTCGACCTCAAATGGTTGTTGTAAATCTGGTAACGCGAGCACTGGTGCCGTGCAGAGGCGATCCTTCAACTCCATGAATGCCTTCTGTTGAGATTCAGACCAAAAGAATTTTGCTCTCGCCCCTCCCTTGGTGACTTGACTCAAGGGCCAAGTAATATGAGAAAACCCCAACACGAACCTGCGGTAGAAGTTGGCAAGACCTAGAAAGCTGCGGAGCTCTGTTAGAGTGGTTGGAGATGGCCAATCTCGAATGAATTGGATCCTGGCTGGATCGACATGCACCCCCTGTTCATCAATGATGTATCCCAGATACTGAACCTGGGTCATGCCAAAAGTGCATTTCTCCAAATTGGCACATAGCTTGTGTTGCCGCAGTGTTTGGAGAACCTGTCAGATGTGGTGGAGGTGTTCTTCCCAACTCTAGCTGAAGATCAGAATGTCATCCAAGTATACTACTACAAAGGAGTTGGTGAATGGCCGCAAGATGTCATCCATAAGCCTCATGAAGGTTGCAGGAGCATTCATCAATCCGAAAGGCATAACCAACCATTCGAAAAGGCCCTCCTTGGATTTGAAGGCAGTCTTCCACACATCAGAGGGTTTGATTGGTACCTGGTGATATCCTGACTTCAGATCGATCTTGCTGAAATATTTCGCCCCCTTTAGTTGGTCCAGGAGGTCATCAATCCGCGGGATCGGGTACCTATTACGGACAATGATCTTGTTCAGCGCCCGATAGTCAATACAGAGTCTCCACGTCCCATCCTTCTTCTGTACCAAAACGATCGGGCTCCCACAACGCGATGAACTCAGACGGATGTGACCTTTCTGCAGGAGCTCCTGAATCTGCCTCTTGATTTCATTGTTCTCTAGAACGAAGCGCCGATAAATTGGTCCATTGGGTAGCGGGCACCTGGGGTCAGATCGATGGAGTGCTTGACCTGACAGTGCAGAGGAACCCCTGCAGGGGAGGTGAAGATGTCCTCGTACTCCTCCACAACCTTGTCCATCTGTAGTTGTCGTGCAGAGGGACCCCGTCTGGAGGCCGTGGCCACCATCTTCTTCTTTCCTTGAGGGCGTATCATCAGGAAAACAAATTTCCTGGTTTTGGAAATGATCTTACTGCATTGTTTTGCAGTAATCAAAGAGATTGCGGTAGATGGTGCTACCTTTGGTATCTTGTACAACTTATTTCCCAATGTAATAATAACAGCACGGGGCCTTGATTCATACACAGCATGTCGCTTCCACAAGTATGGCTGTCCTAATAATACATCACAAACTTCAAGGGGAGCAATGTCACACAATACCTCATCCGTGAAGGGCTTGATGTTGTATGGAAGGCGACACTGCTGGCTCACGCGAAGATCTCGTCCTTGGTGAAGCCACCCAATGGTGTATGGTTGTGGATGTGTTGTGGTCGGTAAGCCCAACCTCTTCACGACCTCTGCCGAAATGAGGTTCTTTTGACTCCCGCTATCAACAATGAACTGTATCGGGGAGCCCTTTACCCACATCTGGGAGTGGAAGAGACGCTCCTCCTCCTCTGGATCTTCGGGTTCATTTTTCTGGATCTTGGCGGTAGCAACAGTGGCGTTGGGATCCGCATCAATGATATGCTTCCCTTTGTCATTCCCCTTATCGGGTTCTGACTCAGAGTCGGAACATGCATCTGATTCTGAAACCTTTAGCTCAGCCACAAGTGACTGCTTGGCCCGACACTCACTGGTGTTGTGGGTGGAGCTCTTATGGAACTCACACCATTTTCCTGTGTCCTTTTTCGGCTTCGCGGCGCTGTTCTTTGCTTGCAGCTTCGACGGGTTGTCTTGGGCTGTCCCACCTTGGCTTTGTCCTTTGTTCTGTGGTTTAGGGGCACCTTTCCCCTGCTTTGGATTCGTAGATCCAAAGTCTCGCTTCTTTTGCTTAAACTTCTGCTCGACCTTGACGACATATTGGTATGCTGCGCCGAGCGAGGAGATGTTCAGGAATTGTATTTCTTCCTGGATGTACTTGTGCAGGCAGCCACGGTATTTGAGTATCAAATGTTGCTCCGAATCCTTGATACCCAACTTTGTGCGAAGGGTATGGAAAAGATTGGTGAACTCCGACACGTCTTGGTCCCTTCCCTGCCGCAACGTGGTCCACTTTATGTATTCATCCTCATAGCTTCCGACAGGGTAGTACTGCTCCTTGATGGCCTCTCAGAATGAATTCCAGGTGGGTGCAACTGAAAATAGTGAGCCAGTACTTTCATCCTTTTGCTCGCAGTAGGTTTCCCACCAGTCCTTGACATGGGGGGCTGCTTTGAGAAGAGCGAAAACAATCTTTTCCCGACTCGAAAATTCATGAACAGAAAAATAACCCTCTAGCAGATTTAACCATTTATCTACGGCATCTGCGTCTATCTGACCCTCGAATATGGGGATTTCAAAATTAACTTGTACCTTAAAGGGCGTGGCATTTCCAGAGTAGCTGCTGGAAGCCGATGCGTCGCTTCTGGGTAGCCACTGAAGGATCTGGGCAAAGCTGTCCATCATCGCGTTCCGTTGTCGCTCGAGGGCTTCTTCGAGCAAGATTTTGATGGGATCTCCTGCCCCCTCGTCTTTCTTCTCATCTGCCATGGGAGGCCATCGGGATTTCCGAGGCTAGTCTTGCAAAGGTTCGACCAGTTCAAGCCCTAACTCCTTATATCCTGACCTTGTTGGGGACATGCAAAGAAAAACAGAGACAAAGCAGACCGCTCTGATACCACTGATCCGGATTTAAACAGGAACACAACAAATTACGGAGATAACCATATACACAAAGATGCAGCGGAAATAATACTTCATTTCATTAATGGAAAATATTGAAATATGCTTACAACCAAAAATGGAAATAAACCAGCTAGGGCGATGGTAGCTTATCTCTGAGAAGAGATGTGGTGGCTACATGCCTCTGAACTGTGTTACAATGAGGGTCAAAGGCCTATTTATTGTTGAGAAACAATGGAAAACCCTTAACATTCCAAAACCTAACCCTAGAAGATGAAACGCTAAACTGTGGGCCCCGTTTGGGTAAATTGGTACACCAACTTCCCAGGGTCGTAACTTTGGCATACGATCTCCGTTTGACACGTACAATAGCTCGTTAGAAAGATCTGTCCGAGCACTGCAACTTTAGGAGGCAACATGGGTACATGGACCCATGTTGCCCCAGATTTCCCAAAAATCGTCGTTTAGGGCCTCAAAACGGCTCCGGAAGTTCAGGACCCGAAAAACTGCTAAAAATAGTAAGTTGTGCTACAATTAAGGAAACTGAAAATGCTGAGAGAAACAATGGTAGGGGTCCAGGTGGACTTGGCAGGTGGCCACCAATATCCACCTGGATCATCAAGGCAGTTTGTTCACTAGCACTTATGGCATCAGATCCTTCATATGATTATGAAGAGGAGACCCAAAGTGATTCACCCACGGAGGGACATGCACCGCTGAGGCATCATAGAGGTGGCAGACATATCAGAGAAGAACCCACCACTCTTACCAAGTTGCAGGCCTGTCCTCTTGCCATGTTTTGTTTCCAGCATTAGTCATGCTATGAATTTTGTGAGAAGGTTACTCATATTCAGTATCATCGTGAGTTGGCCTGCTTATTTGTGTTGCATTTGCATGGTGATCAAGCCACTCTTTCTGGTCTTACTTTCACATTAACACCAGAAACCGTTTCATTGGCAATCAGCATACCAAAAATTGGAGAACCATGGAATAAGAGACAGAAGATTGACCGGCAACACTATGAACCATACATCAAACCTTGTTTTTTGAGGCAACTTAAGAGAGTGTTTCCTTTTCGGTTTCTCAAGGATCAGTATGCTCCTTTAATGAAACTCATCATGAAGTATTTCACCTGTGAGGGCCGGCTCTCCCGCTTGTATGCTTATCACATCAGGCTTCTGATGCATTTCACTCAGGTACGGATGATGAACATTCCTTATTTCATATGCCGAAACATAGAAAGGATGACCACCCTTGTGTAGCACAAGACCCCTCAGCAACAGCTTAATAATGTTTATCATTTTGCTCTCATCAAGATTGTGGTTGTTCATGACCTTGGATTACAGGGCATCACTTGGGATGACTTCATCTCACGTGATTTTTTCAGAGCTTCACAGGGACCATCAGAGCTTAAGCATGAGACAGGTGGACCTTCTCATCAGTATGAGGGCCATGAGACTGCTAGTGTGCCGGTGTTCATCTCTTATCAGAGAGGCACTAGACGGTTGTTTGCAGCAGCGAAGCAAGTGTTATCTCCACCCAAGGTGGAAGGGGCCTCGCTTCCTCCATTAGCACATCAGGTTCAGGACCGAGGCAAGAGGCCTCTGCAGGAGGAAGGACCATCAGGTGAGCGAGAGACTGATTTTATCCTCATTGAGGGTGATGATACTGACATGGGTCCATCGAGTGCAAAACTTAGAGAGATCATTCAGGAGAAGCAGACAGACATTGATGCCTTGTCCACCAAATTGGATAGAGCCCAGTGGACTATACAGTATTTGGAGCAAAGGAACAAGCATCTTGAGGATCAATAGGTGGTGATGGAGTTACAGAACATTCGGCAAAACTGCTAAACTGCCCGAAGGAGGAGGATCGAATTCACTTCCTTGGAGCAAGAGATCAATGCTGATAGGGATTCATGGCTCGAGAGAGTCAATATCCACTTGGAGAGGAAGCTGGAGAAGGCAATAAATGAGAAGAATATGCTTAGAAACTTGTCATATCATTACTTGTCCCCAAACTTGGTGTGCCAAGCAAGAATCAGTAATTTGAAAGCAAAGCTAAAGAGAGCATCAAAGAGGCAAAAAGAGGATGAAGGAATTAAAATCTTGGTTGAGGCTTCCTTGGCCAATCACAGCACTTGATAGAGATGACTCAGCCAAAATTTCAAGAAATTTGGAGCAATTTTTGTATTTTTGAAAATTTTTGGCACAAAAAACATAGTTTGCCTCCCTATGCGTCGCGTCACGTGGCGCTCGATTTTGTTAGGGGGCTCTAAATCACAAAAACTTTGAATTTTTGGATTTGGCATGCAAAATTACACTTGTCTACCTATGGCCAAGAAATTTGGGCAGGTTTTGGGCCCTCAAAAGGTCAAAAAACACTCAAAAATGACCTCACTGCCCCTATTTTGACACACAGGAAGCAGTGTCGGGAGAATTGACTTTTTAGGGGGAAAATGCAGGCCAAATTGAAAAATTCCACTTGGGTTGGAAATTAGACAGGTAGACCTTTCCAGCAAGCACACTTGAAGCTCATTTGGACATCCGGAAGGCCTCCAAAAGTGGGTCCAAACAAGCACTACGCATAGAGGAAAAATTGCGACTTTGACCAAGTTTTGCTTTGTTTTTCGCCCAGTTTCGCCTAGTTTGACTTTTTCACTTTCCTAATAGAAAATTTATGATGCAATTTGATGAAAATTTATGGATTATGATGTAAATATGTTTGATTTTCACTTGTAGAGGTAGATTCATCAGTTTAGAGGTTGTTACAAACTGAATGAATCCGTTCCCTTGTTTTAGAGGCATGTTGTTATCTTGCCTAGTTTCTAGTTCTCAGTTTAGAATCAGTTGGATCAGCTCCTAAACTCATGAGATCGACCCCTAGAGGAAAGGATGAGCTATGTTTGTCTATATTATGTTGTTTTTCAGTCATTAGCATGGTTGGACACTTGGGAATGCTTGGACTCCATTGTACATCTGATTTCTGCATTTTGGCAAAGGAAAGACCAGGGTTTTGCAACACTTGTTGGGATCCTTGTGGCTCTATGTTTTGATGGTGTTTTTCTTCATGTAATTGTAAGTTCATTGATGTTTTATGTATGCCATTTCCCTTCTCTCTGCTTCTGAAATTAAACAAATTGAGTGACAAAGGTAGAATTCATTAGCTTGCTGTGCTCTGCCTTTTAGTTTTGTTTAATGTTCAATGTTTTCTTCAGTTTGAAGAGGATTCTTGCAGCCTCTTTCCCTCTTCAGCTCCTCAACAGTCTTTTCCATCAATTCATTTAATTTAAAGCATCAAAACTACTACCTACCTTGCCCCAACCGGAACTCTGCAAAAATTTTGCCTCATCCCTGGACCCAAATTTGCCTTTCCCTTTTTCCAACAAAAAACCCCCAAAAATCAAATCAAATCCTTGCACTTCATACCTAGCCTAAAATTAAAAGATATTTTAGTCATCTTAGATCCCATTGATTATATTTTGCTGAGATTGACCCAGAGAGAGCCCTCTCCTGTCCTCGTAGGGCTAGCTACGAGGCTAAGCCTGGTTTGATGTGGACCTAGAAGCTTACCTTTTCAGCCTGAGGTAAATCTAGGCTCTAACGCAAGAATATAATAAGGGGGTTGTACTAATAAAAATAAGGGGTTACACTAGTAATATAGGGGACTAACACAAACTCTGAAAACGACATGTAGCGATCAAGCAAAAGTAGCGGAGGAATAAAACAACATCAAGTAAGCGACATTGAAGACCTGTTCAATTGTTAGATTTTGGATCGATATGAATCTCCTATGAATTTCTCTTTCAGTAGAAAATCATAAAGAGATTGATTTTTAATCAAATATATCTCGTAGATGTCAAAACAACACATATCATGTAGGCATAAATATCTAAAAATTGTTTTATGAAAATTGTATAAACGCTGTAAGCTGAGACCTAAGACATAAGTTTGGAATATTGAAGTTTATAGTCGTTTTACTGTGAAGACAGATATAATCTGTTTCAGTTTAATATAAGCTACTTTGCTCAATGCGTGCGTGAAGATTATGTGATTACTAGTTGAACTGTACTCACGGGAGGGCCCCCTGTCGAGCTGTGAGGTTTGTTTTTAGTTTCGTTTTGAATTTCTTATATTTATTATTCTAGTTTCTTTCAGAATTTGTTTCCATTATAGTTGCATGTTTGACAATTCTCATTTTGATTGCAGAGTACTCATAAACAAAAAAGCATTAAAAAGATTTCAATTGTTGAATGCATCTTCTTTCTAGTACTTAATCATTTCATAGCTTAAATTTATTTCTTAATCATTGATGAAACACTCTTTAGAATATAAATACACACACAACTAATCATTCTCAAGTTGTAAAGGTTTTCATTTCATTTTATGCAAGTAGATCCTTTTATGGCAATTTCTCTTTCATGCAATTAATCTAGAATTGCTTTGCTAAAATTTAGCATAAGAGTTTCCTTCTGCAAGATAGTGTAGAATGCTTTGAATTCTGCAAAATAGAGTTAGATTGTTTCTCTCTTGAAATTTTGTTTTTTTAAGCATTTTCCTTTCATACAATTAGAGGAAAGTTTTGAATTTTGCAACTTAAGATATATTTTCAATTTCTGCAAAGAAGTAGTTTTCAATTCGGTTAATTAGGATTTCAAATAACTTTAGATTGAAAGAACATATGCGTAATTAATCTCCAATTTGTGTCTACGCTTAGAACTAGTTTCATTTCTAGAATCAATTAGTTCAGAAGAAGAATCCTAACATATATAGTGCACATACATTTCAAAAGTACATGAATCCCGGATCACAATTAATGAAGGAAATTAAGAACAATTAATTTACCAAACAAACAACTTAGAATGTAAGCAATGGAAGCAAACCCATAGAAGAGAAGATTAATGGATATGATAAGTTTAAAGAGTATGAAAAATAATATGCATGCATGTATCCCTATGAAGTTATTGTCTTGCATGAATTAAAATAAATGAAGTTTGCCTATAACAATAGATATCATACATCATTAAAAATGAGTCCATTTGAGGCTGCCAACATGGACATACTGGCTAATACTAGGGAAAAATTTAATTCATGTTTTAAATCATAGTGATATGAATTATTACTTGACATAGTTGATAGTAAATTACAAGCTTAATTTTATTGTCATACATGGGCATGTGTGATGATGCTAATAAGAAAATTTTCATTTTGGCTAAAATGTGCATACTAAAGTTTTTCCTAAATTATTGTAGTTGTTGAAATTACCACATATTACTATGACACTCATGAGATCTCTAATTTTGAAAAGGTAGGACAACTATATCAATAAAAATTTAGAACATGGGCAATGGAAGAAAGCTCATAAGAAGAGCATAACTAATTATATATATATATATATATATATATATATATATATATAATTTTTTTTTTGTGACTAGAGGAATTGTCAATTGGGTTGGTCTCATACTTGTGTGACCACTATAACCCCTAGGTGAACCACGCCTCCCCCAGCATGAGGCCATACGTAAACTTGGGGGATTTGAATATCTTAGTACATAACCCTTCATTACCACAACGATAATCAATTGACTTACCCTCAGGGGGCTCGAGCATAAGTAATGTTACTTAGTTAAAAAGTTGAGTATTTTGATAATGTTTAATCGAATTTGAACCTACTTCCTATGAGAAATAATATAATTTGAATTTTATTGGTTTTAATGACCCTAACTTTGTTTGATGGGAAAGAATGAACACTCATTGCATATAATTGATATGTTGATTTCAATTCATTCCAATGGAAATACTAAGGGACTTAGAGCATGACGTTATTTATCTTTTCATATTGGAAATGAAATAGGATTATCTGATTTGTACATGAGTCAATTACTTGGGTTCCCCTAATGGTGCAACTTGATAGATCTATTAGTAACAATATGAACACATTTGAGCATGTAAGGATATATGGGAGGAAGTCATATTGTTAAACAAAGAAGCTTCATGTGTACAAGTCCAATTACTTGTGAAGAATTCTAGCAGTTAATAGGAAGGGATGACCTATAAATGTGATTTTATGATGTTAGGAGCTTAAACATATTAACCAACTTAATGTGAAGTTTCTAGAGTTCTTGGTTTTTTACAGGTCACATTTAGTTGTTGTTCTGACTTTTGAATAGAAAAGTGGTGCTATTAGTAGCAACTTTTGTTTTTTAGGGTTAAAAATTAACACCTTTTGCAACCATGGCCTTAACAACAATGTAATGTTTCCAATAAAAACCTTATAATCAACTCCCAAATTGAAAAGTGGCACCAAGAACATCCTTTTTTTGGGGTCAAAATTACAACTTCTTCGAATGGATGACCTAATAACCTATACCGTTGAAAATAAAAACCTTAAAGTCAACCCTAAAATTGAAAAGTGGCACTTCTAGTAGCACCCACCCTTTTTCAGGGTCAAAACTACAACTTCTTTGAAACCCTTGGTTTTGTCAACTAGTACTTTTATAACTAAAATCTTTAAAATCAACCACCAAATAAAAAAGAGGTGCGATTGGTAGCACTCCCCTCCTTTTTTACACACAAAATTGCAATAATTTTTATACAATGGTGTAAAAGCCCTAAGACGTTGTCAACAAAATCATAAAAATAGAGAAAAAATGAAAAATTAGGAAAAAACATGTTTTGTGTGTGTGTGTTTAATAAAAAATTCTTTCTTTCAAGATACATTGGAAAAAAGAAAGAATAAAAAACTAATAATTTAAAAACATGGGAAAAAAAGAGGAAAAAACCATCCTCTAGCCTCTCTTAATTTTTTAAAAGAAAAAAGACCAATAAAAATGAAAAATGAAAAGACAAATTCCCCAATCTATAATTAATTAAAAAAAATTATTTGTAAGGAAATTAAAATAAAAAGCAATATACAATTTAGAAAAAAACGGATCGGGGTTGAGGAGTTGATTATGGGAATTATCCCCTCACCCCATGCCTATCCTTTTCCATCCCCTTTCCCACCTGGCCTTTGCTTCCCCTTGGTCGATCCCCTTCCACCATAGCCCACAACTCTAGTAATCAAACCATTGACAACATGATCTACTGTGTAAACCATAAAAAAATATTACTAGTCAACATACGAGTCATTGTCATAGACTATGATATAAATAAAATATATCGATTGTCAGCTATGGCTAGCTATACATATTCTAAAAGAGACTAATATGCTAAAATTAAAACATAAACCAAAAGGGAGGGATAACATTGATTATCAGAGGATGTTATTGGGGCCACATCCTTGACACTTGTGCTTGCTATTGCTAGAGGCCTGAGGTTGCATTATAAGTGACCTTTTATGTGTGCTAGGTGGGTGTCGAGGCTTACTAATCAGGAGTGTTGGTGGCATTGGACTTGTTGTATTTCATTGAGGCATACCATAATTTCATTGTGGTCCTCATGCTTTTCTTTGAGGGTCCCACCCAGGAGATTCTTCATATTCTAATGGAGGATGATGGAATTTAGGTATTTGTTGTGCCTTCGCTTAGTATGGCCAAGGTATGAAACCTAACAAGTTATCTCTTTTGGAATTTCATATTTAGAATAGGCTTGGTGATCATTAACAGTTACGGATTCTAATTAATGGATTTCCTCTTTGATTTTTAGTGGAGTGGATGAATGAAAGATAGTTGCAGTTGTTTGAGCTTGTGTATGAGCCCAAGGCCTACCTTATGGGCCTCAAATTATAGACCCCTAAATATAGTACATACACTGACTTGGCATAGTGATAAAAGGAAAAGTAGGCCTAGTGAGAGAGAACCCTAGGTAGAGGGGTAGACCAATGAGGCAAATCAAATGAAACCATAATAGAATCAAAAGAGTCTTCAACCCCTGCTTCCAAGTTGGCTTGGAGATGGGATGAGATAAAAAAGTAGAGAAGGAGCATGCATAGGTTATCTCCAAGAATTTTCAATCAACCATAAAACCTAGGGAATTCCAAGAAGTTTAAACACCATCGAGCCATCCTGCTGACTAAAAACCAAATTCCACCATGGATATAAAAAACGCTGATTTTCTTTCAAAGATTAGACATAGAAGGATATACCCCAAGAATGATGACTCTTTGGGAATTGAAGTATTTTATGTCAGAAACTCTTCTACTATAAACACCATGAGTGCCAGAATTGACCCCTAGTGTGACCACTTCCAAACTCCTAGAACTAGCCACCACTGTAACTACCTCCCAACTCCAAGATTGAATTATCGTAATAAAGGGTGTAAAATAAAGGTCAAAACTGAGGGGACTAGGACATTCATGCACTATAATTACCACAAAGCTAATGTTACGGTGGAAATATTTCACCTACAACTGGGAAACACAACTGAACTTGCAAAAAAACACCGAGCCATAACAAAATATCTAAGAGCTCACAACGAGAATGAGAGATTCCACCTTAATGTGAGGGGATGTGAAGATGGTTTACATGTGTGAGTGCACTAGGTGGGATAGCCATGCCATCTGCCCTCTTTAATGCAAGGGGAGGTGGTGGTGTAGCGGGCTCTCCCTTGTCCATTGGCGTTATTTACCACACCCCAATTAGGAATGTTTTGCTTTGATTTATGAGGAGTTGTAATTGGTCCCTCCATTTGTTTGCTCCTCCTTTGGCCATGTGATTGCTAGATTAATGTTTTGATTCAAGAAATCCTCATTGGATACGAAGTATGCTACCTTGTTTCCAAATTGACAATAATGAGAGATGATTATAGTAAGAAAGGCTTGGATCAAGGATTGGATACGAGATACAAAAATATCTAATCTCTAACTCTTGCAAAGTTTCTTCAAAGGAGTCTCATTTAAAAATCTCCTAAGAGTGTTAATTACCAACTATGAGTCTCCATCCACCTAAAGTTTTGAGTACCATTACTCTTGGCAAGTCATAGACATGTCTCCAATGCAAATAATTCAATAATTTTATTATTATTTATCCCAAAATTACCTACATAGATAAATAATGTCCATCCATCTCTGTGACAAAAGATGCCTCTACATCTTAACTAACTTGGGTTCCCTTTAGATGTGTTATCAAAATTAAGCTTTACAAAACCCATTTGTAGTAGGAGTGAAATTTAGTGGCAAGCCTTTTCCCTTGCATGAAGGTGGGGTCATTAGTTGAGGGACCATGGAAGGTGAAAGCTCCAACTTATTTAGTATCCCCATCTCATGTTGATTAGATTCCTAATCTTCCCGTGTCTAGTCATTAGCTAGAATAGTTTCCCACACATTTTTCTTGACAAGCTGACATACCACCTCTTCCTCAATTTATAATTGTTTGAAAATCATCTTGTTTCTTTCCTTCCAAATTAACCACATAAGGAAATTTTGTATTAGGATCCAAGATTGATTAAGGATTTGGTTGTTAAAGATTCAACGCCACCATTGAACCATTGTTTATGTAAGACTGCTATAGTTTCAATCTGAGTGCCTAAATAATAGTAGAGCCTAATCCCATAATCTAACTGAAAAAGGGAATACATTAAGTAAGTGTTATGATTCCTCTTCTAGATTCTTTCATAAAGGGAAAATAGAGGGCCCTTTGAAACCTTTATTTTCTGAATTTGGTCCCGTGAGAGTACCCTCTTTCTAGCGATTAACCATGAGAATTGGGTGACTTCAGGCCAATGTCGTTGTGTCCATATTTTGCACCAAATGGGATCTTTAGGAATGTCTTTGTTATTGGATAATAAAATCATAGACCTCCTTTAGTGTAAGCGATACTTTGTTTTGATATTCCCAAAATATTTTGTCTTGGCCTTGCATTATTGGAATTTTTCAATTATGCAACTCTTGAGCTAGTTTTGATTAGGCCGTTGTGGTTTGGCATTCTAACCAATCCTTAACTATCTTCCACTCTCTCCATGTGATAGTTATAGGGGATGGTTTCCAAAAATCATCCACCATGCTACATTTTTGTATTGTTGTGTGATTCTCTAACTCCTGGAGCTCCTCATGATCTCCTAGTTGAGGCATTTTCTTCCATGCATCTTTCCATAATAGGGTTGTACGACCTTACCTAATTTCCCAAAAGGAATGGTTTTGGACTAGGCTTTGATTCTCTCATGTTGGATTCCAAATTGAATATCCTTGAAGGTATTCCAAGTTTCTTAGCTTTGTTGAATGTACTTTCTATTCTAGATATATTTCCATAATTCCCTCCCTCCCTGTAACCATCTCCACAAAAGTTTTTCTCGCATTACTATGTTGAGCATGTCAGGGTCTTAGATCCCCAAGTTCCTTTCCATTTTTGGAATGCAAAGTTTCTCCTAGGAAACCAATGACCATTTTCTTTCTTTTTTTGCTCCTTTCTAGACAAAATTTCTAGTTAGGGTTTTGATGGCTGGAAGAACCACTTTAGGAGCTACCATTAATAATAAATGGTACATACATAGAGATTGAAAAAATTGTTTTAAGAGTACCAGGTGTCCTACCAAGTTAAGAATTCTAAATGCCCATCTATCCAATTTTTGGGAAATCCTTTGCAGCGTGTCTTGCCAATATGCAATGTGTAGAGAGATTTCTTCCAAGGGAGCTCTAAGATACTTAGCAGGTACTTTGACGAGATGGAAATCCATCAAAAGAGCAAGGTGATAATGTAGTACCACAATAGTATTGAAGAAATATATATGTGTTTCCTCTACATTGACTACTGTACCTAAAGCCTCCATGAATTGGTTGAAGATTATTCTCAAAGTGTTGATATCTCTCACTATTGGTACTCCAAAGAGCATAATATAATCCATGAATTATTGGTGAGTAATAGGTAGATTTGCGCCATATAGTCAGATTCCCTTGAGTTTTCCTTGATTTCTAGTAGTTTTAATATATTTACCCAACCCCTGAGCTACAATAATGAAAAGAAATAGGGATATTGAATCACTCGACCAAATCCCTCTAGATGGATTAAAGGTAGAAGAGGGAGGTCCATTCAAGAGGATAGAAAAAAAAGGTGGTAGAAATTAGGGATTTAATCCATGCAATCCATTGGTCCAAGAATCCAAATTCCTAAAGAGTGTGTAGGATATTTTTCCAGTTTAGTCTATCATAGGCCTTATATAGGTCAAGTTTTATCATCATCCTTGTTCTCTTGGATTTTTAGTTAGTGGATTACTTCATGAGCAACCACTATACCATATCAAATCTAACAATCTTCCATGAAGATAGTATGTTCAGGGGATATTATAGAACTACGTAGGGGTTTGAGGCAATTGAAAATGATAGTTGAAATAACCTTATGAATATTGTTATAGAGAGTTATCATTTTACTTCTTATAACATAATTAACTCTATCAGATTTTGGAATTAGGGTGATAAGTGTGGCATTAAGGCCTAGCCATACTGAGCGTACGAGACAAGATACTTCAACCAATGTGTGTACGTATGATCCAAGAAAATACCAACAATATTGGAAGAAGTCTGTTGTGAAACCATCAAGTCCCGGAGATTTGTTATTTGACATTTCCATCATCATTTCTTCCACATCTCTAAATGAAATCTCCCACATCAGGGCTTCATTTGGGCCAGATGTATAAGGGAAAGTATATTGGCTAGGATCCTTTGGATTACTTCTATTTGGTTTGGCATTTTTTTCCTTAAGATAGAGTGGTAATAAGAAACTAATTCTTGTTCTAATTCTGCATGTTTCACCATTTGATTCCCATCCTAATAAGCGAGGAAGAATATTCTATTATTATGTTTGTGCTTCACCATTGCCTTATGAAATGATTTTGTATTCCTATCCCATTCCTTCAACCATCTCACTCTTTATCTTTGTTTAAAGAGAATTTCCTCCATATTTCTGCGTGTCTTGATCTAATTGATTAAATTCCACTCCTCCAAAACCAGACCATTTGTTTCACATTCTAAAATAATTTTTGTTGTATCTACTGCATGCAAGATTCCAAATCTTGCTTATCCTTGAGAATATGTCCAAATTTTGTTATATTACAGTATTTGAGTTTAGCTTTTAGTTATTTTAACTTCAGTCGGAATGTATGCATATTTTTCTTCCCTAAATGTTAATCACTTCCCACCAGTCTTGGGCCTTTGAAAGAAAATTTGGGTTATGCAGCCAAAATATTTCAAATATGAAAGGGTGGTTGTGAGTTGCAAATTTGAGGTCCAATTCCAAGAAGATGAGTCAATGCTTGAATTTGATACTTCATAATATGGAAGCTTTAACAAAGATGTCTATTCTTGAATGGATTCTAAAACTATTTTTTCCAATCTACTGAAAATTCGATGTCCACCCCTTTGTAGCTATTCTAGGTATAAGTTCCATTGGAGGGCGATAAATACATCACTTGAAGCTATTAAAGGAGGTATTTAAATTGTTGTCCCTTTAGTTTAAATCATCTAATCCCTCCATTCTTCTCCTTGAGGGTTTTGATAATATTAAAATCACTCCTTAAGATCCATATCTCTTCTTGGCGTATTGACCTTATCCTATTGATATTCGAAATAAATCTAGGCTTATCTGCAGGAATATGTGGTCCTTAGAATACTGTTAAACAACTTATATTATTAGCTTTGACATATTAAAACTGGTCTGAGAGGATTCAGGGGAGTGCAATCTAGTCATAGAAGGAAAATTTCTGGGGGTTCAGAGAATTTCAATTCCCGAAAATTCCCCTAGTATCTAAGGCTTTAGATTCACATCCCCTACAATATTAAGAGGCTATATCCCTAACTCTTTAACTTAAGACCTTGCTCTCCTATATCGTAAAAAATGTCAGATTCTCCTCTCTAATTCTATCTTTGAGAAATCACTGGTTGCTCCTATTGTTGAGGCCGCATATATTCCATGAAATAATTTTCCTTATGAAGGGTGTTTTGATGAAGCAAACCCCTCCGACAACAATGCCACCTGCCTTGTATTGACGAAATGTTCCCCTAGCTACTATCTAGGTTTAAGTTTTATATGTATTTCTAGTCCTTTTTTAAAATTCTTTAGTTTTCTAGGCTTTCCCTTTTGCACTTTGTGTGTGTATTCCCAAGCCTTTATTGGTTGTAACCATCTCAATTATTTTGATTCCTATAGTTGGTTTTTCACCCTTAAATAAATATGATGACACTAGATATTTTAATGCTTCAATATTGTGCTTGGATCTTTATTACTCCATTCCTCTATCAAATTTAATAGGATTTTCTCATCTCTATTTAAAATATTGGTCTCCTCTTTTGCTTCACTTTTTGTCACATATGGCATGAGATCCTCCTCTTGGGTATTGAGAAATATATAAGGCATCATATAAGGTGATTTCTCTTCAACTTGATAATTTCTTGTGATATTATATTAGCTTTGTTTTCTTTTTATTATGTTCTTTCTCATTAAACAATTACCAAAACCATGAAGTTCAAAAAAAGACAATGAGCACAGGATATGTGATCCAAACCAGGGAAAAACCGGTCCAAGGGGAAAACCTAGAAATAATACTTCTCCTCTTATAGAATCAATTCAAATGAGAAATCCAAGACCCAAACTCTAAGACCAAGACCTCCCTCCCAACACCAAGTCAACCCTCCAACAAGTCCTTCCTTAAGCAAGTTGAATTCCTCAAAGTCAACGAAATTCAAACCTCCAAAATTATGCTCCAGTCAAACTTTTTAGTCCTCTACCTCAGGCTTGATTTTTGGACATGCAATTTTCGACCTACCAATAGTTTCAAAAACCCTAATTTCACATGTGTGAGAGAAAGTAAGCATAAAAATGAGTTCTTCTCTTCTTCTTTGACTTTCTATCTCCTTCTTTGACCTTCACTCCTTTTATTCTCTTGATTCTCTTGTTTTTAAGTCGAATAATAATAATGATCCAAGGAGGTTGAAGTATCCTCTATATATACCCTTCTCAAGGGTAAAATAGGCCTCCCCTAGGCCAATGTTCACTGGTGGGGCTGACTTGGTCTTGGAGGTCGAATTTGACTTTCTAGACACAAAAATAATGTCTCTTTCTTGTTACCATTTTCCCAAATTGGTCTTATACATATGACAATGAATCTCTTGACTCATGAAAAATGTTTTATTGACTTGACAAATCCTAGGAGTGTTAGAAAGTGTAGCAAGAAAGGCTCAATTTGACTTTAACCTTAGTAAAATTTAGTAAATCAAATTTTCACATCAATAGGACAACTTAGAGGAAGTTAACTAGTGTGACATGGCTCTTGTCACTCTGTTAGATCAACCAATTTGTGTTAGTGGGATTGGAGTTCAGTAATGCATGTGTTAATTACCAAATTTTAGCTATCTAGTTCAGTTATTTTGAGTTGTACTCAGTTAGCTGACCTTTAATAATTAATAGAGTCAGCTAAAGGTTAGTTGTGTAGTGAGAGAACAATCTAACTAAGAGATCTATTAGTTAACTGATCAATAAGCCCAAACTAGCCAAGACATGCATGGAATTCAAATTGCTCCTTGGGAATTGCGCAAGGAGATAGGGAAATCCCTATTGTTTAGGAGCTTGAATTAGCTCAGAATTGTGCAAGGAAATGAGAGGTTGGAGGAGGCAGAAAGTAAGTTTTGGCCAAAGGTACTCATTCAGCAGAGAGAACAATTTTTCTTTAGCAGATGGTGCTCAAAGTTCGATCATGTAATTGTAATACTTTCTCTATTAAAATAATTAACGCAAAAGATCGGAAGGGGTTTTTCCCAGTTGGGTTCACCTGTAAATCACTAAGTACTTGTGGTTTTGATTGTTGCATATCTGTGCATGTTGTTCTAGACTGTGATTTCCATTTTGCAGATTAGTAGAGTAGAATTTATGTCTCCTGATTTCAGTTTGATTTCTTGAGCAGTTGCAATTTCTATCAAATTTATACATGGTATCAGAGCCCTAAAATCACAGTAGAACCAATATTTCAAAATTTTCCCTCAGGAATTTCGAATTTACAGCTTTGGTGTAGCATTTTTTTTTTTTTTTTTTAATCCAGATTGGGGAGAATGTCTTTTAATGGATTGAGACTGGAGTATGCCCTGGAGGGTAGCTCGAATTTCATAAGTTGGAAGCACCAGATGGAAGTAGTGCTTGATGATAATGTCATGTTAGAATACGTTAAAACAAACATTGTGCAACCCCAATAGTCTGATGCACAACAATTAGCCCAATGGAAGAAGGATGTTGCAAATGCCAGGAGAATTCTTCGGGAAGGTGTGAGAGATCATGTGGTCTCAATTCTCCATGGAAAATAAATATCATTTGCTATGTGGAAGACATTGATAGAGCTATTGAAAAATAGCAGTGACCATAGAAAATTGGCCCTGAAATACAAACTTCAAAACATTAGGATGTAGAAGAATGAATTTGTGGTCCAACACCTGATAAGATTCACTCAAGTTCGAGATGAGCTTGGAGGGGTTGGGGAGAATGTTTCAGAAGTTGATTTGGTGAGCCTAGCTCTTCTAGGCCTTCCAAAATCCTGGCACAACTACTGGTACTTCGTGAATGGAAGGGGAAAATTACCAAATTGGGAAAGGTTGTGGTTCGATTTGGTACAAGAAGAGATCAAGAGAAATACTAGAGATGGAGTATCATCCAGAGCAAAGGATATAGAGTATTTTGCCTTGGTTAGGAAGGGGAATAAGGGCAAAGGAAATAAGACCCAAATAAAACTTGAATCCAACCAAAATAATGGCAAGAAGAAAGACTTTAGCAAGATAAATGTTTCCACTGCCACGAATATAAGCACTATGCAACAAAATGTCTACACAAGAATTCTAACAAGAAACCTTTAGGAGGAGAAGGAGGTGAAGCACTAGCTTCACAATTCGAACTAGAATTCACCCTAATAGCATGCATGGCCAACACTATTATGGGGAGTGTGTGGTACTTTGATTCTGGTACCTCATTCCATATGACAGGGTGCAAGGGTTTTTTCAGTATCCTAGAGGAGAAGAATCTCTAAATGAATATTGAATTGGGGGATGATGGGAGGTATAGTTCTAGAGGAATTGGTACTATCACCTTTGAGAGGGAGAAATCCTCCCCTCTTCGCCTCAAAGATGTTATGTTTATACCTGGGATGAGGAAGAGCCTGATATTTATAGAATTATTGGAGGATAGAGGCTATGATATTATTTTCAGTAAGGGGAAAGGCTTTCTAAGACACATAGCTACCGGGAAAGTGAATTAGATTGGATTTCAAGTGAAGAACCTATACAAACTTGAGGTGGGATATTGCGCTACACTAAGTAGCAAGGCTGAAAAAGTGCCTAGTTGAAATGTTGGAGAATTCTGGCACATGAGATTAGGTCATCTACACCATGGTGCATTAAAAATCATGCAGTGAATTACCACCAGTCTCCCTAAAGACTCCCTTGACTAGTAGGATGCTTGTAAGGGTCGCACATTGAGGAAATCTATCAAATCCGCCTTCAATGGTTGTGATAGCAGAGCTTATGCAATCTTGGAGAAAGTCCACTCTTATGTTTGTGGACCCTTCTCTATAGCCTCCAAAACAAAACATAAGTACTATGTAATGTTTATTGATGATTTCTCTAGAAAATGTTGGATTTTATTCATGAGGAAAAAGGATGAAGTGTTTTCCAAATTTGTAGAATTTAAGGCATTAGTTGAGAATGATATTGGGAAGAAGGTGAAGGCTCTTAGGAGCAACAATGGAGGTGAATTTGTTTTGAATGCCTTCAAGGATTTCTATGCCAAAGAAGGTATTCGAAGAGAATTAATAACACCCCATAACCCACAACATAATGGGGTGGCTGAGAGGAATAACCAGAGAATATTTGGAGCTGCAAGAGCTATGCTACGGGGCTGCCATTGCATCTATGGGTAGAAGCATGTAACACAAGCAATTTACTTGCAAAACTAGAGTCCTCATAGAATACTTGGTATGATCACATTAGAGGAATATTTCTCTAGGAGAAATCCTTATATGTCTCATTTTATAATTTTTGGAGCTTAAATTTATTGTCATGTACCCAAGGATTCAAGGAAGAAACTTGAGCTGACAATAGATTTGGGAGTTTTTGTAGGATACACCAAAACTCCACACAATTACCGGGTGTATTTACCTTCACTGAGAATTACAGTGGTGAAGGAAGAAGTCGAGTTTGATAAGGGGGAGGCTATGATATCCTCTCTAGAATGACAACTGAGTATCCCACCGGAGCAACAACTTCTAGCTCCAAAGGAGGAGCCTCAGGATGAGCTTTAGGAAGTTGTGGAGCAACCACAAATGTAGGAGCAGAGAGGAGGTTGAGTGGAAACACCCACTCAACCAGAAACATCTAGAGAAGGGAGAAATAGAACTAAAGAAGCTGATAGAATGTTGCAGGATTCTAGGGAGAATGTGGGAGCCCCTACATTAGTACACAGACAAAGGACGTCACTAGAGAGGGACACTGGTTACATGGATCTCATGACATAACTCATTGAGTCAAAGCCTTCTTCATTTGAGGAAGAAGTTTCTCAACCTATTTGGGTTGATGCCATGGTGGAAGAATATGAATCCAACATGAAGAACAATGTATGGGAAGTGGTGTTGAGATCAGAAGGGAAATCAATGGTTGGTTCCAAATGGATCTACAAAGTGAAGCATCCAGCTAATGGGAGCATCAAGAAGTACAAGGCCAAATTTATGGCCAAGTGATTTTGTTAGGTAGAGGGATTTTACTATGAGGAGATATTTTCACCTGTGGCAAGGTATTCCTCCATCATATCTATTGTTGCATTAGTTGCACAGATGGGGTGGAAGATCCACCAGATGGATGTGAAAGATTCATTTCTCAATGGTGTTGTTGAGGAGGAAATTTACATAGAGTAGCTAGAAGGATTTGAGACATATAATTGGGAGTCACATGTGTGCAGACTCAGGAGAGCTTTGTGTGGCCTCAAATAGGCGCCTTGAGCATGGTAAAATCGGATCGATAGTTATCTCAGTGGATTGGGATTAACCAAAAGTGAAGCAGATGTGAATCTCCATCACATTGTGGTATACGGTGAGTTTCTTATTATTGTTTTGTACGTTGATGATTTAATATTGATAGGTGATGAGTAGCTGATCTAATATTGCAAAGAGGATATTGCAAGGGAATTTGAGATAAAATACATGGGATTAATGCATTACTTCCTCAAGTTGGAAGTATGGAAAGGAAATGGTGAATTTTTTGTGTCTCAGGGGAAGTATGCATTTGAAATACTTCAGAGATTTCACATGGAGAATTGTAAGCCTATGGACACACCTCTAGCTACAAACTGGAGGAAGGAGAATGACACTTCAGGAGAAGAGGTTGATGCTACCATTTACAGACATCTTGTGGGGTCTTTGATGTATCTTGTGAACATAAGACCCAACATGTGCTATGCAGTAAAACATATTAGTAAAGCTATGGTGAGGCCTACTAAGATGTATTGGAAGGCAACAAAGCATGTGTTACGGTACCTCAGAGGTACTACTGAGTATGGATTATGGTACATGAGGATAGAGGGAGTGAAGCTCAAAGGCTTCACCAATTCAGATTGGGATGGGAGTCCATCAGACATGAAAAATACTTCAAGTGCTATCTTCAGTGTTGGGTCCTCGACTATTTCCTGGTACAACATGAAGCAAAGGTCTTTAGTGCTTAACTCAGCAGAGGTTGAATACATGGATGCAAGTGAAGCAAAATACGAGGCCATATGGATGAGAAAACTACTTGTGGGTCTTTTCAGATAGGCCAGGGATCCGACAATCTTTTCAGATAGGCCATGGATCCGACAATGATATATTGTGATAATCATAGTTACATTAAGCTTTATCAGAATCTGGTATTTCATGACAGGTCCAAGCACATTGATATTTGGTATCATCATTTTCAGGACTGTGTGCAAAGGAGAATTATGTTTCTATAGTACATTCCAATTGAGGAACAAGATGCTGACATATTGACAAAGGCATTGTGAAGAGGTAAATTAAAATTCCACAGGTGCAGGATAGGGGTGGTGAAAAATCCCTTTCTTTCTAAGAGGGAGTGTTAGAAAGTGTAGCAAGAAAGGCTCAATTTGACTTTAGCCTTAGTCAAATTGAGTAAATCAAATTTCCACATCAGTAGGATAACTTGGAGGTAGTTAACTAGTGTGACATGGCTTTTGTCACTCAATTAGATCAACGAATTTGATTTAGTGGGCTTGGAGTTCAACCATTCATGTGTTGATTGCTAAATTTTAACAATCCATTTCAATTATTTCCAGTTGTACTAAGTTAATTGGCCTCTTACAATTAATAGAGTCAATTGAAGGTCAATTGTGTAGTGAGACAGTAATCTAACTCATAGATCTATTAGTTAACTCATCAATAAGCCCAAAATAGCCCAGACATGCATGGAATTCGAATTGTCCAGCTGGAGTGGGGGAGATAAGGCTAGTGTAACATTAATTGTATACTAGTTGAGTGTACAATTTTTGCACGCAGTCAGGAGATCAATTCCTTGGGAATTGCATAAGGAAATAGTGACTCCCCTATTGTTTAGGAGCTCAAATTAGCTCAGAATTGTGCAAGGCCGAAATAAGAGGCTGAAGGAGGTAGAAAGTGGGTAAGTGTTGGTCAAAGGTACTCATTTAACATAGAGAACCATTTTTCTTTTGAAGGTGGTGCCCAGAGTCGAAGCAAGCAATTTTAATAGTTTCTTTATTCAACTAATTAACGAAAAATATTGGAAGGGGTTTTTCCCTGTTGGATTCCCCTGTACATCACTAAGTACTTGTGGTTTTGATTTTTTCATGTCTATGCATGTTGTTCTAAACTGCGATTTCCATTCCATAGGTTAGTAAAGTATAATTTGTGTCTCTCGATTTCAGTTTGATTTCTTGAGTAGTTGCAATTTCTATCAAATTTCTACAAGGAACATGAAATGCATGATTGTCCTAATCGACCATTCAAATGGAGCATGAAACCCATGCTTGAAAAATATTTTTTCTTTTTCTTTTTACATAAAATATACAATGACATGAGTACAATAACAATTATGAAGACCGAAACTAGTTACATTTTTCAACACTCCCTCTTAACTAGGGAGGTATTCATAATTGTACACAAGGTACAAGGATATTCTCAGACTGGAATGTTCCCATAATAAGAGTAGGATTGGTAAGCCATATTTAAGCATCAACATCATATGCAACATTTTCCAATATCAACATCACAAGGCCTTGACTAACAAGCTCTAACTCTCCACAAGATTAGAGCACAATGTTGCAAGGAATACATTTCAACCTCTTAAGGCACATAACTCATCTAGATGTTCACTGGGTATGTCCTTCTAGGACTATTCTTGTCTTGAATTTCTAATCCTCAAAGAATATTGGTCCTCTTCGACCACTCTTATCTTGGATACCCTGTCCAATCCTTAAAGAGTGTCGGTTCATGATACTACTTCCTACCTTGGATTCCCAATTCTTAAGGAGTACCAGTCTTAGATACTTATCCAATCCTCTTGACCCCTTTTTCCCAACATGGACTTTACTAGATGTATGACTATTAGTCCTGGCCTAGTGCATGGCACATGAAGGAGAGAATACAATGTCCATCATCACTTCCTATCAATCATGGAGGAGATCCTCATTCCCTTTTAATCAGGGAATAGATCATTTCCCCCTCTTAGCTAGGGAGACTCAACCACAAGTATAAGATTGTCTTGATGTCTCATTAATACATCAACTACTTGTTCTTCTATGGAGATCATAGTAATAGCTATAAGGGATCCTCTTTTCACACCATCATATCATATCTTATCTGAGCTTTGACCTTTTTGGATGTCATGGATCCAACCTATTTCTTAGTTTATCTTTATGACATAGTTCTTGCTGCCAGTCTTCCAAATCACTTTCCTTTAGTCATTAATCATCATCAACGACATCTTCTCAAACCAGTAAATGTAGAGCTAGAAATAACTCCCTCTATCCTTTGGGAAATTTATCTTCTTATTCATCAAAACATGATCATTAAGTTATCTCATATATTGCTAAATTTTCTACCAATGTGGTGTACACATTTATACCACATTCTTATCATACATTATTTTAAGCCATAGGCAATAACATTCACTCAATCTATCAATTGAGTTGAAACCATATAGTTCCCAACTGCCACATGTATTCCTGTAACATGTCTGTCTAAGTAGATAGGTTATGTCAATACTAGATTAATATAAGAGTTACCATGTTATGATAGATTTTTGTCAAGACGTCATGTTTCTGCTAGTTGCTCTTTCTGATGTCAACATCCTTTGTGTTGTCTATCCTCATGCTAGAATATTTTCCATGCTTCTATCATTTCAATCAATGTGTTCATGTAATGAACTAATCAAAATTCAGTATTGTATCCATGAGAGTTTCGACGACTCCTTCAAAAGTCATTTGTCCTTTTGTGCTTCAAGATACCATATCAGATGTTGATCACTATTATCATTTTCATCTATCATGTTTTCAATAAGAGTCCCAAACTTTATCCAAGACATATCATGCTCATGCTACCAAGCATATTTCTGCAACTATATCTTCCTATAACATGCATTTCTTTCAAATGAAGAGTTTTAAAACATGCATACCATTTTCTTCAAATAGTCATTCATACCATTCCCTTTAGAAAAAACTATTTCTCATCTTGAAAGTGAGACTTCCTCCATTCCGTGACCGTATCTGCAAACTTCTTTTAAGCTTACTTCCATATATTTCTGCAATGTCATAATGATTCTTCTTTCATATATTGAAGAATATTCTCTTGTTTTGTGTAGAGGATCTTTGTGATCCTTTCTTTCCATGACATGATGCTAAAATGTTGCTACAAGAATAGTGTTAAATTGTCCATTTTTTTTTCTTTGTCTTGCTAGACAAATGATTTCAATCTAAATTTGAACTCTTTAATGTCATTTTCTTCTATCTATGATTCCATAAAACTCTTCTACAAATGCAACTGCATGAGCTATTCTAACTTCCATCTACAAAGGGAAACAAATTTCAAAACTGATCATGATGGAGTTTCTCAATAAAAGAGATCCTTGGGATCTTCAACATTTGTCTTCTTTTCAGGTTCTTCACCATATTAACCTATGTGATATCCATCCCTTTTTCAAACTTTTCAAAACTTCCCTTTGTTCTTATTCTTTAAATTAGTAACACAGGCTTGAGACTTTTCATTGGAATCAGTGTCATCCTTTTCCTTCAATCTAGTCTCCATAGTTCTGCAACCTTGTTTGTCAAGAGATATACTTGCTTGAAGATGATATCTCCTTGATGCCTTCAATATTTCTTTCAATGGTATAATGGTACCTTCAAGCTTTCTTCAATGATGTTCCTAAGATGCTTTTACATTTCTTCAAGCTTACTTTTAATGATGGTCCCAAGATGCTTATCACTTTTCCAAATATGTCTTTCAATGTTTTCAAAATATTTTCCAAGAGAGGGAGATTGATGTCCTTTACCAAGAAGCTCTCTTAATCAAGAGTCTCCAAATATAGTAGCCTTCTTTCAAGGTAAACCTTTTTCCTTGTGTCTTTTCTTGTATCCTTCTTCTAACAGGTCCCTTCTTCTATTGGTTTCTAGGATACTTTGTTTTGCTACTTCTCACAAACTTATGCAATTATTAGATCTAAGATTTTCGGCCTGGTTAGGGCACCATACCAACCCTCAACTGGTCCTCAAATCATATTTTCTCTTCTTTCAACAAGACTTGTTCTACCTACACTGTAATCCTAGGTTCATTCGACCACCCTCCAAGCTCTTCCAAACCATAGCTTTGTCATGACCAAATAGGGCTCGACCCTACCTATGACAGTTCTAAATCACTTTGGCCTTGTATCTAAGGAAGATCATGCATAGGTCAGTCCAAAAAACCTTCAAAACCTCACGATCAGCCTCCTGCTCCTATTTGGACCTATACCAAGCGGTAAAAGAATCACAAACCAATCCTTTATACCTTTGGCCTTGCCATTTTCTTATTTGTGGCTGCCTTAAGTCACATATGTTGTATTTTGCACTTCGGTTGTCTTCTAAAAGCACCTAGTATGAATGCCTTCTTCTTATGTTAACAAGTTTCTTTCTTACACTAATTTCTATGGCTACTTATAACCCACTGTAATGTCTTTTGATCTCCTTCAATGCATGGTTATAGGCCTCAACCTTCTTGTCAAGATGCACAAAATTTGCGAATTTGTGAGGACCGTTCCTCAGAGAAATTTGCAAAAATGTTACCCATAATTATCCTCCAAGGCTCAATCTGCAGGCTACAAAACTTGGTCCTTAGTCCAATCACAAAAGAAAAGAAAATAAATTTATTTTTCTTCTTCACTGGGTTGCTTTGGATCTGTGGCTATCTTCCTTATGTTTTGGTACACTTGTATTCTTAAAGGAACTATAATGTCTTCATCAATAATGATCTTCAAATTGCTATCTCCTTCACCTTAGCTCTGATACCATATTGAGAAATCTATAGGGTGATTTCTCTTCAACTTGATAACTGCTTGTGATATTATATTAGCTTTGTTTTCTTCTTACTATGTTCTTTCTCATCAAACAATTACCAAAACCATGAAGATCACAAAAAGACAATGAACGCAAGATATAGGCTCCAACCTAGGGAAAAACCCCTCTAAGGGGAAAAACCATAATGAATTATTCTCTTCTTATAGAATCAATTCAAATGAGAAATCCAAGGCACAAAATCTAATACCAAGACCTTCCTCCAAGCACCAAGTCAACCCTTGAACAAGTCCTTCCTTAAGAAAGTCAATGTCCTCAAAGTCAACGAAAGTAAAACCTCCAAAATTGTGCTCTAGTCAAAAATTTTGGCCTTCTACCTTAGGTCTAATTTTCAAACCTACAATTTTTGGCCTACAAACAACTACAAAAATCCTATTTGCACAAGTGTGAGAGAGAGTAAGCACAAAAATGAGTTCTTCTCTTCTTCTTTGACTTTCTATCTCCTTCTTTGACCTTCACTCTTTTTCTTCTCTTGCTTCTCTTGTTTTTAAGTCGAATAATAATAATGATAGAAGGAGGTTGAAGTCTCTTCTATATATACCCTTCTTAAGCGTCAAATAGGCCTCTCCTAGGCTGACTTTCACTAGTAGGGTTGACTTGGTCTTGGAGGTCAAATTTGACTTTCTAGACACAAAAATAATATCTCTTTCGTGTTACCTTTTGCAAAATGGGTCTTATACATACAGTAATGACTCTCTTGACTCATGACAAATATTTTCTTGACTTTATAAAGCCTAGGAGCATGAAATTCATGCTTGACCTAGTTTACCATTTAAATGGAGCATGAAACCCATGCTCGAAAATAAATTTTATTTTTATTTTTCTTTTTCTTTTTACATAAAATATACAACGACATGAGTATAATGAAAATTATGAAGACCGAAACTAGTTACATTTTCCAACATTGGGTAGGTACTTCCTATGATGTTTATGATGTCTTCCTCTTGGGTGTTAATTTTGGCTGCATATCTTATGTGTTTGAGTCCAGGTTCATGATATAATCGATAGTTCTGGTTCTTCATCTTGGTTTGTGGTTGGTATGGAGGCTTTCGTTTGCTGTACTAATGAGTTCCTTTGGTTTCACATTTTAGTTGATGCTCTTTTGAAACCCACTAGATCAACTATCAGGGGTTACATCTTAGTCATGGCCTAGTGAAACGGGTATTACCTATACAGTTGGACATATTCATGGCATCTACGATAATGGAATATGACATGTTCATGTTCTAGAGGTTGTTTCCAGACTTTGTCTTGGTAAGTGATCTTGATAGACTCTAGTAACAGGTGAGATATATTTATGTAGACACAGATTATGGCATATGAAGTATACCTCCCTCTTCTGGTAACCTCTGATATTTTGACAAAGCACTCTATCGAATTTACAATACCTTCTAGAATCTCTGGGTCAAAAAATTATTTGTGTAGTGAGAACATCCTTACCCACAATGGGGCTGCCAAGAATTGTTCCTTTTTGGGGCTATAATGTTCCTCCCAAAATCACATAACTAAACCAACGTTGTTATGAAATTAGGGGCCATTTTCAAAGACCTTGGCCTTATCTTCCAGGATTGTGGAGATGTCTGTAAAGAAGCCTTTGACTCCTAGTTCCATGTTGATTTGACATTTCAGTTTCCATTTGTTTTGGATCCATCTTACTAGGTCCCTCTAACAAGACCATATTTAGTTGAATTTGGATAAAAAGGCATGATCTTTCATGTATTTTATATATCCATCAACTTGATTGGACCTTACCTCATATTTGGGATTCATGGTTGCTTTTGGCAAGCATCTACTTTTGAATCAATGTTTCCACTACGCTCTTAGAGGCATATTGTCTTTTGCCTCCCTTTCTTCGCTTTATCCTTTGGGGACCCTCCCTGTAAGTTGTGTTCAACTAGTTATTGTCAGTCATAACTTTCTTGTAGGAGGGTATTGCACCCCTCCCTCCATGGGCACTCATATGGTAGCTTAGATCTAGTGGCAACAACATTAGAATCAATATCCTATAATAAGTGCTACAACACGAGTTGTAGGTTTTTGCAGGGGTCCAAAACCCTAGCCAACACTCCCATTTTCTAAATCAATTTTATTTATTCAAATTAGAGTACAACATTTTAAGTTACTTTATATATATATATATATATATATATATATATATATATACATATGCATTTTTTTTTGTTTTTGTTCTAAATCGTTCCTTATATATGTGAAGTTTGGGAATATAATATCTTTAAGGATTCTTGGAGAAGGTTAGAGAAAATCTAAAAGAATCTTATAACTTATAATCTTGATATTTAAAGCAATACACCATATATTATCCTCCTCATAGAAGCAAGTCTCCCCCCCATTGAGTGAACAATCATGGTTAGGTACTTAATGTACAATAACACAATAAACAACATAGAATATGACAAGGGGTTCCCCAAAATTGCTTCCTATCAAGCCATGAATACCAACGAATCAAGAAAGGATGATACCAATTCTTAGCTAATCATTGGGAAATATAGTAAGATGTCAATATTAAACACATTATTAAATTTAAATTTAAAGAGAATTTGTGGGGAAAAAAGAGTTAGAAAATAAAATGAAGTTAAGGTACAATAGGGAGGTGGTCAACCCTAATCTAAAAGATTGGGAATATCTTTCAACTTTGACTAGCACAAATAAGAAAACTAACATTGTTAAAATATGAACCAACTCCTAAAAGCTTCATAACAAAATTGGGTGTTCGACAATTCCCAAAACACTGGGTGATGCAAGAATATGTCATGTTTGTGACACACAAAGGGTTGAAGACAAAAAAACACTTCCTCCTAGAGTGACCTGTGTGCACCCAAATTAAAACTAAATTTAAAAATATATGTTACAATACTTGCCTTCATAAACTACCAAACAATAAAATCTATGGTAATGTTGGAGCCCTTCTCTTAATGCTTTTAAGCACAAAAATAAGATTCTAAAAGAATTTAAGTAATCTCTTTACCATTTTTAGTCCCAAAGATGTGGTCCAATAGTTAGGTGGGGAGGTTTGGTCACCACATGTTTCGTGGTCCAATCTTGGGCAGGACTATGTACACCCGAGAGTTGCTCTAGGTGCGATCTACACCTGAGAGCGACTCTAGGTAGAATTTTTTTCAGATGAAAAAAAAAACCTCGTACCCTTTTTAAGTTTCTCAATGGAAATTCATCATCATTATCATCATCATACTTAAAAAAAAGAGTCATAAACAATTTAAAAAAATTTAGCATTTTTTCTCAGAAAAATTAGGATAAGGTAATAATAATTTTATTTATTTATTTATTTTTTAATTTTTAATTTATAATGATGTTTTTCCCTTTTATTTTTTTCTCATTTTTCATGTCATGAACAATTTAATTTTTTTTTTAGCATTTTTCTCAGAAAAATTAAGATAAGATAATAATAATTTTTTTTTTTTAATGATGTTTTTCCCTTTTTTTTTTCTCATTTTTCATTTGTTTTATTTTTATTTTATCTATTTATATTTAATATAATTTTGATTGCAACAACTCAAGAATTTTACACCATAGTTTAAAAAATGTTGCAATTTTAAATTCGAAAAAAGATAGGTACTATTGATAACATTTCCTTTTGATATGAGGGTTGATTTTAAGATTTTGGTGTTAATATTATTAGTTATCAAGGCTATGAGTCTTAAAGAAGCTGTAGTTTTGACCCCAAATAAAGGGGTAGGGTGTTATTGCGAGTGCCACATATCAATATTGGGATCAATTTTATGTTATTTGTGACAATAGTACATGATGATAAGGTCATCTTTAAAAAAAAGTTACTTTAACCCCCAAAAGAAAACGATGTTGTTTTTAAGTTATTTGTTACAATAACATAGGATGTTAAGATCATCTTTTCAAAAAAACAACTTTGATCCCAAAAGAAAATGATGTCGCTGTTTGTACCACTTTTGATTCAGGAGATGATTTTAAGGTTTTTGTTGGCAATATCATGTGATTGTTAAAACCATGGTTGTAAAAGGTGCTAATTTTAACCTTAGAAAAGAGGTGCTACCAATAGCACCACTTTTCAACTTAGAGGTTGATTTTGGCATTTTTCACCCAAAAAATGAAAGTTTAAATTTCTCACTTTGAAATCATAAAGCTTGTCAATTTAGTGACCATGTTCTCAACAAGAACACATATAATGCATTGATTATGATCAACATGTGCAATATAAGTTATCGAGAATAAATGGCAAAGAAGAATTATTGTGCTCTTGGTTATTTTAGTTGTTATTCTATACAACAAAACAATGTCTAGTAGAGACATGAGATATATAAACTAGGGGGAATGTTATCATGTTTAATATAAGCATTTAATCCCTTGAGAGAAAAAAAGGTAGTTAAGTAATGAAGGCTATAGATCATTAAAGGAATAAAGTTTGCATCATGAGGTGGCCACTAAAAAACTTGGATTATAGGTATATTCTACCAAAATGAACCATCTTACTGGATAAGATTGTGTATGCTTAGGAAAGTTGTAGGATATGAACTAGAAAATTATGTGTAAAGGTAATGAAGCACTCTAGAGTGAGGAATTGAATTTTTTTTTTTCCCAAGAAAAAAATCATAATTTCCATTAACAAAAAGAAAATTACATGTTGGATCATCTGCATAAGGATATGCAAAATATCAGAGATGGACCAAGCCATTCTATCTAGTTCCATTTTCATTAGGACCATCAATATATACATAAAAATACATAAATATATACATGTAAATAACATCATAAACCGATCATATAGTTCAAAATAGAAAAATAGAATTGCTTATAGCCGCCGAATGATCATGGCAAATCATTCAGAATCATCCCCATCCTGTTCTATGAAAGGCTGATGGAAGTACTGATAAATCTCCTGATCTCGGTGTTCTTGAACTATCCACTGCCCCCTCTGTTGTTGCGCGACCTCCTAGGAAAGAACGTCAGAGATCGTATTCCTTTCCCTATATATATGCAAGCATACAATAAAATCAAAAGGTGATTTTACTGTGATGACGTCATCATAGTAAACCCCTGAGTGTGTGCACGTGACAATGAGATGCAAAGTTGATCAAGTTGATAACAAGTTTTGAGTCCCCAAAGATTTGAATCTTTTTGGAGTTTTGCTCAAGTGAAAAAATGAGAAGGTGTCTGAGACTGTTGAGTTCAAAATAATTGTTGGTGCCTCTCCCCAATCCCATTTTGAGCTTTAAAAAATGTGTTTCTTTAATGTAAAGCACTGCTCCACCCCACATCCGTTGTCTTGTGCCGACCCATCAAAATATGCCCAAGGGAAGTATGATCAATTACTTCAGGAGTCAGGAATTGACTCGTAACACAAAGTATGAGACATAGTGGGGCTTATCTAAGAATTATCTAATGGGATGAAAAAATAATTATGTAGTTGGATAAGGCTTAATGGTAGCATGAGATGAAAGTAGATATGCATAATTTTGGAGGTATTCAAAATAACACGAGTGTTGTAAATATCTAGGTAATAGGATGGTATGAGAAGTAGGTTTTGCAAATATTGCACTTATGATAAAAAGTGAAATTTCAAGCTTGACTTGATTGGATTACTAGAAAAATAAAGTAGAAAATCTTTGAAAAAGATGTAATGCTAAGGTAGCTTAAGGCATTAAAAAAAACTGAAAGATGCTAGGAATTGGTTGTAGTGGTAAAGGATGCATGTGGCACACAAGGGAGACACGGAAATGAGAGAACCTGTCTCACCTAAACTATGTGTTTGTTTCGAGAACAAGAGAAATAGCTACGAAGAAGCTAGTCCTTGCCTTTAGAATATGATTTGCTATTTTTTTTTTAATTGATAAAAGAAATAAAACAGTTTACAAAGACCAAATAAGGTTACATATTATAAATTGCTATGACTTTTGAATAGAGTTTGTCGTAAGGAGAGATGTATCACATGGTGACTCCAATTTTGACATTTTTTTAATAATTAATAATTAATATACTAAAAATATAATAAATCTAGATTTATTTTAAGAATTCCAAATTTTAAATTTATTTATTTATAATTTAAAAAGAATATTATATTTTAAATTTTTTGTTTTTTAGAAAATTGTAAAATTTAAAATAAATTGTAAAGAAATAAGCCAATTATGAAAATTTCTTACTAACGTTTCTGTTAAAAGTCTTACTCATGACTCACACAACCTATTTTGTTGAAAAGGGAGTGAGCTTTGGCACTGTTTAAAGGAGCATGGTAAAGACGATCATCATGAGATAAAAAAATATCCATAACACCTTAAAGAGATAAATAGATATGATAACACACTTGAGAAATATATTCCCCACCCAAAAACCAATTTTAATTTCACTAGCCTTCTAGTTGAAATTCAAAACCATACTCGTCAATCAAACTCAAGGCCAAGTCATATTGAAGATTCCTTGGATTGGGATTACTCATAGGGTAGATAGCCTTGAGGAATACTTATAAATAAATATGCAAAGGACATAACTATTTCTAACATCTAAAACTTAAATTTTATATTTGTAAGTAAAGTGTACCTACAAAACTAAACTAGTTGTTTATAGGCATTAGTGTTCCATTGAATAAGGACAAAGACCTTACAAGGCATAAAAATGCAAAATCTCTGAAAGGAATCAAACCTCAATCTTTGTATTTGCAAAATGTAAGTCCATACTTGTAAAATTGGGATGGATTGCATATTTGCACTCACTTGGAATACAAATGGGATAGGATTTTCGATTGTTAGAGTGACCAAATAAATTTTTTTCTAAAATTTCCTAAACCTTCACCAACAATAATGTCCTTGTAGAAATCAATGGTAATGGCTCAAAGAAGGATTTACACTTTCCAAATCAGAACATACGAAATGTTAGTATGTTAGGTTTACCAGAAAGGGTATGAAAGATATAAAATTGGCCTAGAGGTTTTTGGGTATACTATGAATACAGTATTGATAGTAATGAACTAAGGTAGTTTCAAGGCAGAGAAGGTTGGAAATGGGTGGTCCTTTAGACAGGTTTTTGTTTCTATTAACATTCAAGAAAACAATGCACAAATTGGAATTTGCATAGGGAATTGAAACTTCAACCAAAAATGAAGCAAAAGCCTTAACTTTCTTTCAACATCTATCCATCCTATCAAGTAGAGGGGTTCTCAAAGCAACACTGGTGGGGAACCCAACAAATATCATCAATCCTACATATACAAATTCCTCCAAAGAATTTCAATGTGTTAGATGGTACAAAATATACTACAACTAGTACGGAAATTAGGGAAATAAAGTTTTACCATGTTCTTCATGTGCTAAACAAATCGTTAATGAATAAGCCAATCATGGTGTTAGGTTGGAAGAAGGCATCTGTGAACCAAATGGAGGGTTTAACTCCCTTCCCTTCTCAGTACCAATGTAGATAAATCTTAAACCTATATCTAATAAACACTGAAAGGGATCAATGGAAGTAGAGACATAATTCTATCAACGTTTAAAAGATTTGAGATTGCAATGGATCTATGCTAGTTTATTTTATTATACTTTTATAATTATTTTCATTTTTTTAAATTTTAATATATTATAGGATTTTTATTTTTTTTTTAATTTTTAATTTTTATTAATTTTTATTTTTTTTGTACATATGTTTTAGGGATGCCTTTGGCATCTTTTGGTGTAATTAAAGCAATTTATGATGATACTCCATCATCACAAAAGTTATCCCATAATCTAACATTTATGAGATGGAGAGCTAATACCTTAGAGTTCCTCTTCTATTCCTTACCATCTCTAACAGGTGCAGATTTTAATGAGGTGTACAATGGCAAAGCTAAAGCACAACTATTGGTTTAATTAACAAACACTTTAGATCTAGTAGGTTTTGATGGCCTTAATTATAAATTGTGGTTTCATTATCAATTGAGAGCAATGGAGGTGAGGAATTATGTTTATGTTATCTTGCAATGATTATAATAATTATGTTAATAAGCATGTATATTTTGGAATAAGGTTTCCGAGATTTTAATTTAATTATCAATAATTATTGAGTAGATGGTAGGGATTTAACCTCCATATAATATTTTAGAATATTCTTAGTAGTATATACAAATCAAAGGTTGAGATTTATTTGCAAATTAGTTATGCATTTTTTCCCTTTTAATTAACTTTATTAATTAAAAAAAGGTCATATGAATGTCATATAAATAATTATGTCGATAGGCATGTCTATTTTGGAATAAGGCTTCTAGGGTTGTAGTTTAACTATAAATAATGATTGGGTGGATGGTAGGGATTTAAACTCCACAGAATATTCTAGAATATTAATATTAGTATACACAAATCAAAGGTTGAGATTTATTTCCAAAGTAGTTATGCCTTTTTTTTTACCTTTTAATTAAATTCATTAATTAAAAGAATGTCATATGAAATGAGTTATGGTTTTTGAGCATGCGGTATTGATAAGACATGGTATTGGCCCATGTATTCTATCAAAACCTATTTGCAAATTAATAATCTCAATGATAAAGTAGGGGTGAATCTCCATGGTTAAGAATCTTGTTACATTCTTTTTAAAAATGTATATATTTTAACATATATATAAATTATTTTTATAATTATTAATAAGAATAATAATTTTAAATACCCTAATGGGTGTGGAAAACTCGAGGACTTCGAGGGATGAACCTAGCCTTGTCCCAGTTTCTCCATGAGGTTAACATGCAAATGGGTTGCGTGGCAGGGCATGACAGGGTAGGCTTGTGTGAAACTTACCATCCTCGATATAGTGCATTTATGGGGAGGCCGGAGGGAGATGGAAGTTTTATGGAGCTTGATGGGCATTGCAATGATATCTCGACAATGGAAATTTGGGGTTTGTGATTCAGAGCGTAGACTCGCTAATGCATATTAGTGGGGGGATAAGACAACCTACCATCCCTTGAACTGTGATAAAGGTGGAATTCCAGTGCAACAAGGAGGCTTTGGGCATTTTCTCTTGTATCTATTCCTATTCTTGTTGTGGTTCCCTCATGACCAGGTGAGCCCTTGAAGCCCCATCAGTCGACCACTTTCCTTAGAATAATTGTATAATTTGTGTTATTTGGCGAGTTTTACTACAGGGTCCAATCCTGGTTGTGCTGGTGGAGTTAAGCAGAGTTTCAGGGAGGAATTGGGGAAGCCTATACCTTGCTTACCTATTATGGTTTTTGGCTTGTGGCTCATAGTGGCTTCCTAGCCTACAAACACATAGTTCTGTGGTCTTGGGCGAGTCTCCATTGGAGACACAGTCTCTTGGGGGTGGTGTATTATGTGGGGGATGAACTAGTACTGGGCAACCAAAATTATGTGTGAGAAAGGCGTGGTGGTACATGGCACTAAACTTGGGGTCAATTGCCTACTACTATTGTGGTAGAGCGATAACTCGATGAACTTGGTGGGAAAAGAGGAGGTGATGGAGGACAAGGAAAGGAGTGCAAACCTTGGAGGAATTAAGTGGTTGTGGTGGGAAGGTGGGTGATGTTGTAACATATTTGGTTTTGATAAGTTAGTTATTATTTATAAAAAAGGGTATAAAAAAGAATAAAAATGAAAATGCAACAAAAAAGTGATGAAAGGAAACCCCATCAAAAGAAAAAAACAATTGTATAGTGAGCAAATTTAAATGCCACTAGAAAAGGATAATATTTGCATTAGAAATAAACTAGGGTTTTGTGTGTAGCTTGTTTAAAATGCCACAACCTGATATTTTGGTTTGAATCATATAGTTTAACCATGATCAAATCATTTAATTTTTTGTCTCTAGATTAGTGAATAAGTTCACCAAATTATTTAATCTTGGTGGAACATGATTAGATATGATATAATAGGAAGAAAAATTGACCAAATACACTCAAAACTTGGCTAAATGCAAAATTTGTACTAGAGTAGGGTTAAAATAGAATTAGGAAAAATAAAATGGCTGCTAGATCAAATGCATCAATTCATAGGTTATTTTTTCTTTAATTAGGAGTTAATTACCTTTTAAAGGTGATTAATTTTGTGTAATAAAGCTATGTTATGTTTTAGTTTAAAGTCATAAACTAAAAAAATCATTTTGTCGTTAAGCGCTATTGAGTAGCTTTGTTTCGACGGTGATCCTCCTCCTCGCCTAGATCAATGACGGGGAAGTCATTTCACACCCCCTTCCACCATTTCATGTTAACTACAAGGGGGGGGGGGAGGGTATGAAAAGTGGTATTATTTTCGGTGGGCCCATTGCAACGTGTCGTCCTCTAGTAACTTCGCACCTCCTCGCTCAATACCAATTACCACTACCCCCCCTTCGAAATTTGCTCATCCCGATCATATCATACGTCATCCCGCCAATGGTTATTGCCACTTCCTGTGCCTTCCTTTCGCTAATAATTTTATCCCACGTGTCCATACCTGTTACACTCATATCCGTTACTACATGTTCGTTACACTCATACCCATTCCTCCTACTCGTTACCCACCTCTTGTTGTTCATTAATGCACACTAATCCTGCTTGGTAACGGTTTGATCTTAACAGTACTCCACTTCACTGTTATAAATAAACCCTCTATACCTTTCGTGCGATTTCCCTGATTTCATCACCATTATTTGAACTATAGGTTTTCAAGCTCAGCTCTGGTTAATTTTTGTTACAGACAGCTTTTTATTTTTCGAGCATAACCAGACTCACCATTGTCTACAAAGACTGCTCTCTATTCAGGTATCCATAATGTCATCATTTTGTTACTATTTTTCTCCATTTTATTAGAATATGGCACCAAACAGAAAGGACCATCCCTCTGGTAGCAAAACCCCAACTCAGGAAAACCCCAAAACCTCTGATACCCTAGACCTTGACCATATCCCCTTAGTAGACCAGTTTTTCAAATTCGCTGATATAGAGTGTGAATTCGGTATGTTCAAATTACATCACTGGATAAGACAAACTTACTAGGATTCAGAGCATGAAATTAATTATGGGAATCCCTGTTGCCCATGTTTATGTTCCCTCAAACCCACTTATTCCCTGATTTGGTCATGTGGTGTCAGGCTAGGTATAAACCCCTCCAAAGAACTATTGTGGCGCAAAATGGAGAGATTTTGATCTCTATCACACCTGAAACCATAAAAAAAATGGTGTTAATTCCTAAGAATGACTCCCATATCCACTTCTCTGTTGTTGTCCTCATGGATTTATACCATAAACTTACATTCCACAAATTTTCGAAATCTTTCTTCCAAAATATGCTGAAATTCCCAAAAAGAATCCTCCATATCCAGCCTCTATGTTTCCAGAGAGAGCTAAACAAATAATTTCCCTAGTTTCTTGCTTGTTAGGTTACCAAATAGATCAATGGGTAGATGAACCTATTCTAGGTTATCTATCCATCTTCTCCAAAGAGCACAAGCTAACGTTCATGTATAATTACAGTTCATCTTTGGCTAAAATATGCATGAACAGATAATGAAGATCACTACTGAAGGTGTGTTCAAATACTCTTCTGTGCTAGTCCATATGTTCCTTTTTCAACAAGGAGACATTCTACCAATAACTTTACACAAGCAAGATGATAAACAAATCAATCAATCAGTTACATAGTGGACCTCATTGGTGAGAAGAAACTCAACTAAGTTTAAATTTTTAGATTTTATCGACTACTTTATTCATCCAGTTTCACAACTTCTTGATAGCCAAAGTGAACCAAGAATCAATTTGGAGATAAAAAGGGTCTTGCACTTGAGTGACCAAGGAAAAACTTGAGACTGGTATCTTTACCAGAATTATGCAGAGATAAGGGTATATGGCTGTGAGCTAGCTCCTTATAAGCTGCCTAAATATGTTCCAATGAGATTTTTCTCTTTGGAATATATAAGGCAAATGATTAACATGGATGGGCTTCATTTTGTTTCAGGTAAGAGGAAGTCTCAATTTAAGATCAAGTCCCAAGTGGGATCTTTTATATGTAATACTAGAGTAGCAGGAATCGAAGTAGATTCAATTCTCAAGCACATGGGATTCCAACCAAGTTTTACCTGGTCATATGACCCATTCAATATAATCTCTAATTTAAGGGTGGAACTCAAAGTTGCACCTTATAATCACACTCTCAGACCAGAGATTGAGAAATGCAAGAATCAAGAAAAGTGAGAGGAGAACACACTTCAGGAAGCAAAAGAGAAAATTCTACTTCCTTCTACCCTCTAGACTCCCATTTCTCAAAGAAAACAGGAAAAGAGGCCAAGAGAAGAATCACCATCTTCAATAAAGAGTGCAAAAGAGTTTATTATCTATCAGAAGTAACAGAAGACTGATCCTAAAGATACCACTATTCAGGGTCATAAAGAGCCAATAATTATTAATTTGGATGATTCACATGTTTCTACAGGATCAGAGGAAATTGTCCTTAATACTCCATCCTCATCTTCAGCTTCACAAAATCTATTGGAGATTACATAGCCAACAGGAGCAAGTGAAAAAGAGGAACCAAATATTTTCACTAATTTTTTGGAAATTAAGCAAAAGAATGAATCTATTAAGGCCAATGTCTATGCTCAATTTTGGAAGTAGACATATACTTCGCATCATAGATTGTTGACAACATTTGAAAGTGAAAATGGAAGGATGAAAATGGCATTCTTACAGGCACAAGTGCCTTTTCCAAAGACTTCTTCATACTATAAGAAAACCATATTTTCTTTTGATGCAAATAAAATACTTCCTATCGACCAAATGGACATGCATAGACAGTCTAGGGAGATGCTTTTCTCCACCATGACTAACACTGCCATGGCACTTTCAAAGTTAAAAACAACTCTTTCATATGTGTAGTCACAATTGAAAATAGAGAAGATATCATCCCTGGCAAAGGATAATAGAGTCCAATCATTAGAAGATTTAGTGATCAAGATTGCCTATGATCCCACTGATGTTAAAGCTGTAGAGGACATTATCAAGAAAAATAATGCAGACATTACAACACTTAGGAAACAACTCAAATTACCTTCTACAGAGGATCCTCAAACCAAGGAGATAGAAGAAAGCGAGCAACATAAAGAAGAAATTCTCAAACTAATCATTGAGCAGAATATACAAATAAAGAAGATGGAGGAGCAGATAGAAAGCTTGCTCAAGGAAAAGGAAGAGGTTACACAAGTGGCCATAACTCCAATCACAACTATACCCATCATAGTGGCAAGGACAATAGGGGAATCAAAATACGCAACAATAGAGTCTACATCAACAACAGGTGATCTAAATAAAGTCATACAAGAATTGTCTCTTTAGAGACAGGAAAATGAAAAACTTCAGAAGAAATTCAAAAATCTAGAGGCACATAAAATAAAGAATGACACTCTTTATGTAGATGAGACGCATAAGACCCACAAACTGACCAAGAATATTCAAGAGTTGGAAAATGAGTCACTAATGGCTCAAACCTTGGCTGAAGTCAAGGAAAACACTTGGGCAGATATAAGTCAAGCTATTTCTGAAGTTTGACCCTCCATACAAATTATTTTTGAACAGGAAGAGCTTATTACTAGATGGCAGACGACTATTGAAGAGGTTATAGCAACACTTAAAAAAAACCAGAGGAGGCCATAGATATGAATAAAGCGTTGAATTCAAAAACCAGAGCTGAATTAGAAGAGATTCAGGTTTTAGACAAAACAAAAACCATTTTAGAGATTAAGAAAGTTTTGTAGAAGAAGAATTTTATGACTTAGTTGGAGAAAAAGTGTCAGACTTCGAGAACTGCTGTCTAGAGATTTCATTTTAAGTTCAACTTGCTTAATAAAAGAGGATTTCCAGGACTAGTAGCACCAAATGACAAATTTATTAGTTTGGAGGAATATTTCCAAAATCTTTTTACATTTTTTTTCCCTCAAAAAAAGCGTAATTTTGATTAAATAAATTAGAAAATGACATGTTGAAACCCAAATCTTTATACAATTTCAATTGATAAAGCTAAATTTGCAGGTATCAAAGGTCATCTTACAGGGAAGGATTTCTTAGAGGCTTTAAACTTTGATTTAATGATCAAACATGAAATTAAACATATCTTTGTCAATAAGCCTACTTTTGAAAAGTATATCGAGGTGGATGAAGTCTATAGAAAGTTAATTAATATTTCTATCCCAAGTGAAGATAGATGGGATCACTTGTGTAAAATAATTGAGTAACTTTCACCACCAACTGATAGAGAGCGAGACAACACATTTTGGGGCCACATCATCAACAAATTCCTTGAAATAGTGCCTACAAGTCATCAATTTTTGGATTCCTATATTTGTGTACTATTTTTGTAATTTGTTAAATAAGTTCTAGAAAATAAAGTGTTTTTGTATAAATAACTCCTCATTTGAGTTATTAAGGGTTGAACCCTTGGATGAACTTTTCAAAGAAGAATTGTAATCAAACTGGAGAGTTGCTTCAAATTAATGAAGAGATTCTAGATTTGCCACAAATAGTTTGTCTCCTTGTGAGTCTTTCTCATGTTTTCATTTCATTATGTTATTCTTCATGTATATAAGTTTTAATGGAGAACCTTGGGTAAGATTAAACTGAATATCAATATATCTTAAATCCCCTGTGAATTTATAACCAATATTAGAGATTAGTTTATAAAACTGTCTGTTATTATAAACTCCTCTATAGTTATAAATTGTCACACCCATCTTCATAGAATTAAATAGATTTTGTTTCGCCTGTAAACATTGTTTACTTGCAGTCAGTATTATGATTAGCTAAATACTTAGTTTGAATTTTTAGTTAGTTATAATCTATATCAACTCTGCTATTCATCCAATTAAAAATCAATTAACTGTTTAGAGAAAAAAAAACAACCATTTGATTATATTCTACATTGTTAAAGTTTAAGCAACTGTCTTTAACTGTTCATGACATTAGTCATCCAAAAAACCTAAAACAACAAAACATTTTATATGCTCTAGCATGATTAATTAACCTAGAATTATCTCAGAAGACAACATCAGATTGGCGCCATTGCTGGGGATCGAAAATTGAAGTATTTTTCCCTAGGACAACGATAAAAATTTTCGTTTAAGGTGAATAAGGGAATAGTAGGTTAAAATATTTCACTTGGCGACTTCACAAACCCAAACTGGCTCCTTCAAGACATACCAGGTCTCATTCTGACTCTGAAATTGTCTCTCCATTATCTGATCCAGAGAGACTGGTAAGAGAAGCCTCTTTAAGAAGGAGACTTGATGCTTCTACCTCTTCTTCTGTACCCTTACAACCTAAATATATTTCAGCTTCTGATCCCTTTAGGTCTATACCATCTCCATTATATTTGGCTGGCTTAACATGTAGGGTTTTAGAACTACTATCCAAAGGAGTTGATCTGCAGTTAGCTCTTTTAGTCCATTCATTAGAATACTATAAAATCCATGAAATACTTTCAGATTCACCCAATTCAGAAGAAGAATTGGATGTACATTTACCTAATTTAAAACCTACTGATTTTATCTCCCCCACTCATTATACATTTCCATCCACTTCTACTCAACCTAATGAATTTTTTTTTGTATATTCAAATCCTTTGTTTGAAAATAAAGAAGAAGTTGAAACAGAAGTTTAGAAGTTAGTTATCAAAACACCTTTTAAAACTTTTAGAGATCCTCCACCCTCTTTTCCTCCTCCTCCTACTTTTACACCTCCATCTTCACCTACAACTTCATTATCCTCTACTTCATCATCTACCACATCTTCTACTGTTTCATCTTCATCTTCTAATATGGCTGCTTTTCGACCTATCATTTAAGCTAGGTAGGCTGCTTTAAAACTTCCTAATATACTCAATAATTTTCCCGATGGGTATTTAAAACACCTACCAAGTTTAAGGGAGAAACTGGTTTGTTTGCTGAAGATCATTTAGCCGCCTTCTTGTATTTTGTTGATAACATGAACATAGAACATGAAGATGTATATATGAGATTGTTTGTTCAATCACTAGAAGGCAATACTAGGATTTGATTTAGACAACTAAGAGATGATTCTATTCGATCTTAGAATGAATTAACTACCATATTTAAGAATCAGTGGGGGGTTATGAAGGATCATGTTTACTATCTCATAGAATTCGAAGAACTGAAAAGAAAACATGGTGAGCCAGTGGAAGATTTCATAAAAAGATTCAATAAAATTTATCATAATATGCCACCTGACTGTAAACCACCAGTAGCAACAACCAAAGTTAGATTCTCTAAAGCATTTGAAGATGATTTTGCAGTTATGCTTAGGGAAAGGACATCTCATACCCTAGAAGACATGCAAAAAAATGTTATAGAAGTTGAAGCCAATAGGTTAGCATTAGCTAAAATTAAAGCTAAGGCAGAAAAAAATGAGAGGAAAATGAAAGCTAAGGAAGAAGGTTCTTCCTCAAAAACTAAAAATGAAGATCAAAAGATAGATGAAATAACTTCGTTACTTAGAAACCTTTCAAATAGAATTTCAAAAATAGAAACTCAACCTAAAACAATTCAACAAACTGCTGCTAGACCTCAAACTCAATTCAGGAGAGCTCCCCAAACCCAAATCTTACAAAGACCAAACACTGATCAACAAATTAAACCTCCATTGATGATTGATGATTAGAAACCTAAAGACACTAGCCCTTTGATTACTGAGGATATAAATAATACTGATCATTCATTTGTACAAAATGTTATTGTCTTTGTTCCTTTAAATCAGTCTTCTCAACAAGATCAAGAAGACTCACAAGTTTCAAAGTATCAGGCATTTTCTGAATTTTTGATTACAGAACTGAATAAGAGATATGACTTAAGACCTAGGTCAGGGCCTACTAGACCTACCAAAAATCCTATTGTAAATGAAACACAAATCAAATCTACCGAATCTCAAACAACAACAATTCAACCATTGAATCGGTCATATGAAACAACTTCAATTGATAAAACTGCTTTAACCACTTTCAATGTTGAAAAAGAATTAGAAAGAGTCAAAATACCCATTCCTTTATCTGAACTTTCAAAGAATCCAGGATATAAAAATCAAGTTTCTAAATGGATCCAGTCATCCAGTGTTGATGCTGAAGGAGATGTAATAAGTTTACAAGATGAAAAACCTTCAGTAGTTTTTGGTCCCAGCTCAGATATGATTGATGAAAATGTACCACCATTCTATGTGACTCTAAAGGTTCATGATTTCTTATTATATAATTGAATGTTAGATTTTGGAGCCTCCCATAATATGATGCCAAAGATTATCATGGACTAGATTCAATTAGAGGTTACTAGCACTTATCATGATCTTTACACTTTTGACTCCAAGAAATTGCCTTGTCTTGGACTTATATAGGATCTAGTGGTCACTTTAGCTCAAATCCTTGTTAAGTGTGTGGTTTTAGACATTGTAGTCATTGATATCCATCTTAAATTTGGCATGTTATTATCAAGATCCTGTTGTGCCAAATTAAGAGGAAGTCTTCAAATGGACATGTCTTATGCTACTATTCCTATATATGAGGGTGAGCATCTCAAATTATACAGAGAAGTAAGATTCATGAATACTATTTGAAAATATGATCAAGCAAGAAATCATCCCATTTATGCAGTAGATCAAGACTTTGGATGTTTTGAATTATCATCAAATAGTTTACAAAACACTCAGCTTAGCATTGAAAACATTGTAGAGAAACCAAAGACCCTTAAGACTGCTATTTGGATATTATACTTTGATAGTTCTTGCTCAAAGGAAGGAGATAGAGCTGGCATTGTACTAGTTTCACCAGACAAAGAGATAGAACTCAATCCTATAAGCTTGAATTTGATGTGACAAATAATGTAGCAGAGTATGAAGCCTTCCTGCTAGGATTGGAATTAGCCAAAAGTCTTAAAGTGAAGAATCTAAGTGTGTTCAGTGACTCAGAACTCATTCTCAAACAAGGAATATTTGTTAAACCAAGCATCCTAGATGTAGATCTTATAGGAATGAGTGTGGGATTCAATGGATAATTTCTTTCTAGCATTTAATATCATTGCTATTCCAAGGAATGAAAATATTCATGCAGATTCTTTAGCTATTTCAGCTAGTTCTTTTAAAATTCCTGATCAAATGCTTGTCCAATATCAAATCCAAGTTAAGTATCAACCATCAATTCCTGACAATCTTAAACATTGGAAAATATTAGATGATGATGAGCAGTTGAATCCTTTGTGCAAGTAATTGATGAATTTTCAACCTTGCAAATTGAAGAAGAAGAACTGGATACCAATGAATTGAATAAGGAAAGTCAAACTCCACCATTTGACTCAAAAATTGGTGATCATAATATCATTTAGTTATCCAACAATTTCATTCCTAAGGGCTTGGTCCCTCTTGAAAAGTTGTTTGACCAAAATGATGTCCCTAAAAATCCATTATCAAATTCACCAGAAGAAGATATAGAAGAATGTAATATTGGAACTTTAGAAGAAATCAGAAATATTAAAATCTCTGCATCCTTGTCAATGGAAGTGAAAGATAAATATTTAGCTCTCCTTAAATATTATAAAGCTGTTTTTGCTTGGTCATATAGTGAGTTGAAGACATATGATACATCTCTCATTGAACATAAAATCCCTTCAAAAACTGAAGCTAAACCTTTTAAGAAAAAGTTAAGGAGAATTAATCCTGTCCTTCTTCCTACCATTGAAAAAGAACTTAAAAAGTTACTTGATGCCAAGATTATAGTTCCATTGAGATATTTTGATTGAATAACTAATTTAGTTCCAGTATGAAAGAAAAATGGTGAAACTAGACTACGTGTGGATTTAAAGAACTTGAATAAATCATATTTGAAAGATAATTATCCATTACCCAAGATGGACCAATTGCTTCAAAAATTTTCAGGTGCTAATAGAATTTCTATGTTAGATGGTTTTTCTGGATACAATCAGATCATGGTGAGCCTAGAAGATATAATAAAGACAACATTCACAACTCCTTGGGGTACATTTATGTATGCAAGGATGCCTTTCGGGTTAACCAACGCTGGAGATACTTTTCAAAGAGCTATGGATTTAGCATTTGTGGGTAAGACACATAAATTTGTTGTCATATATCTTTATGATTTGACTGTTTTTTCTGATTCTGATAAAAAACATTTAAAACACTTGAGGAAAGTTTTTGACAAGTGTAGGAAGTTTGGGATTTCTCTTAATCCCAAAAAGTCCCTGTTTGCACTCAAGGAAGGAAAATTACTTGGCCATATTATTTCTAAGGAAGGAGTAATCATTGATCCTAAAAGAGTTTCAGCTATACAAGAACTTTAATTACCAAGGAATAAGAAGGAAATTCAAGCTTTTCTTGGGAAAATAATTTTTTTAAGAAGGTTTATACCTAATTATGCTGAAATAGTTAAGGACATCACTGATATGTTAAGGAAGAATCATGAAGTTAAATGGACCATTCCAGCAAGATATGCCAGAAGCTCCCATATTGGCCAGTCCAAACTAGTTTGAACCATTTAGTATCTTCTCTTTTGCATTTGAAACTACCTTAGCTGCCATTCTTTTGCAAAAGAATGAGGATGGAGATGACCAACCTATTTCCTTTTTCAATAAAGTCATGAAATATGCTGAACTTAAGTATGATATCATTGAAAAACATGCCTATTCTTTAGTCCAAGCTTTGAAAGATTTTAGAGTCTATGTCCTTCACTCCTCCATTATTGCCTATGTTCCTAATAATGCTATTAAAATTGTGTTAACTCAACTATATATTGATGGAAGAAGAGGGAGATGGATTACCAAGATATTGGAATTTGATCTTATTATCAAAATCACAAAGTTAGTAAAGGGTCAAGGCTTGGCTAAACTCTTATCTGAGTCAAATTGTAAAGTCTTGGGAATTAATTATATTTTTCAAATTTCATTAGAAAATAATCCACAAGAACCTTCTCAGATTTCATCAGAGAAAAATCCACAAGAACCTTCTCAGATTTCATCATTGAAGAATCCACAAGAACCTTCTTAGATTTCATCAGAGAAGAATCAACAAGAACCTTCTTCTTCAATCCAATCAACTTTGATTCACATTGAGGAGAAATTTTTGTTATCTGAATGGTACACTGATATTGTAAATTTTCTTAGAGATTTTGAGTGTCCATATGAATTTACAAAGAATCAATGTAAAACACTGAAGTTGAAGGCCATAAAATACTGTATTATCAATGCAAATCTACATTGGAAGGACCCACTCAACATCCTTTTACTTTTCTTGACAGAAAGTGAGACAAAGGAATCATTGATAAATTTCATGAAGGTATTGGTGGAGGACACTATACTTGGAGGGCTACAACATATAAGAAGAGCAAGATTTTATTGGCCCACATTATTTGCACAAGTAGGAGCAAAGGTTAGAAGTTGTACCCAATGCCAATTGTTTGCTGGAAAACAGAGATTAGCAACATTTCCTCTAGTTCTAGTACTAGTTCAAGCACCTTTCCTACAATGGGGATTGGATTTCATTGGGGCAATTTATCCACCATCAAGTAGCCAACATAGATGGATATTGACTGCCACAGATTAATTTACCAAATGGGTAGAGGTAATTCCAATTAGAAATGCAACTGACACTGCAATTATTAAATTTATTGAAGAGAATATATTGTATAGGTTTGGATACCCCCAACAGATAGATACAGACAATGCAGCAACATTCAACAGTGTCACAATGATTGAATTTTGTTGCATCATTCTATTCCTTACTATCCACAAGGAAATGGACTAGTAGAGTTGATGAGCACTAGTATTGCAGCAAGAATGTTGAAACTCCTGGGGCTACCAACTTTACTTTATCAGCCTGGGGTTCATACAAACTTGGAGGTGACAGTGCTGTATACACAAGTAGATGCGATGGGTCCACTATTTGTCAATGTTGAGCTGGTGATAGACCACTATGGTTTCTCAAACCAACCTCCTATTGACTCAGAAGGAGTTTGGGTACCAATGAAGAAAAGGGAATTTTGCACTAATTGGGAGAATTGAAACATTGTCTACTGCATTAAGGAAAGACTAAAATCAATGCTTTAAACACACCACTCATCTAACTAATTGCTAAGAGATCTTGATTCAGAAGAATTCTAAGATAACATGTGTGTAATCCTAATTTTCGTAGGCATGCAATCTGAAATAACCAGACATTCTACTGTTGTGCATATGAATGAACACAATAACTTTTTTTCCTTTTTGTCCTTTTTTTTGTGAAAATGTGAATGCTAAATCTTCTTGGTGATGTGGAAAGTGGGTTAGAGATGGTGATGGAAGGTCAAATGTCTTGGGAGGCACGTAGGGGTCTTCTCCTATCTCCTTGGATACGTTTTTCACCAATCGGCCTCAAAATAGGCCACTACAGGTCGTCCTACAGGATGTCATAACGCTCCTACATGATCCCATGTATTCCTACAGGATCTGGCCGAGAGAAATAGGAGTGATTTGGAAGGTGGTATAGGGCTTAGGGAAGGTGAATTATGGAAGAAATAAGGAAAGGGAGTGGCTAGGACTTCCTTAGAGCTCAAAACAGAGTTTGTAATATGGTTGGATTTTCTCAACAAACTTAGAAAGTTGTTCTTATGGAATGATGAATTGGTTGAGGGAATTGGTGGCTTTTGGTGATCATGGATGGAAGAGGTTAGGCTGGGGTTGCTGGCACGAGATCTTCCTACACTATGGAAACTCCTGCAATACATACATTACTGGAATTTATCCATGAATCATATCAAACAAAGAAGATTCCTAATCAACTTAAGAAAACATAGTTTCATTATTTAGTTGCCTAATTCATGCATGGAAATAATTGCAGAATATTGTGAAACACCATGAGATCTAATACAAAGTTGAAGATATCAGAAATGACAATTGAAACCTATTCATGAAAAATGAAAAGATGTTGGCCTAAGTAGCAGAAAACCCTAAATTCCATAAGAAATCAGAATTCTGTTTTTTTAGGGCTGAATAGGAGTTTTTCCTCAAACCATGGTCCCTGAAGAGAGGAGTGAGGCCAAATCCACCTGCTATCAACCTTTTTGGTATTCCTTTACCTCTCTAAAGTACTGCTAAATCTATGCACAAATGAAAGCAAACTAATCAAATTTACTAGTACTTGCAATGAAACAATGCTAAAATCAATTCAACGCTTAATCTATGAAATAACCTAAACATACAAGTACAAGAAGAGGAGCCTTTGCTGCTAGGGTTGGGCCCTAACCCAAGAGCTTCAGCCCTCTGAGTCAACTCAGTGCTGGATCAAGGAAATGCTCATTCTCATTATCATATCAGAAAAATTACATAACAATGTTTTGCCACAAAGCTTGAACTAAAAAATGCTTAGTGATATTACATAAAAAATCCGAATCCTAATGAGGCTCTAGGCCTCCTTATTTATAAAAATGAAGTCTCCAACAACTTCCTTAAATCTAGGGAGGCTTGGCTCCCAAAATCAAGATGAACTGGCTCTTAACTGTCACTGGCTCGGCTGCCCATGATCTCCATGACTCGGCTGCTTGCAACTCCGAGCTAGTGTGATTTGATTGAGGAATATTCGAATGAGTGAGGATTTAATGAGGAGGATATATCTCCTATAATCTCTCCTCCTTGTCTCATTTGGGTTTCTGCCCTTAATTAGCCAAAATTGGCATGATTTGCTCTCAAAAACCTGCAATCAATTCACATTAGACCACTAGACATACATCTTACTTTTACTCATCTCATTAAGCAAAATATAATTAAAAAATGTAAGGAATTATGAGAAGAGTTGATTTTAACAAGCTTGGAGGTGTATTAAGGTCCATATAGTTACCCAATGATGAGGCTCATCATCACTCCCCTACTGAAAGTGTTGCTCATCCTCTAAGAAACCTAATCTATATCCATTTCCTTCATTGCTCTGGTGGCTTCCCTGACATCCCATGCTTCTGCTGTAGTTTCTTCTTCTTATGAATAAAATCTTGCCTTACTCTCTATCTCTTCCCACTACTTTCTTTCTTCTTCTTCTTTCCTTCCTTCCAACATTCTTAAAAGCATTGGTGGACTGAGTCTGAAGCCAATCCAATTGACTTTGAGTCTTTGTATAGCTTGCTTGTACATGGGTGTTCTGTTTAGTGCCTCTCTCTTTCTCTGATTTTCAGGTTGTAAGGCAAGGTGTTCCATCTCCTTTGGCAAGCTTGCATGTTGTCATCTCCTAGCAACCTGAACATGTCTTCAAAGTGTGTGACTGCTTGCTCTTGTGCAACAAGGTACCTAGGTGCAAGCTTAGGATCATTTGCAATCAGGTTGTGGGTGTTGATGACAACCATTGGATTGGATTGTTCAACTCTGATCATAAGTGGTTTTGTCTCTTCTCTTGCCATTACCTTTTTCATCTCTATAGCTCTCGCCTCCTCATGATTCATCCATGATGCTAAGGCCATCAATTGCAAGTCTCCTAGATTTGAATTTGGGTCCCACACATTCAAATCTATCAAGCCCAAGTTGTGTAGGTGAAACTTAGACATCTTTGCTCTATCTTCTAAGGTTCTTTGATCACAGAGATCAATGAATTGTCTATAGTCTTGGAAGGGAATAGTGCCTCTCTATGCTAAAGTCTTAATTTGGAATTGTAGCCATTGTTCCTTGAGATACAAGGCATAAGACTTGGCTGGCATCCTACATTGGATTGCCTCTAAGGATAAACTGGCCATAGTTTCCAACTAGCTTTCCCTTTCTTGTAACTGTCCCCTTAGCCATGCATTCTCTGCTTCTAACTGAGCTTTCATCATTGCCTCTCTGTCCCTTATGCTGCTCAGTTCTCTGCCCATCTCCTTCAATTTTTCCTCCATGTGGCCTACATCCTCCACTCCTTTTGATTTGGCAATTTTCATCCACCTATGTGTCCTTTCTATTTCTTTCTCAAGTTCAAATAATAATGGGATGGAAAAATTCGATGGGATAACCCTACTCCCTTCAATGAACCTGTAGTAAGAGTTGAGGTTGGGTTGTGGACTAAGCTATCTGAGTTCTGGGTCTTCCTTCTCTGTTTCTTGCTAAGTGATACCTTCTTGGTCCATTTTTTGAGTTTCCTGTAGGTTTAACACAGTTTCCTGTAGGATGGCCTCTGCTTCATGTAGGTCTTTTTGTGTCTCCTGTAGGAGACCTTTTCCCTTTCATGATGAAGACCTTGTGACAATCCTCCTAACATATGTGATGGGAGATTTGTTGGAAATAATACTGAGAGGGGGGGTGAATCAGTATTATCTAATTCTTTTAATAAATCTTCCTTATTTGTTCTTTGAATTAGTTTTGCATGTCAGTACCATAAAATAACGAGCATGAACAAAGAAAATAGATAGTCACAACAAAGAACACAAGATGTAAGGTGGAAACCCAATGTGGGTGAAAACCACCTGCTGCAATATGTCTCTATCTTCTTTCAAATTAGAAACTCCTTTTACAATGGTTTTGTACTGGTGCAGTCCTTTACCAGTACGCAGGCTGCAACCTGCAGAGAGCTACAACTCTCTCTCGTTTTCCAGTCTCTCCTGGAAGGGAGCTACAACCCCCTACTTCTTTTCTTACAAGGACCACTTTTCATAAATTTTCAAACTGGATCCATAAGCATCAAATGATCATAAAGTACAAGAGAATCACCCAATCAACTGTAGTAACCAGATCAAAAATAATAGGACCAAACCCAGAACACAACAATGCTAAACAAAGATTTTAAGAGAAGTAAGCACCCTGCTCAACTGCTAGCCTGCTTATGTAAGCACCCTGCTCAACTGCTTGCCTGCTTACAGTACTCACCCTGCTCAACTGCTTGCCTGCTTACAGTACGCACCTTGCTCAACTGCTCGCCTGCTTACATACGCACCCTGCTCAACTGCTAGCCTGCGTACCTCGCTCTGAGTCCATTGAACTGCCTGCGGACCTCCGCACCTGTAACCCTTCTGTGCCTGCGTACCGGCGCACCTGCAACCCTTCTGTGCCTGCGTACCGGCGCACCTGAAACCCTTCTATGCCTACGTACCTCGCTCTGAGTCTATTGAACTGCCTGCGGACCTCCGCACCTGCAACCCTTCTGTGCCTGCGTACCGGTGCACCTGAAACGCTTCGTTCTTGCGTATGTACGCACTTTTCCTTCACTGTACCTACGTACCTTTGGGCATAGATGATTTCAAGACTTCAGAAATAACCCAGACAGTCAGATCTATAGATCTGAACATGCGCCGAAGAGATCTCGGTCCATCAGTAGATTCGCCTTGTTTAGATCTAGACCAGATCTAGCCCTCATAAGATATTCAACCAAAAACATGCTCAAGCCAAATGATCTTCTTTGCTTTATATAGGAAAGCTCTTCCTTAAAACATGGATCAATACCACGAGCCGACACCATAATAACCCAATACCGTCGGCTAAATACCAAGAGTAAAACATAAGAAAACCCCACATGTGAATTTCTTTGCCTTGAAATGTGTGCACTGGGGGTACGCACCTCCTGAACGGCTGACCTGTGGGTATGTACGCACTCTATGTAACTCCGACCTGCGTGTACGCACCTTATGTAAGGTGTACCTGCGTACCCCTTATTTTCTTCAATATTTGATAGCTGATCATCAATCTCTGCTGCTGACTTGAAGTACTGTGATCTATTACCTGAATGGGTTGCCATCAAGGACAACACTTTAGCCATAATGCCAACAATCTCCCCCTTTGGACTTGATGGCAACCTCAAAACTTCAGCTTCATTCTCCCCCTTTGACATCAAGGGCAAAGGGTTATGCTCCCCCTAAGAACATGCTCCCCCTGAATATGAACCAGATCTGCAATGAAGAACCATAATCCACCATGAAAGAGATAGAGACATATTGCAGCTACTTCCAAGATCTCCTTCTGCACATCCTCCATAATGCCAACAATGCATTATATGCTCCCCCTGAACCTGTACCATCAATCAGAAGAGGTTCAGCAATAAGATGATGCATCAAAAACCCCCAGCTTTTGCCTGAGGTATTCAAAAGTGTCCCTGGGCAATGGTTTGGTGAGAATATCAGCAACTTGTTCCTTAGAAGGAACATACTCCAACTTGTCCTTCTGTTCAAGCACTTGTTCCCGGAGAAAATGATACTTGATTGGTATGTGCTTGGTTTTTGAATGCATAACAGGATTCTTTGAGATGCTGATTGCACTTGTGTTATCACATAAGATGGGGATTGGTGGTGTACAAGTGATTTGAAAATCCTGCAAAGTCTGCATCATCCAAAGGAGTTGGGTGCAGCAAGATGCAACAACAACATATTCCGCTTCAGCTGTAGACAAGGCAATCAAACTTTGTTTCTTGCTGAACCAAGATACCAGTCTGGAACCCATAAAGAACGCACCACCACTTGTGCTTTTCCTGTCATCCACGCTTCCGGCCCAATCTGCATCTGTATAAGCATGAAGTGTAAGATCTGTATCTCTAGGATACCATAAGCCATAATTTTGAGTCCCTTGAAGATATTTGAAAATTCTCTTCACTGCCTGAAGATGAGTCTCCTTCGGATTTGCCTGAAATCTTCCAACTATTCCAACTGCATGCATGATGTCCGGTCGGGTACCTGTCAAATAAAGTAAACTTCCAATCATAGACCTGTAGGTTGGTTGATGTACTGCTGCAGATTCATCATTTGCACTGAGGCTACATCCTGTGACCATGGGTGTACATACTGGTTTTGCATCTTCCATACCATATTTCTTCAAAATCTGTTTGAGATACTTGGTTTGAGATAAAAATATTCCTCCTTCTTTTTGTTGGATTTACAAACCAAGGAAATATGTCAGTTCTCTTAGCAAGGACATTTCAAATTCTTTCTGCATGACCAAGGCAAAGTTTTGACTCATAGCTTCTTCATTGCTCCCAAAAATAATGTCATCTACATACACAACAAGTATTAGCAATTTGTCATTTTCAACTTTTATATAAAGATTGCTATCTGCCGATCCTTTTGAAAAGCCTTGTTGATGAAGATATTTGTCCAAACGATAGTACCAAGCCCTTGGAGCTTGTTTGAGACCATAGAGAGCCTTTTTCAATCTGCATACAAGATTTGGATCATTTCCAAGAATGAACCCATCTGGCTGTTCAATGTACACTTCTTCTTCCAAGTCTCCATTCAGAAAGGCTGATTTCACGTCCATTTGAAATACTTTGAAGTTTTGAAAACTTGAGAGAGCAAGGAACATTCGGATGGCCTCAAGTCTTGCAACAGGAGCAAAGGTTTCTTCAAAGTCTATTCCTTCTTGCTGCACATACCCTTTACAAACAAGTCTGGCTTTGTTTCTAATTACTTCTCCATTTTCATTCAATTTGTTTTTGAAGACCCATTTTGTCCCGATAACATTCTTATCTTTTGGTCTAGGAACCAGCTCCCAAGTGTTGTTCTTTTCGATCTGCTCAAGTTCTTCATCCATTGCTTTCACCCAACATTCATCTTTGCATGCCTCTTTCACATTTCGTGGTTCAGTAGAGGAGAGTAATGCCAAATAGCTTGAAGCTTCTGCAACTGTTCTTCTTGTTTGTACACCTGCTTCTTTCTGCCCCATAATCTGAAATTCTGGATGGAGTCTTTTCTTCTATTCTTGTTTGCTCCTCTGGTTCTTCTTGAGGTTCTTCTTCTTCATCATTCTGTCGTTGGGGGTAGCCTTCATCTTCTTCGATGTCTTCATGATGTACTTGCCTAGGAATGTATCCCTTCTCATCAACCACTACATCAATGTTGTCAACAATTCTGCCAAGTCTTTTATTGTAGCATTTGTATGCTTTGCTATGTGGAGAGTAACCAAGAAGAATGCCTTCATCTGCTCTAGGTTCAAGTTTGCCAAGCTGCTCATCAGTATTCTTGATATAGCATTTGCTCCCAAAGATTTTGAAGTGTTTTACTGAAGGAGTCCTACCACTCCAGAGCTCATGAGGAGTTTGAGTGCTGTTCACCCGGACATTTGTTTTGTTGAGAATAACAACCGCAGCATGTGCAACTTCACCCCAGAAAGTTGCAGGAGTTCCTGACTCATCAAGCATAGCACGAGCCATTTGTTGGACTGTTCTGTTCATTCTTTCCACAACTCCATTTTGTTGAGGGGTTCTTGCTGTAGAGAATTCTCTTCTTATCCCATGTTCTTCACAGAAATCGAAAAATTCATTTGAAGTAAATTCCCCACCTCTGTCGGATCTGAGGCACTTAATTTTGTGACCTGATTCATTTTCAACCAAGGCTTTGAAGGATTTGAATTTTTCGAATGCTTCATCTTTGTGCTTCATAAGTCCTAACCAAACAAACCTGGAGAAATCGTCAATGAATAATATCAAGTATTCTTCTCCTCGAGGTGTTCTTTTCCTGAAAGGACCGCATGTATCTGTATGTACTAGCTCAAGAGGCATGCTAGCTGAACCTTCTTTCTCTGGAAAGTTAGTTCTGGTTTGTTTTCCAAACTGACATGATTTGCATATAGTGTTGTCAGGAATTTTGATATCTGGAAGATCGCGAACTGCCTGATATTTGCATGCTTTCCTTATTTGTGAAAAGCTTAGATGTCCCAACCTCCGATGCCATAACCAGTGCTCATCATCCTTGCTCAGATAGCATTTTTGTTGTCCTTCTTCAAATATGTACAGATTATTTGGAGTTCTTTTGCCTTTGATCACTGTTTTACCTGTATCAAGATCACGAACAAGACATCCATTTGATCTGAATATAACCTCGGTTCTTTGATCACACATCTGGCTGACACTTAGAAGATTATGCTTCAATCCATCAACATACAAAACATTTCCAGCCTTGACCTTTTCTTTTAACTGAGCAATGCCTTTTCCTTTTATAGTTGCAGGAGTATCATTTCCAAAAGAGACTTTCTTTCCTTTTTCTAGAGCAGAAAATGACTCAAGTTTTTCTTTATCACCTATCATATGCTTCGAGCATCCACTGTCAATGTACCATAGATTTTCTTGTCCCTCTGCATAAAATGCTATCCCACATCTTTCTGTTTGTGGTTCCTTTATTCTCCATGTTTTGGTGCTTGAGGCTTGTTCCTGTTTCTGCTGAAACCTGCTCCTGCATTCAGAGTCTTCATGACCAAAGTTATTGCAAATAGAACATTCAACTTCATTTTCAAGAACCGAAAAGTTGTTATAGGTCCTTTTTGTAATCCCGGTCATACTTCTTTTTTTTTGAGCTTCCCTAGTCATGATTGTTTTATATGCGACACATTGAGCTGCTTTGTGACCAAAGTTATGGCAAGAAAAGCATTGTCCATTGAAGAAACTTCTGCGGTTATCGAATCTACCAGCCAATTGATTGTAATTTCTATTGTCATCTATTCTTGAACCAAATTGAGAAGATTTTACCTGTGGCTGGTTGTAGCTTTTGTTCACCCTTAAGATGGATTGCCCCTGATAGTTTCTGTTTGTAATTCGTCCCTGCTTTACCTGATTATCTTCATTGTGCTTTTGCTCATTTCTTCTTGCTGCATCAAGATAACTTTTTGAGGTGGATGCTTGAGAAGTTTCACCATTATAGCCCAGACCTGTCTTGTTTAGTGGAGACCGCTGCACATTGATAATCTCATCCAAAGTTTCAGATCCTTTGACAAACTTGAGATTAATAGCTTTTGTTTTCTCAATCTCTTTTCTAAGTCCAACAATTTCACCTTCTAATTTTTCAAGATGTTTTTCCTTTTCATCAATTTGAAATTGTAGAGTATCAATGATCATGTTCTTTTCTTCTATACATCTCTTGAGTCTAGTAATTTCATCATAAAGGTTATCCACATCTACAGCATCCATATAATCATCATCTTCAAATGCCATTAACAACTTATATTCATTACCTTGTTCATCTTCATCACTGTTTGATAGACCATCACTATCTTCATGAGTGTAGTAGCTTTTCTTATTTGCGTTCTGTTTCTTGTTCCATCTAGCAGGTTCCTTTCCTTTATCCTTATAAGGACATTTTGCAGCATAATGACCTACTCTTCCACAAGCAAAGCATTTAAAAGGTAACTTACCTCTGAACCTTCCAAAACCCCTTTGAAGATTTCTGACAAATTTTGATTCTTCTTCCTCTTCTTCTGGGACGTGGCTTGCTTCATAATAATCTCCTTTGCCTGATGCCTTGAAAGCAGCTTCTCTTCTGTCTGATGGACCTCCCTTTCTCATTTCATAAGCAGTTATAATTCCATGTAGCTGAGACATAGTAAGAATTCATAGATTTTCCTTTTCTTCTATTGCAGATACTTTAGATTCAAACTTGGGGGACAATGATCTTAGAACCTTTTCAACCACAATAGCCTCTTTTATTTCTTCACCCAAATTTTTCATACAATTAACAACCTCATCTACCCGAAGAAAATAGTTAGCCACACTTTCATCATTATACATTTTGAGAGTCTCATACTGAATTCTGAGAGTTTGAAGTTTAGCACGCTTTACCTGTTCATCTCCTTCATAGCTCGTGACAATTTTGTCCCATATCTCTTTTGCGGATTTATAGTGCATTACCTTCATGAATTCTGATTGAGATATACATCCTAATAGAGTACTGACTGCTTTCGCATTTGTTTCATACTTCTTTTTCTCGGCTGCATCTGTAGGAGTAGCTGAAGGACAAGCGTAGCATGTCTCTACGATGTCCCAAACTTCTGTACCAAGAGATTGAAGATAGGCAGTAACTCTTACCTTCCAATAATTGAAGTTTGTCCCATCAAAAACTGGTGGCCTGATTGATGCTTCTCTCTCGTAGTTGCTCATGATGAACGATCTACCTTCAAGCGATCAAGCTTCTCTGAAGGACCTGCTCTGATACCAATTGTTGGAAATAATACTGAGAGGGGGGGTGAATCAGTATTATCTAATTCTTTTAATAAATCTTCCTTATTTGTTCTTTGAATTAGTTTTGCATGTCAGTACCATAAAATAACGAGCATGAACAAAGAAAACAGATAGTCACACTAAAGAACACAAGATGTAAGGTGGAAACCCAATGTGGGTGAAAACCACCTGCTGCAATATGTCTCTATCTTCTTTCAAATTAGAAACTCCTTTTACAATGGTTTTGTACTGGTGCAGTCCTTTACCAGTACGCAGGCTGCAACCTGCAGAGAGCTACAACTCTCTCTCGTTTTCCAGTCTCTCCTGGAAGGGAGCTACAACCCCCTACTTCTTTTCTTACAAGGACCACTTTTCATAAATTTTCAAACTGGATCCATAAGCATCAAATGATCATCAAGTACAAGAGAATCACCCAATCAACTGTAGTAACCAGATAAAAAATAATAGGACCAAACCCAGAACACAACAATGATAAACAAAGATTTTAAGAGAAGTAAGCACCCTGCTCAACTGCTAGCCTGCTTATGTAAGCACCCTGCTCAACTGCTTGCCTGCTTACAGTACTCACCCTGCTCAACTGCTTTCCTGCTTACAGTACGCACCCTGCTCAACTGCTTGCCTGCTTACGTACGCACCCTGCTCAACTGCTAGCCTGCGTACCTCGCTCTGAGTCCATTGAACTGCCTGCGGACCTCCGCACCTGCAACCCTTCTATGCCTGCGTACCGGCGCACCTGCAACCCTTCTGTGCCTGCGTACCGGCGCACCTGAAACCCTTCTGTGCCTGCGTACCTCGCTCTGAGTCTATTGAACTGCCTGCGGACCTCCGCACCTGCAACCCTTCTGTGCCTGCGTACCGACGCACCTGAAACGCTTCGTTCCTGCGTATGTACGCACTTTTCCTTCACTGTACCTGCGTACCTTTGGGCATAGATGATTTCAAGACTTCAGAAATAACCCAGACAGTCAGATCTACAGATCTGAACATGCGCCGAAGAGATCTCGGTCCATCAGTAGATTCGCCTTGTTTAGATCTAGACCAGATCTAGCCCTCATAAGATATTCAACCAAAAACATGCTCAAGCCAAATGATCTTCTTTGCTTTATATAGGAAAGCTCTTCCTTAAAACATGGATCAATACCACGAGCCGACACCATAATAACCCAATACCGTCGGCTAAATACCAAGAGTAAAACATAAGAAAACCCCACATGTGAATTTCTTTGCCTTGAAATGTGTGCACTGGGGGTACACACCTCCTGAACGGCTGACCTGCGGGTATGTACGCACTCTATGTAACTCCGACCTGCGTGTACGCACCTTATGTAAGGTGTACCTGCGTACCCCTTATTTTCTTCAATATTTGATAGCTGATCATCAATCTCTGCTGCTGACTTGAAGTACTGTGATCTATTACCTGAATGGGTTGCCATCAAGGACAATACTTTAGCCATAATGCCAACAAGATTTGGGAGAGGCTTGTCTTAATGATGCTTCTCCTTGATTTTTCCCAAGAGGAGCTATATTTTCTTGCTGCTTTGATGAGTCTTCAATAACAATAGGAGTTTTGGTGGGTGTTTGAGGTCTTCCTTACCTAATCATTGTGCTCTTTCTTGTCCTAAAGTATAGTGGGGTTTGTCTTTGTCTTTTTCCTTTTGACTTGATAGGTGTACTTAGGGCAGTAAGAGCAACTACTGCCTCCTTCTCTGTGGGTTTTGGAGATACCCTTGGTGGTTCTTCCCCTTCTTTGCCTTGAACTGCAAACCTCCGTTCTACCTTTTGTTCTATCTCTTTTTTCCATTCATGTCTCTCTCTTTCTCTTCTTCCTCTAGTTCCTCACTCTGCTCATCTATCTCTTCTTTTGTTTCTTCTTCTGTCTCTTCTTCATTTTCCTCTTCCTTTTCTTCATCTTTTTCCTCCTCTGTTTCCTCTTCATTTTCTCCCTTTGTTTCTTCATCCCTCTCACTAGCAGTGGGGATTTTGTCATATTCAAGAGCTTGAATTTCTCCCTCTGCTTGCATGTCTCTGAAAGTTGTCCATGTAATAGGGAGTCTTAGGTTTTGTAGAGCATCTTCTAGGATAAGTTTGATCAACCCATGATGGGCTAGTTGTTGATGTTTTCCCTCCTACACTTTGATGCTTATATCTATTAGTGATTGAAAAAGAAAGTAGGGTATACTTAACCTGTTTTGAGGAGGTGTTTCTGCTCCAAATCTCAGTTCTTGGAGGAGTTTGAAATGGTATCCATACACCACACTGTATCTCCCTTCACATGATATATATTTAATGAGGTGGTAACTAACTTCATTCCAAGGGTATGAAAGGATTTCTCTTTTGACCCCATTTTTGTCCTCCATTGACTCCTCCCCTTCCAAAAAGAATTTCTTCTTTGCAAGGGTGCTGTTACCCTTGTCTTATTTTCTCCAAGGTAACACTAAAGGGAGTGTGGTGATTCTGCTTATAACTTCAGGGTGATTTCTACTGATAGGCCTTTCACCACAGTAGTGGAATGGGTCCTAGTGAGGGGTATGAGTGAGAGAGAAAAGTCTCTGGCCACCTCATCATCGTATCCTCTCATTCTTTCAAAGAACCCCATCCAATTGTGCCTTGTGAAAATTTCTACTACAGGAGGGTGCTGATGAATTCTTACTGTGTTTGTGGGTTCCCTCTTGTTAAAACCCCTTGTCATATTTCCCTGGTAATTGTGGAGGCTTGTATGGATATAATTCAAGAATTCTAGTGGGTGAGAGATTTAAATGATAACTCTGCAATATAATTCTCCTACACTGCAACTTTCTTAACCAAATGGAGGATTTTTTTTTTAACTGGAAAATATGGGAAGGTATAGCTCATGCCTCACTAGTTACTGTCTGATGAGGACAACCTTTGATCTCTCCTCACTTAATGCCCACTGATAATCCTGTAGCTGACTTCTCTTTATCCTGTAGGTCTTCCTGTAGGATCCTATAGGTTCCTTTGTGCTGAAAAATGCTCACTGTATCCTGTAGGTGCTTCTTCAAGAAGGCCGAGGCAATCCTCTTTTTGATGAATTCTCGAGATTGCTAATGCTATTTTAGTGTGGGAATCAGTGTTTTATTTCCTTATATGGATGATTGTGTGGGATGGTGTGTTGGCTGTCTAAGTACAAGAACCTCCTTTTGGACCGTTGGTCCCACTATCAGTCCATCATTTCACTCACCTCGTAATCATCTCCCACTTCATTCCTTCGTAACTTAACCATTTTTGGCATTATCTCCTTTTTATTCTGATTTGACTGCTGCCACGTGTGGAGTGGTCTAACTGTTTTCTCCTCATCGACTGGGCGAAGGTGGCAAAGTTAACTAGCGACCTTTGCTTATAAAACCAACTCTTACATAATCCTACATTTTTTATCATATCATGCTAACGAGAGAGCATGAGTAAGATGACATACTTGTGGGTAAGATGCCTTGATGATGATGCTCGTTGGAGAATGATGTCCCTGTGCTGTGTATTTGCTGCATACCTTTTTAGTATTGGCCTCTTTTGATGCTTGTTTCCTTGGATGTGCAGGTACTAGAGAGTGATGCTGATGATCTTGTTGCTACTGCTGAGCTCTGGAGGAGCTTCCTTAACCTTGGAATCTTTATGCTAAATATGGATACAACCCTATGAAATTTCCTTTATGGGATAGGTTTCTACAGGATTTCCTATAGGAAACCTACAGGATGTCCTGTAGCTACCTCTCCCCTAAAATTTCATACCTTTTTTTCAGTTCTGGAGCATGAGGATTGTTGACAAGAGTAGAGAAGGGTTCTTCTTTGAAAACTGTATATATATATATATATATATATATATATATATATATATATATATATATATATATATATATATATATATATATATATATATATATCTATATATATATATATATATATATATATATATATATATATATATATATATTTTTTTGGAATTGACTTTTTGGATGGATGCAAGGGTAAAAATGTGATGAAAGGCATGGTGATGATGTGGTGGAGTGTTGTTTTTTTTTTTGACACAGCCTAGTCATCCCCTTGCTCTAGGGTCACTTTTCTTGGGATTCCAAAGCCACTGTAATTCCTACAGGAAACTCCTGTAGGTTTTCAGGGAATCCTATAGAAAACAAAGATGTTGTGTAAACTGAGCTAGAGGAGTTCATAAATGGAAGTATTGATGGAATAAGGAAGAATATGAGATGGAGGAAAGAAAATATGGATTGTGTAGCTCCTTATGTTCCTCTCAAGTTGCACTGATCCTCCTCTTGCTGACCTGCAAACAACATTTTCAAACATTTTCATTTCTCTTTTCTCTTTTTTATCATTTTTTCTCTTTTTTGAAAATAACTAGTCTGCCTCCAAGAGGTTTTCATCCTAGATGCTTGCCCTAGGTGCCTCAAAAGAGGTTTTCACCCAGAGATCTTTTTATATTTTTTCTTTTATTTTCAACACCATTGGGACACCTTAAGAGTTTTTCAACCCAACAGTGTGACTTAGGTGCCTTATGGAGGTTTTCACCTGAGCCTCTTTATTTATTTATTTATTTTTTCTTTCTTTTAATTTTTTAGGGACTTGATGGGGTAGAAGCTGAGACTTGCTCCACCACCATCACTATCTTGCTGATGCGATTGATAAATTCTTGCTTTGACAAGGGCTTCTTGTAGACCTTCAATCTGTACCCATTGACAAGTAAAGGGATATCCTCTGCATCAATGGTTCTTATCTGTATTAAACCATTATCATGACATTTTTCTATTACATAAGACCCTAACCATATAGTCTTTAATTTGCCTTTAAAATCCTTGTATATAGAATAATACAACAAAGCCCAATCACCTTCTTGAAACTATTTGTCCTTTATGTTATTGTCATGCCAAATATTCCTTTGAACTTGAGTCACCTCTGTGTGCAGGAGGGCTTGCATCCTAAATTCATCTAACCCATTCAGCTAGAGAAATCTTTCTTGTTGTGCCCTGGTGAGATCTAGATCTAGTTGTGCTACCATTCTTAAGGGGCTGTATTCAAATTCAATGGACAATAGGGCCTTCTTCACATAGACCAGCTCATAAGGAGTGAATCCAGTGGTGGTCTTCCAGGTGGTATTGTAGGCCCAAGTGGCCTCAACTAATCTATCTGTCCAATCCTTTCTGCTGCTGCTAATCACTTTGGTCAAAATGCCTTCCAGTGCTCTGTTGGTTAACTCCACTTTCTCATTAGTGTGTGGGTGGTAAGAAGTGGATGTTCTATGTTTGATCTTGTGCTAAATCAAAAAATTTTGAATCATGTGAGATGTAAATTGACTACCTTGATCATTGACCAGTTCTCTAGGGTACCCAAACTTATAAAATACATTTTCCCTTAAGAACTCAGCCACTTTATCTTCCGTTGCTTCTTTGATGGCCTTGGCTTCAGCCCACTTGGTTAAATAGTCAGTGCAAACAATGATGTACTTCTTTTTCCTGGATGGAGGGTCAATGGGCCCAATGAAATCCATGCCCCACTTGTCAAATGGCTCGAATTTCACTTGAGGTTGCAGAGGCATTTCATCCCTTTGGGTAGGTTTCCCCATCCTTTGGCACTGATCACACTGACTAGTATACCTCCTCTCATCTTGGTGAAGAGTGGGCCAGTAATAACTAGCTTGTAGCACCTTGAATGCTGTCCTTTTGGCTGCAAAGTGATCTCCACAAAGCCCATCATGATAGATCAGAAGGATGTCAAAGACTTCCTCCTCCCTGAAACATCTTCTCAGAATTTGATCCGGGCCTAATTTGAAGAGGTTGCCCCCAATCCAAGTGAATGGGGCACTCTTCCTCACAATCTTTCTCTTTTCCTTGGAGGACAAATTTGGTGGAAATTGTGCAGACACCAAGTAATTTGCTATGTCAGCAAACCATGGAGAGAGAATTGAAATGGCGAATAAGTGTTCATCTGGTAACTAATCATCAACCATTCCTTCCTCCCCTGCAGGCAAAGTCAATCTGGATAAAAAATCTGCAACAACATTCTCCTTGCCAGGCTTATCAATAATAGTTAAATCAAATTGTTGCAATAAAAGTAACCATCTAATAATCTGGGCATTTAAATTAGGTTTATTCATCAAGTATTTAGTGGTGGCATGGTTAGTATGCACAAATATTTTGGTAACCTGTAATGTAATGCCTAAATTTGTTCAATGAATGCACAATATCTAGGAGCTCCTTTTCAGTCACTGTGTAGTTTAGTTCAGCTTTTGAAATATTCTTACTGATGAAGTAAATGGCATAAGGTAGCTTTCCATCTATTTGGCCTAGAGCTACTCCTGTGGCTTTGTGATAGGCATCAGCATGTATATGGAAAGGAAGAGCCCAATTTGGGCCTCAGAGAATAGGTGCAGTAGTCAACTTGTCCTTTAAGGTGTCCAAGGTCTCTTGACAGCTTTCTGACCATAAAAATTTGGAGTCTTTGGCCAATAACCCAAATAAAGGAGAAGCTAACTTTCTGAATTCTTTTATAAATCTCTTAGAGTATCCAGATAAGCCTAGAAAACTTTCGAAATCCCTCTGTTTTTGCATAGGTGGGACCCTTTGGATAATGGCTATCTTATTCGGGTCCACCTGCAGTCCTTTCTGGGATATTGAATGACCTAGGACAATCTCTATAGTCATCAAGAACTCACATTTTTCAGGGCTAAGGGACAAGTTCATTTCAATGCATTTGTTCAACACCTTAACGAAGTTGGAGAGAGCCTCCTGGAAATCACACCCATAGGGTGTAAAATCATCCATATAAATTTCCACTACATCATGGACTAGCTCGGAAAAGATACTGAGGACTGCCCTCTGGAAAGTGGTAGGGGCATTGCATAGGCCAAAAGGAAGGACCCTATAAGTTTAAATTACCCCAAGGATAGGTGGAGGTGGTTTTACCCTGGTTCTCTGGGCTAACTTGGATTTGATTGTACCCGCTGAACCCATCTAAGAAAGAGAAATACTTTTTCCCTGCGTTGCCATCTAATACTTGGTCAAGGAAGGGTAGAGGGAAATGGTCCTTCTTTGTTGCTTTGTTTAACTCTATGTAATCGACACAAATCCTCCACTTCAAATTTTTCTTTGGAACCAACACCAAAGGAGAAACTCACTCACTGTCTGAGATAGGGTAAATGAATCCCGCATCCAACAACTTTTGCAATTCTTCTTTGACTATATCCTTGAGAGCTGGATTCATTCTCCTTTGGGGTTGTCAGACTGGTTTGCAACCTTCTTTGATATAAACGTGGCGGGTGCACACCGAGGGGTGAACTCCCTTCATTTCGCTGTTACTCCAAGCGAAGTCATCCAAATGTTCCCTTAGCATGTTGCACAACTCTTCTTCTTAGTGTACGGAAAGAGAGGGGTTGATTTTCAAAGTTCTTTCAGGGCCAAATTCTATTGTCTTGACACAACTAGGGTTTGAATAAGCTAAGAATAGATCAATATGATGGCTTCTCTTGGTTTCCTTTACTACTTCCTCTAAGGACAAGGTGTTGGGAGTTGGATTTTGGAGTATGTGTTCAATAAAATCATCTTCATTCGACTGTCCTCCTCCCATGGAAACTTCTAGGGTATAAAGTTGGTCTGAGTAGACTTCATCTTCTTCCTCCTCTTCTAGCCATAAAGGTAAATCATGTTCTAAAGATGGCTAAGCTGGAGGGTACAAGACCAACGGCTTCGACATATTTCCATTTTTGATAGTCATATTTCCATCCCTGCAGCTAATGTAGGCATCGATAGTGGCTAACCAAGGCCTCCCAAGTATGAGAGGATAACCATTAAATTTGGCCTTAGGCTGGAGAACTAGGAGTCAATGGAGACCATCACATCCTCAACAATCCCCTCAGGGGCTACTATGCAACGACCTACAAGCTGCAAGACTATTGTGGTATTTCTTAATGAACCTTGGAGATTTAGCTTGAGCATGGTGTCCTTAGTCATCACATTAATGGCAGCCCCAAGATCAATCAAGGTGTGTAGGACAATGGTGCCATTGATGTGCACATCTACTACAAGGTTTCCAGGGTCTAAATACTTCGGGAAAATTAACTTCACCAACATTAAGTCAGACAACTGTCCAATGACAATAATGGTAGGGGTGTCTCTTTTTCGCCTCCATGGATGTTTGAAACACTTCTCTTTAATCAGTTTGTTGTAAATAGGTACATCCTTAATGGCTTGGAGAAGTGGAATTTGACACACAATTTTTTCAATTCCCCCAAAAGTTCATTCTCCTCTGGGGTAGGTTGGACTCGATGAGTTAATCTTTCAGGAAAGGGTGGTGGATTCACTCTAGGAATTCTTTCCTCTCTTTCCTCATCACTCTCCCTAGGTGGAAATGGAGGTTGGATTTCCGGGAGTACTCTCCCAGACCTTAGGTTGATTTCCTGAATTTCCATAGCATAAGCAGGGTAGGATTTCTCTCCACTATATACCTACTGTGCATGTCTGTTGTTCGGGTATAGATTTGGCTGGGCAGGCATATGAGGTTGTTTAGGTGGAGTAGGGTGTAAAAGCCATGGTTGAGTAGGAGGTGAAGGCAATAAAATTGGAGCATTGTTGTATGGGGGCCTCCATCCTTGGGGTGGTGCATTCCACTGAGGCTGTGGAGGAGTATATGGCTGAAATGACTGGTTGGTTGGCTAGGAATGGTACTGAGGTGCAAAAGACCAAGGAGAAGGTGTAGACTAGGAGGGATGAGCAAGGCCCCCTCAAGAGGGAATGGATGTGTTTTGGTTAGGGTTTTAATATGCATAGGATGACCCTTGCATGCCCTGCTGGTATGGTCGAGGCCCATGAGGTCTCCTTTGATTTATGTAGCAAAGCTGCTTAGTCACCCCTTCAGTTCCATGATACACAACCTTTAGTCCAGGTAGAGAAGGGCATTGGTTTGTGGAGTGGTTTTCTTCACAGGCCGAGAAAAATTCTATAAGGTCTAATTGACATTCGTTCCTAGGGTGCCTCCTTGTGCATCTAGGGAAGAATATGGCTAATGCTTTCTCTGCTTCCTCCTAATTTCTCTTGATGTGCATAGTGTCCATCTGTAGGGAAAGGGTTTACAACATTTCACTCTTTAAATCTTCCAACATATTTCCAATTTCACCTTTTATGGATGTGTTGGAAGAGGATGAGCTGGATAGCGGTTGACTACCCCTACCCTTTTTCCTAGCTGCCCTAGAATGGTTCTTAAAGACAATATTGATATCATCATAGGGTAACTAGTAGATGTCCCCTCCTGCTAGCAGGTTTAAGGTATCCAGACAATCTTCCCTTATGCCCCTGAGCAGGACTAGCTTCAGTGACTTAGGATCAAGTGTGCACCTAGCCCTTTTGTAGCTAAGTTGGAATCTTTCCTCATAATCCTGCAAGGATTCATCATGCCCCAAGGTCATTCTAAAATTTTCCTCTTTAGTGTCTCTGGACCTGTAGTAGTCTTGATACTTATTGTTGAAGGCTTGCTGCATCTGAGCCCAGGTTGTGATGCTATCCCCAAGTAAACCCATGAACCAACACAAAGCTGCATCCTTGAGAGTGGATGGGAATAATTTCAACTTTTGATCATCAGTCGTGTAATCATAAGTTCTGCATATGACAGCGAACTCAAACAAGAAAGTATATGGATATTTGGAGTTCAGGGACCATGGAAGTGAGGAAGAGAAGAGGGGCTTATGTTTTTCATCTTGGCATCCCCATTGGTTTCTCTGATGGGAAAATCACCCTCAATTCTTTCTCTATCTCCTTTGTCATTTCTATTTTCAGCCATTAGGTCAGTTGGAATGGGTTCTCCTTCTCCTTCTCTCCCTGTAGGCTCTTCAAAAATATCTAGTTGTTCACCTAAGGGGTCCTCCAATTCACAACCACCGAAGAAGAGGGAAGGTTGGCTACTTGAAGTGGTGGGGGTATTTGGCAAAATTTTTCCTAAGTTATCCCTATTCCTACGAGGCATGAAAGAAGTGTTTTTGTATTGTTTTGTGTTTTTTTCAAGCTTTGAGACTAATTTTAGAATTGAAATAACAAACTGAATGGATACTAACCGTTGAATGAAATCGCACTTGCAGAATGGAAAAGAAAGCAAACCAACTTACAATTACTCTTGCAAAAATGAAGCTAATATCATAATGAAAGAGATAAGAAATCGAAGAAAGAAAGTAGAAATCACATCTTACTTAGACACCTCCTTGACAACGACACCAAAAAGTGATGAGCACCAGTATTGCAATAAGAATGCTGAAACTCCTGGGGCTACCAACTTTACTTTATCAACTTGGGGTTCGTACAAACTTGGAGGTGACAGTGCTGTATACACAAGTAGATGCGATGGGTCCACTCTTTGTCACTGATGAGCTGGCGATAGACCACTGTGGTTTCTCAAACCAGCCTCCTATTGATTTAGAAGGAGTTTGAGTACCAATGAAGAAAAGGGAATTTTGCACTAATTGGGAGAATTAAAATATTGTCTACTGCAGTAAGGAAAGACTGAAATCAATGACTTAAACACACCACTCATCTAACTAATTTCTAAGAGATCTTGCTTCAGAAGAATTCTAAGCTAACATGTGTGTAATCCTAACTGTCCTAGGCATGCAATCTGAAATAACCAAACATTCTATTGCTGTGCATATGAATGAACACAATAACTTTTTTTCCTTTTTGTCCTTTTTTTGTGAAAATGTGAATGTTAAATCTTCTTGGTGATGTGCCAGGTGAGTTAGAGATGGTGACGGAAGGTCAAATGGCTTGGGAGTCACGTAGGGGTATTCTCCTATCTCCCTGGATGCTTTTTTCACCAATCGGCCTCAAAACAAGCCACTATAGGTCGTCCTACAACATGTCCTAATGCTTCCTACAGGATGTCGTAATGCTCCTACAGGATCCCCTGTATTCATACAGGATCCGCCCGAGAGAAATAGGAGTGATTTGGAAAGTGAAATAGGGCTTAGGGAAGGTGAATGATGGAATAAATAAGGCAAGGGAGTGGATAGGACTTCTTCAGAGCTCAAAAGAGAGTTTGTAATATGGTTGGATTTTCTCAACAAACCTAGAAAGTTGTTCTTATGGAATGATGAATTGGTTGAGGGACTTGGTGGATTTTGGTGATCATGGATGGATGCGGTTAGGCTAGGGTTACATGCATGAGATCTTCTTGCACTATGGAAACTCCTGTAATACATACATTATTGGCATTTGTCCATGAATCATATCAAACAAGGAATATTTCTAATAAACTTAAGAAAACAAAGTTTCATTATTTAGTTGCCTAATTCATGCATGTAAATAATTGTAGAATATTGTGAAACACCATGAGATCTAATACAAAGCTGAAGATGTCAGAAATGACAATTGAAACCTATTCTTGAAAATTGAAAAGATGTTGGCCTAAGTAGCAGAAAACCCTAAATTCCATAAGAAATCAAAATTTTGTCTTTTTGGGGTTGAATAAGAGTTTTTACCCAAACCATGGTCCCTGAAGGGAGGAGTGAGGCCAAATCCACGTGCTATAAGCCTTTTTGGTATTCCTTTACCTCTCTAAACTATTGCTGAAGCTATGCACAAATGAAAGCAAACTAATCAAATTTACTAGTACTTGTAATGAAACAATGCTAAAATCAATTCAACACTTAATCTATGAAATAACCTAAACATACAAGTACAAGAAGAGGAGCCTTTGTTGCTAGGGTTGGGACCTAACCCAAGAGCTTTAGCCCTCTAAGTCAACTCAGTGTTGGATCAAGGAAATTCTCATTCTCATTGTCATATCAGAAAAATTACATAACAATGTTTTGCCACAAAGCTTGAACTCAAAAATGCTTAGTGCTCTTACATAAAAAATCTGAATCCTAATGAGGCTCTAGGCCTCCTTATTTATACAACCGAAGTATCCAACAATTTCCTTAAATCTAGGGAGTCTTGGCTCCCAAACTCAAGATGAACTGGCTCTTAACTATCATTGGCTCGGCTGCCCATGATCTCCATGACTCTGCTGCTTGCAACTCCGAGCTAGTGTGATTTGATCGGGGAATATTCGAATGAGTGAGTATTTAATGAGGAGGATCTATCTCCTATGATCTCTCCTCTTTGTCTCATTCGAGTTTCTGCCCTTAATTAGCCAAAATTTCCATGATTTTCTGTCAAAAAACTGTAATCAATGCACATTACACCACTAGACATACATCTTACTTTTACTCATCTCATTACCAAAAATATAATTAAAAGATGTAAGGAATTATGAGAAGAGTTGATTTTAACAAGCTTGGAGGTGTATTAAGGTCCATATAGTTACCCAATGATGAGGCTCATCAAGAGTCCTTAAACAAGAGTCTGGTTAAATTTATTAAGAAAACACTAGAGGACCACAAAAGAAGTTGGGGCATCCATCTCATATATTCAGTTTGGGAAAACAAGATCTCTCCAAAGAGATCATCAGGTAAATCTCCTTTTCAACTTGTTTATGGTAAGGAAGCCATATTTCCTACACATCTAGCTTTTCCTGTCATGAGGTTTTTACAAGAAGCAAATGAAGAACTTGATGATTTTTCTAGAAGAATAAATCAGATTATAGAACTTAATGAAAATAGAGATGAAGCTCATTATAAGCTTCGGAAATATCAGAAAAAAATGAAAAGTATGTTTGATAGAAAGGCTAGAGAAAGAGATTTTAAAGAAGAAGATTTAGTATTAAGATGGGATGCTAGAAGGGAAGATAAAGGAAAACATGGAAAGTTTGATAATCTTTGGTTTAGACCTTTTAGCATTGCAGAGGTTAAAGGCAACAATATTTTTATCTTGCAGAACTTGGAGGGACAATATTCCTCATTGCCTCTCAATGGGAAATATTAGAAGCATTATATCAAATATTGATAATTCTTCATTTATTCATCATTTTTACATCACCAGAGTGTTTTACTTTACATGCAGTGTGTAATTGTTTTCAACAGAAACACCATTAGCCCAAGGAGAAGGCACATGAATCTGCAAGTTCTCTACATCATGCAGGAAGAAGCAATCCCCAGTTGGAGCTGATGTTGTAACATATTTGGTTTTGATAAGTTAGTTTTTTTTTATAAAATAGGGTATAAAAAAAAGAAGAATAAAAATGAAAATGCAATAAAAAAAATGATGAAAGGAAACCCCATCAAAAGAAAAAAACAATTGTATAGTGAGCAAATTTAAATGCCACTAGAAAAGGATAATATTTGCATTAGAAATAAACTAGGGTTTTGTGCACAGCTTGTTTAAAATCCCACAACCTGATATTCTAGTTTGAATCATATAGTTTAACCATGATCAAATAATTTAAATTTTTGTCTCCATATTAGTGAATAAGTTCACCAAATTATTTAATCTTGGTGGAACATGAATAGATAGGATAGAATAGGAAGAAATATTGACCAAATACACTCAAAACTTGGCCAAATGCAAAATTTGTACTAGAGTAGGGCTAAAACAGAATTAGGAAATATAAAATGGTTGCTAGATCAAATGTGCCAATTCATAGATTAATTTTTCTTTAATTAGGAGTTAATTACCTTTTAAAGGTGATTAATTTTGTGTAATAAAGCTATGTTATGTTTTAGTTTAAAGTCATAAACGACAAAAAATATTTTGTCATTAAGCGCTATTGAGTGGCTTTGTTTCGACGATGATCCTCCTCCCTACCCAGATCAATGGCGAGGAAGTCATTTTGCACCCCCTTCCACCGTTTCACATTAACAATAGGGGGGGGGGAGGGGGTCTGAAAAGTGGTATTATTTTCGGCGAGCCCATTACAACGTGTTTTCCCCTCGTAACTTCGCACCCCCTTGCTCAATACCACTCCCCACTCCGAAATCTGGTCATCCCGATCATATCATACGCCATCCCTCCAATGGTTATCACCACTTCCCATGCCTTATTTCACTAATCATTTTCTCCCACATGTCCATACCCATTCCTACATGTCTATTACACTCATATCCGTTCCTACATGTTCGTTACACTCATACCCATTCCTCCTACACGTTACCCACCTCTTGTTGTCCATTAATGCACACGAATCTCGTTTGGTAATGGTTTGGTCTTAACGGTAGTCCACTTCGTTGTTATATTTAAAGCCTCTATCCCTTTCACGTGATTTCCATGATTTCATCACCATTGTTTGCATTACACGTTTTCAAGCTCAGCTATGGTTAATTTCGGTTAAAGACTGCGTTTTATTTTTTGAGCATAACCAGACTCACCATTGTCTATAAAGACTGCTCTCTGTTTTAGGTATCCATACTATCAACATTCTATTACTATTTTTCTCCATTTTAATAGAATATGGCACCAAAAATAAAGGACCAGCCCTCTGGTAGAAAAACGCTGACTCAGGAAAATCCCAATACCTCTGATACCCGAGACCTTGACCATATCCCCTTAGCAGACTAATTCTTCAAAAACGCTGATACAGAGTGTGAATTCGATATGTTCGAATTAGATCAATGGCTAAGAAAAACTTACCAAGATTCAAAGGACGAAATTAATTTATGGGAATCCCTGTTGCCCATGTTTATGTTCCCTCAAACCCACTTATTCCCTGATTTGGTCATGTGGTGTCAGGCTAGGTATAATCCCCTCCAAATAACTGGCGTGGCCTAGAATGGAGACATTTTGATCTCTATCACACCTGAAACCATAAACAAAATGCTGTTAATTCCTAAGAATGAATCCCTTAGCCATTTCTCTGTTGCTGTCCTCATGGATTTATACCATAAACTTACATCCCGCATAAAGCTCAAATTTTCAAAATCTTTCTTCCAAAAGATGTTGAACTTCCCAAAAAGAATCCTCCATATCCAACCTCTATGTTTTGAGAGAGAGTGTTGGGTGTAGTATAGGGTCTATAAATGTACCAACATTCAATTTTTCAATCCGGATAGTTCATGAACTTCGAGACGCAGCACTGGAAATGCCAGAGAAAGCCCCTGCCAACCTACAAAATAAATGCTAGTCTATCCTGCACTAAAGAGAATTCAAGAAAACATCAATCTAGGTAATCAAAATCATACGGGAAATACAAGCAATCAATTTGAAAGGAAATTCTAATTACAAGCGAATAGAAGGGAAAAATGAACTAGAAGTAAAGCAGTGCTGACATAATAACAAAAAGACAGTAAATGTTGGAAGTAATTCAAAACTATTATGCTTGCACTAGTTCTACTTGCACTAATTCTGCCTATACTAATTTGGTGTAAAGTAAACTTGAAAGCATCAGCAACATAACAAGGAAATTTACTGTGTAAATGAACTCATGAAAGAAATTAGATTAATACGAATTTATCACCTTCCTTGTCCTGAAAATAAATCTTGTGAATCTGTACAGAAGTTAAAGGAAACTATAATGGTAATTAAACATTTATCGATATCAACACAGTGTAGTTTCCTTATTTATAAATGTCTGTTCTGCAAGCATAAAAATCGCAGCTTTAGATAATATATGTGATTGGTGCTTCCTGAGGATGCACGGGTTCTGTAACTTCACATAAATGAATACATTAAGACCTGAAAAGCATAAACATTTAATTGATCTCGCATTCTGAAATATAAATTAACAGATCTCGATTAATTTACAAAATTTGAGTTATACGCTGGAGCTCATAAAGGCAGATCTAATCTGGACGCAAATTGATAAAAGGAAATCTCTATGCACAACCCTTGACGCAACAAATGAAATAGGAACAATTTGCAACAAATAAAATTAACTTTAAAAAATGAGAATAAAAGATAGCAGCAAATTGAATTAATTCTAGAACTGGAAATTGAAGGTAGAAAGAAACTGTAAATAAATAAATAAAAATTCACACAACAAATAAGAATTGAAATTCTATCTAGCTTAAAAGATGAGAGCAGTGTCGAGCTGGTTTGGCAGCCAACCCAGCCAACTCGCACCCTCTTTGAGTGCTTGGTTCACATAGAAATCGAAGTCATTAGATGCAATAGATAATTAAATAGAACATGTTGGGAAATTGCTTCAATTGATTACTGAAAATAGTGTTTACATTATGTAGACATCACTCAACTCCATAAGGACCAGAGGAATGATCCAAATCTGATGAATTGTGTGAGGCCACATTGGAACAACTCCTCTTCCCTTCTGCACCTTCCTCTGATGCGCACTATCCCTGGCTGGGTCGATTTCCTTCCTTACTGTAATTAATTGATTAATTTTTGACTATTTCTCCAGGAAGTTTATATAGGAATCAATTTACAAATTGGGGATTTTCAACAACCAATTAAAATACAAGAGGGAAGATTATTAGTTTTAAAAATCTACCGAATTAAGAATTAGTTTGAATTGAGTGTCGAAAGAGGGAATGATTATGGTGAATCGTTCCTCTTTTCCTGGAATAGTTGTTGCTGGAAGGTGCGATTTGACTGAGCGATTTTCTCCTTGCGTGAGCTGCTCATAGGTTGTCATCGGCGCATAACTCCTTCGATTAGATTCGTATTGACTCGGACTATCGAGCATCGAATCTAGAGCGATCACCATAATTCTGATCTCCATATCATTCACACTAGTGACAGGGCAATTATCAAGGTGGAATTTAGCCAAAAGCACTGGGAAGATGTCCTCCACTTCACTGAGGTTCTGTAGAGAGGGATGAGCGCTGTGAGCTATGAGTCCGACTTCAGATCATTGAAGCGTTTGATGTGGATGGCATTGCTCTGTTGAACTTCGCGCAAATCCCTTCTGAGCCGAGACAAATCTTTAGATTTTCCAGGGTCGGTTGATGAGCTGATGATCTCTATCGATCATGTCCAGGAAGGAGTTCACTCACTCAGAGTGAACACACCCATCCCATACAACTTCAACATCTTTGTTAAAAATAAGTGGAGGTCGGGCCCCTTGTAAACGTATGGCTTGCACCCTTTTCCATTATGCTCCGGTTGCTTCACCTTAAAACTTTTATCGATGCATATAATGCGGATTGTCCCAATAAGTCGTATAACACCCACAAGGTGCAGTTGAGTAGAGCCAGATGCTGCTCCTTGAATATAAATCTCAGGCTCGACAATGCCCACAGAATTGAACCTCTGATCTTACTTTGCCCACATGGTCTTGGAGTTGAATCAGTAACAAGGAAAGCTCCATCAACAAAATGTATGAATTATGTGCTTGAAGCTCATGCAATGGCTCGAAGTTCGTCATTGTCTATGTTCCACGCATCAACCTCCAAACATAGCATGTTCCATGATTATTTGCAACTACAACTAGACTTCCATCCCACATAACTGTCACTTGTTTCAAACTAACAATACGTAGACATATTACTGCCCAAATCACTTCATCACCGAAGATACAATTCGTGATAAAAGAAACTTCAATAAAATGAAGGATGTTTTGGTGAAGAAATTAAGAGAAGCAACACAGAATCATTGGACTCATAGTGCAGGAATGTGAATGTAGTTCAGGAATCCTTCATAGTGCAGGAAGCCCACTGTAACTAGTGCAAGAATCCCAATGCATGGTGTAGGCAGGTAAGTGCAATGGTGCAGGCATGTGAATGCACTGGTGTAGGCACGTCCCAAAGTATAATAAAACCAACTTTAATCCTGCAACATACAAGCCTTAATTAAACTCACATTAATGCTATTTTAATCCTGTTAAAACAAAGAAGTAGCAAATACTCTTCAAAAATAATCATTTAGCCAATTGATAGCATGAGAGAAATAGATAAAAAATAGGACAAAATAGAGACCCAACAGAGAGCTAAAGAAATCATTTCCCTAGTTTCTTGCCTGTTAGGCTACCAGATAGACTAATGGGTAGATGAACCTTTTCTAGGTTATCTATCCATCTTCTCCAAAGTGCACAAGACAACATTCATGTATAATTACAGTTCATTTCTGGATGAAAATATGCATGAACAGATAATGAAGATCACTACTGAAGGTGTGTTCAAATACTCTTCTGTGATAGTCCATATGTTCCTTTTTCAACAAGGAGACATGCTACCAATAACTTTACACAAGTAGGATGTTCAACAAATCAATCAATCAGTTACACAGTGGACCTCATTGGTCAGAAGAAACTCAACTAAGTTTAATTTTTCAGATTTTATCGACTGTTTTATTCATCCAGTTGCACACCTTCTTAACGTCCAGAGTGAACCAAGAATCAATTTAGAGATAAAAAGGGTCTTGCACTTGAGTGACCAAGTCAAAATGGAGACTGATATCTTTACCAAAACTATACAGAGATAAGGGTATATGACTGTGAGCCAGCTCCTTATAAGCTGCCTAAATATGTTCCAATAAAATTTTTCTTTATGGAATATATAAGCTAAATGATTAACATGGATGAGCTTCATTTTGTTTTAGGTAAGAGGAAGTCCCAGTTTAAGATCAAGTCCCAAGTTGGACCTTTTATATGTGATACCAGAGAAGCAATAATTGAAGTAGACTCAATTCTCAAGCAGATGAGATTCCAACCAAATTTTACTTGGTCATATGACCCATTCAACATAATCTCTAATTTAAGGGTGGAACTCAAAACCACACCTTATAATCACACTCCTAGACCAGAGATTACGAAATACAGGAATTAATAACAATGGGAGGAGAACACACTTCAGGAAGCATAAGAGAAAATTCCACCTCCTTCTACCCTCCAAACTCCCATTTCTCAAAGCAAACAGGAAAAGAGGCAAAGAGAAGAATCATCATCTTCAACAAAGAGTGCAAAAGAGTTTATCATCTATCAGAAGAAACATAAGGTTGATCCTAAAGATATACCACTGTTCATGGTTAGAAAGAGCCAATAATTATTAATTTGGATGATTCACAAGTTTCTATAGGATCGGAGGAAAATATCCTTAATACTCCATCCTCCTCTTCATCTTCACAAAATCTATTGGATATTACACAGTCAACAGGAGTAAGTGAAAAAGAGAAACCAAATATTTTCACTAATTTTATGGAAACTAAGCAAAAGAATGAATCTCTTAAGGCCAATGTCTATTCTCAATTCTAGAAGCAGACATCTAATTCGCGGCATAGATTGTTGACAACACTTGATAGTGAAAAGGGAAGGATGCAAATGGCATTCTTACAAGCACAAGTGCCTTTTCCAAAGACTTCTTTAGACTATAATAAAACCATATTTTCTTTTGATGCAAATCAAATACATCCTATTGACCAAATGGACATGCATAGAAAGTCTGGGGAGATGCTTTTCTCCACCATGACTAACACTTCCATGGCACTGTCAAAGTTAAGAAAAACTCTTTCAAATGTGCAGTCACAATTGAAAATAGAGAAGATATCATCCTTAGCAAAGGATAATAGATTCAAATCATTAGAAGATTTAGTGATCAAGATTGGGTATGATCCCACTGATATTAAATCTATAGAGGACATTATCAAGAAAAATAATGCAGACATTACAACACTTAGGAAACAACTCAAATCACCTTCTACAGAGGATCCTCAAACCAAGGAGATAGAAGAAAGTGAGAAACATAAAAAAGAAATGCTCAAACTAATCATTGAGCAAAATATACACATAAAGAAGATGGAGGAGCAGATAGAAAGCTTGCTCAAGGAAAAGGAAGAGTCTACACAAGTGGCCATAACTCCAATCACAACTATACCCATCACAGTGGCAAGGAAAACATGGGAATCAAAATCAACAACAGGTGATCTAAATAACGTCATACAAGAATTGTCTCTCCAGAGACAGGAAAATGAAAAAATTCAGTAGGAATTCAAAAATCTGGAGGCACAAAAAATAAAGAATGACACTTTTTATGTAGAAGAGACACAGAAGACCCACAGAGTGACCAAGAATATTCAAGTGTTGGAAAATGAGTCACTAATGTCTTAGACCTTGGCCCAAGCGAAGGAAAACATTTGGGCTGATATAAGTGAAGCTATAACTGAAGTTTGGCCCTCCATACAAATTATTTTTGAAGAATAAGAGCTTATTACTAGATGCCAGACAACTATTGAAGAGGTTAGAGCAACACTTAAACAAAAAATAGAGGAGGCCATAGATATGATTAAAGTGCCGAATTCAAAAACCAGAGCTGAATTAGAAGAGATTCAGATTGCAGACAAAACATAAACCATTTAAGGGATTACGAAAGTTTTGTAGAAGAAGAATCTTCTGACTTAGTCAGAGACAAAGTGCCATACTTTGAGAACTGTTGTCCAGAGATTTCATTTTAAGTTCAACTTGCTTAATCAAAGAGGATTTCCAGGACTAGTAGCATCAAATGAAAAATTGATCAGTTTGGAGGAATATTTCCAAAAGCTTTATACAATTGCAACTGATAAAACCAAATTTGCAGGTATCAAAGGTCATCTTACAGGGAAGGCTTTCTTAGAGGCTTTAAACTTTGATTTAATGATCAAGCATGAAGTTAAACATATCTTTTTCAATAAGCCTAATTTTGAAAAGTATACCGAGGTGGATGAAGTCTATATAAAGTTAATTAATATTTCTATCCAAAGTGAAGATAGATGGGATCACTTGTGTGAAATCATTGAGTAACTTTCACCACCAACTGACAGACATCGAGGCAACACATTTTGTGGCCAGATCATCAACAACTTCCTTGAAGACAATGCCAACAACTCATGATTTTTTTGATTCCTATACTTGTGTACTATTTTTGTAATTTGTTAAAGAAGTTATAGAAAATCAAGTGTTTTAGTATAAATAACTGCTCATTTGAGTTATTAAGGGTTGAACCCTTGGATGAGATTTTCAATGAAGAATTGTAATCAAACTGGAAATTTGCTTCGAATTAATTAAGGGATTCTGGATTTGCCTCAAATAGTTTGTCTCCTTGTGAGTCTTTCTCATGTTTTCATTTCATTATGTTATTCTTCATGTATTTAAGTTTTAATGGAGAACCTTGGGTAAGATTAAACTGAATATTAGTCTATCTTAAATCCCCTGTGAAGTTATAATCAATATTAGAGATTAGTTTATAAAACCATCTGTTATTATAAACTCCTCTACATTTATAAATTGTCACACCCATCTTCATAGAATTAAATACATTTTGTTTGGGCTGTAAAAATTGTTTACATGCACCCTGTCTTATAATTAACTAAATACTTAGTTTGAATATTTAGTCAGTTATAATATTTATCAACTCTGCTTTTCATCCAATTAAAAACCAATTAACTGTTTAGAGATAAACAAACAAATCTTTCATTATATTCAACATTGTTAAAGTTTAAGCAGATGTCTTTAATTGTTCATGACATTGGTCATCCAAAAAACCTTAAAATAACAAAACATTTTAGATGCTCTGGCATTATTAATTAACCTAGAATTATCTTAGAGGAAAATAGGTGCACGACACCACGTCGAAGCACCAGGCTGGAAGGAGGTGGTAGAAAAATGGTAGTGCAACCCCAACCTTAACATCGATACAGGAAAGGGTGGAGGCGGGGCCGAGCATGGGTGTCAATGAGAGCATGCCAAAGCCCCAACGAGGACATTGACCTACACATGGAAGATAGAGGTAATTCCTCATGTGTAACCTCAGGGCCCCCAAGGCGTCAATGAAACTACAACTGGAATCCCTAGAGAAAGTTTGATGGGAGGAACATGAGGCATGAGGCACTCATTATAGCCTTGGCGCAAAATTAATATTTCCAGTGTCAACTTCGAGAAAGAGTGGTGGTGGTGTGGTGTAGGCACATGCACATTCTAGACAAGCTGAGTAGATGGAATCTTGGTTGGATCAATTGGAGCAACAAGTTAGCTACCCATTATGCCCTCCTCCCCCACCTAGGATGGGACCAGAAACCCAACTTCTATTAACTCGGATCACTGAGTATGTGTTTAGCTTATTTTGTCAAAATTTTGGCACATCTTTCCTTTGTGACCATGGTTGGCTTGTCTTTTTCTTTTTTGGAATGTTTACTTTTAACTGATTGAAATGGTCAACAAACCCAATCGAGGTGAGACCAATGGACTCTCTAGTAATGGCCCTATAAATTTTTACTTTTGCAGTTAATAGAAAGTTCCGACTTACAATTTTTTATTTATTTTTAAATAACTTTATAATTGTGCTGAGAGGCACTCTACAACCCAGTATAGTAACAATATCATAAAACATTATGTAATGTTATGTTGACTCGGTCAAATTACTTAAAAAAAAAAAATGTTTAATACTTGATATAGTTAGATGTTGGCTTGACGGACTTGAACAAAATTATTGAGACCTAAACTTTAGTAGGCCATATAGTGAATTTGCCATTGGCAGTTTACGGGCTCAGTTTTGAGAACCCATGGTTTTGTCCATGATATTTTACTGTAACCTAGCCTATTTAAAGGCATGAAGATTCCATTGTAATATGTCTTTGAACCATGTATAATAAATATATTATTAACTAGCCTAGATCCATTTTAACCCCGGATCTATCAAGCATTGAGAGAGATCAAATCTCTCAAGGTGCAAATCTCATTTTTGAATGCAAAACATGAGGAAAGGTTTGCACCTCAAGAGATTTGATCCCTCGCAGATCTGATTATTCTAATTATTTTACATATGTTAAATATGTCTAAGATTAATATGGTCATTTTAATTTTATGAAAAATGATGAAATACAAATGTTGAACACAAACTAACAATGTAACGGTGTTGAATGATAGAAAACATGAATAATAAGAATGTAGTCAATTACAAATAATATTCATTATGATTGATCTCAGACTATTTTATTCTATTGTTCTTATTGCCACACCTCTTAGTTTTGCCATCTTTTCATATCGATCATACGAAAAAGACAGTTGAAATCACAAACCATTCAAATATTTAACTTGAGCTATTATAGTAAACATCATGCCTTGTCTCTCTTATTCTCCAATATTAATAGTAGCTTTCTCCAAAGTCAATCATTGTGACGTATGGAGTGTTAAAAACCAAGTAAGTTTCAATGGTAGTTGTTTTCTATTACCTCATTTGTAAGCAAAGTGAGTAACAATGTTGAATGATGGAAAATAGGAATAATAAGAATATAGTCAATTACAAATAGTTTACAGTTTCAAGAAGAAAACATTTAAGGTTGTTATAAAATTATATATTACGGAGAAATGGAACACATAAAATATTGCAGAAATATAAACACAGAAAAACACATAAAAAAAGAGAGACACAGATATACGTGGTTCACCCAGTTTGGGCTACGTCCACCCCGATCAGCCAGTCCTTCCTTTCTATTATCCAACAAAATGAAGAGACACAACCTACAGTAGATCCGCTGTAATATCCTCTGTTTTCTCTCACAGTCTCACCTCTCTGTTTCTCACTCACAGAATACACATCTATTACACAGCCTCAAATACAATTCCCTCATACAAAGAGAGGGGTTGCCTTCTAGGGCAAAAAAACCTAAAATAAAAATAAGTTCTATCGTCAGATCATCTGCCTAAAGAACGGCCAGATTGACTAGAAATTACTATACTTTTACAAGGCAATTTTACATTTGTTTTTAGCTTCAGGGGCGCTGCCCCCGAGCCCCCGCCGGGGGACTGCTGGCCCCTGGACCCTCCAGCCGGGGGGGATCGGCCCCCCCCGGACCCCCGCGGGGGGGGGGGGGGGGGGGGACAAGTCCCCCCCGCACCCCCTCGCGTGGAGGGGTATACAAACTTCCTGGGGTATACATCCAGTTGAAACAAATACCTCTGAACAATCATGCTCCACACACAACAATCTCCCACTTGGAGAATGATTGTAGCAACTCCACCGCTGCTTCATTTGCTGGACAATGACTCCTCTTTGGACCTGGTTGTTTCTCATCTTCATCGTCATCCTTGAAGACCAATTGAAACTGAGCATATTCTCAGTTTCTCCCTGGTTACAACTTTTGTTAGCATATTTGCAGGATTTTGGCTAGTGTGTATCTTTTCCAACTTCAACTCTCCATCTTCCAACACTGATCGTATGAAATGGTACTTGAGCTGTATGTGTTTAGTCCTAGAATGAAATGATGAGTTCTTTGCAAGATGAATGGCACTTTGGCTATCACTGTATAACGTGCCCATATCATGCTCCTTACCCAATTCACCCATAAACCTTTGTAACCAAATCATTTCTTTACTAGCCTTTGTAGCAGCAACATACTCTGCTTCTATTTTTGAAAGTGCAACAAGACTTTGGATTTTTGAAACCCAACTAACAGTTGTTCCACCAACAGTAAATACATATCCTGTAGTGCTCCTCCTGTTATCTCTGTCACCTGCCATATCTGCATCAACATATCCCTGTAGAGAAATGTTTGCACCACCAAATCGTAATGCTTGATTTGTGGTACCTTTCAAATATCTGAGAATCCATTTCACTGCCATCCAATGTTCCTTTCCTAGATTGTTCATGTACCTGCTTACAACTCCCACTGCATGTGCAATATCAGGCCTTGTGCAGACCATTGCATACATTAAGCTTCCAACAGCTAATCCTCAGAAACCTTTTTATTAATGAGGCCTCTATTTTCTTCATTTTCCATTATTTTCCTTCAATTTCCTCCTCACATGCAACCTGTGACCTTTCACCTTACTTTTCTCCTATTTTCCTTTATTTTCATAAATAAATGTGCCAAAAATTCCTTTTTTCCTTTTAATTCCTTTACCTTAGCCTTTGCCAATTTCCTTAGCCATAAACACATCTAGTGATGCCCACTAGGATATCTTTGCCCAACATTCAGCTTGGAATATGTGTCTCCTAACCGTGGTCTTATTTTTCCATTTATTAACTTTTATTACATGAACTTTTCACTGAGGCTATTACAGAACCCTCCCCCTTGGAGAACACTATCCTCAGTGTTAAACCATACCAAGACCTTAGCAACACCGCTGAAAATCAAACATACTACCCATGGAGCTTTATAACTTAGCTCATTGCAATATTTACAATGAAAGACCTGCTCAAAAGAAAAACATCATGAAAACATGACAATTTAACCACCATACCGCTTATTGCAACTTTATAGCTTAGCTCATGGCGGTATTTACATCCATATATATACATATACCGAACCATCAACAAAACATATGCCAAACATATACCAAACATCAACCAAAATTGCTTTCTCTCAACCGATAAACAATGGAGGATATATGGCCCGCATCATATCCGCCATCTCCCATGTAGCTTCTTCGGGCCCAAAGTGCTTCCACTGCATTTTAAATTTCTCTATGGCTCTATTCCTAAGCATGATATGCTTCCACTGCAATATGCACTGAGGCTCCGCGCTGGAACTCTCCTTCTTGCTCCACCTGTAATACAGACCAATCAATTAAATGATCAACATCCTTTATATACCTCTTAAGCAATGAAATATGGAAACCATCATGGAATTTCACTGTTGGAAGCAGTGCAAGTCGATAGGCCATTGGTCCAATCCTCTCAAGGATCTCGAAAGGCCCACAATACCATGGGGACAACTTGGCACATGAACCAATCCTCAAAGAGCTCTTCTTGGGCTTGATGTGCAAATACACATGCTCCCCAACCTGAAACACCTTGAATACCCTGTGATGGTCCGCATAATTCTTATGTCTATCCCATGCTACCTTTATATTCTTATTTATAACTTTCATTTCCTATTCCATGTTTGCCAACATATCCGGTCCAATAAATACCCTGTTCATTGGATCACTCCAGCTGATGGGGGTATTACAACTCCACCCATATAATGCCTCGAAAGGACTCATCCTCAATGACTCCTAATAACCATTATTGTATGCGAACTCAACCAATGGAAGATACTCCTCCCATCTCCTCTACTGGTGCATCACGTACATCCTCAACATATCCTCCAAGATCCTATTGACCCTCTCTGTTTTTCCATCTATCTGCAGATGATAAGTTGTATTGAAGGCCAAATTTGTACGCAAGCTTGTAAATAACTCCTTCCAGAACTTGGAAGTGAACTTTGCATCCCTGTCTAACACAATCTTCTTCGGAACACCATGTAATCTCACTATCTCTCTGATGAAAACTTGTGCCACCTCACTGACTGAATATGTAGTCTTCACTGGAATGAAGTGAGCTACCTTGCTCAACCTGTCGACCATGACCATAATAGAATCATGCTGTCTCATTGTCCTCAGAATACCTGTAATGAAATCCATGGAAATGACCTCCCATTTCCATTCCGGAATCACAATATGTTGTAGTAGACCACTTGGATGTTTACATTCTACCATTACCTATTGACAATCTAAACATCTAGCCACCAACTCTGCCACTTCCTTCTTTAGATTTGGAAAATAGTAGAACTTATTCACCAATGTTAATGTCTTATGATATCTTAGGTGACCCAAGTATGGCTTCACATGAAACTCCCTGAAGATAAACTTCTTGAGCTCACCGCAATTCGACACATAGATCCTATCCTTGAATCTCACCAAACCACCTGTCGTGAGATGATAGTCTGCATCCTGATCACATGTACTGGTACTTGTACCTGCACCTATATATGTACATGTACTCTGCTGTAACCTGTGCATGATCTCCATGTACTTGTCATCCTGTTGTCCTACCTGCAAGATCCTATCCTGTAACTCTATCCCATAAGAGCTCATAACTGCTATATGATTTACCTGTGCCTTCCTGCTAAGAGCATTTGCAACTCGGTTCTCCTTTCCTTTGATGTATATAATCTGAGAGTTGAACTCACTAAGGGTGGCCAACCATCTAGCTTGCATCACATTTAGATTCGGCTGGTCAAAAAAATACCTCAACCCAATGTGATCGCTCATCAATACAAACCTCCTACCAAGAAGATAGTGCCTCCACATATTCAATGAATGTATGATCGCTGCTAGCTCAAGATCTGTTATGAAACCAGCTCAAGAAAAGATAGAAAAGATAGATCAACACCTTAGAATTCAGCCTCTTCGAGGGGGCAACCTCCTTTACATTACATAAATGAACAATTCTTGGATGATTCAAATGACAAAACCTCCTTTCTATATATAGGAGTCTAACAAGTCACAATATAATCCAGCCGACCTAACAATAATAATTTAAAGCCACAAAAATAACAATAGAGGGATTCTATGGGGCACAGTAATAACAATATGGGGGAATATGGGCACAACACTATTAATAAGGGGTATAACTACAATAGTAATGGGGTAATCACTAGTATTATAGGGACCCAACATGCCCCTCTCCTTCAAAAAAGGGCTGTCCTCAACGCTTGAGTAGTTCTGGATACTTCTGCATAAAATTCTCATCCTCCCATGTGGAATCTTCAGTGGATAAGTTCTTCCACTTGATAAGATACTCTGAAGTTGATCGATTTCGTAGCTGTCGAGTTCTGGTTTCTATGACTGCTTCTGGTTCCAATATAATTTTTCCTTCCTCGTCAAGTTTTGGCAATATTGTTTGAACTGGGAGCTTGTTGCCTATAACCTTCTTTAAACATGAAACATGGAAAACTGGGTGCAATCGAGAAGCTGCAAGAAGCTCCAATTTGTATGCCATAGTACCAATCTTTTGCAACACCTTGTACGAACCATAATACTTTGGTGATAATTTATTATCCTTCTTAGCTTGCTTGAGGGACATTTGCTTATATGGTTGTAGCCGTAGGAATACCCAATCACCTACATCAAACCTTCTTTCACTGCGATGTTGATCTGCCTGTTGTTTCATTCTATTCTGTGCTAACATGAGGTTATCCTGTAAGAGTTGGAGGACTTGTTGTTGATGTTCGATGTGATTTCCACTGCCTGAACCTTAGAATTTTCTCTTAAATATGATGTGATGGATGGTGGTTGATACCCATAAAGTGCCATAAATGGGGTCATTTTTGTTGCTGTATGGAAGGAAGTGTTATACCACCATTCAGCTAGAGGCAACCATTTGACCCATTGTGTTTGTTTATCATATACAAAGCAACGAAGATATCCTTCCAAACATTTGTTTACTATCTCAGTTTTCCCATCATATTGAGGATGATAAGATGAGCTATGAGCTAACTGAGTACCAAGACAAGAAAATAATTCTGTCCAAAAATTTCCCGTGAAAATGGGATCTCTGTCACTTACAATAATCTTTGGGTTTCCATGTAGCTTTTGAATTGTTTCCATAAATGCAGTAGAAACCGTACTACCTTTAAATGGATGTGATAATGCACAAAAGTGTGCATACTTGGTAAGTCTATCAACTACCACCATGATGACACTCTTTCCCTCAGACTTGGGTAAACCTGTGATAAAATCCATTGAAACCTCCTCCCAATGTTGGCTTGGAATGGATAAAGGTTGTAATAGACCCGGTGTCTTAATTGTTTCAACTTTATTTTGTTGGAAAACCAAACATTCCGCCACAAACTTTTGAATATTTGATTTAAGGCCATCCCAAAAAAATTCCTTCTTAACCCTGTGGTAAGTTTTTAAAAATCTTGAGTGCCCTCCTAAGGGAGAAGTGTGCAATTCCATAAGAATCTTTTGTTTTAGCTGGAAATTCTTACAGAGGTATAAGCGATCTTTGTACCATAACGAATCATTTTGCCAGCTAAATGTATTAGACGTACTAGAATCTTGTTGTAACTTTCGAATAAGTGCCCACACTTCTTCATCATTCTTCCATTCCTCCCTTGCTTCGTTTATCCAATCTGGTTGGATAATAGAAATGGCGCACAACAATGCTTCCACATCCTCATCCTTTCTTGAGAGTGCATCTGCCACCACATTTTGCTTCCCTTTTTTGTAGATGATTTCAAAGTCATAACCCAACATCTTTGTGACCCACTTTTGCTGCTCTTCAGAGGATAATCTTTGTTCTAAAAAGTATTTAAGGCTATCATGATTCGTTTTTACCTTGAAGTGTCTTCCCATTAGGTAGGGTCGCCATTTCTTAAGTGCATGGAGTATTGCCAACATTTCCTTCTCATAAATAGCTTTGCTTAAAAACTTTCCCTTGATTGGACAACTTTCAAAAGCAATGGGTCTTTCATCTTGCATTAGAACAACACCAATTCCATTTCCTGAAGCATCACATTCCACAATAAAGGTTTTTGTAAAGTCCGGTGTAGCTAAGACCGGTGCTTGGCACATTGCCTCTTTAAGATGTTCAAAGGCCTTTGTTGCTTCTGGATCCATGAAAATGCATCTTTCTTCAATAATGTTGTTAGAGGTGCCGCTATTCTCCCATAATTCTTAACAAACTTGCGATAGTACCCTGTCAACCCGAGAAATCCTCGCATATGCTTTATGGATGTGGGGATTTTCCATTCCTTAATGGCTTTAATTTTTCTAGGGTCTACCTTAACTCCTTCATGAGATACAATATGACCCAGATATTCCACCTCCTGGACTCCAAAGAAACATTTGGATCTTTTTGCATATAATTGTTTCTCCTCCAATAGTTGTAACACCCTATCAACATGTTCAACATGATCCTTCCAAGACTTGCTGTAGATTAGTATATCATCAAAAAATACTAACACAAATTTTCTAAGGAATGGTTTGAAAATTGAATTCATCAAACCTTGAAATGTTGAAGGTGCATTGGTAAGGCCAAAAGGCATGAACAAAAATTCATGATGACCCTCATGAGTTCTAAATGCTGTTTTCGGAATGTCTTCAGTCTTCATTCTGATTTGATGATATCCTGAACGAAGATCCAACTTGGTGAAGTAAATTGATCCATGCAATTCATCCAGTAATTCATCAATGACAGGAATGGGGAACTTATCTTTAATAGTGAGCTTGTTGAGCTCCCTATAATCCGGACACATGCGCCATGATCCATCCTTCTTGTGCACCAATACTACTGGAGCAGAGAAAGAACTTTGACTCGGTTGAATTATACCAGCCTCTAGAATTTCTACAACCATACGTTCAATTTCACTCTTTTGGACATAGGGATATCTGTACGGCCTGATGTTTGGAGGAACACTTCCTGGAATCAGATGAATAGCATGATCATGATCACGCATAGGTGGGAGACCTTTGGGATTCTCAAATACCTTGGAATGATTGTCCAGGACTTTTTGGAGATCTGGAGAAATAGATGATTCCGATGTGGAAACATCTAGCGAACATAATTGTGCAATTACACCTATTTGCTCCTTTTTTAGAAGCTTTCTCATACTATTAGAGCTAATTATCTTTCCTGGTTTCTTTGCAATACCCCTTAATTCAACTTCCCTTCCTTCCGTAGAAAATCTGATGAAAAGTTCTTGAAAATTAAAAGCTATTGTACCCAAGGATTGTAGCCATTGGACTCCTAGTACAACATCAACACCTCCCATTGGAATGGAAAGCATTGGGCTAGTCAATACTTATTCTCCCATGGATAGCTTGATATTATGGCACTTTCCAGAGCAATTTATTTTTCCTCCATTTGCAATCATCACTTGATACTCTGGTGCTGGATATAGGAAGCAATTCAATTCTTTTGCTACCTTACAATGAATAAAATTGTGGGTGCTTCCTGAATCAATCAACACTATTACCTCTTTCTTTTTGATTTTTCCTTCTATCTTGATGGTTTGAGGAGTGGTAATTCCCGCCAATGCATTACAAGATATGGTCAGATTTATTTGTTCCTGGAGTATATCCTCTTCTTTTGACCTTTCTTGCTCGTTTTCTTCTTCCTCTTCACAATCTATGTAGAATAATTTCTTCTCAGCACACTTATGACCTTTAGTGTATTTGCTATCACAATTGTAACAAAGCCCTTTTGCTCTTTTTTCTTCCAATTTTTGTGGTGTCAAACTTATAGGTTGTGGAAGACTAGGGGCAACAACAATTCCGTCTTTATAGTTGTGAGTGGTATGCTTCCTGGTTGCCATAATTTTGCTTTCCATTTTTCTTGCTAACCTGAATGCCTTCTCTAATGAATCAGGTTCCCAAAGGCGAACATCATGTTGGATATTATCCTTTAAAGACCATATGAACACATCAATCCTATGATCCTCTGGAATATCTTTTACCCTTATGTTCAATTTTTGGAATTCATCAATGTGCTCCATTATTGAACCCTTTTGTTTGAGACTTATCAATTGGCTAAAAAAAGTGTTGCTTTTTGTATCCTCATAATGTGCTATCAATTCTTTCGTAAAAATTGCCCAAGTGATAAATTGTTTACGAGAGCAAAGCCATTGATACCATACAAACTGATTTGGTTCCAACTATAAAGTTGCCATACGTACCTTTTGTGTGTTTTGCACATTATTGAGATCGAAGAATTGCTCCATCTGTAATATCCATGTGGCGGGATCCTTGCCATCAAATTTCCTCATATTGATTTTTGGAATATGATGGGTCTTAGATCCAATATTAGAGTCTATGGAATCATGATTAACATTTCTTTTTTTCACATCATGAGTTTCCTTTACAACCTTTTCACCATTAGTAAGTATTTCTTGTAGAAAACTTGTCAAATCTATCTTCAAATCTGCCATGTCTATCTTCAAATCTGTCTTCAAATCTGCCATGTCTTTCTTCAAATCTATCTGCGAATCATCCATCTTAGCTTCCATGCCCTTTATCTTAGATTCCACTCCATTTATCTTAGCTTATGTTAGCTTTTGTGAGCGTGACATTTTTTGCACTTGTTCTTGTAATTTTGATATATCATGTAGCATTTCCTCCTCTCCTTCATGAGTCATGCTAGAGCTTTCAGGTTCCTTACTAGGTGTTTGCATTTTCTTTCCTCGGGGCATCAGTTACCATTAATAATTCTTCACTATGCCCTTTGAGTTCCTTCAAACCAAGCTTACGCAAAAATTTAAAAAAAAAACTACACACCTTTTTTCACTTTGTAGAAGCCTGATATTGAATCTGATATATCTCTGTAATTTTAGATCCTCCAGTTATGAAATTGTGACCTGTAGTAGCCTTTCTGTGTCCTCTTTCCAATGCCACAAGTCTGACCCAAATTGGATTCTCCAAGGAAGAGTTATTCGAAATCTCCCACAGTGACTTGATTATAGACTAGTTCAGTATAACGAACTTGTACAACGTGCCACGAGTCACTGTTTCGACCTTTGGATCTGAAAATGCATAAAAGGAACTATAGTCCGTCCTCTTTCTGTACCTTCTTATGAAATTTCAATCCGATCCCCAAAGAGAAAGTTATGATGATTTTCCCCAGGTCACTTGTTTGGAATGTAATTCAGGAGTCTGCAAAAAGACCAACTTCCTTAGATCATATCTCCGCAAATATAGTGCAAAAAGCTCTGAAATTCGGACCCGAGGTTCAGTTAGATTTCTTCTCAAATGGGTTTTTTTGTCAACTTCTGAAACGTTTCAGAAAAAAAGTTATAGCGAAAATTCCACGATGACCTGTTTGGAGCAGCGAAACCCTAGAATCCAAAGCTCTGATACCAAATGTTATGAAACCAGCTCAAGAAAAGATAGAAAAGATAGATCAACGCCTTAGAATTCAGCCTCTTCGAGGGGGCAACCTTCTTTACATTACATAAATGAACAATTCTTGGATGATTCAAATGACAAAACCTCCTTTCTATTTATAGGAGTCTAAGGAGTCACAATATAATCCAGCCGACCTAACAATAATAATATAAAGCCACAAAAATAACAATAGAGGGATTCTATGGGGCACAGTAATAACAATATGGGGGAAATAGGGGCACAACACTATTAATAAGGGGTATAACTACAATAGTAATGGGGTAATCACTAGTATTATAGGGACCCAACAAGATCACGCATCAGATAGTTTTGCTTGCGCTCATTCAATTTTCGTGACTCATAGAACACTACTTATCCTTCTTGCATGAGAACTCCGTCAAGTCCTCTCTTGCAAGCATCTGTACACACTACAAAATCCTTGTCCAGATATGCAATCTTTAGTACTGGTGCATGTGTGAACAACTGCTTGAGCTGTTCAAAACTAGATGCACATTATTCTGTCCATTCGAATTTCTTACCTTTCCTCTACAATGATGTGATAGGATATGCAATGCGTGAGAAGTTCCTGATGAACCTCCTGTAGTAACTTGCCAATCCCATGAATGATCTCACCTCATCCACATTGTTAGGAGCTACCCACTCCATGATGATCCTTATATTTTCTGGATCTACTATTATGCCTTCCTTGGAAATGACATGTCCCAAGTAACACACCTCTATTTGAAAGAAGCTGCACTTGCTAAGTCTAGCATACAACTAATGCTCTCTTTGCATTCTCAACACTGCTGCTAAATGCTCGACATGTTCTTCCTCATTCTTGAAGTATATCAAGATGTCATCAATGAATACAATAACAAACTTGTCCAAATAAGGATGCAACACACTATTCATCAAACAAATAAATGTATCTAAAGCATTAGTCAAACTGAATGGAACTACAACAAACTCATAATTCCCGTACCTGGTCCTGAACGCAGTCTTGAAGATATCCTCTTCCTTGATGCGTACATGATGGTATCCTGATCTCAAGTCGATCTTAGAGAACACTACTGGTCCCTTAACCTGATAAAAAAAATCATTGATCCTCGTAAATGGGTACCAATTATTGATCATTTCCTTGTTCAACTTCTTGTATTTAGAAAATCCTATAGATTCACAAGCTCATGAAATGTACTAAAGCACATGACATGAATCTACTTCTTTTTTCAACCAACAGAAGCCAATAGATCAATGAAAATAATAAGAACAAGAAGAAGACAAATCAATGGAACATAACACAAGATGTATATGAGGAAAGCCATTGCTCAAAAACCCACTATCTGTATTTAATCTATCAGAAATATGAGTGAACATACTAATCTTGTTCTCACTAGAACAATTCCACACAAGTATGCTCAACTCTCTCAACTCACAAGCTGGCTCAAGCCGAATCCTTAACCTATTCAACAGCTGTCAAAGCCCCTAAGCTCTTGTGTAATTCCTAGGATGAATAGCCCGTATTTAAAGGGAATTCATGCTTCCAAAACTACACAATCCAAATATTGGACCAATCTCTGATGCATGCATGGTATTTCAACTCCAGTAAATAATACCACTGATAGTACACTGTCCCTGCACTCTAATCTCAACTGGGTCTTTCTATGAACTGACATGCATGAGTTTCTCATGTGGAAATCTTCAGTTAATTGGAGTAGCACTAGTGGATGCATTAGTGCACCAATTGACAGTTAGTCCTCTATTAGTTCCAATTTTTTTTGGAAATAATTTAACTGAACTTAACTCAGTAAAATGAGTGATCTAATTTCCAACTCAATTTAAACTCACACTGGACCCCTAAAACTTAGGGAGAACATATACATGACTACAAAAAGATTTCCAACTCGAAATTACTAAGATAATTAAGTTAATTAAACTTAATTAACTATTTACAAGTTGCTATGAGAATAGAAATCGATTTTAATTCTCAGTTTAATTCAAGCCAAATTAAATTGGAATTTCTTGTTTTTCTCAACACTCCCTCTCAACAAGAAAGGGATTATCAGCTACCCCGATCCTGTCTCTGTGAAAATCAAATTTACATATTGATAATGACTTTGTCAAAATGTCAGCATCTTGCTCCTCCATGGGAATGTACTATAACAACATAATTTGCCTCAATACACAATCTTTGAGATGATGATATAGAATATCAATATGCTTGGACCGATCATGAAAAACTGGATTTTCAAAGAGTTTGATACAAATTTGATTATCACAGTAAATCATAGTTGGATCCATATGTTGACCAAACAAACCAACCAGGATCTTCCTCATCCATATGGCCTCACATGCTTCCTGAATCATAGCCATGTACTCAGCCTTTGCCGAACTGAGTGCAACCGATCTCTGTTTCTTGTTGTACCAAGAAACTACCACTGACCCAATAATGAAGATCCCTCCTGATGTGCTCTTTCGGTCAGATGGACTCCCTGCCCAATCTGCATTGGTGAATCCTTGAAAATTCACTCCCTCTGTATGTATGTACCATAATCCATACTAAGAAGTTCCCTTGAGGTATCCCAACACATGCTTTGCCACCTTCTAATACAGCTTGGTAGGCCTAACCGTCGCTTGACTAAACTGGTTAATTGCATAGCACATATTTGGTCGTGTGTTCACCAAGTACATGAGTGAATCCACAAGCTTCCTATAAACAATAGTTCCACTACTTCACCTGAAGTAGCATCTTCCTTCCTCCCGTTACCTACTAGATGAGTCTCCATGGTTTTGTTGCTCTCCATGCATAATCTATTGAGTATCTCATTGGCATACTTTTCTTGAGACACAAACAACTCCCCATCACCCTGCCATACCTCCATGCCAAGAAAGTAATGAAAGCACCCCATGTCCTTCATCTCAAACTCTCTTGCGAGGTCGTCCTTGCAAGACTTGATCAACTGATCATCACCTATCAGTATGAGATCATCAACATAAAGTACAATGATCAACAACTTACCTTCCACCCCTCTGTGGTACAGGTTCACATCTGCTTCACTCTTCGTGAAGCCCAACCCAGTGAAGTAGCTATCTATCCTAGTGTACCAAGCATGGGGTGCTTGCTTTAGTCCATACAACACTCTCTTAAGCAGACACACATGCGACTCACGGTCCAAGGTCTCAAAACCTTCAAGCTGCTCTATGTACACCTCTTCCTCAATAATGCCATTAAGGAAGGTTGTCTTCACATCCATCTAATGTATCCTCCAACCCATTTGTGCTGATAATGCCAATATAGATCTGATCGACGAGTACCTTGCAACAGGAGTAGAGGTCTCATCATAGTTAATCCCCTTTACCTGTGAAAATCCACGGGCCACAAATCTAGCATTATGCTTCTCCACACTACCATCTTCAACTTGCTTTACCTTGTAAAGAAAATGGGAGATCACCACTGACTTGTCCTCTAGTCTCGAGACCACATCCCAAACACTGTTACGAACTATGGACTCATACTCCTCCACCATGGCAACAACCCAAAATGGCTATTGCACTGCTTCCTTAAAGGAAGATGGCTCTGTCACAACACATTCGCCCATAAGATCCATGTATCCAGTGTACCTCTCAGGTGACCTCCTCTACCTTCACTAAGAATTGGGTGCTCCCACATTCTCCCATGCACAATCCAACAATTTGTCTGCCTCTCTGGTGCGCTTTCTTCCCTCTCTGGAAGACTATGCGTAAGTGAATGTCTCCACTCCTGGATCCTCTACATGTGGTTGATCCACATCAATGTGATGCTCCTCAACCTTAGGAGCTAAACTATACTCATTCGCATGTAGCTCAAGTTCCCTCTCAAGGGCAACGCACATGGCCTTCTCCTCATCGAATATGACATCCCTGCGAACCACTGTCATTGTGCTGGTCGGCAAGTACACCCGATAATTGTGAAGTGTATTAGTATACCCCACAAATGTCCCCACCTCTGCTATCAGCTCAAGCTTCTTCCATGCATCTTTGGTCACATGGCAATATACCGATGACCCAAAAACCTTGAAGTGACCAACATCTGGCCTCTTACCGGAATAAGCCTCCTCTGGTGTCTTCATCTCAAGTATCCATTGTGGGCTACGGTTCTAAACATAAACCATTGTGTTGCATGCCTCAACACAAAAGTGTAGTGGTAGGCCCTGATCATGCAACATCACCCTCGCTGCCCCTACTATGCTTCTGTTCTTCCTCTCAGCCACCCAATTCTACTAAGGGTTATGGGGTGCTGTCAACTCTCGTTTAATCCCTTCCTCTACACGAAAGTTCTTAAACTTGTTTGATACATAATCACTACTGTATCACTTCGTAGAGCTTTAACCTTCTTGCCTGACTCTTTATCCACCAATGCTTTAAAATCACAAAACTTTGTGAAAGTTTTATCCTTTTTCTACATGAAAAATATCCAACATTTATGAGAATAGCCATCAACAAATATAACATAATACTTGTGTTTATGCTGTCAAGAATGGTCCACACACATCTTAATGGAATTGCTCTAGAATAACTTATGCTCATCTGTCTCTATCATGAAAGGAAGACTTGTTGTATTTTCCAAAGTACACCCCTTGCACATATCAACTTGCTCAATCGTACCTTTGGGAAGACCGATAGAGATCTGCTGCAATATCTTCAAAGCTCCATAATGAAAGTGGCCCAATTGTCTGTGCCACAACTCGCCAACTTCTTGGCTCTGCACCCATTCTACTTTTGTGCTCAATGAAACACATGCCTCTACATCCCTCTTATAGAGATTCTTCACTCGAATCCCTATATTATTTACTTGACTCGTGGCTATGTGTCGAAGGAATGCCTTTCCTTTCAAGAAGATCACATCATAGCCTCTATCCTCAAGCATGGCAATGGATACCAAGTTCTTCTTCAGCCTGGGCATATACATAACATTCTTCAAGGTTAGTGGAGCCCCATGCTTCCTCTGAAAAAGTAATCGTGCCCAATCCAGTAACACTATACTTCCCATCGTCACCCATCTCGATATGCATCTAGATATCTTTCTCCTCCAGGTCACTGAATAACTCTTTGTCACCAGTCATGTGGAATGAAGCTCCACTGTCTAAGTACCATACACTTCCCATCATTGATGAAACCATGCATACAATGAGGGAAAAATCCAATTCAAATTGAGAGGCCAAAGCCTTACCTGCCGCTCCTCCTAAGGACTTATTATTAGACTTCTTGAGTGGACAATTTGTAGCAAAATGGCCCAACTCATGACAATGAAAGCACTTAACTTTCGTCATGTATTTCTTCTTACCTCCATGATAAGAATCCAATTTGGAATGGGAAGCTTTACCTTTCCCTTTCTTCGCCTTAATCGCTAAGGTAAAATTCTCTTCATAATCAGTCTTTGATGAAGATCCATCCCTAGTGTTCCTCCTGTCCCCTTCTACATCAAATCTGACCATAGTCATTCCCAATCTGGCAGCTCCTCCTGACCATTGATAGAGTCTTGATAACTATGCCAACTCTTTGGGAATCCTAGAAGAGCAAGAGTCTCCATATCATCCTCGTCAACTGTGATTCCAACACTTCCAAGCTCATCATGATATTGAGTGAACTTGGCCAAGTATTTTGGAATAGTCTCGCCTTTCTCCATTTTGATTTTTAGAAGTTTGTCCTTTAGTGCCAATTTCCTTTGGTCACTGCTGTTCTGATACAAGTATGTGAATTCTTTCCACATAGCATATGAATTTTCCTTGCCATGGAGACTCGAGACAATGTGGTCTTGAACTCCCTCAAGGATTATTCGCCTCACCTTCGCCACACACTTCTTCCATTCGGCCAAATTCTGTGCATCTGATGCTGTTGGTTTAGGAATTTCTTGATCAAAAAATTCCTTGAAGCCATTATCCCTCTAGAATAGCCTCCATTCTATCCCTCCAGGCTATAAATTTCAAGCTGCCTTCTAAGGCATACTCGAGCCGCAAACCATAGAACACCATCTGCTGATCTTGAAGTATGTATTGCAAATTCGAATTTCACCTATAACCCAAAACCAAAAAATTTGAAATCTACTCTAGTATACTATCTTCATCTCTGATACCATGTAGAAAATCCTGTAGAAAATACTTTTAACCAACGGAAGCCAATAGATCAATGAAAACAATAAGAACAAGAAGAAGAAAAATCAATGGCACATAACACAAGATGTATGTGGGGAAATCCACTGCTCAAAACCCCACTATCTGTATTTAATATATCAAAAATATGAGTGAAGATACTAATCTTGTTCTCACTAGAACAATTCCACACAAGTATGCTCAACTCTCTCAACTCACAAGCTAGCTCAAGCCAAATCCTTAGCCTATTCAACAACTCTCCAAGCCCCTAGTCTCTTGCATAATTCCTAGGATGAATAGTCTGTATTTAAAGGGAATTCATGCTTCCAAAACTACGCAATCCAAATATTGGACCAATCTCTGATGCATGCATGATATTTAAACTCCAGTAAATAATACCACTAATAGTACACTCTCCCTGTTCTCTAGTTTCAACTGGGTCTTTCTTTGAACGATATGCATGAGTTTATCATGAGGGAATCTCAGTTAACTAAAGTAGCACTAGTGTATGCATTAGTGCACCAACTAACTGTTAGTCCTCTATTTCCAATTGAGCGATCTAATTTCCAACTCAATTTAAACTCATATTGGACCCCTAAAACTTAGGGAGAACATATACATGACTACAAAAAGACTTCCAACTTGAAACTCCTAAGATAATTAAGTTAATTAAACTTAATTAACTATTTACAAGTTTCTATGAGAAAATAATTTGATTTTAATTCTCAGTTTAATTCAAGGAAAAATTAAACTGGAATTTCTTGTTGCCATTTCTCAACACTGTAATCAATTCACAATATGAGAGTACCATCTTTCTTCTTTACAAACAACATAGGTGCACCCCAAGGTGATACACTTGGCCTAATGTGGCCCTTTTCAAGCATCTCTTTTAATTTAAATTTCAAGTCTACTGGCTCCGGAATGCTCATCCGGTAAGGTGCCTTCGATGTTGGTGTTGCCCCTGGCACCAACTCAATAGAGAAATCCACTTCCCTGTGACAAGGTAACTTTGGAATCTCTACTGGAAACACATCTTGATACTACTGCAATACATGGTACCTATTGAAGATTTCTACATGCTCAACATATTTTCCCTTGTCACTAGATATATGTACTGCAAACATCACACAACCTTTTCTGCAACTATGCTTAGCCTGCATGGTGGTAACCATCCTAAATGATGTAGGCTTCTTCTTTCCCTGTAAAGTTCTCTTTTCCCCACTATCATACACACACTCAATGGCCTTGTCGAAGAAATCCACATTGGTCTTGTGAAGGTACAACCAATCCATACCCAAGAGCATACTATATGATCCCAATGGTAGTACTTTCAAATGTGCTACTGTAGGCATACCATTTAACTCAAATTCACAAGCTCTTACCCAATGGTGAACTTTCTTCTTTGTACCTGTAGCCAACTATACCAAATGATATTCTACATGCACTTCTTTTCTCAAACCACACTTATCCACCAAGTCAGGATTAATATAACTATAGTTAGATCTAGGATCTATCAAATTAGATACAAATTGATCACAAATATTATCATCCATCTCAATGATAGATTCCTGATGATCCACCTTCCTATTGTCCACAACTGCATAGATCCAAGGAATGCTATGACCAGCATCACCAACTGTATGCGCCTCCTGAGCACTATATATTTGGGGTCTACCACCACTCTAATACTGTAGACAATCCCTCTTACGATGATCCTTACCACATATCCAACACTGCAATGGTTCCCTACCATTGCCTCTAGCCTGTTGCTCTCCATATCCCTTCTCAGTTGTATTGAAATTCTTGTAAGGGACTACATTTTATTTATCACTTTCATCTTTAGGTCTTCCTCGCTTTGATGGCCATTTCCCTTTAACTTTCTCATTTCCTTTCAAGTCACGCTTAGGCTCAACTTTGTGCTTCAACTGCTCATAAAAATGTTTGAACTTTTGGATGGCCTCCTCCAACGATCTAGGCTCATCCAACTCAATCTGGTCTCTGTGTGATACCTGTATTCCACTGATGAATCTCTGAACCTTGGCCTTCTCCTCCTTGAGGTAAGGCACATATCTCAACAGCTCCAAGAACCTGCTAGTATACTCATCATCTATCATGGAACCCATTCGCAACTCATAAAACTCTTTAACTCTGTCATCAAAGTATCTCTCTAACAAATACTTATTCTTTATGAGTCTATCAAACTCATGCCAAGTCAGATCATCCTCATGTATGCCTTTAACATTTTTCACATATTCCCACCAAATATCTATTTTACCTTTGAGGCTGAAAGTGTCTATCTTTGCTTTCATGTATTCTGAATAATCATGCAATCTAGAGAACTTCCTCATACCAAGTAACCATGCCTCTGCATCCTGTGATTTCTTCATCTCTCCATCAAAGGTAGGTGGTTTTTCTTTCTTAAACTCATCCATCAAGTATCCCATATTACTCCTCATGTAAGGATGATAACGATGACGATCATGGTGCCTATCCGAACCAGAACTAGAATAGTACTTGTGTCCATCATGTCTCCTATTTAGAGTGTCCAACAACCTACCATCTATGATCGTGTCATCTCTGTCCAACATGTGACCACCATAATAAATGCTGCCATATGCCCCATTAGTTTTATCCTCCTGCTCATGGCTGATCCAAAGTGGTCCCTATCGCTGCAATTCTGACAAACTCTGAAGTAGTATTGCATTAACCTCTACTTGTTACTCTTGTGCTTGCATGATTTTGTCAATGTTTGCCTTACAACTCCTTATTTCTTCCTTCAATCTTCTCAATGTATCTGCCAAATATGAAGAGTGCCCAACACCACGCAGCTCATCCAATTCATAGGGAAAGTCTTTGTAGTCTACCACCTTGCTAGCCAATTTGATCTTTTTCCTACAAGGAATACTATGCCAGCTAACCCAAATAACAATAAACCAACGTACATTAGCATAGTTCATGGAAGATATCTCATATGAAATATCATCAAATCAACATGATACATGCATAACATAATCATAACAACATATAGACATATGATACATAAGAATATAACCATGTAACCATTAGTCTAGCTAGAGTTCGGTCATCAACACATGAAAAAAACAACTACACATACCATGACCTCATGCATGAAAACACCACCATATCACTGTATACTAATTGTATGCAAACATAAACAACATGTACCCAATCATACACCCATGGCAACACACTTCACATAATGACATCCTTATTCCCATGGCGACATCACTACGACCATGAACAACAACATGCATATGCAACAAGCATTCAAGGAGGATTGACACATGGGCAACCAACATGAATGCATGACAAACACATTCACGCAAGGAGAGCACAACCACACTCTGATACCAATCTGTAACCACCCTCCTCCCACATCTACCTAAGTAACTTCCCAACTGGGGTAAACATGTGATGAGAGGCTACTATGATATGATTCAACCTCCTTGGTGACCTTAAGGAAATGGAATTGATGGAAACACATCAACCATACCTTCTACATCAACAACAACACCCCCAGGAGACATCCCAGCCACTCAGACATCCTGCCCTTGGGTCCCACTGATATTTTAGACCTCTTGACCTCTGGATTCTCTCATGCTATGGGCATGCCAGCATCCAAGGACCTATAAACGCTCTCACAGGCTTGCATGCCTATGTCCAAGGACTTTTCCTAGCAAACCTGTGCCAGCGTTCGTGAAATTTAAGGCACTTTTCTAGCCCAGAATTTCGGCCACTGCCCAGAACTTGTTGTAAATTTCAGAATCCATCAAACGCATGACGACTAGACTGATAAACCAAAAATCAACTTCAGGACTAGGCCTGACCATCCCCAATCGGGACGAACATTCTATTAAACACTTGGCATCAATGCAACCTATAGGTCTATGATACAAGACAGAGCATGAATGACTGAAAACTCTTTTGAAACATGACAAGAAGGATCACCACCTTCTCCCTTAAACTGTTATGAAATCAATTAGGTCTTGCATCCATCATTTTAACAATTACAAGTAAATACATGAAATAACCATGACATGAACCAGTCAATTAACCATGCTTATAACCAACATAAAACCATGGAAATAATAGAGATATAAAAACCATTAAATCCACATATAAACAAGTACAAAAGCAAGATAACTTAGCTTTCATTAATCATAGGCAAATTTGACCAAGTTTGGGACTTCCACGTACCACCTGACCGTAGACATGGCTGAACTAAATCTTTCTTTCAGCGAGTCATGCCCGTGCCATACTTTAAGCATGAATGTGGGATCTCATGTATAAACCAATCCAAAAAAAACCAAGGGAATTTGGAGTTTAAACTACCTCCACCCTCACCAAACCGTGATCACACCAAAACTGGTGCTCCGATCACAAAACCGAACTGAACTTGGAATGCCATCTGGAATCCATCACTATCCTTGAGGAATTTTATGTCTCCTTGTCTCTCAAGCTTTACTGCAATCCAATCCCAAATACTAGGCCCTAAACCGAGACCAGTCTCTCAGGCTTTACCACAATCGAAACCTAGATCACTAGGCACTAAACCGAGACTCCTCCCTTAGGCTTTACCATGTATCTCGTCAAAACCGGTCAAGGGATTCTTGGGCCTTTGGGAATGAACCTTGAGACCACCTCCGCCCTATATTCCAAAATCTAATCTGAAAATCCAAAGCTCAAAATCGAGATAAACATCCCAACACACCATGGCATCTGGAAAAGGCAAGGCTAGGCTGAAAACCACTGTGATAACCTTGAAAAACCATGCCACCGACAACAAAAGAACCATACACTAACATGCAAAGCCATGCATGTCAAAACCTGCAAGTATTCCTGATGAAGCTGCTTGATCTTGATATTCCTTGCTTAATCCTTGCTTTCCTTCCTTTCCATTTGCATACTTTTCCTTCCTTGCTCCAAAACTAGAGTGCTCCAAGAAAACTCTGTGTGACCAAGAGTGAGAGAGAGAGAATAATGAGAGAGCTCCAAGAAAACTCTGTGTGACCAAGAGTGAGAGAGAGAGAATAATGAGAGAGCTCCAAAACTTGAAATGACAAAAGGTTACCAACTGGCCCTCAGAATACTTTTTATTAATGATGCCTCTATTTTTTTCATTTTCAATTATTTTCCTTCAATTTCCTCCTCACATGCAACCTGTGACCTTTCACCTTACTTTTCTCCTATTTTCCTTTATTTTTATAAATAAATGTGCCAAAAATGCCTTTTTTCTTTTTAATGCCTTTTCCTTAGCCTTCACCAATTTCCTTAGCCATAAACACATCTAGTGATACCCACTAGGATACCTTTGCACAACATTCAACTTGGAATATGTTTCCCTTAACCATGGTCTTATTTTGCCTTTAGTAACTTTTATTACATGAAATTTTCATGAGGGCTGTTACAAAAAAACCAAAATATTCATGGCTTTCCAAAATCAACTTCTTTTACATTTTGTAAATTCCATACTTCCTCTTCCTCTATGGTTAATAATTTTCAATATTCTTATCTTTGTGTGTATCTTTCTTCTTCCCTCACTCTCCCCCTCCATCTCTATGTCTATCTCCCTCCCTCTCTCCTTCTCTCTCTCCTCCTTCTCTCTCTCTCTCTATCTCCACCTTTTCCTCCCTCTCTTTTCTCTCTTCTTACCTTTCTCTCCCCCCGCCATCTATATCTATATCTCCCTCCATCTCTCCTTCTTTGTCTCTCTATTTCACCCCCAAAATATGCATGATCTCTTTCTCCATATTTATCTATCTCTCCCTCCTTCCCTCCTTTTGTATCTCTCTTCTTCCCTCTCTCCCCCCTTCTCTCTCTCTCTCTCTCTCTCTCTCTCTCTCTCTCTCTCTCTCTCTATATATATATATATATATATATATATATATATATATATATATATATATATCTCCCTATATCTCTCCTCCTTTATATCTCTATATCACCCCCTGAAGATACACAAACTCTCTCCATATCTATCTATCTCTCTCTCCCTCCGTCTTCCTCTCCCCTCCCCCCATCTCCCCCCCCACCGCTTGTCACTCCCCCTCTCTCTCGATATCCAACTCCATCTCTCCTTATATCTCTAAAGTACTCTTTCTCTTCCTTCCTATCTCTCCCTTTCTCTCCTACCTCCCTATTTCTCTCTCCCCACCTCTCTCTCTCTCTGCCCTCCAACTCATTCACTATCTCCCTCACTCTCTCCTTCTCTCTTCCCCACTCTCTCCCCTCAGCATCTCTATGTCTCCCTCTCTATCTCCTCTCCTTCTCTCTCTCTTCCCTCCTCTCCCTCACTCTCTTTCCATCTCTCCCTTGTCACTCCCTCTCTTTCTCTACCTTTAACTCTCTGTGTATTTGTTTTTACCTTCCTCTCTCTCCCCATCCTTCTCTATTCCTTCCTCTCTCTCCCACCTCCATCCCTCTCTCTCCCACCTCCATCCCTCTCTCTCCTTGCCATTACACTCCATCTCTCACTTTCTCTCTCTCTCTCTCTACCCTATAGCTCTGTCACTATATCCCTCCCTCTCCCCCCCCTCTCTCTCTCCAGCTCTTTCACTATATCCCTCCCTCTCTCCTTCTCCCCCCCCTGCTCTTTCTCTTTCCCTCTCCCCCCCTCCATCCATATGATCGAGAATTGTCACTCTGTGTAATCAATAATATATGAAATGCCTAATATAGTAATACTTATAATGGAGATTATTATTATTATTATTATAGTATATTGGAATAATAATAATCAATATTATTGATTATTATACCAATAATAATATATAAATAAATAACATGTTAAAGAAACAATAGTATGCTAACTTTACATTATAGATAGGCCATTATCTTCTGATCAAATTGGTGGCTCTGTGCCTCACATTTTATTTTTTACATTACATTACATTTAACATTTAACATTTATATATGTTTTAATTTGAATATTAATTAAAACATATGAAGCAAACATTTTTTTTCTATATATATTTTTCTCGACATTTAAAAAATGTTGACATACATACATACTTACATTACATCTACACATATTCTCTATACTGGGATGTAGAAAACAAAGTTTCCAGGGTAACATATTTTGTCTAGTGAAGCATGCTATTATATATGTATTTTGTATTATTTTGTGAAATTTTTGATTCTAAAAATTCTTAGATTTGACATAATGGCCATTTGCATCCTCTATATATAATATAAACAATGAAGGATGTATGGAAGGTAACTTAAATGCTTGCACACCAAATTTACAATTCCATGTTTTTTAACAAACATTGCAGAATTTTTAATTGACATCTATAGAATGTTAAATTCAAGGCTTGATCGAATCCCTCGCTGCTTCCAACAATGGTAAACACGGTGGGCATGAGAAGGATGGGTCATAATACTGGAACATGCTACAACAATGGGCGGGAGCACGACCAATAAAAAAATCACACAAAATCATATGCTTGCTTAAATATTCCTTATAGTAATTAATACTTGATACAATTTTTGCTTGATTGACTTCAATAAAATTATTGAGGCCTAAACTTACTAGGTCATACAATGAATTTACCATTTGACCTGATGGCCATTGGCCTCCTCTATCTCTAAACATGTACTTTAAATAATGAAGGTTGTAGGACGAGTAACTTAAATTCTTGCACATCAAAAAATCACACAAAATCATATGCTTGTTTAACTATTATTTACAGTTGAGATATTTATAGGTATTTTAAAACCAAACTAGATACATCTTAACTCCATATCTATCAAGCACTTGGAGGGATAAAATATATCGAGGTGCAAACCTTTCTAAGGGGTTTTCATCTCAAGAGATTTGACCCCTTTCGACGCTCAATACAACTAGAGTTAAGATGGATCTGCACTGGTTTACTTAATTCTTATGATTTGTTTTTTAATTTCAACAACTTGATGTGTATGATGAAGTAAGTGTTTTGATGCATATTATAGATTGATTTTGATAGAAATTTACCAACCATTTAATTCATTTTATATTGTAATAAATAATCTAATTAACCACTAGCTATATTTTTTTCAACGACTAATTTATGAAATGTTATCAATTTTTTAATGGAAAATAACATATAGTGTAGGAGTGAGAATCATGTCACCACTCTAACTAGAGTGATGTAAATTTTGAAAGATGTGTTCTTATAATTATTTTTCTTAATTTAAAAGTTAGATCATTTTTTTGTTTTTTTGTTTTTTGTTTTTGTTTTGTTTTTTTGTTTTTTTTTTTTTTTTTTTTATTGTTGGAATTACCATAATTGAGTATAATAGGACCATGCTCATTAGATTTGATGCTAGGCTCTATCCTAGGTCCTTGAATAAGAATAAATACTCTAAGTGTTAAGTTTTCTTAAACTACTTAGTATTAGGTTATTGGCTTTTTCTTGTGGCAAGTTTTAGACATTTAGCATATATTATTTTACTATTGACATATTTTACCATAATATATTAATGTAAACATCTATTAAATATATATGAGTAAATTGATATAAAAATAATTATAAACTTGATTTACAACTTTATATGTCTGTGTATGTCAATTGTGGTTATCCTAGGCGGTTGGGAGGAAGGGAATCCTCCTCACTCAGGTTATATATATATATATATATATATATATATATATATATATATATATATATATATATATATATATATAGATATATAGATATATCTATATATATAATGTTTCTAGGAAAAAGTAATGTCAATCGTAATAATTCATATATTTATGAATTTTTATTTATAAAAACAAACATAAACCAATATTGTAGAAGAACCTAAAACCCAACATATGTAGCATTCAAGATCATAGTATCTATTTTGCTTCACTCCATTTATTATTTAAATTCCCTTTGTTGACTTGATCTCTGAGATTGTTTTGGACATAATTGTAGATTTCCATATGCAAGGGTAAATCTTGACTTTTTTGGGTGAATGTTTTAGGTCACATTTTGCAGACTCTTGGTCATCTCTTGAGAGTAGGAAGACCTTTGTAGAAGTTTTTATGTAACAAATATCATTTCATCCCATACATAGATATTCATTTTCTTTCATTGGGTGACTTCAATAAACATAATCAATTTTAATACATATTAATTCTTAACAGATGATTGTTGTGAAAAACTCTTAAATTGGTCCTATTTTTTGTGTTTTTTGAAAGTATCCATTCTCTTGTGAGTTAAATTGGTTTTATCTTTTCGTTTCACATTTTGGGGCACCATTTTTGCAATTTAGACATTCAAAATTATGATTCATTGCAAATTTCCATGTTGGGTAGCCTTTGCTTAGATAAAAGTACAAATTCAAAGGCCATTTGGATATTTCTTGATAGATTGGACCTGAAATAGACAATTCTTTATAAATTGTATAGGAAAATGACCTCTCAAAGATTCAAAAACTCCTTTAAGAGGTACAAAGATGAGGGCATCTAAATATGATTGTACAAACCATTCCTATACAAGGAAGACTTGACCTCAGGCAAATTATCTTCAAACAATAAGTAGTTAAGAAATATAGATAAAATTTCCTACAAGGGTTGGTTAGAAGAAACTGGGCTTAGAGATTTTGGCTTGAAGTGCATGCAAATGACACTACTAACATACACACAATGAATATCTTCAACACCATGAAAACAAAATACATAATACAACCAAGCCCGTGTGGGTATTCAAGCCTAAGAACTAGATCATTACCTTTCAATGATAATTAGTTGACCAACTTCTTGTCGGATAGGAGTGGGTTTAGAAACTTGTTAAATGTGCCACACATGAACAAAGTCAAGGATGATCTGTTCCACCTTAAAGACACAACTAGAAGGTTTTCAACAACAATAATTGTCCCTGATTCATGCCATAGGAAGTAAAGGTTGGTAGACTTGTTAATTGTTTCTAAAGAGATGTTGTTCTTAAGCAACAATAGCTATAGGATGAAGTCCAACACCAAGTGTTATTGATTTAGACAGTTAAGTGACAAAGAAAGGATAAAGTAAATTCCAACACTGAACAAAAGTATTTTTAGCAGTTATATTTGGAAGTTAGCATAAACAACAACTTTTTCATGCTAAATGCTCATCCAAAACTGCAAGAAAATCTGTCCAAACAATAAAGTAAACCTAGTCAAAATCAGGTCATATGTACCATTTTTCCTCTGGGACGAAAAAAAAGTATGCAAAAATTCCCCAAAATATGTTTGGGATAGATTGTGAACATTTTGAAAGTCACCAAGTCCCTAATGACATCCCTAAAAAATTGGGGACATTACCAACCCCTGGAAATGTCCACGAAATGCTAGAATGTCGAGTACGCAAGATTTTTGGTGGGGATGAGTCCCTATACAACATAGTAAATATGCCAACATACATTTGACTTACGGTCCATGAATGGTTTTGCCTTACCCATTTAATATAGTATTCCAATTCATATAGAGATATAGTTTATGGATGGACACATATATATTGGAAAGGGCGCTACATTCTATTTTAGATATTGTAGGCTTATATATGCTCTGTTAATTCAAATTAAGTTGGTCAAACCTATAACAAACTAGCGTTACCCATTCCAATTCCAGTGTATAAAAGAATATATACTAAAATCAACACATTCAATAGCATTTAATGCCACAAGGCATAAGTATATCACTTTAAGAAGTTCAAATATGATATTCCAGTTTTAATACATTATGAATGGATTACATAATGGATATTACAGTTAAGATATGAGAGTGACACACTTTATAGCCAACCAATTGGAAAAGTGAAAACAATAGATAAAACAAGCATATTGCAAATATAATTTAGATATTCTCCTTGAAGTGTAGGATTTATTTTTGCTCCAACTAAACAATCAAGTGTAGAAAATTTAATAAAAATACAATTTTGATACCAATTCCTCAAGTTAGATTTGAAGAAATATATTTAAAGAATACTTGGCTTCATCCATTACAACATCAATAATTATATACTAAAACAAGCACATCTAACAACAATTAATATCACGAGTCATAAGTTTCTCTCTCAAAATGTCATTTATATTTTTTCATTCCCTCACCACTTAGGAATCAATCCCCTCCTTCACTTTCATAGTGAAATCATAAATTTGCATAAAAACACAAGGTACATAGCACACATTTTTACCTTTTACATTAAAGTAGAATTTATTGATCTAATGTTATAAATACAATAGAAAAATGAAATTTAAAAAATTGAGATATACAAGCATGATAAAGAGAATTAAAATCATGGAAGCAAATAATCTCATGAACTTAATTTGTTAATATGTGTGCAAAGAAAGGATAATAATACTCCAAAAGTCAAATCATCTCAATCAAATATAGCAAAAGAAGTATAACAATAGCTAGTTATATACCACATAAGTAATGTCTGAAGTTCATTTACCTGCTTTAGAAAAATACTTCTTAGCTCTTGGAATTCCTATAGCACAAGAAAATGGTCTCTGTTCATGATACAAAATACAACGCTCAAATTATGAGGAGAATAATATGGGCATAGACAGACCATTGGAGGAAGCATTACAAAAATAATAATACAAGGAAAGGGACACTTAGAGAGTTGAGTTTCTTTAGCTCATCATTGAGCATATTATTCAAATCTTCAAGCTCTAGTATAAAACATTGATAGGGGCATGGGTCAAAACCTAAATACCATAAAAGTATTGTATAAACCCTTTCTCAAAATTTTGACACTAAAAGTCATATATTGATGCAAAATTCCTAAATAAATAGCTCTCAAAAGATCGCAAGAGCATAGAACTGTGAAATCCTTGCCAAAGGATATGTCAGAAAGGAATAAAAACCCTAAACCCCCAAAACAAGGCTCTAATCCCCACAACTGAAGGTAAAGGATTGAAATAATATTAGTCTTCCACACCTGTTGGTACGTCTTGACTTGTGTATCAGGTTTATCACGTCAACCCTACAAGTCCCGAAAGACATTTGAAAACATGCGAAACACATAATGAATTTTCAAGCATTAAAGCTTAAAATACTCACAACAAATAAAGCAACATGCCCTTAACACATGATTATTAATACCTAATGTTTTGAGGCTCTGAATTCGGTTGAGAAAATCTACCCTTGAATCATTGATATCCTGCAATAATAATTACACATAATAGCTCCACTAAAGGTACACATTTAGATAATGTATGATGACGCAAATATGGAATTGGGCCAAATAAGAAATGAGGCATATTTTATTAAGAAAAAATAACAATATAAAGGTTTCATAATGAAACTGAAAGAAATGGGTGCAAGTATGGAACTAGACACCTTTGTTTATAAACAAGTGCTGTATGCAGCAGGTAGTCCCTGCCATAATGTTTGTTTGTTTCTTTCAATTAACATCACTTATACAGTTGGTTATGTAGTGTTAGGCCACGAAAGTTATATTACCCTGAATGAAAATTGATTAACATTTTCTAAAACTTGGTATGATAAGCTTATATCTGTATGTAGGGTTATTGTTTAGTATGTACACAAGTTTCCATTTAGTATGTACACAAATACTATGTATTTGGAGATTATATGCATAGTCTTTACTTATTTTTGTTGTTGTCTGTATCTTATATTAACATAGAAATATTGAACTATAAATCACTAATAAAATAGAAGATGGGTTCCCCACAAAATCTTCTTTTGCTTCCCGGCTACTTAATCCAGAATTTGTGGGAGCAAGCTCTGAAAAGTTCTTGGCTAATGTAATAATTATAAGTTGAAACATCTAAACATCTATGTATTATTGACGTTATACCTTCCTCTATTTGAGCGAACGATTTCCATTCTTCCATCAACAAGAATATTGTATAAACCCCCGATACTCTGAGGTTTCCGACTTTAATTACATTACCTTTATATTACCTATGATTCCCATTGATATACTAACATATGATATAGATCTTCAACCCCGAGTAGTAGTATGAGGTTAAACGTCAAACCTTGGCGAGTAAGGGTAACCAATATGCTAACTATGATAGGTCACTTGAATTTTTACCTTCCATTAGATGCGTGCAGACCAAGTTGAGTGAGCCCTAAGTGGCCTTAATAAGTAGTGGAATCGCGTGCTACTATGAAGAGTTCATGGCTTGTGGAGGCGGAGGAAATAACACTAGCATTCGGCTAGAAGTCTAGGTTGCTCATGTCACCGACCCTACTTAACATTCACCACCAATGATGGAGGAGTTTTTTACCTTGAACCTGTTGACAAAGCCTATTGAATGATAGTGTTGACAGAGCTTGTTGATTGATAGTCCCATAATGAGCTTGAAACATAATGGAATGGAGATCATAAACCCCCCTTGTAACCATGGAAATTGGTGACTTTGGTCCTACCATGACAGAAACCTAGATGAGATACATGAGACTCACATGCTTCTTTCAATAAAGAGAGTTATATTTCCAGTTCAAACTCTTTAGAAAGCAAGATTTTGGAAGACTTCACATCTCTGTGAAGAAAAGATTGAGAAAATACATTTTGCAAGTAATCTAATCCTTCAACAACTCCTACAGCCACTTTCAAGCGCACCGTCCAAGAAAGACAAGCGTTTCCCTACCTCCTTGTCACACACTCCCATAGTAAGTAAATTTTTTTAATATTACATGGCAATCTTTTACCTTAATAATAAAACATGGTAATTACATTACTTGATATTAAACAATAAACTTATTAACACAAGCAGCGGATTTCCAATAACTATATATAATAAGGTAGCGGCATAAATTAAAGTTGATACCATACATATGTGGCATGAATATAGTTGGCACGCAACACTGTTATCCAGGGTGATTGACTAAGGTTATATGATTATACATATATGCATAGCGTTTAATTACATAACCCTTTAGAAATCTCCGCCACTACGGAGCCTTCGGCTTACATACAATGCACAGAATTCAATTATCATTAAATAGCAACAGCTACCGTTCGGATTTTTCCATATCCCGAACTTACCTGCATTCAATACATTCGTCCGGCCTCTGCATTTGGTACCAACTGCTCAAACCTGCGTCGTCCATTTGGCAAGGTGGACGGTGCGATGGCACTTGGCCATGTGCTCCCGGAGCTCGAGGTGTTACAGTCTGGCTTCTCGGAGAATATTGATTTCGCGCCCATTTCCACCGGCTATCGAACGGTAAAAAATGCTTATGGCAGATCAACGGAGGGAAAATATGCCACGAATCGGTCATAGGTATGGAAAGTTTATAAACCTATTCCCTTTCTTTCGGATTCTATTGTTCATTTGGTCAAGCGACGAGTTTGCTGTAGCTCTGAAACCCTGTGTAGTTCTCATGCAATTTACAGCTACTGTTAAGGCTATGAAACGATTCAGGTATGCGTTCCTTTATAATTTGCAATGCTTCAATGTTTACTAGCGGTAATATGCTAAGTTTCCTTATAACTCTAATTTGTTACAGTCCCTTTGTCTGTCACGATTTCCAGCTATTACTCAACAGTGTTAGTTTTTATTATACCACTGTTCCATACTGCATTTTATTCTCAGATTTAATTAAGTATTGATTGCTGGTTCAGGTAAGAAGCTGTCGTCGAGCATTGAGGGCAAGGGTAGCTTCCTACGTGTTGTCGGCCGCCCTTAACCAGGTATGCAAATTACTGTTGTTTATTTTGCATTCTCATCACTCGAATCGAAGTCTGAATCCGGCTTCCCTTGAGCAGGGATGTCAGACATTGACTATTTCGATTCGGCTTCCGCATAAACCAGGGTTCTCTGGCAATGAAACGGCCTCTAGCCTTGCTCGGGCGGGACCCCATTGTCGAGAAGCACAACACTCTGAGCTTCGAATTGATTAGTCCAGGGATTATTTTAGCATGTTTATTTTAAGTTTAAGCCATTCGGCTCATTTTGTCTACGGACAATTATTTGTGAACGAGCTTATAGTTTGACTCTGTCATAGACCGTTTTATTACTTTCTTGTATAAATGAGGCTAACCCTTTTAAGTTCGGTTTGTTCACATACTCTTGTTTACAGTCCTCTCGACGGATTTTATCTTCTGTCTCCTAGTTTACTATTCTGAGTTTTTCCACACAGAATGATTAATATACAGCTATCCATTTTCATTATGATATTGCATTAATGTCACAAGGCTCACTACAAATATGTTGTTGTATTACAGTTATAATACTTCTGTTATATGATGTATTCTGGTTGATTATGATACCCTGCGGCTTGTTTTCATTTCCGTTCAACTTTGGGGTTTACTTGTAAGTTGGACTGAGAATGCATATACCACAGTTATCGTGCTATTCTGGTCGCACATATTGTTTATTTGTTGGATAGTCAAAATACGTTTGTTTTGAATATGCATTCTGTGCATGCAAAGTGCAGAGTTCGATTTCATAATTTATGAGGTTCTTATCGTTCTCCGGCTACGGCTATCCGGGTCCGGGGTTTGGTCTGCATTTAAGTTTTCTTTATTTTATGTGGACAACGATGTAACATATATATATGCACTCATCCTTGTTGCGGGACTTACCAGTCCGCCTTATGATTCAGTGCCATGCTGTGAATGCGTATTAGGGGTTTCTACCAAGAACGCATATTCCATCTCTCTCGAATCTTGCTGTACAGAATATATATTTCGTTTGCTTGACTTGTAACTTAAACAGAGGGTCTACGGTATACCCCTTTCATATTTCTAAATGTCATTCAGATTATAAAGACTTGTTTATTCAGATTTATGTCGTATGGTTATTTCTAGATAAAATGCAAGGGTTTGATGCCTGTTTCTTCTTCCAATACAAATGCGTTTCGGTCTCTGTTTATACAAATACTGTTTGATTCTCTTTTTATTTGCAGATAAGAATAATAGTCAACTAACCCCTACTATTTCCATTTCTTCTCACAGAACAGTATATTAGTTTAGCACAGTACAGTATAAAAGATAACTTCAGTAAATAAATAGTCTCACAGTAGGCCATACCTGCTATTCTGCAAACCTACTTGAGTGCTTGTCAAACCACCCGACCGTAGGAAGAGTTCCTTCTCTGATCTTCCACCCCCAAGCACTTGCAGGTCCTACTCGACCGCAATTACACTGGTCTTGCCAGTAAACGCTATCTGATCCTAACCAGACGTAGCGTACACAGGAAATTCTTTCCTCTTATGCCATTTGATCCTAACCAGACATAGCATGAATGTTTTTTTCTCTTTTCTGCCATCTGATCCCAACCAGACATGGCATTTCCCCTTTTTCCTCTGGGGTCTCAACTACCTCCAGGTAGTTAGGGTTCCACTGTAACTGATTCCTCAGTTACTAACCATGATTAATCATAACTCAATTCAAAAAGTACCAACACAACTGTTTTTCATTCACATAAAATTAATAACAGGAACATATATATTTCTCAAATAAAGTTCTTGTTCAATAATTACTTTCACTATTTACTAGTGTTAACTTTTCACAAGGGATGTTACATCTCCCCCTCCTGAAAGTCGACATCGTCCCGATGTTGCTGTTCAGCCAAAAACAGTCTGGGATAAGTGTCCTTCATCATTTGTTCATCTTCCCAGGTGGCCTCTTCAGGCCCAAAGTGCTGCCACCGCACTTTAACCTGGCTGATGACCTTTTTCCGCAGCTCGACCCTTCTCTGATCTAATATGCTCACTGGTTCTACCAGGAACTCTCCTTCCGGTTCCACCTGAAATACATAACAATCAGGTCAGCTGCTTATTAGTATTCTAATTCAATTTACATTATTTAACAGTCTTCCCTTACCTGAATATCCTGCCAACTTATTATATGCCTAGGGTCATAAACATATCTTTTTAAAACTGATACATGGAAGACATTATGGACCCGAATATGGCTAGGTAGGGCGAGCTGATAAGCTACCGGCCCTACTCGTGCCAGAATTTGGAATGGTCCACAAAAACGCGGTGCCAATTTGGCACAGGCATTCCATTGGAGGGTGCTTTTCCTAGCTCGAATTCTGATGTACACATGTTCACCCACTTGATATTCTTTAAATGTTCTCTTCCGATCTGCAAAATTCTTCTGCCTGTCTTGTGCCATCTTTAGATTAGCTCGAACTTTTTTCACCATGACCTCCATCTCTTCCAACATCTCAGGACCCAACAAAAATTTATCCTCCGGTCCACCCCAACTGGAGGGTGTGCGGCATTTCCGGCCATAGAGTACTTCGAATGGGCTCATCTTCAAGGATGAATGATAGCCATTGTTATAAGCGAATTCCACTAGATGTAGATACTCCTCCCATCGCGTAGGTTGCTGCATCACATAAGACCGCAGCATGTCCTCCAACACTTGATTCACTCGCTCAGTCTGTCCGTCAGTTTGCAGATGATAAGCGGTGTTGAAGCTCAATTGTGTTCCTAGGCCTTCAAACAAGGTCCTCCAAAAAGCTGAGGTAAATTTAACATCACGATCAGATATTATTACTTTCGGCAGTCCATGAAGTTTAAATATATTTTGCATAAAAATGTTTGCGATTTGGGCTGCACGATAAGTAGATTGAACCGGTATAAAGTGAGCTGACTTGCTGAGTTTATCCACTACTACCATTATAGAATCATTATTCTTTTTGGATTTCGGCAAACCGGTAATAAAGTCCATGGTTATGGTCTCCCATTTCCATTCTGGTATGGGAATTGGCTGTAGCAGTCCTGCAGGATGCTGATGTTCAGCTTTCACCTGCTGACACTCCAAACAGCGCGCCAAGTATTCTACAACATCCTTCTTCATGCCTGGCCAGTAATACTCCTTCCTTAATGAGGTGATTAATTTCTGGTAACCAGGATGCCCTGCATAAGGACTTCTATGATTTTCATCCAGAATCTTTTCTTTAATACTGCTCTGATTGGGTATGTAAATCTTCTTCTGAAAACACAACATGCCGGCTGTATTCAAGGTATAACCTTGTTGTATGGAACGAGCATCTGAATTTTGCACCAAATGCTTCTTTTGCAAATAAATCTGATCTTGCGCTGCAGCCTCCTCAATCTCTTGGTCAAGAGTGGACCATCCTTGACTGATACCAATCTCATAAATGCAATGCACTTTTCGACTTAGTGCATCAGCTACTCTGTTCTCCTTTCCCTTTAGGTGTTTAATTTCGAAATCGAAATTTCCCAAAAAGTCCACCCATCTTGCTTGTCTTGCGTTTAAAGTGGGTTGACTAAAGTAACTAGTCAAGCTGTGGTGATCCGTCATTAGCTGAAATTTCCTCCCTACTAAATAATGGCGCCACATCTTCAAGGCATGGATCACAGCGGTTAATTCCAGATCATAGGCAGAATATTTCTGTTCATGTTCTTTCAACTTTCTGGATTCATAGGCAATCACTTTGCCTTCCTGCATCAGCACTCCACCCACGCCCTCCTTACTGGCATCTGTACAAACTACATACTCCTTTTCGGGGTCTGCCACACACAATACAGGTGTTGTAGTAAGTAAATGCTTGAGCTGTTCGAAGCTCCGCTGACAATCTGCTGTCCACTTAAACACTTTTCCCTTCTTCTGCAAGGAGGTAATGGGGTAAGCAACTCTAGAAAAACCTTCCACAAACCGCCGGTAATATCCAGCCAACCCCATGAAAGATCGAATATCTGCTACATCCTTGGGTGTAGGCCATTTTATTATAGTTTTGATCTTTTCTGTGTCTACTGCTATACCTTCTTTTGTGATAATGTGACCCAAATACTGGATCTGTTCTTTATAAAAATCACATTTGCTGAATTTTCCATACAGCTGATGCTCTCGTAAAGTCTGTAACACTATCCTCAAATGTTCCTCATGCTCTTTCCTATTCCGGGAGTAAATAAGTATATCATCAATGAAGATCAATACAAATTTGTCTAAGTATTTATGAAATACACTATTCATCAAACACATGAATGTTGCAGGCGCATTAGTTAACCCAAAAGGCAGTACCACAAACTCGTAATGTCCATAACGAGTACGAAAAGCGGTCTTGGCTATGTCTTCATCTTTTATTCTAATTTGGTGGTATCCTGATCTCAAATCGATCTTTGAGAAAATGGTCGCCCCCTTCACCTGATCAAACAGCTCGTCAATGCGGGGTAGTGGATATTTGTTTTTAACTGTCAGTTTATTCAGCTGTCTATAATCTATGCACATTCTCAGAGTCCCATCCTTTTTCCTCACAAATAGCACAGGAGCTCCCCAAGGAGAGACACTGGGGCGGATGTACTTCTTTTCTAGCAGCTCTTGCAGTTGCATTTTTAACTCCGTTAACTCTGGCACACTCATCCGATAGGGTGCTCGGGACACTGGGGCTGCCCCGGGTATCAGCTCAATGGTGAAGTCCAAATCCCTTTTAGGTGGCAGCCCTGGAATTTCTTCAGGAAATACATCTGCAAATTCTTGCACTACTGGTATATCTTTAACAGTTGCAACCTTATCCACAGAATCCGCAAACCCCACTTGTACTGCATAAATCTGGCACTTATTTCGGATACACTTAACCAGCTGAGAGGCTGTGATCGGCCGAATTTGCACTGGTTTCTGGATGCCTTGAATCTCTTTTCCCATACCCAGCTCATCTCTGTAAGAGACTGTTTTTGTTTTACAATTAATTACAGACCACCGTCGTTCTAACCAGTCCATTCCTATCAGCACGTCATAGGAACCAAGAGGGAGTACATTTAACTCAGTTGTTATTGTTTGGCCAGCTAACCTTAATGGACAATTGCTGACTTTGGTTAGTACTCGTCTTTTGGTCCCAGTGGCCAGCTGTACTAACCATGGGCTTTTAAATTTAGTGGTTTGCAAACCACAGCTTTCTACCACTTTAGGACTTATATAACTTAAAGTAGCTCCTGGGTCTACTAAAACAGAAACAGCTCGGTCAAAGATCTTACCTTCGAACTCTATCATTGTTGGCTGGTAATCAGCTTGCCGATCCTCCAGTGCTACATTTATTCTGGGCATGGATCGAGCCACATCTCCTACTATTGAAGCTTCGTAGATCTGGGACAACTGATCGCTGTCCTTCCGATGAGGGCAGTTTCTGATATAATGGGGTCTGCCACAACCCCAACACTGAACAGGTGGCCGAGCTGAGCCTTCATTGTCCAATCTAACTTGCTGTTCACTGTATTTGGATTCTGCAGGAGGCTTGAATCTGCTCTGAGTTTTTGCTGGATTTTTAGTGCTGGCTCCTTTCGAAAATCCTTTCTGAAAGCTGCTACGTGTTCCTTTACTACCCATAGGCATTTTACTGCCCCGTTTATCTGTCCAACGCTTTCCAGAATTTTCTCCTTTTGATTTGTTCTGCTGATAACACAGTCTTGCTTTTCGAATTGCTTCATCCATGGTTTTCGGATTATCGAACTCTATCCGTTCTCGCATTGTCAGAGGTAAGATGCTCACAAATCTTTGCACCTTAGCCTTCTCTTCACGAATATAGGGCACGTAGCGAAGCAGGGACGTGAATTTAGTTACAAATTCATCAATGGTCTGCTGTCCAAGCCGCAGATCATGGAATTCTCGCGCTTTTTCATCATAAAAGCGTTCTGTCAGGTACTTCTCTTTAAAATATCCTTGAAATTTTTCCCATGTCACATCCTGTTCACTTATTCCCCGCACCATCTTGACCTCTTCCCACCATAGCGTGGCTTTGGCTTGCAACTGGAATATAGCCAGCCTTGCCTTAAGATGATGATCATATTCATACACCTGAAAATACTTATTCATATTAATCAGCCATGCCTCTGCAGCTTCTTCAGATTCTCCGTCGAAATGAGGTGGTTTAATCTTCCTGAATTCTCCTTGTAATTCCATCCGGGGTCTTTTCGGAGTTTGATATTCAGAAGCGTTAACAGACTTCTCACCTCGCGTCTCTGCCCTGTCTTCTTCTGGTTCAGTATGATAGCTCTGTTCATCTGTTACTCTTGGTTGTTCAGGTCTTGGATGTGACTGCTGTTGATGTTGCTTATCAGATAGACTTTTCAGAATCCTCTCATGTTCAACATTTAATCTTTCGTTATCTGCACGCAACCGGGCCATTTCGTCTTTTAGCTCCTGCACTGTCCTCAATAGTGTCGAGTCAGCATTGCGACCTGCTGCTCCCAATTGTACCCAAAACTCAGAATTTCCCTGAGGTTGTTCCATGTTATCCGGTGGTTCCGGATTTCCATAAGGAGCACTATTTTCTCTCCTCATTCTGCTACTACCTGCTACAGAATAACTCATTAAACAAGTTTAATTCATCTTAGCATATTCTGAACTTTTATCATGATACCATTTATATTCATGTTACTGTAATTTAAATTCTTCCCAAAGGTCACAGAGTTGTAAACCTTGGGCTCTGATACCAATTTGTCACACACTCCCATAGTAAGTAAATTTTTTTAATATTACATGGCAATCTTTTACCTTAATAATAAAACATGGTAATTACATTACTTGATATTAAACAATAAACTTATTAACACAAGCAGCGGATTTCCAATAACTATATATAATAAGGTAGCGGCATAAATTAAAGTTGATACCATACATATGTGGCATGAATATAGTTGGCACGCAACACTGTTATCCGGGGTGATTGACTAAGGTTATATGATTATACATATATGCATAGCGTTTAATTACATAACCCTTTAGAAATCTTCGCCACTACGAAGCCTTCGGCTTACATACAATGCACAGAATTCAATTATCATTAAATAGCAACAGCTACCGTTCGGATTTTTCCATATCCCGAACTTACCTGCATTCAATACATTCGTCCGGCCTCTGCATTTGGTACCAACTGTTCAAACCTGCGTCGTCCATTTGGCAAGGTGGACGGTGCGATGGCACTTGGCCATGTGCTCCCGGAGCTCGAGGTGTTACAATCTGGCTTCTCGGAGAATATTGATTTCGCGCCCATTTCCACCGGCTATCGAACGGTAAACAATGCTTATGGCAGATCAACGGAGGGAAAATATGCCACGAATCGGTCATAGGTATGGAAACTTTATAAACCTATTCCCTTTCTTTCGGATTCTATTGTTCATTTGGTCAAGCGATGAGTTTGTTGTAGCTCTGAAACCCTGTGTAGTTCTCATGCAATTTACAGCTACTGTTAAGGCTATGAAACGATTCAGGTATGCGTTCCTTTATAATTTGCAATGCTTCAATGTTTACTAGCGGTAATATGCTAAGTTTCCTTATAACTCTAATTTGTTACAGTCCCTTTGTCTGTCACGATTTCCAGCTATTACTCAACAGTGTTAGTTTTTATTATACCACTTTTCCATACTGCATTTTATTCTCAGATTTAATTAAGTATTGATTGCTGGTTCAGGTAAGAAGCTGTCGTCGAGCATTGAGGGCAAGGGTAGCTTCCTACGTGCTGTCGGCCGCCCTTAACCAGGTATGCAAATTACTGTTGTTTATTTTGCATTCTCATCACTCGAATCGAAGTCTGAATCCGGCTTCCCTTGAGTAGGGATGTCAGACATTGACTATTTCGATTCGGCTTCCGCATAAACCAGGGTTCTCTGGCAATGAAACGGCCTCTAGCCTTGCTCGGGCGGGACCCCATTGTCGAGAAGCACAGCACTCTGAGCTTCGAATTGATTAGTCCAGGGATTATTTTAGCATGTTTATTTTAAGTTTAAGCCATTCGGCTCATTTTGTCTACGGACAATTATTTGTGAACGAGCTTATAGTTTGACTCTGTCATAGACTGTTTTATTACTTTCCTGTATAAATGAGGCTAACCCTTTTAAGTTCGGTTTGTTCACATACTCTTGTTTACAGTCCTCTCGGCGGATTTTATCTTCTGTCTCCTAGTTTACTATTCTAAGTTTTTCCACACAGAATGATCAATATACAGCTATCCATTTTCATTATGATATTGCTTTAATGTCACAAGACTCACTACAAATATGTTGTTGTATTACAGTTATAATACTTCTGTTATATGATGTATTCTGGTTGATTATGATACCCTGCGGCTTGTTTTCATTTCCGTTCAACTTTGGGGTTTACTTGTAAGTTGGACTGAGAATGCATATACCACAGTTATCGTGCTATTCTGGTCACACATATTGTTTATTTGTTGGATAGTCAAAATACGTTTGTTTTGAATATGCATTCTGTGCATGCAAAGTGCAGAGTTCGATTTCATAATTTATGAGGTTCTTATCGTTCTCCGGCTACGGCTATCCGGTTCCGGGGTTTGGTCTACATTTAAGTTTTCTTTATTTTATGTGGACAACGATGTAACATATATATATGCACTCATCCTTGTTGCGGGACTTACCAGTCCGCCTTATGATTCAGTGCCATGCTGTGAATGCGTATTAGGGGTTTCTACCAAGAACGCATATTCCATCTCTCTCGAATCTTGCTGTACAGAATATATATTTCGTTTGCTTGACTTGTAACTTAAACAGAGGGTCTATGGTATACCCCTTTCATATTTCTAAATGTCATTCAGATAATAAAGACTTGTTTATTCAGATTTATGTCGTATGGTTATTTCTAGATAAAATGCAAGGGTTTGATGCCTGTTTCTTCTTCCAATACAAATGCGTTTCGGTCTCTGTTTATACAAATACTGTTTGATTCTCTTTTTATTTTCAGATAAGAATAATAGTCAACTAACCCCTACTGTTTCCATTTCTTCTCACAGAACAGTATATTAGTTTAGCACAGTACAGTATAAAAGATAACTTCAGTAAATAAATAGTCTCACAGTAGGCCATACCTGTTATTCTGCAAACCTACTTGAGTGCTTGTCAAACCACCCGACCGTAGGAAGAGTTCCTTCTCTGATCTTCCACCCCCAAGCACTTGCAGGTCCTACTCGACCGCAATTACACTGGTCTTGCCAGTAAACGCTATCTGATCCTAACCAGACGTAGCGTACACAGGAAATTCTTTCCTCTTATGCCATCTGATCCTAACCAGACATAGCATGAATGTTTTTTTCTCTTTTCTGCCATCTGATCCCAACCAGACATGGCATTTCCCCTTTTTCCTTTGGGGTCTCAACTACCTCCAGGTAGTTAGGGTTCCACTGTAACTGATTCCTCAGTTACTAACCATGATTAATCATAACTCAATTCAAAAAGTACCAACACAACTGTTTTTCATTCACATAAAATTAATAACAGGAACATATATATTTCTCAAATAAAGTTCTTGTTCAATAATTACTTTCACTATTTACTAGTATTAACTTTTCACAAGGGATGTTACACTCCTAAAACATATATAGGCATTACCGAGGGCTATAACCAAATATCAGAAAATAGAAAATGACACCGACATAAAATACATGACTTTGTAATTCTTAAAATGACCACTGCTTGATATTTCTACACGATTTAATGGTTCTTAAAATGCAATATTATTGAGTACATACCCTGAGGATTCTCTTCAAGGTTTACTTTGGAAAAAAAACTATACACCAGAAGGTGGTTAAGGCCTTCTGCACAGTAACGAATAAGTGTAATGATGAAGTTGTGCTTCGATAAAGTAAAATCTCAACTTCAGAAAGAATCTCTTGCTCTATTTTGGGTTTAGAATCCAAGATTTTCACTGACACCAATTTTCCATCAGGAAAAATCCTTTGTACACTTAACTTCATCTTCCTCTTCCTATCAAATTCCCTCCAAGAAAAAGGATGTCACATAACCGAAGTGGGTTCACAGGATTAGAAAACACTTAGAAAGGAAATTTTCCATTAAAAAGAGATTTTCCATTATGGGCGAGAGAAAGTGAACATTTGGATATTTCACTACCTTGGAGCTGCCATTTTTAATTGGAAAAATAACCTCGTAAATTTCTTGTAATTGAACCCACAAAGGAACTGATTTCATCCATGGAAAATTGAGATTGAAAGCCCCTAAATTTAGGGATTTATTTTACAGTGGCCCCCAATTGTCTCTACATGAAGCATCCCACCCTTTCAAGGCTAAGGAACCTATTGCATGCAATACACTTCCTGCCTGTTAGGAATCCCTATTGCATGCAGTACACTTGCCTGACTGTTAAGAAAAGTTCCAGGTAAATCCAAACATCCTTGAACAACCAACCCTGGGTGCTTATTCTATGGGTGCTTTGCCTCCTATGCATCTACTTATGGGTTTCAATCTAGGTGGGGTGGTTATGAGATTTGTGAACAAGATTTGTATCTGGTGATGAATATGCAATGTGAGGATCTGCATCTGCACCCCATGAATATCAACAATGATTCTTTTTGCATAAGATTTTGCGCAAGATGGGGTAATTACTGCAATGTTATATCATTAAATTGAATGTTGTGATCCTGACTTAGGCATTTGGTAAGCTATCCACCATGATCCTGGAATTAGACTAGATAATCTATATTTATGAATCTAACATTAACAATGTAACTGGTAATTTCAATTGTTAATCCAATAATATAATCGAATACATTACATTTCCAAATTAAAAAAAACACATCATACAAATGTTTTTTTGGAATAAAAACCAATTTAACTTCATTTCAAATAAATTATATAATTCGATATAGATTAAAAAACACATCATAAAAATATGTTCTCTTGAAATGAAAACCAATTTAACCCATTATTTTTTTTAATTGAATCAATAACTTCTATTTTTTTATTATTATTAACATAAATTAAATTAATGTTGTGCATATGAAGTTTTTCTTTTTTAGGCTGTGGTTCACGGACACCTTGGTCAATAGGTGGCGCTACGTCCATGGAAAAATAATCTGGGCTGATCGACCCTGAAGGGAATCTAGCCCTGCGACCCACTAGCAAGGCCTGACCCCAAGGGTTTCGGGGAGATTGGACCCTGTGACCTCCCGATGGCGAGGCACTGATTTTGACCAACTGAACTAACCCTTGGGGCTTGTGCATATGAAGTTGTCCTCTTCTTATATAAAATACTTATTTAACTTTGTCCCCTCAAATCAATAATTTTGTTATTTTTAATTGAAACAATAACCCTGCTTTTATGTTTTTTTTTTAAATAAAAAATTAATATTAGGTATAATTTTGTTTTAATAAACAAAATTTATTTGATTTATAAAATTATCTTCCAGGTTTAACCAACAAAATCCAGATTGAATCTACTTTTTAAAGAGATTTCATTTTTATTAATTGATTTAAGAACCCAATGACTATTACTTTTCTTTTAATTGAATTAAAGTTTTGTGGATAAACCAAGCGAATCCATATTGAACCTAATTTCTAAAGAGACTTCATTTTTAATTGAATTAATAACCCAGTTTCTATGGATTTTTTCAAATTGAATTAATGCCTATATGAACTTGTTTACTCTGTAAACCAATTGAACACGTTACATTTTCAAAGCAAACCAACTTAACCACGCTACATTTTTTTTATTGAATTTAGTACTTTGTATAAACTTGTTTGCTTGGGAAGCAAATTGAGCCTAGTTACATTTTTTAATTGAATTCATACTATTGAATTTAATACTTTGTATAAACTTGTTTGCTTGGGAAGCCAACTGATCCCAGATACATTTTCTTAACTGAATTCATACTTTGTATGAACTTGTCTACTTTGCAAAACAAGTGAAGAAACCTGTTATTGAATGCTGGGAATGTAGTAGGAGTCGAGCAATGGTAGTCTAACAATGGTATGGTGATTTATCTTTTACTAGTTAATAAACCGATGAATTATACTTTCATAATGATGCATTATATTCGGTAATTTATTGTGCATTCCCATGTATAAACTTAAAAATAGTTTGGAAATTGTTTTGTTATTAACATAACATTATATTACTCATTTGGTCATTTTGTGCAGACTTGGTTTGAAGAGAGCAAACTGACTCCTAATGAACTGCAGGGGTTGCATTCAATCTAGTGAGTAATGTAATTCAAAACATAAACAAATGAAAATAATATGTATGTTATAATCATAAAGAATTTAAACATAACAATAAATTGAACACAATATGCTACCATTCTTTTAGTATCTTTCAGGAAGTTTAAAACTTTTAGAGGTTAGATCTAAATTTAAAAAAAAATCAATCGTTTACTATTTTTTCAATGTTTTATGCACACATTGATAAAGGCAATGGCTTTGTCGGAAGTAAATGAACTTGTTAGCCACTGATCAAATAATTTAGTTCATACAGAAGATAGAAACTACACCATGATATGACAAAATCATAACCAACCAATTCTGGAAAGTAACTGTGCAGTATTCGTCAGACAATTATCACTGTGATTCCCTGAGAAATGATAGAAAGTTTATACTTACTAGAATTTGGGATATTTATCACAACCAATAAAATAACCAGCACCATGATGACTTACTTTGAAGCTTAATGTCCCATCCTCACACCTGTGAGTTTCACCACAATAAGCACCATCAGTTCATAATAATATCATTTGTAGTGAACTTCATCTTGAAACATCATTTCAAATCAAATATACCAAACCTAGCGTTTAACAACAAAATTAGTACTCAAAACATTCAGTAAGAGAAATAATTTTTCAATCCATTTGAAAGTATATGTCGAACGACAACTTGGATTAGTACAACAACAACAATTCATCCTATATTCATTGAACAAGACATAAATATATCTCAAATATCACGATCAAAGCAAAATACTACATCGCCTAATAAAGGAAAATAAAGGAAAAGATTCTTAACACTCTTTTATCGGAGGTTATACAATATAAATGTTTTGACAAATAAAAACCATAGGTGCTATTCCTAATGATATGAAATTTGTTAAATATAAGACAACTTTGGGGTTTGAACTGCGGCAAAAGATTGTAAGGTGAAGTGCGAGAGAGTAATCTACAACTCCTTTCGGTTGAAGACTCGTCCAATGAAATTTTGCATTAATTAGTCATTTAACACAGACGTGAGATAGAAGTATGAGGTATGAAGATCCAAATAATTTACAATTTTACAAATTCTTGGTGTTTGAGAAGAATGAGGGGAGTTAGAGATGAAATGGGGAGCTTTACGATAGGTTCTACACTATTTCTCACTAAGTGAGGTGAGACACGCCCTTATTATTAGGTGGGTGTCTTAGAAAAAAGATCATTTCAATGGACATGCTGCATCTTGAAACAAATATCATTTCAATGAATTTTCATCCAGCAACCTGAACGAACCCGAGCGGATGCTAAGTTCCTCACCCGAGTGGAAGCTAACATGAAATGGAATGAAGAGTGGAAGAACAACATGTTTGCAATGCAATGAAGAGGGGGAAGAGGGCGTAGGAGTGTGGTGGAATGAAGGTGGAAGCTGTAAACAATCCTGACAGCCAGAAGTGACAAGTGTAAGCTTGTAAGCTCGATAGGTTTATGCGATGTTGCCTTAACAACTTTGAAAACTTTGCTTCGACTTTCATTTCAAAAACTTTAAATAAAATAGCTTTCCCAAGCTCTCCCTAAGACAACATCGGGGCATGTGAAGCCTGCAATAAGAGGCTAAATTTAGAATCTTGGTTAAAAATTTCATGGCACAAAATTGTTAGCAATAAAATTGGGTTAAGCACTGAAAATTTACAATCAACTGATGACCTAATAGCTAGTCAATGCTCGAGCGAATGCTATAGTCCCTGCCATGCCATATGTAGGGATTAATAAGAGAAAACTGGACAACATGTTTGCATTAATTAACTGCAATCAATAAAAACTACCACACTAATAATGGAATAAAACATAATGTGGAACCTAGGTAGACCATACAAGGATGCAAGAACTTATGTGGAGAAAACTTCCTAGTTCTAAAAATTACACAACACCAAAAAGAACAAAACTCGTTTTTAAATGTATAATATAGAGTATGCCTTATAATCTATTGCTACAGACTAGAGTGGGATATATCCAGCTACTATTTCTATGTGCAGGGTAATAATACAAAGTACCCTCCATCTATTGTTTAAGTATTATAGTCAAAGCACACCTAAGTTGTTGTCTCTCTCCGTTTTGTTTCCAACTGCTCTCTCCTTCCATTCCACAAGTCTATTGCCTTTCTCCCTAACCTTCAACAATGGAATGATTGATTTTTTTTGTTTATTTTAGATGTCACACAACACAAAAAAAAATCTTTTGCACAAACAAATAAAATTTGGGCCAAGTAAAAAATGATGGCCAAAAACCAATGATTTGTGATCACCATTGAAATTGTAAGAACGTGAATTCAAATACAATATGCAAAACTTTAAACGTCAATATTTTTTGGAAGGCCTCATCGTATCTATTTTACCTTTGTGTAAATGGATATAATGCCTCAATGAAAGACTTAAGATGTAGTAGTAAAGAGAAATGATTTAGTTTGTTATTTTAATTTTCCAACACCAAATGTTCACATTGTAAACAACTGAACATCATCTTAACCGAGTTAAACTATTTTTGTCCAAAGTGTTAGTATTTAGATAAAGTCTTTGTTGACGGGATGGAATATGCTAATAATATCTAGGGGGTCTCCCCGGTTTGAAGTCCCAATTAGACCTCACATTATTTGGGATATGTTGGGTTGTGTTATATTCTTTCCACAACTAGCCCCAGTAGTTAAACCGAGGGGTTAGAGGGGGTGCGGAGCCCCCCCTTTGTTGCGCTGATGCGCAGCATGAGGGTCACAGGGGGGCGGTAGCCCCCCTCTACGCGATCTGAGGCAACGCCCCGAGAAATTTTTTTTTGGACCCTATATAAGGTGGGTGAACCTACCTATGGTTTTGTGCATCGTTTTCACACATGGTTTTGGACGCGATGGTTTTCGGTCCATGGTATTTTTTTAGATCTGGTCAAGGGAACTACAATTATTTTCTAATCCAGGGTTAATGGATTGGGGTTTATGGATGCTTCAATGTGTATATATATGTATTGTAACATTGAAAGGAATACAATGAAAATCAATCTGGTAGTCCCTATTTTGGGATCCAGGGGGAAAATCTATATGTATATGTGTTTTATGTGTTATCCTCTCGCCATTGTTTATTTTATGTTTTTAGAATTCATATGGAGGTAATTTCTGTATGGGGTTAAAACCTACCAGAGAGGTGCCCTATCTGGTATGTAGGCTCGACTGCCATCAAGTTGGTTTCGCTCTTGTCTCTCAGATGAAAAGATGTTAGGATGAGGGAAAGAATGAAATTCCTGGAAAACAAGGATGTGATCAGCTCAAGATTGACAACCTGTAGGAAATATACAATAATGTAACAACAAAAAAATAAGAAGAAGCATGCCAAAAAAATGGTTAGTGAGCTAAATCCATTTCAGACATACATGAACAGGAACATTCCAGAGGTTAATGACAAATCGGTTCACAATAAGTTACTAGAATGGCATGTAATAAGAAATCAAGGACCCAAAGAAAACATTCAAGCAATAAACTAATAATCAATTCATTAACATATCATCACATGAGAGGACACATACAAACATGATAGAGATACAGGAAATCCAATACAACCATCATAAATATGCACATGAATCCATACTGAAAGTGAAGATCATCTTATTAATGTTGCCGCAAATACAAGTCCAAGTCGTCCAAATCATCAAGCCCAATAGTGGAACATGGGCTGCTCATACCATCATCCAAAGAAAATCCCTAGCCTCACCAAAAATCACCCTACTAGTTACTAAGAGTTGAGTTCCTGTAGATCTTCAAGCAGAGACAAACTATCTAATGCTAGCCCTAGCTCAAGTGCTAAAAGTCCTTTCAAATGAGGCATGAGGGTATATTTATAGAAATTAGGAGGGTGACCTTTCACCTTCTCCAGTGACCTTTCATTTACCCTCATGGCTCTTGACCTTCCTTACGACTCTCTAATGACTATTTCATACCCAATCGGTCTTCATATAATTGTTAGCATCATCAGAGGAAAAATTTAGATTACAATAGAAAATAAGTTATGAATAGAGTGGAGAAGGTTCTTGGAAAACCTAGAGTAATTGTTCCCAATGTTGTTTCCAGGTCATGAAACAAGGTTGTGTTGTTAACTTATTATACTGAAGGACCATTTGCCTACTATTGCATCTTCCATCAAACAGGTTAGACACAGTTCCTTGGGAAGCTATGTGTATCCAGTTTGCCTGGTTATTGAAACCCTAATTACATAACCTCTATAAGAAACTCTAGCTTCCTCTACATAGGTCAACACTCTCTTTCCCTTCCTTCAAACCATGTTTCTAGAAAATGTCGCCTAGTCATTTTATAGTTGTTTGATTGCTTGCTTTTGAATGACTTCCCATTTAGTTACTATTATAGCGTACAACTTGAGGAATGACTTGTTATTTTTAAGAAAATATGCATAATGGAATGATAGAGGGATTGGTTTCAATATAACAGTAAATGTATTAACAAGTTCCATTCCATGTAATGTACATGTTGCATAACTCCCACCCAAGTATTTACTTTTTTTCTTTACTGTGGCATTGAAAGAATCAAAACAATAGAACTTCCCTCCCTAGAATCATTATAAATTGACATAGATTTGGAAGTACTAGCACCATCATCAAGCATAAAATTGTAGGGCCTTTTCAATGAAGATTGATCAAGTAGTGGAAATGTCTCTCTATTTGAAGTCCATTTCCCATGTCCTTGTTCGAGGTTGAAGCCCTAGTCATTTACACTGGACTCACCCTGTCCATAGTCACCATCTTTAGAAGGAAATAATTGAAGGAATTTTAGTGAATTGGCACTAGCCAACATTGAACTTGAACCAATGCACTAGTTTCTCACTTCTGGAATCACATGTTCTCCTTGTTCAAAATGTGACACATTATCATTCCTCGAATTCATAGGATATGAAATATCAACCTGTGTTGATATATTGGCTTGTATAGGTACTTGACAAGTTCTTTCACCACAAGAGTTCTCATCTCAAAATTTGAGATTGTAGGTAGTTTCATTATTTAAATCCCACAAAGAAGCATGGTCATCATCTGTTGCAATTTCAATTGATTTAATATCAGAAACTTTCTTTTTGAATTCTAGCAAGAAAATCTCAGATTTCATCAGAATAAATTTCCCCAATGCATGATCTATCATGATAATCATTCATTGGGGCCTTTCTTTTATAAACAATGTTAGCGATATCATTTTCTCCACTTTTATTATCTTTATCTACTGATGGCCTTTTGTGCCTAGAATGTGCAATAGAGGAAAAATTGAATAACTTAACTTGTTGACAAGACAATAGATTCCATGTAGCCTCTTTCTTTCTCCCTTGAAGGTGAGGACAATGTAGTTGATTTTGAATGTGAATTTCCATAGGAGCAATTGCTAGAATGTTTCTCATGTTCCTTATGCCCCATGGTTCCTAAATACCTGCTACGATGTCTATGATTTCCACTATCCCTTGCTCCTCGATTTTCTATTTCTACATATTCACTGTCCACCTTCCTCATATCTTGTTTTTCCCAACTACTGTTTTTACCTTTCTCTCTCCTGTTTCCTTTTGTCTGCTACAATTGTTACCCATATCTATTTTTAGTTTCTCTATTATTGCATTTATTCACTTCTCTATTGTCTCCTTTTTGTATGTAACTGCAAGTATCCCATTCTCTCTTATCTTCCTTTATCCTCCGACTAGTATTATTGCAAAATTCTTCTTTGAAACTTTTACTCTTACACATCCAAGGTGAATTTCTAGTCATGTGTATATCTGTGTTCATATATGGAAGAGGAAGAGATAATTTGAACTCACAGATTACATTACTTCTATAAACATGGTCTAAGTGTTACAAACAAATCACATTTCCAAATGAGAGATTAGGTCGCACTTTTGAGGAGGCAATGTGGGTCGCATTTTGATTGGGTTTCTATGGACTATAAAGGCGACCTCCAATAGCCAAGTCACAATCCGAGTTTAGGTCATAACCTTTTGGAGCAAGTCACAACTATGGGAGTGAGTCACATTTTCAATCAAGGGGACAGGTTTCAATGAGAGCAATTCACACTTCTAAAAGCATAACACTGAGGGTACATCTTGCAATTTTTGGGAGGTCACAAATGGATATTGCAATCTTTAGATGGAATTGTGACTTGCAGAAAGAAATGCAACTTGCATAGATCATATCTAGGAATGTCAACATGTGGAGGGTCACATTCGGTATCTGTGACTTGTAGAGAGGTTACATAGTCGCAATGTAGTGCAGGTCACACTTTTTGGTTGTGTCTCTAAGACCCATACTTGTGATTTTATGATGTGTAGCATCAATATTGAAGAAGTTCATAGGTGGATATTGTGATACGAAGAAGGTCATAGTTTCAAAATTAAATGGGCAAGTTGCAAGTCATTCTCTGAACCAGACAAGTTGCATTTGGGAGCAATATACAACATAGGGCCTCCATTTTGTTCCTAGTATATCTCTAGCTTTGAAACTCGCAATCTATCAAGTGAACAGAGAATTAATTGCACTTCTAACAAGCTTCCATGTCTTGACATTATTGAAACATTGCCCTATTTTCCCTAGAGGAGGTGAAGCGTTTCCATTTATATCCACAATGAGATGTTGAAGTAAATTTACCTCTTCAATTAGCTTCTTCACATTCGTATTATGTGGAAAACTAAGTAATTTTGGTAGGCAAGTTATAGAATTTATCATGGCAAGCAATGGGGATCTTAGGTGAAAAAGCATTGAAACTTCTATGGCTAAAACAAATGCACCACGACAAGACTATGCAATATTATTTCCTAGATCATTATCACCACTGGATGGTAAAGGTTTGTTTGATGCTATAAATATTGCATCCAAGACAAGTAACACATCCTCAAGGCAAAACTCTCAACTAAATAATGCTTGCAACCAACATAATGAAAAATATGAGGCCCATCACTAAGCTCAAGAAGATGAATATACATGGATAAGTCAACAAAAACAAGTAAATTATATAAATCACTTGAGACTTCAATAGGAGGAAACCTAGCTAGTGAATCAATTCCATGGGGGTTGATGAAATAGTCTACCATAGCAAGTGCTCCACCTTTTCCACTTAATAATACATCAAACATGAAATATGCATCATGTTCCATAAATGTTGTAGATAAGAGTGCCTTGAGCTCCCCTTTAGCCCCATAAGCATCGCTTCCCAAAAGATAGATGTGACATCCAAATCAAGTTCATCACTGCTCCTTAGTCTACCCAGATTCGCTTCACAAGAAGGGTTTTCACCACTTAAAACAACGAAGATTGATTCAATCTTATCTTCCACTTCACTGGAGTATAAAAGACACCCAACATATGGAAAATACACCCAATGAAACACATTTTTCAATGGTACTTAATGTTCCTTTGACTAGTCTTTCAACGCATTCATGTAGTGCAATATGATCAAGTTTTGAACTATATGTTATGACCATCACCAAACCATTTCACATGGTATTTCATTTTTCTTGCATTTTTTGTCTTTAATTTGGAGCGTTCAATATATAGTCTCTGAATGCATCGTCATATAACCTTTACATTGATCAAAACAAGACTTTTGTAGCACTGAGGCATCACCTTTGTAAGTTATTCATATGGAACACTTTGCAATAATCAAAATATCCTTGGAATTACTTAATAATACCATGATTTTTAGTAGAGTTGGTCCACCTACTACATTTGCACATCATTAGTCACATATGTGCGGATATATATCCATGATAACAAGAAATCACATGTTATATCTCTACACATATAACAAACCTTCTTTCGTGGGCATTTCGAATTACAAAGAAGATCACATAAATTTAATGCATTAATTATTCATATAGGTATATGTAAATGTGTGCCTCACTTTTTTATGGTGTCCATGGGTGATATTTGGTGTGTTTTCCTCCTTTTCATTCTCAAGATGTGTTCCCCATTCCTCAGTATTGGAAAAAACCATATATGTAAGGTAACATTTTAGGTGTATTCTAATGTCATATCTACATTCAATAAATAAATTCAAATCTCCTCTTCCTTACATTAATTTATCATTATAACCTCAATCATTCTTTTCTCCATCAAAGCATTTTTTAGCAATCATAGGTTTCTAGTATTTAACTACTAGGGTGTTTGAATGGGTTGCCTATCACTTGAAATGTAAACCACGAGGACATAGGGGACATGAATAAGGTAGCATATTTCAAAACCGTAATGTATTTAATGGAATGAAGAAGTAGGATCTAATGAGTATTTGCAAAGTGCCGTGTAAATTCGAGCAACCATAAGGTTCGATGTGAGTCAGGTCAAGGAAGATATAGTCAAGTTAAGACATAGAAACATGCATTGAAGCTTTGAGGATCATAGGGGGACCCAAAATTTTGCTTTTAGGCTAAATTTTTGGGTAGTTGGTTTAGCGGCTACAACAATTGTATAACCACTGGTAGAATCTAGCATCTTTGCAAACATTCCCACAACATATCGAGTCTTGTGGATGATGCAAGGAAGTATTGAATAGTTACTGTGGGCACCTATTTAAGTTACCTAAACTTTTACAGATATGTTGTTCCCCTATCTTTGAAATAGGTCGTACAAATATTTACACTTTCATACAAGTCCTGCTGACACATGCAAGTCTTCGATGATGATGCAAAGAACATGATAAAGGGATTATTGTTCACAAAATTTTAAAGCAAGTTTCTAGTGTTTCTTTGTTTCCAGTAGGCCTATTCAGTACCTCGATGGAGTCACTCAAGGAATCACAAGCATTACTTTGCTACCAGCACGCCTATCCAATACCCCAGTGAAGTTGCTTGCATCACCTCTATGTGCAGGAAGCCTTTCTCAATCCTTTACCCTTTATTTGATTAATTTCCTTTTGCGTGCACATGGAATTATTTATTAGGCGTCCATTGCACCAAGGAATATGAGGGATCCAAAATTATTTGATGGGCAAGAGAGATTGTTCCTTGTTTTACAGAAAATGAAAGATTTTTTTATTTAGGTTTGCCTTCATACCATGCTTCTACATCTCATCTCTGATTGACATGTGAAAAGAGAAAACAAACCATTGAAATATTCAGGACCAAGTCAAACATGAGATTCAAGTTACAAATATAGGTCCTTTTAACTGATTAGGGTTCCCCACAAAAACCTGCTCATATTTTCATTGTTAAAGGGTTAAAATCATAGGAAGAATGTTCGGGACACATTTTGATTATTGGTTCTATGAGAGGCTACCTCTTTGAGTAGCCACCACAACCACAAAAAACCATTGGAATTAGGGTTTCAACATTAAGGAAAAGTGACCAGAGAAGCTCTTCTAAGGTTTTGACAAGTGTAAAGAGGGACAAGGAAAGCTCATCATGGCATGCGAGGTATGGAAGGAACATGCATACAACAAGGGTTACAGATGTTCATGTAGTGCCATGCATCATAGAAAGAAAATGTAATGCTAGGTCTACAACCAATCTATGCTACCTAAGGAGATGAAGGCATGATATAATGCAACAGACAAAACTACATGCACTATAGGAAAAACAATGCAGTGAAATGCAATGTAAATGCAAGGAATTATTAGCTAACTGCTATTAAGACAAGCAATGCTCACACAAATATTTCGTAGATGTGATGTAGTGAAGAGTAATGTAGAATGCAATCTAAATACATAATGTCATGCAACAAACTAAACTACCTACAATAAAGGACAAACAACATCAAAAGCATATCTAAACCCTAAACCATAAAAAGAAAATCCAAATAAGACAACCCTAGACTAGTATAAACCTAAAAATCTAGTTTAACGAGAGAAGAGATCAGGTCAGGTGAAATCAAACTTCCAATGCAACCACTAAACTAGTTCCCAACCTGTAAAAAGAAAGGTATTAACAATTAGAACTAGTATAAAGAATTATGCAAAAACACCAATGATTATCGATAAAACATGCAAAAGAGTAAGAAGGCCATGCATGTTGGTAGGAAAGCATGCCAGATAAGATTCTTCAAGCCAACCAACAATCCTGTCATGATATTAAATATGACTAACTTGAAAACCATTTAATTTTTCCAAAAATAAGCATTCATCGAAAACCCTAATTTGAGCCTATTCATGGATTTTGTCAAGGATGTGAGGACCTAACATAACTATTGGCGAAAGATGAAGTGCCTCAACGTTCTAACAATTCCCTGAACCTTCAAATTATAGGTCATCAAATATCAGTGGTTTCGTAAGATCAACAGATGAATGCAGATGTTCATCATCAACTGTTACATCAAAATCATTATGGATTATGTTGCTAGTTTGATTATATATTCAAAAACTAAGAGACTAAAATTTGAAAAGATCAAATTCTTCTAATTTCCAAGATGAACATAAATCAACTAGATTAGTCTTAAGAAAGAGATTAGTCATGTGATATATTCCCTCGGACACAGTAGAATGTAAGACAACGACATCTTTTACATGATCAGAATCTACACCAGCTAGGCAAGAATCAAAAGGATTTGAAGAAATGATTGGCATACTCTCTTTAGTGAACAAATCAGAGTACAAGGAGTGGTGCATATCAAAATCATTCAAAAATCATCCTTCACTAGGCGAGATGGTGATGGGAGAGGAACCATTGGAGGAAACCCTAATCTGACCTAGTTTAGGGATCTCGTCAAGATCATGAGAACCTTACATAACCATTAATGGAAACTGAAGTGCCTCAACTTCCTGAGAAGTCCTTAAACTATCAGAATATTGATCATCAAATTTCGGTGGCTTGGTAAGATCAATGGGTGAATATGAATGATAATCATCATAGGTTTCAATGAATATGTTTTCAATAGAATGATAATCGCTAAATCCACCAAATTGATTGGATTGGGCATTTGACACATAAGACTCTTGACGGATAAAGAATGAATATGAGTCAACTAGAAGACTTTCTTGAACTCTTCGAGATGTAGAATCCTTCTCTTCACCTATTATAAATGGTAGATGGAGAATATCATGAACAACAAATTCAATATTTTCATCTTCAGATTGTGAGAAAACACCATTAAAAACTTTATTACAACCTAAAACAATATGATAAAGATGTAAAGGGTTTGAACAAAACATTGGTTTAGAAAATCCATCAAAGAAATTAGGAAAGACTGGATGAAAATGATTAGGTGAAGAGATATTGCTTCCAACCCAGTCTGGTTCATAAATCAAACCCAAGATGTTAGTGACAACTTGAGAAAGTAACGGATTGACATGCATGTTATGCATGATAGCCTGAATTGAACACCCATCATAATCTGAGAGAAAGCTTTGTGCCAAGGTCATGGATGAAGGAGAATGTAGAGGATACCTAGAAGAAGCGTCACTTATAACTAGATCTGATTCGAGATTTTGGTTTAGCATCAAAAGATCAATCCTTGTATTATTCTCAGTGGAATTGATTGCACACTGAGTATTATCCAGGACAAGACCCAAGTCATTACACACAGGTGAATGAGGGCGCACAATATGAGGGGATTCATGAATATATTTAGGACAATGCTTAATAGCTTCAAGTTAGGTCTTACAATAGGGGGAGGTGTTTTATCAACTTGATTCTCAGGTTGTCTAATTTCACCAGATGTATGAAAGCTTCGAAAGTAATAAAACTTGGTCCATTTCCCTGCAAACACTCTTCATCACCTAGATGGTTAATGACATAAATTTCATTACGTAATGAAAGTGAAGGAGGATGAAGAATTTCACAGACAATAATTTCCTCCTAAGAGGCTTGATAATTTTCCCGACTCACAAAAATTGGCAAGACCAAATTAGTGATAATATCTAGTTGATTTACAACTTGTATATTACCAGAATCAGGATTCATTTCAAATTCAAATTGTTGGAGAGACAAAAAACAAATCGTTGAATTTTTTCACTCAAATACACCCAATCCACATCTCTTTTAGTAAATTGATGACAAAGATGAATAAACCTATCAACAAAATATTCTAATTATTCTTTGGGTTTCATTCTAAGTTGATTTATCCTTTTAAACACATCTTGATAATTGTACCTATCAAACTATTGATGGAGCTCATTGATGAGTTGCTTGAATGAATGGATATAAGTAACTAGTAATGTGTGTCACCATTTCTTGACATGATCTTCAAGCGTGAGGGTGAACAATATACCAATAACATCCTTACAATGTATTCCATTAGAAATAAAAAAATGGATAACTTGAAACATGTTTCCTAATACAATTGTTTGACCCTTGCCATTAAACTTAAACTACGGCAAGTGATAAACCATTTCCATGGGCACTGAAAGATTAATACTTTTAGAAAAACAACCCAGAATAGAGATTTGGGAAGGATCCATTTTGAGATATGATATTAAAATAAATTCTCCACAGGCTCAACTTGTCATCCGACCCTCCTTCTAGTGCCAAAAATCTGTTGACGGGTTGGAATGTACTGAAAATAGCTAGGGGGTCTCCTCGGTGTGAAGTCCCAATTAAACCTCACACCGTTTGTGATAGGAGCCCCATCCGATATGTAGGCCTAGCTGCCAAGATGTTGGTTGTGCACCTCGCTGTCAAATGAAGAGATGTAAGGATGAGGGAAAGAATGAAATGCTCGAAAAACAGGGATGTGATTAGCTCAGTATTGATAACCTGTAGGACCAGATATAAGAATGTAACAAAAAAAAAAAAGAAGAAGCATGCCAAAAAATGGGCTAGTGATCTAAAACCATCTCAGACATGCATGAACAGGAACATGCCAGAGGTTAATTGCAAATTAGTTCATAATAAGTTATTGGCATGGCATGGAATAAGAAATCAAGGACTTTAAGTAAATATGCAAGCAATGAGCTAAGAATAACTTCATTAGCATATCACCGCATGAAAGCGTACAACCATCATAAAGATGCATGCGAATCCATGCCAAAAGTGAAGAAATTATTAGTGCGGTTGCAAATACAAGTCCTCCAAACCATCAAGCCCAATAGTGGAACATGGGATGCTCATACCATTATCCGAAGAAAAACCCTAGCCTCAACACAACTCACCATACAAGCTACCAAGATCTGAGTACCTCTAGCTCTTCAAGCAGATATCAACTATCTAATGCTAGTCCTAGCTCAAGTGTTAAAAGTCATTTCAAATAAGGCATGAGAGTATATTTATAGAATGAGGAGGGTGACCTTTCAACCACTCTAGTGATCTTTCATTTACCCTCATGACTCTTGATCTTCCTTACGACTCTCTAATGAATATTGCATAATCAATCAGTCTCCATATAACTGTGAGCATCATGATAAGAAACATTTTCATTACAATAGAAAGTAAGTTATGAATAGAGTAGAGAAGGTTCTTGGAAACCCTAGAGTACTCGTTCCCAATGTTGTTTCCAGGTCATGAGACAAGGTTGCGTTTTTCACTTGTTGTACTAAATCACCATTTGTTTTCTACTGTATTTGTCATCAAGTAGATTAAACACAGTTCCTTGGGAAGATATGTGGAGCCAATTTTCCTATTTTTTGAAACCCTAATTGCACAACCTCTGTGAGAAACCCTAGCTACCTCTACATAGATCAACACTCTTGTTCCCTTCCTTCAAACTGCATTTCCATAAAATTTCGCCTGGATATTTTATAATTATTTGATTGATTGTTTTTGAATGACCTCCCATTTATCACAATTATAGCCTACAACTTGAGGAATGACTCTTTCTTTCTAGGCAAATGTGAAAAATGGCATGATAGAGGGATTGGTTTCATTATAATAGTAAATGTATTAATGAATTACATGTAATGTAATGTACATGCTACATACACCTGTTGCCTCAGTATCAGGGAAAAAATGAGAGTGTAAGTTTAACATATGCATCATTTTGATCTGATTGTTCAATGGCTTTTATAACTCATACCCAATTATTTCCTTGTTTTCTATACTGTGGCATTGAAAGAATCTAAACAATAGAACTTCCCTCCCTAGAATCATTATAAATTGAAATATATCTGGAAGTACTAGCACAATCATCAAGCATAAAATTGTAGGGAATTTGCAATGAAGATTGCTTAAGTAGTGGCAATGTATCTCTATTTGAAGTCTATTTCCCATGTCCTTGTTTGAGGTTGAAGTCCCATTGTCCCAGTCTTTTGCAATAGACTCACCCCTTCCACAGTCATCATCCTTAGAAGGAAATAATTGAAGGCACTTTAGTGAATTGGCACTAGCCAACATTGAACTTGAACCAATGCACCGATTGCTCACTTCTGGAATCACATGTTCTCCTTGTCCAAAGTGTGACACATTATCATTCCTCGAATTCATAGGATCTGAAATATTGGCTTGTGTAGGTACTTGATAAGTTGTTTCACCACAAGAGTTCTCATTTGAAAATTTGATATTACAGGTAATTTAATTTGAATTAATCTTGGAAACTTTATTTTTGACTTCCAGTGAGAAAATATCAGATTTCATCAACTATGAAAAATACATTCCCCAGTTGCATAATCGATCATGATAATCATTCACTCAGGCCTTTGCTTTATAAATAGTGTTTGTGACATCATTTTCTCCACTTTTATTATATTTATCTGCTGATCCCCTTTTGTGCTTAGAATTTACAATAGAGGAATCAAAATTGAATAAGTTAACCTATTGACAAGACAATAGATTCCCTGTAGCCTCTTTCTTTCCATTTTCTCTTGAAGGTGATGACCGTGTAGTTGATTTTGAATGTGAATTGCCATAGGAGAAACTTCTAAAATGTTTCTCTTGTTCCTTACGCCCCATGGTTCCTGACTACCTGCTATAATTTCTATGATGTCCATTACCCCTTGCTCCTCTATTTTATATTTCCGCATATTCACTGTCCACATTCCTCGTATCTTCTTTTTCCCAACTACTGCTTTTACCCTTTCTCTCTCTTGTCTTCCCTTTCTATGCTACAATTGTTACCCCTATCTCTTTTCAATTTCTCTATTAGTTCATTTATCCACTTCTCTGTTGTCTCCTTCTTCTACGTAACTGCAAGTATCCCATTCTCTCCTATCTTCCTTTCTCCTCCTACTAGTATTATTGCAAAGCTCTTCTTCAAAACTTTTGCTCTCACACATCCAGGGTGAATTTCTAGTCATGTGTATATCTGTGTTCATATATGCAAGAGGAAGAGAGCATTTGAACTCACTGCTTACATTGCTTCTATAAGCATGGTCTGGGTGTTATGAACAAATCACATTTCCAAATGAGAGATTAGGTCACACTTTTGAGGAGGCAATTTAGGTCACATTTTGATTGGGATTCTATGTATTGTAAAGGCGACCTCCAATAGCCGAGCCACAATACAATTTTCGGTTATAACCTTTCGGAGAAAGTCACAACTATGGGAGTGAGTCACATTTTCAATTGAGGGGACAGGTCACAATGAGAGAAAGTTACACTTCTGAAAGCATAGCATTGAGGGAAAATCTTGCGACTTGTGGGAGGTCAAAAATGGATATTCCGATATGTAGGTGGAATTGCAACCCGCAGAAAAAAATGTGACTTGCATAGATCATATCTAGGAATGCAAACTTGTGGAGGGTTTCATTTGGTAACTACAACTTGTAGAGAGGTCGCATAGTTGCAATGTAGTGCAAGTCACACTTTCTGGTTGAGTCTCTAAGACTCAAACTTACAATTTTATGGCCTATAGCATTAATATTGAAGAAGGTCGGAGGTGGATATTCATATCGCCTTTGTAATTTATTCATATGGAACCCGTTGCAACAATCAAAATATCCTTGGCATTGTTTAATAAGAATGTGATTTTTATTAGAGCCGGTCCACCTACAACATTCACACATCATTAGTCACATATGTAAATGTATGCCTCACTTTTTTATTGTGTCCATGGGTGATATTTGGTGTGTTGTCCTCCTTATATTCTCAAGATGTGTTTTTCCTTTCTCATTATTGGAAAAAACCATATATGTAAGGTAAGCTCTTAGGTGTATTCTAATGTCATATATAGATTCAACGAATCGATTCAAATATCCTCTTCCCAACAATAATTTCTCATTATAGGCTCAATAATTTTTTTCTCCACCAAAGCATTTTTTAGTGATAGATCAATTATCAAGGCTCTCATAGGTTTCTAGAATTTAGCTTCTAGGGTGTTTGAATCAACAACCTATCACTTGCAATGTAAACCATGAGGACATAAAGCCTGAGGGAACATGAATAAGGTTGTAGATTTCCAAACCATAATGCATGTAATGGAATGAAGAAGCAAGATGTGATGAGTATGTGAAAGTGCCTTGTAAACTCGAGCAACCAAAGCGTTCATTGTGAGCTAGGTTAAGGAGGATCTAATCAAGATTAGACATGGATCCATTGAAGCTTTTAGGGTCAGAGGGGGGACCCAAAATTTTGGTGTTAGGCTAAATTTTTGGGTGGGTTTTATAGTGGCTACAACAATATTGAAAATGTTTAACATGTAGTAACAACACAAATGAATACCACTCGTCATACCACTTCTGAAGAAGTCGTATCACATTTACAACAAACATTTTTTTGTTTAATTTTAGGTTGTTGCATTAATATTTAGTGCATCTTATGGATGTTTTTGTGTTTGGTTAGTAGCTTCAATTAGACTTTAGTCTTAGTAAGGGGTCCGTTATAGAAACTTAAACATGTAACATTGAAAGTAGATAGTGATAGGCGTTGAAGCATTCAATCAAGGAATGATAGGCATAGTCAAGGACAAGTAGCCATGGTGCTAATTCAAACATAGCCATCTACATTTAAAAAGAAATAAGTTTAAGGCATTAATGGATAATGATATGCACATATCCACATATATCAACTACATTTACTAATATGGTTGTGCTAATACTTATTTGGTGGTATCCAACTCAACATGTCTAACTACGAGCTCAGAAGTTTGATTTCAACGGAGCTAGGCAATTTGAGCTCACTCGACTCACTCTTCATCTACGTGAACACCTAAGGTCCCATTCCTCCCCAACGTGGAAATCCGAAAAACCTAAAGTTGTTGAATTTTTTATTCAATGAATTAACTGGAAAAATCTTGAAAGATTTCAAAATACATGGCTAGAGATCAAAGATCGATGTGCTAAATTTCTTCATACAACAAAGTTAATGTTCTTTGTTTGAGTTGCAAGCAAGATCAATTTTCCTAGATTTGTCACTAATGTTCTTTGTTTAAGTTGCAAAGTAGATCAAATTTTCCATATTGTCTGTGTACCACAATACCATACCACATATCCATCATATGCTATTTTTTCATGTACATATGACATTTATTTTTTGAAAGGTCACTTGTTAATTTTGAGTTTTTTTAATTAAAAATATATATTTAGGGTTTTTATACTTGCATATGGCATATTATATTGTAATCATTAGGAATCAAAATAGATTGTATTTTAATTAGCTGGTTTAATTATAACATTTTTATTATGATTTTAAATAGTTTTGAAATATATAAATATTAAATTAAATTTTTGATGATTATTTTTTTTTTTTTGGAAAGTTGTGTTTCAATTTTTTCATTGGATGAAGACATTGAAATGACTAATTACGCCGATAGGTGTTCTCTCTACAGGCTTGGGGTGTGCAAACACTATTCACCCCAACAAATCAGAGAGCTTCATTTCCGTTGTTCACACTTCTCAAATTTTTGACACGTGGCAATTTCTCATTGCTCTTGTCTCCTGCCGAAAGGTCCTTCGTGTGTTGACTTTAGGTTTGAATTCTATGCTAACCTCCATGGCTTCTGGAAATGATGTTGCGTAACCTTTTTGCACTGAGTGTCCCATCGTTCACCAAGATGAGAAGGCAAGAAGATAGGATCCTTGACGCTTTCATTGTTCCATAACTGTTTGTATGGATTTCAGAAAAGGAACCTGCCTCTGCTAGGACACCTGTAAGTTTTATCACAATGTCCTTGAATTCTACCCTCATCCTGATCGATATCAATCTAGTCTTGTAAATATGGGTAGAGTTGTAAACAAAATGTTTGTTTCTTTTCTCATACTCTGTAGCAACTTCGCTTGATGTTGGGGCTTTGATTGCCCAACAACATAAGCAGTACGTCGTTGCATGTTGCCTCTGCTCTGAAGAAATATTATTTGTCGGCCTCAGCAATAGCTTATGACAGATCGTCGCTTTGACAAGCACTGGAAGGAGTCGTGAGTTCAAGTCCCCTCATTGGATCTTTGATGTCTACCCCGACTTCAACATTAGTGGGGCATTCTCAGTCACCTTCGCTTTTGTCTCCACCGCTGTCACCATCTGAATCTTCACCTCTATCACCTAAGCCTAACTGGTCTAATACTTACAGAGTTGGTCATCATAATTGTTTTTTGGTTCTAAACTTTGTTTTTCTTGGGTTTTTTCTAGATTTTGTTCACAAGTTCGCTATATTAATGCATTGGGTGTCGTAACGTCGATCTCTGCATTCAATGGGGCTTTGTATCACCTTCTAAGATTTCATTTCATTTATGAAGGATTGGACCATTCAATTCCCTTCATAGACTCCACTGCCTTTATAACTAATATATTCAGATACCCGAATGGTGATTTCTTATGGCCTCTTTTCATTTGCAATTATGCCCTCTTCCATCCCTCATACTCTTGGCCTTGAAAAAACTAGAGTTTTTTGGTCATGGCACCCCCCACAAGCAAGCATTTTGTGGGATGGAAAGAGGAGTATGTATCGAATGACCGTGGTAGCAGAGTGGTCCATTATTATCTCAAGGACCAACATGGGAATGCAAAGCTCGCGGTGGTTGGGACAGAAAGGAGCCCGAGGCACATGGTTTATGTGGTCTCAGAGGAGTTTTTGCATGTAACAAACAACTGCAAGTCAAAGTCATCCTCTTCAATGAAGTAGAGATCAAGAAGAGAGGTGGTGGATTGGTTGGACTCTCTGTCAATATGCCTATAATTGTGGTTATTCCTTTAACCCTTTTTTAGATTGTTTTATAGAGAATTTTGGACTCTTTGTCAATATGCCTATAATTGATTCTCAGCCTAGCGTGACTGGCTCCCTGACATATATATACTTTCCTTTTGTTGAAATAAAAGTGGTCTATAAAAAAATTCAAAATTTCAAGCAGTTCTTATATCAATTTATGTTTCATTATCATTGGAAAACTCTTTAAATTCCTTTGGAACTCTTTGTTATATTGTATTTTGATATAATAGTGATGTTATTTGGGACACCATGTTTTGCACTCTAGCTTTCTTCTAATAATTTTCTTATTGCCTAGCATCCTATTTCATCAGTCAAAGATATGCCTACAAAGTTGCACAAGAGAAAGCATCAAATTGGCTCATTGTATTTTGATTTGAAGCAAAGGGAGATGGAACTTGTAGAGAGGCGTGCCAAAGGTCAACTCACAAAGGCAGAGACATAGACAAATTATGGTTGGTGAAGGTAGATGATTGATTGTAAGCAATCAACAACCACCTTGTAATAAACTATAGTGACATATGTGAGGATTGTATGCTAATTTTATCTTTAATTTGTTGCCAATGATCTAATGTTTTTTCTTTATTTATTTGTTGATTTTCCGATCGTTACATAAGGAAAGAAACAATTATATTTTCTGCTGCAATAATTCATCATGTTGTTGGTTGCTACACTCATTGTTGGATACAAGCTTATATCCTATTTGAGTACCATTGTAATGGGATTTAGCTTCAACATTTCTATTTTCTTTGCAATGTCAATTGCATTTAATTGGTTAAACAATTTAGTCCTTTTTTTTTTGGTGATTTATATATGATGAAATGGTGGAAAGTGCACATATTATAAAGTATAGTAAAATGTTTTTTTTATCACCAAACTTGATTTTGCATAACAAAGAAAATATTGAAGGCCCCCAAGAACAAGTCATGAGGGTGAAAGCTACCATGTGACAACGAGTTAAAGTAAAAAAACCAAAGTCACAAGATTGAGAATCAACAGAAACTTGGTTTGGAAAAAGAGGCAGGAGTTTGAACTGGATCAGGAATAAATTGGGAAGAACTCAACAAAACACCATTTTTAAAGGTGGGAGATGGTTAAACTGTCTCCCTGACATATATATACTTTCTTTTTTCTGAAATAAAAGTTGTATGTAAACAACTTCAAACTTTCAAGCAGTTCTCATATCAATTTCTGTTTCATTATTATTGGCAAACTCTTTAAATTCTTTTGGAGCTCTTTGTTATATTGTATTTTGATATAATAGTGATGTTATTTGGGACACCATGTTTTTCACTCTAGCTTTCTTCTAATAATTTTTTTATTACCTAGTAGCAACATGTTTCATTAGGAAAAGATAAGCCTACAAAGATACACAAGAGAAAGCATCAAATTGGCTCATTGTATTTTGATTTGAAGCAAAGGGAGATGGAACTTTCAGTGATGTGTGCCAAAGGTCAATTCACGAAGGTAAAGACACATACAAAGTACAGTTGGTGAAGGTAGATGATTGATCTTAAGTAATCAACAATCACCTTGTAATAAACTATAGTGACATATGTGAGGATTGTAAGATGATTTTATCTTTAATTTGTTGCCAATGATCTGATGTTTTTTCTTCATTTATTCATTTACATTTTCTAACCATTACAGAAGGAAAGAAACAATTATATTTTCTACTACAATAATTCATCATGTTGTTCATTGCTACACTAATAGTTGGATACAAGCTTATATCCAGTTTGAGTACCATTGTAATGGGATTTGGGTTCAACATTCTATTTTCTTTGCAATGTCAAGTGCATTTAATTGGTTAAACAATTTCGTCCTTTTTTTTGGTGATTTATATATGAGGAAATGGTGGAAAGTGCACATATTTTAAAGTACAGTCAAATGTGTTTTGATCACCAAAATTGATTTTTCATAACAAAGAAAATATTGAAGGCTCCCAAGAACAAGCTGTGAGGGTGAAAGATACCATGTGACAACGAATTAAAAAAAAAAAAACAAAAAAACCAAAGTCACCATATTCAGAATCAACAAAAACTTCGCTTGGAAAAAGAGCAAGGAGTTTGAACTGGATCATGAATAATTTGGGAAGAACTCAGCAAAACACCATTTTTAAAGGTGGGAGATGGCTAAATTGGCTCTCTGACATATATATACTTTCCTCTTGCTGAAATAAAAGTGGTCTGTAAACAACTTCAAACTTTTAAACAGTTCTTATATCAATTTTTGTTTCATTATCATGGGAAAACTCTTTAAATTCCTTTGGAGCTCTTTGTTATACTGCATTTTGATATAATAGTGATGTTGGGACACCATTTTTTGCACTCTAGCTTTCTTCTAATAATTATTTTTATTTCCTAGCAACTTGTTTCATCATGCAAAGATAAGCCTACAAAGCTACATAAGAGAAACCATCAAATTGGCTCATTGTATTTTGATTTGAAGCAAAGGGAGATGGAACTTGTAGAGAGGCATGCCAAAGGTCAACTCACTGAAGCAGAGACACATACAAAGTACGGTTGGTAAAGGTAGATGGTTGAATGTAACAAATCAACAACCGCCTTGTAATAAACTATAGTGACATATGTGAGGATTGTATGTTGGTTTTATCTTTAATTTGCTGCCAATGATCTGATGCTTTTTCTTCATTTATTCGTTGACATTTTCTAATCATTACAGAAGGAAATCAACAATTATATTTTATGTTGCAGTAATTCATCATGTCATTGGTTGCTACACTCATTGTTGGATAAAAGCTTATATCATGTTTGAGTACCATTGTAATGGGATTTAACTTCAAGGCTTCTATTTTCTTTGCAATGTCAATTGCATTTAATTGGTTAAACAATTTAATTTTTTTTTGGTGATTTATATATGTTGAAATGGTGGAAAGTGCACATATTATAAAGTACAGTAAAATGTTTTTTGATCACCAAAATTGATTTTTCATAGAAAGAAACTAGTGAAGGCCCCCAAGAACAAGTCGTGAGGTGAAATTACCATGTGACAATGAGTTAAAAAAAAAACCAAAGTCACCAAATTCAGAATCACCAGAAACACGGCTCGGCAAAAGATCCAGGAGTTTGAACTGGATCAGGAATAAATTGGGAAGAACTCAACACAACACCATTTTTAAAGGTGGGAGATGGCTAATCCTAATAATCATTGTTCCTTTCAATGAAGTGGCCAGTTGAAACATCTTGAAGACAATAAATTCTTGTAGCTCTCTGCTTCAAGACTGTTAATGCCATTATTGTATGAATGTTTAAAGTATTTTGACATTTAACAGTTGATGTTTCTAGATCCTCCAAAAAATAGGTATTTTAAATGGCATCTAGATAGTTTATGTCTTTTCTTAAAAATAATATAGATAGCCTATTCAGAATGTTGTCTTTTTGGTCTATGCTCAGAAGGAAATCTTTCATGGAATGTTTTTCGTTATCTGTGGGCTTGAAAGTTCCATTAATATTCAGAGAAAGGAAAAAATGTTGTTTGGGCATTGAGAAATTTTGAAAAGTAATGTCTTTCATTATTTGTGTCCTTGAAAGTCTCATTAATCTTCAGAAACATGGAAACATTGATTGGGCACTTAAACTGATCAAGGGAAGTGATTTTCATCATTAGTGGCTCTAAACGATTCAATAATCTTCAGAAAATGCACAAATTTAATTTGGCATTTGAGAAAATATAATGGGGAAATGTTTATTGTTGTCTATGGGTTTGAAAGTTTTATTTTGTTGAGAATATTAACGATTTTCAGGTTGTTTCTTCAATTTCTGTGTGAAAACTTTCCATGGAGGACTTTTGAAACAGTTTTGGCACTACTTTTCCCCTTAAAATTCCATGGATTGCCCCAAACACTTAGTTTCTTCTCTTGTGTTCCAGATTGATATGGCATGGTATGTTATCTAAAAAGATGGACACCCCAACATACAAGCGCTTTTTGGGAAGTTTTTGAGTCCCCTGTTTCACATTAAGAGGCATATAACGTTATGCTATAAGTTGGGTATTTTATGGTTTGTTTGTATTGTTGAGATTTTCTACCAATGAGATCATGATATTTCAATGGCTTCCATTTCCTCATAATACATGCCTTTGCTTATGCTACAGAGGATATTGTTTAGGGGCAAACCCTTTTTTCTGGAAGATTTCCACCAAAAGAATAAGAAGATGATATGGATTGTTTTAATGTGAAGCCATTCCCTATACAAGAACTACTTATGGGTCAGATCTCTGAATTTTTTATATGCGAAGCTTTGAACTTTACCAAATGTTGTGCTGAAAGTTCTCAGATCTAATGTTGTTCTGAACCCAAGAAAAATAATGAGCAGGGAAACATAATCTCTAGCAATGGGTTTCAACAGTCAAGTAGCCACCCAAATTTTGATTCAAATATTTCCACACTCTTTTCATGCATTCGCTTCAAGTATAAAGGGTAAATGTAATGACACATCCTCTTTCTATCAACTTGGATGGTAGTGTAGTACTTGAGGTTCAAATAAATCCTGCCACTCCCACTTTCAAATAACCTGATCAATGGCTTTGGTCTAGAAGAAATATGGTTTTAGTGTGGTTGTTTGTTCCGAATCAAACTAGATCGCCTCGTCCTCTCACCCTACTGATAAAACCCCATTGATAAAGTAGTGTTTTTTTTCTTTTTTCATTTTTTTTTTTAAATTTGAAGAGCCAATCTAATGATGTGAATCTGATGTGTTTCTCTTTAGCACCAGACTTGTTTTTCCCATATCCAACCCTGCATCTAGGTTTATTTGAGCTAGTACACTACCAGTTTGTTTGGAGTAACCTACAAACTGGACCTTTGATAGTACAAATTCACATTCATTGGTGGGCATCGATACCTCTTGGATTGGTACCTAATAGCGATCATAGCTAGTTTGGGGATTCGTTTCATAATGGCGATTGATTTGAACCTTTACTCGAAGCAAGCCTACCCTTCTCCCAGCGGCATAGATCCAATGTTGGGTTTAGAATGTTGGCTATTACAGAGATTATGTTTCTGGAACCTGAATGGCAAGCGGTAGCCTTAGTTCCATTCATTCCCTACTTGTTGTATTGCCATTCAAAGTAACTCCATACATATGGGATCCATCCCTCATTGCAGTAACATCAACCACTCACCCCTCTTTCAGTCTACGTGCTCAGCTAGGTCCCTATCTTTTCTATGCTTTAACCGCAACCCTAACAAACAAGCCCCTAATGGTAAGTCTCACTTCAACCCTATAAACTCTCTCCTTTGTAAGATTTCTTTTGATGACCCTCTGAATGGATGACTAAGTGTGGGTTTTCAATGTCAACAAATCGGTTAGATGAAACTTGCACTACTACCTGTAGTGTGAGTCTAGTGAGTGGCATGGAGGATCAAGATATTAGATAATCAAGTCACTTTGATGATCCACAAACTCACAATTTTATGATAAACCGATTTCTTCCTACTACCAAAGCCATGGCTTCTGAATCACTGCAATAAACTTCTAGTTGGCCTCATGTGCATGACTTGATTGTGCCTTTGAACAAGGAAAGAGAAAACATGCAGTTTAGGCTATACATCATGAAACGAGGGATCAAGGAGGAAGAAGATGATGAAATTTTAGGCTTTACTCCTAAGGCATGTGGGTTCTTTCCCTAGCGCTTTAAAAATTCCTTTGTCATTTAAACCATGTATCACATGCAACATGAAATGAAGAAGAAAAATACATTATCTTTGTTACCTCCTCCAAATAGAGGAAGTGCTTATGAAAATTGCAACCTCGAGTTGGCTATTAATTTTTATGGCATAATCATCAACTCCTTGTAGTTATATATGCCTTTTGATGTCCATGAAAGTGAATAAAATCAGCCTTTCCAAGTTTGTTTGAAAAGCCAACTCACACATTCTCTAATTAGGGAGTGAGTTAATTAGGGTGTGAGTTGGTTAGTATAAGATGGTGACAAGGTGCAATAGGTGGAAGTCATAACTAATAAAGTCCTATGCACAATAACAATACATTAAGTTTTTTTTAATCGTCAATCATGTATTGCTTATGTGGGCCTCTTTAACGAGCAATAATTTTTGTAGTAACCAGAACAAAAGGTAAGTGAATCAATGTATGGTCACAATCAAACTTGTAGATTACATATATACTTCCTTCAACATGCATTCTTTTATTGTTTAATAACTATATTAGATTTACTACTCAAGTAAGTAGGGGCTATGCTACTCTATAATAAAAATGTAAATGTCTACAATGAAATCATATGATGAAATGAATTGAGGATCGTAAAAAATATTGCTTGTCAATTGAAGGAGATAGGTTAATTGGCAATTGCCCTGTTATGAAGTATTATATAAACCAATAAATTAAAGGTTCAACCCCCCTCTAAATCTAGCCCAAAAAAAATAGTAGTTATCAAATACATACACATAAATGTTTTTTTTAACAATGGCTGACCAATTCCAAATCCCATGCAATTTTATCTTGATCTCCATCCTCTTCTCTGTCCAAATCCGACATCCCTTGTGTTGTAGTTCATTGTCCATATATTTCACCTTATTATTGCCTTCCACACTCCACATTCCCATTCCTCCTATCGGCGTTCCTTTGCATCTCTTGGTGCAATTGCTAGTTTTATCTGCTTTAAAATGTATTTGTCAATCCGTGGTTAAAGTAGATCTATTTTGGTTGTATATATAATAAGTGTAATTTTTCATTTTTTATTTTTTAATTGCATTTTTAAATGGAATTTTTTTCGACACTTCAAATGTACAAATTATATAGTTTAAACTTGCAAGTCCAAAATAGTGTCTATATATATATATATATATGAATTGATATTGAAATATATTAGTTAATATAGTTATTAAAATAAAGTTTTGTATTGAAATATTTTAAAAAAGCATAAAAATTATACATCTTCCTCACACTAGAAAGTGAATATAAGTTTTTGTTTTTGTTTTTGTTTTGTTTTGTTTTGTTTTTTGTTTTTTTGTTTTGTTTTGTTTTTTTTCTCCAGAGTTTGATATAAAATTATGTTAGTTAGCATAGACATTGAAATATTTTATTTATGGCTTTGAGAGTGAAATACTTTAGCAACATCTCTTTTATACTGGGTTATATCAACAAAAAACAAAGAGAGCACTATGAGAGTCAAATTATTAATGTTTTATGGTGCTTTTAATTAAAGTAATTTATTTCTATTTTTATTATAGTCGACATTGTTTTTATACATTATCACAAGTTTTAAATATTTTATAATTATTTTTACTTTGAATTACTTGCAACTATTACATTAAAATATTTCTAATAGGTAAGTATAAGCAACTTTGTTGCTCATTTCACTTGTTTTTTTAATCTTGTCATATCCAACCACAATTAATTAATCTTTTTACATGTTTTAACCAAATAAAAATTCAAAATTGCATTTTTTTGGAAACAATAAAATTTGTTTATTTGATTTAAAATACTCTTATAAATATTTAGTTTTACAAAACATTATAATAAATTATAGAAATATAACAAATCTTTAAAATTCAATCATAGTTATTCAAAATGTTGGATAGAAATCGATTTCTATGCTCTCTCCAATGGGAAGGACTAAAAAAGTTGTATTTTTTTGAAGTAGCACATATATCTTATGTATGAATATTGTATGACTGGAAAACACCATGTAGTAGATCATTTGCATTATCGAATTCCATGCCATGTAGAGGAATTGGAGGGGAGAATTCACTGGACTCCTCTCTTGAGGATTTGGAGGGGATAATTCCTTAGATTCCTCTCTTAAGGATTTGGAGGGGGGTATTCCTTCGATTCCTCTCTTGAGGATTGGAGGAGATAATTCCTTGACTACATGTGGATGGGTTTAGGGCATGAGAATGTTGATAAATGTAAGAGATTAGAATAGTTAATATGCATAATGCATTAATAGATATGTAGTGTGATAATAAATTGTAAAGTGTGTATAGATATACTTATGCATATGCGATGTTGCATATTAACCAAGTGTGGTATGTTGTTACATATCTAATGTTATGAACCACACGCCTTAAAAATGATAATAAGTCAGTGAATAAAATCCACTTAAAGGGTGGAACCTCCTTTTACAATGAATAAAATACATGACAAAATATGATGACCCTAAGACTAGGTCACCTTAGTATTCATATAATAGACAAATAGTACAATTATAATGAAAAGGTACAATGAAATTTTCTGGACTACATAACAACATAGCAATATAAATGTAATAACTTAATATCTAGGGTTTAATAAGGGGTTTTTCGGTTAATATGGATATTTTCAAAGGCTTAACCTTCCACTCCCTTTCAAACAAGTGTTGTACTCAACACTTGACCGTTGGGAATCATGATTGTCGTTAGACCAAAACCCATAGGTGTTAGTCAACGATCACATCACCAGAGATAAGGTTCCACAAGAGGCGGTTAGTCCATGTCACGAAACACACGGGGAGCGTTGGTTTATCCAATGTCCAACAATCTCCCCCCCAACAGGAGCCGAGTGCATATTGAACTTGTGACATATGCTTTGATACCACTTGTTGGGAATGACGATTGCCATTAGACCAAAAAGCCATAGGTGTTAATCAACGATCGCATCGCCAGAGACAAGGATCCATGAGAGGAAATTAGTCCATGTCACGAAACAAACGTAGAGCGTTGGTCTATCCAATGTCCAACATTGACTAATTACGGTTGTTTCTGCATGAATAAATCATATTCTTATGTTTCTTTTTCCAATGGTAGGTTATTCCATTTGATGTGGTACTTAGTAATGGTTTGATTTCTTAATTTCTTAGTTTGTGTTTCAAGGACTCTTTATGGTTCTAGTATGGTTTTATATTCTTTATTAATCTCTAGTAAAATATTTTTGACTGTAACTTTGTCATTAATTACCATCTTAAAGAAAGAAACATGGAAGATTTGATGTATAGATGAATATGGGCGCAAATCTAATTTATAATCCATACTTCCAATCCTCTTCCACACCTTATAGGGGCCATAATACCTTGGTGTTAATTTATTTGGACATGTGTGCCATGAACCATATTTTTTTGTAACCATCATAATTAGTGAAGATAAAGCACTTTGGCTAGGTTGAATGGTGCCAACCTCTAACATTTCTTGAATGAGAGACTCAATATTACTCTTCTATGTATATGGATACTTGTAAGGCTTAATGTTTGGTGGTGCACTTATAGGTTGTAAATGAATAAAATTTTCATGATCTCAAATAGGTGGAAGAACCTTAGGCATCCCTCTAAATACCCTGGAATGATTGTTTAATAACTTTTTGGAGATCCACTGAAGCAAATGATATAAATGTTTAAACATGTAATGAGCAAATTTGTGCAATTACAACATTATATTTATATATTTTAAGTACTTTTGCCATGCTATTAGAGCTTATCACTTTAGAGGGTTCCCCTTGGATACCTTGAAGCTCAATTTCATTGCCTTACAAGGAATTTTTTATGAAAGATCTTGAAAATTAAAGGTCATTGTTCCTAATGATTGTAACCATTATACCCCCTATACAATATCAACACCACCTATTTGCATTGCAATCATGGATTATCCAATTAATATTTCCCGCACTTTTCTAAACAATTTATGGTACCATAATGAATAATCATTATTTGAAATTATGGTGTTGGAAATACAAAGCAATTGAGAATTTTTGCCAATTTGTAATTCATGAATTTATGTGTACTACAAAAACCAATGGACATTATTACCTTTTTATTTTTTATATATCCTTTTATCTTGGAGTTTTTGGAGTATGGATGCTAGGCATTGCATGACAATATATTGTTGGAGTAGTCTCCTCTAGCTCTAGAGCTTATGAAAATTTGATTTTGTGATCCTCTTCCTCTTCATAGTCTATGTAGAATAATTACTTCTCACCACATTTATTCGCCTTATTGTACTTGTTGTTACAATCAAAACATAGTTATTTTTCTATTCTTTCATCCATCTATTGAGGTCTCAACCTTGTCGATTGAGTGAGGTTATTTGAGGGAGCATCATGTTATCTATAATTGCTAATGACTACTATTCTATTGATCATATTTTTACTTTGAACTTTCCTTTCCAGATTGAAAGTATGCTCTAGGGATTTAGGTTTAAAGCATTACAACTCATGATGGATTATTTCCATTAAAGTTCCAATAAAGAGGTCTAAAAAATTACCCTCTAAAATGTTCTTTACCCTGAGACTCAACGTTTAGAATTGCTAAATGTGCTCTGTAATTGGATATTTTTATTGAAGATTTACCAATTGCATAAAGAATGTGTCGCTCTTAACATCTCCATAATGTGTTATCAATTCCTCGATAAATATATAATCCTTTTTATTTTCACAAAACTATTCATACTATACAAATTGATCTTGTTATAAATACAAGAACGCAATGTTTACCTTTTGTAACAATGTCACTTGGTGCAGATTAAATTATTTCTCCTTCTGGAATATACATATTATAGGATTATTACCATCAAAATTCCTTATATTAATCATCGGAATGAAGTATTTCCTTGTTACCACATTGAATCCTTGAATATGTGGATCTTGAGGTGATGAAAACCCATGATTTTAGATTCAATATTTGTGCTTTCCAAATATGATAAAATACTCTCCATATGTGATTGAGTCTGAACACCATTGTTGTCCTTATTTTCAAGGCTTCCTTCGATCTCGATATCCCTATTAGGAAGCCTCTCTGAGATAATATTTTCCATGGAACTTGTAGATTTTCATATTCCTTCCTTGATGGAATTTTGTATAAATTCCTTATTTTCATTCAACTTGTTTTCTATATTTGTTTTAAGGTTTTCTCAAGAACATGATAAATTTGTTTGTTTCAACATATTACCATTCATTTCATTAATTTTGTTCTCTAATTGGGATAACATGTATCCTAACTCTTCAGTCTTTTCAAATTTCATGTTTTATTTTTTATGAGGGGTTCTAGTAGTATTTATTTTAGACACATTTTCCATATGAAAAAAATAATAATACTCCTCTTTATCACAACTTTTCAATCACCAATAATAAAATAATATGTCACTTGTAAGTTACATACCTTTTAACCACTAATTTGGATATTGTTTCGATGGATAATATTTGTCTTGATATAAATCTAAAATCTGAGCCTTATGAATCTGTAATTTCATGTCGTAGTACTCTGTGTATGATAAAAAATTTGTTGTGTCAAGTGAAAGTTATGGTGGCTTTCCCAAAAATTGTTGATTTTTTGCCTCTTCCCAAGAGGAAATTATATAGCATTCCTTGTGTCCAATTCTACCCAAGGTACTTCAATATGTCTTCTTAGATACCTGGAAATTTCATTGTCTAAAACTCCTCTACAACAAGGTTACAATGAACCTACTAAGATGGCTAGTTTAAAAAATAATTTCAGGACTAGTCACAAACCTTCATTTCCATAAGGTAAATTTGCAAAATCATGGTGAAAAAAAGGCTAAATTTCTTTCCACCTATAACCTGATATCTCTCCTCAGTATCCTCAAAATTTCATGGTCTAGATATTCATAGAAACAAAGTTATAAAAAAAATTATCATCTTGCAGAGACAATAGATCTCCTTAGCCTCGTAAACCAAGCCTAGAAACAAACAAACAAACAAAGAATTGAAAACATTCCCTAACTTATGGCTGAAACAAAAAATTAAAGAGGATATAAATATCATACCTTATTCTTAAATGCCTAATGATGATCCTCGTATTTGTCCTTTGTAGATTTCAACCTATCTCCATTGATGTTCCAAGAGGAGACCTGCAAATCCAAACAAAAGATCAAAGCATAAAATATATCGAAGATTCAATCATCAATCATGTAAGAGATCAAGGAGCCTTACGATAAAAATTTTATGATATGCATATGGGAAAGAAACAAGTATTTGTATTAATTATAAAGAGCAGGAAGATTGCAACCAAGTGCCTTAATGTCATAAGCCTCCACTCTAAAGCTCTTCAATCCTCCTTTGCACAACAAGCCTTCAATTTCAATTGGATAACATAGGATACTTCAAAATCCAACTGATTCTCCATTGAGTATAATTGTATTTATAGGAGAGAAGGGGGGGGTCGGAGATCCATTTTCCATGGGAAGAAATCCACAAAAATGTGGAATAGATTCCATAATTAGTGGGATTAGATCCATCGATCTTGAGACGAGGCTCAAATAGGTAGGAGCTTGAGTCTAGGTGGTTGAATCCTCAATAAGAGTTCTATACTTACTTTTTATTTTACCTAGCTGGAAAGGTTGTCGCACTTTTTAGTGGACAACAATGTGACACACTTCACAGGTGACAACGATTGAACCTGTGATGTTGCAATTTATTCATAGGGAAAGTGCGGCATTTCTTAAAATTAGGGTTTTTAAGAAATGTAATCCAAGAGTCTTGTGCTTCTTAGAATGGTTTTTGATCCAACTTTGTAGGGGATTACTATGAATACTTTATCAAATAGTGAGAGTTTCAGTTTTGTGGTCATTTTCCTAAGTGTGAAAAAATGATGTGTAACAATTTTAAACGCTAATTTGAATATAGTTTTGATGGTTAATATTTGTATTTTGAGCCCTTATAAATATGTAATTTCATGATTTAGTACTTTGATATGTGAATGATCAATTGTTTTTTTGTCAAATGAAAGTTATGGTGAATTTACCAAAACTTGTTGATTTTTTGGCCTCTTCCCAAGAGGAAAATTGTATAGCATGCCATGTGTACAATTCTACCCAAGGTACTGTTGGAAAATACTGGGGGGGTGTGAATCAATATTCCTTAACAATTAGCACTTTTAAATCTTTTTAGAGCATTAGTTAATCTTCAATTATCATTAATGTTTATGCAGTAACAACAGTGAATAAAAGAACACAGGAGGCACAAAAATTTTAGGTGGAAAACCCCCTCCGGTTCAAAAACCACCGAACGCTTTTCTAATAATTCTTTAATCTTAAACTCCAATTGAAAATAAAGCTCCAACTACCTCTTCAATTCTTGGTAGAGAGACACTTGTACATATTTTACAATGACTCTGTACAATGATACTTTTACAATGATTGTATGCAGTGCTTCCCACTTGAAGACTTCATGTGGTGAACTTCTTGTTGTTGTTCTGCAACTTGATTGCTGCTCTTGTCATGCTCCCTTACTCACTCTTCAAAAAATTAGATTATGCGTTGATTCTTCTCTTGATGAATATATAATACCTGCCAAAGTCTTCAAAGAAATACCCATGACATGATAATAACAAAACTTAACTCATCCTGTAGAACATAGGTCAGTGCTAAACAAAAACAAAAAATTAGAATACAAAGAAACTAACGCAATTAAGATGAACATGCATATAAAGAAGATACTTACCTGTATCTTAACTCTGTTGCATCATTTTGCTGCACCTTTCTCTTTGCTGCCCTAGAAAGTCTGGTCCTTTGCACCCCTTAACAACACTTGATCTAGAGTTTTTCTTGCCTTCTAGGAGCACGATATTTAATCTGACGTATCTTTGTTGTTTCATATCCCCAACATGTGATATTTGGCCCTGTAGAATCCCTCTGAGTCTTCTTTCTAATGCCATAGATCTGACCCGATTTAGACTCTTCAAGGCAAAGTTATGCCCAATCTCTCACAATGACCTAATTATGGACTAGTTCAGTAGAGAGAACTTGTACGACATACCACATGTCACTGTTTCCTCCTTCGGCTCTGAAATCGATACATAGAAAACTAAAGTTCGTGCATTGTCTGCCACTGTTTATAGAATTCCAATCTTCTTCTCCGAGAGAGAGTTATGACAATTTTCCCAAGGTCACTTCTTTGAGATGAAATTCGGAATCCTGCAAAACCCTAACTTCGACATATCATATCTCCGAAAATATAGTGAACCAAGATTTGAAATTTGGTCACAACGTTCATCAGGATTGCAAATCAAATGGGTTTTAATTCAGAATCTAAGACTTCGCAGAAATGAAGTTATAGCGAAAATTCCACGATCACTACATTTGGAGGATATATGGGATTTCCTTTTATAGAGTTGAGAGGGGCTTCTATACAGAATGTTGGAGGGATTTTAGGAGCTTAAAAAATTATTATTTATTGACTATTCAATGACCAAAACCAATTATGAGTGCCATGCCACAACCCCATAGGGTTTTAGCCCACTAACTGGGGTTACTAACTTCAAACATGAATATCTCTCAAACCGTGAAGAATTACTTGGCATGCCATATATCAATGGAAACATCTTGATGAGTAGAATCTATCTAGAAGGTCCTTGAATCAAAATAGAGTAAGTTGTCAAGTCAAAATTTCCTTTCAATATCAGGGTAGCCCCTGGTGCTACTTGGGTTGACATCAATTACAAGCTAAGATCATCTTTAGATCAACAATTTCCCCCTTTGGAATTGATGGCAACACAAGTACTCCCCCTGTGATCAGGGCACCTCTTCCTACTACCTTCTCTCCCCCTTTGACATCAATGGTAAAGGGTAACTCCCCCTGACACACAACCATCTTGCAGACCTGTACAGACTTCCACTCCCCCTTTATTTTTTGAATAAGGAAAATCTAATGAGAACTTGGGAGAATCCCAAGCTTCTAGCGAAGATATTCAAATGCTTCACGAGGTAAAGGTTTAGTGAAGATATCAGTGATTTCTTCTTTTGTACCAACATACTAAAGTTTGATATTCCTTTCAGCAACTTGTTCTCTAGAAAAATGATATTTTATCAAAATGTGTTTTGTTTTTGAATGCATGACAGGATTTTTGGAGATGCTGATGGCACTGGTGTTATCACAGAAGATGGGAATAGGCTCACTGACTTGTACTTGAAGATCTTGCAAAGTTTGTTTCATCCAAAGGACTTGAGTACAACAAGCTGCCACTGCAATGTATTCTGCTTCCGCTGTAGATAACAAGATTGAGGTTTTCTTTTTCCTGAACATGATACGACACAACCACCTAGATAGAATGTTGCTCCACTAGTACTCTTATGATAATCAATGCTTCCTGCCCAATCTGCAGCTGTAAAGGCTTGAATAATGAGATTGTTTCCCTTGGGATACCATAAGCCATATTATGTTGTGCCCTTTAGATATCGAAGAATTCTTTTGGTGCTGCTTGGAATCTTGCTACTTGTCCAACTTCTTGCATAACATCTGGTCGGGAGGCTATTACATATAGAAGACTACCAATCATAGATCTGTACAACCTTGATCCACATCCTTAGATGAGTTGTCTATGCTCAATTTGCAACCTGTTACCATCGGAGTAAGGACGGGTTTGCAATCTTCCATTTTGAATTTCTTAAGCATTTCCTTGATGTACTTGGCTTGACATATAAATATTCTTTTCTCTTGTTGAGATATTTGAAGCCCTAAGAAGTATTTCAACTCACCAAGTAAAGACATCTCGAACTCACTTTGCATCTTTGTAGAAAAGTTCTTGCTTAGTCGATCATAATTGCTACCAAAGATTATATCATCCACATATACCTCAATGATTGTTAAATCATCCTTATCTATTTGTACGTAAAGATTGCTATCAAAAGTACCTTTCTTGAACCCTTGTTGACATAGATATCCATCAGAATGAGCATACCATGCTCTGGGAGCCTGCTTGAGACCATATAGAGCCTTCTTTAGCCTGCAAACATAGTCTTATTTTTATGATAGTAGAAAACCTTCAGGTTGTTCGATGTAAACTTCTTCTTCTAACTCTCCATCTAGAAATGTCGACTTAACATCCATTTGGTAAACTTTTATTTTTCTTAAGCATGCATAGGTGAGAAACATCTGTATGGCTTCCATTATGGCAATTGGTGAAAAATTTTCGTTGAAATCAATTCCTTCCACTTGTGCATAGCCTTTGCAAACCAATCTTGCTTTGTTTCTGGTAACCTGCCCATCTTCATTCAATTTGTTCCTGAACACCCATTTAGTTCCAATGAAATTTTTATCTTTTGGTCGTGGAACTAATTCCCAGGTGTTATTCTTCTCGATTTGATCCAATTATTCATTCATAGCTGCTAACCAATGTTCATTATGGCTGGCTTCCTCAAAACTACTAGGCCCAAAGGTTGCTAGAAAAGCAATGTGAGCATGTTGTGATGAATGAAGCTGTCGACCTTTTCTTGTTCCAATTCCTTCATTTATGTCACCAATGATTTGATTTGATGGATGGTTCTTTTGAATCCATTCTTTTTTTCTCTTTGTAGGAGCTTCTTGTTGTTGTTCCTGTATATCTTGTTGATCATTATTTACTTCTTCCTGGTTGACAGTTGCTTCTTGTTCTAGAATTATCTTTGTACCTTTTTCAGCCTCTGTCTCAAGCTTCAAAGATTCTAGATCCCCATCATTATTCGTTAGAACACTATCTTCATCATATGTAACATTGATGCTCTCCACTATCTGCTTTCATCTTAGCTTATAGCATTTATAGGCCCTTGTTTTGTGTGAGTAACCAACAAAGATACCTTCATCAACACGTTATTCAAACTTACCCAACTTTTGATCTTCTCTTTTGATATAACATTTTCTTCCGAAGATTCTGAAATATTTTACATTAGCCGGTTTTCCTTTCCATAATTCATATGGGGTCTTATTGCAATTATTTCTGAGAAGACTTCTATTGATAATGAAGACTGCCGTATCAATTTCTTGAACACATAATTTTTCATCCAATTTTGAGTCCTTCAGCATTGTTCTACCCATTTCCTGTACGGTTCTGTTCTTTCTTTCAACAACTCCATTTTGCTTAGGTGTTCATGCTATTGAATATTGTCATTTTATTCCATTTTCATCACAGTATTGCTGAAATAATTTGGAAGTGAATTCTCCACCATTATCTGATCTTAGACACTTTATTTTTAAATCAATTTAATTTTCGACCAACTCCTTGTAGATCTTAAAGCACTCAAATGCTTCAGATTTTTTCTTTAGGAAACTGACGGTTGTCATCCTGGTATAGTCATCTATCATTAACATGAAATATAATTCTCCATCTAAGCCTTTTGTTCCCATAGGACCACATAGATCAATATGTATCAATTCCAATGGATGTGATGCAAAGTGTTCTTTTGTTTTAAATCCACATTTTGTCTACTTTTCGTGCCAACAGGCCTCACATAGTGTGTTGGAAGGTTTTGAGATTTTCGGCATTTCTCGTACTGCTTCCTTTTTGCTTATCCTAACAAGATTGTCAAAGTTTATGTGACCCATTCGTTTGTGCCATAACCAGCTTTCATCTTCTTTAGCTAGTAGACATGCTTTAGTTGCTTCATCCAGAACATATATGTCGTTTGGAGCTCGACTTGCTGTAGCCACAATTTTACCATACCTGCCTTTCCTGATTTCACATTTTGTGGAGTTGAATAGCATTATGTGTCCTTGATCACACATTTTCCCAACATTGAGTAGATTGTGATTCATGTTTTCAACCAATAGAACATTCTTGGCTAGAGCATCTTTTCTTCCGAGACTGATGGTACCTGATCCTATAACATTTGAAGATCCATCATTTCCAAAGGACGCGGTTCCATCCTTCTTCTCTTTCAGAGATACAGATTTCTTTCTATCTCCATTCATATGCACTGAGAAACCGCTATCAACATACCACACATATATTTTTGTTTTGAGCCTTGAGAGCTAGAGCACAATTATCAATTTTATTCTTCTTCCATGTTCATTTGTTTTGTGGCTTCAAAGATTCTTCTGGAGGATTTTCAAGTCTGCAGTCTCTGGCTATGTGTCCAAAGTTTCAACATTTGTAACATCCAATGTTACTTCTTAAATGTTCAAATTTATTGGTGTTTCGTTGAGCCTTTGGAGGTTCATATTTTATAGATCTCTTGGAATTGTATTGGTTCCTAGGGTACGTGCGACATCCTACAGTTTCATGACAAAATTTTCCACATGAATAACAATAGCCATGAAACATATGTCGATACCTAGATGGAAATCTTTGTCGAGGAATTGTCTTCCAAGGCTGTTCTTGCGAATCTTTTCCAATGGAGTCTACATGCCTATCAGATCTCATAGGTTCATTGTATTTTCTTGTAGAAGGTCCTACTTCTTCTTCTTTGTAACCAAGGCTAGTTCTGTCGTTGTAAGATCATTGGTTGTTGATGAGTTCTTCCAATGCCTTTGAGCTGTTGGCATAGTTTTGGATAGTTTTTCCCTTCTTCACTTCCTTACGCAGACTTTGGCTTCTAATGCTTCCCTTTCTTGGTTGCTTTCTTCCAACTTCTTTTGAAGTGACTCTTCAATACATTTATGTTCTTCAACTTCAATTTTGAGACCTTGAACTTGTTCTTCAAGAGTGTTTGAATGGATCTTCTCAGCCTTGAGCTCTTTTATAAGCTTGATTGCCTCCTTAGAAAATTATTCTATGGTCAACCCTTCTTCTTCATTGTTTGATACCTCTTGTTTATTGTGCTTGGCCATAAACAATACTCTCTCATTGGCTTCTTCTTCACTGTCACTATCTTCATCGGATGATGAGCTATCTTCTTTAGAGAGAAAGTTCCTTTTGAATCCTTTCTTCTTGCCTTGCTTGTTGAATTTCTTAAAGCCTTTCTTTCCTTTTGAGTTTCCATCACTTTTGTTCGGACATTTTGCTGCGAAATGCCCAACCTCACCACAACCGAAACATATCAATGGAAGTTTACCTTTGAATTTTCCCTTGCCAATTTTTAGTTTTCTCGTAAATTAAGAATATTCTACATCTTAAAAACCTTCTTCATCATCTTCCTTTTCTTCACACTTGCAAGTGCAGGTGCAGGTCTTTGCCTGTGAAGGTTGTTTTTCCTTATTGGTTATCTTAGATGCAACGAACGTAGTTTCTAGATGCGAAGTATCCTCTTCTTCATCAAGTATCATTTCATATGCTATGAGAACTCCATGTAATTCCTCTTTGCGGAGTTTGTCCAGATTTGCACTGTATTCTAAGACTGATACCTTTGGGTTGAATCTTCGTGGGAACATTCTAAGAATATTTTGTATAATAGTCTTCTCGTCAACAGGCTCTCCCAATCCTTCCTGAGTGTTGGTTATTTCATCAACGTGTTGGAAATATGCAGCAATGTTGTCATCTTCTTTCATTCTGAGTTGCTCAAATTTTGCTTTGTAGATTTGAAGCTTTGCTTCTTTGACATTTGAATCACCTGCATATCTATTCTCAATCTTGTCCCATACATTTTTGGCGGTTTTACAACCCAACACCTTATGATAAGTAGATTCAATAAGTCCACTCATAATAATATTCTTTTCTTTTGCATCATTTACCAAATTCTTCTTACCTTGTTCATCCGCAGTTGGTGTAAAGCCATTTTGAACAGTGTCCCATACTTTGTCACCTTGCGCCAAGAGATAGACCTCCATTCTTCCCTTCCAGAGTGCATAATTATTTTCATTGAATAGAGGTACACCATTCTTGGTGATCTCCTTCCAGTTGTTAAACTGCTATTGAAGGAACCAAGCTCTGATACCAATTGTTGGAAAATACTGAGAGGGGGAGGTGAATCAGTATTCCTTAGCAATTAGTGCTTTTAAATATTTTTAGAGCATTAGTTAATCTTTAACTATAATTAATGTTTATGCAGTAACAACAATGAATGAAAGAACACAGGAAGCACAAAAATTTTAGGTGGAAAACCCCCTCCAGGTCAAAAAATGCTTTTCTAATAATTCTTTAATCTTCAACTCCAATTGAAAAGGAAGTTCCAACTTCCTAGAATCTAGAAAAGCATTCTTCTCCAGCTCCCACTGGATGGATGCTCCAATGCCCGAGATTCTTCAGTAGTCAATTGAATGGATGCCCCAACAACCAATGAGCTACAATTCTCTCTAGCACCACCCTACCACCCTATAGAAGAATAAAAGAAGAATGGACTCCCGTACTAGGGAAAATGGTCCACTTTACAATGATATAGAATGATGTAGAGGAAGAAGACACACTAGACCATAACCCCAACTATGACACAACCACCTAATGATGATCCTAGACCTCCCGACACGGCCTCTTCAACTCTTGGAAGATATAAACTTGTACAACTTTTACAATGACTCTGTACAATGATACTTTTACAATGATTGTATGCAGTGCTTCCCACCAGAAGACTTCATATGGTGAACTTCTTGACGTTGTTATGCACCTTGATTGCTGCTCTTGTCATGCTACCCTTTCTCACTCTTTAGAACATTAGGTTATGCATTGAGTCTTCTCTTGATGAATATATAATACCTGCAAAAAGTATTCAAAGAAATACCCATGACATGATAATAGAAAAACTTACCTCATCATGCAGAACATATGTCAGTGGTAAAAAACAAACAACAAATTCGAATACAAAGAAACTAATGTAATTAAGAGATGAACATGCATGTATAGAAGATAATTACCTATATCTTACCTCTATTGCATCATTTTGCTGCACCTTGCTCTTTGGTGTCCTAGAAAGTCTGGTCCTTCGCACCCCTTGACAACACTTGATCTAGTTTTTCTTGCCTTCTAGGAGCACAATATTTAATCTAATGTATCTCTGCAATTTCAGATTCCCAACATGTCATCTTTGGTCTTGTAGAATCCCTCTGAGTCTTCTTTCCAATGCCACAATTCTGACCCGATTTGGACTCTTCAAGACAAAGTTATGCCCAATCTCTCACAATGACCTAATTATGGACTAGTTCAGTAGAAGGAACTTGTACGATGTACCACGTGTCATTGCTTCCTCCTTCCGCTCTGAAATTGATATACAGAAGACTACAGTTTATGCACTGTCCGCCACTTTTTATAGAATTCTAATCTTCTTCTCTGAGAGAGAGTTATGGCGATTTTCCCAAGGTCACTTCTTTGAGATGAAATTTGGAAGCCTACAAAAACCCTAACTTCCACAGATCATATCTCTGAAAATATAGCGAACCAAGATCTGAAATTCAATCACGACGTTCATCAGGATTGAACATCAAATGGGTTTTAATTTCAGAATCTAAGACTTCACATAAATGAAGTTATAGTGAAAATTCCACGATCACTACATTTGGAGGATATATGAGATTTCTTTTTATAGAGTTGAGAGGGGCTTCTATAGAGAAAGTTGGAGGGATTTTAGGAACTTAAAAAGTTATTAATTATTGAATATTCAAAGACCAAAACCAATTGTGAGTGCCATGCCACAACCCCATAGTGTTTTAGCCCACTAACTGGGGTTACTAACTTCAAACATGAATATCTCTCAAACCGTGAAGAATTACTTGTCGTGCCATATATCAACGGAAACATATCGACGAGTAGAATCTATCTAGAAGATCATTGACTCAAAATAGAGTAAGTTTTCAAGTCAAAATTCCCTTGCAATATCAGGGTAGCCCCTAGTGCTACTTGGGTTTACATCAATGACAACCTCAGATCATCTTTAGATCAACAGGTACTTCAATATGTCTTCTCAGATACCTGGAAATTTCATTTTTTAAAACTTCTCTACAAAAAGGTTACAATGACCGTACCAAGATGATTAGTTTAAAAAATAATTTAAGGACTAGTCACAAACCTTAATTTCCATAGGATAAATTTGCAAAATCATGGTGAACTTTTTTTAAAAGTTTTTTCCACCTATAACCTGATATCTCTCCTCAGTATCCTCAAAATTTCATGGTCTGGAGATTCCTAGAAACAAAGTTATAACAAAAATTCCAAGATGACTTGTTTGAAATAAAATTCTAAAAAAATCACAAACCCTAATTCCATGTGGTATATCACCAAAATTTTAGCCAAAAAAAATTGAAATTTTGATAACAAGTACTTAAATATGTCTCCTCAATTTTCTAAAAATTTCACTATCTAAATATTTCCAAGATTACTTGTTTGAAACTAAATTTAAGAATAGTCACAAACCCAAATTTCCACACGGTATATATTTGAAAGTGTAGAAAATCACAACTTGAATTTTTTACCATAGGTACTTCGATATTTCTTAGTCTCCCCAAAATTCAACTATCTGAGGCTTCCTAGAAAAAAATGTCATAATGAAAAATCTAGAGAGTCTAGACTTAAGGAGGAAAAAAACCTTAAAATCATAGCTCTAATACCAAATGTTATCAATGATATTGATTGGATCATTATATTATTTTCATTCATCTTGATGCTTTCATAGTTGAAAAATTGGAGGAATCAGTTCATAGGATCATTTTTACCGGCAGGTCTTGACAAGGCGAATTGTGGTTTAAAAGCTTTCAAATGTAGTTTGAAGAATTTAATTAAGGTTCAAAAAATCCCACTTGTGTTAGACCTAACATAGACTTAAACTTAGATACATTTCCAATGATGCAAGAAAGACCTCAAATGGAGTTTGTATGTGAACATTATGCCACTTAGAAGTTGACCTTATTGTTTTTTCCACCATGATTTGAGATGATGCCACATTAGCCTCATTACTTGTGGAAAAGGGTCTAGCCATATGGTACATATGTAGAGGACTCTAGAATTTTCAAGTTTTAACTCATATTAAGGGTTGAATGGGCCAAACTCAATCCGTATTTTTCTATTAAATCGTGTTATAATTGAGCCACTAGGAGGAAAAGGTGTTCAATTCTATTCTACTGGATTTATTTCCATAGTAGAGAGAGAGAGAGAGAGAGAGAGAGAGAGAGAGAGAGAGATTGTTCTATAGTAGCCCATTGGCCATAGGTCTCACTCCTTTGTATCTTCACCATTTCCATTTAAAGAAAGATAGAGCAGAGGAGCCTCACCTTCCAACTGAGTTTTCCCTCAAAAGGGTTTCCCAGGTCATATCTTGTGTTATTGTAGTTTTGTGATTGATTGTTTTATTTGTTTTTAAATTTTATATATTTCATGGATAAACGAAACAATTAATTTAATAAACTATAAAATCCAAAGAAATTTAACCTGCACATTATATATTTTTTGATTTTAATAAATCTTTATCAAATATGTTGTTACAAACTATCTAGTAGAATATCCATGACAATTTACTATTCATATTGGTATCAAAGTATATTTCCTTGGGTATATTGTGAAGAGTTGTAGGGGGTCCATATCAATAAACAAAAAGTCATAAAACCCTAACCATGGCTAATGAATCTATTAATAACCCTAGAGATCTGATACAAAAGATAATCACAAGGCTAGAAGGGCAAGTCACATATATCAGCCATAATATGAACCTTCTCATGGAGGTTGTAATAGATAAGCTTGGAATCGAAGAATATGGAGGTTCCAACTCATAGGTCATATCAAAGGGCAAATTGAGAGATTGAGAAGATCTAGAAAAGGGGTCTAAGGGAGAACCAAAAAAGAGAAACCCAATTCAAGTTCCATGAACCATTTATAGTCCCTGTTTGAGATGGAAGAAAATATTGACTCCAAATAGTATCATTTTGAGTTTCATGAACCATTCGTAGTTCCCTTTTAGGATGGAAGTGAATGTAAATATTAAGCCATATGAAGATGATATTGATGGTTTAAAATTGAATCATTGGTTGCAACAATTAGATATTTATTTTAACATTTATCACATACAAAAAGAACATAAAATTTATTTCACCCATTTGAAACTAGAAGGCCATGCCCTAACTTGGTGGGAGAGCCACATGAAAACCGTAAGGTTAAATAGGGGTCCCCTAGTAACTAAGTGGTATGATTTGAAAATTCTCATAAAGTCCCAATTCCATTTTATCAAGTCTGTAGAGGACCAATGGATTTGGTGGCATTACTTTAATATGCAGAGTGTATAGGATCTAGGGGTTCTACACAACAATTTTTAAAAGTAAACGATGTTGTTGAAACCTGGAATGGTGGTTGAGGCTTGTGTACATGCACAATATCTAGAAATCATCGACAAAAATAAATGGCAATCAAGTGGTTCATAGCAAAAGGAACACTAGGAAGCTTCCAAATAAGGGAAGAAGAAAGGGAAAGGGGGTAATGAAAAAATTATAACAACCATGACACATCACTGCAAAGATTCCAACAACTATTGCAACCATCGTAACATTAATCGTTGCACATAGGAGAAGTGTTGGAAATTACATCTAGAATTTAACCTAGAGAATCAGAAGAAAGATGCAAAGAACAAAAATATCATGGCCACATATTTTAGCAATCAAGTGGAAAGAAGCTCAAACATGGATGAGAATATTATATATGCATCAATGTAGAAGTGGGTGGATCTGAGTAGCCTTTAGCAATAGGAAGAGAAGGATATGAAAAAACTCTTCCATATAAAGATCTAGGTTACGAAGATGAAAGTTGATGCTCTATTCGACTCATATCATAGGTGAATCTCATTGCAACAAAGCTAATAAACAAACTAGGATTGAAGGCTTGATATCATCCAAGCCCTTATCCATTGGGATGGGTAATAAGGATGCAAAAATTGAGGTAACAAAACAATGTAAGATAAAATTTACTAGCAATGTTGATTTTTTTTTTTTTTAACAAGGTCTAGTAGTTGATATATTATCAAAAGCTTTGTTGGAGCAAGCTCTTATTACAAAAAACTCCAAAATGATAAACATATAAGCCATGAGATAGGAACGTAGTCTCTTCTCCTAGGCTAGTGTTCAAGACTTCATGTATTTTTATGAGTATTCTAGTGTACTGCCTAACAAACTGACCAACTAGAAAGAGAAATTTACATGTCATGGATTCTATGACAGTTTTTCAAGGCTTATAGATTGTTTGCTCCTGAGTTGGTTGTTTCTTCCTTTCATCTTTGAATGAGTTCTCTCCTTCATTACTTGTGCTAATGGTTTTGTAAAATGACACTATGGTTCCATTTGAGTTGATTTCCTATTCTTCCTGTTCTTCCTTTGGCTTTGCGTTCTGCTCCTTGTTTTGCTGTGCTTCCTTGGATTTGTATTGCCTGAGGTACTTTTTCTTCTGGTGATGTTGACCGCTTTCCTTTTGTCAGACATGGGGACCGTTGGAATCAGCGAACGAGGTTTTCAGATTAATAAAAGCCAAGTTTAAGTCGCATAGTTTGGAATCATGGGATGGACGGTGGAGATTAACCAGAGGCGTTGCAGTCTAGAGGAACCATCACAGCCGTTGATGATTAAAATCAACTATCTATCAATGTTGATTTTATTAATGAAGTAGAATTAGATGTAATTCCACTTGATGTATGTGGAGTTGTGTTTGGGAGCCCTTATATGTACATACAAGACACAATAGTCATGCTGAGAGCCGACCACTACCACCTCATTAGGGATGGAAAATATTTCAGCATCAATGCACACAAGAGAAAGTCTAAAATTTTGTTGGTAAATTCCAACCAAGCCAAGAAACTAATTATTTATTGCAAGAAGTATGTTTTACTATTTTTAAGAGAAACTCAATTTGTAGAAGAGTCAATTAGAGCAAAGGAACCCCTAGAGAGGTGCACCAAGAAACAAATACAACAACTATGTGAGTTTCTATAGGCATATAAGGGAGTGTTCTAGGAGCCTAAAGGGCTACCACCCAAGAGGGAAGTGGAGCATGAGATCCAACTATTTTTTGACTATCCATTGCCAAACATTGGATTCTACATGTAGTCTATAATAGAAGTAAACAAAGTGAAGAAGAAATTGTAGCCATTGTTGAAGCAGGGTTTCATTTGACCAAACACTTCACCATGTGGGTAACCCATCGTAATTGTTCCTAAGAAGGCCAGGACTTGGAGAATTTGCATTGATTATAGGGAATTTAACATAATAAATTTCAAGGACAAGTACCCTATGCCAAGTATATATGATCTATTGGACTAGCTGTAGAATGAAAAATACTCCACCAAACTGGAGCTAAAATCAATATATCGCAAGGTTCAAGTCAGAGAAGAAGATACCTGGAAAATCACCATCAAAACCAAACAAGGTTTTCATGAGTAGTTAGTCATTCCATTTGGTTTATGAAATGCACTAGTTGCATTCATGAGATTAATAAATATTGTATTTTTCCTCTTTCTAGATTCATTTGTTATTGTTTATTTGGATGATTAGTACATAGTGCTACATGGTAGGGGCACATATCACATTTGATGTAGGTGTTAGAGACATTAAAGAACCACAAACTACTAGAAAATATCAAGAAATGTGAGTTTCGACAATAATTTTTGGTGTATTTAAGAAATTTGATTGGTGAAGGAGAGATGAATATAAATCCCGCCAAGATGGAGGTCATCATGAAGTGGCTAGTGCTTACCAGTGTGTCCAAGGTTAGAAGTTTTTTTGGAGGAACACAATAATTACAGATATTCATATTTGTGTTTTTAGTAATAGTAGAACGACTCCATGCCATAACAAAAAGTGACAAGAGCTTCTAGTGGGGAAAGGGTCAACAAAAGTATTTTAAGGAGTTAAAGAAGAAAATTATTCAAGGACCAGTTCTTTCATTACCTAAACTTGCAACAAACCTTCAAAGTGGCGATCAATGTGAGTGGTTACGGTTTGGGCGTAGTTTTGATGTAGGGAGGAATTCATGTATGCTACCATTTTGAAGTATTTCACGAGGAAGTTTTTAACTACCATACTTATGACAAGGAGCTCTACGACTTAATATAAGTTGTCAAAGGTGGAAACACTATCTGATGTGAATGGAGACAAAAATACACACAGAGATCACAAACCACTACAATACCTATAGGCCCAAAGTAAGTTACAATATACTAGGCATTACAAGTGGATTGGGATTTTTATAACAATTTCCTTTGGTGATCAAGTACAAGAAGGGAAAAACAAATAAGTTGGTTAACATTCTTTCAAGACCACCCACATCAAATATCATAGCTTTGGAAACTTGATGGACATGGAGCCTTTCAACAATAGAGAGACATACATAGAGGATGAGGAATTCAAGGAGGTGTTTCAACAATTTCAGAACCAAAGTCATGCAAACAATTGAGATAACATAGCTCACTATCAGCTTTGGAATGGGTTACTATATAGTTGTGCAAGTTATGTTTTCCTAAAGGTGAGCAATTGTAGTTAATAAAATATTCTCACACCTCTAAGGTTGCAAGGAACTTCGATGTAGAGAAGAAAATGGCTAACTTACATAGGTATGTGTATTAGCTCAGTATGAAAGAAGATGTAGCTAGGTTCATAAGAGGATGTATGCATTCCTATACCAACACGCCTAGTAAAAATACCATTAGTTGGCAAGAAGCAATAAACTTGTTCTTTGGACAGGTATGGGTGCACTTTGGAATCCCAAGGATCACTATTTCAAACAAGTAAACAAGATTTCTTAGTGCATTTTGGACTACATTGTAGGAGAATATGGACACGATGTTGAAGAGGTCTACACCATTCTATCCATAGCAAACATGCTAACAAAAATAGCCAACAAGATTTTGGTGCGACCATTGAGGGGTTACAATCAAAAGCATCAAAGGAATTGGTATGAAAATTTGGTATATATACAACACTCTTATAATATATTAGTCCACACTTCTACTGGTAAGTCTCCATTTGAAACTTGTTTTGGATATTTTTCACCTTCACCTTTGGGTATTATTTATGGAAAACAAGGACGGGTGAGGGAGGATCTTACAGGGGATGCTTTAATGGTAAAACAAATTGTTGAGAAGATCAGAAAGAGCCATATAGAAGTACAAGAGAAACTATAGAAGTCACATGAAAAGTACAAGGCTAAGCATAGAGAAGTCATTTAGAGTGGGGGGGCATAGTATGTTTACAGATGAACAAGGTGAGGCTATAATAAGGTCCTAGTAAGAAAATCAAGGATTTGAAATATGGTTCCTCCGAGCTATTGAAAAATGTGGGAGATAATGCCTATTGACTCAATCAACCTCCGTACATGTGCATTTACTTAGTAGTGAATGTGGAAAATTTAAAACTATTTTGGATCAGGAAGAGGAACATGTAATACCTTCAGTAGAGGATTTAGTACCAAATGCTCATGTAGAATAGGTAAATGATAAAATTTTGCATAAAATATCCATAACTACAAGATCGGGGCAACATGACCTTTGGCAGATTGGGTTGAAAGGAAAACTTCTAAGCAAGGCTAAATGGTACTCCAAGGAGAGGTAGAGGGAAAATTTCTTCCCCTCATTTAGTAAAATATTTTGGGGACCAAAAGGCTCTTAAAATGGGGAGGTATGATTTGTATTGGATCATTATATTATCTTCCATCCATATTGATTCATTTAGAGTGGAAAAATTAGAGGAATTAGCTTACAAGACCTTTTTTAACAACATGTCTCAATTTGGAAAATTGGGGTTTAAAACCTTATGGAGGTAGCTTGAAGAATTTATTGAAGTATTTTAGGGTCCAAAAAATCTCACTAGATCTAGATGCCTAGGAACTATTATAGACTATTATATCTTTCCAATGATGTAAGAAAGACCTCAAATAGAGTATGTATGCAAACGTTATACCACCCAGAAGCTATCCTTCCCGTTTTACCCACCATGATTGAAGAGGATCCCACATCAACCTAATTACTCATGGAAAAGGGGATAGCCATGTGAGAATTATGTATAGGGTTCTATAAGGTCAACTTGTAGCTCGTATTGAGGGTTGAATAGGTCAAATTTAACCCCCATTTGGATCTCGGGCTATGTTATAATCAGACACTAGGAAGAAAAGGGGTTCAATTCTATTCTAGTGAATTTTGTTCCAGAATATAACAAAGTAGCTGAGAGTAGATAAAGAGGCATAACAATAGAGAGGGACTATTTTATATAGCAGCGCATGAGCCATAGGTCTTACGAATTTGTATTTGCACCATTTCCATTTAGAGAAAGAGAGAGGAGAGAAACCTTACCTTCCAACTGGGTTTTCTCCTGGAAGGGTTTCCCGGGTTATATCTTGTGTTATTGTGGTTTTGTGAGTAATTATTCTATTTGTTCTCTATTTTCTAATTTATATGTTGCATGCATAAATATAAACAATAATTTAATAGATCCAAAAAGTCTAAGGAAATTCATCCTCATAGTATATATTTTTGGTTTTTAGTAAATATTTATGAGATATGTTGCGTGAACTATCTAGTGGAATATCCATGACAATTTACAAATCAATGAACCATGTGCCTTAAAAATGATATGAATTCAATGAATAAAATCCACTTTGAGTGTAGAACCTCTTTTTACAATGAATACAATATAAGAGAATATATGATGATCCTAAGACTATGCTTATTTGGTGCATATATAAGAGACGAGGGGCACAATGAAAGATTTTGGATTACATAAAACTATAACAATAGAAATGTAATAACTCAATATATAGCTTTAAAAGGATTTTTAGGGTTAACATGGGGCTTGTTTAGGGCTTAACATATAATGAGTATGACATGATAACTAAATGTGATCATTTTGGTTGGATAACCAAGAATGGTCAAAGATGTGATGATGCAATTACCTATGACATTTAGCCTCATGAAAAGGTAAAAGGACAAGGAGACACTTTTTAAGAGGTTGATGAAGGGATCTATGAGTTTCCATCTAGAGGTGCGAATTGATCATGTAATGTTGAAAATGTTGATGGTAACCATACAAGTATGAAATTGGTCATGCCAGTGTTGCATGTGTGTTGAAAGGGAATTTGGTAAGAATTCCTTCAATCATACTTAATATTTTCATTGATACGTTTATAATGACATTTTAATGCATATATGTGATTGATGCCAAAGCGGGGTATGATAAATGCAAGAAGCTTTCAATAGGTAGAAATTGTTAGATTTTTTTTGATGCATTCATGAGTTAGTATGCCATCATTGAGTTGGTTAAGAGTTAATAACTAGAGAATGGAAATTTAGGCTCATGATTATGAAATTGGATGTCATGTGAAACAACCTTGTGTTATATAATGTGACGTTGGAGATGCGAAAGGCTATACCATTGCACAAGTGTCCAATAGTCTCTTTGTTTGTGTTATTCTTTGGGACTTGAAACCTTCTTTCCAACACTGAGAGGACCATAAGAGGACGAAGGTTTTCCTAGGGGAATATTTAAAAGATGGAAAAAATGCATTCTAATACACCCAAGGGACTCTTTCGTAGAGAAAGTGTATATTATGGTGTTGTTGTTGAAAATAGCAACAAGAAATGATAAAAATAGAATCCAGAAATTTCAGTTTAATTTGTCCTTGAATTAAACTGTGAATTAAAATCGAATTCTATTCTCATAGCAACTTGTAAATAGTTAATTAAGTTTAATTAACTTAATTAGCTTAGGAATTTCGAGTTGGAAGTATTTCTGAAGTCATGTGTATGTTCTCCCTATATTATAGGGGTCCAGGATGAGTTAAGTATGAGTTGTAATTAGTCAACTTAGTTTACAGAGTTAAGTATAGTTAAATTAGTTCCAAATTGTTTGAGGAACTAATAGTGAGTTAACAGTCAATTGGCACACTAATGTATTAACTAGTGCTACTCCAGTTAACTGAAGATTACCTCATAAAAAACTCATGCATGTCGATTCTAAGAAAGACCCAGTTGAGACTAGAGTGCAGGGATAGTGTACTATTCGTTGTATAATTTTTTGAGTTGTACAGATGGTGCATGCAATCAGGAACTAAACCTAGAAGGGATTGCACGGTTTTGGATGCACTGGTTTCCATTTAAGATGGGCTAATCAGCCATAGGAATTGTGCAAGGAAATAGGGGCTTGGAGAGCTAGAGAATTGGCTAAGTGTTGGCCAAGGGTTTGCTTGTGAGCTGGAGATTGATTTTACTGAGTGCTGGGATTGTTCTTGTGAGAACAAGCATTATATTATCATCTTGGATTTCTGATTAATGCAATACAGATAGTGGGGATTTGAGTTGTCCCTTTCCCTTGATATTTATTGTGTTATGTGCCATTGATGTTCTTCCTCTTGTCGATTATTGTTTTGCTTGATCTTTATGTGCTTCTGTTGTAAAGAGTATAAGTAGATTCTTGTCTCTTGTTTTAGTAGATTACATGAGCTTGTGAATCTACATGGTATCAGAGCTGAGAACAATATACTAGAGGATATTTCGAAGTTTTGAGTTCCTGGTTAGAGGTGAAATTCAAATTTCCAATACATACTTCAGGATCGATTGATGGCGTTCTATGATTTGCGGCTTGAGTATGCCTTGGATGGAAGCTCGAATTATATAACCTGGAAGGATAGGATGGAGACCATGTTGGAGGATAATGGCTTGAAGGAATTCATTAATCAGGACATTCCAAAGCCACCAACATTAGATGCTCAGAATCTGACCGATTGGAAGAAGTGTGTGGCAAGGGTGAGGCAGATAATCCTTGAGGGAGTACGAGACCACATTGTCTCAAGTCTCCATGGGAAGGAAAATCTGCATGCTACGTGGAAATAATTTAAGGACCTTTTCCAGAATAGCAATGACCAGAGGAAGTTGGCACTGAAAGATAAACTTTGAAAAATCAAGATGGAGGCAGGCGTCTCAATTCCAAATTACTTGACCAAGTTCACTCAATGCCGTGATGAAATTGGAAGTGTTGGAATCATGGTTTCCGATGATGATATGGTGATTCTTGATCTTCTTGGACTCCCAAATAGTTGGTATAGTTATCAGGACTCTGTCAATGGTTGGGAGAAGATGCCAGATTGGGAAAGACTGTGGTCAGATTTGATGCAGGAGGAGATCAGGAGGAACACCAGAGATGGGACCTCTTCCAAGGAAGTGGAAGAGGATTTTTCCTTATCAAGTAATGAAAAGAAGACCAAGGGAAAGATGGCCCAAGGCGAGGAGGGCAGAAATAAGATGGACTTGACGAAAGTCAAGTGCTTTCACTATCACGAGCATAGGCACTATGCCAAGAACTTTCCACAGAAGAAAGCAAGCAATAAGGAGCCGACAGTAGTGGCAGAAGGTGAAGCTCTAGCTTCACAATTCGAACTTGATTTCACTCTCATTGAATGCATGGCTGACATTGCCATGGGAGGAGTGTGGTATCTTGACAGCGGTGCCTCATTCTATATGACGGGGAATAGAGATCTCTTTAGTGATTTTGGGGAGAAAGACCTCAAGAAGAGCATAGAGTTTGGAGATGACAAGAGGTATAAAGATACCAGGATTGAAATGATTACCTTTCTAAGATAGTCTGGTTCCCCTCTCAGGATCACAAATGTGATGTATGTTCTAGGACTAAAGAAGAATCATGTTTCTGTCGCGATATTGGAATACCATGGCTATGATGTGGTTTATAGTAAGGGAAAGGTTTTCCTTAGACACATCACCACAGGAAAAGTGAAACAGATCGGTGCACGGGTCAAGAACCTGTATGATCTTGATTTTAAAGATGCATGCAAAGCCTTGAGGAGTAAGACAAAGGTTAGAGACTTCGTCGTTGAGAGGGAGAGTAAATTACCTCTCAACATGCTGCCCCATAAGAAGCCTCTGAAGCAGCTTCTGGAAGTTGTGGAGAAACCACAATTGGGGAAGTTGAGAGGAGACCAAGTGGAGAGATCCACTCAAGAAGATAAGAAGAAGTCTCAGAAGTAGTCTCAAACAATTGTGGAGCAGCCACAATTGGAGAAGCTGAGAGGAGATCGAGTGGAGGCATCCAGTCATGCAGAGACCTCCAGTAAGGGGAAATTTCGAGCCAGGTGGGCAGGGGGATCACATGCAGCCATACCTCTAGGTGTGAGGTGGGGCAATGTGAAGTGATAGTCCCAAGAGGGTTGAAATTGGGCAGGTTCCATTGAGTGGTTTTATCTCATGGATCATACCTTGCTACTGGAGCCCAAATTACATAGTAGCGAGAGGAATCAGTGGGATTGATGCAGTCATAGATCAAAGTGAAAGAGGCTAGAGCTGTCAGATACTGAAGAAGCGTAGAGAAGGGTTGACAATAGTGTAGAAAGGAAGAGTCAACTAAAGCGTAGTTTTTTCAGTCGACAAAGGAAATAGGAGTCAGAGACTTTGATGACAGAGGCATCATTCTGATTTAGGTTGGATGTTTTTTTGTTTCTAGAGTTGTTGGAGAAAGAACACTAGAGAGAAGTGTTTCATGTAGAACATTCCAAAGGTTTAGGATCGGGATTGAGTTGAATTCCTTTCTTGTTGAGAGGGAGTGTTGAAAATAACAACAAGAAATGATAAAAATAGAATCCATAAATTTGAATTTAATCTGTCCTTGAATTAAACTGTGAATTAAAATCGAATTCTATTCTCATAACAACTTGTAAATAGTTAATTAAGTTTAATTAACTTAATTATCTTAGGAATTTCGAGTTGGAAGTCTTTCTGAAGTCATGTATATGTTCTCCCTATATTATAGGGGTCCAGGATGACTTAAGTATGAGCTGTAATTAGTTAACTCAGTTTAATGAGTTAAGTCCAATTAAATTAGTTCCAAACTATTTGAGGAACTAATAGTGAGTTAACAGTTAGTTGGTGCACTAATGCATTAACTAGTGCTACTCCAGTTAACTGAAAGTTCCCTCATCAAAAACTCATGCATGTCGATTATGAGAAATACCCAGTTGAGACTAGAGTGCAGGGACAGTGTAATATTTGTTGTATAATTTTCTGAGTTGTACAGATGGTGCATGCAATCAAGAATTGAAACTAGAAGGGATTGCACAATTTTGGATGCACTAGTTTCCCTTTAAGATGGGCTAATCAACCATAGGAATTGCGCAAGGAAATAGGGGCTTGGTGAGCTGGAGAATTGGCTAAGTGTTGGCCAAGAGTTTGCTTGTGAGCTGGATATTTATTTTACTGAGCGGTTTGTTCTTGTGAGAACAAGCATTATATTATCATCTTGGATTTTTGATTAATGCAATACAGATAGTGGGGTTTTGAGATGTGGCTTTCCCTTGATATTTGTTGTGTTATGTGCCATTGATGTTATTCCTCTTGTCGATTATTTTTTTGCTCGATCTTTATGTGCTTCTGTTGTAAAGAGTAGAAGTAGATTCTTGTCTCTTGTTTTAGTAGATTACATGAGCTTGTGAATCTATAGGATTATCTACAGTTGTGTTTAGGCTAAGGAGGAAGGTGTCTAGATGATTGGAAAAATATTTGGGAGGTGAATGGACCATTGTTTCAACAGTCCAACTTGTAGAAGTAGATCACATGAGTTGGATTTATGATAATCTTAAGTTAATGCAAGGATGCATTGAGGGAATGTACACAAATAGTTTATGTGAATGCATTGTGATTGTGCATCCATGAATATCAACACATACATTGACTGCATGTTGTATTGAGCGATATTTCATTGAATTTTAATATATTAAGAGTTAAAAGTGAATGAATTTTGAGTGTGTTACACTTATAACATCATTTCATGATCTGTTGTCAATGTCGTTGATGGGCCCTTGTTTTGGCATCTTTTTGCACGATTTTGGCTCCCCTCAACATACCTTTTTGCCTACCTTCTTGAAATGTTTCCCTCATTTATGTGATCAAATTGAGTTTTTCCAAAAGGTATTAATTGGATATATTTTATCATCTTTTCCTTACTAGTAGGTATTAATTAGAGTCAATTTATACTTACCATATGTTGACAATTGATGCCGTTCTATTGGAACATAAAAATCTTGTAGTAGAATTATGAATGGGTTGCGAGAAATATATAAGGGTTCTATTTTTGGAATACCAACTGGTTGCAAGAGACCTGCAACACATCCATATCCAAACTACCAACTAACTACAAGAGATCTATGACACAGCCGTAGTTGAATTGAAGAAGAATATGGGAGGAATGGTTGTTATCAATAGTTGCGTAGCAATGGTGACATGACTTCAACCATTCCAAATCTCACTTGATGACAAAGGATATCATGATGGAGGAGCTAATATTTTCAATTCAGGTGATGGAATATGAACAATAATCTTCCTAAATATGCTAACAGCATGCATTCAAACAACCACAATCCAAATTCATGGAAACATTTGGTCTCAATCTAATTGATTTCGAGATGAACATTCTTAAATTATATGAATAGTTCTTATTAAAACCACCTATGTGATAATTATATGTTTCAAATTAGTTTGATGAGAGGCCACTATATAAGTGGTGCACAATATTTTAGAGGGAGGATGGAAAAAAGGGAAATAATTTGTCTTAGACTACGACTCTGTAATTTGATCTCACTAATAACAAAACTTGTGTGATTCCCTATGAAATACCTCATTGATGTGTTTGATGATTAATTGGATAGTATTTTGTTTTCTCTTCTAGTACCTCATCGAAAGAGGCATCCCTCTCTCCTAGGGTAGGTATTGTTATACTTTAGTAGGTTTAGTGATTTTTTTTTAATAATTGTACAGTTAACAAATCATTATTATAGGTTACATGCTCTTTTTATAATCACATATTTTGAAGTGCTTGTCTAGCATTGTTTTCCTTAACATTTTGTTTCAACATAAAATTTCTTTCAGAATTAGTGGAATGTTAATTGAAAATTTACATAGGAATGATTTACTTCATTAGTTTGCTATAAAATGATGCATTATGAATAGATAACATTTTGTAAAATAGTTGTTAGTGAAAATTATGGTCCTTCCTTTTCAATTCTTTCTACAAATTGTGAGATTCTAGATGTTATGTATAAAACCCTTGAAATGTACTTAATCTAGTTATGAATTGAGTATAATGTTAACAATTTTGCAAGGTTATAACACTTTCTTTTCTACAAAGAGTGACTTTCATTTATGCAGTGTGGCCCTGTATTAGTGATTTTAATGTCCAATTTAATTTCTATAGGAGTGATTTTATTTTCAACAATTTTGTTTTTTATTTACTCTTAGTAATTTATCATTCTAGCAAGCATGAGGCTTCTTTCCAATAATATTGTGAAATTTACTTTTAGTATGAATGATTTTTAGCCATCACATTTAGCTAGCAATTCCTTTTATTACAAAATCTTCTTAAATAACTCTGCTAAAATTGGAACATGTACAAATCATTTTCCTAATTTTCATTCTTAGAACTACATCTTCAAAACCAAGTCATTGTTTGAAATACTTCCACCAATGTGTTAGTGTCGGTATCTTCATCCCTTCATCAGTGATCAAAATTCTCTTGTTGCATTGCATGTTAGGTGTCTCATCTGATCAGATGCATTCCATTAGGGTCATGGATCATTTGATGGTAGTGGCATATAATAAATTTTCCCTCATGATCTTTACCTGCTCGCCCATTTTCATACATTTAGGTCATTTGCAGTCATTTTTGCCTTTACATCTGCAAAAGTCGTTTTTAGGGTTTTAGGTCTCATTAGGTCTAGGTTTTTGTCAATAAGGTCTTGTAAAAGCTCAATAATCATCATCAGGCACATGAGGAGGTCAAATAAAGTCTCAGCAACAAAAATATCAATAATCACATGCTCAGTGGTTGATTTTTCCTCCAAACCCTGTTTTGAGGAAAAACAGAGTTTTTATGTTTTATGTACAAAATTTCATGTAATTTCATTTTTCCTATATGTAATAATTTTGAGATGTAGCCCTGGTCACTTTTCCAAGCTCCTGCACTCCAGTTCCTGCAAAAGAAACAAAATTTCAAAGCATTTAGTCCATCAAAGGCAAAAAGTAAGACAAACTGCCCAAAACAGAGTTTGAAAAAGCAAGTGAAAGACAAACATTAGGAAAGTGGGTTTTCATAAGTGAAAAATCAAAATCATTTGTATATAAAGTCTTTTCCATGTCAAAGAGCTCATTTGTGTCCAAAAGTGAATGAGAACAAGTGCAAATCATGTTTTCAAGAGAAAGGAGCGAATCTGCAACCCAATAGTGAAAATTTGGAGGCACGACGCAGCTGGGTCAAGGCGCGGCGCACATAGAGAAAAATTTGCACTGCATTTCTAACTGGCGCGACACACCAGAGAGGCGCGATGCACCAGTCTTCAAAGCCCAAAATTCATCCAAATCTTCCTCCAAAGCTCCAAAATTGCAAATTCTTCAGTCCTTAACACCTTCATATTGCCAATGTATGAGTTTCCATCAGTGTTTATAGTGTTTCAATAGGGAAAAAAATTAAACCCTAGTTCCTTGCACAATTGTATTGAGAAAAGCTGCCTAGGGTTTACAAATTGTAGTTTTGCTGTCTAATTCCCTTCCCACCATTTTCACACCCCATCACTACAATTTCATTCACTTTTATCCTTCCATCTTTCACTTACACTTACCTATTTCCCCCTATCCCCAAAACTGAAAACCCTAATCCCTAAAACCACTACTACCAAACCCTAATTGATATCCCAAATCCCTAAACATCATTCCCCAAACCCTTCCATTTCCAATAACCCTACAAGTAGCATCCCTAACCCCTTGTTCACAGTTCTTATCATCAAATCCCTATTATTTAGCAGCAAATACCTATTGACACTATAAAATCTCTTCATACTCATCTAAGAAAAATCAAGCATTGGCAAACATGGAGTGAGATTCACCTTATTACAGAAATGAGGAAATAGTCAATGACTCCTCCAAAGAAATTCATGCACCGAGGAGACCTCATAAGAGTGGAAAACATAACCGGGAGGAGCCTACTACACTTTCTGAGCTGTTGGCTTGCCCTCTTGCTGTAACATGCTTCCAACATCAATCTTGTTACCAATTTTGTGAGATGGTGGAAAGAGTCAAATACCACCATGAGCTTGCCAAACTTTTTGTGCTCCATCTTCACAATGGCCAGGTCCATTTGGCAGGTGTGACATTCACTTTAACACCTGAGACTATAGCTCAAGCAACAGGCATTCCAAATGTGGGTGAGCAGTGGAATAAGGGACAGTTAGTGGACAAAGATTATTATGAGCCTTATATCAAGGCTGGTTTTCAGAGGCATGTCAGTAGGATCTTCCCTTTCAGGTACCTACAGGACACATATGCTCCCCTTATGAAACTCATAATCAAATATTTCAGCTGCGAGAGTAGATTTTCTCACCTATACACCTATCATATCAGATTATTGATGCATTTTACTAGGGTGAGGATGATGAACCTCCCCTATTTCATTTGTCAAAATATTGAGAAAATGACCACATTGGTGCAAAGGAAGCCTCCTCATCAACAGTATAACAACATCTATCACTTTGCATTGATCAAGATTGTGGTTTTGCATTAGCTTGGTTTACTGAATGTTTCATGGGAGGATTTCATTTCACATGAGGTCTTTACAGGTCCTCAAGTGCCCCCATAAGTTTTTCATGAGGCAGGAGAGCCTTCACATTAACAAGAGGTGCATGAGACTCAAACCACTAGTGTGCTAGTGTTTGTCACTTACCAAAAGGACACAAGGAGATTCTTTGCAGCAGCAAAACGAGTACTATCTCCACCCAAGGTAGAAGGGGTCTCATTTCCTTCAATAGCAGAGCAGGTATAGGACAAGGGTAAGCAGCAATTGCATGATGAGGGACCTTCAGAAGGTCAAGAGGTAGATTTCATTCTCATTCAGGATGATGACACTGATGTGAGCTCAAAGCTCAAGGAGATCATTCGGGAGCAGCAAGATGACATTCATCACTTGTCTCTCAAACTAGAAATAGCCAAGTAGATAATCAATTATCTTGAGCAAAGGAACAAACAGTTAGAGGATCATCAAACCATCATGGAGCTCCAAAACATAAGAGAAAACCGTCAAGCTGCCAAGAGGAAGAAAGTCAAGTTGACACCACTTGAACAAGAAACTGAAGCTGATCATGAATCTTGGCTTGAAAGGATAAAAATTCACTTGGAAAAGATGTTGGAGAAGGCCAACAAAGAGAAAAAGATGATGAGGCACATGGGCTACAACTATTTGGCAAGAAACAAAAGTTGCAAAGCAAGAATTAGGACTTTGAAGGCCAAGTTGAGGAAAGCATTGAGGAAGAGAAAAGAGCAAGACAAGCTCCATATCTTGGCTGAGGCTTCCTTAGCCCAACATAGCACTTGATGCAGGACACTCAGCCCAAATTTCAATAAATTTGGGATGCTTTTTGTCAATTTTGAATTTTTGGAGAAAAAAACAGGTTTTTATGCTTGGTGCGCCACGCCACCTAGCGCGCGCTTTTGCTAGGGACCTCCTTTAGAGGAAAAATCAGCGTTTTTGGATTTCTCAGGAAAAAATATGAATGCCTACACATGGCCAAGAAATTTTCTCAGGTTTTGAGCTTCCAAAAGGGTCAAAAACACCTCAAAAATGCCCTTTTTGCCCGCTTTTGGCCACACAGGAAGCAGTGTTGGGAGAACTCATTTTTTGAGGGGAAAATGGACACCAAATTCGGAAATTCCACCTGTTTTGGAAAGTAGACAGAAAGACATTTCCAACAAGCCCACTTGGAGCAAATTTGGTGCATGGGAAGGCCTCCAAAATCAGCTAAAAAAAGGCGCGGCGCACAGGATGGAAAATTGACTTTTTTGCCCAAAAAACTCTGTTTTTCGCCTAGTTTTTTCTCAGTTTGACTTTTCTCTCTCTCATATTCAAACTCATGATGTAATTTGATGTAACTTGATGGATTTTGATGTAAATATGCTAAAATTTCACTCATGGAGGTAGATGCATCAAAAAAGGTAGTTTGAAACTAAATGAATCAGTTTCCTAGGTTTTAGAGGCAAGTTGTTCCACTGCCTACTTTTCAGTTCTTAGTTTAGATATTGTTGAAAAAGCTCCTAAACTCATGAATTCGACCCCTAAAGCCTAGCATGAGTTGTTTGTTGCCTATATCTAGTATTTTTTCAATCATTGGTAAAGGTTTGACTCTTGTGAATGCTTTGAGCATTATTGTGTATTCATTTCTGCAGTTTGGCAAAGGAATAGACCAGGGTTTGCAGCACTTTGTGGGATTCTTGTGGCAACTTGATTTTTTATTGCTTTTCCTTTTGTAATTGGAAGTTTTCATGTGTTTATGGATGCCATCATCTCTCTCTGTTCATCTTAACTAAATGAAACAAGGATAAAGGTAGAATTCATTGATTTTGCAGTGCTCTACCTAGGGTTTGTTTAGTTATTTATGTTTTCAGCTGTTTGAAGAGGATCCCTGAGACTTTCATGCCATCTTCAACTCCTCACCAAACTTAAAGCTCTCCATCTCACTCAATTTGACGTATTAAACCATTTGCCTACCTCACCCAATAGAGATCTCTTCAAGACTGTGTCCATTCCCCGGACCCAAATCTGCCTTTCACATTTGAGCCAACAAACCAAAATTAAATTCAATCAAACTCTTCTAAGCATATACCTAGCCTAAAATAAGTCTTTAAATTAGTCATCTCAAGCCCTATTGATCATATTATTTTGAGATTGACAAGGAGAGATCCATCTCTCGACCTGGTAGGGCTAGCTACCAGGTTAAGCGTGGTTTGATGTTACCCTAGATCCTGCCTTTCTCAGCCTGAGGTAGATTTAGGCCCTAACATATTGGCGACCATACTGGGGAAGAAAATTTTATTATCGTTGTTTTGATTTGTAGACTACAGACAGAGCTTGAAGTTAGCCAGGTAGCCTTCGAAACGCTCTTGCTTTGCATTAGCGAAAGTAGATGAATGCTGCTTTAGTCAATCTTCGGTCTTGTTTATAAACCGAACACCTGATCTAAATGATCACCCCAGTATCATTAAGAAATTCTAGAATTTGAATGATGAGTTTAGAATTTGATAGGCTGAACAATTTGATAATGTTCGTTTGATTTTTGGGAATAATTCAACACACAAGCTTCCAAACGATACACTAGGGCCAATCCTGATCCTGATCCTCCTCTTGTGTATGAAAACCCAAATCTCATCCCAAGAATTCTCCGAAAAGAAAGTTCTGTGATTCTTGTGTTCAAATCTCATTCATGTCCCGTTGTTTTTGAATATCTTGAAGATTTTGAGTTTGACGAACATTTTGATCTGTCGTTGTTTGAGACTAAATCTGAAAGTGTTGTTGGTTCTACTGTCCTAAATCTAGAGTTTGTCAAAGATATTGAAACTGAAAGGGCAAATAGATCAATTGACAGTTACATCTTGAATCTTCAAACTTCCATTGTGGCTTCAAACATTCCCGAGTTCTTAGAATCCGCATCTGCAACTCTTGGTTCATCTGCTATTGCATCTGGTTCAGAAATTCCTACCGAACCTCCTTTCATTCCCACCATTCTCGTGCAGCCCACTATATCAGATCAGAGACCTCCTGTCTCTTCTCCCCCATCAACCCCATCAACACCTCAAACATCTCATATTTCCTCTCCTCCTTCGACACCTCATACACCAATTACATCATCAGCTGCTATCATTGTTCCGACTCCTCCTACATCCCCAAGGCCAGTTTCAAATCCACCTAGAGCAATGGCTGCCCGATATGCACCCCTTGTGTTGCCTCAAAACTTGGATGCCATGCCTGCTGACTACCAAAGCAAAATCCCATTGTTTGATGGCACTCCCCAAAGTATCACAACTCAGCAGCATGTGGATAGGATGACCGATTTCTTTGACCTTCATGAGATTGATGAAGAGAAAGTGACTATGAGACTATTTGTGAAAAATTTTGGAGGTGAAGTGCGAAAGTGGTTCACAGATTTTCCAGCTATGAGTATTACTACATTGGCCGTTCTTCAGAGACAATTCTTGGATCGCTGGGAGGTAAAGAAAAATCCTCTTCAAATTCTTTCTGAATATGAAAACATCAAGAGAAATTTTGGTGAGAGTGTCCAAGATTATTGTGTCAGATTCAATACTGTTTACAATGCAATTGCTGCTGATATAAAGCCACCTATGGAGTTGGCTTTGATTAAATTTCCTGATGGCTTTGATCCCGACATGGCATATCAATTGGGAGAAAGAGATCTGGCCACATTGGAGGACATGCAAAAAATTGTAGTCAGCGTTGAGGCAAATCTGCTTGCCAAGAGAGCTAGAGCAAAGGCCGAAAAGAAGGTGACCATAAAGGAGGAAACTTCTTCCTCTGGTCATTTGCTTTGCAAGATCGAGAAGATGTTTTATAGGCTAACAATCACTGATAAACCTGAAACACAAGTCAAAAATCCAAACTTCCATGGTTAGCAGCAACCACAATTCAGAATCAAGCAACAAGAACAAAGAGCACAAGACCAAGCAGCACAACAGCAAGTAAAGACACCCTTACAACACAATTTTGTACATGGTCCGGAATCAGATGATGATGAGAACATAATAGTGAGGAGAATCATTTCTTTACACCTGATGATCTGCCCATTTATATCACCGAAGATGAAGAGTATTCAGAAAGCCCATCTGTACAAAAGGATGAAAATTTCATCTTGGCAAACGAAACAATTCTTGAAGAAGAATCTGATGAATATCAGAGGGGATACATGAATGCTTTGATAGCCCAACAGCACCAATATTCACTCAGGAGTAGAGAGGTTCCCATCAATCCAATTCAGAAGAGGAAGGAAGTCACACCGCCAAAGAATGATTCTCCGATAGTGCAGAGAAAGGGAAAGGAGGCAGACGATCCTACCACCAACAAAACACAATCAGCAAATGAAAGATCAAATCAGCCAATTGTATCAAAGGAAAAGATAGAAAAGAAGGATGCTCGAGTCAAAGAGGTAGAGAAAACATCAGCATTTAGCTTAGAAAATGAAATTTCTAAGTTAAAAGTGTCAATTCCTTTAACTGAATTAATGAAGAACAACAGCTATAAAGGTCATGTGTCGAAGATTTTGAATTTGGATCCATTATTTGATATGGTAAATGTGGAGGATGACCAGCCCAAAATTATCTTTGGGCCAGCATTGGAAGGTCAGTCTGAGGATAGTGATGAAGTTCCTTTTTACATCAACCTTAGATTACATGATTATGTATTGCACAATGCCATGTTTGATTCGGAAGCCTCGCATAATCTCATGCCTAAAGCAATCATGGAAAAATTGGGTTTAGATATCACTAGCAAGTACCATGATCTATATTCCTTTGATTCTAGTAGTGTCATATGCATTGGGCTTATTAAAGATTTGGTTGTCACTTTAGATCGGATTCCGGCGAAGAATGTTTTGATGGATGTGGTTGTGGCTGATATTCCTCCTAGATTTGGCATGCTTCTTTCCAGATCTTTGGGAGAAAAACTCAAAGGGACATTACAGCTTGATTTCTCCTATGCTACTATTCCCATTTTTGGTCAGTTGAGGAAATTATACCGGGAGGAAAAGATGAAGTACATGATCACTAGCAAGGAGAAACCTCTAAAGCATCCAGTCAATTATGTACATACTGATTAGAATCTTTTTTTCTATATTCTAATAGTTTTAATGATGTAAATAGTCAAGTAGTCGAAGTAGAAGATATTCCAGAGAGTAATGTAAGGGTTTGTTCGTATAAATTGGCTTTTGATTGTTCAAATAATGAGGCTGAATATGAGGCTTTAATTGTTGGTTTGAAAATCCTTAAGAAGTTAAATGCTAAAAGAATTTCAGTATATGGTGACTCCGAGTTAGTTATCAAGCAAGTGAAAGATGAATACCAAGCTAAGCATCCTCGCATGCGAGCTTATCGTAATACGGTATTAGATATTTTGAGATTGTTTCCAGATTACACTTTGACATGTGTCCCTCCTGTACAGAATGTTATTGAAGATTCTCTTGCAACAGCTGCAATTAATTTTAAAATTACGATGAATTCAAAAAATAAGTTTGAAATTCATGTAAAACATCGCCCTAATGTCCCTGATAATCAAAGATATTGGCAGGTGCTTCAAGATGATAAAGAGATCGAAGAATTTCTGCAAAATGAAGGAAAATACAAAGACATTTCTATAGATGGAGAGCATGATGATGGTGAAGTGGATATGGAAGTAAATCAGATGGAAGTTTTGCAGCTCAAGGACAATGTCATTCCTAAAGGTCTAATACCTTTAGAGGAGTTGTTTGATCAAGATGATGTAGCCTGGAAACCAAGCTTGGTACCAACTGAGAAAGGAGTTGAGGATGTAAACATTGGATCAGCAGAAAATCCTGAAATGGTCAAGTTATCAAAGGCCTTGCCTCCACAAGTAAAGGAAAAATACATTAGTTTTGTTGTAGCTCTGATCCAAAAATATAAGATAATGCAAATAAACCCAAGAATAAGATGAAATGATTCTTTATTGATTAAACCCTTAAGGTAGGGCAACACCATACATTCACTCCTTAAGGAAGGAGAACACTCCACAAGCCATATGCCTATTCATACAAGAATACTTCTCTTCATCTTCATATCTCTCCATGTGGAGTCTCTAGCCTCTATATAGGCCTCATACATACAATACCATGCATCATTACCATGGTTTCCTCATACCATCAACTAATACCATGGGCCCATTACATTATTATTAACTACTTATGGTCCCTTACATGACATGGGTTAACCACCTTATTTATTACTATGGCCCATCCTATTATTACATTATTACCTTGGGTACCTCCCTTGGTACCCCATATTATCCCCCCTAGGTACATAACATTCCACCCCCCTAAACATGTTTCGTCCCCGAAACATGGGAAGAACATAAATAATAAGATCTACTCAAGAGAGTAGTCCACTGATACCATGCATGTGCATCTAGCCATCCAAGAGAAAGGTGAACCCTCGATCTCGCTGGTGCCTCGCTCGCTTGAGATGGAAGTTGACTACGGTAGCTCTTCTGTGTGGAAGTGTAGTAGGTGGATCTTTGTTCCTCTCGATCTGTCCTGCGGGGTTTGTTGTCCATGTGGCTAATTGGTTTCCATCTTGATTGTTGTCTTGCTGGGTGATGTGGGTGATGATATGTTGAAGTTTTAACCCATGATGGCTTTTTCTTTACTTCACCTTGCTGTGGTGCCTCTTGTGGTGTCTTCTTTTTCAATATGACTTCAACCACTGAATCGTCCTCAGATATATCAGCACCTGTAACCTTTTCTGCTTCAGCCTCTGTTTGTGTTTGATTGTCGACCATCAACTGCTCATCATCTGATATGTCAGTCCCTGTAACATCTTGTGTGTCAACCTCCGTGGACTCTACCTGTTTATGGATGGAAATATCCTGTAATGTAATTTTCTTCTTTTTATACCATAGCTTCAAGAATTTCTTCTGCACATTAATATTGATAGTACCCACAGATTCCATCCAAGGATATCCCAAAACAACATCGATATTATCCATCTCTGAAGCATAAAAATCACCATGAAACACATACTTATCCATAGAAAGCTTCAAATCCTTATAGATTTGAACATCCTTATCATCATCCTGTGTATGTGCAATTTGTTTTGCTGGGACTTGCAATTTTTTTGCCAAATTGACATTTATGAGATTTTGCTTGCAACTCGGATTTATAGACACAATGATTTTCTCCTTCTGAATCAATCCATGAACCTGCAATAAGGAGACACCCGTAGCAATTAAACCCTTATGTGTCTCATTCTCCTTTTTTCTAGCCCGAGACCATTTGTCCAAAAAGAGTTTTTCAAATTCTGCATCTGACATGTTGGCCTTCTGCTGGTGGTCAAGTGATAACCACCACTTTTTAGCCTCATCTCTCATACTAAATACTATTGGAAGCCTCCAATATTTCCCATGTGATATTATAGATTTGAACATCCTTATCATCATCATGTGTATGTGCAATTTGTTTTGCTGGGACTTGCAATTTTTTTGCCAAATTGACATTTATGAGATTTTGCTTGCAACTCGGATTTATAAACACAATGATTTTCTCCTTCTGAATCAATCCATGAACTTGCAATAAGGAGACACCCGTAGCAATTAAACCCTTATGTGTCTCATTCTCCTTTTTTCTAGCCCGAGACCATTTGTCCAAAAAGAGTTTTTCAAATTCTGCATCTGCCCATGTGATAGAAATCTTGATCCAGGCACTTGAAATTCCAGATCTGCGCTGCTACTCTCCCGCCGTCACCCAAAATTTCTGCAAAAAGAGCTGATTTTAAATCAGCGATATCTCCCTCATCCGGACTCCGATTCGACTGATTCTTTTTTTTGAAATTAGGTGCTTTTTCACAAGGATTCCAGATCTACAATTAGATCTTGCAGATCTTGTACCAGGACGTCTAGATCTACGCTGCAAAATCACTGCCCTGAAAATTGTCTGCAACCCCACTGATTTTTAAATCAGCGATATCTTCTTCATCCGGGCTCCGATTCGACTGATTTTTTTTTTTGAAATCGGGTGTTTTTTCCCAAAGAATACAGATCTGAAATTATATTCTGCAGATCTGGCACCAAAACGTACAGATCTGATCTGCGAATTCGCCACCCAAAAATCCCTGCAAAAAAATTAAAAAAAAATTCTCCACGGTTTGCCCAAGAAAGTGCTCTGATACCAATTGTTGTAGCTCTGATCCAAAAATATAAGATAATGCAAATAAACCCAAGAATAAGATGAGATGATTCTTTATTGATCAAACCCTTAAGGTAGGGCAACACCATACATTCACTCCTTAAGGAAGGAGAACACTCCACAAGCCATATGCCTGTTCATACAAGAATACTTCTCTTCATCTTCATATCTCTCCATGTGGAGTCTCTAGCCTCTATATAGGCCTCATACATACAATACCATGCATCATTACCATGGTTTCCTCATACCATCAACTAATACCATGGGCCCATTACATTATTATTAACTACTTGTGGTCCCTTACATGACATGGGTTAACCACCTTATTTATTACTATGGCCCATCCTATTATTACATTATTACCTTGGGTACCTCCCTTGGTACCCCATATTATCCCCCCTAGGTACATAACAAGTTTATTGTCTTCATTTACTGATGTATTTGCATGGGACTATTCATATTTGAAGGCATATGATAAGAGCATAATTCATCACATCATTCCGATCAAGCCAAATCAAAATCCATTTCGACAGAAGCTAAGAAGGATAAATCCAAAGCTGCTGCCCTCAATAGAGAAGGAAGTGAATCGATTGTACAAAGCTGGTATAATCATTCCCATAAGATTTTCAGATTGGATTTCTAATTTGGTGCCCGTGCGCAAGAAAACAGGTGAGATTCGATTGTGTATTGATTTCAAAAATCTGAATAAAGTGTCTTTGAAAGATAACTATCCATTGCCCAAGATGGATCACATACTTCAAAGAGTAGTTAGAGCATTCCGCATGTCGCTAATTGATGGGTATTCCAGTTATAACCAAATTTTGGTCCATGAGGATGACAGAGACAAAACAACGTTCACCACTCTGTGGGGAACTTTCCATTATGCCAAGATGCCATTCAGATTGAAGAATGTTGGTGCGACCTTTCAACGGGCTATGGATATCGCATTTGCAAAGGAGAAATATGTATTTTTAGTTATTTATCTTGATGATTTGACAGTATTTTCTAATTCAAATGAAGAGCACCTTTATCATTTGAAGATTGTATTTCAGCGGTGTAGAAAGTATGGCATATCTCTCAATCCAAAGAAGAGCTTGTTTGCTGATGAGCCCCAAAAATGGGTAGCTTATTGGGCTCATTTTGCCTACTATTCTTCATCAATCCACCATTTTTCATATTTTATGCATGTTTTTTTAGTATGTTTATGTTATTTGAACGAATGAGGGTGGTCACTTTACCAAGAAGGCTAATACGTGGTTATTTCAGGTTTTTGGACAAATTTTGGAACAAGGCCAAGCAATTATGAGCCAGATGACAGCCAAGCATGAAGGAACAAGGGCGAGGATTTGTAGGAAGGGTGTCTCTTGCATTAAATGGCCCTTCCTCGAAATCTCCACCCTCAACTCAGAGCTCAGCAGGCCACCAAAACGAATCCTAAAGGCAACCGAGCAGCTTTGTGAAAAGTGACTGTTTACTGGCAGTTTGAACAGCCGAGCCCCTTGAGTTAAGGAGGGCTGCTGAGGACCCTCATAGTGCATAAATAGGAAGGCTTTTAGCCTTCGTAGGTTACTTTTTGAACTGTTGGGTTTTGCACTATAGTGTTGTCATTTTCTCAGCTCATCTTCGTAGCTACTGCTGTATAACTTTCTTGTGACATGGTTATTTTTTAGTAATGAAAAGCAGCTTTATTTGGCATCAGTTATGAGTTTTTCTTAGGAGCCTATATCTCTTGGGGTTGGGCCGAACCCCAAGTTCCAAGGCTTCCTTTGTGTACTATTATTTATTTGTTTTCATGTCTTTGCAAAATAATTTCTGTTAAGTGGATTAAAATCTTGCTGGTTACCTAGGTCATTGTCGATGATTAGAAAGGCTTTTTATGTTCAGATTGAGTTGATAGGTTAATCACAGGGAATATCTAAAGAAAAAGGCCATCAAGCACTTCTAATCTCACCTCTCCCTTAGTGGGATCATGAGCTGAGACCAAGGTGTCCTTGCCGCTACCAAAAACACTATCTTTGCTTCATCATGCAATTATTAGTGTAGGTTCTCATTTGCAGAAGTTGATACCAGTTGTGGTTACGCGTTCAGGATCATGATTGCTTATTTTTCATATCTATTTCATGTGATTTCATTGCAAATAAACTTCTGTTGATTTCCTTTGCTGTTACTTAGGTCAGATTAGAGTAAAGTAGCTAGGCCATTGGTTTTCCAAGTCATTGTTTGTTCAGTTTGAGAAATCACTTGCAAAGCACCTGTAATACCTGTCCATCTACCTGTACTCCATCAATCCCATCTGCTCCATCCCACAACTCTAATTCTTGCCTCACATTTGCTACGTTCCCTCACTTTGACCTAATATCCATATTTTTGTGCAACATTGCTCTACTTCTCCTTGACAAATCCAACCATCCTCATCCCTCCTCAGCTCCATCCACCAAGCCCTAGACCTCCTCGCACCCTTATCCTACCCCCATACTCACTTCTCCACCTTTCTCTCTCCATCCACCCTCCAAAATCCCATTTCTGAACATCCTGTAGAAAATACAAAACATCCTGTAGAACCCCTGCAGACTTCCTGTAGAAGCTCACAAAAGTGGTTTCTTGATAGAAAAACTCTGTGAAAATCTCTGGAAGGGTGCGAGGGACCCCTTATGCCCTCTTCCAACCTTTCCAACCTCCTGTAAACATTTCCTCTCGCCAATCCACCTCTGCACAGTAAAAAACTAGTTAAAGCACATGTGTGACAATTCTGACACTTTACTCAAAAATACAAAAAGATGTTTTTTTCCATATTTTACTGTAGAAGTAGCTTAGACACATGCATTTCACCTTCTTAGAAGTCAATGGCATCTCTTTCAGTAGATTTCGTCCTCTTTTCCGCATCAGTAGGATTAGTTGGTAAAATTAGGGTTTGCTAGGGTTTGCATTTCCTTTTAGCTTTTCAGTTTCTTTCTACAAGTAGATTAGCCTCCTTTGATTTAGCTTCCATCCATCAGTTAGAAAACTTATTCTCAGAGCTCATAGAAGTTAGATTAAGCTCCTAGCGGACTTGTGCCAGTTCCAGCAAGAGCTAGTACTTGTGCATACGGCACCGTCGCTTCCAAGTTTGTTACGAACTACCGGGTTGATAAGAGTAAAGGAGTCCCAGGAGTTGCAGCATTATTGCTGCAATACTGGAGCCCACCATTTTCCATGGATGAAGGCAAGCTTCTCGGTCATATAATATCCAAGGAGGGCATCCGCATTGATCCAGCTCGAGTAGAAGCCATTCAGAAGATTGATTTTCCACAAAGTAAAAAGGAGATACAAGAATTCAACAGTAAGATGAATTTCTTACGTCATTTTGTGCCAAATCTTGCAGAACATTTGAGGGAAATCACAAACATGTTAAAGAAAGATAGTGTAGTGAAGTGGATCGAGGAAGCCATCAAGTATTTCAATTTGGTAAAGTTGGCCCTTTCTTCAGCTCCAATTTTGATCAGCCCGGATTATTCCCAAGATTTCATTTTGTTTTCATTTGCTTCGGATCATACTATGGCAGCGGTCTTAATGCAGAAAAGAGACCAGCTTGAGAAACCAATTGCTTTTTTCAGCAGAACAATAAGGGATGTAGCTTTAAAGTACAATATTATTGAAAAGCAAGCTCTTGCTTTGGTAAAGGCATTGAAAGATTTTCGAGTTTATATTCTGCATTCTCACATCCTTGCTTATGTCCCTAACGTTGTTGTTAAAGATGTCTTAGTGCAAACAGATCCGGAAGGGAGACGAGGCAAATGGATTGCAACTTTGTTAGAATATGATGTGGAGATCAAACCAACAAAGCTCATCAAAGGACAGGGGCTGGCCAAACTGATGGCGGAATCTAATTTGCATGCCTTGGACATAAATCTCATTGCTGCTATGTCCGAAGAAGATGAGGAAAGTTCACTTGTTCAGGTATCTGAAATGTTTCTTCTTTCTCCTTGGTATTCGGATATTGTTTATGTGCTCCAACATCTTTCACCGCCACCTAGAATGGCTAAGAACAAAAGTAGGACCCTGAAATTAAAGGTTGCCAAGTTTTGTATAATGAATAATGCACTCTATTGGAAAGATCCCAGTGGTGTCTTGCTAAATTGTTTGGTTGAAGAAGAAGCAAAACAGGTCACGGATGATTTTCACAAAGGATATTGTGGAAGTCATCTATTTTGGAAGACAACATCCACTAAAATTTTGAAAGCGGGATATTATTGGCCAACCCTCTTTGCTGATGTGTACAAAACTATTACAAGTTGCCACGAATGTCAAATTTTTCAAGGTAAGAGAAAATTACAGCCTTTTCCACTCAAACTGGTTGAAGTAAGTGCTCCGTTTCAGCAATGGGGTTTAGATTTCAATAGCAAGATCCATCCTACTTCTTCAGCACAGCATAAGTGGATCCTTACAATGACAGAGTACTTCACTAAATGGATTGAGGCGATTCCTACTCGGCAGGCCACTGATTCGGTAATCATTTAGTTTCTTGAAAACAATATTTTTTCACGTTTTGGTTGTCCTAACAAGTTGATTACAGATAATGCAGCAGCTTTTAAATCTAAAAATATGATTGATTTTTGTAATAAATATCAAATTACCTTGGGGCACTCAACTGCATATTATCCACAAGGTAATGGATTGGCGGAATCCTTGAATAAATCATTAGTCAACATTATCAAAAAGCTGTTGGAAACAAACAAGAAGAGATAGCACAAGAAATTGGTCAATGCACTATGGGCGGATAAAGTAAGTTAGAAAAAATCAATAGGCATGTCCCCTTTCAAGATCGTGTATGGTGTTGACATGGTTTTCCCTACATCTCTCGCAGTCCCAGTTGTTAAACTTCTGCAGGAAGCTGGCAGCGAGGAAGATCATTTGCAGCGAAGAATCAATCAAATGATCCATTTACAGCAGACTAGAGAGGAGGTTTTTCAGAATACCTTCAAGCTGCAAGAGAGAATCAAGAAAATATATGATCGAAAGGCAAAGGCGGACAAGTTTCAAATTGAAGACATAGTGCTGAAATGGGATGCTCTAAATGAAGACAAAGGAAAGCATGGCAAGTTCGAGAACCTTTGGAAGGGACCTTTCAGAATTGCTGCATATAGGGGTCAAAATGCTTTCTTGCTGAAAGAAATGGATGTAGAAGATTGTCCTGGTGGGCCGGTCAATGGTGGGCCGGTCAATGTTTGGCTGCTGAAACGGTACCACCTTTGAAATGTTTTTTGCTGTCATATGTATCATTGTACATACCGTTTTATTTCCTTCATTGCAAGTGTGTACTATTATCATTCATTTAGTTTGGAGCCTAAAGTGAAGGCTATAAAACTGAAGGTTTGTTTTTAGTTTTGGTTTGGATTGTTTGAGTTAAGTTTTCAATCGATTTCAGTCTTGAAATTGAGTCAGTTTTGAGTCGGATTTCAGTCCTGAAATTGAGTCAAGATATTGGTTTTGGTTTGTTGAAGTTATTGACTCCATAGCCCAATGGAAGAAGGCACTGTCTGCTTTCCAGAGGTCTGTAGTTCTTGGCACCTCCAAGGAGCTACCATCCCCATTGGAGCCAATGTTAGTGTCAGTATCTTCATCCCTCCATCAGTGATCAAAATTCTCTTGTTGCATTGCATGTTAGGTGTCTCATCTGATCAGTTGCATTCCATTAGGGTCATGGATCATCTGATGGTAGTGGCATATTATAAATTTTCCCTCATGATCTTTACCTGCTAGCCCATTTTCATACATTTAGGTCATTTGCAGTCATTTTTGCCTTTACATCTGCAAAAGTCATTTTTAGGGTTTTAGGTCTCATTAGGTCTAGGGTTTTGTCAATAAGGTCTTGTAAATGCTCAATAATGGTCAGCAGGCACATGAGGAGGTCAAATAAAGTCTCAGCAACAAAAATTTCAATAATCACATGCTCAGTGGTTGATTTTTATGTTTTATGTACAAAATTTCATTGTAATTTCATTTTTCCTATATGTAATAATTTTGAGATGCAATCCTGGTAACTTTTCCAAGCTCCTACACTCTAGTTCCTACAAAAGAAAAAAAAAATCAAAGCATTTAGTCCGTCAAAGGCAAAAAGTAAGACAAATTGCCCAAACAGAGTTTGAAAAAGCAAGTGAAAGACAAACATTAGGAAAGTGGGTTTTCATAAGTGAAAAATCAAAATCATTTGTATATAAAGTCTTTTCCATGTCAAAGAGCTCATTTGTGTCCAAAAGTGAATGAGAACAAGTGCAAATCATGTTTTCAAGCGAAAGGAGCGAATCTACAACCAAATAGTGAAAATTTGGAGGCGCGGCGCACCTGGCCTTCGCGGTGCACACAGAGCAAAATTTGCACTACATTTCTAACTGGCATGACGCAACAAAGAGGCGCAGCGCACCTGTGAGTGGGCACGGCGCACCAGTCTTAAAAGCCCGAAATTCAACCAAATCTTCCTCCAAAGCTCCAAAATTGCAAATTCTTCATTCCACAAGTAAGTTAACACCTTCATATTGCCAATGTATGAGTTTCCATCAACGTTTATAGTGTTTCAATAGGGAAAAAATTAAACCCTAGTTAATTTCACAGTTGTATTGCGAAAAGCTGCCTAGGGTTTACAAATTGCAATTTTGTTGTCTAATTCCCTTCCCACCATTTTCACACCCCATCACTACAATTTCATTCACTTTTATCCTTCCATCTTTCACTTACACTTACCTATTTCCCCCTATACCCAAAACCAAAAACCCTAATCCCTAAAACCACTACTCCCAAACCCTAATTGATATCCCAAAACCCTAAACATCATTCCCCAAACCCTTCCATTTCCAATAACCCTACAAGCAACATCCCTAACCCCCTATTCACAGTGCTTATCATCAAATCCCTGTTGTTTAGCAGCAAATACCTATTGACACTATAAAATATCTTCATACTCATCTAAGAAAAATCAAGCATTGGCAAACATGGAGTCAAATTCATCTTATGACAGAAATGAGGAAACAGTCAGTGACTCCTCCAAAGAAATTCATGCACTGAGGATACCTCATAAGAGTGGAAAACATAACTGGGAGGAGCCTACTACACTTATTGAGTTGTTGGCTTACCCTCTTGCTGTAACATGCTTCCGACATCAATCTTGTTACTAATTTTATGAGATGGTGGAAAGAGTCAAATACCACCATGAGATTGCCAAACTTTTTGTGCTCCATCTTCACAATGGCCAGGTCCATTTGGCAGGTGTGACATTCACTTTGACACCTGAGACTATAGCTCAAGCAACAGGCATTCCAAATGTGGGTGAGCAGTGGAATAAGGGACAGTTAGTGGACAAAGATTATTATGAGCCTTATATCAAGGTTGGTTTTCAGAGGCATGTCAGTAGGGTCTTCCCTTTCAGGTACCTACAGGACACATATGCTCCCCTTATGAAACTCATAATCAAATATTTCAGCTGTGAGGGCAGATTTTCTCGCCTATACACCTATCATATCAGATTGTTGATGCATTTTAGTAGGGTGAGGATGATGAACCTCCCCTATTTCATTTGCCAGAATATTGAGAAAATGACCACATTGGTGCAAAGGAAGCCTCCTCATCAGCAGTATAACAACATCTATCACTTTGCATTGATCAAGATTGTGGTTTTGCATCAGCTTGGTTTACTAAATATTTCATGGGAGGATTTCATTTCACATGAGGTATTTACAGGTCCTCAAGTGCCCCCATAAGTTTTTCATGAGGCAGGAGAGCCTTCACATCAGCAAGAGCTGCATGAGACTCAAACCACTAGTGTGCCAGTGTTTGTCACTTACCAAAAGGGCACAAGGAGATTGTTTGTAGTAGCAAAATGAGTACTATCTCCGCCCGGGGTAGAAGGGGTCTTGTTTCCTTCAACAGCGGAGCAGGTACAGGACAAGGGTAAGCAGCCATTGCATGATGAGGGACCTTTAGAAGGTCAAGAGGAAGATTTGATTCTCATTTAGGATGATGACACTGATTTGAGCTGAAAGCTCAAGGAGATCATTTAGGAGCAGCAAGATGACATTCATCACTTGTCTATCAACCTAGAAAGAGCCAAGTGGATAATCAATTATCTTGAGCAAAGGAACAAATAGTTAGAGGATTAGAAAACCATCATGGAGCTCCAAAACATCAGAGAAAACCGGCAAGCTGCCAAGAGGAGGAAAGTCAAGTTGACACCACTTGAACAAGAAATTGAAGCTGATCGTGAATCTTGGCTTGAAAGGATAAACATGCACTTGGAAAAGATGCTGGAGAAGGACAAAAAAAAGAAAAAAATGTTGAGGCACATGGCCTATCACTATTTGGCAAGAAACAAAAGTTGTAAAGAAAGAATTAGGACTTTGAAGGCCAAGTTGAGGAAAGCATTGAGGAAGAGAAAAGAGAAAGACAAGCTCCATATCTTGGCTGAGGCTTCCTTAGCCCAACATAGCACTTGATGTAGGACACTCAGCCCAAATTTCAAGAAATTTGGGATACTTCTTGTCAATTTTGAATTTTTGGAGCAAAAAACAGGTTTTTATTCCTGGTGCACAACACCACCTGGCGCACGCTTTTTCTAGGGACCTCATTTGGAGGAAAACTCAGCATTTTTGGATTCCTCAGGAAAAAATGTGAATGCCTACACATGGCCAAGAAATTTTCTCAGGTTTTGAGCTCCCAAAAGGGTGAAAAACACCTCAAAAATGCCCTTTCTGCCCCTTTTTGGCCACACAGGAAGCAATGTTGGGAGAACTCACTTTTGGAGGGGCAAATGGACACCAAATCTAGAAATTCCACCTGTTCTGGAAATTAGATAGAAGGGCCTTTCCAAAAATCCCACTTGCAGAAAATTTGGTGCACGGGAAGGCCTCCAAAATCAGCTAAAAAAAGGCACAGCGCACAGGGATAGAGGCGTGGCGCACAGGATGGAAAGCTGACTTTTTTGCCCAAAAAACTCTGTTTTTCGCCTAGTTTTTTCTCAGTTTGACTTTTCTCTCTCTCATAGTCAAAATCATGATGTAATTTGATGTAACATGATTGATTTTTATGTAAATATGCTAAAATTTCACTCATGGAGGTAGATGCATCATAAAAAGGTAGTTTGAAACTGAATGAATCAGTTTCCTAGGTTTTAGAGGCAAGTTGTTCCACTGCCTACTTTTCAGTTCTTAGTTTAGATATTGTTGAAACAGCTCCTAAACTCATGATTTTGATCCCTAAATCCTAGCATGAGTTGTTTGTTGCCTATATCTAGTAGTTTTTCAGTCATTGGTAAAGGTTGAACTCTTGTGAATGCTTTGAGCATTATTGTATATTCATTTCTGTAGTTTGGCAAAGGAATAGACTAGGGTTTGCAGCACTTTGTGTGATTCTTGTGGCAACTTGATTTGGTATTGTTTTTCCTTTTGTAATTGCAAGTTTACATGTGTTTATGTATGCCATCATCTCTCTATGTTCATCTTAACTAAATGAAACAAGGATAAAGGTAGAATTCATTGATGTTGCAGTGCTCTACCTAGGGTTTGTTTAGTTATTTATGTTTTCAACTATTTGAAGAGGATCCCTGAGACTTTCATGCCCTCTTCAACTCCTCACTAGTATTAAAGCTCTCCATCTCACTCAATTTGAAGTACTAAACCATTTTCCTACCTCACCCCATAGAGATCTCTGCAAGACTGTGTCAATTCCCCAGACCCAAATCTGCCTTTCACATTTGAGCCAGCAAACCAAAATTAAATTCAATTAAACTCTTTTGAGCATATACCTAGCCTAAAATTAGTCTTTACATTAGTCATCTCAAGCCCTATTGATCATATTCTTTTGAGGTTGACAAGGAGAGAGCCCTCTCCCGACCTGGTAAGGCTAGCTACCAGGTTAAGCGTGGTTTGATGTTACCCTAGATCCTACCTTTCTTAGCCTGAGGTAGATTTAGGCCCTAACAAAATTCTTGAGATGGGAGAAAACAATCCAATATTTTTGCCACCTAGCATCCCCTACTTGCTTATTCCTTCCAGTTGGTTGAACCTTTGTCAATTCAACATTAATCAAATTATGTTCCGTAAAAATATGCTCAAATTAGTCTGTCAAGGGGTCTGATCTTACATGAGGACCCTAGATTTCAGCTGCACCTAGAGAAAAATCAAGGTCCCCACCCTAGATCAGATTCTCTATGCTAAGAATTTGATTCTAGAGAAGGGCTTCCCAGAAAGATGGTCTTTTTAAAAAAGGGTCATAAACATTTATCGCTCATACTTCCAAACCCAAATTGGTAGAGACGAAATCCAAGCTTAGAACCTACTCAAAACCCCATTGATTTAGGGCCTTGATGCTACATAGGTTTCCTCCAATAACAAGCCCACCTAACCTTCCTTGAGCATCAAAGTAGAAGAAACGCAAATATTTTAACAAATACTCTAGTACTTTGGTTACCAGGCTCCCCTCTCCTAGGGTCTCTTGTAGATGTAGTATGTCTAGATAATTAACATCGACTAGCCTCCTAAGGGCCAAATTTTTGGAAGGGCTGGCCATATGCTTGTAGTTGAAATATTGAACAATCATGAGGTAACCCCCATAAGGACCTTTATTATTCTATGTGCCCCAATAATGGACAATCATTTCTCAAAATCCACGTCCCAATCTTGCCTTGACTTGGACTTTAGCTAGGTGTGATTTTCTTCCCCCATCCCTTCCCTTAGCAGCATAATAGGTCTTCCAAAGCCCACAATGAGGAGTATATTTGGTATCCTGTGCAGGTTGGGGTTGCAGGAAGTAATGGCCAAATGAAACAAATTAGTGAACCATTTGTTCTTCTCTAAGGGATACAACTATTAATGAGGTGTGTAAATTAATAAGGGGACACTGATAGGAGACAGTGGTAGGTTTGGAATTTGCAGAGGGGATGGGAATTGAGGTATCACAACCATTGGTGCTATCCCAAACCTTAACCAAATTAGAAAAAGAACAAACTAAATATTACAAGGATTGGAAGAAAGAAAAATACCTAGAGCTAATGCTTCCTCTTGTATCAGGGGCCAAGGTTTCAATGACTACCTAAACTTATCCTATGTTCATATCCTACATTTTCCTCTCGATCCCATCATTTGAGGTCTAGTGAGGAGGATGAGGGTTGACCTGAGCATTTTTTGGAAAAACTTGTGGAGTTTATGTTATTCCATTTGTCTCCTCTTGGGGAAGATTCCTCTTTTTTGTGTTAGAGTGACTCAACGTTCCATGGAAGGGAAGTGTACAATCCTTCATTATATGCGTCCTCTTATGGCACCTTCTACAACAAAATGAAATCCCTTCATAGTCTAGAATTTGTAAGTGGAAGTAACTTGAACACCTAATTTCCAACTCCACCATCAAACCTTCTCGAGTATTCAAGTTTAGCAGAATGTGTGTCATAGTGACTGCACCTTTCGTTAGAAAGGACATGTTGGCATCTAGAAATTTTCCCAAATAATTCCCAATCTCATGGAAGGATTCCTAAGACCAAAATTGCATTGGTAAACCTGACATGCACACCCATATGGGTGCTTTCTACAAGGATTTTTTTTGCAATAAAAGAGAGATGTCCATTGCTTTAATAAAAATGGGGTTGACTCTATTGCCCAATTTCTTACCAAAACCTAACAAACATGATGTCCATATTTAAAGAGGAAACTAAGCCAACCTCTTGTTAAAACTATTGTTGTCAGGAGGGGAGTGATTTTTTGCCCCCACTCCTAATTTTCCACTCAATCTTGGAGAGTTTTAACATTAAAATGTTAGTTCCTTGCCCATCCAACAATGACCATATCATCCTTCTTCTCTACCTCATGGATCAACACATAATCACCAAGAACCATTATGTAGCCCCTCTTCTCGGTATTTGCACACTGTGTTTTATTGTTTTTCTAATCACCCTTTGAACATTGAATATAATCAATCCTCACCTCCTCACATATCTCTAACAAAGGAACTTCTTATGAAACCATACCTGTCATCTAAACTTCTTTAGGGTCCTTAGAAACAATCACTACACAAAGTGTTGGATCCCCTAGAGCAGCATGCATCAAGGTTGTCAAGGAGATAGGCCTTGAGCCACCACCATTAGGTGAAATCACCTGATCCTTTCACACTTCTGCATTTTCCAAAAAGCCATCCACCGAAAACCCTTCTGAGAAAACCATCACTAGGTATGGAACACTAGTAAGACTAAGTCCATGGCTATGTCCCATGCGGCCAAATCTGACTCCCAAACTAGCAACTGAACCTCCTCCCCGCCATCAAAATACTAAGGATTTAGGAAAGAATCAAAACAAAAACCTCCATCGAAGCCAAAAATTCTTCCGGGGAAAATGAAGCCTAGCCCCGATCTAGGTATGAACTAGCTCCAACCAATACTTACACACAATACATCATAGCAACAACAATTGGCTTCGACTGAATTTGGAAGTATTCCAATGGGTCAACAAAGTATTCAACTCAGATTTCATCCATTCTAACTATAACAATTAGCTTTCAGTCACAACCACATCTGTTTCACCGCCTTTAACACAACTCCATCAGAGAAGAGAAACCAAATGTATTCCATATGTATGTTTAACTCATATATTAATTGATTTTATAATTAATGATAGATAATAATTTAAAATAAAAGTATACATTAGTTAAATTTTGTGATTTTTTTTTTTTAAATCTGGGTAAGTGTTTTTATGGTTATCATGGATTGATGCTTATCAACATTTATAAACTATTTAATCTATATAGCTTCCCTAGTATATATATCAATCAACATTCAAGAGATTAGGTTACATCCCTTGCAAGTAGTTGCAACGATTATTTATTGGCACATCGCCACCATCTATCAAAATATACACAATTTTCATAATCCATTAAGAGATATATATAAATTGTAGTCAACTCTAACTTTGTCCAAATTAGCTAGACATAGTGTAGGCTATCAGAGTTATTGGGTTAACAATTTATCATGAGCCAAATTATGTTGAACACCAAAACATAAAGAAGAAGGATGGATTTACGACACTCCTTTTAGGAGATATATCTTGAGTTAATCGCCACCTTTCTTCAACTGGTGCATTTGATGATAGGAGCTTGAAGCAACATTTAAGTTTACTAGTAGATGTAAGAGACACCAACATAAATGAAACCACATAGTTTCTCATTTTTGCCAATGATTGATTGTGGAAAGTCATGAAAAATCAGCAGGCTATTGATTTGGTTAGAAAAATCAAGGATCCTTAAGTGGAAACCAAGTGTCTGAATAAAATTAATTTCAATAGCAAGAAAGAGAAAAGATGACCATAAAGCATACACTTCTGGTTCCAATCAAGAAATCAATGATTTGATGACCGTAGTAATGTTTATGTTCTTATGATAAAAAATGTCACAAGGAAGTTGTGAGAAGAATTAACATGGATATTGCAATAGATACCTCTCATTTTGAAGGAGTGACAATGGCAACTCCACATCCCATTTCGGGTGTTTCCAAAGCATTTAAATCCAATACAAGTAATTTCAAGCTTAATCTTGGTATTGGAGGTTATAGAACAAAATATCTTCAACCCTATGTGCTCAACGTGGTGAAAAAGTCAAATAATTTGATATTGGAGGAAGAAGACAATCAAGAGTATCACCCTATTAAAGGTTTGGTTACTTTTAATAAGGCTACTATGGAATTGTTGCTGGTAGCCAACAATAATGCAACCAAACAAGGATGAATGGTAAGTATCCAAGACCTTTCAAGAACTGGTTCTCTTCACCTTTCTACTACCTTTATTGCTACTACCTTTATTCAAAGATATTTTCCTAGAGTACAAGTCTTAATTTTTTCTCTAACATGGGGATATCACAAGAACATTTTCAATGATACTAGGGTTCCAAGGTCGGAATACTAGTATTATGATCCAAAAACCCTAGGACTAGAATTTGAAGGGATGATTGTAGATAGGAAGGTTGCACCAAATAGGTCTTTTGTGTTGCTTCATTGTTTGGACCACAATCAACCTGGAATTGATACAACTCTTGGGAAATGAGAGAATACCACTAATGTTATTTAGGAAAACGAATCTTACTACTTTCTTTGATTTTTCTTATCAAGGATTTGTGAGTGGTAGTCTTGATTAGGATTCATCATCTGTAAGGATGTTTGTAGCTCGTGGAATGGAAGTTTTTGTTTCTAGTCCTACATCAAGAACTTCGGTCTATATGCAAAATGGATAGGAGCTATCAATGTTGTGTGCCTGTTGCATTGTCTAATTGTAACATGATCTAACCATCCAAAATCAATCTTCTGTGGAAATCTCCACTATAGGCTTCCAAAGATGAATTGTTATCATACGATTTAATTATGTTGATATTTATATTCTTCAGAATGTAAATCAATTGTTTATGTTCCTAGTGGTATGGATTTGTTGATTAGTTGAGATGATCACTCTTATGATTTGAGTGTCGATAAGGAGTTCTTGTGTCCCGATTTTCTTTTAATCTACTTGTACCATTTTCCTTACTTATTTTTGACATACAATCTTATTTGTGTATTGATGCCAATGGTTTGATTATTAGATCTTCTCTTAGAATTTATGTTTTTTGAATTGCAACGTGTGAGTATGTTTTTACTTGAATTGGATTCAAATTTGACTTAGTTGTGAGGTGAAAAAGACATATATTTGTTCCTTTTTCTTCAACTTGAATTTCTACATTTGAAGATTTTGATACTTCCTTTTTGACAAAGTGTTGTACTTTTTTTCCAATAACTTATTTTCCTTCTTAAGCTTATTAGTGTGTGTAACTAATTTTTCACTATAGTCCTTAAGGCGAGCAATTTCTTCATTTTTTTTTCTATGATAATTTGTCAACTTCTTTTTGTAGATTTTACATTCCTTTTTGGTTTTCTTGAATAATTAATTTTGAGATATATTTTTATGTCTTCTGGTGTTACTGAATTTGGTTCCAATGTCCTATAGCGTTATTTTTTTCTTCTCGTAGGAGAAAGTCAAAAAATTCTTCTTCATATTTTTTATAAAGGACCCTAATGATTCCATTTAGGGCGAACCCATAAAAATGTCACTATCATCACAAAATAAATATTTAATGGTGAATTGAGAGACAAAAGTATAGTCCCCTTCAATTATAAATTGCTCATGTTATACTGTTTTTCATCAATGCCCATTGTTTCAATTATATTTGACTCAGGAACAACTAATTGGTTAGCACATTCAATACCAACATAGCTGTCATGTTAAGTAGGAGGAATAGAGATCATAACATCCCTTCCTGCAATTGTTCCATTGAGTTTAAATAGTACAAAAATAACTTTGTTAAATTTTTTAGGAAATTTTCCACTACAAGTCTCCATTTTAATTTTTCAAACTTCATAATATGTCACTTAATGTTTTAACACTTTTATGATTAGGTATTATTGATATAATACCTTTTATCCACTTCAGAATAATTATTTTTGCAAAAACTTTAGTCGCTTAATTAAAGAGTGATGCCCTTTTGCACTTCAAAACTTCAAGAATGATGAATGCCCTTTTTCTTTTCTAGCTTAATAGTCTTTTAATAATACTTTTTTTTAATAAGTTCTTTGACTTTAAATTAGAACTTCTTCACTAATGTTTTTTTTTTTTTTTTTGTAACTAATGCCCTTTTTTGTATATATGATTTCCTTCACCTTTTAAATATATATCCACTTACACACTTTTAACTCCTTGGATAATTTCCTCCACTTAAAAATATATAACCTATCATTCAGTCAATGTGATATTTATATTTATATGTTTTTCTTTTCCTTGCAAACACCATGGGAAATTACCATGGGTTACTAAAAGCATGAGCTTGTAAACCACCCATGGAAATTAGTGAAGAATCAAGATTATCTTATCTACTCTTTCATTTATTCAAAACCCTAGGATTTTTTTCATTTACCTTTTACTTCTTACTTTTTGTTAATTACAATAATAAGAGTAGACAAAAGCCTAAATCTAGTGAAGGACATAGGGAATAGGGAGACCCTAACATTTTTATGTGGCGAGTGGTTGGATAAAAAACCAAAGCAGAGGGTGCTCACTAGCTTGATCAACTTCCATAATACAGGCGACACCACCCAAGGATCAAGAGGTCGATGGGGTCCATAGCTGCTGGAAGAGATCATATGCATAAGAGTTGTGGTAGAAGTAGAAGGAGTGTCGAGCATAGGGAGTTGAGGAAAAACTCCCATAAGAGAGGAACTTTTGAAGAGCCCAAAACGAATACTCAATAGTTGATCGGGTGGTCTCCCATGAGTGGTACATTATTCCCAGTAGTGGAAATCTAGGCAGATGGCACACAGAATTCAAGCTGATATATAGTGACAATCTTGCCTTCATGAGGAACAAAGTTTGTTATCACACAAAATATTTAAGACATCTGTAATATAAAGAAATCCACGTGAACAATATAAAATAGTATATAAGTAATTGATAATAGAAAATATGATGATGAGAGTACATTTGAGGTCTTGTATATATATCTAAACAATAGTGCCCATTCATAAAGAGTCATGTCATTTGTGACATGTCTTATCATAATTTTTAATTATATTATATTTATGATTATTATTTATGTCTATTTTATGCATATTTATGTTCATAACACCTCTACCCTTGCTTATTTCTATTCTTGGATACGAGACTATATACTATATGCTATAGGAACATTATCAAATATTGTGACTATATATAAGAAGATCTATTTGTCACAAATAGAGAATTCTATTGATTTTGGATGATAATTACAACGTATAGACACTTAGTCTATTGAGTTAATCATCCAAATCATTCTATGAAAATGGTGAATCATGACTTCTAATCTTATGTTCGTCCTTGAGATCATAAATAATGCATTGATATCTTGACTAGTAAATCTCAATGAGCATTGGAATTTATTTTAACCCTCTAGCTCTTGTAACAACATTTGAGGTAAACTCATTAGGTAAAACTTCTCAATCCTATCATTATTTGAATATCTATCTCATTACATACATCATGTTCTACATGAGGCCTACCATTAAATTCACATGAAAATATCTTAGATTTGGTAATTTACATGTGTTCATGCCAACCTTCACTTTATGAATGAACAATCATAACTCAAACAACTAGTGGTTGATATGAGACATACATGAAATCATAGTGTCAGGTAAAGATATGCCAAGATAGGAGGTCATCAACCAAATTTAGACTAACCCTTCTTTTTTAATAAGTAGGATTCTAAGAGTAATCTCCAATTAAGCAAAGCCCTTTGTTTCCCAATGTATGAGCACATACCTACCATATATTTTTCTATCCTAACCTCCTTTGGTTCCTAACTCAATATTTTATGGTTAAGGAATAATATTTCACATCTTTATGAACATCATGGGACTTCGACACAAAAGTCATATTCCAGATTAAGAGATAGCTATCACTTAAACCAAAATTTAGTTTTAGAGATAGAATAAAGCATAGTCTCTAATACCATGGATAAATTATTCTAGGTAAATAAATTGAAACAACAAACTATGCAATTAATATAAAGTAAAGAGAACCTAAAATGTGTAGACCAGTGGTCTAAGGACCAACTCCATGAAATAAGAATAATTTCAAGCTAAGTAGAAAAATTTATTTTTGAAGTAGTAAAACATCTAAAAACAATTAAACTATTTCTAACCTAACCTACACCAACTTGCTCAAAATTGTGTAAAGTTGTAAAGCCAATATAACCATCAAAAGATATCAACACCTACAAGAACATCAAGGTCATGCATAGGTCTAGAGGTTTGGTATACTATGTTCTGTATCATTAAAAATATGTAAGAATTTAAAAATTCATTCACAACAAGGAAGCATTTAATGTTTACTACTTTGAAGAAACCATTAAGAAAATTATGACTCCATCCAGCATTCAATGATATCATGATAATGGTTATTGCAATCTTGAGAGATTGGAATGAGATGTGAAAATAAGCGTAAGTATACTTTATCATCATATCTACTTGGTTGCTCTAAATTGTTTCTCATCAAAATTTATCTCTTCACCAAAGTTATCATTTTTTTCAATGATCATGATACTGGGTTTTGTTGTAGCAGCTGTTAGCCTCTACAATTTCCTAAGCTGAGGAGGAGATCAAAAGAGGTAACCTCAAACCACTTTTAGCTCAGTAGCTAGCCCTACTGAGCCTGAGAGGGATATCTCAAAGTTTTTATCAATGAATAGCTTTAAATAACAAAGTTTTTAGGCTAGATATGTATGTTTTGTTTGTGTGTTTGTGAATTTGGGATTTTAGGGTTTGCTGGACTAGGGTTTAGAGCCAGTGATTAGGTTTAGGCTTTAGGAATGCACAGACAAATATAGAAAGGAGCTAGGCATCTGAAGGCTATGGTGTATTTGAAATATTGTCAATGTAGTATAGATTAGAAAGTTTTGAAGATACTAATGAGCATATGTAAGTATGAGTTCGTTAGCGTTTCGAAGAAATAAACACAACTATGAACACCACATAAAAAGAGCTTGAAATCAAAAATCCTATCTATTTAACTGCAAGGTAACTCATAGATAGAAGACAAAGCATGTGAAGAAAGATAATTTAGCCATTAGAAACTGATAGAAATATTGAACAAGCACCATACACTCACAGAACTAGAGTTCCTGAAAAATAGTTGCAACTGCTCCTGTATTAGCTGAAAAGATCATAACATCTAAGCCTCCTCCACAAAAGTCCAACCCTTCTCTCTGAATGAGAAATAGTACATATAGACTCAATTCTTCAAGAGTTGAATTCCTAGGCGGTGGAACTGATTGCAAGATTCTCTCAACCAACAGGTGAGAGTGAGAAGGTCAAATACAAACACTGCTTGTAGACTTTGTTTTGGACTATACTTCCTCAATGAGGCCTATTAAACATCAAAAACAACCTATCATGTGAATTTATTCATGCCTACATCATCTAACTTCGAACCAAGTTCAATTACATTAAGAGTTTTGACTTTGACCAAGTCAAACTGAAAACTAGGAAATTTACATAGTGAAATTTAAAATAAAAAACACAGGAAATTGTAGAACCACAGCGCTGACTTTTATCCCACTTTAAGGTGCCTTCCGAAGTTCCGAATGAATATCTGAAAGAATTTTCAACTATATTTTCAAGTCTAGTTTCCAGAACACCTTGAATTTTTGAAAATGACCCATGGGAAGGCCTTCAAAAATCCAATCTCCCAAGGTCACTCCAGAAGCGCAACACCTGTCAAAAAGAGGTCCAGAAAGCTGATTTTTGACCACTTTTTCCCATTTTTCTCAAAATTTAGGCCTCCTCTAGAAAATTTGAAGAAATGGGTTTTGAGAGGATGCCAAGGGATTTCCAAAAATGCAAACCATTCCTGAATTGAGTGCCTGAGGAAAAAGCGCAGCACCTCTGGGACTAGCTAAATTTCTGCGTAAGGCACTAAAATTTCCAAAAAACCAAAAATGATCAAAATTTCTAAAATATTGGTCAAGAGATGTGAAATGAGGCATATTAAGCCCTCATAGATGCTTCAGCAAGCATCTCCAAGTTTCCTTTATCATTTTGGTCCTTTAGGGCTTCTTTGAGCTTGTTTTCAAGTTGCTTGACCTTAACATTGCAAATCATGTTCTGAGCTTGGTAATGATGTTCCATGTGCCTTAGCAGCTGATTGTCGATATTAGCCTTGTTTAGAAGCTTCTCTAAATGGTCATTGACCTTGTCTAACCAGTATTCTTTGTCTTGATTGACTTCTAATGCAATTTTGTCTTATGGCTCTAATTCCTCATCCTATAAGATGTGTTTTTCTTCTTCCTTTAATGCCTTTTTAAGCCCTTTGGTTCTTGGCCTCTTTCTCTTACCTTTTCCTTTTGTTCCTTCAGGCTCATTAATCTCCATGACTACTTTTCCCTTGCCTGCTTGCTGCAATAGTTTAGTTTTCTCCTTTTCCATGATCAATTGTTTTGCCTTCAGTTGACTATTTTCTTGTTCTAGGAATGAAATGATAAACCTTGCTCTTTCCATGTTGACTGTAAGTTCCTTGATCTGATAATCTTTGTCTCTGATCATCTGCTGCATGCTTGAGGTCTCATTTTCTACTTCTAAGTCAACCAACTCAAACTCATGCTCAACCAAGTCCTTATCCTGCACTGATGGTCCCTGTTTTGCTGATGTAGAAGGCTTGGCCCCTTTCTCACCATGAGAAGCAAACACAAGCCTCTTTCCTCTTTTGTACATCCTAGTCACCTCAAGTTTAGGTGATTTAGGCATTTCCACTGATTTGCTTGAAGACCCAATTTCCATTTGCTGTGTTGGCATGCTAGAAGGCTGAGCTGCCACATTGGATTCATGCCATTTCAGAGCTGTTTCCAAGAAATATTCCCATGACATGTTCTTCTCTGCAAGTTGATGAAGCACTATAGTCTTGATCAGACTATGATGAAAGAGACTAGGATAGTGTTCCTTGTTCTTCACTTGTACTTTCTCTGACATCTTGGAAAGGCTCCTGCATAGATAGTTGCACATGTTTAGAGGTTTCTGAGTTGTAAAGTGCATTAGAAGCTGGATGTGATAGGCATATAGTCTAGAGAACCTTCCTTCACAGGTAAAGAATTTCATGACAACTTTCATCAATGGAGCATACTTCTCCAACAAGTACCTGAAAGGTATGATATGAGTATGGGTTTCCCTGTATGGTGTTTTCAAGAAAGATCTATAATGTACAAGATCTAAGTTCATCCCCTTGAACCAATATTCACCATGATCTGGCAACCCTGTAGCAAGTGAAATAGAATCCACTGAAAATGTGAAGTCAACACCAGCAATAATGGCACTTTCTCCTTTAAAATGAGTAGTAACCCAATCTGTCAAATGCTCATGGAAACCTACTTCACACACCCTTTTACAAAAATCTAGGCAATTCACATCTTCAAAGTACTATTTGATAAAGGGTGATGAATCAATCTCATTGTAGTTTGAAGGTTCATATCTGAGAATTTTTCCTCCCTTGTGATGTTTCTTCCTTTCTGGTGAAGAATCTCCTTCCATGATGATAGAAACCCTAGCAGTAGGAAAATGAGAAAAAAAAACAGTGAGGGATGAGTGAAAAATGAATTGATGGGTAGGTGGAGTGGAAAAAATGGCAAGGGGAATTTGTAGGAGGTGAATATGAACTATGAACAACTTATGAAGATGAAAGGAAGTGAAATGAAGGAATGATATATTTGTGAAAAAGGAAAAATAGGGTTTCTAGGAAAACTGTCCAAATCCCATAAGAATGAGCTAGGGTTTCATTTTTGGTGAGGTAATTTAGTGTTTTGTAGTTGGTTCAGTGGTTCATGTAGCATATTAAACATGTGTATAGGTGTAGGATGAGGTTTTACATGTTTAAAATTATGAAAACTAGATGACCATCATCAACCCTAACATCATTTCATGGAAAATTCACTAGAAACCCTAATGAAGAAATCTTTAGCTTTGAATTCATCTTGCAAAATAAAAAGTATAGTAAGATGGTATACTTACTTGTAGATGAGCCTAGGTTTGCAAGCTTAAAATTCCGATTTGGGTGAGTTCTGGGCGTTTTTAACCTAATCTGGCACAAGTGCAATGCAGTCTCTGGAAGCGGAGCACAGTGTCTAGAAGCGTAGTGCCAGCCTCAGAAGTGTAGCGCAATCTCTGGAAGTGCAACGCCGAAGGTTTTTTGCTAAATTTGACTAGAAAATCGATTTTTTATCACCAATGGAAGGGAAAGCTCGATGCACAATGAGGAATGAGAGGCAAATAAGATGAGTTTGGGGATTTTTGGTTTATATAGGCAAATTAATTTCCTTTTTGAAAATAAATGGGACCCACAAACCTTTGAAAAACTGATTTTTCACCTTTTAAAACTGAGTCACCTTAGAAGGTTGAAACCTGGGCTGTAATTTCACTTTTTGAACATTGGAACTTCTTCTCCTGGAGCCTTTCAAACTGAAATCATGATGAACTTGCGAAAACTCAACAAGTTAATGTCAAAGAGTTGCTTGTCATGCTTTATTCAATGTTGGATTTACACATGGTAATAGTGGACCTTGAAAACCCTAATGACCTAATGAAAAAAAAAAAAACTGAAACTTAATGGAATGATGATGATGACTGATATAAGGAAAAATTTCTTTTATTATGACACCTTCATCTGAATGAGATAGGTGACCAACATGTTCGACTTTCCCAAAAGACTAAACTCATTCCTAGACCAACTAGACAGTAACCAAATTTTACTCTGTAAACCTAGTGGGATGGTAAAATTTTGATTTTGAGACCCCCTGACAGACTTGGTAAAAGTATATTTGATCACTAGTGACAGGCAAACAAGGCTAACACTAACAACGGCTACAACCACCCGACAAAATTTTTCCTAAGATTCATTTTGGAGCCTCCCTCCTTAAATCTTAGCAGCTTGTCTTGCATTGCTCAGGTACTTGTGTTTTCATTTGAATTTATCTTTTGCCTTATAGCTTGTGTCACTTACTTTCTTGGTTGTCTAACCACAAGCTAACCCCCTGTGACTTGGTTGCATCCAGTTCTTGCACTGCCTTTGAAAAATGTGTAGTCCTAGAGGGAAGTCATCCTTGCTCTCAGGATTTGCGCAGTGAAGCCCAATAGTGATCCTTCTCTCAAGAATTGCATAGTGCAACCCAGTAGTGAGCTTTGGATCTAGAATTACGTAGATCCATCTGGCAGCTTGTCTTCAGTTGGGAAACTACGCAGAGCAATCTAGGGCACCAAGTGAGCCTTCAAATCAAGAATTACGTAGAGCCAGCTGAAAACCTGCCTTCAGCTGGGAAATTGCATAGAGCCTGAGAGGCAACCCAGAGCCACTCAACCCAGAATTTTCACAAAACCTACTGTGCTCAGAAACTGCTCAGTGCATTAACCAGAGAGTTGCCCAACCCTTCCTAGAACTATCCAATATTTCCAGGAAGTGCATGGAAGTTTTCCCAAAAAGAAATAAGCTAAGAGGAAAAGTATCCCTAGGAAGTAGGGATATATTAGTAATTTCCTGAAGGTGACACATTGCCATTTTTAGAAGTTTCTGCCAAGTGTCATTGTTGTCCTTGATCTCAAGCATACACGTCATGAACTCCATATGCTCAAATATACGTAATGGACGCCTCTAGAGATCACTTATGCATTCGATCATCAAGCTCCAACTTCCCTAGGAGATTAGGGAGCCTTCAAAGCATTGTCATCACTTTTCAGGGTGAATTTTGCTTTTATCATCTTATGTTGCTTTTTCTATCACTTTTGCTTGGTTAGCTTGTGAGAGTGTTATTTTGCTCATTTCGTTGAATGACCACTAGTGTTTTAACTTGTTTTAGCTTGTAGAAGTGTTGTTTCAAGTTATACATTTCCTTCCCCAAGTGTCACATGAGTTTTTCCGTTTTTGCACCAACGATCGTCGTTGCAGTGACTCCCTTCACATGCTTCGTGTTCCTTCAGTTTAATCAGTTGCTACACTTGTTTCACATGAATACATATACACTTAGTCAGATCTGCACTCAACATCACACCATCCTTCAGATATACTTGTTTGCACACTCCCCATGGGCAGATCTGGGCTCCCCTTGCCCTGACCTCACATCTCACAACATGCATGTGCAATCTAGGAGCTCAAGGCCTCTACCTTGGATTTTGGAATTGCGCAGAGTCTATCCTGGGTTGGCTTCAACTACACACTATGCAGTTCCAGGAGCCAATCTCCCAGCTTGGTCACTGAGACTATGCAATATGCAGTCTATCCGAAGCCATGTCCTAAACTAAACTGGGCATTGCTCAATTCCAGTCATCATGCTTCCACACTGACTATTGGGACTGTGCTGTGGGCAATTTACACAGTCAATCAGTCACCCCTCTCAGTCAAAATTACAGAATTCCTCTCTTTAGATGCCCTGGTTGTTGCTTGATCATGTTTTGAAGTTAGATTTGTAAGAATTAATGTTTACTTTCCATGAGTGTTCGTTCTGTCCCACAGGTACCACACTCGTCAAGCACTTCTCTCCAGTAGTCATTGCACCATGGAACTAAAGAGAGTTGTTTCAAGAGCAACCACTAAAAGTAGTACTGGGGAAGTAGTTGAGTAAGCACCAATTTACTTGCAAATATATGTATATGGCCAACTATTTACAGAAAATGAGTCAACATTAACATGGCAGCAAGACCAGCAAAAGGCAACAATCGAGTACAGGATCAAGGAAAGAAGAAATTGCTGACATAACAGAGGGAGAAAAAAGTTGCAAAGCGAAAGTGGATTCAATCTTCATGCAAGTAGATTTTGCAATAGAAGCAAAAGGAAGTAGAGGACACAGATAATAGAGCAAAGGAAGAGAGAAAAGCAGAGCTTGCAGGTAGCAGAACGGAGCCCACAACAAGTAGAACAAGAGTCAAACGAAGAAAAAGAGTTGAGAAGAAGAAACATGAAAAAGAACAAAGGCAAGGCACAATGACAAAGAAAACAACGCTAATACAGGTTGATGAGATGGAACAACCAACAACTAAGGAAGAGAGACCAAAACTAAGCACAAGAACCAAGTTTGGCTGCAAGTCGACAGGTACATGGAGCAGTTGATGCGCGAGGCCATTAGTGATGACTTGCATATGAGCACAGACAACGTGTAGAAGTACATTGGTGGTCCAACCAAACCCAGGACAATGTTGTGCATGCTTCAGGACGAGACAAACACATGTTCCAAGACCACATGCTCGAATGCCATGGAGGCAAGAGTCTGCTTTCAGCAAGACAACCTCAAGTAGTTTGGGGAAATCACAACACAATACCAAGCTTGGCATTAGTACATGACCGAGAAGCATCAATCGGATGTTTCCGAGTTGGTCTTTCCCCAAACCTTGGAGTCATAGTGTTTTGTCTTGTTAGGTTGTCTCTAGCCTATTTTGTCTCACATGGGTACATGTGGAAATTTATGTTATTGTAAATATGTTGTAAGTGAAACTCAAAGTGTCACTAGTGGAATGTGAATAGTCACTATGTAATGTGAAGATTCATGAGGGTAGTCCAAGAGTCAAAGGGGAGTGTCAAGGGACACCCCACCCTTTTCTATATATAAAACCTCATAACTCATAGTATAGGCTTTTGGGATCCAAGCTTTTGGCTAAGCATTGCTTAGAGAAGGCTTGGAGAGTATTGTGACAAGCCTTGGCTTATCCACAATGTAGAGTGAGTACACCTCTTTGGAGCAGCAAGCGGTGTTGACTGTAATGTTCCACTATTAGGGCTAGTGGCTTTGAATGGTGTATGTATGGATGGAACTTTCACTTAATAATATATAACAAAGCCAACACATTTTTATGCATAGGTTGTTATTGTAGTTGGACTATTATGGTTGCTTTAGAAATGTATGTTATTTAACTTACGCATTTGTGTATGAACTATTTTGTATCCAATTGTATGAATCTTGTTGCAAACGTGTTGTTGGCTTAACCCGTCACTTTGGATTGTGGACTATTCCGCTTCCAGCCTGTGATGTCATTCCGCTCGTGTGTTCCTTTCAGGCTACGTACTATTACAAGCTTCTAAGGGACACACTTCCTTTTTCCCTCTGTGTGTTAGAACCCCCATGCATCTCACTTGAATCGCTGCAAGGTCACACACTTGCTTCCGACAAAGTTATCATACTTACCTCTGCGTGCTACCTTGGTTAAGGAATTACTTTACTACCCACTGCTGGGACTTCTACTCCAAATGGTCTGAGGTCTACTTGGGACTTCTTACCAGGGAGATTCCTTGGCATGTTGGTGGGTCCAGCACCATCAACAGGTTCCAAATATAATGTCTTTTCACTCTTATATCTTGAAAGTTCCTTCATTATAACATAACCTTCATTAAAAAGTGCCACCTATGAATCTTTCAAAATTATATTTTCAACTAAAAAATGAGTAACATGAGGTTTGAATTGATTAGTGAATGGTATGGGTCCACTTGAATTCATCTCAAGAGAAGAAGCAATGTTATTAGATATGTAACTAACCTTTACAATCTCTACTAGTTTTGGATGTCGATTTCAAGATTGTAGATTATGTGGAAATAAAATATCTCCATATTTCAATATTGAAAATGGGCTAGTTATGTGAATGTATTATTTATTATTTATATCCCATGCACCCTCATTTTTATTCTCCTGAACAATGTTATTACTAATAATTATAAATTCCCACTTGTGAAAGCACACCTTTAGAAAAGAACCTATAATTAGACCATATATCTATGTTATCTTTAATTCTAGTGACTCAACATTTTTGTGTGTAGGAATATTGAAAGTAGGACAAGGAAAGATAAACATGGGATGGTTCTACAAATCCTTTCAAATGAGCATCTTCAAAATACTCTTTTGTTAGAGTGTGGAAATATCCTAGATTCAAGATCCTGTCATCAGTAATAAAAGGGTGTTCATAGAACTTGTAATATATTCCTATTCCTCTATATTTAGGAGGCCATTTGTAGGTCTCATTTCATTAGTTTATTTTTTGCACCCAATTGAGACTTAACAATTCATGAAATTCATTATACATTCCTGTATACATGTATAAGATACTAGACAAGGAATGATGCCTTATTTTTCATCTTCTATTTGAGCGGTGAGTTATTTTGATCTTGCATACATTCTTTTGATACAAGATACTCTTTGGGGATTTAACTAGGGATAATTATATTGTATATTAGTACCTTCTTTGTAATATCTTAGTCTCAACCCTTTGAACATGATCTTATTTCTATTGTAATTATGATTTTCATTACTATGTTTTGTTCCACACTGTGACACAATTTCCATGGTGATTTTTAAAGACATACACACATAATCATTTTGATTTTAATGAAACATTCCAAGGCTAACACAAAGAACTTAAGGGGCTATGAGCCCACTAGAGGGAAAAGGTAAGTCAGTGCAAGGGGACTGAAGTATGACTCTTGATTTTCCCATATCCTAATTATAACCCTCTTCCATGTAATTATCATATTTTGTAATGCCAATTAAATTGGTTAGTGAATGAAATGATTTAATTACCTCAACTAATTATTCTTATATGCAAGAAATAACCTCCTAATTTGAAACAACCAACTCCTAATTTCAAGGAACTAAGAAAGGAGTGGAGGAAAAAAATCCTCCCTCTCACCCCATTAACCAAATTCATTTCATGCAAGTGGATTCAAATTAGAGGAGGATGGCCTCAAGAAAAGAGACTTATTGAGGAGAAAAGGGAGGCTTTTAATAAAAAAAACTATAAACCACAACCTAGCACTTATATAAGCCATAAAAAAATAGAAGAGGTATTTATAAGTGATATTAGACATGAGGAATGAATAGGAAAGATCTTAATTTCCGTATAGATTGATGCCCTATTTGGAGCCATCAAAGGTTCAATATATCTTCTAAAAAGCATAATTATGTTGAAGTTTCAATATGAAAGAAGACAATGATAGTACCTTTTCTATACACACGAAATAGCATAGAGAGAAAATAAATTCTTGATGGCCTAGAGAGCAAAGAAGGTTGTGCTTTCCTATGTTGTGTCGAGTGGTAAATTTGATATCAAAACTAGTCCATCCTGGGGATTAACTAAAGAACCCACCAATGTCTCTCTTGGGAACTCTAGGAAGTTTTTCGTAAAGAGAAGAGTGACTTAAGAGTCCTAAATTTCTCTTCTTCACCCTAGTGGTCTCATATCCTTGCACGAGGATGGCATCCATAAAGGATTTGCCTATGGTTATGAGGAAAAATGGTGCAAACCTAGTAATTTCCTTGGAGCTCATTTTATGAACAAGAAAAGTTTTGTTGCTTCTCCTCCTTTGTATTATTTTATGATGATGGATGAAATTCCATAATTGATTATGACATTTTTATTAAAACTCCATGGGATTGATGAGTATGTGAGCTATCATTTTTAATCAATTATATTGCAATATGTATGTGAAATTAACCTTGAAAAACTCATATATTCTAACTATTTGGTAAAATAATAGTGTCAAGGAATGATTTATTCTATTCAATTAAGTTAATAATATAATAAATAGGGTCTCTATGAATCCTATCAAATATTTATTATAGAGTTTCCCTTTAATATCAAGTGAAATCTAGAACCAACTGTCGTGTAAATGTACTTTTTCTTCCTAGTTATTTTTTGAGTTTTTATGATTGTAATGATTGGAGTGCAATCTTTTATAATGTTTTGAGATAGATGTAAAAACCTTGCATTAACCAACCCATATATAGTGGTTTTCTTTCTAATACCTCTTATGTGATCTCTAGAACTTGAACCTTTAAACTTGATCTTGTTTATAGTGTAATTATCCTTTTCATTACTAAGTTTGTTACACACCATGAGGTAGTTGTGATGGTGATTTTGAAAGAAAAAAATATTAGAATGATTATTTGAATTTTAATAGAAGGTTCAATGGTTAGATGGTGGGAAGAATACGACTGGGATTATGAATCGATTGGTGGGGAAAGGTAAGGTGGTGCAAGAGGGGGATTGACATATGTTTTATGATGGTGGCATATCCTACATTTTTAATTTCTTTGTCCTATTCCCAATTTATCCTAATGTTATTCTAATTAAATTAAGATCCAGTTGAATTAAGTTAATTACCTAAAGTAATTATCTCATTTACCCAAACATTTACCTCCTATTATGTAGTAACCAACTCCTATCATTAATGGATCAAGAAAAGAGTGGAGGGGAGACTCCTTGTCATCCCATCCACTCATTCATTCATGAAAGCTCAAATTAGGAAACAAAAACTCGAGGAAAAAGGGATTTCTTGAAGGAAAAATAGATTTTTGAGGAATAAAACTCAAATTGGCTCTCAAATATCCATGAAGATATGAAATATCGCCTACTAGTTGATATTAGACCTCAAGATTGAGTACGAAGATACCTTATTATCCCTTTATACATTGTTGGATTCTAGGACCGTTTGAGAAACCATAAATTTCCAAGAAGTTGTGGCAGGATGGGAATGAAATCTAGAAGTAGATAGGGACTTGGGCTCATACTACACATACTAAAGAGCACATAAGTGAAGAACATGCTTGATGAACTAAAGAGTGAGGAAGGGGTGTCTTCTAGTGTTGTATGGAGTAGTAAAGTGAGCACCAAGACCTATGCTATCTAAGAGATTGGATGATAACTTACTAAGAAGTTTCTACTTAGAACGAGAAATTCATAACTCATTTTCTCGTAGATGCATTTTCTTCATGATTTTTTTCTAAGTTTATTTTATTATAATTCTTTGCCTGAAATTTATTATATGATTTTCAATCTCTTAAATGTATAAAAATTTCATTATTTATCCCTTAAATAGTAGCATCCTTTGGAAGACTTCCTTTAGCATTTAAAAAACTAATTTTGAATTTTTTTGGGCATTTTAGAGTATGCTTGCTACTTTATGAAAGAAAACAACAACCTCATCATTAATTTTCTTAATATAACCCACAATGATACTCTAGGTTCACTACTTCCCCTTAGAACAGGAGTGGACATGCTTGTAGATTCTTATTCAACCCTCTAATGAAATTAGGGGTATTAAGTAGTGAAATTAAGGGAGAGCATGGTATTAAATATAAAAGAATATGAAAGATACCCAATCATTTATTTTTTGATGTCTAAATGAAGAATTTGAATGAGATCAAATCTTCTTTGTTACTTATGTTAGCCTCCCCAAATAAAAGACTACTCTAATCCTCCATATCCTTGCTAAAATATGTTTGTAGGGCATGAAAGAATTTTGCATCAATAGTGAATTTTTTAAGATGTTAAACAATATGATTACATATGTTATGAGTTGGTTTTCCCTCTATTGTATTCTTTCATCAACCTCTTTGATGGGAAGAAGCCTTAATTCCCCGTACCCTTGAAGATAGATAACGAAATGCACATATTATAATGAAACTTATACAAATGACCTTAATGAATGTTGTGAGGTGTTTACATTTGTTATTAAGAAAGTTTAACATGTTTTTACCTTAAGGTTAATGGTACTTATGCCACAAGGATTCAAGACAAGTTGTGTAACCTTACTTATGTGAATGATGAGGCAAAAATCTTATGTATTAAAGACTCATTTCCTGGTGTTTATGATTACTTAGATAAAATTGGAATCACATCCCTAACCATTACGTAAGGTGTTTCAAGCATGATCATATCTAGTGACATTGAACCTAAGCCCTTGGATTGGATTTCTTTGAGTAGAGAACAAATCCTTCAAGAGATTTTAAGACACTAATGAGTTGAAACATTAATAAGCTTTTGATGAAAAGTTGGTATGTGAAGAAAATGTGTATGTTGTTGACAAGGTGATTATGTCATATATGATTAAATTTCATTATGAAGGAAATTTGTCAAATGATTCCATTTTATTTAAATAGGAGGGTTCTCTTGAAATGGTCTATGTTGTGGGAGTATAACTTCACTTCTACTACACAAATTGTATTATTGGACCAAAATTATATATATATATATATGATGTTGATAACATAGGTGCATTCAAAATGGTGTCAAAGATATTGGTTAGAGAACTAGGGACTATATGGGCTCATGGAAATGAATAACAATTTTTTTGGTGCAATTGGTTAGGACACTAGGGGTCATATGGGTCCAAAGCAGGGAGGGTTGTATGGGTCCAAAGCAGTGAAAGGATGAGAAATACAAATAAGCATAGTTTTGGGAATGGTCATTATGGATCATTCAAGCTTAGCAATCCTTTACTTATAATATATTTAGACATTGAAATGAAGTTCCTTATAAAGAAAGAACTGTAAGTTAACTTGATCAAAATTGTATGCATACGATTTAATTGATGCATAATATGAATAGAAATGGTTGTAAACCTTCCAGTACACTTAAAGAATACAATTATTGTTGGAAATAATACTGAGAGCGGGGGGGGGTTGAATCAGTGTTATCAAGTCAACAATTTTTCATTTCCGTAATCAGATTTATATACGCTACTTCAGTTAGTGGGACTCGCGTGTATATGCAACTGTGATTAAGGCAACTAGCGTATATACTGCAAACTCAAGATTCAGTTAATTCATTAGATGTTGATCTTTAATCAATGCATCAGAACTAGTAACCAAGTGCAGTAAAACATAACAAACAATGAACACAAGATATAAGGTGGAAACCCAATGTGGGTGAAAACCACCTGCTGCAATCGTCTCTATCTTCTTTTTAATAATAAGAAACTTCGTTTTACAATTTTTGTATTGGTGCAAACTTATACCAAGACGCAGGCTTCTACCTGCAGAAGGCTACAACCTTCTCTCGTTCTCCAACTTCTCCTGGAAGGGAGCTACAACCCCCTTAGCTCTTGTACTAGTAGATATGTTTACTAGTATGTAGGTGCCTGCCTATAGAAGGCTACAACCTTCTCTTTTATTCCAGGAACCACGTTTCATAAATTTTCAGACTGGATCCATCATTCAATCATCAAATATATCTGCATCAACCAATCTCCTTTTCACAACTGAACCAATCAACCACTTTGACTACCCTTCAATCTGATCTTTCAGAATGCTATAACCAAAATACAGTAAACAAAACCCAAGATAGAACCCAGAATACTACAATAGCAAACAGAAGAAACTAAAACATATTTTACAAGGTATACGCTACTTCCCTGTGTCGAACCTGCGTGCATACACACTTTTCTCAAGGCTAACCTGTGTATAGATCTGCAAATCAAATTTAAGATGTATACGTTGTTTTGATATGTAGAACCATTGTGTATACGTGCCTTTTCTAAAGTGAACCTGCGCACAAATCTGTAAATGATGATTTAAAACATTACAATAATTCCAGACTTCAGTTATACCCAGATAATCATATTTACAGACTACAACATGTGCCAGTTATTCAGATAAATGATCAAACCACATAAAGATATTTCACTTCAAGCCTTAAGGTCTTGACCCATCATTAGATCTTATCCTTCATCAAGCACTAAGGTTCATCCTTGGTTCAGATCCAGCTATGCACCATAACCCAATAACCTGTACACTAGATCTTTCTCATCATTAGATATTCAATGCTTGAGTGCCTTTTCCTAATGATCTTCTCCTCCTTTTATAGTCTTAGGCCTTACTCAATACCATGGACCAAAACCACTTAGAAACAATACCTTGGACCAAACAGCTGGGGTCAACACTTCAGAAAAGATACCTTGGACCAATACCATGGATCAAAATACCATGGACCAAATACCATGGATCAAAATACCATGGAACAAATACCACTGACCAAAACTTAGTTTTCCAACATGTACGCGTCTTTCCTTCCGTGAAAGTGCGTGTGTATGTTATACACTCCTTTTGATCTGTGAACCCACGTGTACAAGCAGGTTGGTCAATGGGGAACCTGCGTATACCTCTCTTTCTTCATTTTGTGAGTCTGAACTGTGATATGTCTTCTGAGTGAGTTTCCATCAAGGACAACACCTATGACATAGAGCCAAATCTGCGTCATAATGCCAACAATCTCCCCCTTTGGACTTGATGACAACCCCAAGTCACTCTCCCCCTTTGTCATCAAGGGCAAAGGGTTACGCTCCCCCTGAGTACATGTTGAATTATCTAATGTGCCCAATGAGCTCCATGCTCGAGTCCATGCTCCCCCTGAATATAAGCAAGGTCTGAAAAAAGATGTTCTAAAAGAAGAACATGACTCTATACATACATCATAAATGACCTTCCAATCACCAATGACTCATACATACATCCATCTCCCAACTAAATGGGGATATACCAAGTTTGACTCATCCACCCAACCAAGTGGGGATATACCAATTGTTTATACATGTTAAAACAAGAACATTACATCATCCATCCCATACATAGTGGGGTAAAAAAATAGGTCGTTTCATGACCTTGACATTAAAAGATATACATGACATATATAACAGAGACCAAATATCTGAAAAAAGATCCTGATATTCATCAGCAACTATCATCAGCAGCATCTGTTAATCAGCATCTAGACCAACAACCATGATCTCCCCTAAGCCTATTCCACCTGAAACAAAAACAAAAAAAACAAAAAAAACAAAAAACAAAAAAAAAAATTGTGAATTTGTACCAAGATCTTCTAAGATAATGCCATCAATGCATTATTAGAAGTATATGCTCCCCATGAACCTGTGCCAGATGATCACTGCTAGACCCATATCAGACTCCTTTCATCTTGAGTCTGGCCCACTACTTTTCTTGAAACCAACATATACGCGACTGTATCCACAGAAACCAGCGTATGTACGCGGCTACGCTTTATGAAACTCGCGTATAACCATTTTTCTCTAAAACAGATAAGTTTTAATAGCAGGATGATGCATGAACTACTCCCAACTTCTGTCTAAGATATTCAAATGTCTCTCTGGGCAGTGGTTTGGTGAATATATCAGCAACCTATTCTTTGGAGGGAACATACTCCAATTTTACCTTTTGTTCAAGCACTTGTTCACGTAGAAAATGATATTTTATGGGTATGTGCTTAGTCTTGGAATGCATGACTGGATTATTTGAAATACTAATGGCACTTGTATTATCACATAGAATGGATATGGGTGGAGTACATGTGATCTGAATGTCTTGCAATGTTTGCATCACCCAAAGGAGTTGTGTGCAGCAAGATGCAGCTGCCACATATTCTGCTTCAGCTGTAGATAATGCAATTGAGCTTTGTTTCTTGTTGAACCAAGACACTAATCTGGAACCTGTTATCACCAAAATAAGGGTTTACATTTTTCCTAGTCATGGTTTTAGATAAGTGCCAAGTCACCCTATGTTTTAATGGGTAGGTGATAGGTTAGGAGTCTCAAAGTTTTCATTTTTCATATCAAAATAAAGTCTAACATCCTTTTTCCATGTTTCATAAGTCTTATATTCTTTTTAGAAACTAATAGCTTAAGCCATTTTGAAAATTTTTGGAATTAGCCCCGAAACCACGTTTTCGTAGCGCAGATAGTGTAAAATTTCTATTTTGTGCTACGAAAACGTTGCTCTTTTCGTAGTGTTTTTCCCTGCACACTACGAAAGAGGGAATTCGTAGAATAGTCTTGTCAAACATCAATCCGTTAGCATTCCGTTAAACTTTTCATTATTAGGTGTCAGCTAGGAGTCAGTCCTTAAGCATGCTGCCATCCAAACTCATCATTTCGAATTTAGGGCTCATTATGAAAGATATTTTCAAATTTGAAAGGGCTGGCTAGTCTCATTGTTTTAGTTTGCATGCAAACCCTCAAATAGAATTGTTTTCGAACAGTAAGCTTTGGTAATCTTCCACCAAGGTTTTCCTCATCCATAATTCAGGCGAGGCTAACCACCATTGGCAAGCAAGGCTGACCAACAGTTTTTCAAGCAAGGTCGGTTTTGTTATAGAAATTTAGAACGAAATATGACAGAGGAGAAGAAACGTCACAGGTCTGGCCATTGTTTAAGAACAGAGCCTGAAAGCACCGAGGTCATAGTCAGAGACAAATCAGCTGTAGAAGCTTTCAAGAAAGTAAAATGTTGGAAGTTTTGTAAGAAATGGTAGGGAGGACATACTCAAGTGACAAAGGAGTTTGCACTCCATTTCACTGGCTCAAGCACAAAGGTTGGAACGCTGAACTTGCAAATTTCTCCAGAGGTCATAGCTTTGGTGATAGAAATTCCTAGGGGGCAAGATACATGGTTCAAAAGCTTCAGATTCGACATGGAGCCATGTAAAGGTTTCTAAAGCCAGAGTGATGATGGCAGCAGCGTTAGAATGAAAACAACCTAAAGCACAAAATAGATCTGCTCTCAGTAATCGACTTTGTCCTTATTTGAACGAAAGTCCTTTCATATAATTTACGAATCTCCTTTATAAACTTTGCAAAACCTCTATAAATTATTTTCTAACTGTTCATCGCATTTCTAAACGCCTTTTATATGCAACCTTCATATAAACACTGCGCTGACAAATTAATCGATTGAACAGTTCAATCCACTTCGAAACTCGAAGGTTGGAAATACGTTACCAATTCCTTTTGCGTTTTTCTGCATTAAATTCAAATATGATGTCGATATCAATCGGAGGTCACCAGGAGTTAGATACCAAACGCCCGATCCGATTCAGACAGAAGTCACCATGCGTTATCATTTCACTGCTCCATAGATTCTGACCCGATCTAGTCAGAAACGCCAATTTATTTCAATTGACCCAATCCCGATGCGATATACTCGCATTCGTCAATTGACACGGTTATAATATTTGTGCATACCGATTGACCAATATCTGATACATTACAACACATTTTCTCCAATCGGCGGTCACACAAACATATAGATATATCGTTTCATCATATTCTTTAATTACCACATCTATCACTCCACATCAAACTCCGATGCGCGATTTTAGGAATCTGTGGTTGCAAAATTTCGGTGTTCTGATCTGATCCAATCGGAGATCGGAGATCATGTTTCAACTATCCTCAACTCTGCATTTCAGAATTCTGATCCGAAATCGGATTCGGCAAGCCCAATTGCTGGTTCACAAAACTGACCCTTAATGCTTGATCCGATGCCTCAGACCCAATCTCTCCCTGGTAAAATTTACAAGATATTTAATATTAAAACTAAAACGCAATCACATTCAATCAACAATTAACCACAGAATTCAACACACAATCTTTTCCAGTTTCACATACATCGTTGCGCACAATGTGAACTTATTAATAAAACAGAGTCTCTGCGTTTATTCCATTTGCATAAAAAAAAACCACCTCTATTACACACGACACACAGTTTTTCACAATCTTCTGAGCTCTCGCTCTCCAAGATCACACACAAAAAACTAACTCTCCCATGAAGAAAAATCTCTTCGTTTATTACAACTTCCTCACATTAACTCCACTAACAAATCGATAACACAATCTTCTAATTTTAAAAATCCTAACAATAAAATCTCCTACCTATTAGCGCTCGCACACACCTGTTTTAACAAATCTTATCACTAAGATAGTCACACTTATTACAATAATAACTAATTATTTGTGAAATCGTCCTCCTCAATAAACTGGATTTGAACAAACAGTAAATGAAATTCACCCTGTCAAGCCACAACATGTGGACAAATTTCCACATTGCTGGCTAGTTCCGATGCTCCTGCATCAGACTCCCGGGGAAGAAAAGATTTGTCCTTCAAACTTTCAAGACTTACTCCATATCTCTGCAATTCAGCTGCTGTCAACCAACTGGAATCTTCCATTAGTTGCTCTTTCCACTTGACCAAACACTGATAATGAGTCTGACCTCTGATTTTCTTTGGCACTCTCTTTTTCCTTTTTCCTGTTTTGGGTTTTCGTCTGTTATGGCGTCTCCTTGTGGTTCTTCTTTTGGCTTTTAGTATAAGCACCAATCTGCAATACATGATTAAGTCACCTGTGTGGAGTTTCTTTTTCCGTCTCTTCATATCTGCTCGCTGTTTGTCTTTGCTACTACATTCCTGCCATCTGCTTTTGACATCTCCCTCAAATATGCTTCTAGGAGTTAGCCATTTCACAAATACTTGGATTTTCTTCGGATTCAATTTCAACTTTTCTTTAGAGACTGCATATTCCTCCAAACCTTCAGTCATCAATCTGATGGTGATTTTATATAAGGCTCGAGAATATATACTCAGGGGCCTTTCAACTTCTTCATTCAGACTCAATACCGTTGGCACAGCACATGGATTAAGGCTTCCACTGATTAGCCATTTATCCATCAACTCTTGTGTTCTAGTATTTTCCTGCATTACCCTGTAGGCTACTTTATTCGACAAACTAACTCCAGGTATTAGATCAATATGATGACTAATACTCCTGATCGGCAACAACTCATCCACAACAATATCAGCACAATCATTCAATAAGTTCTGAATTTCTTCAGGTAAATCTTCTAAATTTGTAGAAGTTAAAATTACCTTGGGTTTTCCAACACTAGAAAAATGCATCTCCTTACCCTTCTCATCTTCCTGCAACAGGGTCTTCTCATTCATCAACGTAACGCTGTTTCCAAGTGCTTCTTTATTATCTTCAGCTTTCAACGGCATTAGTGTATGCTTATTCCCATCTTTCTCCAAAGTATAAGTATTTCTTCTGCCATCATGTATGGCATTTCGGTCAAACTTCCAGGGCCTTCCAAGCAATATGTGACATACATCCATCGGCATTATATCACATAAAATAACATCCTGATAAGTACCAATCTGAAAGTCAACTTTACATTGTTCAGTTACAAAAATTTGATGGCCTTTCTGGAGCCATGATACTTTATAAGGAGTGGGGTGTACTGTCCTTTCCAACTTCAACTTATCCACCATCTCTGTAGAAACAAGATTGTCAGTACTACCGCTATCAATTACCAATTTGCAACACTTACCCTTGGACTTGCATACAGTTCTGAATAAAGTCCTTCTTTGAACTGGTTCTTTGGCTTCCTTAGCTTCTTCCAGTAATACCCTCTTCAGTAACAGGGATTCTCCGACTTCTGGTGGTTCCTCTTTAACTTCAGGTTGAGGAATCTCCTCTTTGGTTTCAGCAACATTCACATTACGTGGGTTTGCCGACTTCTGATGAGGGCAATCCCATTGCATATGTCCCCATTCACCACATATATAACATCGTACATCTCTTCCTCGCCCTCTGCCTCTGGGCACAAACCTTCCACGGCCAAAATCTCCTCTTTGTGGTGCTCTATTGCTCGCACTCCCTGCCTCATTCTGAGAGTGTTGAACTTTGGATTCAAGTATCCTTCCTTCTTTTGCCGGATTCTTACCTCTGTTTCTCTGGTTTTGTTTGCGCAACAGTTTTTCCTCTGCCTTCAAGGCTGCTTGATAGGCATCCTCAACAGTTTTCAAACTTAACAGGCTAATCTCATCTTGGATCTCATACCTTAGCCCATTAACATATCTGGCTACTTTCTCCAAATCATCTTCTACATGCCCTGTTCTGATATTTAACCTGTAGAATTCTTCTGTATACTCCTTAACAGACATTCCTTTCTGCTTCAAATTTTTCATTTGCTTAAAAAGATTCAAATGATAGTCTTTAGGCAAAAACTTGGCTTTCAGTTTACTTACCATTTTATCCCACTGCTTGATCTTAGATTTCCTTTTTCTCGTTCTTGATGTCTGTAACTTGTCCCACTAGATGGCTGCATGGCCCTTTAGTCTAGTGACTGCAAAATTCACCTTCTTATTCTCCTCAACCTCTTCATAATCGAAATACTGATCTATGGATATGATCCAATCCATGAGCTCCTCTGCATTCAAACTCCCTTCATACATAGGAATTTCTATGTTGGGTTTGCTTCCAACTTTTGCCAGCATCTTGAGGACTTTGGTAGTTTCATTTTCTTCTCCTGCTTCCAGCACCCTCATCAGGCGCTCTTCTCTGGTATGTTTCCATTGCCTCCATTCGTTCACGTAGTCTTCACACTTCTTCTATCAGGACTGCATTTGGTTCTGGTCTCCCTCGACCAATTCCTCTCCTTGGTGGCATCTTTGCTGCAACACCTGTAACTAGCTCTCATACCAAAAATTGATGATGGCAGTAGCGTTAGAATGAGAACAACCTAAAGCGCAAAATAGATCTGCTCTCAGTAATCGACTTTTTTCTTATTCGAACGAAAGTCCTTTCATATAATTTACAAATCTCCTTTATAAACTTTGCAAAACCTCTATAAATTATTTTCTAACTGTTCATCGCATTTCTAAACGCCTTTTATATGCAACCTTCATGTAAACACTGCGCTGACAAATTAATCAATTGAACAGTTCAATCCACTTCGAAACTCGAAGGTTGGCAATACGTTACCAATTCCTTTTGCGTTTTTCTGCATTAAATTCAAATATGATGTCGATATCAATCGGAGGTCACCAGGAGTTAGATACCAAATGCTCGATCCGATTCAGATGGAAGTCACCATGCGTTATCATTTCACTGCTCCATAGATTCCGACCCGATCTAGTCAGAAACGCCAATTTCTTTCAATTGACCCAATCCCGATGCGATATACTCGCATTCGTCAATTGACACGGTTATAATATTTGTGCATATCGATTGACCGATATCCGATACATTACAACGCATTTTCTACAATCGGCGGTCACACAAACATATAGATATATCGTTTCATCAGATTCTTTAATTACCACATCTATCACTCCACATCAAACTCCGATGCGCGATTTCAGGAATCTGTGGTTGCAAAATTCCGGTGTTCCGATCCGATCCAATCGGAGATCGGAGATCATGTTTCAACTATTCTCAACTCTGCATTTCAGAATTCCGATCCGAAATCGGATTCGGCAAGCCCAATTGCTGGTTCACAAAAGTGACCCTTAACGCTTGATCCGACGCCTCGGACCCAATCTCTCCCCGGTAAAATTTACAAGATCTTTAATATTAAAACTAAAACGCAATCACATTCAATCAACAATTAACCACAGAATTCAACACACAATCTTTTCCAGTTTCGCATACATCGCTGCGCACAATGTGAACTTATTAATAAAACAGAGTCTCTGCGTTTATTCCATTTGCATAAAAAAAAACCACCTCTATTACACACGACACATAGTTTTTCACCATCTTCTGAGCTCTCGCTCTCCAAGATCACACACAAAAAACTAACTCTCCCACAAAGAAAAATATCTTCATTTATTACAACTTCCTCACATTAACTCCACTAACAAATCAATAACACAATCTTCTAATTTTAAAAATCCTAACAATAAAATCTCCTACCTATTAGCGCTCGCAAACACCTGTTTTAACAAATCTTATCACTAAGATAGTCACACTTATTACAATAATAACTAATTATTTGTGAAATCATCCTCCTCAATAAACTTGATTTGAACAAACAGTAAATGAAATTCACCCTGTCAAGCCACAACATGTGGACAAATTTCCACATTACTGGCTAGTTCCGATGCTCCTGCATCACAGAGTTTGTAGAAACTGACTTAACCAAGGCAATTCCGAGAGACTACATCAAGGACAACTATGCCAATTTTCTCTTCAACATTTTACGTTATTTTACCTATGAAGGTAGATATCAAAAGGTTTATTCATATTATTTTACTATGAACATTTTATGGTATGGTTTCTTTAGATTTGCCCTACTTATTATTTCGAAGTGTAGCTAAGATGGCAAATAAAGTACAGTTGAAATATCAAGGATGTGAAACTTCCTTGTTTCATCATGGTCTAATTAAACTGATAGTTCTACATGAACTCAAAAGGATCAACAAAGAATGGTCTTCGTTTTTGTTTTTATGTGACTTTGGAGCAGAAAAAGAAGGTGTAGACATTAGCACTAGGGTTAAAGGAACTCCATCTGCAGAAACCAACAAGTCTGTAATGTCTAGGGCAAAAAGGTATGCTAAGTTGAAACCTAGGAAGTAGGTGAAAGAGCAAGTAAGAAAAGAACCAGTATTCATTCTTGAAACTCCTAAATCTACAAAAGAAAAGATATCTGAGGTTACAGGAATGACAAAAGAACAGTCAACCAGCAAACCAGTTCAAAAGAGATTAACTAGAAGTCAAATTGCAAAGGAGAAAGGTAAAACAGTGATCTCGAGAGAAGGTTCAAGCTTGAAGGGTGATTTAAATGATATTTTAAAAGCCATTGATATTGCAGAGTCCCCTTTGGTGCAGGCAGATGTAATAAAATTTGATCAAGGAAAATCGAAGAAAATGAAACCCTCCAAGAAATTGGAATTTGAGGATGATGTTACAGCATTTGTTTTCAAACCCAGAAAACCCTTAACCAGGCAGTCCAAGAAAATTCAAGAGTCCAATATTGAGCTGGAAAGAACAGAGGAAGCATCTACTGTTCAAGAAGAGTTGATAGACTTTCCGTCTCCAAGACCTGAAGGTGACAAAAACACAGTTCCTGTCACTCAAACAAAAAAAGCTAGTTACGAGGTTATGGAAGAAAGGTTAAAAGCTACTAACAATGAAATTGCTAGACTAAGAGTGAGAGCAAGAGGGAATGCTACTGAAAGGGCAGATTTCAAAGGGATGAAGGCTCTCTGGGAAGCAGAAAAGGTGTCCAAACCATAAATAGTAAACAATGAAACTCAGTACTTTACCTGGACTGTTCCTGCAATCAAAGAAGCCAGATTTGTAAGGAAAATTAATGCTCAGCTGAGAGCTACAAACAGGGGATTGAAGAGACAAATTGAAGACCTAGAAATACAACTAACCAAATCTGGAAAAGGGTCTACAACAATAATGAATCAGGGTGATGAAAAAGGGTAGTGAAGGATATATATTAAAACAGTTTTGGCACACTGTGAAGAAGAACATCTTATAAGGGTAAGTGGTTTTGATTTTTGGTTAAATCATATCAGTCCTCATGGAATTTTGAAAAACTCCCAAACTGTAGATTTTTGAGGGCCATGTTGAAAAATAGCACATGCAACAGTTTCGTAGCGTGCTAGAAACTGCTGAAGATGATCATTTAGCACTTATGGATGCTTTCCGGAGGTAAGGTCTGATTAGTTCCAAATTTTTAAGGCGGCAGTGGTGTAGAAAGAAACTTCCAAGAATTATTTCATAAGTGATGTAAAGGTTGTGCTATGAAAACAGAGTATTTTTGCAGCACAGTCATGTTTCATCCTTCCTCCATATTTTCGAGTTTCCTTTTTTGCACAGGTGGAAAATGAAGTTTTTATGTATTATTAATGCATGCCACATGTACACCAACAAAACTGTTTGAAGATAAGCATTAAGGATTAAGGGCCTTAAAAGGAGGAACTCTGTCTCCTAGTTTTCAGGACAGTTAGGTCATGACTCAGCAGGTTTTGCAATAGCATTGTGGACATCATCAAGCTCGAAGACATGGTTGGCAGCTGATTAAATAATGTATTGAATACATAGATAAGGTTGTTGGAATCATGTTTTAGGAGTTTCACTCCTATTTGTATTAGGACTCTTAAAGACAACTAGTTGTCAAGTTGTAATTAAGTAGTTTGTTTTATGAAAAGATAGGTGGCAAAGTTAGGAATTCGAATTCCCCTAAAGATGGATCCTAGTATCCAAGATTGTAAAAATAAAGATAAAGCTTGAGAATTGAATTTGACTATTCAAGATTCACAAGGAGTTTATGTGTTTTGTGTTCTTATGGCCTTGTTCAATTACTTATTTGCAGTGGTATGAGCTTGTGATACTTAAAATTCATTGGAAAATGCTCTAACTTCCTTCACATGCTTGTAAACTATGTTGATTCACTGTGTTATTGTTCTATTTATAAACCTAAACTCTAAGTGCCTTGACTTCCATGCTTTGTTGATCATGTTGTTTTGTTGAAGACTATCTTGACTCCATGGCCCAATAGATGTTTGCTAATCTTTGATTCAACTAGTCAACAAGTTATACATTTATACATTTTGTTCCTAGAGTTAGCCATCTAATCATAATCAAAAATCTTAAACCTAGTGAGAGAGCCCTCTCAGGTTGAGGAGGCTAAGCCTCAACCAAAACATTGGTTTGAAAGAGTTACTCAGAGTCTACTTGATCAGCAGCCTATCAGGGTCAGATTTTGTGATAACAGAACCCATATAGAATGCACCACCACTAGTGCTTTTTCTGTCATCAACGCTTCCTGCCCAATCTGCATTTGTATATGCATGAAGTGTAAGATTTGTATCTCTAGGATACCATAAACCAAAATTTTATGTTCCTTGAAGATATTTGAATATCCTTTTGACTGCCTGAAGGCGTGATTCCTTTGGATTTGCTTGGAATCTTCCAACTATTCCCACTGCATGCATGATGTCTGGTCGGGTACCTGTTAGATAAAGCACGCTGCCAATCATGGATATGTAAGTTGGTTGATGCACCACTGTTGATTCATCATTTGAGATGAGACTGCATCCTGTTACCATTGGAGTACATACTGGTTTAGAATCTTCCATGCCATACTTTTTCAGGATCTGTTTGAGATATTTGGTTTGTGACAAAAAAATAGCATCTTTTTTTTGTTGAACTTATAGACCAAGAAAATATGTAAGCTCACCAAGCAGGGACATTTCACATTCTTGTTGCATTACCGAAGCAAAATTTCCACTCATGGCTTCTTCATTGCTACCAAAAATGATATCATCAACATACACAACAAGTATTAGCAATTTATTATTGTCAATCTTTGTGTAGAAATTGCTATCAGCTAATCCCTTTGAAAAACCTTGTTGATGGAGATATTTGTCAAGACGGTAATACCAGGCCCTTGGAGCTTGTTTTAGACCATAGAGAGACTTTCTGAGTCTGCATACAAGTTTTGCATCATTTCCAAGAATGAATCCACTGGTTTCTCAATATAGACTTCTTTTAAGTCTCCATTAAGAAAGGCAGATTTTACATCCATTTGGTATACTTTGAATTTCTGAAAACTAGAAAGAGAAAGGAACATTCTGATGGATTCAAGTCTAGCTACATGTGCAAAAGTTTCTTCAAAGTCTATACCTTCTTGTTGAGCATATCCATTACAAACAAGTCTAGCCTTGTTTCTAATAACTTCTCCATTTTCGTTCAGCTTGTTTTTGAATATCCATTTAGTTCCTATGATATTCTTATCATGAGGTCCAGGAACTAATTCCCAAGTATTATTCTTTTCAATTTTCTCAAGTTCTTCATTCATCGCCTTGACCCAACTTTCATCTCTTCATGCTTCATTTACACTTTGAGGTTCAGTGGAAGATAGTAATGCTAGATAGCTTGAAGCTTTTGCAATGGTTCTTCTAGTCTGCACACCTGCCCCTTTTTCTCCCAAGATTTGAGCTTCTGGATGATTTTTCTTAACATACCTGGACAAAGTCTTTTCTTCTACCATTATCTCTTCTTCTGGTGCTTCATTGGTTTCTTCTTCAGAATTAGTCTGATTTGATGTGGGAGGATAATCCTCATCTTCTTCATAATCTTCGGATTTTATTTGTTTTGGATTTTTACATGCTTCATCAACCACAACATCAATAATTTCAATGATTTTCCCAAATTTTTATTATAACATTTATATCCTTTACTTCGGGAAGAGTAACCAAGGAGAATACCTTCATCTGCTCTGGGTTCAAACTTACCAAGTTTTTCATCAGTTCTTTTGATGTAACATTTTCTTCCAAAAACTTTGATGTATTTTACAGTAGGAGTCTTACCATACCAGGGTTCATGTGGAGTTTGAGTGTTGTTTACCCGAACATTTGCTTTATTGAAAATAGTGACGACAACGAATGCAGCTTCACCCCAGAAGGTTGCAGGAGTTCCAAACTCACCTAGCATAGCACAAGCCATTTGTTGAATAGTTATGTTCATCCTTTCTACCACTCCATTTTTCTGAGTCCTTGCAGTGGAGAATTGCCTTTTTATTCCATGTTCTTCACAAAAGTCGAAGAATTCATCCGAGGTAAAGTCCCCTCCTCGATCAGATCTGAGGCATTTGATTTTGTGATCTGATTCATTTTCAACCAAAGCTTTGAAGGCTTTGAATTTTTCAAATGCTTCATCTTTATGCTTTAGAAGTCCTATCCAACACATTCTGGAAAAATCGTCAATGAATAATATAAAGTATTCTTCTCCACGAGGTGACTTTTTCCTTGATGGTCCACATAAATCAGTATGAACAAGTTCAAGAGGCTTACTAGTTGATCCTTCCTTTTCAGGGAAATGTGCTCTGGTTTGCTTACCAAATTGACATGATTTGCATGTTGTATTTTCTGGAATGTTGATATCAGGAAGATCACGAACAACCTAGAATCTGCATGCTTTTCTTATTTGAGAGAAGCTTAGATGCCCCAATCTTCTGTGCCATAGCCAGTGTTCATCATTTTTGCTTAGATAGCACTGTTTTTGTCCTCCCTTGAGTATGTATAGGTTGTTTGGAGTTCTTGTCCCTTTAATCATGGTTTCTCCTGTATCAAGCTCACGAACAACACATCCATTTGATCGAAATACTACTTCATTTCCTTGATCACACATTTGACTCACACTCAAAAAATTGTGCTTTAAGCCATCAACATACATAACATTCCAACTTTAACTTTTTCTTTCAAGAAAACAGAGCCTTTACCTTTTATGACAGCAGGAGTGTTGTTTCCAAATGAGACGCTCTTTTCCTTTTCTAAGGCATTATATGAGTGTAGTTTTTCTCTGTCACGTGTCATGTGTTTTGAGCATCCATTGTTGATGTACCATTGGTTTTCTTGTCCTTCTACATACAGGGCTATACCACATCTTTCTGTTTGTGATTCTTTCTTTCTCCATATTTTGGGATTTAATGGAGTTTGCTCCTTTTGAGCTATTTGCTGAAATTTACTCCTGCATTCAGATTCTTCATGGCCAAAGTTGTTACAGATTGACCATTCCATTTCATTTTCAAGAAGAGAAAAGCTATTATAGGAACTTTTCTTGATCCCTATCACATTTCTTTGATTTCGTGCTTCTCTAGTCATGATAGTTTTGTAAGCAACACAATGATCAGCTTTGTGTCCCAAATTATGACATGAGAAACATTGACCATTAAAGAAGTTTCTGCTATTATTGAATCTACTGACCTGATGATTGTAGTTGAAGTTCCTTCTACTAACTTGTTGATTGTTATTCCTTGAAGCAAATTGAGTGTGGTTTATCTGAGGTTGATTGTGGCCTTTGTTCATTCTTGAAGTAAATTGAGCCCGATTCACCTGGTGATCTACTTTATGCCTTTGTTGATGATTATCGAACTGTTCGCTGCTCTTTGCTGCATCACGATAGCTTTTAGTGGAGGTTGATGGATTCTGTGATTGAGATGTTTCTTCAGAGTATCCAAGCCCTGTCTTTATCATAGGAGAGCGTTGTACTTTGATAATTTCATTTAAGGTATCTAATCCTTTAGCAAATATTGAGAGCTTTAGTTTCTTAAGATCCTTTCTTAGACCCACAATTTCACATTCTAGCTTTTCATTGTGTTTTTCTCTTTCAGCAAGTTGGAATGTCAAGGTATCTATAATCATACTCTTTTCTTCTAAACAGAATTTGAGTTTAGAGATTTCTTCATAAAGGTCATCTTCATCTAAAGCGTCTAAAAAATCATCATCTTCATAAGCCATCAGAAGTCTATAATCACTGTTATTTTCATCTTCATCACTATGTGATAAACCATCGCTATCTTCATGAGTATAGTATCTTTTTTTACTTACATTTTTTTTTCTGTTCCATTTTTCAGAGTCCTTACCTTTATCAACCTTATCTTTATGAGGACATTTCGTAGCATAATGACCGACTCTTCCATAAGCAAAACATTTGAAGGGTAGTTTACCTCTAAATCTTCCGGAACCCCGTTGGAGGTTCTTGACAAAGTTTGCTTCTTCTTCTCCTTCTGAAATATGCCCTGATTGATTAAGTTCTTCTTTTCCTGAAGCTTTAAATGCAGCTTCTCTCATATCTGATGGACCTCCTTTTCTCATCTCAAAAGCAGTTAAGATCCCATGTAGCTGTGTCATAGTAATAGTCTGAAGATCCTGCTTTTCTTCAATGGCAAATACTTTTGATTCAAACTTAGCAGACAAGGATCTTAAAACCTTTTCAACTAAAGTAACTTTCTTTATCTCTTCACCCAAATTCTTCATGCAACTAACAATCTCATATATACGTAAGAAGTAACTAGCTATACTTTCATCATTGTGCATTTTGAGAGTTTGCAGTTTTGCACGTTTTACCTGAGTGTCTCCTTCATAGCTTAGAATGATTTTGTCCCATATTTCTTTGGCAGATTTGAGCTGCATAACTTTGACAAATTCTTATTGTGGTAGACTTCCAAATAATGTATTGACAGCCTTGGCATTGGTTTCATATTGCTTTTTACGTGTCGTATCTATAGAAATTGTTGATGGAAATGTATATCCTCCTTCCACGATTTCCCAGACATCTGTTCCAAGAGATCGAAGATAGGTTGTGGTTCTTACCTTCCAATAAATGAATTTGCTTCCATCAAAGATTGGAGGTCTGATGGATCCCTCTCTTTCTTGATTACTCATGATGATGGATCTTCCTTCAATCGATCAAGCTTCTTCTGAAGGACCTGCTCTGATACCAATTGTTGGAAATAATACTGAGAGGGGGGGGTGAATCAGTATTAGCAAGTCAATAATTTTTCATTTCCATAATCAGATTTATATACGCTACTTCAGTTAGTGGAACTCGCGTGTATATGCAACTGTGATTAAGGCAACTAGTATATATACTGCAAACTCAAGATTCAGATAATTCATCATATGTTGATCTTTAATCAGTGCATCAGAACTAGTAACCAAGTGCAATAAAATAGAATAGAAAATGAACACAAGATATAAGGTGGAAACCCAATGTGGGTGAAAACCACCTGCTGCAATCGTCTCGATCTTATTTTTAATAATAAGAAACTTCTTTTTACAATTTTTGTACTGGTGCAAACTTATACCAGTACACAGGCTTCTACCTGCAGAAGGCTACAACCTTCTCTCATTCTCCAGCTTCTCCTGGAAGGGAGCTACAACCCCCTTAGCTCTTGTACTAGTTGATATGTTTACTAGTATGTAGGTGTTGGCCTACAAAAGGCTACAACCTTCTCTTTTCTTCCAAGGACCATGTTTCATAAATTTTCAGACTGGATCCATCATTCAATCATCAAATATATCTGCATCAACCAATCTCTTTTTCACAACTGAACCAACCAACCACTTTGACTACCCTTCAATCTGATCTTTCAAAATGTTGTAACCAGAATACAGTAACCAGAACCCAAGCCAAAACCTAGAATACTGCAATAGCAAACAGAAGCAGCTAAAACATATTTTACAAGGTATATGCTACTTCCCTGTGTCGAACCTGCGTGCATACACACTTTTTTCAAGGATAACCTGTGTACAAATCTGCAAATCAAATTTAAGATGTATACGTTGTTTTGATATGCATAACTAGCGTGTATACATGCATTTTCTAAAGTGAACCTGCGTACAGATCTGTAAATGATGATTTAAAACATTACAATAATTCCATACTTCAGTTATACCCAGATCATCATATTTACAGACTACAACATGTGCCAGTTATTAAGATAAATGATCAAACCACATAAAGATACTTCACTTCAAGCCTTAAGGTCTTGACCCATCATTAGATCTTGTCCTTCATCAAGCGCTAAGGTTCATCCTTGGTTCACTAGTGTATTCTTTAGTTAGACTAAAATACAACTAGTTTAACCAAGTCAAACTGAACACAACTCCATCAACTCCACAATCAACTCCACCAAACTCAACCACATGAGTTCTAACTGAAGTCCTGCATGCAATAGCTCAACTGACCCACAAGAAAAGCGTATTTCCTTTTGACAACTACATGTGCCACATCTGTAGCTCAAACTGAAGTGCTCCAAGAGGATAAGATAATGTTTATAGTCAAGATAATGTTTATAAGGTTCATCCTTGGTTCACTAGTGTATCAAGAAAGAGAGGGATCCATCAGACCTCCAATCTTTGATGGAAGCAAATTCATTTATTGGAAGGTAAGAACCACAACCTATCTTCAATCTCTTGGAACATATGTCTGGGAAATTGCGTCTCTCCCAATCTAAATTGCTTATTTGCATAATTCACTACCCTCATAGGTCGCATTTTTTAACAGCGTTGTAACATGTAGATTAATTTCCTTTTTGGTGAACAATCTCCACCTTTTAAGAAAATATGGTGTAGTGGCTCCAACCCCTACAGATCATTAGGACAAACTAAGAATAGCACAGAAGATGAAAGGTTGTACAAACCAACTTATTTTTCAAACAACTAATCCAACATCAATACCTAGACTTTTTCATGAAGATATCATATTGAGAATGTTTGAAAAATGGTGAGAAATCTGGAAAGAGTGATAAGGTTTCATTGTTTTGAATTTTTTTTGTTAAACCAGAAAAAGTTAAAAACCAATATTAATGGAGATATTGGTATTTTTTACTAAATTTTGTGAAGTGACTAAATGTAGCTTTAACCATTCACCTTAAGATGTTTTTACAATATAATTTCCTAAGTCTATTTTGTTGAGAATGCAACAAGATGATGGATCTTAGTGGAAAGAAGTCGCCTTCACTAAGTGGGCCCGCAGGCTTTTTTTGGCGCAAAGTCTATTTTTAGACATATGGATCATGGTCTATGAGTTGCAGTATGTTATTTGTGGATGATTGGTCATGTTGGTAAAAATAGATGGACTTCTATTTTTAGACATATGGCCAGGTTTCTATTTTTAGACTGCCAGGCTAAAAATAGAACAGTCAAATATTATTGTCTCATAATAATATTTAGACTATAAACATTATCTTATCCTCTTGGAGCACTTCAGTTTGAGCTACAAATGTGGCACATGCAGTTGTCAGAAGGAAATACACTTTTCTTGTGGGTCAGTTGAGCTATTGCATGCAGGACTTCAATTAGAACTCATGTGGTTGAGTTTGGTGGAGTTGATTGTGGAGTTGATGGAGTTGTGTTCAGTTTGACTTGGTTAAACTAGTTGTATTTTAGTCTAACTAAAGAATACACTAGTGATGAGTTGTGTGAATTAAATATTAATTAATTCACTAATTATTAACTCATAAAGCAACTGAAGAATACATCAGTTAACTCAGTGCATGTACAGTTCAATGGAGACAGGTGTCAGAGGTTGAGATTGCTATCAGTTTTGACTACAGTGTGACTATAGTTGTGCATGTGATTTGCACATGCATGGATGGAGATTGCCAATGATGGCTTGCGTAGTATAACAAGGGAATTCATTTTTTAGAGAGTGAATGATTTCTCTTGCAGATTGCGCAGTGGAGGCAGGCAAAGCAGTGGAGGAGATTTGAGATGTGATTGATCAGATCTGAGCTAGTTTTGTGTGTAACAGGTGGAGATAGTACTGAGTACTTGTGAGAAGTATTGTACTATGTATTGTTACATGTTCTCTACCATTATAATATACAGATAGTGTGGGGTTTTCAGTTGTATTCTTTCCCCGAGTTACATACTTTGTTAATGTGTGCATGCGATTGATGTTTCATTGTTTTTTATGCTTCTAAATTGATGATCAACGTAGAGGAGATTATGTATTGTGCATGTATTCTAAAATAGTGTATAATCGGGATAATATCTGTGAATATGTACTTAATTATTCAAAATTTCTACATGGTATCGGAGCTGTTGATCATCAGATCTACTATTCATAAAGTGTTTACATTTTATTTCTTCAAGCAAAGTCTGTAATCAGGCCAGGTAGCCTCTGGATTCATCCTTCCTTTGGAAGGTGAGATATCTGGTAAAAGCCCATACATTCAATATCTTATGAGAAATACTTTATTCTCACGAATTCTAGGTCAGAGGCGGTTGAGTTTGGAGCTGGTGGAATTCGAATTTGCAGCAGTGTTTTCTTGGTATCAACGTGGCAATTTCTTTCAACGAATTGCGATTGGAGTATGATCTTGAGGGCAGCTCAAACTATATTGCATGGAAGGACAGGATGGAGGTGGTGTTAGATGATAATGGGCTGAAGGATTTCATAGAGGCTGAGGTCCCAAAGCCTACTGATACTGTGCAAGTTGATGCTTGGCAAAAGAAGACAAAAAAGTGTCGAAGGATTCTGTTGGAGGGCGTGAAGGATCACATTGTGTCCAGCCTGCATGGAAAGGCTTCTCCATACTTGATGTGGAAAGCATTGACATATCTATTCCAAAGCAAGAGCGATCATAGGAAGCTGGAGCTCAAAGATAAACTCAGAAACATTAAATGCGAGAAAGGAGACAGTATGCCCAAGTATCTCACGAAGTTCACTCAGTGCAGGGATGAGCTGGGAAGTGTGGGGGTGACTGTCGATGATGGGGACTTGGTGAGCTTGGCTCTCCTGGGACTTCCAAAGAGTTGGAATACCTATCAGGACTCTGTCAATGGTCAGGAGAAATTGCCAATATGGGAGAGTCTTTGGTCAGATCTTGTGCAGGAGGAGATCAGGTGGAATACCAGGGACGGATCTTCATCAAAGGGACCTGATGAAGAAAATTTCGCTTTGGCTGCCAAAGCAAAGAATGGGAAGAGCAAGAAAGCTTCTCATTCCGGTGCGAAAGGCAAGAAGCAAGACATGTCCAAGGTGAAGTGTTTTCACTGTCACCAACACAGACACTATGCCACTAATTATCCGCAGAAGAAGAAGAACAAGCAAGCTGCTGGATCTGCAGCAGGAGAGGCTCTAGCCTTGTAGTTTGAGCTTGATTTTTCATTGATCGCATGCTTGGTTTCAAGTTTGATGGGATCAGTATGGTCCTTGGACAGTGGTGCGTCTATTCACATGACAGGAGATCGAGATTTGTTTTCTGATCTGGAGGAGAAAGATCTTGGAGCGCACATCGAGATGGGCGATGATGGTAGATACAGTGTGACCGGTATCGGTACCATTTCCTTTGAGAGGGAGTCTGGTAAACCCTTCATATTGAAGGAAGTGATGCATGTTCCAGGATTGAAGAAGAACCTTATCTCTGTGGCGATGTTAGAAGACAAGGGATATGATGTTGTTTTCAGCGAGGGAAAGGCTTTCCTACGCAGTAAGACAACTGGAGAAACCCAGAAGATAGGGGTTCGAGTGAGGAACCTTTATCAGTTGCATGTAGATGGCTGCACAGCAATGGCATGCAAGGCAGAAGGATTGGTGAGCTTGGATGATGGCGAGCTGTGGCACAGGAGATTGGGTCACCTTCACCATGGAGCCTTGAAGATACTGCAGCAGATCACTACAGGGCTTCCTAAAGGCACTCTTGCGCAGTCAGATCAGTGTAAGGGGTGTACTTTGGGAAATTTTTTGAAAGCCACCTTTCACGAGAAGGATAGTCGCGCCACGATGATCCTTGAGAGAATTCACACAGATGTGTGTGGACCTTTCTCAGTAGATTCGACAGCAAAACACAGGTATTATGTGATCTTTGTTGATGATTTCTCTCGTAAGTGCTAGATCTTCTTCATGCAAAAGAAGAGCGAGACATACTCAAAGTTCTGTGAGTTCAAAGCACTGGTCGAGAAGGAGTCAGGGAAGAACGTGAAGGCTCTAAGGAGCGATAATGGTGGTGAATACATCTCTAGCGAGTTCAAGGACTTTTGCAGTGCAGAAGGGATTCGAAGAGAGCTCATAGCTCCCCATAACCCACAGCAGAATGGGGTTGCTAAGCAAAAGAACAGAACGATCATGGGTGTTGCACGAGCGATGTTGCATGGTCAGGGCCTACCCCTTCACTTGTGGCTGGAAGCATGCAATACTGCAGCATATGTGCAGAACCGTTGTCCTCACAGGATACTAGGCATGAGTACACCCGAGGAGGCTTATTCTGGTAAGAAGCTTGATCTTTCTCATTTGAGGATTTTTGGTGCTAATGTTTACATGCATGTGACGAAGGATGCCAGGAAGAAGTTGGAGCCGACCACATAGGTTGGGATATTTTTGGGGTACACTAATACGCCCCATAACTATCGTGTGTATTTTCCAGACAGTGGCAAGACTGTTGTGCAACGGGATATAAAATTTCAGGAGGAGAAAGACATGAAGTGTTCGCTTGAGAGGGAGCCACACTTTCATGTAGATGAGGAGCTATTAGTTCCTAAGGATGAGCTTCAGGACGTGGATCAGCCACAGGACGAAGTTCATGGAGTGGAAGAGACCACTCGCAGCGCCAACCATCAGAGGGCGAAAGCGCTTGACAGAAGCTAAGCGACAGAGAAGGTTGTAGGACCACCTACAGCTCAACGTAGACAGGGACAGTCACCTGATTGGTACACTGGATACATGGCTCTTATGAGCAAATGTGTTGTGACTGAGCCATCCTCTTTCGAGGAAGCTGTGGAGGATCCCGCATGGGTAGACGCCATGGTGGAAGAGTATGATTTGATTGTCAGAAACAGTGCATGGGAGATTGTCCCAAGGCCGGAAGGGAAATCAGCGGTGGGTTCGAGATGGATCTACAAAGTTAAGCAGGCAGCTGACGGGAGTGTGGAGAAGTACAAGGCAAGATTTTTTGCCCGAGGCTTTTCACAGATAGAGGGGATCTATTATGAGGAGACCTTTGCACCTGTCGCAAGGTATTCTTCCATACGGACGATTCTTGCTCTCTTAGTGCAGATGGGATGGAACATTCATCAGATGGATGTGAAGACTGCATTCCTCAATAGAGTCATTGAGGAGGAGGTGTACATAGAGCAACCCGAAGGTTTTGAGATCTTCAGCAGTGAGTCACATGTGTGCAGGCTCAAGAGAGCATTGTATGGGTTGAAGCAAGCACCACGTGCTTGGTACACACGGATAGACAGTTATTTCACCGGACTTGGATTCTCCAAGAGTGAGGTGGATCCAAACCTATACCAGATTGTGGTGGAGGGTAAGTTTCTTATCATTGTAATTTGTGTAGATGATTTGATTCTAACGGGTGATGAGCTGTTGATACTTTCATGCAAGGATGATCTTGCTAAGGAGTTTGAGATGAAGGACTTGGGCCTCCTTCATTATTTCCTGGGATTGGAAATTTTGCAGCGCAGTGATGGACTATTTGTTTCTCAGGGTATGTATGCTCGGGAGATACTGGAGAAGTTCAACATGCATGGCTGCAAGCCTGTTGATACTCCTCTTCCTGGAGGTTGGAGGAAGGAGGATGCCACTTCAGCAGAAGAAGTGGATGCCATTGTTTATCGACAGTTGGTGGGGTCGCTTATGTATCTAGTCAATACACGACCCGATATATGCTATGATGTTAACCAGCTTTCACAAGCTATAGTTAAGCCAACCAAGCTCTTCTGGAAGGCAAGCAAGCATGTATTGCGTTATTTGAGAGGCACATCGGGATATGGATTGTGGTACAGATAGGAGGATGAGGTGAAGCTATGTGGCTTCACAGATGCAGATTGGGCAAGGAGCCCAACGGATAGAAAGAGAACATCAGGAGGGGTCTTTAGTATCGGGTCGACAACAGTTTCTTGGTACAGCAGGAAGCAGAGATCCATGGCACTCAGTTCAGCAGAGGCCGAGTATATGGCAGCAAGTTTGGCTGCATGCGAGGCTATATGGATGAGGAAGATCCTGGTCGGGTTGTTCAGTTCTTACTTAGAGCCTACTATGATTTATTTTGATAACCAGAGTTGCATTAAACTCTCGGCTAATCCAGTATTTCATGATATATCTAAGCACATTGACATCAGGTACCATCATATCAGAGATTGTGTGCAGCGGAGAGTCATGTTACTTTCATACATTCCAATGGAGGATCAGGATGTCGATATCTTGACGAAGGCGCTCACCAGGAGAAAATTCGAATACCACCGAGGCAAGATAGGGGTTGCTGATAATACATATCTTGTTGAGAGGGAGTGTTGAGAATGCAACAACATGATGGAACTTAGTGGAAAGAAGTCGCCTTCACTAAGTGGGCCCGCAGGCTATTTTTGGCGAAAAAGTCTATTTTTAGACTATGTCTATTTTTAGACATATGGATCATGGTCTATGAGTTGCAGTATGTTATTTGTGGATGATTGGCCGTGTTGGTAAAAATAGATGAACTTCTATTTTTAGACATATGGCCAGGTTTCTATTTTTAGACTGCCAGGCTAAAAATAGAACAATCAAATATTATTGTCTCATAATAATATTTAGACTATAAACATTATCTTATCCTCTTGGAGCACTTCAATTTGAGCTACAGATGTGGCACATGCAGCTGTCAGAAGGAAATACGCTTTTCTTGTGGGTCAGTTGAGCTATTGCATGTAGGACTTCAGTTAGAACTCATGTGGTTGAGTTTGGTGGAGTTGATTGTGGAGTTGATGGAGTTGTGTTCAGTTTGACTTGGTTAAACTAGTTGTATTTTAGTCTAACTAAAGAATACACTAATGATGAGTTGTGTGAATTAAATATTAATTAATTCACTAATTATTAACTCATAAAGCAACTGAAGAATACATCAGTTAACTCAGTGCATGTACAGTTCAATGGAGACAGGTGTTAGAGGTTGAGATTGCTATCAGTTGTGACTACAGTGTGACTATAGTTGTGCATGTGATTTGCACATGCATGGATGGAGATTGCCAATGATGGCTTGCGTAGTATACCAAGGGAATTCGTTTTTTATAGAGTGAATGATTTCTCTTGCAGATTGCGCATTGGAGGCAGGCAAAGCAGTGGAGGAGATTTGAGCTGTGATTGATCAGATCTGAGCTAGTTTTGTGTGTAACAGGTGGAGATAGTACTGAGTACTTGTGAGAAGTATTGTACTATGTATTGTTACATGTTCTCTATCATTATAATATACAGCTAGTGTGGGGTTTTCAGCGGTATGCTTTCCCCGGATTACATACTGTGTTAATGTGTGCATGCGATTGATGTTTCGTTGTTTTTTATGCTTCTAAATTGATGATCAACATAGAGGAGATTATGTATTGTGCATGTATTCTGCAATAGTGTATAATCGGGATAATCTCTGTGAATAAGTACTTAATTATTCAAAATTTCTACATATTTAATATCTTCATTATCATAAAAACCAACCTATATCCATCTTAACTCCACATCTACCACTCTTTAAGCGGATGAAATCTATTTATCGCTCTGAGCACTTGGTAGACCCAGAATTAAGATGGATCTAAGATGATAGAAATTCCCCTTTAAATAGTCTATGCTCACATGAATACCATGGTATTACCATGGGTCAATACCATGGGTTATCTTAAACGTGGAGCTTAAAAATTACTATTAGTAATTTATAAAAATTAATAAAATTAATAATTGATTTTTGTTTTATTTTTTATTTTAACCAAGTTAAAATGTTTAACATATATTAAATTACAACATCATTGCATATCACGATATTTGATACGGATCAAATATTTTTCACTCTATCCTAGTTTGCATATCACGATATTTGATACCTCTCCGGGCTTAGTAGATCCAGAGTAAAGATGGATCTGGTTTAATTCCCCCATTTAAATACCATGGGTCAATACAATGTGCCATTTTTATTTTTATTAATACTAATATTAGGGTTAATAATGTTTTCTTTGCATGGTATTAATAATAATCTAGCCCATGGTATTTGGCCCATAGTATTTTGCCCATAGGTTTCACCTAATATAAGGTGACTTATGGAGTAAATATAAAAAAATGTTTTATTTGTTTACCATACCTCTCCTTTATTTATATTTTTATTAATTTACCATACCTCTTTTACAAATATGGTATTTGGCCCATAGGATTCACTTAAATAAAACATCTTTTTTGAGCCTTCATAAATAGAAAGAGGGTTATGGACTAAATATAAAAAGAGGTTTAGTTTATTTACCATACGTCTAGTTTATTTATATTTTTATTTATTTACCATACCTTTTGAGTAAATATAAAAAGAGGTTTTATTTATTTACCATTCCTCCACTTTATTTATATTTTTATTTGTTTACACCCTTGCATGTATATAAGGTGACTTATGGAATAAATATAAAAAAATGTTTTATTTATTTACCATACCTCACATTTATTTATATTTTTATTAATTTACCATAACTCTTTTATAAATATGGTATTTGGCCCATAGGATTCACTTAAATAAAACTTATTCTTGAAAATTAGGGCAAATGGAATGGAAGGTTGTAACTCCTAATTTCAAGGGCTAAATTTACCTTTTTTACCCTCTCCCTTAAAATAAGGTGGGCTATTTGAGGGGATTTGTAAAAATGTACTATGATACAAAATATTCGTCCATTAAAAATGTAAAACCCCTTAATTTCGCCAAAGAGCGAACATTGGCCCCTAAAATTTTCCATAATTCTCTTCCTCTCTAAGAATTCAATGCTACTAGTTAGGAAATTTCAATTCTTGAAGGTCTAGAGATTCTTAGCTATGGATAATATTCCTAATAATTCCAATGCATTATTGCACACATGCGTATTCACATTGCTAGAAAATAACCAATCTTCCCATATAATCAACTAGCAATGGGTCTCTCTATAGAAATATTCTTGTCTTCCAGAAGGAAGAAGATGAATGAATGAGAATGAAGACTGGCTAACATTCCCATAACCATCAAAAATATGGTTAATATATGAATGCTTACAATGTGCCATGTGGCTTCCCCAGGAAGCTTCGTAACTCCTTTTTCTCAACTAATTTAAATATGGATTTAATAAAATATATAATTTTGATTTAGCCTATTTAGCTATGCCCCACACTCTCTCATGGAATCATAACCCCGTATAACTCTTATCCTTGTTTGCCTACAATTGGTGATGTTTTTTTATTATTAATATTTGAAATCTATTACATTGTTAGGCTCTCTAATCTTTTCTCATGTACAACATCCATTAGTAATCCAAGAATTAAAACTAGGGTATTACAAGAATAATTTAGATATGATCTCTACCATGTATATGAGAATCAACTCAACCTTCTATCTAAGGACTTACAATTAGTGTTTGAAAAAATTTTATGACATCAAGTTTGAAGTACGAACACTCCCAAATTAAATACTGATATTGGGAAAAATGATTTCCCATTTTTTTTGGTAATGTTCACACATGAACATAATTATTTCTATAAATTATTACAATCCAAGTAGATCCAATGATACTAAAGGAATAGTTAGTTTCTTACTGACCCATCTCCACATAAAACTAGTGATGATGTGGTCAAGCAAATATTGCCACTTGAAACATAAGGCTATGCTTGGGTAAACAAGGTATTTCACATAGGATGAACGCCTTAAGTAACCACTTGCACAACCAAATAAAATATCATAATACTAGTGTCTTTATGTGGTTAAACCTCTAAGAGGAAAATAGTCCATCGGCCCAGACAATGTGGCTGCTTGAGGAAATTTATTAATGAAAAAGAAAAAATTATACGTAAGAGTCTATGTTAATCAATCATCAACAAATGACCCTCCATTCTCTTTAAATAGAGATAATGGACCAATCAAGCATCAAGTCACATATCATTAGCTATTAGTATTGAGGAGAATATGAATAATCAAATCACTCTATGTCTAGTATATGTCATGACCATCAAAGTATATAACTACAAATGCACATTAATGCATTCTAAAGAAACACACTTTTATCTAAAGACACACTAGACCAAGTTGATCTTAACTAACTCTTGATTGTTTAAATATCCTAATCCCCCCCACCTTAAGAACAATTTAGGATAGAATTGAAGGATTTACAAAGGTGACACAGTAGGAGAAGAAATGAGGCATTAGAGCCTAAACCCCCTTAATGACAACTTCTTGAAATCCTAACACAAATTGAAGTTTAGAAAACTTTACTACTATAAGATACATTCTAAAAATGTCTACAACTTGTTGATTTGTTGGGTAAAAGAGTAGTTCAAGAATAAAATCGTGAAGAGATTTTTGATGAAGTGCATTTGTAGGTCATTGTGTTTGTTGCATTAATGTTGAATTGGATATTTGGAAAGCTTGAAGGAACTTTTCTTATCACACTAGAGGGTGTTCAAATTTTGATGTTGGAATCCAAACTTTGAAAGAATCTATCAATGCCACAATACTCCTTGACTTGTATTAACTATTGTTTGGTATTCTTATTCTGCTAAATAAAGAGAAATACCTTGTTTCTTTGTCCAACACCAATATTGGAAACATAACCTTCAATAGACTTCTAATTATCAAGGTCGTCAACCTAATCAGAATCAAAGGAGTCCCCCTTGAACTATAATGTATGCCAAACTAAACTATACCCCAAATATGTAAAAGTATCCATTTTGTTTCTTTCCAATGGCTTTCATGGGATGCTTGCATATATCAAGCAACAAGACCAATAGAAAAGGTAATATCAATATGGGCATGAGTAAAATATAAGAGGATAACAGTTAATTGTTGGTACAAGGTGGCATCAACTTCAAGTGCAATACATGTGGCATCGAGTTAGAATCCAAAATAGAAGGGAGAAGGCACTAGTTTACAATATTACATGTGAAAGCAATGAAGAAGGTCACATGAATAGTTAGATTGGGGAAGATAATTTCTTTCCTTGGATTGCAATACTTGGAAGCCAAGGAAATATTGCAAATAACATAAGTATATCATTTAAAATTTCTTCTTAAGAATGAATTTCACATGAGTTAAAAGTTTAGAGTCACTACCAATGAGGATAAGGTGATCAACACAAATAACAAGGATTACGAAATGGCTTCCTAATCTCTTGGTGTAGACATTGGGATTAGAACAAAATTTAACAAATCTAGTGCCAAGAAGAAAGCTATGCATTTTAACATACCAAGCTTGAGGATCTTGTATAGGACCATACAATGATTTTGTATGGAAATAAACAAGGTTAGAATCATTCTAAACATAACTATGAATTTTTTCCATGTAGATTTATTCTTGTAGATCCCCATGCAAGAAGGTAAATTTAACATCCATTTCATGGACTTCCCATCTATGTGAGGTAGTAAGTGCTAAAACTAGTTTGTTGAATTCATTTTGGTTATGGAGGGAAGAGGTTTCATTATAGTCAATGCCTTCAAAATGAGGGAATCTTTGGCAACTAATAAAGCCTTATGTTTTTCAACACTTCCATCTAATGCTCACTTAATTCTATCCGCTTATTTATATATAACAAGTTCTTTTCCTTTTGGAAAAGGTACAATATCCCAAGTATAATTTCCATTTAGGAACAATATTATTCATTGTTATGTCCCATTCTGAATGGAAAAAAGCTTCTATAAATGTATCCAGATCACGAGGCTAGAAACTTGATCCAAAAGAGAGGAGGTTTGATAAATTTGTGAACATGTACAAATCTAATCTGTATGATCATCAACAAGATCACTAATTGCTTCTCATGCTGAACAAACCCATATAGGAGGTTGTGGTGATAGTGAAACTTCATGTTAAATGGACTCATCTAGAGTAAGGCGAGCAAGTTGAGGTGTATTTTCATCCTCACTATCATCATTTGAATAAGAAACTAAAATATGACCAAAAGATTGCTCATAAGATAAAGATAACACAAATGTCAAATCATACGTGTAGGTTAAGATATTTTCATCAAATTTAACATATCTTTCAATAGTTATTGGAGAAAATAGGGCATTCCACACAGATACATTTTGGTTGGAACACACTAAGAGATACACTTTTACCTAAAAAGGCATTAGAGCACATTGATATTAACTATCTCCTAAGTGTCTAAATATCCTAATAGTTGACATCAAGGAGATCATGGTATGTTTTTTTAACTAAACCTAAGTTACAACATGTACAGATTAAGGAAGAGTTAAAATATCCAAAGAATACTAAAACCCAAAGCAAGGACCAAACAAAGAAGTCAGGAAAGATAAAATAAAGATTGCCCCATAGACCTTAAGAATGACCTTATGGAGACCTAAGTGGGTGTTTTAAATACAATAAAGGCACAATATAGACAAACCAAGGAGAAAAAAAAAGATCCAAAGGATACTCAAACCCAATGGAAGGGCCAAACAAAGAAGTCATCGAGAATAGAGTACAATGCAACAAGTCATTAACTTCTTGAGTTTAGTATATTAATTATGTGTGCCATAAGAAAGATTGAATTGTTTTATCGACAAAAAGATGTATTTCTACTTGGAATCCATACATAAGTTAATACATTTGAATCATAGTTCCTTTACTTAACGTAATTGCTTCAACGCCCATTTCACTTATTATGTTCAAAACAAGAATATTTTACATTATTATGAATTTGTAATGTCTTATTTTTTTGCATTGTTACTAATGTATTCTTTACCACCTCCTAACTCTTATTTGTTATAAATTTCACTTGCATTAATGCCATCTTGTATATTTTATTGCAAACAAGTATTGCTTATGTGATATTATTAATTTTTATTATTATTTAATTTTTTTTTTTGGATACAAAATTTTTTGTAAGTCAATTTTTACATTTATGCAAAAATATTGCATCATTGTCCATAGTTTTCCAAAATTATATCGACCTCACTCTTATCAGATTTTTTGGTTACCAAATAGTTTCCAAAAATGATTATACCATACCAAAAGGAATTTGTAGTCTAGAACTGGAAAGGAACACAAAACCAAAACACTAATTAAGACACAACACAAAGCAATTAAGATTCAGATTAAGTTACTAGAGAAGGATTATCCAAGTGTGAATCATGGGGGGAAAAGGAAAAAAATTACAATGCACATGCTTTTCCATATGGTTCAGTCAACCATATAGATGTTCTAGCATGCGCCATTGGTTCTGCTTAAGCCGAGCCAAGTTTTCCTACATATGTCGTTGGTTCCTTTGAAGGTCGTTCGTGAATGAGATGATAACATTTTAGTCATCATGCTTATCTCTAAGTAGATGTTCGATAAGGGTTTTGAGTTTTTTGTGCTGGTAGCAAGTGATTTCCAAGCATCAAGTGTTCTTCTGAAGGCTAAGAGAATTAATTAGGTGAAAATTCGTTGCTTCGATCCAGGACAAAGTCTCTAGGTGAGGATAACTTGTTTATCCTCTCCCCCTAATACCCTAATGGGCTCAACAAAATTGACGTGGACTAATATAAATTTCTAGGGACTAGGAAGACCAGGGTATGGGGAGTGCACAGCTAAGCCACAGGGGAAAAACCTCTGATTCCATCATTGAAGAAAACCTCTATAAGAAGAAAATGGAACCTTGTTATAGACATATTTGGGCATTGCAACCCCAATCACATATGTCCATAAACCAAGGGCTTCTAAACCCCTAAAAGTGTTGTTTCATACTCTAAAGGAACAAGGTCAGCTGATTACATCATTTCCCAAAAGTTCTTCCTAAAAAACTGCTCAGAACTGGTCAAAACTGGACCATACAGACTGCTCCATGCTGAAGGTGTGATGCATCTCACCTGTTACACACGAGGGGTGAGATGCATACTAAAAAGCCCTTCTGTAGGGTGCGATGAGCAAGAGCAGACAAATGGCAGAAGCAGTTTTCTAGGTGGAAACTCAAAGGATCTTCTAGAAACTGCTCATATGACACTTGCCTCTCTTAATTCGCCCGGGGATGAGTAAGAGATCATGAAATCTCCAAGTGGAACCAAGAACTATTAGTGAAATGACACTAATAAAAATCCCAGAAGCTGAATCACTCTCCTGCAAACATCTATATATGGATCCCTCATCCTAGAGATCCAAAGGATGGAATTTTGTATTTTGTAAGGAAGTGTTGTTGGTTTCTCTTTAAAGACATTGTATTGTTGGGTGATCTTGCTTTGTATGAGGTGAAGAGGGCTTTCATGCTGGGAGGATGATGTTGGATCAGACAGCTTGGTTGTAATCCTCTCTTCTACTACTTCTATCAATAAAGCCATTTGATTTTTCCTCCATATGCTTGTATATCTCTGAATCTTGTATTTGTATATGCATTTATATGGTTAATGTACATCTGATCCTACATTGCTTATGGTTATAGATCTCTAGGCTTTGATGGTATTTTGCTGCTTTGACTCTACAGGTGTTCTTTGAAGCGTGACAAGTGAGAAAGGAGTGGTGAAAGCTCTATAAAAGGAGAGAGGAAACAAGTAAGGAGACTAGCGAAAGACTGAGGTTGGTACTCTTTGCTTCTCTCTCATCTATCTCTCATAAAGGAAAACACAAGTAACTTTAGTTTGTTTGTTTCTAACATAGCTACCCATCTTAGTGGGACTAGCAGCTCTAAATGGACACTAGTTTTCCCGATAACAAAATGGCGACTCCGCTGGGGAACGAATATCTTGTTTGTTTTGTTACTATTGTTTGATTTATAAACCACAGACGGGGCCTGAAGTTAAGCCAGCTAGCCTTCGAACTGCTTTTGCTATGCAACTGCAAAGTAGATCAATGCTGCTTCAGTCAATCTCCGAGTTGGTTTACGAACTGAACATCTGACTTGCAAACATCCTAAGTGCCCTGGTGGTAGCCACATAACCTCATTAGATCAGCCCCTATTCTTTGTGTTTGCTGACTATCATTGGCTCAGCCTAAATCCCTGAACTTAGCTGCAAACTGTGAGTGAAAACCAAGCTCAGTCTCGTCCCTGGACCGTCGCATTGTCTCTCATTGGAAATCTGGATGCATCACACCTCCCATGTGTTGCAGGTGAGATGCATCCCTGTTTCCGTGTGTTACAAGTGTGATGATTGAATGAGACTGTTTCTGCCTCCAGATTTTGGTTTTTTCTTCATTGTCTTCAGCTTTATTCAGTAGTTTTGTTGTCTATGATCAGTATATCACTGTCGAAACCATCTTCCTTTGCATTATTCAGCCTCCATTGATAAAGAATTGTGAATATTTTTTTATGTATTTTTCATCATTCACATTTCTCCTTTGCAAACAGTAGCTTAATCGAACTGTCGTCTTTTGATTTGAAAGTGTCGCAAGTGTCGTTTTCAGTCAAGAAAAAGAGTATCGCAAAGCATTCCTCTTTTAGATAGTCAATTACACTTTTTCCATCGTATTTGATTTGAATTAATAGTATTTCAATTGTCGAAAGCAATTTTGAATTCGAAATCGTAAAGTGTCGTCTTAGTCTTCCTTTAGTTTTTTTGAATTCGAAATCGCAAAGTGTCGTTTTAATCTTCCTTTCGTTTTTCGAATTCGAATTCGCAAAGTGTCCTCTTAGTCTTCCTTTCGTTTTTTGAAGAGAAAATTGTTAGTACTATCGCTTTGAAATAAAATAATTCAGATCTGTACTTAGTTTTCTTTTTGTCATTCTCACATTAAGGAAACTGAAAAACAAATACATGCATGTGCATTTGCATTTAGACTGCATGCGGTAGTTGATTTAGGAAAAGTGCATCTAGTGTGTGCTCTATGCTCTATGTTGAAAGAATTTCATTTATCTTTCCTTAGTAGCTAGGATTTTCATTGCAAAAAGAAAGTAAACAACTATTTATCATCTTAGATTGCATATTTAGGAATTGTATATCTACATCATGCGGTGAACCTTAAAGGCAAACTTCTTAAGAAAGATCAACTGTAAAATAAACCTCAATGAACATAAAAATTCTTTGGAACCTAACGCATAACATTTAGAAGTCTAGGCTAGAGACGTATTCCGGCGTCGTAAAGCATGGTAACTATCGCTTTCATTGTAGGTTGGGTGATTCCTCCTCTTTGAGACGACAAGTGCCAGTATGGACTTGTGCTCCCACGTACCGTCGAGTATATATTGGGAGACCACAATAGGCTACATCCTTTATCCTTTATCCTTAGGAAGTCGTGTCTGCCGCCCAATCAATCACAATGCACTAAACACAGCATTCGGGAAGATTGACTGTCGTACCATAAAAAGTATTCTGCAGTTTTGTGATTGGTTTGGTAATCCCTCTATCTAGATTTCCAGAGAAGTCACTTTCATTCCTTTTCAGACTCCTTAAAAGAAAAGGTCCATCTGAGCACTTGTCACTTCAGGCTCATTAAAAATCGAAGGTGACTAGAGTCATCTTTAGCTTTTTCTCACTCTTAAAAATTGAAAAAGCAAGTTGTGTCAAAGCGTCATAAAATTCATTTAATTCGGAATAACATTTTCCCCTTTTTATTTTGAGTTGATCAAGTAATCCGCAATCATGGAAGAAATTCAATCAAAACCCCATTGATCGTAGAGTCTAACGAGTCAACCGTCTTTGACTCCGGAAACGAAACCATTCCGGGCAAGGATAATTTTAGGGGCGAATGTTCGCCCTTTGGCGAAATTAAGGGGTTTTAAATTTTTAGTGGGCGAATATTTTGTATTATAGTACATTTTTACAAATCACCTCAAATAGCCCACCTTATTTTAAGGGAGAGGGTAAAAAAGGTAAATTTAGCCCTTGAAATTAGGACTTACAACCTTCCATTCGCCCATTTTCAAGAATAGGTTTTATTTAAGTGAATCCATTCGCCCATTTTCAAGAATAGGTTTTATTTAAGTGAATCCTATGGGCCAAATACCATATTTATAAAAGAGGTATGTTAAATTAATAAAAATATAAATAAATGACAGGTATGGTAAATAAATAAAACATTTTTTACATTTACTCCATAAGTCACCTTAATACTTATATACATGTAAGGGTGTAAACAAATAAAAATATAAGTAAAGTGGAGGTATGGTAAATAAATAAAATGTCTTTTTATACTTACTCAAAAGGTATGGTAAATTTAATAAAAATATAAATAAACTAGACGTATCGTAAATAAATAAAACCTCTTTTTATATTTAGTCCATAACCCTCGTTCTATTTATGAAGGCTCAAGAAAGAGGTTTTATTTAAGTGAATCCTATGGGCCAAATACCATATTTGTAAAAGAGGTATGGTAAATTAATAAAAATATAAATAAACGAGAGGTATGGTAAACAAATAAAACATTTTTTTATATTTACTCCATAAGTCACCTTATATTTACGAACACTCAAAAAATGGGTTATATTTAGGTGAAACCTATGGCCAAAATACTATGGGACAAATACCATGGACTAGATTGTTATTAATACCATGCAAAAAACCATTATTAACCCTAATATTAGAATTAATAAAAATAAAAATGGAACATGGTATTGACCCATGGTATTCACTTGGAATGTAGCCTATTTAAATGGGGGAATTAAAACAGCGTGTAGCCTATGCTAAGATTCACTAGGACTTTACAAAGTTTTATTATTTAGTGAAGGACTCGCCAAGATCTTACAAGATTTTATAATTGAGTAAAATATTCACCATGCCTAGTGAGAGATTCGCCAAAAAATTATATATACATATTATATTATTGATAAAATCGCCTTCCATTTTTCCTATATACCATGGAGATTCGCCCATTTATTATATTTATAAATATAGGGGGGGTTCTTAAAATTTTCCCTGATTCCGGGCCAAGCAATCTCATTTAACTGGGTCAAAGTCCCCTGGTTTGTTTGAAACTTGTGTTTCAACATCCTCAGAGACTCCAGTTACTCCAACTATTTCTGGTATCCCTGCCTCTACAGAAGAAGTTCCACAGTTACAAGAGGACACTAGAACTAATCCTAGTGTAACGGTAAACACATCTATTCCTGAACCAGCTCCATCTAGGACTGATTCGGAAGGTGTCAACCCTCCAACATCTGTCGCTGCAGAGTGTGTACCTTCTTCGACACTAGAAATATTTTACGGACCTGACGGTCTGCCTCTTCCACCTAGACTGATTGTGATAAAAGAGATTGTGGAGGATCTTCCATCTAGTACCCCATTGCATTTTGGAACTGGGATCCACCTATATCCTTCTAATTCAAAAGTTAGTCACCCTTCATCGCAAGTTCCTGTAGAATCGCTAGGAAGTCTTTTGGATAGACTCAATATGTCTGAACAACCATCGACATCTAGGACTGTGTCATCCGATACAGTAGCAGCAGAGCCTCCTGCCACTACTCCGACAATGTTCGCTGGTGTACCATCTGTCCCAACTAGCTCTTAACCGCTAGATGAAGTGCACCCAGGGACTGTTTCGACAATATGGTCTGTTCCCGTTTGTTCGTCCAGAATAATATCTAGAATTTCTTATGTTGAGTCTCAACAAATTGATCCTTCACAACAGTATCAATTTGGGAAACCCAGTCTACAAAGACCAATTTTCCCTTTGAACACTGGGTTGCCTCCATATGGGGGGCAGTATGTCTTTTCATTGTTCCCTCCAGGAGAAAAACCATATGAGAGTTCACAACAGAATTCAGATCAAGCTGGAATTACATCCAATGGTTGGGTGCCAATACTGCCTCAACAACCAAGAGTTGTATATTCAATGCAACCAAATCTACTTGTGTCGAATATTCCCACTACACTGGCTATTGTGACGGTGTCGCAAGTACAAGCGTTTCCTGTTGTATTTCAACCTCAAGTCTCTCAGGTCGTAATACAACAGCCTCTTGTCTCAACGACTCAACCACAATCGCCGATTAGTGGCTCCTTAACTAAAGCGACTAAGGCTCAAACGGGTACTATCACCCCTCATCTTGGTCAAACATCCAGTAATGGACAACAACAAATGGCTTCACAACCATGGCTGGTGAAATATCAACAACCTTAATTCCAACAAGCTTACCGAGGACCTGAGCAACAAAGCTTTGCGGGTAATGGGCAGCCGTATATTCAAAACGGTCGCCGTCAATCATATCATAATGGTTATGCCCATCAACCTTATCAAAGTTATCAACATCAAATACATTATGTTGGTATGCAAATACCCACTGCTCAGGCGATCCCATCTTATCCTGGGTATGCTTCGCCAAACCTGAATCAACAGTTTCCTTTCGTCGCAACATTGGAATTACCAGATCTGAATCGGATAACAAATGATCCAATTGCTTACGCCCCTTGGTGGCCAGTGATTCCTCATAAACTTTCGTCAGATATTCCTAAATTCAATGGAAATCCGGGTGAATATCCATCGAATCATGTGATGACATTTCATCTGTGGTGTTCATCCAACACTCTCAATGATGATTCGATTAGGATTCACCTCTTTCAACGAACATTAACTGGTCCGGCAGCAAAATGGTACATCGAATTGCCTAGAGCTTCATTCGATAACTTCAGCGCCCTTGCCACCACCTTTTTAACCCATTTTCAGTTACCCATAAAGTACGAAACAGGAACGTAGCTTCTTACTAATTTTAAGCAAACAATAGCCACTCACATATCTGATCATATTCATGAGTGGCGATGTCATCGTCGAAGGGTAAAAACATATGTTCCTGATTAGTTGCTAGCTGAATGGTTTATTAAGTCATTGTTACCTTCTATTACAGAAGATGTGGCTAAGGGGGAGGGGGGGTTGTCACTGAAGAGCAAGTCATTTCTCGTGCACAATATCTAGACTTGATCTACACTCAATCAGGCACGCTTTATGACAAAATTCTTGATGCTCCTAGACCAGAGTTTTCTGTTCCTCCTCCTCCTAAATCAAACAAAGACTCTCATGCCGGCGATGGCGTGATAGGTACAACGAGCACGAAAACTGCAAAGGCTACATCTAAGAAAGCCCGTACAGTTTTTGGTCAAAATTCAAATGAAGAACTTCTTGCCTCGGAGGTTAATGTCGTGTCAACCGACAAAGGCAAAGAACCGAAGCAACCAGGGGGCAAGAAGAAAGGGAAAAGAAAATAGAAACAAGATGATTCGTCTTCTAAAAAATCTTTTACAAACCCTTCTAGGCAAAAAAAACCTAATCATGCATGCCTCATATGCGATGAGGACCACTGGGCGAGAGATTGTCCATATAAAGCTGAGATTAAGAAGTTCCTTAAAAGTTCAAAAACCTCAGCGGTATTGACTGATCCATTTCCAAACCCAAAAACCAATCTGGTTGCTAGCGACAATGCTTCCCCATCCCAGGTGCTTATGTTGTCCATTTCGAAACAGCAAAATGATGTTTTGATATCGACAAGGAATAAAGATTACGGGAATCCACAGCTGTCGAATAACAAGGCTGCAGATCAACCTAGTAGTTCGACAACAACTTCAACCGAAGTTGTGCCACCCATCATTCCTGAGCTAACAATAAAGCCGCCAAAGGGAGTAGTACACAAATCAACATTTAATCCTCGTGCCCGAGCAGCACAGAATTATAATATAGTAGAGGATCTGGCCCAGTCGCCGTCCGCTATGTCGACACTTGAAGTACTGCAAAATTGCCCCTCCAAAAGTAGGCTCTATTATCAGCAATAGGTGGGATTGACCTAGCGGATTCCAATCTCATGGCCTTTAATCATAAAGGATATGAATCTCAGTTACAAGCACAACTCGCTTTCCTCATCCAAGTGAAATCCCTCAACAAAATTGTTCATCGAACAATTATTGATGAGGGGGCATCTACCTGCATTATGTCAATGAGTTGCTGGAAAACTTTAGGATCACCACCCTTGTCAAGATCATCAATGACATTAAAAGCATTCGATGGACAAACATACACCCCATACGGGATTTTAAGTAACTTTCAAGTTGAACTGGGGGGCAAGATAGTAGAAATTGACGTCGAAGTTATCGAAGGAAACCTCGATTATAATATCCTACTAGGAAGGCCCTGGATTTATGCTATGGTTGTTGTTGTATCAACTTACTTTAGAAAGACTGCATTTCCTTTTCAAGGAGGAATTACAATCATTGATCCTTTCTCCCCAATAGTTCACAAGTTACAGGAAGCATTCCAATGATCCATGGAAGCTCTCATTCGCTTCAAAATGTTGGAGTAGGCCTACTAAAAGACCCTACCTTGATGGGCACTTTTGCCCTACCGCCTCTGAGTAATCTGGCGGAAGTAAAAAAAGTAGGAACCTGCAATATGATATCTTCCATTCAGAAGATTTCTAAACATTTTATTAGTATGGATCATCAACAGGTATTGCCTCCAAGCCCAATAGAAATTTTGTAGCAATCAATTTTCTTAGCCTGGGCGGCAAACCCAAATCAACGCTCATCGAGTGTTTGGGTAGATAGGTCAAAGGAATATGGCACCTCTTCAGATCCTTGGTCACATGTACATTCTACCGACGAAGGAATTATTCAATCGATGATGATAGCAGAGGAACCATGGGAAGATTACCACCATTGTTCCCATCTTTCGGATTACAATGAAGATTATTCCAATGACCTTGATCATCCTGCAGTTTTTGATTTTCTATAAAATACTGTAAATACGGTGGATTCCAAACGAAATCTGTCCAATATTGAAGAAACTATCGCCATAAATATCTCAACCAAACCTAATGTTGTAGAGAATATTCATGTCGGCAAATCTTGTTCTTCTTCAGAACTGGAAATATATTGCGCTCTCTTTCGCGAATTCAGAGATGTCTTTGCATGGTCATATGAATAAATGCCAGGCATTGACTCGAGCATAGTTGAAAATGAAATTAAGATGTATCCAAATGTCAAACCGGTACGACAACGGCTTCGGCAGGTGCACCCGAAGAAAGTCGTTGCCATCAAGGTAGAAGTTGAAAAACTTTTACATGCTGATTTCATTTACCCGGTTCCTCTAACTGATTGGGTATCAAATATTGTTCCTGTGATGAAGAAGTAAGGAATGATTAGAGTGTGCGTTGATTACAGGGATGTAAATCAAGCTTGTCCAAAGGACAACTACTCTACACCCTTCATCGACCAGATAATTGATGAATGTTCGGATGTGAAATCTTTTCATTTATGGATGGATTTTCTGAGTATAATCAAATAAATATCTGCCCACAAGACTAGTCGAAGACCGCATTTATATGTTTGTGGGGCACATTCATGTACCGCAAATTACCTTTTGGTTTAAATAACACAGGGGCAACCTTTCAGAGGACTATGAATTATGCCTTTCATGACATTAAGAACATCATTCAACCATATCTCGACAATCTTCCAACTCATTCGTGAAAGCGGACTGATCATCCGCAGCATTTGAGAGCTATATTTCTACGTTGCCGACACTACAAGATACGACTCAATCCACACAAGTGTGTGTTTTGTGTCGGTGATGGTCGTTTACTTGGCTTCGTGGTTTCTAAGGACGGAATTCGACTCAACCCATGTAAGGTTCAGGCAGTCATCGATATGCCTCCACCTTCAAATTTTCTTCAGATTCAGAAACTCCAAGGGAAAGCGAACTTTCTGAGGAGGTTCATTCCAAATTACGCCAAACTTGCTAAAGGTTATACGCGTCTTTTGAAAAGGGAAGTACCCTTCAACTAGGATCAGGTTGCGCAAGCTTCCTTTGATGCTCTAAAGGAATCCCTAATAAAAGCATCATTAATGTACGCTCCTGATTATCAAAAAGACTTTAACCTGTATCTTGTTGAAGCAGATACAACCATCGCAATGGTTTTAGTTCAAGAAGGAAATGGAATCGAACATCTTGTCTATTATTTAATTCGAAACTTAAATGATACAAAAAGCAAGTGCTCCTATGTTGAAAAGTTGGCTCTTGCAGCTGTTCAAGCAGTACAGAGGTTTCGACACTATATCCTCTTTCGCAAAACTACCATTTTGTCAGATTGCAACCCTGTGACTTACATTCTATCACATTAGTTACTTGGGGGCAAATATTCGAAATGGATAGCTATTTTGCAAGATTTTGATCTGGAATTCGTAAAATCCAAATCAAAGAAATCCCTGGTTTTCACGGAGTTACTATGCGACTTCCCATCGTCGTCCAACGATTCAACATCCAAAGCATCAATCATGGATGAATCTTTGTTTCTGATATCTTCGAACAATTCGTGGTATGGAGATATAATCATCTATCTCCAAACCCAAACATACAGGCCTAATACCTCTCGCTCAGAACAACGACGTATTCGATACCAAGCAAAAGACTACATGGATTTCAGTGATACACTTTACCGTTGCGGTATCGATACAGTTCTGAGAAGGTGCCTCACCCATGAGGAGGCCGAAAAAGTCTTGAATGATTGTCATTCAGGCGCGTGTGGGGGGAATCAATCTGGTTATGCTACGGCACAAAAGATTTTACTAGTAGGTTACTTCTGGCCAACAATGTTCAAAGATTGCATAACCGCAGTCAGAAGTTGCCATGCTTGTGAAATCTTCGACCACAAAACCAGAATACCACCCGCACCTCTGCATCCAGTAGTTGCTGTTGGGCCTTTCGCCAAATGGGGCATAGATTTCATGACATGTAACCCCACCTCGGCCGAGTGTTATAGACATTTTTGGGCATTGCAACCCCAAGCATAAAATGTCCATAAACCAAGGGCTCCTAAGTCCCTAAAAGTGTAGTTCTAACCCCTAAAGGAACAAGGTCAACTGATTACAGCTTCTCCCAAAAGTTCTCCATGAAAAACTGCTCAGCACTGGTCAAAACAGGATCATTTCACCTGCTCCATAGGAAAAGTGCGTTGCATCTCACCTAAGTACACTTTGTGGGTAAGTTGCATTTCAAAAAGCCCTTCTATGGGGTGCGATGGGCGAGAAGTGACAAATGGCAGTGTCAATCCGCGAGGTGGAGAGGCATGGAATCTTCCAGAAACTTCTCCTGTGACACTTGCCTCTCTGAATTGGACCAAGGATGAGTAAGAGATCATCAATCTCCAAGTGGAAGCAAGAACTATCAGAGGGAAGACACTAATAAAATCACAAGCTGACTCATCTCCCTTACAGATATCTATATATGGATCCCTCATCCCAAAGATCCAGAGGCTGGAATTTTGCATCTTGTAAGGAATTGTTGTTGGTTTCTAGAGACAACATCATATTGTTGGGTGATCTAAGCTTTGTATGAGGTGAAGAAGGGCTTACTTCCTGAGAGGATGATGCTGGGTCAGAACAACTGGTTGTAACTCCCTTGGCTCTTTCTTGATCATCAATAAAAGCTATTCAAGTTTTCCTCCATACTCTTGTGTCGTTTATGTTTTACGCCTTTGTATGGTCAATTTACATCTGATCCTAGATTGTTTGTGATAATAGATCCATGTTCTTGTATAGTGTTATGCTACTTTGATTCTACAGGTACTCTGTGAAGCTGGGTGTACAAGGAAGCAAGTAGCAAAGGACTATCAGAAGAGAGAGGAATTGAACTAGGAGCCAAGTGCAAGACAGAGGTTGGTCTCCTTTATCCTTCTCTCATCTATCTTTCATAAAGGAAAAACGAAAGTAGCTTTACTTTTTTTGTTTCTAAGGTAGCTACCACACCTTAGTGGGATAAGCAGTTCTGTATAGACACTTTTCCCTGTAACACCGAGGGGCATGGGTATATCATAGTCGCAGTTAACTATTTTACAAAATGGGCCGAGGCGATGCCTACATTAAACAACAGCAGCGAAACGGCTTCTCTTTTCTTTTTCAATCATGTAGTCTCCAGGTTCGGTGTTCCACAGGCTATAGTCATAGATCATGGATCGCATTTTCGCAATCACATGATGGTTGAATTAACTGCTGAATTAGGACTGTCCCACGATAGTTCTACTCCATATTATCCGCAGGCTAATGGACAGGTTGAAGCGATCAACACTGTCCTCAAGTGTATGCTGTAGAGAATGATTGGAGCCCACAAACGGGATTGGCATTTAATCTTATACTCAGCGCTATGGGCATACAAAACCTCGGTAAGGAATGCGACCAGTTTTACACCCTTTGAGCTTGTGTATGGCCTAGAAGCCGGCTTACCAATTCAGTGTGAGATTTCATCTCTCAAGCTCGCAGTCAACCTTCTCCTGGGAACTTCAGAGGAAGAGTCTCGTTTCTTGGAACTAATCCAATTAGATGAAACCCGTCGTGACACCTCCTTAGCTAACGAAGATCATAAGAAATGAGTTAAGGTGCAATTTGACAAAAATGTCAAACCCCGTGTCTTCTCAGAAGGTGACCTGGTCTTGCTTTATGATCAGGAATCCGATAAATTGAGAGCAGTTAAGTTCCAATCTTTATGGATGGATCCCTACATTTTTAAACGAGTGTTAGCAAAAGGAGCCTACGAGCTAGTAGATTACGATGGGATTCCACTGGCGCAACCCCAAAACGGGTTGTACCTTAAGCGTTACTATGCTTGATTAAGTGTAGTAATCTCTTCATATGCTTTTGTTACATTTTTTGTTTTCGTCAAGAGTGATCATTTTGGTTAGGTAATCCACTTTTGCATTTGTTGCAGATGTCGAACCTATTGGAATCATTTGTTGGATATGCTGACAGAGCTAGTCGTAGTATGCAGAACCTATCTTCTGCGGCCTGTGCCATTTTTTATCCAAGCGGAAAGTTAGTGAGTTTCAAAGGAGTATGTATTGGTCAGTCAACGAACAACATCGTTGAGTATAGCGTGTTGATAGAACTTCTCTCTGATGCCATCGCACGTGGCATACGCCGACTTATTGTCAAGCTAGACTCACAACTTGTCATCCTACAACTTACTGGCATCTATTCTGTTCGGAATCCAGCTATCTATCGTATGTTCCTAAGGGTCAGGATTTTGGAAAGAGAGTTTGATTTTATTCAATATCAACACATTTCCAAAAACTTAAACACATTAACTGATTCATTAGCAAATTATGTGTTAGATAGACATTTGCAGCATTTATAAAAGAAAGCATTTCAATCAACATTTGCATCAGGATCATATAACTTAACCAAAATAAAGCTCTGAAAATCAAAAATATATATAACTGTTTATAGTTTGTCAAAATGTTCTGTGTCCAAGACAAAATCGGTCACATGACCCAAAAACTCAAAAATGCACGGAAGCACCCTAGTCTAATGGTGCTGGTGATAACAAGTCACTGCCTGTGCGATCATACGTAAGAGGCTAGTCCATCGACTCGACACACCGGTAGTATAACGCTGTAATCTCAGAGGTAACTTGTTGGTCCTCACATCCTGAATACCAAGGGTGAGACCCTCGATCTGATCCTGCAATATTGCAAGGGTCTCGGCTACGTCCAGATCACGAAGAACAGCCCTCCCTACAGCCTCTCCTGCTGGAACGATAGCTGCTACCCTCAGGCGCGATGCTGGTCACACTGGTCCAATATCTGCACAAATATATGGGTTTGATTAAGCCTTGATAACATTTAAAAGACATAAGAACATTAGAAAAACAATAAACAGAGATATGGGCAGATATTTTACCTGTGACACCCCACTGCTCGCTAGCCGACAACACCAAAACTGGGTCACCTCGGAAATCCATCCCAGCATATGGATACTCAGCAAAGACCATCTCTTGACGATCGAACCACTCAAAGAAGGCATCAGAGAATGAAATTTTTGACTAACCAGCAAGTTTGTCCATAAGATCGACCCATCTCTGCATCCGTGGTTCCGTCGGTACTGGCGGTCCGAGTGAAATGTATTGTGGTTGCATCAGTGGGATCCTCTCCAAGGCGAAAGCAGTCAAAATAGAACCATAACCAAATTTCTTGGATCTTCCGTTCTTCACCTTGGTAAGCTGTTCTTTTATAACCGGAAGTACTACATCACACTAGTTGAATACCTTTGGTTCAAGGCATTCCAAAGCATACTGCATATAGGACCTATTGGCCAAATGAAGGGTCGCGCTACCAGCAAGTCTAGCAAAGTTGAATAAAATAGTCCTCAAGGACTGTTCAGTGACATCTTGGATACTGATCTTGTCGTCCCTGCTTGGCTGAGATCCATCTCTACAGAATCGGCGAATATAATCACTCACGGATTCACCCCCATGGGCGGACCCTGATAGTGAGAGAGGGGCACCACGCCTCGATAAACTGGTCAAGAAGTAGATATCCTCAACTGTCAAAGGGATGGATTTACCTCGAATCTGGAACACTTGGTTGGTAGGATCCCATGCATTGAGAAAATATTGCAACAAATTTATTTGTTGCCTCATGTTGGATATGCGGAAGAATTTGAGCAAGCCACAGTTCCGCAATGCAGTCACCATACCCTGATCATGTAAAGCAACCATGTCCTCTTCTTCATGCTCGCATTCACGCCATGTAATGACCATCTTGGTTCGACGAATCTCTAAAAAACAAACAAGAGAAGAATTAGGATCCTGATTCAGGCAAAAACAGGAAAAACTTCCATGAAAAAACAGTGCATAAACTTTCCTTTTTGCGCCCATCGCACCCCATTTGTGTACTAGGTGGGATGCATCCTGACTGGCCAATGGCCAACTCAGTATGCATCACACCTTTCAATGTATACTAGGTGCGATGGGGAGAGAACGAATTGTTCAAACCCCATAGGCCCAAAAGAACAGGAAGACATGTGCAGAATCAGAAAAGGAAAGAATGTAATTGAAGAGCTTAGGGTTAGCTCCTACCTAGTCCAGACGGCGCTAAAAATAGTCCACAGAATCTCGCGGAATCATCTAGTGAAAATCGAGGGGGAAAACACCTCTAGAGCTTCAAAAATCCCAAATTTGAATGAAATGGTAAAAATGAGAGGTAAAAACTACTTTTATGTTACTATTCACGTAGTTCAAGTAAAATATTGTTGTTTAACTCATTTTTCAAGCATGTATCTACATTTCTAATCAATTTGATGGAGTAATTGAACAGGCAGTACGACCATCAAAAGAACATAGTGTTAATGATGAAATCAACATCTCTAACTATCATCACGAGCAGTTTTACGCAAAGTTCAAGCTCGTTAAAAAATAAACCTAGCCACGAGCAGTTTTACGCGAAGTTCAAGCTCGTTAAAAAATAAACCTAGCAATGAGAAAATGTTCCCCCAGAGTTTAAGCTCATTAAAAAATGAACCCACCTTCGGTAAATAATCTTTGCGATCGCATAATTATCGTCTTTTTAGCCTTGGTCGTGTTCTTACCATCACGTCCACTCTTTTTTAGCCGATCATACGCCTCCATTTGATTGTTTACCCTTTTGAGGAATAGTTGCGACGAGTGATTCTATTAGCCACCTTCTCTACACTATCGTGATTGAAAAGTTCTGTTGAGGCCCCGAAAATCGGGTCGACAACAAGGGGGATACCCACCCGGTCTGGACCTTGGTTGGCAGCTCCTTATCCGTTTGGTATAGCGGGTCCGACTGGGGATAATGGGACCAGTTTCCCAATCTATGAGTGTGTGTGTAGAATTTGATGTTGTTGATCTAACAGTTCCTATTTAAGATATTCTAATTCAAACTTTAATCTAATTTTATGCTATTGTAATCTAATAAACAGCACATCTAAGTCTATACTAACCCGGGATGTAATTCTTCTATTATGCGATCTAAAGAGATTTCAAATAACAACTGGTAATAAAGATCATTCAGTGATTATAAGAAAGGAAATCAATAAAGATGAACCACTTCACATAAAAAGTTGGACAAAACAGTTGTGAAAAACATATCGCATAATGAGATATTCATACATTAAGCATAAATAAATAGCTATCATTGTACAAAACTGCCAAATGATAACTCAGGCATTCATGCAATAATACATAAACAACTAAAAACTGTATATCACTTTAACATATAAGCAGAAATGGTCAAGAGATAAAAGTACCATTTATGACTAGTCATACTCATAAGCTTCAAGCGACAATGATTTATCTCTCCTTGCTCTAACATCCACTAAGAGTACAGAAGTGCAACATCAGTAGCAGATATCAAATGCAAACATCAACAAATCTTGATCCATTCATTCACCAAAACCTCCTCTGAGGGTGTAAAAGTGCATGTTCTGACGACAAGTTTTTGATAAATTTCTGGACCCTTCTCTAAATACATGTGAAGGGTTTAAATACTACTAACTAAATAACTTAATTACACAGATTCAGGATACGGTTTAAATGACCGCCCTTTTTCTTAGCAAAAATAAAACAAAACTATTTCTAAAAATTAAATCTAATATCTAACTATTTCTGCATTTGCTCCTTAATGTTGCAAGCATTCAGTATTTGCCTGGGTAGAGTCGGCTGACTATCTTCCACTTTTGGTTGAGCTAAGCAAACAGAAATGGTAAGAGCTGGCACCATCTTTTCAGCAAAATCGATGATATACTCGAGATTCATCTTCTGACTATGTGGCTTCACTGCGTATGCTCAGTAATAATCCAAGTTCAACTTGGTTAACCCTTGAATCGCTTCTGCCTTTTCTCTAGCTTTCTGTTTCCAGTTTGTTCTTTACCATTGCTTTCTTGCATTTTTCAGGCTTACGAGTGACTGAGCAGTTAGAGGCTTTGCTTTTTGAGCAATTTTCTCAGCGATGCGCGATTAGCGCTAGGCGCTAATCGCGCATCGGAAACTGCCTCCGTTCTTTGATCCGGGCTTCTCTGATGCGTTTTTCTCCTTTGGCGCCTTTTTCTTCACTGGGTATAAAGCTTCAAAATTTGTAAAAATAATGCTTTCGTGAGCTCTTGACCTTGAGCATTAAACTGCCTATTGATATCAGCATCGTTCAATACTCATTCAACCATGGCTGTAAATGAAAGATCTGTAATGGATGGCTCAGCAGCGTTCTGTGAATCTGCGGCTTTGTTGCATGCGGGCGTCTTTTCTCTATCTTTGAACATTGGCGTTTTACCCTTTTTCCTCATAGCTTCCTGCACATTGCTTTGTGTAACTTTTTTTTCGTTCCTGTAGTTCACAAGTGAGGAGAGAGTAATGATAATAAAAATCGACAGGAAAGCTTTAAATGCTAAGGATATGCAAAAACATGCCACCTGACGTAAACTGGCTCTTCAAACAACACAAAACCATATTTTATTAACAACTGGCATAGAATTCATTAATTATCATTAAAGCGCATATCCAGTTCTTGGTTTATGGAAAACTTTTCTTGAATCTTGAGCCAGAAAAATTTGCAATGAAATGATTCTGCAATTTGCATCGCAGTATCGCATTTCGCTGTGTCGCATTATCGCAATTTCATCGTGATGTTCTATCGCAAGGTTGCTTGATCGCGCTATCGCAAGATCGCGGGTCGTAGTATCGTTATAATCGTTATGTGTTTTTCATGCAATTTTGCGATATGCGATATCGCATATCGGCGATTTTTTAAGGTTTTCCAATGTGAGTTTTTATTAATGCATGCGATGCAATGGAGTTCGCGTCGCAATCTCACAGTTTATCTTTTTTACTCATAAGGAAATGTCCTATCATTCTTCGCGCGATGCAATGTTCCTTAAGGAGTAACATATATGAGCCTTAATTGATTTTTTGAATTTTTTACTAAGGGTCCCCACTTACCTAGTGTTATTGCTAATACTAAATAAAGAGGGGGGTTGTTGGTGGCCACAACAATTGGCGATTCACTTGGAAGAACCAGTTATCTCTATTTTTCTATTGAATTTTCTAAACTTCCAAAACAGAAAATTTTTCAGAAAATTAAACTTTATTATGGAAAGATAAAGTACATTATGCTCTAAACTGTCAATGATATTTTGTTTCAACCATTTTCCACTTTGATTATTTTCTTCCTCAGGCTAGTCCTTGTATTTACATCAGTCATTACTTGGTCTTGTAAAGATAAAACAAAGTCTCCTCTGTAAACCAGTTTTAAATATGCTCATTTGTCGTAGGTAGAGCCTCTGCTGCCAGCAGGCGTTTATAGCCTCGACAGGGTTATCTGTTACCCAGCAATGATCCTGTATCCTACTTAAGGCAGCCTACAACTTTCAAAGAAAAATCCATATCCACACGTATTGCTTTGATTTTCTTTTTTATTCTTAAAGAACAATGTCTTGGTTTGGTAGCCAAATTATGACACAGTCATTCACTTGATTTATAACTTTGCTGAACAAGCTGGCTCGTGATGAGACCCCTTGTCTTTTGATTGCAACAATCTTGAGTCATTGCCCTGTTGTGGTGTACAGTATTGGCAAAGTCAGCAAGTTATAATATCTGTGATAATGATAAGCCGGCTCGTGATGAGACCTCTTATTCTTCAAGATAAAGTGTATCCTTGGGTTGTTCCTCTGAAAGTTGTGATTTCCTTAGCAGGGAGGAAGTCATTGTTTCCTTAAGATTGCTCTGGACGAAAATAATAGAGTTTTTGGAAACAGTTGTTCTACAGAGAATCTTTATTTTGTTATTGATACCTTTCATTGTACTGAGATAAAAAAAAAAAATCTTCACTAAAGGTTGTTTTCATCAAACTTTATAAAGTTGAAACTAGTATCATATCTAGGCTAGAGTCTTTTAACTGTATCTATCAATAATAAAGATCAGTTTTCCAAAAGATTTGCTATTTATACAAGCGAAAAGTTCAAAATATGAAAGAGAATTGGTGTCTTTTTCGTAAATGCCTAATGTAACCACTCACAACTGGTTTTATTATGAAAAAGAAAAACAATTATTCTACAAAAATAGAAAAATAATCTTCTATGGAAAATATTTCTTGAGAATTTGTCCATTAACAGGCAAAGGATCCCTCTTAGCTGCTAAATCCTGTAACACAAACGTTGATGGAGCTATGATTTCTACAATTTGAAAAGGACCAAGCCACATTCTTTGAAATTTTGTATGTTTGCCTTTCTCTTCATGAGCCTTGTCCCACTTTAAAACTAAATATCCCATCTGAAAATCTTTTCTGGTCATTATGTTTGAATCAAAATAGGCTTTTACTAGTGCTTGATGATGAGCATGCGTTTTCCTAGCCTGTTCTCGTTCTTCTTCTAATTTAATTATTTCCATTTGTCTCGGCTGTAAGGAGGAAGTGGGTACTTCATCAATGTATTGAACTAGAGACAAAGAGGGAATTGATAAATGAGTTGGAAGAACCACTTCTTTCCCATAAACTAAATTAAAGGGAGAAGTGCCGATAGAAGCTTTTTGCGTTATTCGGTCTGCCCATAAAGCATATATCAAAGCCTTGTGCCAATTCTTATGATTTTGGTCAACTGTTCTTTTAATTATCTTGATTAGGTTTTTATTTGTGGACTCAGCTAACCCATTGCCTTGTGGGTAGTAATTGGCCGAATATTTAAGTTTGAATCCTCTTTTAAGTGCGAATTCGATCATTGCATTTCCAAAAAAGTATGATGCATTATCAAACATTAAAACGGATGGCAATCCAAACCTAGTGATTGTAAATTGATCTATGAACTCAATGATATTTTCAGCATTAGCCGTCTTGAGTGGAACTGCTTCTACCCACTTAGTAAAATAATATGTTGCTGTGAGGATGTATCTATGCTGCTTAGAAGAGTGAGGAACGATCTCACCTATTATGCCCAATCCCCACTGACTGAAAGGTTGCTCGATGTTTACTGGCTGTAGTGGAAAGGATGGCTTCTTTTGTCTTCCAGTAGTAGTTTGGCAGACTTGACATCTCCTCACGTAACTGTGCGAGTCTTTAAATAACGTGAGCCAGTAATATCCTGCGCGCAAAATTTTATGTGCAGTAGCATCTCCAGCATAGTGTCCGCCTGCCAGCCCATCATGGAGTTCCTGTAAAACTTTTTCAGCTTCAGCTTTCTCAAGACACCTAAGAAGAACAGATCATAATTTATTCTAAAAAGAATATCATTTATGAGCTGATATTGTTTGGCTTTCAACCTTAGAGCTCTTCTCTTAGTATGATCGAGGTGTGAAGGATCATACCCGTTCTTAAGATAATAAATGATATCAGCGTATAATGACTCTGCATCGTTTAGGCTTACCTCGCACATTTGTACTTCTTCAGATGGAATTTCAGAAATTTGCGATGCTCCAACCAGCATTTTGCAGAAGCCTTGACCTCTTACAATGTTTGCTGGTTTAATCTCAATGTCATATTCCTGTAAGGCAGTAACCCAATTGGCCCTTTTCTCACCCACATCCTTCTGTACTAGAAGATTCCTTACCGCTGGAAATGGTACTATAATCTTAGTATGGGTTTTGAGTAAGAAAGGTCTGAAGTATTTGACCGCTTTGAAAATGGTATAAGCCTGTTTCTCCACGTCTGAATAATTTAATTCAGCACCCTATAAATTTGAACTAAAAAACGCAATTGGAGCTTCCGCTTTTTCTTGATTTGCTTGAGTTAATATTGCAGCATATGACTTATCTAAGGCAAATGTGTATAAAATAAAAGGCTCTGAAAAATTCGGAGTTGCTAAAGATGGAGCATTAATAATAGCTTGTTTGATCAGGTTGAATGTTTCATGTTCATTTTTGCCCCACTTAACATTTGAGTTCTTTTTAATCATGGTTTGCAAAGGAGACACGATTTGTGAAAAATCTGGAACGAATCTCTTTACAAAGTTAATCTGACCAAGGAAGGATTGCATGGCTTTTTTGTTATGAGGTAAGGATATTTCAGAAATTTCTTTGATTCTGTCGGAATCGATGTGAATACCGGATTTTGATACTATGAATCCTAAAAGTTTCCCTTCACTTAGTGCGAAAAAAGATTTCTTTGGATTAAGTGAAATTCCATACCTTAAACACCGTTGAAAGATTTGTTTCAAGTCTTTAAGATGGTCGCTTCGCTTCTTCCAATACACTGTTATATCATCCAAATAAATTACTACAGATTTATTGACTAAACCTTTGAATGCGATGTCCATGGCTCTCTGAAATGTGGCACCAGAATTAATCAAACCAAATGGCATTTTTCGATATGCATATGTGCCCCATTTAGTTCTGAATGTGGTTTTCAATTGATCATCAGGATGTACCAACACTTGATTGTATCCCGAAAATCCATCCAAGAAAGACATTAATTCTGAGCCCGCCACTGCCTGCAATATATGTTCCACAGGTGGTAAAGGAAAATTATCTTTTTGGGAGGCCTTGTTAAGGTTTCGAAAGTCAATGCAGATCCTAATATCTCCATTTTTCTTTCTAACGGGTACCATATTGGAGACCCATTTAGAATGTCTGACGGGAAAGATTATTCTGGCTTTCAATAACTTATTGAGTTCAGTTTTTATCTGGTTCTCTAAATTGGGGTGGATCTTTCTCAGCTTTTGTTGGACAGGTTTTTCATTATCGATCATGGGAATAGTATGTTGGATGATGGAAGTGTCGTATGTTTTTAGTTCATCATAATTCCAGGCAAAAACATTTTTATATTGTCTCAAAATACGAATATACGCTAGCTTTTCTTCAGGGGTTAGGCCAAGGCCTAGATTAATGTTTTGTGGTTTGGCATTGGTTCCTAGGTTTACTAATTCGTAGTTCAAGGTTGAACTTTGGAGTTTCGAATTGGTAGGCCTTTTAAACCGATCCTTCAAATCATACAAGTATTCTAACTTGACTACCGACTTAGGTATAGCATTATTAGTGCTATCGTGTTGCAATTGTCGATCATGTTGGTCTTCGTCAATTATTTGATTGGAGTAGGATCCTTCAGATGTGAGGAAATTTACAATATCAGGATCGTCATTGAATACTCTCCAATTTGTGATGTTATCAGGAATGGATGGTCTAAAGATTAATTCTATTGAGAATCTATCTGGACTAAAATCTTCTGAAGGAATAAGCTTAGAAGCTACGTTAGCCAAAAGGTCTGCACTTGCGTTTTGGAGTCTGGGGATTGAAGAGATATTAAACGCTATGAAATGCTCAGTCAGATCTTGAACTAAGGATTGATAATGTTTTAAATGACCTGATAAGCAATGTATAGTGTTACGTACCTGTTTAACCACAATCTCAGAGTCTCCAAAAACTTGAAGATACTTGACGTCTAACCCGATTTCTTTGTACAACCCTTGGACCAAAGCCTCATATTCTGCTGTATTTTTGGTGCAATCGAATTCGAGTCTGCATGTGAGCATGATTTTATCTCCTTCTAGACTAATCAGAACGCAACCTGCTCCTACTCCTTCGTTAGATCTAGAACCATCAAAAAATAATTTCCAAAACAAAGATTTATTTATAGATTTATCTAAAAATTTGATACATTTCGAACTATCAGTTCGAGAAAAATTTTCGACTTAGGAAAAAATAGAGTGTTCTAAATAGGGTGATGCATGAGCATTGAAATTGCCGAGGAAAGAATCTACCGAGTAATTGCCAATAATGTTGTTGTTATACACTACTGGTTCATTTTCCCCCTCTAGCTCTGTTACTATGTACTTCTGATGTAGCTCTCGTTCAACTTTTATTTGATTCAGTTTACCGTTGTAGGGTAGCCACATGTGCGACCAATCAGTTGCGAAGTATCCATGAAGTTTTTCTGACCAATCCCTGCTAAGGATTAAGCCATAGAATTCAGGAATGTCAGCAACTAAAATGTCAATAACTTGACATACCTTTGGGTTGGATGACAACCTTATGGTTACTTGATTTAGTTCGCCAATCACTTCGACTTGAGATCGATCTAGCTGAACTATGTGCACAGCGGATTTCTGTGGTTGAACGTTTAACTTGGCACATATGGATTTGGGTAAAATATTGGATGAAGCACCAGAGTCTACCAAACAATTGTGCACATTTTTATTGAAGATTTCATAAGTAAGGAGAAACGGGGGAGTGTGAGATCTTGATCTTCCTCCAATTAGGGTGATGTCATTCAGATCAATCTTACTGATTGCGTTAGTTGGAGGTATTCCCATGTTATTGGAATCTTGAGAAAGTACAGCGGCAAGCAAAGGTGCAACTGGCACGGCATGTAATTCTTTCATCATTATCTTATGTTGATGCTTTAACTTGCTCAGTTCATAAACGGTGATGTTGGCCCTAGTCTTTTTCATGTCATCTATATATTGTACTCCATTCCATCCGACACGATCAATGTTTTAGATGGAGTTGATTCATCTGTTTGGACTAGGCTGGTTTGAGTCACTTTATATGTCGTTTTCTTTGTTGTGACTTTATCCTTTATTGCAGAGCTTGTGCTCTTAGGCTTAGGGATAGTCTGGGGAGGATCAAGCTGATTTTTGCTTCGTGTGCTAACTGGAAATACTTCTTGATATTCTTCTTGTGGGAGGATGAAATCCCACATTCCTTGTAATTCCACAACTTCTTCTTCATCAGTCTGCCCTTCAATGGCAATTTCCTCTTCCTCTTCCTCGGATTCAGCATTTGAAATAGCATTGGGTGGCTTTGAATCTGTTGAAGGACCTCTTTTAAAATCTCTGTAGGGATTTTTTGAATAAGTTTCTGCTACTTGCTTTTTTATGTCGACCATTTCATTAAACATGGTCTTTAGAAATTTCTGCAATCCTTCCAAATCGAATGGATCTTTTGCTTGTTTCTTCTTAGAGTCTTCCTTGAAGGTGACTTTTTTGGATTTACGTTCCTCTATCGCGGATTTCTTTTCTAGGGCTATTATTCGTTTCTCTACTACTATTGCTTCTTTCATGTTATCGGCTAAGGTTGTTTTATTAGCCCTGTCCACGAAGATTGCTATTTTTGATGGTAGAGAGGTGATATGCCATTCACATCGTACTTCTTCACTAGGCTGCGAAGCAGTAGGAATTTTGTTGAAGATTTTATTGAAATGTAAATTGAAATCTTTGATAGGCTCTCTAGTTTCGGTTCTAAGGTTGGATAGGTCATTGATTAACATTTTCGTAGACCTGTCATCACCAAACTTGGTCAAGAATTGCTCCTAGAAGATATCCCAACTTGTGATGGATCCGGAGGGTAATGAAAAATACCATGACCCGGCTGTTCCTTGCAAAGTATAAGGAAAAATCCGAACAACAACATCTTCATTAGTAACCCCATTGAGATTAATGGATAGCATGAAGTTGTTTATGTTCTCTTCTGCTAGCATGCCTGCCTCGGGATTAAATTTAGGTAGCCATTTCTTAGGATGGGCCGGTCTTTGACTCAAGGGTGCAGGCATTAAGACTGCCCTAGGGCTATTCCATGGAGACTGGACCATTGTTGAACTGCTAACAGAGGAAAGTGCAGAAGATGATCCCTGTGGCTGGAAGGATGAGGATACTACGATTGTAGATGATTGAGGAAGAGTTGTGGGGGTTCCAGTGGATGGATGGACGATGATCTGGAGTGGTAGAGTGGATGGTTGACTTCGCAGTGAAGAAGTTGAGATGGAAGATGCTGACGAAAGAGTCTCGCTGTCGAACTCTTTAGGTGATTTCCTTGCTCTTTTCCTGGTGGGAAGAGGTAATTCGGTTGGCTGAACGCCAAACTTTTCACTCTTTAGCCTAGTCAGGGGATGAGCAGGGTAATTCTGCGAAGTCACGCTGCCTTGAGATTTATCAAACCTTTGAGGAGAAATGGAAAATCACTGAAGTTTGTGAATCAGAGATTCAACTTCAGGAAGTTCAACGGTAGATTGTTCTGAAATGTCAGGGTGTGTAGCAGCGGTTGATACTTGAGCGACTTCTAACTCTGGATTTAAGTGTAGTGGAGAAGTCGGGGGAGACGGTGAGGGCGATTTACTCTCAGAATGGTATTCAGATTTATATTTACTTGCCATTCATAGTTTAGGCCCTCCTTCTAGTGCCAAATATGTTGAGGCCCCGAAAATCGGGTCGAAAACAAGGGGGATACCCGCCTGGTCTGGACCTTGGTTGGCAGCTCCTTATCCATTTGGTATAGCGGGTCCGACTGGGGATAATGGGACCAGTTTCCCAATCTATGAGTGTGTGTGTGTAGAATTTGATGTTGCTGATCTAACAGTTCCTATTTAAGATATTCTAATTCAAACTTTAATCTAATTCTATGCTATTGTAATCTAATAAACAACACATCTAAGTCTATACTAACCCGGGATGTAATTCTTCTATTATGCGATCTAAAGAGATTTCAAATAACAATTGGTAATAAAGATCATTCAGCGATTATAAGAAAGGAAATCAATAAAGATGAACCACTTCGCATAAAAAGTTAGACGAAACAGTTGCGAAAAACATATCGCATAATGAGCTATTCATACATTAAGCATAAATAAATAGCTATCACCGTACAAAAGTGCCAAATGATAACTCAGGCATTCATGCAATAATACATAAACAACTAAAAATTGTATATCACTTTAACATATAAGCATAAATGATCAAGAGATAAAAGTACCATTTATGACTAGTCCTACTCATAAGCTTCAAGCGACAATGATTTATCTCTCCTTGCTCTAACATCCACTAAGAGTACAGAAGTGCAACATCAGTAGCAGATATCAAATGCAAACATCAACAAATATTGATCCATTCATTCACCAAAACCTCCTCTAAGGGTGCAAAAGTGCATGTTCTGAGGACAAGTTTTTGATAAATTTCTGGACCCTTCTCTAAATGCATGAGAAGGGTTTAAATACTACTAACTAAATAACTTAATTACACAGATTCAGGATACGGTTTAAATGACTGCCCTTTTTCTAAGCAAAAATAAAACAAAACTATTTCTAAAAATTAAATCTAATATCTAACTATTTTTGCATTTGCTCCTTAATGTTGCAAGCATTCAGTATTTGCCTAGGTAGTGTCAGCTGACTGTCTTCCGCTTTTGGTTGAGCTAAGCAAGCAGAAATGGTAAGAGCTAGCACCATCTTTTCAGCAAAATCGATGATATATTCGAGAGTCATCTTCTGACTATGTGGCTTCACCGTGTATGCTTAGTAATAATCCAAGTTCAACTTGGTTAACCCTTGAATCGCTTCTGCCTTTTCTCTAGCTTTCTGTTTCTAGTTTGTTCTTTACCATTGCTTTCTTGCATTTTTTGGGCTTACGAGTGACTGAGCAGTTAGAGGCTTTGCTTTTTTAGAAATTTTCTCAACAATGCGTGATTAGCACTAGGCGCTAGCTAATCGTGCATCGGAAACTGCCTCCGTTCTTTGATCTGGGCTTCTCTGATGCGTTTTTCTCCTTTAGCGCCTTTTTCTTCACCGGGTATAAAGCTTCAAAATTTGTAAAAATAATGCTTTCGTGAGCTCTTGACCTTGAGCATTAAACTGCCTATTGATATCAGCATCGTTCAATACTCATTCAACCATGGCTGTAAATGAAAGATTTGTAACGGATGGCTCAGCAGCGTTCTGTGAATCTGCGGCTCTGTTGCATGCAGGCGTCTTTTCACTGTCTTTTAACATTGGCGTTTTACCCTTTTTCCTCATAGCTTCCGGCACATTGCTTTGTGTAACTTTTGTTTTTCATTCATGCAATTCACAAGTGAGGAGAGAGTAATGATAATAAAAATCGACAGGAAAGCTTTAAATGCTACGGATATGTAGAAACATGCCACCTGACGTAAATTGGCTCTTCGAACAACACAAAACCATATTTTATTAACAACTGGCATATAATTCATTAATTATCATTAAAGCGCGTATCTAGTTCTTGGTTTATGGAAAACTTTTCTTGAATATTGAGCCAGGAAAATTTGCGATGGAATGATTCTGCGATTTGCATCGCAGTATCGCACTTCACTGTGTCGCATTATCGCAATTTCATCGTGATGTGCTATCGCAAGGTTTCTTGATCGCGCTATCGCAAGATTGTGGATCGCGGTATCGCAAGATCGCGGGTCGCAGTATCGTTATAATCGTTATGTGTTTTTCATGCAATTTTACGATATGTGATATGCGATATCGCATATCGGCTATTTTTTTAAGGTTTTCCAATGTGATTTTTTATTAATGCATGCGATGCAATGGAGTTCGCGTCGCAATATCGCAGTTTATCATTTTTACTCATAAGGAAATGTCCTATCATTCTTCGCGCGATGCGATGTTTCTTAAGGAGTAACATATATGAGCCTTAATTGATTTTTTGAATTTTTTACTAAGGGTCCCCACTTACCTAGTGTTATTTCTAATACTAAATAAAGAGGGGGGTTGTTGGTGGCCACAACAAGTTCCAAACCTTACCTGGAACCAGTTGCTATCCAAAAACATCACTTGTTCCTCAAAAACGAGTCTCCTTTAAGCTCTTTTCATCTGACTCGTAAAAAATGAGAAGATTTCTAAGCAATTGGCCTCTCTAGCTCGTTAAAGCGATCGGAAGTGCCATTCCTCCTCTAGATTTTAATCTTTTTGGACCTGAGGGATCATTACACAAAAAGATCGAGTGCTTGTCTTGTTCGGCTCGTTAAAACTATTGAAAATTCATCCCTTTCGTATTGTTTTATAATTTTTCGGACTTAAGGGATTATATTACGAAAAAGGACTACTAGAGTTTCCTTTACGTCTCTTTTTAGACTCTCTAAAATTGAAAAGGACCAAGTTAGCTTTGTCGTTAAACTCGTTAAAATAGTAGCGACAAACTTTTCCATGCAAACAAGAGTGAGTTTCACTGTCGCCAGGCTCATTAAAACATAGCGATAGGTTTGCCCGAAGGCAAAATTATAGAACAATCATATGTTATCCTCCTCAAGATTGACAAAAATAAAGAGGTACTGGTCAGCAACGATTGGGGAAAAAGGGAAGAAAACTTGAATAACTTCATTGGTAGCAGGTCGCTCTTGAACATGACACTTTCACTCCAACACCATGATTGAGTCGGGTTGGGTATTTCGTTCACTGGTCATATTACCATTGGTCCACTGTACCATCCATTTTGGGGTTAACGCTACCAATCCATTTCAGTGTCGCTGACATGTTCAAGAGAAGTCGCTCAGAGAATTCACCAACCCAGCTAACGCCTCATCCGTTGCAATACCTTCACTCTCCATTTTTCATGACTGCCACCCTGAACCTTGTATCATCAGATCGTTTTCACCTCCACAAAATCATTTGCTCCGTTCTGTGTTGTAGATGTGGGATTCATTAAGGCCCTCCTACGACGAGTCACTTCTTGTCGTCATCAACTCATTATCCAAGAAGTTGACTTAGGAACAACCCTTTCAATACTTTGAAGCTTGCATGCCTCAACGGCAAGTTTCTCACTTTCGGCGATCGGCTTACATCAATGGCCTTCGAGCGAAAGATTTTGCATGGTGTTCGACATCAACTCATGTATTCACACCACGTGAATTGTACTGCAGTACCTTGAGGGTCATCATCATTATCTGTGATTCCTCTCGCACCTGTTAACAACTTACATCATTGGCTAGTAATCAGGCGATGTCTTTCCATGTTCGACATCAGAACATCTTTTCACATGGATCGACTTGTACTTCGGGCGAAGATTGAACGATTTTGAAGACCCCGGATCTAGTTTCATCCATTCGGGTTGTGATATATTCAGGAAAATAAAGACATCAAATGTACATCACATCTGCACAAATAATCATCCAAGCTAAAGGATGATGGCTCTACCAGAATCATCAGTCTGCCACATAGAAGATTGTCTGTCCTATGTACATGAAAATGAATTTATAAAGCTGAGCATGGGAATGCCTGCCTCAGCTAGATCATGAAAATATTATGAAGATAATGTATTGTATTGTATCTTATTATAGGTCACCTTCCAGTTCGAAAACCTTAGATCCTCATTATAAAGCATTTCACCCGACATCAAAAGATTTACGACCTCATGCTTTAGGGGGAAATTGTTATAGACATATTTTGGCAGTGCAACCCCAATCACATATGTCCATAAACCAAGGGCTTCTAAACCCCTAAAAGTGTTGTTTCATACCCTAAAGGAACAAGGTCAGCTGATTACATCATTTCCCAGAAGTTCTCCCTAAAAAACTGCTCAGAACTGGTCAAAACTGGACCATACAGACTGCTCCATGTTGAGGGTGCGATGCATCTCACCTGTTACACACGGGGGTGCGATGCATACTAAAAATCCCTTCTATAGGGTGCAATGAGAGAGAGCAGACAAATGGCGGAAGCAGTTTGCTAGGTGGAAGCTCAAAGAATCTTCTAGAAACTGCTCATATGACACTTGCCTCTCTAAATTCGCCCAAGGATGAGTAAGAGATCATGAAATCTCCAAGTGGAACCAAGAACTATCAGTGAAATGACACTAATCAAAATCCCAGAAGTCGACTCACTCTCTTGCAAACATCTATATATGGATCCCTCATCCTAGAGATCCAAAGGCTAGAATTTTGTATTTTGTAAGGAAGTGTTTTTGGTTTCTCTTGGAAGACATTGTATTGTTGGGTGATCTTGCTTTGTATGAGGTGAAGAGGGCTTTCATGCTGGGAGGATGATGCTGGATCAGACAGCTTGGTTGTAATCCTCTCTTCTACTACTTCTATCAATAAAGCTATTTGAGTTTTCCTCCATATGCTTGTATATCTCTGAATCTTATATTTGTATATGCATTTATATGGTTAATGTACATCTGATCCTACATTGCTTATGGTTATAGATCTCTATGCTTTGATGGTATTTTGCTGCTTTGACTCTACAGGTGTTCTTTAAAGCGGGACAAGTGAGAAAGGAGTGGTGAAATCTCTATCAAAGGAGAGAGGAAACAAGTAAGGAGAGTAGCGAAAGACTGCGGTTGGTACTCTTTGCTTCTCTCTCATCTATCTCTCATAAAGGAAAACACAAGTAACTTTAGTTTGTTTGTTTCTAAGATAGCTACCCGTCTTAGTGGGACTAGCAGCTCTGAATGGACACTAGTTTTCCCGATAACAAACCTGTGAAATCTCTAGGTTGTGGCTTGTCATGATCATAGAGAAGCTGAGGGTGATGAAAATATTTGGTCCGTAATCCAATGTGGCACAATTCAAACAATGATGCCCCGAGAAGGATAGAGCTAGGCCACTTATGGAGATAAAGGTGAGTTTGAGAGCCTACCACCTGCACTCCATCTATATAACCACACATGTGTATAGGAGGCCAGAAGAAAATGCACAAAACCAAGTCCAATGGACCATACAATCCGTAAATCCTAATAGATAGAAGACAACGAGAGGAAAGACAAGACCCAAAATTAAACCCATTAAACTCAAATGCAAGAACTAATCAAAGGCTTGGACATATTGAAGAGAAGGGCCTTCGAATACTTCATGGTAAAGGTATGGTAGAAGATATGAGTAATAGCTCTCTAGATTTTGATTTCTGTGAAAATTGTGTATATGGGAAGCAGAATCGGGTGAGTTTCCCCTCTGGTGCTAAGAGGGCGAAACAGATATTAGAGCTTGTGCACAGTGATGTGTTTGGACCTGTGGAAGTTCCATCACTGGGTAAGTCTGTTCAAAAAGAAGACAAATGCTGAAGGGAAGGTGGAGAAATACAAAGCTCGGTTGGTAGCAAAAGGATATTCCTAAGTGCCGGGAATTGATTTTGGTGATATTTTTTCTCCTGTTGCCAAGGTAACTTCTATTAGATTACTTTTATCTGTTGCTACTGCTTTTGATTTCGAGGTAGAATAGATGGATGTGAAGACAGCATTTCTTCACGGGGATTTGGAAGAGGAAATCTACATGAAGCAACCTGAAGGCTTTGCGGTGAAGGGTAAGAAAGAACTGGTATGCAAGTTAAAGAAGTCTCTGTATGGGTTAAAAGAGTCACCAAGGATGTGGTATCAGAAATTTGATACATTTATACGGGGACTTGGCTTCACCAGAAGCAAAGCAGATCACTGTGTGTATTTTAAATTGATTGGTGACCATGTTATTTATCTAGTCTTGTATGTGGATGATATGTTGCTGGTTGGAAATGACAAAGAAATTATCCAGGATTTGAAGACCCAGTTGTCCTCCAAATTCGACATGAAATATCTTGGTGCTGCAAACTATATTTTGGGCATGGAAATTAAAAGAGATCGGGCAAAGAGGAAGCTTTGGTTAAACCAGAGGAAGTATGTCGAGACAATACTGCAGAGGTTTAATATGCAGGATAGTAAACTAGTGAAGGTTCTTATTCCTGTAGGTGTGAGGTTATCTGCTGAACAGTGTCCCAAGACACAAGAAGAGTAAGAGGACATGTCCCGTGTTCCATATGCAAGTGCAATCGGTAGCCTGATGTATGCAATGGTCTGTACTAGACCAGACATTGCACATGTAGTGGGAGTATTGAGCAGGTTTATGTCAAAACCAGGGAAGGAGCACTGGATAGCAGTGAAGTGGGTTTTCAGGTATTTGCGTGGCACTAGTGATTATGGTTTGTGCTACCAAGGAAGACCAGGATTGGACAGAGTGTTGGATATTCGTGGCTTTGTTGATGCAGACTGGGCTGGAGATCTGGATAAGAGAAGATCTACAAGTGGGTATGTGTTTAACCTATTTGGAGGTGCAGTCAGTTGGATGAGTAAGAAACAATCTGTAGTGGCACTATCAACTACAGAGGCAAAATACATGGCAGCCACTCATGCAAGCAAGGAAGCAGTTTGGTTGCAGAGATTGTGTTCAAGTATGGGGTTAGTACAGGGAGCTATAAGAATAGACTGTGATAGCCAAAGTGCAATTTTCTTGGCAAAGAACCCTGCTTATCATTCAAAGACAAAGCACATTGATGTTCAGTATCACTTTGTGAGGGATATGATAGAAGACAAAAAGGTGTTGCTGGTAAAGGTGGACACTTTGAAGAATACTGCAGATGCATTGACAAAATCTGTGAGCTCTGAGAAGTTCTCTTGGTGTAGAGAAACAATGGGCATTTCAGGGCTGGAAAAATGACTAATCTCTCCTATGGCCCCCTGTGGAAAGAAAACAACAAGTGGGAGATTGTTGGGTTATGTTATATTCTTTCCACGACTAACCCACGTAGTGAACCGGGGGGGTTAGAGGGGGGGTGGAGCCCCCCCTTTGTTGCGCCAATTGCACAGCGGGGGGTTCATAGGGGGGCGGTAGCGCCCCCTGTCTGGGGGGTTTGAGGGGGGTGGGTAGCCCCCCTCTACGGGGTCCAAGGCAGCGCCCCGAGATTTTTTTTTTTTGGACCCTATATTAGGTTGGGTGAACCTACCTATGGTTTTCAGTCCATGGTTTTGGATGCGATGGTTTTTGGTCCATGGTATTGGATGCTTCAGCATGTATAAATATGTATTGTAACATTGAAAGGAATATAATGAAAAATCAAGCTGGTAGTCCCGGTTTTGGGATCCAGGGGAAAATCTCTGTGTATATGTGTTTTATGTGTTATGCTCTCACATTGTTTATTTTTCTGTGATTTAGAATTCGTATGCAGGTAATTTCTGTACGGGGTTAAAACCTACAAGTATCCCTGAGGAGTGCATGAGCTGTGGGATTTGAGATAGTTAGAGAAAAGAAGTGCTGACAGGGAAGACTTTGCAAGAGAAATTAACGACCTACATAAGATGAAATTATATGACGGTAGTCAGAGAACAAAAAGTGGATCTGAAACGACGTGAGGTACAATTTAATGTAGGGGATCAGGTTCTAGCACATCTGCGCAAGGAAATATTTCCTAAGGGTGAATACAATAAGCTGAAATTCAAAAAAATTAGACCTTGTAAAATTCTGCATAAGTTTTCTGCAAATGCCTATGAACTACAATTGCCTCCAGGTATAGGAATATCACCCATCTTTAATGTGGCAGATTTATTCCCATACACTGCTAGTCTGGAAGAGGACAGTTCGGCATAGCCAAAGCGGGACACCCAGGAAAGGAGTAGTTCATGGATGAGACAAATGCCTTCAGCTCAACCACTTGAAATCGAAGGAATCCTCGACACACAGGTGGCTAGGTGGACTCGGAGGAAGGAGTACCTACAGTACCTCGTCAAGTGGAAGAACCGCCCTATTGAGGACAGTTCGTGGCTTGATGCAGGACAGATACAACGTGCAAGGTATTCTATCGAGGAGCTCATGGAATGGAGCCATCAATTTTCACCTACTTCGAGAGCTTGATGCAGGAGCATCCAGCTCAGGGAGGACATGGCTGGGAGCTTGTCTCTTTCAAACAGTTTGAGTTTCATTAGTTTTCATTTCCTAAGAATGGCTATTTCAGCCAATGTTAATGTTTGCTTAAGTATTTCTTTTTACAGTTTAGTTTTATTTAAAATTTGTTTTTAATTTAAAAACCAAGAAAAGACAGTTATTCAGAAACCATTTTATGTAACCATATAATGTAACTACTAGCAGTTTGCTAACTGTCCAGTGTTCTCTAAAAAACGAAAGGAGAAAAAAACTAATGTAATATTTTTGCCATCAGAGAATTGAATGAAGAGAAAGCACAAAAACATTTTCTGAAGACTAACATCTGAATCCATTCATGTTATAGCTCTAGATTTTTTCCTACAGAATACTGTTAAAGTATTTCTTTTCCATAAGCAAAGTACATACACACAGGTGAATCGCAAGAACAGGTGAAAATATACAAAGGAACGAGAAAGACATTATCCACAGAGACAAGTTTCAGGTACAAAAACGATTACATTCCCAATTTCCTTTGCAAAATTTAAACAATCGAATTTACAGCATAAATTTATATATCTATATATATATATATATATATATATATATATATATATATATATATTAATAGCTGAGCATCACAGTGCGTTGTTCAACGACCAATAAATAGAATAGAGTCGACCAAGACTACAAACCCCTACGAGGTCATTGCAGGACCATTTAAATACACAAATAACTACAAACAACAGAGTCGCAAATACACAGTGGAGCCACAGGCACAGTGCCAAGAAACCGCAGAGCCAAGCCAAACTACCACCAAAGACTCATAAACCCTATGAATAGTAAACCCTCAGCCAAACAAATAGGAAGACACCAAGGAGCGACCCTACCCGGTTCAGGTGTAGGAGACACGGCGTGAAGACCACGAGCAAGCCCGTCTCTCACCTGCATTGGCCAACGAATAGGTCGTTAGCCACGAGAAACAAACCACAATTACGTTAACAAAGTGCAACCAGAACAGAGGGTAGGGTTATGAGGACTTACCAAGGTAGAGTTGAGCCTGTGTAAGCCGACAGAGGAGCCACGGAGCCAAGGTCATAGCCACAGAGTTGCTCGCTGCCACGAGGAGCAGAGGCTATCAGCAACTGAGAAAAACAAAGTAAGAACAACTAGCATAGAAAGAGAGCTTACCTTTCGGAAGAGTGCCGAGTGGAAGTCGAAAGCTGAGCAACTCCATAGCCGCAACTTGAGACAAGAACAAAACCAAACAAATAATCAACCTGTGAAGCCAGCGCATGGAGGGGAGACAAGTAAACTAAAGCTGCAACTGAAAACACAAATATAGCCGAGCAAAAGTTGACAACAGAGACCGATACCAAGGGTTTCACACCCAGGTCTCAAAGTTGAGCACAGAATAGGCCGAGACATTGTCCGCAGGCAGAAACCCTCACTAAATTGCAAACCAGGCACAGTGAAAGTGAAACCTCAAACAAGTGACAGAGCAAACCCTCATGTTGCAGAACCAGAGACCTCACCAGCAGCATAGCGGCACAACAAAATGAACATAGTAAATGAAATGAACAGTCAAGGTTTCGGGGCATAGAAGGAGCGGGAAGGAACAAAGCCCGAGGCTTGGACACATGTCCTCGTCTCAATAAAACACCAGTACCACATCGTTAAAGTCAACCAACCACCGCTAAATAAAAATCCAATCAACAACTTTATCATTAACTCGAAAGTCTTAAGGGCTGGACCCATCAGTTGTACATTTCCAAAAACTTTACAAGAGCTCGCAACGACCCACATAACAAAGATAATCAGAATGGCTTCCTTCTTCTCCATGTTCATAAATAATGAAGCCAACGAAAATATAACTGCAGAGGTATTAAAAAAGTAGGTAAAATCGTATTGTATTCATTACAAATGAACAAAAACCGAGGCTCTGATGGTTGGAGTATAGAATATTTTATAGGATTATATTTAATGATTAATCTTAGTGGTAGAAGAGTTAAGAGTTTCAAGGAAGATGTTGGGGGAATTCAACTCTAATTCATAGCACTAATTATCAATAACTGACCTAAGGGGGCAGGTTGATTATGGTGAAATCAATATTAATTACTATCCCTGTCTGTTGGCATACTCTGGCACACATTCCTAAAGGCATGCTTGAAAGAATGGCTTAAATTACAAGTTTAGAAATTTAAGCTTTTTGAATGGCTTAAATTTCTATTCTCCGGCAACAAAGAAAAACGGGGGTTCCCTTTCATAAAGTGGAAAGGAATTGCCAAACCAAATGAAGATGGAGGCTGGGGGTTAATATACATTCCTTTGGGAAGGCCCTAGCTACCAAGATTTTGTAGAGAGTAATAAAAGGTGATGGTCCGTATGGATCCTCTATCATTTGAGATATGGATTAGTCTCCCAGTTAACCCTATTTCAATTGTCATGTGAAATTCTCTTCTTCATCTTTCTCTCTTCTGGGTAATTGACTTTACGTAAAGGATAGAAAATGATGAGAAACTTAGGATAGGTGAGGACTCCCGAGTAAGGTCTGAAGGAATCCATAGGATGTCTGATCCAACTACTGAATTTCTTCACAACAATGGTATTTTCCCTCTTATAGATGTTGCAAATCCCAACAACCACCATTTGTAAACAGTGTTGGAAAAAACAAAAAGATCATTATTAGCCTTGGAATTTGATTCAAAGGATAGCTAGAATGACTATGTCAGAAGATTAAAATCTAAGTTCAATAGAATCAGAGATGAGGAAACAAAATCTTCTCTGAAAACCTAGGTACAAAATCAGAGATGAGCAATGTTTATTGAAGAAGTGTAAGAGGAACCAACTGATGGTGGAAAACCGTGTGGAAAATCAAAGCACAACTCAAAGCAAAATTGTTCCACTAATTAGACGCGGTGAAAAAAATTATTAACCTAGGACGCATTGCAACAAAAAACCTAGCAGGGCCCAGGCATATGTGTTTTGTGCAAACATGCATAAAACACCATCAACAACCTTTTGGTTTGTAGTCCTTTCACCAAAGCAGTTTGGAATGAGACAAAAGCACTCTTTGGCCCTATAATCATAATAAGGTAAACAAATATGATGGAGTGTTTCTTTTTATATGTCCTGTGAAGTAAGCAATGATGCCCTAGTAGCTTTTTGATAGGTAGGTTTGATAAGATTTTTTAATATGCCTAGAGACAAATATTAATGTATTTAAATTTCAACTTGAAATTTGAAATACAAAAAATATAAATCCTCCCTTGGAAAAAAATAAAATCTTCAGTTGGACTACACTCTTTTATAATGTTTCCTCAACCTTATAGACTTAAGCTAAATCATTTCCTCAAAATTGCGGGGAAACGATTCTCTTTTGGTGGATAATTTTCTATGTGCAAAGTTAGAATGATTCTCTATTGCATGTTGTAAAGGTTCTAAAACAAGTAGCCTTTATGGGTATAATGGATATCTCTAGACCCTCTCTAAAAAGGAATATTGTGTCTATCATCTAGAAGCTTGGGAAACACTTTTTAGTCCATTCTTAGATCAAGATCCAGGCATAAAAAAATCCTTCACCACTCTCAATTGAAGTTGTAAATATATTTAGCACTATCTACAATCAAGAAATAATATCAACTTTGTGCAGAAGTTGATACTAGAAAGGCCTTTACCAAGTCTTTTAACTTTTTTCAAATGACCTATCATCCTATCTGCTTTCCATCAACTTCAACCAATTCAACTCCTCTTTAAGATTTGTTAACCACTCAAGTTGCACTTGAAGACTTGTCAGAGACTCCATGGTCAAAGTGAAATTCAGAGAATTCCAACATTATTAGATCAATCAAAGTTCTAGAATTCATCATCATTATTTCTTCTCCTCATCATTTTATATTCTAGATTCTACATTGCTGTGGGGATTTTGTAGAAATGATTCTAGTATGATGAAAAAGAGTCATGTAAAAGCGAAAGTTTTATCATAGTCTTGCTGGAGAATTTCTCTATGCCTTAAAATTGCAAAACTCACTGTCTTGAGAGAAACACTAATGTTGTTGCCTCCAAAACAAACATTGATTTTAGACAGCTATATACAATTTGCAATGTAGGCACCTGTGTTGAAATAATATCTAAACATAATAGGGAAAGGGAATTGGCGGGTTATGAAGTGATATAAGAGAATATTTGCATGCCCAATATTGGGTACACCTCCTTCTTCTTCCTTTTTTAATCCTGTAAGGGATATTTCTCTCTTACATCATGGCTAAAATATAGGGAGAGAAAAGAACACATGGACAACCTTCATGGGTGACCTAATGGAAAAATTGAAGAGCAATGGGCCTCGAAATGGCTAATTTTACTCCCATCTAGCTAGCATGCAAAGTGAGACTGGGAATTCTCACTTGATGAAAATTAACAGGTCGAGTGTCATGATGCAATTGCAATTACTGGCTATTTTTAAACTGATATTTTAATATGTTCTCTATCACTTTCATTTTTCATCATTATAATGTTTATTTTTTTACTGAATATGTAGTGTTTTTGGGTTATGCTTTATTTCCATTAAATTTCATGTGTACCTTAATGTTGCTACTATGGTTCTCACTCACATACATTGTTTACTTTCTCATATTTTCCAGAAATGATAAACATGTGTGTTGATTCTTGAAGTAGTTGCAAGTTTGAAGTCTTTGGAAGAAATGACTGCACCACTGATTAGTTTTCTATAGAATACATCACTTTTTTTAGGAGATTCATTCTGATCAACAATATAATCTCCATATGTTGAATGATCAATACTAGGTATGTGGAATGTTCTGTACTTTTCTTCCTTCTATATCTACACATAGACCAAGCTTTGAAAATCAACTTTGTTATAATCTTTGCTCCGCCTCTTTATTTTTTGACATTAATTAAAAACAAAAAACAATATTAAATTGTGTAATGATCATGTTGATAAACTTATCTTGTAGCCTTTTTAATGAAAAGCTAGTAAGCGCTGGATTGAATTCCAATATGTATGATAAATGAACCACAAAGAATTGTAACGGATAACAACACATGATGTGTTTGCCCAAAACATTTGCACAATGAGTTATAAGGCTATCTAGTGAGCAGGGTTTGATATTTTTTTAAATAAGGGCTCATTCATGGAGAAAATTATGATGACCTAAATTTATCACAAGATACATTACTAAAAGCATCACTCAATCAAGAGAGCTAGCACTAATTTTTTTATTTTTTTATTGCAGAACCTTTAGTTGGTGTCTTAACTATATCCACATTTTTTTGTTTAAATATATCTCTATGTTTAGAGTTACCTATTTCAATGAAGGGGATTCAAGCCTGACTGTTTTTGTAATTCTATCTATCACGAACTTAGTATTTAGAGCATTCCTTGTCCAGGAAAGTTTGTTGGGTGTTCTCCAGGTATGCGGAACCAATTTGTTTCTCACTGACCTCCATGAGTAGTGAAATGATTTGAATCACCTCGGCTACTCCAAAAAAAATGACATCCATGAGCAGTGAAATCATGTGAATTGTCATGCCCTGCCCATGGAAGTTGTAGCTGCCCTGTCGGATGTTGCATTATGCACTCCTTAAGCATTGTGAGGTAGGTGGGCATTCAATCAAACCTGGAGATTTGATTATTGGGGTTCCCTATTTTCTCTTTTTTTTCCCACATTAGAGAAAGTAATTAACATCATGCAAACATTACAAACGTGGCATAACAACTCAAATTTGGCACTCATTTACTTGCTAACCTTTTTTTTTTTTCCCAAGCTCATACATCTACCATTGCAGGGGGTAACTCCTAAGGTTGCTATTATATGTTGTTATTGGATGGAATTGTTTGTTAGGAGTTTCTATTGATTGGAAGTATGAACTTTGAATTACTATAATATCTCATAGATAAAAGTCATTGCAGTCTTTCCAACTAAGGATCCACTGTATTTTCACATACTTTGCATTGGAGCAGTGTGTAATGTCTTCTAAGGAGGGATTTATGTCCCTTGTGACAAATACTTGGCCCAAAAAACCAAAACTTGCAGTAGTTGGTTCTTGTTGATTAGTTGGTCTTGTGTACGAGAAGAAACTTTACGTTGCCAACCTAGGAAACTCACATATTGTAATGGGAAGACTAATTAGGTCTACTGGAGAAATAGTTGTTGTGATTGTTAGCATAACATAATGCTAGCATAGAGGTTGTAAGGAAATATCTATGGTTTTCACATCCATATGAATCCCAAATTGTAGTTCTCAAGCATGACATTTGGCATGTAAAGAGCACAATTCAGTTACACCTCTATATTTCCTCTCGTGGTTGTTGTTTTGAGGTCTTAATCATTATAGGTTCCCTTGTTGAAAGTAAAAACTCTCTATAAATGACATGTATGATTAACAAGTTTATGCCTTAGAAAGAAAACGTGAAGTTCCTTGGTTGCCTCTATCCTCCTTCGAATTTGAAATTCTATCCTCTGATATGCAACTAGCGCTGTTACTACTATAAGCAACCTACTGGTTCTTTTGTCATGTATAATGTAATAGTTTCTAATGTTGGTGTTGTTATCATCACGTTATAACATAAGAAAAAAATGGTCTAAGATGAAGTTACTAAATACTTTCTAAAATTAGATCATTGGTGTGAGTATTTTGATATGATATTCTTGTGGTAGATACAACATGGTATATCACATCTTCTTGCTATATGTAGAGAACAAAATGTTGTCGATTAGTGGCTAGTTTGTGTTATTTGAATATTGTCAGTTCATTATCATGGTTGTTTAAGCAATGCTCTTTCTTATAAAAGTTATGTTATAAAGATTGATAAAATTGAGCTGGCCTGGGCATGATTCTCAATTCATTGTCATGAAGTTCCTTTGTTGACTCTTATGGTGGAATAACTCCTTGGAATTTTAAATTCTATCCTCTAATAGGAAACTAGCGCTGTTACTACTATAAGAAACCCACTGGTTCTTTTGTCATGTATAATGTAATAGTTTCTATTGTTGGTGTTGCTATCATCACGTTATAACATAAGAAAAAACTAGTCTAAGTTGAAGTTACTAAATACTTTCTAAACTTAGATTATTGGTGTGAGTATTTTGATATCATATTCTTGTAGTAGATACAATAGGGTATATCACATCTTCTTGTTATATGTAGAGAACAAAATGTTGTCGATTAGTGGTTATTTTGTGTTCTTTGAATATTGTCAGTTCATTGTCATGATTGTTTAAGTAGTGCTCTTTCTTATAAAATTTATGTTATAAAGATTGATAAAATTGAGCTTGCCTGGGCATGATTCTCTTTCATTGAGCATTAGTTGTTTTATTGTTTTCAGTTTTTCTTCTTTGGAGAAAATCATCTAAATTTAGGTTTGAAAATTCTATGCAGTTGTATAACTTGTAAAATGTCTTACTGGATCATATTTGGTATGTTGTTGTTCAAATAAAAGAGACCAAGGTCATGTTATAGACATACAATTTATTCCATATCTGTCTCAAAGATAATAAAGGGATAAATTTGTTTTGATGGATGATGAGGGTGAAATGGATGTTCTAAATCTTGCAATAAGAATGGAGGATAACAATATGAAATTTCTATGATTGTCTTGTTAATAGACAATTATTATTATCTATCTTGTATCTACATTCCTTTTAGTGGATGTTAATATTTTACCAAGATAGCTTTTAGATATCCCTATATTAATCGTTGTTTAAGACAATATAGTTGTCAACAATGTTAGTTGTCAACAATGTATATACATATTCAAAATTATGAAAGCATTGTGAATGACATTAATTTAGAAGGTAGTAATTTTTAACCAACAAAATGCCTAGTATTGGAAGTCATAAATTAGGATCAATAAAAAAACAAACAACTGGAAATCCCAATATTAAACCATCCTATTTGATCCTCAATTAGTGGCTCTAGAGCAAGGAAGCAATGACCTTGTTGCACAGTGATTAGGTCTTCCAACAAACATGTTACAACCTTATAGTGTATAATTTTTTTTTTATGGAAAACTGTGTTTATTGTATATAGAGCTTTATTCCCAAAGTAAGAGCAGTCAGATACATCCACACAATTACAGATTACGCATCCTAGAACCATGATAAACTGCATGAGCCTACTTTAGGATTGCATTTATTTTTCAAGATAGTGAAATGGTTTAGAACCTCAGACTATTGCTACTATAGAGCCATCCAAAGACTATGCTCCTTAAACCATATGCATAAGATTGTACAGCCTGTAAAGAAACATTCTGAAAATAAGACCAACATGTAGGGAGCATAATCAGATAACAAGCATATAAGTACTCATAATATGGATCTTGAGCAGATGCAGTTGCCTTTTGCCATTTTTGAGTCTCAAACTGTAAAAATCCAACCTAGTTTATGAAAAATTTATGCATGCTCTTTTCTACACTAATATTCATGTCATTAACTAGATGGAATTTGGAGTTGGTGGGAGGATGTTTATTTCTCTAGGATCATTGAATTTAAGATGTATTGCATAGTACTCCACCAGGAGAACCTAGGTGCCAACTGTACCATTTCCTCTTCATAAATGGGAGATGCTTTCTCATCACCCTTCCTTTTCTGCATGAGATTCTCATTATGATGGAGGAATGGCGAGAAAAGTCTCATCCTACCCTTGTCTCATTAGATAAAGAAAACTTTATTTGGTTAGGAATGAAGGGTAATGTGAAAGATTTGTTTCCTGGTGGACAACTTGATTGGCTAATTGGCCAACTATCTTATTTGGAGATGTTCTTATATAAATGAAGTTCCACACTTCAAAACAATCCTTTTCCTGAATCAAGCAATACACTTTGCTATTCAGGTATGAGGATTGACAAGATATGTTTCTGTCAGCAATCAACCGAACAAGTTTGGAATCCTCTTCAAAATTCATATTTTTGGTACTTTTATCAATATCTTCTGCGATTTCCATCCTCAGGGCATCACCTTCCGCTTGGTTATTAGTGTTGGTGTTTAGGAAGTTCATGAGGATCCCTAGGTTGTGTTGTCGGTCATTTGTAAAACCCCTTCCAACTTGAACTAGCCCTCGATTACCTTTCAAGGTTCTGTCAAAGTTGTATTTGATCGAGTCCAAGGAGCTAGGTCCCAAGTCTAAGTGCAAGAAAACTTTCTAAACCCCCTTTATCTTGAAGAGGAATCAAAGGGGAAACCCATTTAAAGGATGTCAAACTTTTCTAAATGATGTATGACCAGACCTCTTCTGTTTACATCTAGATTTAGTCGTCTCCAGGTTGGCTCGTTCACATATTTCCCCAAATCTTCTCTACAGTGGCATGTTTTTTGTCAAAATCTTGTTATTCCTTTCTCTCCACAAAAAAACAAAAAAGGATCTGGTGAGATATAACATATCTTCTTTAATTTTTCAGCTTTCCAGAGTGGCTTAGTATATTTTCTAAAAACATTGGTAGAACCAACCTGAAGGCATGGCTATTCCTTGCTTTCTATAAAAACCAAAAGACAAAACCTGGTGACTCGGTGATACATATACCATACTTGCTTTAATATTTCATCTTTCCAAAGTGACTTAGTATATTCCATATCTGAAGGAATGGTTTTCCACAAATTTTTCTCAACCAGGTCCAAGCTTCCTTTGAAGTAGAATAACTATAGAAGGATGGGATCTCATATCCTTTTCTTCAATATTGCAACCACTACATTTGGAGGGACCAATTACTCACTTTCCAAGTGCTAAATCAGAGTTATGAGAGAAAATTAAATTAATGGCTAGATTTCATTAATTCTATGGAATTCCTGTCATTTGTCACCGGTGTATGGTATAATCACACGATGCTCTGTCACCATTTCTTGTTGGTGCCTATTCAACTGATACTAGGCCAAGAATCAAAATCCTGAGACAAAATTCCACCATCTAGATTCTCAATATCATCTTACATCCTTTACATTCTGCCATTTTGTACTTTCATGGTGCCTTCCTTTTGGGGTAATTGATATTTGGTCAATTATGGAGAGATCTTGGTAAGGTATCTTCGTGTTAATCCACTAAAATTAGATGTGCATTCTGCTTACAAATTTTGCAAGACACAGTTGAGTCATGGATTGTTTTAAACTGTAATAGTAGCTTAAGACTAATTTGAACATTTTGTGTAATTTCATATGCATAAGTTCATATTTATATGAGATATATCCATCACTTGAGTGTGTAACCATGTTAAGCACCAATACATAGACAATCAATTCTTGATATGATATCTGTAGCATTAGGAACTTGAAATGTTAACCGATGGTTCAATTTTAGTAATGCATATGGATTGTAACATAGAACAATACATGTATAGCTATTGTTTGTCTTTTCACAAGCCAAGTGGTACATCCATACTTAATATAGATTCTTTATATACTAATTTTAACTAGGTGTATTACATTCTATCCTTAATGCTAGTATCAAGTTCCTTAGAGATTGATTTCTAAAGGTTAGTTTGATGGTATGTTTCCTTAAAGGCTTTGTGTATAATATCTGCATAGTGTCTTGTTCTATCACTTCAAGCTTATATTAGGGTGAAAATTTCCATAGTCATCTTAGGTGTTAGCATGTGGAGCTCTAGAATATGGAAAGTACCTCTAACTATTTCTTAAATATGCAAACAAAACCCAGGTTTTCATTGCAAACACCATTATCGATTTCCATATATTTATATACGTGAAGAGAGTTTATTCATCATGATACCTTATTAGTAATAGGCTCAATATCATGAATTTTGAATTTGGAAATCTGGTGGATTAGACATAAATCTATGTACATAAGGATATAATTGTTCACTCATTACAATTAATTATTCTAACTAGCATAGGAGTCTACAAGTAAAACTCTTCTACAATTAGCACATGTACAAACAATGTACAGGTTGAAATTTCAAGGTTTATTTGGGCCTGTAGCAACCATTGCATCAATGTTATAATTTCTCCTTATTCCATATGAGTTGTAAAAATGGGAGGCCCACAACATGAAGCCAAAAATGGGTTGTGCCCTTAATAAAACTAGGTGATTAACATTTGTAATGGAAATAAAAGCACACTCTAAATATCCATATGGCTATATAAAATATGTTCACACCAAAAACAAATTAAAATTCTCTTAGTTATAGAGTACACCTCATGAAATCATATGGATTTCTTTGTAAGCTTCAAGAACCTCTCTATTACAAATGTGTATGAGGGTTGTTAGTATGTGATACACCCTCTATTTATTTAAAATAGTCATATCCATAATTTACACATCCAGTCCTTGAAGGAATGGTGTTACAAAATGGGTAACCCAAGTGTAAAAGAAAACCTACTCGAATTAGAACTATGCCATGACCGTGATATAGCCTCACCAATGTTGAACTTAGACCAATAATAATAATAATAATTTAGGAGGGGTTGTTATATGTACAGTACAATATATTCAAGAATTATTTTTGTTGTTATCTTATGATATCTATGAGATGGATTTATGATAATATTCATAAACCATTTTTAAATAGTTGTTTACTTTACAATTATGATATACCCTTTCAGATGTGGCATGGTGTAAGATTTATCATGTTGAACTCTTTAATGTATGTTTTGCGTTGTTGGTGACCTACATTTCCATGGACATCTCTTCTTAAATATCCTACAACTTCTTTAGGATGACACTGTTGTATCGTGTAAGCTAGTTGAGATTGATGATAACTTGAATTAGCTACCAATTTATTGTAGAAGTTGAGGTTGATTGTTTTCCTTTCAATTTATGAATGAGATGATTGTTTTCATCTTGATTCTTAACCCAATAATGATAACCCAAAGCATGGTGGTGAATTCTTGTTCTGAGTCCATTATGCAGAATGTTCACAATTTGTGATTAAGAAGATTATGCACTTCCGAATTACAATTGTAATTTGAACTAAAGCTTCTAGTAAATTTTAATTTATCAATGGTGCATGTACATCATAAGAAACATTTACAATAGAATATGAAGAAAAATTTTGTACCTACTTCAATATATGCATTCAAAATTGCTTCTACTACTTAATGTGAATTACAAGCACAATCTTAACTGGATCTTGAATATATATTAAACCAAATTTCATTTTACTCTTTAGTACTATTATATGTTATTGTATCCTATATGAATTGTGTTATGGAATTAATACTAACATGTAATATTGATTTTTTTTCAAGAATGTTATAGGTAATGACCCTGGAGATGATGATCCAGACTATCTTGAACATACGTTAGATATAGGAGACAATGATGATGAAGATGGTGATAGTGTTGGTGATGATGATGATGATGATTTTCATAGCATTGATGATGATGATGTGGATGAAACTGATCAGGATGGTCAAGATGATGACCATGTTAATGATCATGAGAATGACCTTGACTATGATCTTGGTGGTGCTAGATAGTGATATCTTGATGATCATGGATATTCCTATTTTTATATGGATGCTATGAATTTACCTTACACTAATGATATCTATGAAACATTTTCATTTGGTTATCATACATTGAATTTTAGTTGATTTGATTAAATATGATGATTAAACTATCATTATTAGCTTGTTACTTTATGTACATATTGAAAATTATCAACATTAATTTGATGGAGAATTATTATGTATGATTATATTACTATCTTTGGATGAATGTTGTCAATTTGCCTTAAAATAATTATATTCATGAAAGATTTTGATCAGGTAATCATGCATTTGAATTTTAGTTTATTTGATTAAAGACAATGACAATATTATTAGTATTATCTTGTTACTTTATATATGTGTTGAAAATTGTCAATGTTTCTGATGTAGAATCATTATGTATGATGATATTACTTTTTTCTATGAATGTTGTGAATTTACCTTGGAATAATGATATTTGTGACAGGTATTGATTTGGTAGCGATATATGTATATTGGAAATTGTTAATGATTTTTTGATGGAGAATTATTATATATGATGATATTGTTATTTTTTGGATGGATGTTGTTAGTTTCCCTTGAATTTATTTACAAACACTATGTTATCAATTTAAATTGTCATATTTTCTTTAATGATATTTAAAAATTGTAATATATTTCACTATGTAATTGAAATTAGTAAAATTGACCCATAAGGGGGGTCATAAATGGAAATAAAAATACACTCTAAACAAAATGCCAAATGTGGTTTAACCATGGATGTAAAATTGGGAATAGAATTGGATGTTAAACTACGCATCAAAACAAGATGCATACAAGGATACAAAAATGGTTTCAAACAAGAAGTAAAAAATATTGTAACACTAGACACAAAGAAGGGAACCAAACATGGCATACAAAAGGACGCCGAACTGGGCACAAACAAGGACGCCAAACTAGATACAGAAAAGGACAAACAACTAGACGTAAAATTAGATACAAAAGAGGATGCCAAGTTGGGTGCTAAAAATAAGCTAAAAAGGATGCAAATTTAGATGCCAAATGAGGATTCAAAGAATGTTGTAAAATTGGGCACAAAAAAGGATGTAAGAAAAGGCACACAAAAAGATGCAAAATGGGGATAAGAAAAGGGTGAAACCAATGACGCCATATTGGATGCTAAAAATAATCCATAACTAGATACACATTTAGACTCAAACATAGGTGCAAAATGAGATGCTAGTGTGGACACAAATGACATAGAAAAAATGATGCAAATTTGGATGCCGAAAAGGATGCAAAATTAGACAACAAAAATCATGCAAAAATGGATGTAAAAAATTGTGCAAAATTGGACACATAAGTAGACAAAAAAAATGGTGTAAAAATGTGCATGAAAATGGCTCAAAATTGGATGCAAATTGAGATGCAATGTTGGATGCAAAATGAAGTGCAAAAACAAATGCAAAATTTGACGTAAAAAATGGCTCAAAATTGAATGTAACATTAGACACAAAATGGGATGCAAAAGTAGGCGCAACACATGCCTCAACATATGATGCAAATCTAGATGAAAATTTGAATGCTCAAAAGGATGAAAAATTGGATGCAACAAATGATATAAAATATGGTGCAAAAAAGGGAGACAAAATAAACACAACAATGGATGTAAAAAGTGGTGCAAAACAAGATGCAGAATTATGCACAAAAATAGATGCAAAATTTGGTGCTAAATCATATTCAATATATGGTGCAAAATTGGATGTAAAAAAATGGTGCAAAAATAGGTACAAAATTAGAAGAAAGAATTGGTGTAAAATTAGATGCAAAAACTAGCACAAACTGGGTGTAAAAAATGGTGCTAAATTGAATGCAAAAGATGGTATAAAACCCAATGCAAATGATGGAACAAAACTAGAAGCAAAGAATGGCACACAGCTGGAAGCAAAAAACGATGCAAAAACATATGCAAAATTTGGCGCATAAATAGAAGCAAAACCTGTCATAAAACTAGATGTAAATCCTGGTGCAAAACTGGAAGCAAAAGTTGTCGTAAAACAAGGTGCAAAACTAGATGCAGAAAGTGGTGCAAAATAAGGCACAAAACATGATGAAAAACTAGATGCAAAAAATGATAAAAAATTGTGTAAAAAAGGATGCAATCTATGGCAGAAAAAAAATATGCTTTAAAAATTGTACAAGAGAGTCAGATTTAGTGCCACGATGCTCATCCCAATTGGAAAAAAAATGCACTAAAAGTTGACGCTAAACCTGGCACAATTTGCTTGTTTTGTTGTTGTGCATGGTTTCAGAAAAGTCATTTGGTTTCTGTTGTCTTATAACATGTTTTTCGATTCCCTTTCCAAGTTGGGAACAGACCTTCGACCTTCTAATTTTTTTTAATGAATAGGGCAGAGTTTTCCTCTATTGCAAAAGACAACTATAGTTCTATTATTTTATTTCTTCATTATTTTATTAGCATGTATAACTTGAAGGTTGTTATCTTCAGGAGACAATCTCTTCTTATTGAATGAAAGCATCAAGGATTGAATTGATGTTTACATCAATAAATTATGTTTCTGTGCATGCTCAAAATTTACTTTACTGAGTTCCTAAATACCCAAACTCATTTTCATATATATATTTTTGTTTATACAATTTATATAACTTTATAAATATGTAATCTCTTAATAAAAGAGATTTTTTTCATGAAATTATTCTTTTCTTGTAATATTTTGTTTAGATATATATATGTTATGTTCATAAGAGCCTTCCTATAGAACAATTGCGAACTCATTCTATTGTTTAGGATAGATTATATTGTTCAATTATTTACGACTATTCAGTTTCCATTCTCATTCAAAAATTTTTAATAAAGAAACATGTATTTTATTTCTCTTACAAAATCCTCTTATAGTACAAACTTATGTTTTATTATATATACTATATTTTTGTAATAGCAATAAGTATCTTTACCAAAATTTAAATTCATTGTCTTACAATCTCCTAGTAATATTTCTCCTATCATAAAAGTGTCGATAATCTCTTCTCGATATTTCTAGCTCCAGGTTTACTGGATTTGTAAGTTTTTTCTCTTCTAAGAATACAAGAGCTCAATTATCTACTTAAATATATATTTATTTATTTTCTCATTTTCATGATTTACTATTACTAAAACTCTTTATTTTATAAAATTCTCATAGAAAATTCCTTAGTTACTGCCATTAAGATAGTAGGCTTATAGGTTTACAAGTTTTCTAAGATATAAGTGAATTTATTTCTCAATGGAATTATGAATATCTTGGAGAAACTTTTTCTCGTTTCTAACAGAGAAATTTTGTTTCAAAAATATGATTTTGTATTTCCCTTTCAACTCATCTACACAACTATATGATTGTAGTGAAATATAAATAAATAAATCGTTCTGAATTTATCTTTTACAACTAACAAAATAAAATTCTATTTTCAACTTCTAATCTTTTTGTTACTACTCATTTCTACAGCCATATCTGAATCTTATAACTAAATAAATTACCAACAATGAAAAACAATGTTTAAACATTCCATATCTTAATTTTTCTTTCTTTTTCTCATACTGATAATAATTTAAACACATATCTTCTATAATTTTTGCACTTTTCTAATTTCTTTCTACAACTGATATAATTCCATACAAAGTTAAAGAAAAATCTTTTCAAACAGGCAATACATTATGCATTTCAGAGGCCAAAACTTAGAATATTATCTTATATGTGTACATATATCCATGGAAAACAAAGGTAGAATACACTAACTTGAAATAATTATGAAAATGTATGGCTAGTTACTTGGCTTCTCCCAGCCTTGACATAACAAACTCTGATTGTCCCCCCAAGAAAATTAGGCCTGCAAGTGTCCTTTCTGTTTATTCTCTTTGCTTCTCTTTAGTCTCTTCTATTCATTTCTCAGAATAATTGAGACAAAAACAAGAGAATTCTTAGATAATATCCATCTACCACTTCTTTGGGTGGTTATTAACTACCTCCACCTCACCAATGGGTGGTAAGTAGTTAAATACTCATTATGAGCCTTTGTTTGCCACTTATGAAGACAAATTTATGTCTTCTAGGAAACATCTAAATGACCATTTAATTATTTTTAGAATTAAAGCTAATCACTCATATTAGATTCCTAGGACTTTTGATGGATAATAACAATTTTCAAAATAAAATTGCAGCATTTTTTCCTCTTTCATCCATTTTTCCCTAGCCATTAATTTTCCAATTTGTCCTTATTCATAAAATAAAAAATAAAAACAACTTTACAGCAACAATTATACATCAGTCATTATCAGAAAGATTATATATGTGTGTGTGTGTGTGTGTGTGTGTGTGTGTCTATCTTTCTAATGTAGCATACTAACATCAAAATTTAACTTATATACATATAATTACAATGAAGTATTTATGTTGAGATAAGCTTCCTTAAAATTATCCTATAATTCCTAGGTTGCTTCTTCTAGAGTGAAATGTTTCCATTGAATCTTTAACTAAAACACTTCTCTATTATGGAGGGTAACCACTCTTTGGTCTAGAATACACAATGGTTTTGCTAGGAACTCTCCCTCTACTTCCACCTCTACAACATGTCAATCAATTAATTGAGAAGGATCATGTACATATTTATTTAATATTGAAACATGAAACACATTTGAATTTTAATGTTGGTTGGTACGCCTAGGTGGTAAGGAACAAGTCCAACTCTGGCTAGCACTTCAAAGGGTCCACAATATTTAGAAGATAGCTTAGCATAGCTACCAGTCTTAGTGTACTCTTCTTAGTTTTGAATTTCAGGTATACATGATCTCCCACATTAAATTTTTTCTAAGTCCTCTTCAAATCTGCACAACTCTTCTAACGATCTTGGGCCGTTTTCAAATTCTATTTGATTTATTTGACTATCTCTTCAATTTCTCTTAGCATATCAGGTCCTCATATCAATTTGCAACTCAATGGAACCCTGCATCTTCTTCCATACATAACTTCAAATGGACTCATTTTTAAAGAAGTTTGATACCCATTGTTATAGGAAAAATCAGCTAGAGGTAAGAGATCCTCCCATTTATTTTGTTTGTCCGTCACATATATCCTCAGCATATCCTCCAATATCTGTTTGGTCCTTTCTGTTTGACCATCCATTTGAGGATGATAGGATGTGCTAAATTTTAATTTGGATCCCATGTTTTCAAATAATCCCTTCCAGAATTTGGAGGTGAACTTAGCATCTCTATCTGAAATTACAACCTTATATACCCCAAGAATTCTGAATGTTTATAGCCTTAAAAGTGGATTTAACTGGAATAAAGTGTCTTTCCTTGTTGAGTTTGTCAACCACAACCATGATAACATCATGTTGTTTTTTGCTTCTTAGTATAATAGTAATAAAATCCATTGATATAGTCTCCCATTTCCATTCAAGAATGGAAAATGATTGTAATAAATGAATGTGATGTTGATAAGATGCCTTAACTTGTTGGCATTCAAGACATCTTTCCACATACTCAGCGGTCCCATTTTTCATGTTTTCCCGATAAAACAAATTCTTCAATATAGTAATTAACTTTTTATAACTAGGGTGACCAACCATTGGTATTTTATGCAACTCATCTAATAAAAAAAATTTCAAATTTACCTCATTTCCTATGTAAACTCTGCCTCTAAACAACAATAATTCTTGGCTATTAATTGAGAAATCATATTCTTTTTCTCCCATTTTTTTTCTTTAATTTTTACGTATTCTAGATTTGAACTTGCAGTTGTTTTGACTTTTTCAACTAAAATTGTCAGCCAACTAATTGTTGTCGTAACACAAAGATACTTAATTTTTCTACTTAAATCATCAACTATTTTATTCTCCTTTCCTTTTATATGCAAAATCTCAAAATCATACTCACTAATTAATTTTGACCATCTAGCTTGTCTTGCATTCAAGTTAAGCTAATCAAACAAGTATTTGAGACTCATATTATCTGTTCTCAGCTGAAATTTCCTCCCTATTAAATAATGTCTCCACATTTTAAAGGCATGAATTATTACTAATAATTCCAAAGCATGTATAACATAGTTTTCTCATGTTCCTTTAATTTTCATGATTCATAGTGAATGACATGGCCATCTTGCATTAAGAATCCTCCCAAACCTTCTTTGCTTGCATATGTGCACACCATGAATTCCTTATTGGGATCAACCGATTCTAAAGTAAGAGTTGTTGTCAAGAGCTATCATAAGCTTGTCAAAACTAACATGACACTTATATTTCCATTCAAACTTGATTCCTTTCTTCTATAGATTAGTGATTGGATGAACAATTTTAGAGAATCCTCTTATAAATATCATATAATGAGCATGTGATTCCCATACAAGATTTGACTTCTTCCACATTCTTGGGTGTTGGCCACTCTAAAATTTCTCTTACCTTTTTAGGGTCTACAACAATTCCCTCTTCTGCTATTACATGCCCCAAATAATGTATGTGCTTCTGATAAAATGATCATTTTCTGAACTTAGAATAAAGTTTGTTATTTATTAGAGTGTGGAGGACCATTTTTAGGTGTTGGTCATGTTCTTCCTTACTATTTGAATATACCAGAATGTCATTTATGAAGGCAATGACAAATTTGTCTAAGAAGGGCCTTAACACATTTTTCATGAGACACATGAATGCGGCAAGTGCATTATTCAACCCAAATGGAAGCACCACAAATTCATAGTGTCCATAGCGGGTGCACAACGTTGTCATGTATATCTTCATCCTTGATCCTAATGTGATGGTATCCTAATCTTAAATCAATATTTGAAAATATAAAATCTCCCCTAACTTGATCAAATAAATCATCTTTTATTGGTAAGGGGTATTTGATTTTGATGGTCATCTTATTCAACTGTCTATACTCTATCCATAACATCGCCACTCCATTTTTATTTTTCAAAAATAATACAGGTTCTCCCCAAGGAGACACACTTGGCATGATGTACTTTTTATCCAACAATTCTTGTAATTGGATTTTTAATTTCATTAATTTAGGTATACTCATTCTATATGGAGCCTTGGAAACTAGAACACCTGGTATAATATCAATTCTAAATTCAATGTCCCTCCTTAGGATGAAGTCTTGGTATTTCTTCTGGAAACACGTCTTTAAACTCTTCTAACGTAGGATGTTCAACTAATGATGGTTGTGGTTCATTTTTAGGTAGTTCTTGCACTTGAATAGTGAACAATTGGCACCCTTTCCTACCATACTTTTTCATTTGTATAGCAAAAAAATTCCTGATAGATATTTTTCTTGGAATGCCTTTAACCATGTAGGCTTTTCCCTCATCATCCACAAAGGTAAACAACTTGTCTAGATAGTTTATGAAATAGATTTGAATGATGAAATTCATTCAAAATAATGGAACTCCTAGATGGTCTCTACACTATTATACTTGTATATTTTGGTTGTGCTTGTAAATTAATATTGCAGGAATGGTAACTTGATAAATCGAGTGGGATCCTTGGGCACAAGAAGACTCATAAGGAAATGAATCATGAAAATTCTATCATATTTGAAAGGGAACCCCCTCAATAATAATAACCATACAAGGTTTGTAAAAAGGAGCAACGTCAAGTATGTTCAAAAACCAAAAATTTGCAACTAATCCTTTTATTTTTTATTTTTTCTTGGTATTACTAACTCTCTCATGTCTCAATTTTTGAATCATAAGGATTCTTGCTAGGGTTTAAATCTACCCTCATAATATTATTTTCTTTGTTTATGAAACCCTAAACTTTAGGGTTCACCATATAACCGTAAACTACGGGTATGTCAATTAAACCCTAATCTACTTGGGGTTTGTACAATAAATTCCTTGCTTAAGGATATGTTAACCATAATGTTGTAACCCTAATCTTCTTCTAACCAATAAAGAAAAGTCTATTTTTATAATATTTAGAGTTTTCGTAGTATTATGGAAAATTCCTAATCTTTTAGGGTTTGTTGTTGTTATCGTTGTTATAAACCAAGACCTTATATTGTTAAAATTTTGATAAATTATGGTTTTCAAATTGAAACCCTAAATTAGGGTTTATAAGAAAAACCCTTAAAAAAGGAGATTCTAGGAATGATTCCTTAGGAATATATTCTTCTGCTAAATTGAAAACCTAACTTGGTAAGATTGGTGTGTATCTCATTTTGATATTTGTTTCTAGGGTTTACCTAAGTATTAATATAAGTCTCAATGATGAAACCCTAGATATAAATATACTAAGAGGATAGCTTGATTATCAAAAACAAAGTCTATCTTGAGAGTATAAGGCTTTGAAGTCTATATTTTATGATGAAACCCTAGCAAGTTGTTAAAGTCTAAAGTATAAAAAGATGTAACCTTTTCTAACTAGGTTTAGGTATCTAGTAACTTGATGTCATATTTTATTTTGGTTGTACTTGATATTAAATTTTTGCAGGTACATGATCTTCAAGATGATGAAGATGTTCACATAAACATGATGAAGGAAGCTATATATCATGATAACCTTGATTCCATAAATGAAGCTTTGAAAGGATGAAGTTTCTCCGATATTATGAATTTGTTGATATCCCTAAGTTGAGAGGGAGCCTAGATAGAAGAAAGAGTATATCTCCCTAGTTAAGTGGGAGGGCATATTATGTCAGTGAATTCCTTGAAGTAAGTATGAACTCAAATGAATAAAATTATTATTGATAAACATTCATGAAGTTTTTTCTTAAGAAATGAAAGAAGAAGAAAACTTCTAACAAATTGTATCTAGATAACTTGGCATCAGAATACCCTGAAGCTTTTTGTTTACTTATATTTGTAAGTTTATTATTGATTGGGGTTGTGCTTGTACATGTAAATATCTCCATAAAATGGATGAACACACTAGAATCATGCTTGGACAAATGGATATATCTAGTTTGATAGGGAGAGTTGAAGCATCTAATGGTGGATGCTTGGAAGGACATTTGGCTGGCCTATGAGTTGATGTCTAGATCCAAAAGAGGGACTGTGGCATTGGTCTTGTATCTCTGACCTTGGATATGCACCTAGATCCATGGGATGATGGTTAGTAAGTAAGCTTGATGGTACCTAGATTGGATGAAATCTTGAGTCCATCTTAGTCCCACCCAGATAGATTACATTGGTCAGGTGTCTAGTCTATAACATTGAGTGTTCTAGAAATATTCGTAGTTCATTTTGATATATTCCATGTACGTCTATATATATGTAATTATGAATACCTCCCTAGTTAAGAGGGAGTGTTAGAAAATGTAACTAGTGTCGGTCTTCATAATTGTACTTAAGTCAAGATGTAATATATTTCTCAAAAGGAATTTGTATTGACTTATTAAAGTATGGATTTCATGCTTGGGTCAATGGTCATAGATCAAGCCTCCATTGTAGGCTTCTAGGATATTTTTTGTTCAGCCAAATTCAGAATTTGATTTAAGAAACCCTTCTTGGGAACATATTTTTGTGTCAAATTAAAGTCCTACCTCTTCCATCAAATCAAGCCTTGCAAGTTGGCCTCAAAAATCAACTCTCTGCAAGTCGGCTCATTAAATTACTTATGTCAACTCACAAAAACAACTATATATAAACACATGAACTCGACCCCAATTAGAAGTGCATTAGTTCGAGTATATATCTCATAGAAGTTCAAATTATAAACAACGAAGGAAGGAGGGTTACAATTCATATTACACCAAGCTATTTCAGGATTGAAATATGATAGAGGGCTGAAGTTTGTATATCTCACACGAGGACCAAATTTTATGTATATTACAGGTGAACTGAAGTAAATATAACAAAGAACCGAAGTACATGTGATAGGCAACCGAAGTGTATATATATTATGGAAGGACTGAAGTATATATATTACATGACCAAAGTGTATATGTATTACAGGACCGAAGTATATGTGATAGAGGATCAATTTTTTTTTCATATGTTACAAAGGACCAATATTTTTATGTGATAAAAATATCAGGACTGAGATTTATGACTACAAGACCAAGATCAAAGAATACTTGCAACTACCGAACTAAAGTTTAAGATGACTACTATTGCAAGACCAAAGTATAAGAAAGTCAAGATGAACTACATATGAAGAAATGGACCAACAGATGTGAGCTAGGCTGACTTGATGGATGGAAGGTTGTTTCTTGGTCTAGGTGTCAAGAGTCTTGGTTGTCTCACTGTGATATGAATCTATTGAAGGAAGATTTCTTGACTGGGTTTTCCCCTACTTAGGGATTTTTCCCTTGTTGTGCACCTACATCTTGTGTTCCCTTTTGTTTGTGATCTTCATGGATTGGAATTAGTCTTAATGATAAGAACATAACAAATTGAAATAATATATAACAAGTGAAACATCATAAGGTAATGTCATAGTAAAAGAGAAATCAAGTTAAATACATGATTCCCTAGATTTATCAACAGATGTGGAGATAAAGAAGGAAGAAGAGGTAGAGGCTTAGCTTTTAGGGATGAATAAATACTTTAGGGTACATGAATACTCTGAAAACATGAAAGACAAAGTAGATATTGCTAGACTGAAATGAAAAGTTTATATCTGGTGGGAATAATTGAGGAATTTCAAGGACATTGAGATAAGGATATATCCGTAAGGAGATTTGAGAGATACTTCCAAAATAAATACATGTCTTATAGGTACTATTAAAACAAGGTCAAGGAGTTTCATGAGCTAAAATTGGGACAACTAATTGCTCATGAGTACACTAACATATTTTTGGAGTTGCTGAGGTACGTACCTTATATCGAAGATGACAATGTGAAAATTCAAAGGTACTTAAGTGGGTTACCGTAGGCTATCAAGGTAGAACTAAATTTGATGAGCCAAAAAGATTATAATACACCATATGAAGGACCAAATATTGCTATGAATAGACCAAAAACAAGTTCATAGTCTAAACATACTGAAAGAAGAAGGATAAAACAAAATTCAAAGGGAAAGGGCGAAAATTTTCAATATATAATCAAGGAGGGAGGAATTGGAAGTTCACTACTCCTACCAAGAATGAATATAAAAAAAATTGCACAATGACCAGTAGAAAAAACCCATAAAAACAACAAAATAAGAGGTAGAAGGGTGAGGAAGGGGCCTATACAATATTGGACTTGTGAAGAAAACCATCTATAGATGAACTATACTCAATGACAAAAGACTAGCACAAATTTGTACAATGTGATAGACCATCGGGACTAAAATATGGGTGATAGACATGGTGGAGTCATGTCCCATGGACATGAGTGGCATGTCCTCTTTAGTTACTATCAGCTTGTTATTTTTGGGATCACATGATGTTTTAATCAGTATGAACTAGTTAGAAGCCCACAAAGCTAAGATTGATTGTTATTACAAGTTGATAAAGTGCCTTAGGAATGTTGGTGAGAAGATATATGTTGAGGGGGATAAAGAAAACACCCACGCTCAAGAAAATGACTATGCTACCAATAAAGTGATGCAACAGGAAGGGATGTGCATTGTATGCAATCCACATGACCAGAGAATTGGAAAGTAGTGAGGTGAGATTGAAAAGTCACCCAGTGTTGAAGAAATTTAGTGATGTATTCCCAAAAGGAATACTTGGATTACCACCCAGGAGGGATATCAAATTTACCATTGAACTAATCCTTGGAACAGTTCTAATAGCTTAAGCTCCATATTGCATGAGTACTTCAGAAATCATGGAATTGAAGATACATCTAAAAGAGATGTTGGATAAAGAATACATTTGACCCAGTGTATCACCCTAGGTAGCCCCAACATTGTTTTTAAAAAGTAAGGATGGAACGTTGTGGCTTTGTATTGACCACTAGTAGCTAAATAAAGCTAAAATGAAGAACAAGTACCCACAACCTAGAATCAATGATTTATTCGACCGGCTAAGAGGGACTGCAATATTATCTAAAATATAACTGAGGTATGGATATTGTTAGGTCGGGATTAAAGATGAATATATCCGCAGAACAAGCTTTAGGAAAAGATATGGCAACTAATTTCTAGTGGTGTCATTTGGGCTTATGAATGTTCCAACCACATTCATGAGCCTAATGAAAAATTTCCTCAAACCTTATTTAGGAAAATTCATGTTGGTCTTTGTAGATGGCATCATGTTGTATTCGAAAACCAGAGAAGAAAGAGCATGAAGAACACCTGACAGTGGTGTTACAAATACTAAGGGGGCATAAGTTTTACATAAATCTCAACAAATGTGAATTCTTCCAAACCCAAGTTCACTACTTAGGGCATGTTGTTTCAAAAGAAGGAGTAGTTTTGTATCATCAACATGTCAAGGCCATAAATGAATGGTCCACTCCCAGGAATGTCATAGAAATCAAATCCTTCATGGGATTAGCTAGATATTACCAATAGTTCATTCGAAAATTTTCAAAAATCAAGAATCCAATCACTTCCCTCCAAAGGAAAGGAGTAAAACTTCAGCGAACACTAGAACATGTGACTAGTTTTGAGTAGCTTAAGAATGCACCTATTTTGAGAATAACAAATCTAGAGAAAGACTTCCTAGTTTGCACTGATGGCTACAAGGAATGACTAGGTGGAGTCTTGATGTAAGGAGGACATGTGATTTGCTATGAATCAAGGAAACTAAATGAACATGAGAAGAAATATGTTACTCATGATTTAGATCTTGTAGAAATAGTACATGCCTTAAAAAAAGGAAGCATTTCTTGTTGGGGAGAAAGTTTGTGTTGATGACTGCAACCAATTCTTGTTCCAAAATGCAAGTGGAAATTTATATATATGGACTTCATTACAAATTACTAAAAATAGCCAAACATAATGATTCCATTATTAGTGGATAATTTAAGTAAGGAAACTCTCTCCATAGCTGTAAAATCCACTCACACGGCCATTGATATAGTTCATATATTCATGAAGGAAATATTTATATTGCATGGTGTGCCTAAGAATATTACCTCAGACTGGAATGCCAAGTTAATCTCCAATTTTTGGAAGGCATTGTTTTCTAGTTTTGGATCCCAAGAAGCCTTTTGTACCACCTATCATCCTCAAACAAATGACTCGAGGGAAAGAGTGAACATAATTTTGGATGACATGCTAAGAATGTATGCCATGCATCGGCCATGGAAGATTGCCTACTATTTGTTGAGTTTTCATACAACAATGGATATCAGGAGTCATTAAGGATGAGTCCTTTTGAGGCACTGTATGGCTGAAAATGTAATACTCTTATCATCATGGATGACCCAGTAAATAGAGTAGTTCTTAGACTTGACATGCTGAAGGAAATCAAACAAGAAGTGACCAACATTAGGGAGAAATTAAAGGTAGCTTGGGATAGGAAAAATAGTTATGTAGACCAACAGAGGATGCATAAGGAATTCCAACTAGGTGAGCATGTGTATATTTGCATCGTACTAGGGAAGATCTTGCTAGGAATGGGGTCATATGCTAACTTAGAACCCATATTTTGTGGACCATTCCATATTTTGGAAAGGGTGAGGTCAATGGCCTATAGATTAGCCTTGCCACCCATAGTGAATGCACATGATGTTTTTCACATTTATTTACTGAAGAAGGATGTATATGATGCTAATAATATTAGTGACTAGTCTGTTATAGAGGTGGAACCCAAGGGAGAGCTCCTGCTAGAACCATTGTGCATCCTAGACCAGAAGTAGACCATGCTCCAAAATCAATTAATAGATAGGTAAAGGTGCAATGGAACAACTTTGGGCCTAATGAGGCCACTTGGGAGATGGAAAAACAAATGAGGTTAATATACCTCATATTGTTTGATGAATAAGTGAATGTAATAATTTTTATATAAACCTCAGTTTTGTTCTTTGGTTTCTAGTTATAGAAAACACCAAATACGGTGTTCCTTTAAGGGGGTGGGGTTTGTAACACCCATTATGTTGACCCATGATTTTTTAATAATAAAATATGATTGTGTAATTCCATCATGGAAAGCATGGTTGTCTATAATGATTTGTAATTATATAATGATAATAAATATGAAAATATGATTGGCTAGCCTGAGGATAGAGTCACACAGATCCATGGTTCAAGAGGGTGCAAATAAGGGGAAAAAGGTGGTGTGGTTTGGTGTAATATAATGCTCCACCACCCAACAGTTGGAAAGGAAACAATTTGGAAAATGAAGAGCCCACATTTTCATGTTCCCACTATTTGGGAAAATGGAAGTCAGACAACCTAGTAGGAGATAAGGAGTCTAAAGGAAAAAGAGGAACATAATAAAAATTGAAGGGGGGTGTAAAATAACTATGGTTGGGCATGAGAATTGGAGAGAAGGAGCATATGAGGAGATGCAAATTGTGACTAAGATTTTTCTCATACTGTTGGGGTGTGATCCCCAGTTTTGGTGTGTTGAAGCATTTGCACAGTGGTGTCCAAGCCTGAATGGTCAATGGGAGGCTTAGAGGAGGATTGGGCTATGAGTGCTTGCTCTAAGAGCTAGCAATACACTCAGATGCTTGCTTTAAGTTTGATAAACCACTAGGAAGGTAACATTTCACTAGGGTGCTAGTTGAAAAGGGTCAATAAACTGCTAAGTGCTTGTTGAGTAAGTTTATAAACCACCCAAACATTGAGCTACAAACTCTTGTAGTGACTACCTTGAAAATACAAGTGATAAACCACATAAATGTAGACCCACACCCATATAACATAGTAATAACCCAACTGAGCCTTGGTTGAAATTTCCTTGAGAAAGCATCCCCTAGGAAAATGGATCTGGCTCGGAGATGGTCAACTATAAGAAATATGGTGGCGTAGTTTTCATGTGGTTGGGTGGAGATTTGAAGTCCCTCCTTCAGTTTCCAGACATCTCCAACCATTCAGATAAATGTAATGACTTGAATGTATTTGAATGTGAATTATTAACTTAACTGGTATATTATTGGTAATGATTGGTTAATACAAATACTACATACCTTTGGTCGACAAGTTGTTTTATAGGTTTGATATGAACTCTCAACATTATGTGAATGGAAAGAATGATTCACGAATTGCAAGGGGAATTCTATGGAAGAGACTGGCTGCATGAGGTCACTCCGTAAACATTATGACCAACATTTAATCATTCTCATGTTATGTCATTGACAATTCACTGCCATAAAGTAAGCTTGTAGACTAATTTGATTATGAATAGAATGAATTATGTGCCATCTGTTAAACAATGATTCTAATGGAGTTGTGAGCCGCTGAATTTAAAATTGGGGTGAATGTTCTATGAATATGTACACCTACTTATTGTTTTAATATATAGAGAGTCATTGAGTAGCATGGTTTGTAATGTTCTAATGAAATCTAGTCCTTGGATTCCTTTCCCCTCTTTGCACCAAATCTGATATAAGATGGCATGTTAAGGACTTGAACTTTTCAGGGTCATGGACTAATGATTGGAATTTCAATTATCAAGGTTTAGCCTCATCCTTGGAAGACTTGGCGTCCTAGGGAAAATGTCCTACTTCATGAAATTTTGAAATAAATTTCCCTTTCTATGAGTTTTGGTGTAAATATGAATATCCAGGAGAGGCAAATTCGTAAAACGCAGGTCGATGTATCTAGGGATCCAATGCTTGGCCAATTGCTGCAAGTGTACTTTCGAGAAAGGCTCATATCTATATTTTGGAATTGCATTTGGGGTGGGTCACGCTGGGAATATTATCATCTGACGCTCAGATATAAAACAATTATGATGGATTTTATCCATAGTGGCTTCGGACATTGTAGGCATGAATCCCATATATGAAAGAAGTGCAAATTTTAGTGCAGAAGGTGGTGTTTCCGTGGTCTCTCCACTAGAATAAATACTTGTACAAGACTGGATTGAAATGGACCATGGTTGTGTAGCGAATTTAGAGTGGACCTCGCGTAGTACATTAATTGTAAGGGGTCATATGTGGGACTAATCCTAGATTTGTATGGAATAGAGAGCAAATTCGAAGTCTAGGGGTCCAGGGAATGTGCCAATATGGAAAATGATGTGAACGCTAGATTTCCCTTGAGAGAAAATACAACATGGAGTTATAGATTTGTACAAAGAGGCTAGACTATATGGGGCCCATGGATTAATATGAAATGGCAAGCGCCACGAAAATGTTGCCTTGGTCTCATACCTACCACGTCAGATTCCATTGGTGACATGGAAATATTTGGGCAATGTATTAGAGCCATGTGGATGCCACGTGGTAGTGTCTTATTGCTACAATAAGAGTTAATGGGTTAAACTCTAAGTGGGCATAACTTTCAATTTCGGAGTTAGATTGAGATAAAATTTATATCGCTACAAAGCTCTCGATGAGCCAAACATGAAAGTGACCTTTTTTTAGGTTTTGAAGAAGTTGGAAAATGAGGAATTTTGTAACCTTGTCTTCACCACAAACCATGAATGTTGGGTTAATTATAAAGTAACACCTTCCACAATACAAGAACAACCCAAGGGGGTGGGAGGGACTATTACGACATCCACCTTCAAAGCTAAGCTATATCCATTATCTTTTTTGTTTATTTCTACCATGTATGCATGTGTGTCAATAGGGTTAAGTAGGTCTCTAGTGAACTATTTGTCATAGGTTTTGGGCAAGCCTATGGGTATAAATACTTTTTGTCTAGAGATGAAAATATGTATAATAGCCTCTTTTATGCTCTTTCTAGTTTAGTAGCCATCAATTGTGATTTCTAGATGGCTTCATTGTCTCATCTATATTGAGTACATATAATTACCATGAGATGTTATCTTAAAATTTTCAATAATAAATATTTTCAACTTTCATGATCCAAATTCTATATTCCAATTTGTTTTATCAAGGGAAATATATTTCTCATAATGATTTTCCCCATTTCTCAGTACATTTTATCTCGATGTAGTAGGTGTTAGTATTCCTTATGGTCTTACATGTATGACATATCAAATATTAATTCTCTTGCATTAAATTCTAACTATGTAATCAACCAAACAATCATTATATTCAAACAAAAAAAATTCTTAACTGCAACAATATCAATTGCTTCCTCTAAATTGCATGAGCATCCTATCTTTTGCATGTCAACATCATTTTTCATGTCCTTTATCTTTCACATTGCTTCAACAATGGTATTTTTTTCATAGTTTGGTTGCTTCTAGACTTATAGCATTCCATCTAGTTTAGGTGATCCTCTTCTCTATCACACAGTCCTTTAGGTGATCTACTTGACCAAGGCTTCCTCCCACATGAATATCAAAGAGAATTTTAAAGTATGATAACTAAGGAATCCCTTTTTCTTGCTCTCACATATTCTACATGTCATTAATCATGGATTCTTATAATCAAGGCATCCCTCTAGCTTTCTCTGACATGGTTTACTTGTCATTACTTATGGTGATCGAGGAATTTCATAGTGATACAATGTCACTATAGTGGCCATGTTCTTGGGCTCCTACTTCACAGCATTTATCTTCCCTTCCTAGATAGATTCATCCTTTCACACATATCACAACATCTAGTTCTCATAAGGTATATTATAAAATTTTGAATAGAAATTTTGTTTTTCAAACTTCATTCATATAGAAGCTAGGTCCCACAAACATGAGACTCTTCTCATAACGTTTGGCTCTTTTATAGGTGATAATATTCCCATCCTTCATCATTGGCTTATATTCCATGCCATACCCAATACATTCTTCCTACTATCTACATTTTCGCTCAACCAAATAATGTTAGCTTCTTATGCATAAATCCCTTTGAATATACCATTTACAACAACCTGTAAATTTGTTTCAAAACCATCACACGTTCAATTATTCAATCATTTCAAATGTAATCCATAAAATTAAAAGGAATCCATATTTGCATTACATATTTGTTTAATATCATTACACTCATTCCAAGTAATTCATATGACAATCCAAATTTTCATACCAACAAATCAAATTAGCTAGGAGATGAGAGTTTCAAATTCACTCTCTTCACTAAGGTATCCATCTCAGAATTTATAAGTAATTATTTATTTATTATTCCACTTTAATCTTTTTGGGACTAAGGGATTCATGCCACTCACTTCAGCACTTAGTATATTTTCAAAAGCATTAACAATCATTGTTATCCACAATCATTTTAAAGCGTGTCCTACATAAGCATACATGCATTCTTTGCATCCAGTATATAGATTACTAGATTTTCATAACTCATGATCATATCAAATATAACTATATTTTTATCACATTTCCACTAAGTATTTTATGATAGACATATATTTACATATCCAAATAGTCATTATTCATATTAATGCATTCCCTTAATGCATTATCCATCATAAATTGTCTTTGACCTATGAATGTATTACTCACTGATATAATTGTTGTCCATCAAGACAACTTGCATTGATTTATAATATTTTACCATATCTTATGTGCTAGCATCCTTCCACCTTAATCATACCCCACTTGGGCATTCATTCACTATATTCATTTTATTTAAAAAATATCATAAAGATACAAACCTACCTTAAACAAATTCTTGCCCAGTTCCTTAACTTTTTTTCTTTAGCTTCACTAATTTTCCATACTTACATGGTTTCCATCCCTATGCATACACAATTGATAATTTATCAAGGATTCCATCTCACTCCTTTACCCTTCTTCGACATGCATTCCCTTGTCAATGTCCTCGTTCTTCTTTGTATGACTAAAGGCATTTCCTTGCCTCAAATCTGTCTTCAACGAGTGGTCTTTAATATAAAATTTCTAAGAACAACATGTTCCATTCATTAGCCTTCTAATGAGCATCCTATTCCCTTGTCCTTTGTATGAGGTTATCAGGAAATTGTATCATAATCATCTTCAACCATTAATTCCTAATCATAAAGAAAATTTACAATTACAATAGTTTATCAAGTCAATCATAAAGCACATGTGATGCAGGAGCATTCCACTTCCAAGTCAAATCCTTTTGACTAGACCTAGGGATTGTTTCATTTACCAAGGGAGTTGGTTCCCTAATTCATGTAATTAAATATAATTCATTCATTATTGTATTTTCCTTAAGTTTGTGAGAAGATTCTAGAAAATGTGTATTTAGGAATGAAATTGTAATTAGATCTATTCCTATGAATAGATCTCGAGAATATTCAGGGATTTAGAGAGAAATGAGGGAAGTTAGATCAGTGAGAGATTTTTGGGTCTAAGAAATCCTAGATTATATGTTCATGTGAGAATTCTTTGGATTTGAAATGAATTAATTTATAATCCCTTTGTATTTAAACATAATAGTTAGAATAGAAGAGAATGGTGTGTTGGAGTGCAGATAGAGTGGGCAACTGAGAGGCTTGTGAAGCCAAGATCTAGCTTGCCCCAGAATGGGATGAATGATGTAAATCAAACAGAGAATATCCTTTTGTAAACTGTATTTATATTCAGCAATATAATATTATGGTTGTGTGATTGCATAATTTATAGTTGTATGAGAGAAATTGAGGATCGTATGTAGAGTGGTTGAACGTGAATAAAGCTCAGGAGGGACCATCACACATACACACACACACATATATATATAAATATATATTGCTTGTAGAGAATCAAATAAGCTAAAAGAAAACAGGTTCAACAATAGACTGGATCAATTATAGCACCTGAGTGAGAAATAGAAGCTTGTGGAAAGGGTTGTGCGGAGTCACAAAGGCAGAGTTTGGGAAAGAAAAAAAGATTTGGTGAAATAGATGTGGTGAGGAGATATTGAAAGATTGAAAGGATGGCACAATGATAAAATATCAAAGTGGCATAGATGGAGGAGTACATAGGAGAACACAATGAAGGAACCAATAATTAGTTGCTTTTCCACTTTTGAAGATATCTGTCAATTGAGAAGGCCTATGACTGAAGTTTTATTAACAGACAATGCCAGGAGACAGAGTTGAGAGTGTCAGGCTAGAGGTATCACCCTAGAAGGACAAGAGGAGTGGTTAATGAAGTAAGTGGGCTAACTGGACCAGTTGAAGTGTGATTCAACCAATAGAAATAAAAAAGCCAAATTGTATGGGGCACGAAGCCTTAGTGGGTCCCACCTGGGGGTTTACCCTAGCAGTTTTCATAAGGGTCTTTTCCTACTTCGCCATAATATTGAAAACGGATCAGGACTTCCCATTTGTTGATAGACAAGTGAAGGAGAGGCATAAAGGATAGAGCTTACATGGCAGAGTGGACCTCGCGTAGAGGATTCTATCCCGAAGATTTTTGGTAATCCTTTATTCAACGTGCCAACAACTATTGAGTAGGATTATGTGTAGAAGGCACAAGAGTGGGCTAGCCCATAAGGCTTAATCAAAGGGCACACATAGTATTACATGGAGTAGTGGTCCAACACAAAGGTATTATGTTTGAGGGCTTAAAGCCTAGAGAAGTAAAGAAGTGCGCACATAGAAAACGGTCGGGCACTTGAGTATCAAGCATTTGAATTCCAAGGTCATGTGATCAGGTTGTATGAGATAAAGCGATGTTCAAGAGCGCAGAGTATAGAAGAAGAAATAAATGTGAGAGGATGTTGTTATAAAGAACGGTCAAAGGGTCGAGATATATACAAAGGAGTTGCGATATATATATTAAAAGCTTGAATCTCATGGTTTTGGAAAAGGGTTGTACACCCTTGTGCTCCTCCCACTATGAATTATTAAAAAGGGATTTATAATCCCATAAAGAAATTGTGATTAGGGATTGAAGGAAATGATTATTTGGAGAGTTATTGGGCACTATGGGTTTATAAGCAAGCTCAAAATTGGATTTGCATCAAGTGGTATCAGAGCTGGAAAATCTTTAATAAGTTAGAGAGCTTGGAAGTTGTAGCAACATGTTTGGAATGCACTAACAATTAAGGAATAGACATGGAAATACAAACCCACACAAGAAACATACACGAAGCCTCAGAATAAGAATCATATTTAGAGGAGTGAACGAGGTCGCAGGTTTGCTTAAGTACAAATTTACACAGGTCTAGTAAGAAGAATTTGTTTTAGGAGAGGAATTGAGTGATGGATTGTTGTATAATAAATTAATTGCAACAAAATGAAGAATTGAATGTTGGATTTCCAAGGATTTAAAATGCATAGATATGATCCAGTAAAGAGGATTGATGATTGTAGAGGAAGTTGGAAGAAGTGAATGACAAGTGAGGTAGTTGTGAAAGAATTAAACAAAAAAAAATTTGCAACAAATAAATCTCTTAAATGAATTTGTGACAGAGGAAGAAGGGAGTAGATACAAATATCAAAGGAAGTTGTAGCATAAATGGGACTTAAGTAGGAATACTACAAGGAAAATTTAGTTGGAGACTAAAACAAGGGAACAATTGGAGTTCTCAAGGGAAACGAGGCAGAGAATAGTGAGAAGACTTGCAACATCCTAGAGAAAGAGGTGCTCAATTCGTTCCATAAGAGAGGAATAAGAAGGTGCCAAAAGACTTAGATCATAGGAGAATAATCTTAGTGCGGTATCGTGTGGTAAGGAGGGGAAACTTTCTATTGCAAAGATAGATTGTAGCTCATATTGGGCATAAAGAAGCTCATAGAAGAAAGATTGATAAAAATTCCTTCATAATGTAAAATGAAGAGTCCAAAAGGAAGGAGCCACAAAAAAAAGGAAAAGGATATTGGAACAAAGACTACAAAACAATAGATGAGTATAGAAGAAAGAGAGAAGAAGTTAGTTGAGATAAAGGCAGAACACAATTCTCATTAGTGCAATCCTCATTTTCAATTTCTTTCCTTTCTAAATTTCAGTAACATTCTTAGGATTATATAATACTTACATTTTAACTCTTTCATCTCTAACAAAACATTAGCAAGGAAGATAGCCAAGTGTTTTCCCCCACTAATTCTTTTTCCTGGCCCAAAATTCAAAGAAACTCTACTTCATTTCCCTTGATCAATTACTGTCAACTAGGCTTTCCATTTTCTCTTGAATTCATCACATCATTCCACACATCACAAACACTACATAAGACTACATTAGTATCCAACACATCAGTTATGTGTAATCATATCCAAACTAGTAGATCAAATCTAATCTAAATGTTATAATACTTAATGATTGTCTTCAACATTGTGTAATCATCCTTCCTCAATTGAAGCTTTCTTGCAATCTCTTCATATGTAACTTCATCAACATGCAACTCTCCCTAGTTGGAATATCCAACAACCCCTTTGATGATCTCAATTTCATGAGTTAGTACCAACTCTATCTTTTCAATTTCTTACCTATCCATTTCATGTGCATATTCATAAACATTTATTCACATCATGCATTCAAAAAATGCTTCAATAATGCACACTAACATGCTTGTACACTACCTAAACCTTTTTGTCATCATTCATGTTCATCTATTAAATTCAATACCATGCTTCCTTATGAGAGAATATGATAATTCAAATGGCATGACTCACATGCATAACCATAGCATGGCATGTTCTTTTATATGACAACAAGCTCTCTTTCATATGGAAGGAAGCTACAAGAAATCATTCATTCCAAATAACATGGAGTTATTAGGTGACCATTAACATCACTTAGAGTGTAACCAGTACTAAATATTGATTAACTTGTCATTCATGCATTTATATCGTTGTTAATATTAATTTTTTCAAGAAGGTGATTCTTACCTAATTCTCATTCAATATTTTGAGGGTACCAAAGCCATACCTGCATGGCTATTAGTATTCAAGTGGGTGCCACCTGATCAGTTTGTATCTAGGGGAGAGTTCTTGTATTCCTCTTTTCCAACCTCTTGATTAGCACTTTATCATCCATATTTTTAGCTCCACAAGATTATATGCAAGAACCTAGTAGCTTCTCTAGCCATATAGTCAACCTGATCTTGGTTACATGTTTATCGTTAACTATGGTTACCCATCATAATCATATTATGACAATAGACTAGTCTAAGTCTTCATTCATTGGCGATCAAGTAATTTTGACATTTTCTCACGACTTATTCCAACCTCAATAAAGTAGAATTTTGGAAAATATGAAACAAATATAAGAGGATTTTCATTACACAGTAGAGGCAATTATAAATCCAAATTAATGAAGAGAATCCTCTCCATCCAACTCCAAACAATCATTGTTTGGGAAAAAAATCTTGCCTAGAAATTCCCTTCTTCTTCATACATGAGAAATATAAATATTCTCATATATGTAATCCATTAAAATAAATCTCCCTCTTAGAATGGGTTACTATCACAATTCATCCAAATTAATTACAATTTAACTATGGGGCCTCTTACAAATCTGGTGATATGGCTAACGTAAGTGAGCTGGTACATAGAAAATGATCTGACCAGGATCAAACTGTAAGCTGCCAATTGAAACTATCTTGTAATCGTCTTACCCAAGTAACAGTTCTTCCAACTCTGTTCTGAATAAAAATGCTTCATACAGCATGATAGGCAGGGCATGGATAGAACTTAAAAATATCCATTGTTGTTGCATCTTGACCTCAAATATGAAGGGGCATTGTTCCATATGTTATGTTGCGATTCACAGCTATTTGTAACCTGAACTGGGCTGAGAGCAAGATGGGTAGGGAGGGTCATGACTTCTTGTACAACTCTTCATTTCCATGACTAAGATCTAACCTATACTTGGATTCTTCCATGTCCATTTGTCATTGTCAGGTTTCAGAATTTTTCTTTATTTGGCTTCTGAAGCGCAACCAAATTTTCCTTTTTGTTTACGTGGCCCCTTCTGCGAAATGTTTATCAGCCCCAATTTCCAGCACCCTCATACTCCCAATGTCAACCATAATACCCATCTTATGCACCACATGCACATAATATCCCTCAATTTCAGCAAGGGTATAATCCACCTTGTTGTCGCTTAGATTGTACAAGCACGGTGCGACAACGACTCAGATCGGGGGCTGTTACTCTGATCCCTGACCTCTCCGTTCTAGCTGTCTCCCAACAACAGTGTATGGGGGGTAGTCCCTATGGAAGATAGAAATGCAAGTCTCGTTGGTAACTAACAAGTCCGGGAGACACAGTTGAATGGTCTAACCACTTGGTTGATTTAGAAAGATTTATAGATTAGATTAGATTTAAATGTGAGACCAATGCCTTATGGAGTCAATTTCTTGTTCTATATCGATTAGAGACCAAGTAACCGAATGAACAACCAACGCTTGAATGAATGGCGATCTTGTATGCTATGCAAATCCTAAGACCCAAGTGCGATGCAAGAATCTTGGTTACTTTTAATTAAATGCTTATTCTAGGTGTGTCCTTCCTCTTAACTATTTTGGAACTAGTCTCTAGAGTAGGTTGTGAGAAAGAGGCCAAGGGGAAGCAAGCAAAGGCTTGATTTAACGATACCTCCCCTCAGGTACTAAACAATAGGTGCCTCTGGCATTGCAAAGACTATGGCTCTGATGACTACAAGGTCATCGTGTTAACCACTAAAGAGGTGCTAGGCTCCTCAAGTTAGATGAGAAAGGTTGTCCTATTATCTCTATCAACCAAGCTTATGCTTGGAGGTAAGTTATTACAGGCAAGAATAGTCCTAGAATGAGATGCAAGGATTATGCGTGCTTCTTGAATTAAGATTGTTTCATGTTCTTTAAGTACCTAGTGTTGATTATCTTATAACAATAGTACTTATCAATGAATTGGGAAACAAATCTTAAGACAAGACAAAGTGCTCGACGATATAAGTGCCAACAAGATACAAAAGATATCCACAACAAGCAATTGCTTAGTTATAAGAAAGATTCTCTCCACAATGACTTACCAATAGAGAGTACACAATTAGATATCTACTTAAAACATGAACTATAAATGACAATGATTCTCAATACAAGATGCCAATCAATTAGAAATCTTCCAAGATAGTTCAACAACATAGACGCCAATATTACTCAACACCAATTATCCAAGAGATGCTCGATTAGATTAGAAGCCTTCAAGTAAAAAACACTTAGAATTTTAATGCCAATAAGAATGACAATATGAGAGCACCACTATTCATTAAGGTTCTTATGTCAATTAGAATGATGAAAACAATTATACTTCAAAGACAAGTAATGTGACTTAAATCGTCCACAACAATACGAGCATCCAATGAACTCTTAGATTATCTCACTTAGGCGACCAAGATCATTAGATTATGTGCTTTAGAGCGTGAATTTAGTAGATGGGAATTATGAACTTTATAGCTTATGAACTCACAAGGAAAACACTATGTTAGCTTAATGCTCTTCACAATAGCACATAAACCATGAAATAAACCTTTTCGCCCTTAGCTATTAGAACAATGAAAGATAGATGACTTATGTTAGATATCCAATGAACTATAATTGATTTTATAATAGTAGAGAGATAAACGACTTTAGAGCCTCCTAAATGCAAAATGCAAGATGCATATGCTTGCCAAATATGAGAAATATGAATCCAAGTGTCAAACCAAGTTTGCTGATATGAAATTATGAATTGATTAGCCCTTTTATGATGCAAATACCACCGTTATATCAGACCTCTTATGCAGAGATGACAGTGACCAAAAGTCGTAGATTAATGCCAAATTATGATTGACCAACTTATTCAATTTCTTCCTTGATGTGTCAAGCAACTTATGAATTGATTTTAGACCAATTTAGGGTGTCTTTTATCATTGTTAAGAAGATATTAGACTACTGTAGAAAAACCGAGATGAGTAAAAGGGTTTGAGAGGCAAACCAATGGCCTTAGGCCTTGAAGTTCACTTGTCCAACTTGTCGAAATTTTTCCAATCACTGGAACACCTACGAACACCAAAATTTATGCCAAATACCTTTGCAAAACACACCAAAACTCAATCCCAAAATCAAATGCTCAAACAAGGATGGAAAGAGGGCAAGAAAGGCCTAATTTAGGGCTGTGTTAACGCTGCCAAGGCCTAGTAGATCTGCGACTAGTGGAGTAGAGGTCAACTAGGGCCTGCGTTAAGGAAGAAAGCCCCACAAGGGGTTGCCGTGAGCTCTAGAGGGGCTGCGGCCAAGGACAAGGCTTCAAAGAAGCTTGTGGCAGAGGCTAGAAGGCCCAAAAGAGGCCACGACAAGGCAAATAGAGGGGAGAAAAGGGGGGTCGAGGCAGAGGAAGGCTAGAGGAGGAGATGGAGGGAGGAGAGCGGGCTGAGGGAGCTGGACGGAGGGCTAGAATGGGCAGTGAAGGAGAGGGAAGGCCTGCGACAAGCTTAGGAGGGGAGGCCGAGAGCCCTAGGCCTTACAGCTAGGCCTACAAAAGTAAAAAAAAGGGTGATGACAACCCTAGAAAGGGTCGCGCTAGGGCTTTAAAGGCCAAATTAGGTTAGTAGCTAAGGTTGCAAAGGAAATAGGGGCAGTGGCTAGGCTTAGGAAGGAGAACGCTGGGCCTGGAGGCCCTAGAAAAAATTGAAACCCTCATCAAAATGTGATTTTGCTTCAAATCTTTAGTATTTGCCCAAATCACTGCAAAATTCTTTGATTGTTGGCCCTGCAAAAATTTTAGAGACTAGATCTTACCCTCAAGGGCCTAGATCTAGCTCTAACCCAACAAACCTTCTTGAATATCACATGTACAAATGAGAATACAAGTATCCAAAACCCCATATATATATATATATATAAATATATATATATATATATATATATATATAACCCCAAAACTCCAACTGCAAAACAAAGATTCTAAAAATTTATATACAAAGATTAATTTACAAAATTTATTTACAAGATATACAAATATATAATGCTTGAAAGATTTTTTGAGGAATATTTTTTTGTAAATTTTGACAATGGCTAGATGTATTTCGAAATAAACTTCATTCCAAAGTCATGAAATTGATCTTGGGCCTAGATATGGTTATGGAATAAGTCAAGCCATATTAGGTGAAAACAACAATATGGAGATTCCACGATAAACTTATATTCGAAAGGTTGTTGAGCATGTATATGAGAAGGGTTTTAAAGCCATAGCTAGGCTATGCCTTATCTTGTATTTAATGGTGAGGAGATGGATTACCTTTGTTTTTCAATTTGGGAGAGATAAGGGCCAACACTTTAGTGGGGAAATAGTATTGGGACAACTATACCTTATCCTTCAAGCCTTTGACTCCCTAGAGGGTTAACATTCAATTACTTTGGTCAAAGTTGTATTCTCTACCTTTGGAGTCATGGATTAAAATAACACTCACTAATTGGCAATAAAATGGGTAGGATGTTGGAAATAGACTAGAAAACCTATTCTTTTGACACGACCTATGTGGCCAAAATTTGTGTGGAAATGAACTTGAGTGATGGGGCGGGGTACTTTACAAATCCGCCATGATTATGAATGGAGTTTAGGATGGGTATTTCAAAAACTCAAATGCTCAATGACAAGTGTTCTGATCGGGAAACAAACCAAAAGCACCCAGCATACTCTGGTTCAATTCTTGCCTTATCTGAATCGGGGAGCAAGAACTACCCTATTCTTATTTAAGTAAAAGAAATGACAATTTGGGAATCATTCTGATTTCTAAGATATAGATTATGTTAATATTCAATGTTAGTACTCCAATTGATATATATAGTCACTTTAGACAAACTAAAGACAAATGTGCTTGATGATGTGGAAAAAGTTGAAGAATGTTTGGAGAATAAAAGTTGAGCACCCATTCAACATGATATTTGGCCTTAATTTTTCTCTTTCAAAAAATAAAATTTGAAATTAATCTTTAAAAATCCATCTTTTTTTATTATGATTTTTTTAAAAATACATAACTAAAATTAAAGCTTTATCTTCCCATTCTGAAAAAACAGAAAAGAAAAAAATGACAAGGAAAATGAATAAATTCAAACCTAATGAAAAAACAAACATGTTTAAATTTTCTAAACATTTTCCCATTTTATTATAATCTCTTTCCCAGTTAATTATTTGTATTCCATTCATAATGGTTCCGTTTAGCTCCATTTTAAAAATTCATTACCTTATCCTAAAACTAATAATTTATTATTTTTAATAATATTTTTTTATTTTTAAATATATATAATTTTAATTTTAATGTTTTAAAATTTATTAAATTAAATTAATAATTATAATTTATTATTTATTATTTTATTTGTTAATTAATGTTAATTTTAAGATGATTTTCATGTGATTGCTTTAAGGTATCTAAATTATCAAAATTTCAAAATTACTTGTGAATCACATTTTATTAAGGTCACACCAATTTTTAATATAATTAATTTTTTTCTCACAAACCCATAACTTTTTCAACATAAAATGCCTTGACAAAAAAATACCCTGTCAACTTTATATACATATTATAGTTTATTTAAAAATTTTAAAATAAATTTATCATATAATATTTATTTAAAATTTTTAAAATAAATTTATCATATAATTAAATATTATATAATAATATATTTAATTTTGATTTTTAAAAATACATCAACCAATAGTAATATATTTAATTTTGATTTTTAAAAATACATGAACCAATGTATTTTTGAGATGAATAAAAAAGACATACTCCAAAAAGTCATTATGTTTGGTTAAAGAGTAACAAGCTGCCATTCATTTAGAGAATGGAAAGGTCTTTGGCTTCACTATTTTTCCAAATAGTCCATGGAAAAATAGTCCATGGACATTTAAGGTTTTGATCTAAACTGAAAATGAGATAAAAGCAATTATGTGTTTATTATGATTTTGTTATATATCTTTTTTAATTTTGACCAAGTGTGGTATAGCTATAGTTGTATATAGAATTTTTTTTTAATTATTCAATATATTTATGTCATGAGACTGAAACTTAGATAAAGAGATTATTATTAAACCTTCCCAACCATCCAAACCATACATTATTGATAATTTTTTTAATTATATATTTGTATGTATCTTAGAAAAACAAATCCTATTGATAATGCATAATGTGATGAGACCAAAAACGTCAAAGAAAAAGCAATATCTAGTTATGATTGCTTGTACATACAAATACATTAGCGACTTACATCAAGAAAAAGCAAGAACAACAACGATAATGATTCTGAAACAAGATACAGAAAATTGATAAAGTCAAAACATCCCCCAGAGATAGCAAAAATCAACAACGATACTAATTAAAAAACAAGATACAGAATATTGATAATAAGCCTATGAAAGAGCCTGCTAGTGCTGCTATCTATCCATATAACACGCTTTCATAGCGGTTTCCAGTCAAAACTATTTTGGTTTTTTCATGTGTCAATAAAACAGCTTCTTCATTTCCACGGCAATGGAACAGGCCCACTGTTTTCAGTAGTTGGCAAAACATGAAAGCATTAACAATGTCTAACTCATCTGATTTCCAATGCATTGATTAGATGGTTGACCAGCACTTTTCACATTACAGGGGTTATCCTTTAACTTGAAGGGTCAAACGACCTTCTGCCGCTGAATGCTGAATACCTTGCCAGCTTCATAGTCATTGGAGATTGCCCTTCCTCGGCGCCCACCCTTCCTCTTGCGCGATGTAATCGCGTCACCAACCCACCATGCAGATGTAGATGATTCTGAGCCAGAAACCTCCTTTTTCAGGAATACAGAAGAAAGGAAGCGCTCGTCCTCCATAAACAACTGAAAATTCATACACTGAAGCATGACATCCACTGCTTCCAAGTCGAAATTTACAAAACAACCATCTTTAATTATCTGACATAGTCTTGCCACTAAATCAGGAAATTCTACTAACAGACCATCGGAGACCACCTCAGCAAAAGTAGTGGCAAACAACATCATTTCCTTTTTATTGTGAGGATCAGGTGTTTGTACCAGTAACCGCTTCTTTTCCTTTTCCCATCGCACCATTCTCGTTGTGTTCACTTGAATATTCTCCGCTTCACCAGTTTCTCTCGCCAACAACAGAGAATATTGCATCACGAGTGGTTCATTCACTCCATAGACTGGACAATCCAGAAGCCCTTTCACAAGCTGATGTCTCTTATGAGCTGGAATTTTGAAGGCAGGCTTTGCAAGATATGCAATAAGTATTTTGTACAATCCCATCCCTAATATCCCCTCCCCTGGTGTCAGCTTTTCCCAAGGCATCATATTCTCTGGAGCAGAGATCTCTATTCTTCTCACCGCTTGTGATAGATTTTTAACTCCAAGATTATTATAAATTGAAAACAACACATCCAAAGGTATTTCAGGATTACAGGGATTCGGCTGCCAAGTAAAATTTAATCTTCCTGAATATTCTTTGAACAATTCTTTCAACCGCAAGTCATCAGGGACAAATGCTTTGTCTTTGATACAAACACCAATATCTCCATTATCTGGGCATACTGGCACTTTACAGACGCCGTCGGTTTCAAGATATTGCTTTATACGAAAGGAGGAACATGACCAGTTTTGTACAATATGCTTCCACACCAAACAACATTCTGATTCCAATATACGATGTCTGGAATTCGCTACCCATTCCCGCCACAGGGAGCAGTAGTCTTCCATTCGTGGATGTCTAGGCACACCCAGAGATTTCGAGAAGAAATCAAGTAGCGATGGCTCATCATACCAGCCTTCCAACACCTTTAGCCTTGATTTGAAAATGCCATCCACATCATACACAACACATGAACTTGCATCATGCCAACCATCATTTGGAATCCAAATTATTAACAGTTTGCTCTCGTGAAGCTTCCATTTTGAAGCCTGTAGATACTTATACAGCCTTTTTATCGCGTTAAAATCTTTATGCTTTCGAATATGATGACCCACAATTATGTCACATCCTTTTCCAAATTCAGTGACCACTCCCACCTTTTTAAGAGTGTCCTTGAATTCATGAATAGTTTCTCCATAGTAGTCCTCATCAATAAAAGGAATATCATCATATTCAAGGGGAGAAGATCTCCCCTTGGAATCAAAGAGGAAAGACCTGGCTGGAGATTCGAAGCCTCTGGATGTTGCTAGCCATCTGCCTTCCGAAATACTACGTAGAAAAGCATCAGGCAGCTTGCGTTTTTTTTTCAAATATCGGATCCACTCTAACAGAAGAAATGCATTCTCCTTTGTCAAAGCATAGGAAACAGCAGGAAGCTTGGCATTCGGAGGAAATAGCTCCGGAATATCTACAACATCGAGGTCTCTTCTAAAAAATGTAACCAAATCAATATCTGAATACATCGAACCTCTTCCACAAGGTGGGAGCATAATGGAATCTTCAGAAACCAAATCATTGCCCGAATACATCAAATCTTCTGCACAAGGTGGTAGTTTAAGGTAATCTTCAGAAAGTGTTTCAAAATCCAGAGTCCAGGGATTACTCCCCATTAACTTGGCCCAGTTACCCGTTGATGCAGGCACGAGAAACTTTCGCGACCGTCGTTCCCTCATTAGATACCCATCTTCAACAACCAGGGGAATATTCTTGCAAAGGCTGACAAGCTGTTTGTACGAGATTTTGTTATTTGTATATGAATAGTGCAAAAAATGTGCAGTGGTGATAGCAAGCTGACTGTCTTTCGATTTTGATACAGCATCCAGTAGCTGCTCAGCAAACTTTAACGTAGAAAGTTCTGTAATTTCAGGATGCTGTTTCAACCACTCACACAGTTTCTTACTTTCCTTGGGATCCAGATTTGTAATTGCTTTCTGAGTAGATTCGGGCATTAAGTAATATTCGACGGCACTTGCAAGTTCTCCGGACCATTTTGTAAGCCATGATATATGCGATTCCTTCGACGAGAGATGAATTCTGGTTTGGCCTGCAGCATCTAATACACTAGCCAAATCTGTGGTTTTGGAGGAACTTGTATACTTCAACAAAGGAGCGTCTTGCAGGTGACTTGAAAGTCCCTCCCAATTTTCAGCAATAAAACAAAGAAGTTCAACATACAAATCTTCGGGAAAGCCTTGCAACCAACCAGACGACCGAATACAGGGAGCATACCAATTATAAGAGACGTGAACTACGCCCAAGAAGTTTAAACTATTATGAAACTCTTCTTTATCAAGGGAAGGATGGACTATGTGTACATTACGACAAAACAGATGGGCTTGTTCGCTTTGCTGACCTTGTTTACTTGCTCTCTCCAGAATGTGTTTAAACGCTGGGAGTACGGTCCGAGCTTCTGTTGGCTTACATAAAATTTTACCCCCAAAGCTGACGTCGCATAAAATCACATCCTCTGCTTTTAGTTGTGCCTGAATGGCATCTCTGACTTGTGTTAGCTGCGGATAGCAAGGAATATCACATGGAAGGTACCCAAAAACCCCAACTTTTGAAGATAAGGGCGACTTAGCACTTATCAGAGCACGGAATGCTGAACAAAATGCCAACGGGATACAGTGAAGGATTCCCTGGTTCCAATTGTTATTGAAAATGATGCTTTCTCTGGATGAAACCAGTAGAAAGTCTGCTTGTATAATAAATGGAAATCCAGTGACCATTTCGGTGGGATGTAAGGCATAGATACCCGCAGCTATCATATTTTTCCCTGTAAAGCGTTTGCCCAATGGAAAAGCTAATGTAATGGCCCATTTTGCAACATCTTTCCTCTGCTCAACCCGATACTCATTTTTCACGGGAAACCATTGCCTCCACATGTAATAACTGCGTTGTCTCATCAAAAATTGATCTTCTTCTGCTACCAAATGGAGAACGAAGGATTCGGTGTCATTGGTCCCAGACCTTCGAATGTAATTTTCTCGAAAAACAGAGATTTTATAAGTTCTGTTAAGATCGCCGTGTTTCAGCTCACGAACTGAGAGCTTCTTTATCTTAGACATAAACAAGAGAACTTCAGGATGAATACTCGAGAGCTGTTGCTTTACAGCTTCAACCTTCTCAGGGCGTAGGGGTAGAACTATAACAGTATTGGGAAGTTGGCAACCATAAATTTCTTCGAGTTGTGCAATGCACGGCTTATCTTCTATCCATTCGGGGATAATATATCCAATATTAACATCAGATGGAGGGATTTCATTGAATCTGATCTTATATCCATTACTGAAAATGCAAGGCTGACTTGTGACCAAGAAAACGCTCTTAAATCCAATACCTGAAATGCAAAACAATAATTTTCCTTTCAAAAACGAAAAAATAAAAGATAAAAATCACACAATCATCTAATTGCACTGATGTCTAATTTAGAAACAAGGCAGGTGTCTATTTCATTGCAGGAACAGAGTGACTGAAACATATGTTTAATACCTTTTTCTCCAATATAACCACCTCCCCTGTCATTCGTTTTGGTAGATCGTCCCACGCTGCATATGGAATCAATATTCTGTTTCTGGAATCCCTTTTCATTGTTAAAAACCAGCAATGTCGCAGGAGCTCCCACGCCAGCAACATCTTCCGTTGTAAAGACGAACTCCAACGAAGGTTGCACATCTGGTGCATAGTCATTATCCTCCGCATTCTGCACCCAAATCAAAACTCTAATCGTACCGTGAAAACAGAGAAAACATATAAAATTAAGAACGACTAGAACTTTGAAACTCGTTAATTACCTGGATGAGATCCATAAGAAGACGCACATCCTTGCTGTATAATTCATCAGATAATTGTTCCTTGATCTTTTCAATGTGTTCCTTGGGGGTCGCCATAAATATCTCCAAACACAGACAACTTTAATTCCAACTCCTGTAAAAATCCCCAAACATACTAAACGTCCCCTCCACTGTAAAAATCCCCAAACATACTAAACGTCCCCTCCACTGTAAAATTCCCCAAACATACTAAATCCCCAGATACACTAAACTTCAATTACAACACAGTAAATCACGACTCCGTCTGTAGAACGGCCAAACTAACCCTCGCTCACAGGAGGGAATTTCACGTGAAGCTCTAAATTGGCAGGAATAAAATAAACTCAAAGCTGAACGAAACGATTTGTCAGGTCAGATCAGGTCAAATTTGGGGAATACGAACACCAATATTGTCATAAATACCTCGGTGGCTCCGCAAGGCAACAAGCAACTGGCATTGGGAGTCTGTATATGTTCATAATTAATAAATGAATAATTTGATTGATCGCAATCAAGTTATTTACTACTGTTAGCTTTTGACAAGCCAGTAATCTAACAATGGGCTCGGCATTTTCTGTTAATTGGCATGCCAGTCATTCGTTTTCTTGCGGAACCATCGAAGTATTTATGACCATTAATGTTCGTATTCATTTTCTTGCGCAGCCACCGAAGTATTTATGACCATTAATGTTCGTATTCCCCAAGTTTGAAGTATTTATGGAGATCTTCGTTTATATTATAACAGTAATGGCTTCTTCGTACTTGCTACGCCTCCCAAGATATGGCTTTTCATTAATTGCTGCGCCTCCCAAGATATCACAGTAATGGCCTCTCCATAATTGCTGCGCCTCCAAACTCCATACTTCCCTGATAAGTCTCAATTTACGAAAATAAAACCTTCGTATTAACTGTTGCCGAGAAATGTTCGTGTGGGCTGTTATCACATTAATTAATGGCTTCCTCATATCTTTGAAATTTAATCTACTCTTCTTCTCTTCTTTTTCTTTTTTGATTTTATGAAAACACATATAATTAGCAATTGCACCATCGTACGCTATCACGGGGAGTGCGGAAATATCGAAGGAAACTTTGGCGCTATATATCAAGTTACAATATCTTAAGATTGATTATAGATAAATTTAATGATTATGTTTGAACATGGTTGATTATGTTCATATTATGGTTGATCATGAACATAGTAGTTTATTTTTCTTCATTGAAACATAATATAATGATCAAGTATATTTAGGTAATCTAAGCACTGTGATCGTCATTAGTTTGAATAAATACAAGTTAGATGGATGTATACCTATGGAATTAGGTTTTGTGGAAATATCACTCACTGAACTCTTTCTCAAGACCAACGCTCTGGCTCCATACACCTTTTGTTAAGGCTCTTGCAACAACTTAGTTTGATATACATATACCACAATAGGCTTACATGGATATAAATGAAAAGTTTACCATTTAAATGGGGGGACCTTCATTAAGTATGGCATTCTACTTAATAGAAAAATCTAAAACAACTTATGCTCAAGCTTTTGAAATCTAGACGTAAATATGCAGTGAATCAATTGTAAATACTACTAAAAACAATAAAGAGCAATTGCAGTTGCATAAATCAACTCCTGACTCCTTGTCATTTATAAGAATTATTGCTTTTATTTTTTTTTCTTTCAACTTTTATATTAAATTGTAACTTGAATTTAACTGAAAAAGTAGATTTGGTATGACATTTTACCGTGAAAGAACAATTAATTAAAAAAAAAAAGGAATATCTTTACAATAAAGTGAATATTATAGGCCATGGATCAATAACCCTCGATCTTGTATTATACTTCATATACATCCAATGTCGGCCTCTCCTCTTGAATCTAAATGGCCATAGGCCCAATTATGAAAATGAATATCACTATGAATAACAAGATCCTACCCTATTAGCCTTATTATCATCATATGGAGTTAAAGCCAGTGTTCTTCCTGACATAATGCACCTGAGCCTAGGCCCATCATCTTGGCTTGCGGTGAAGTACTTTTTACTCACCACCTTGTAGACCTCACGGAGAACAATGAGAAATGCATTCTCAACATTGGTGGCATCAAGAGCTAAAGTCTCAAGAAAAAAGAAGCCCTTATTCTCTGCATATTGTTTAACATCCTATGCTGGGACTTCCCTCAAGTTCCCTAAATCAAATTTATTGCCAACAAGCATGATCACAATGTTATTGTTTGCATGCATTCTCAGCGCTTTAAGCCACCAAGGTACGTGCTCAAACGAGTACCATGTGGAGATATCGTACACTATTAGTGACCCTAGAGCTTCTCTATAATAAGTTCTTGTGATTGCCATGTACCTGCTTGTGTTTGATTCCTAACAAAACCAGTCAATATGGGAATATCAAACTTAATAGATAACTATATCTCAGTAAATTTTAGATTTCTGTTGATTTCAGTTTAGGTGAATTCTATCTTGAAATTTTTAAAAAATTATAAAACCTGAACCTTATTATAAAGAAAACATCTTTGCAATTTTCAATGTTCAGTGTTTCTGTTGGCATTTTGGCATAGGAGTGGCGCTATGGTACAGGTGTTGTTCTTGATGGCAACTCTCTTTGGTGACAAATCTCAATTCAGACACTCAGAATGAAGGAAATCTTGTATACGCAGGTTCACCTTGCTGAAGACGCGTATACACGCGGGTTATACGTTCAGAAGTCGCGTATGCGTATACACGCACTTTTATGCACAGAAAAGCGCGTACATGATGGGAAACTTATTTTTGGTCCATGGTTGTTAGTCCTTGGAATTTGAACCTATGGTTTTGGACCATGGTATCTCGTCAGAAGTGTTGACCCCAGGTTTTTGGGCCCTTGGTATTGGTTTATTATGGTTTTGGACCGTGGTTTTGTGGAAGGCCTAAAACTATAAAAGAGGAAGGAGATCATGTGACAAGGGATCATCTGAATTATTATTGAATATCTGATAATGTATGAGATCTGGAATACTGGTGATTGGGTTATGGTGCAGATCTAGATCTGAATGAAGGAGGAACCTGAGCGCAAGAAGGATAAGGACTATTGATGGATCAAAATCTCAAGGCTTGAACATTGGTATCTCTGTATGATTTTGATCTGTTATATGTGGCGCACTCTTGATCTATAAATCTGGGTTAACTAATGTCTGAATGCTTAAAAGAATAAATTATCCTTTATAGATCTGTACGCAGGTTCAGTGAATTGCAGGTGCGTATACACGCTTTTTCTATGAATGAAAGAAGCGTATACGCAGGTTGGTTGTGGTACAGAAGCATATACTCGCAGGTCACTGAACAATGAAGTAGCGTATATATCTTGATTTATGTTCTCGATGCTTCTGTTTTATTACTACAGTGTTTTGGGTTCAGAATTGGTGTTTGATTACAGTTACTGTGTTCTGGGTACAGCGATCAGAGAAGTGTTTATTTGTTTCAGCTTTTGATTGGTGAAAAGGAGTTTGGGTTATGCAGAAATTCTTGATGTTTGATTGATGTTACTTGTGGATCTAGTCTGAAAATTAATGAAACGAGGTCCCTAAAAGCAAAGAGAAGGTTGCAGCCTTCTGCAGGTAGGAGCCTGCGTACTAGTATATCAAGCTAGTACAAGAACTTAGGGGGTTGGAGCTCCCTTCCAGGAAAGCTGGAGAACAAGAGAGAGTTGTAGCTCTCTGCAGGTTGCAGCCTGCGTACTGGTAAAGGCTGCAATAGTACAAAACATTGTAAAGAGAAGTTTCTAATTAAAAGGAAGATAGAGACGAATTGCAGCAGGGGGTTTTCACCCACATTGGGTTTCCTCCTTATATCTTGTGTTCTTGTGTGTGACTGTCTTCTGCTCTGTTTCTGGTACTATTTATTTTCTTCTGATACACAGATTAATAACTGACATCTGAAAGATAATCAAATCATAAGTCTGCTTTATATACGCGGGTTTCTTTATCTGTAGTTGCGTATATACGCGGTTTTTATTAACAGAAGTAGCATATATCATCTGGAATTGAAAAAAAAGGGGGAATATTTGACTTGATAAAACTGATTCACCCCGCCTCTCAGTATTATTTCCAACAGTTTCATATTCAAAAAGAAGAAATAGTGGACAATGTCTTGTTTTGTGGCCATGCTTATTTGCAAATGCTTCTAGGATATAACTCATCCAAAATACAATTACGTGTATACAACTTTTAAACATAAATGATCAAGGTTTGTTGCAAAGAGATTTGAAAACGAGAAATAGTGGAGCATGCCCTGCTTTGTGTCCATGTTTATCTGCAAAAAAAACTTTTTTGGTGGGCAAAGTTTCAACCATAATACATTTACGTATATATTATTATCAAACTTAACTAATCAAAGGTTTGCTGCAAAGAGATATGATAAACCACATAACTTTTTGTTATTACATTTCCTCAATAAAAGATATGCAGAACTCTCACTCTTGAGGAATCAACTTTCAATTCACACTTCTAATAAGAAGAATTCAGAGTGTTCAAAGATCAACAAACACTCCATGTCAAAATTCAAATTAATATGCTTCAAAGCATGAAAACTCCTTATTGCTTGGGGTATTATTCAAGACCATATTTATTCATGTCTAGAACTTACAAAGAAGATCTTCATGCAACTCTTATGTATATTGATATAGGTTGTAACTAGTAATATCTGAAATTAACAATTTTTTAGGGATTATTTTTAAGGTGGTTATCATAACATTGACAATCATTTTTATTTGAATTCAATCAATTTCCCTACCCAATCTACATCTTAACTTTTCCAAGGCAGTAGATAAAATTCAATGGATACACAATTGTTCAAGAAACTTGAATAAGCAACCAAAAATCATTTACTATTTTTTAAAGTAACATAGATGAAATAAGAAAACAAAAGTATACATAGAATGGGTGAAAAAATGTTGGAATTACATGAATATGACAATGAAAGCAAAGATAGGAACCTTGCCACAATTTATTTACCGGCTTGACAAGTGTGGCAGTGAGGGAATGTTAACTCAAATGGTTGCATTAGCAATGTTTCAGTGATTTTAGTGATCATCTACATTGACTTTGGTGGCTAGTGGTCACATTAACACAATATATTCATGAACAATGAACAATCATTGCAATGATGGCTTCAGATATTCCTATAAGAATTTATATTAAAAATGGTGGAATTGGCAATGATATTTTCTATGGTCATATTTTTGTCTCCACAAATGATGATATAATTTTCTTTTGTAATTTAACCTTCTTGATTTATGGTACTCTACAAATTTTGCAACTAATTCTTTTTTTCTTAGTGAAATTTATGAGCTTCAAAAATGGCTAAAGGTCAATTTGTCATCAAGGATCAAATTCAAAGAAAATCTGATAAACATATGACCAAATGTTAGATTAGTAAAAGTGCTTTAGAAAAAGTGATTTAGAAGGGGCTTTGCTACCAATGTAATGAACCATAGTTCACATATGAAATATACGATATAAGGAGGACAAAGAGTTGAAATCCATATAGAATAATAATTATGTAATTGAATGAATGTGTTGATTTACAATGAGTTTTATGATGGTATACTTATATATATATTGTCTACTCACAAAGGTGATAGGTTGTGTTCCTTAGTTATTTAACTATTACTATTATATTATTACAGTATGTACTTTATATTTATTATGAATAACCTTTACCAAAGGTTTCTATTACGGATGAAATAAGTAATAAATGAATATATAATAAAACTAAAGCAACAAAATAATAACTATTATTTTTTTTGAGGTCATGAGTCAAAATGTCACGAATTTTCATAAAAGGGCACCCTAAGGTCTATTTAGCACTTCTATAGTGTGCATCATCTAGGATTAGAACCAAGCAATCCAACTAGACTTGAAGTCATTGAATCTACACACTTCATCAATACATATTAGCCTCTTATTGCAATGATTTTGCAAATCCATACTCATCTGTTAGTCATACTCACTCTTTGTTGTACCACCATGCTCATTTATGTATTTCCATATAGAGTGAAGTCAGTAGTATGGTGAATTTTGGTACAAATTGCAATAGTTCATTGTATGATTTTTCCTAACCATGCCTCCATTTGATTGAATTATGTACCATTTTCATTCATAGCACATATAGGCACATTCGTACAACCATACAGAACAAACATGTTTTAATCAAATTGGCATCATACAATTAGTTAACCCAACAATTATTAAAATTAAGTTGATGTCCATACAAGTATTAAAATTAAATTTTTGTCCAATTCAATTAATTTTCCATAGAGTAATTAAAATTCAATCATAATTGATCAAAAAAATCCACCTATGAATTGAATAATGTATATGAGAAAATTCAATACAAGGTTGGTCAAAATGGAAGATCGGTAAAAGTAGAACGATGAAAAGTATGAGGCACTTTAGAAGGAGTTAAGAGAGCAGTTAAGCTCTTTGGAGAGTATGAATCAATCAAAATTGTGATATCATACAACAAGATCAAGAAGAGATAAGGGGTTTGGTTGAAAAAAATCACATTGAATTAAAACATTGATTCACTAAACTATAAAAATCTCATAATAGACCTTATCAAGTCGCAAAACATGACTAGTCTAGAACAAAATTCTTCAGGTGTTTCAAACACTCCAAGCTCATATAGCACACCAAACCCAAAAATAAATATACCTCCTCATGGCATGATGATTCATATCCAATTTCCAACATATACAACTAGTCTTTGCATATCTACCAAGAGAAAAACTTGAATTGTCAAAATTCGATGAGAATGAAAAACAAGGTGTGGCCTAGTTTAGTAAAGCAGAAGAATATTTTGAAATCTATGGTAGTTCTAACAACAATGAAAAAATCAAATATGCACCCATGCAACTGGAGGGAGACGCGTAATTGGTACATGTGATTGCAAAAAACAAGATATCCAATAAATTGGAACAAATTTGAAGATTAATTATTCAAATTAGTCCAAGGTATAAAAGAAGAAAATTTTTCATAGAAATCACCAAGCTTCAATAAGAAAAATGTGGATGATTTTACACGTGAATGGGAAGCACTAGCTACAAGAGTGATTTTATTGCGAACATGATTTTTAATTAAATCTTACATCACTAGACTTAAGTTGCACATCCAAAATGAGCTAAAGTTACATGATATTAAAAATATAAAAGATGTAGTACATAAGGAAAAAGTAACAGAGAAAAAGTTTGAAATATCATTTTACCAAAATTTGATAAGACTTATTCACGACGAAAATAAAGCAATTGCAAGTTCTATGGAAACAAGTGGACACTACAACACAAATGCATGGCCCAAAAACCTTATAGATATGAAGCTAAAAAAGAATTTGACCCCTCCAGTAGCAACTCCAAGGAGGAAATTAAAAAATAATAATAATAATATTCGTAGAAGTGATAAAAAGTGGGCTAAGGCCATAAATGTGCAACCAACCACACATATCACTACAAAATTATAGATGTGAAGAAAGTGCAAGTTGCCATGTAAAAATGCATGATGGAGATCGATCATTGGCTTCAATCACCCGAAAAAGAAAATTTGTGAAGTAGATATGTCAGGTATTATTTCGAGAATATGTCCAACTACCTATATGATCTTTTGTTGAATGTTAGTGTTGTTGTGCTAATTTCAACTTCATATTTAAAAACAATTGCTTAACATTTGCTTCATGTGCATAGGTTTCCTTATGGTGTATGTGAATGAAAACAGGTAAATTTGTTAAGTTTTTTGTTAAGTTCATGAGAAAAATAGCATAAAAGTAAAGTTTTGAACATAAACAATCAAATGTATAGCAAACCATCAAAACAAACACTTAACATGTTGTTTTGATGAAGGAGTTCACCCCTCTTTGGCTACATCTCCTTGGTTCAGCTTCTATGGCTTGGGCCTCTGTATTAGCTCAATAATGGAAAAAGTGTTGTTTACAATTCTCTACTGCTCCTGAAACATGCTTCAATGTGCTCAAAACCTCCAAATCATCTAGGAACACCTTTTCTTGATCTCAATTTGGTCAAATTTTGCCAAAGTTATGACCAAAATTATTTTCCCTAGTAAACCTCCTCTAAAACTAGAGGAACTCCAGTTAGTCCTACTAAAAAAGGAGTTAGTGCCAAAATTAGAGGAACCGCCAAAAGTTCGTCGAACTAGACTCTAGTTTAATTAAATGTTAAGCATGTTCAGTTAGCGTTAAACCTGGATTAGCGCAAATATTGCACAGTTAGGCTAACCGTTAGCCTGGCGGTTAGTAGTAGTGGACACATGTCGTGGTTTAATGGTGGTTTAATCAGTGGTTAGGTGCAATATCCGCGTGGTTTCAATAACCGTTAGCTGGCGTTTATCAAAACTGGTCACATGGAGGGGGTTGGCCCATGGGCTAGCTCCCCCCTAACCCCCAAACACAAACATATTAAACAATAAATATATAATGTGACCATTACGTGTTAAGTCTTGACATGATGATAGAACAGTATGTCGTGTGGTTTGCTCGGGCGAGGTCGCGGGTTCGACTCCGCCAACCTGTCCCATAAGTTTTCCACTGCAATGCGCCGAGGACCGACCTTTGGGGAGGGACACATGGTAGCCTCTGGGCTTGCCACTTGTCCACTCCTCATTGGTCCACCTCAAACCAGTAAAAACATGCCACATCACCACACCTACGGACCAACCAAAATATGACACTTGGTGAGTCCTAATTGAATGTTGACCAATTCATTGACCTACCCAGTCCCCTACCACATCATCAGTACAGATTGATGACTGTGCAGTGACTGTACATTTTTTTTCAAAAATTCTTCTCTTTGGCAAAGCGGACAGAACGCAATATCTTCCTCATATGAACTCGATTTTCAGTGAAACGAGTTGCGTTGGGATCATTTCACTGAGACAGACACGGTCGTTCAGGTTTCGAGCAATTCTGAGAACTTTGCTTTTAGAGCTAAATATTGAGCACCTGATCAATATAGTACAATATACTCCACCTCATTTGAATAATAAGGGTACCATCCATAATAGTCTAGGAATTATAGAAAGAAAAAAAAAAAAAACCAAATACCCTAAATTTCAAGGAAGCTCGAAAGGAAAAGAAATCACAATATTAACATATTTTAGAAGCACCTACAATTTCATGGACATTAATCTTGCAAGACAACTAAATTTGTTCATGTACTCTATGAAGGATTTCATGGTTACAATAGTTGATGGTCAACCAAATGGAGGGACATAATGATGCCATAAAGTTTTGATACATGTATAAAATTTTGAAGTATAAACTGAATATTACACTCTACCTCTTCATGGAATGGATTTGGAGTTAGGAGCAAGATGGTTAATGTAATTAAGAACACGTGCCACAAAACTCTAAGAACAATTCATAGAATTCAAATGGTAGGGAGAAAACCACAAGTTGTATGGCTTTGTAAGCCAAAATCTTTTGGAAAAGGAACATGCAAATCCCTAGTTATTGTTGCAAACAAGCCACTCAACTAATCTCAAACAAACTCATCATTAAGATGAAACACCACAAGGAAAGATGAATTCATTTAGGATTTCTTTGAGGACACAACATTCTTTAAAGAGGTAAAAAATGTTATGTATAAAATAAATAATATAATTAATAAAAATAATTTAATATAGTAAATATTAATTATAAGAGATCATGACTTAAAAAGTCAAGACTCTTCATAAAAGGGTACCTTGGGTTATATTTAGTTGGGTTCACCCTCATTAAAAATCACATTCGTATACATTTTTATAAAAATATTATATTTTATTGACCACTTAAACATGTCGTGCATTGGTTTGTTAATGGTACACATCCCCTCCACTCCCATCCAAAAAATATTTTGGTATAGTAGTTAAGCTATGGCTTTCCCTTTCGGTTTACAATTGTGCACACAAGCATCTCATTCATCTAAAGAAAAAATTGTCTTCAGCAGACGCTAAAAACAAGTGAAGCAAGTGGGAAAATTTGTGATCATGAAATGCACCTACTCCTTGTTTCCAATGGTGCAAAGAATCGGTGTGTGTGTGTGTGTGTGTGTGATTCAATAATATCCTTGATACAAGAAAATTAGGGCATGTCCTCTAGAAGCAAATAAATGTAATGGGTAGCACAAGGGGTCCAATACAAGGCTCTATAACTCTCTATAATCCACTTTCTAATAGCAACATAATTATTAACATTATCCATAATGACTTGGACAATACATTGCAAATCTATCTCACATTGGATGAACCCATTCATTAGCTCACATATGCAATTGCATTGACAAATTTGACAAACACCACCCCCCTATGACAATTAATTATTAAATTGGGAATTGTCTTACTCTTTCCCTCTACCCAATCATTAACATCAAGATGTGTTTGATGATCCCCCATGATTCCATAAGCTCATTCAATCTATGATTTGAATTAGTATTTTCCCATGAAGGACATTAGAAAAAAATTGGAAGCATGAAATGGGCCTCAAAACAAAAATGTACAACCAAAATCCACTTTGTAACAACCAATAGGATTCAAGAAGATAATGTCGACCATGGGTGATGATTCACCATTTTTGGAGTGAAAAAGTAAAAAGATAAAATAAAAAATAAAAAACTATTTTTTCAACTCGTATTTTGAACTGATCACCCTACGGTTTTACTCACATTTTGAATGGAAACACTCATTGGATGCATAATTTAGTTCCTTGGCCAAAGAGTACCCATGTTGCATACTTTCGATGGACCTTGCTACATGAAAAATGAGAAATACATGAAAAACATGATTGCAGTCACATTTTTCATGTATTTCTCAATTTTTGTGTAGCAAAGTGCATCGAAAGTATGCAACATGGGTACTTGGATGAGAAATTAAATTATGCATCCAACAAGTGCTCTCACTTGAAACTTGAGTAAAACCATAGGGAGATAAGTTGAAAATACGAGCTGAAGAAAAATATTTTTTCTTTTCCTTTTTTTCCCTCTAAAATTTGATGATGTAATCTAATCTTATTTTATAATATTGCCTAGGAGTCCCATTTTATACCTCTAAACTTCTCTAATGAGATGCCCTTTCAATTCTTCATAGGAAATAACCTTATACTTGGCCAACAATGACAACAATTTCAAACATTCCTTGGTAGAATGGGTTGTTCTAGGCAATGTTGAAAATCATGCCACTCCATAGAAAAAATCTAAGCAAATCATAATTATGACTTGCTACTTCATTACTTTAACCAACCACCTAAGATAAGGTTGTGCACTAGGAACTAACCATGGCACAAATAAATGTGATGTCCACGAGGGCATTATGGAAAGTGTGGCTAACAATTGGATCTCACTTCGACAAGTTCCACCCACCCCTACGAAGGTTGTGGTTCACATGCTTCTTAAAACATTCAACTGCAATTTAAAGCCTCGGTGATCCACTCTCATCAATAATTGATTGATTGAGTTGTTATATGAACAACTTTTAGGGCAGATAAGGAAATTTTCCACGAGTCTTATCATATAATTTTGGCAAGTTGGTATTTCAAGCAACTAATTTTATTTGCATACAAGTTGCACCTCACCTTCTATCTATTTTGAGGGTCAATTGGTTCATCATTTCCCCATGGTGGGTTCAATGCCTTTGGCATTTTCACAGGGCACTAATTAAAGGCATGACACATAAAGAACGGAAATCAACACAATAGAATGTTATAATGAAAAATCATACCCTTATAAGTGTTAAACCACATATTAAAAATTAAGAAAAAGAGGCAAATCTAATGGACATTGCAAACCCTATACTAAATCTTGAAAAACAAGTAAATACAAGCATACATTGTTATCCATACCTAGGAATATGGAAGTGGTAGACTGGAACCAATGCCCACTAAACAATAGATCAGCTAATGGCAAAAAAAGGACTAGATTTCCCCTCATTAGCTCAATGAAAGACGGTAACAAAGTCCTCAACTCTCAATCCCCTACCTCTATTTTCAAAATGGGGGGAAAAGAAGCCAAAAATCAGGTCTTAAAGTGCAGTCAATGTGAGTAGAGTGATATTTTCCATCACCCTCAAATAATAGTGGAAACTATCACAATATTTCAAGGTGAAAATATCATTTCTTTGAAAATTGTGTGACATATCACATTGTTTATCATATGTCACAATATTAATAACATTGAATAATATATCCTATTAGTTTAGTTATATTAAATATTTAATTATTAGTCTAGTCATATTAAATATTTAATTGCGACCCAAGGAATAGAGATAAATGAACCATATCAAGGTTTCAAGTATCCTTATCATTCATTAGTAAAGAATCATATATCATTTTTTAAGTGGGAATTCTATATAGGTGTGAAAAGTGATGAGTAATAATAGCATTTTTTGGGGGGAGATTTTGATGAGAAGAAAATGGTGGCATGGTAATGATAAGAGAGGAAGTCCCTTAAAAAGATAAATTATGCTTTGTTAAAAATTAGACGGTTGAATGAATATCATTATGATCTTTTTGAAATTTACGTTTATATCAATATTGGGTTGGCTAATTAATTACTAATATCTAAATCAAATATCATTGAAAGAATAAACATTTTAGTTGAAAAGCAATATGAAATGAAAGACTTACAACAATAAGCCATTAAAATATCATATCCCATTTCAACATTAAGCTTATACATAAAAATGACATTGATATAATTATGATGGATGGAAACATTGATCAATTTCACCTAAAACATGAAGGAGTGCTTTGTATTTTCTTGAAATCAAAAGAGAATAATATTATTCAACCTAAAAACAAAGACCAACATTGTTGAAGTCTATTCATCAAATGAGACAAAAAAAGCATCGAATAGCCTTGCTAAACATACTCTAAAATGACAAAAGAAAGAAACAAGATTAGATGAAAAAGTTGCAAGACTTTTATAATATTTTCTTTGAAAAATATAACAACAATATCATGGAAGCTGAAATATTAAAATGAGGGAAAAAGAATTAAAAAAAGAACATTAGTTAATCTACTAATTTGAACCATAGATATTTTTGGATGTTGAAGTACAAATTATGAATGTCAAAGTTGTGGAATCGATCCAAGATGAATGTTCATGTGCCATCATTGCTAAAATATCAATGATCAACAAAATAAAAGTAGAGGATGAAGATTTAATCCGTAAAGTGACTCAAGGAAATCCTAAACCCGAGAAGATCCCATCACAAGCATTGTCCCAATGACTAATCAACTTATCAACATCATTATGAACCAATACAATATTTTGCAACAACGATATCAAAATTGAAGTCATCCTTGTAATTGCAATACAAGTTCTATCCAAAGATGAAGGCAGACCTATCAATAAAGATGAAGACAAACCTAGAACAAAGCAACCCCTAAGCAATGTGACAATATGTTTACAAAGCAACACCTAAGCAATGTGACAATATGTTTATAGCTTTGAAGATCTTATTGTTAGCTTTCTTCAACTACTTTGAGGACAAATCTTTTTGAATGTAATGAACATAAATTACATTATTAATTGTAACAATTATTATGACATTGGATTTTGTCCTTGGCATTGGACATGTCTCTTAGGCACTATATAAATAGTCTTTATGACTAATTTTCATTATCATTATATAATTTATTCTTATTAAATATTGTTTTTGTCTTTGATAATTTCCATGCACCAATTTACTAATGGCTTATAACAGAGATTTATTCATGACACATTGGAGTTGCCTACATTGATTTTCAAGTTCATCAACCTCTACTTACCCCTTTGTCTCAACTATTTACCTAAAAAGGTCAAAGAACATCATTGAGGTTTCTCAAAAAGGTAGCAAGTGCAATTTTAGACCAAAAGGAATTATTAACCATTCAAACAAACCTTCCTTGTTTTTTTAAGTAGTCTTACAAATATCTAACTATAGGAATTTGATGTTATCCAAACTTGAGATCTAGTTCGATAAAGAATTTAGCATCCTTTCAAAAATAAAGTTGATCATCTATTATCGGGAGATGATGATTATCCTTCAATAAAATCTTATTAAGAGACTTGTGGTTGATGCACAAACATTACAACTCATTTTTTCTTAGGAACTAAGACAACTGGATTACCATCATGCTAGATGAATACACAAATATGAACATTGATTTGGATGGGGAGGAGGAAGGTGAACTTGAAATGCGGAAACCCCCAAATTTTTTTGTCCCTAACATGATTAGAGGTTAGAAATTCATCAATTTCAAACTAATGAAAAACTTTAATGATTTTATCCCTACCAACAAAAAGCCATCCCATCAAAATTACTTCCATGCCATGGAGTCTATGTTATCAAATCTCAAGTTCATCAACCCTACCTACCTTTATCTTTCCTTGATTTAATCCAAGGATCACGCATAAAGTTCTTTGTAATAGAAGTTTTGACAACTCCAATTTCCTTGATGCTCAACATTAAAAAAAAGTAGAATGTTATCCACATGCTAGAGGTCCTCCAACTTGATCTACCATGTTGCATTCCTCCCACCCAACAATCATTTGGTGCTTATTCAATGGTGATAGGCCCCACAAGCACACAATTTGAATTGTCCTCTACCCTTGGGACTTGCTTGTAGTTTCACCCATCTTATCACTTGTCTACGTGCTAGATTCCCTCTAGCTTGGTCCAATGTATCACATTCCTTTAGGTCATCATCTACTATCAAATTGTTCACCAAGACGATGTTCACTGGCTAGGCATATTACAACAACTAACAAGAGTGGCTCACCTCCTTCGAGTCTTATTCGTAGCTTCATCTAGCTTGTCATCTCCTTGCTATATGCCTTACAACTTAGTCTAGAATGTTCCTTGTCATTTTCGCTTTTTGTGATTTTGTGGCGCAAGGTGTTTCAACCCATAGATTTCTAATTTGGATTAAGGAATTAAGGTTGTAATATAATTTGACTTAGTGGATGAGGTATTTGGATGCTATAGAATCCTATATATATTGTATTGTAAACAATTATATTGATTGCTGACAAAAATTAGAGGTTTATCTCTAAATAGTTTGTCAATTTCCCTAGTTTAGGTTTCAAGGCTAAATCTCTATGTAATGTGTGATTGTGATTGTTTTACTTTTTTATTTATCAAGAATATGTGTGTGCATTGCATTGCTTTAAAATGTTTAAAACTTACAAGAGTTTGTGCATTAATATTGAGTTTTGATAACTATACTTCCTTATCTTTACCTAGCTTCTCTAATGACAATCCCAGTGTGATAATTGTTATTTCTTCATACTTAATTCAAGATTGCTTTCTTGATATTGGACTTCAAAATCATCAAACTCACTCTCCTTATTATCCCCCCCCCCCCCTCTCTCTTTGATTATTTTCATGGTTTTTTAGGTTTGAAAACCCTACTTTCCTCATTGTCTATTTCTCAGCGTACTCTAACCAAAACCTCACACTCTAGCATCTCATGTTTCCTAGTTGCTTATGATGGGGATCCAACAATGCATTAGAGATCTCTAGTTCAATTTTCAAATTCATCAATCTCTACTTATATTGACATCTCATCATTCCATATCATAAATTTGAAGACTTTGTCCATTGCCAAAAAAATTGTCACATCAAAACTACTTTCATCCCATGAAGTCTTTTAATGATTTTCAAGTTTGTTGGCCCTACTTACTATGATATTTTCCCAACCTACTCTAGGGATTGTTTATTGAAGTCTTATGCAGTGGAGGCCCAATTTTGAAATCAAGCCAAATAGAATCAAACTTTAAATATTTTTTGAGAAGGGTTCAAGACTTCAAAGGAAATCTTGAAAGACATCAAAGAATCAGACAAAAAGATTGCGATGAGGGAGGTTGATTTTGAAATTGGGGTTAATTGCAAAATGAAAACCCCTTCTTTTTAACATTTGATGGGGAGGGCTCAATTTAAAAGTTGTGATCAAGTGACAAATTAGGCCAAGAAAGTAGGAGCCTTGGAAAAGGAAGGGCTCAATTTGGAAATTGAGACTTGGAGAAAGCTCAATTTGAAGTTTGAAAGGAGGTACAAGATAAAAAAATGTATTCAAACAAATGGATAAGAGTTTAGAGTACAAATGATGATCAAAGAGGCCAATTTGGATGCTTGTACTATTTGATTTCTACTCTCAAAATGTTTAGTATGCTCATTGAAGACTATATTATTATCTAGTTTAAGCACCCCTTGATTATCACATAGTAGGGGTGTTGGCTCTATTTGCTGCATTTTTAATGTTTGAAAACATCCTTCTAAGCCAAACTACTTCACACACTCCTTTGGCTGCTCTTTGGTATTATGCTTATGTCAATGGGTTGCATGTTGTTTCTCGTTGTTATATGTGACTACACGTGTCAAGGATGAAAACATATCCAATTGTTTCTTTTCTATCAACCACACAGTCGTGCCAATCTAAATATGTAAACCTCCAAAATGTCAAATTCAGGTATCCCTCCACATATCTCAACACTCTCTTTGCTACAATCCAATGCTCTACCTTTGGTGTTGTCATAAATCTAGAAATGAAGCTCACAACGTAACTCAAATCGAGTTTAGTGGCTATAAAATATATCAAGCTCCCCACTAGTTGTTTGTAGACCAACTCATTAACTATAGTAAAGTCAATCTTTGTTGGAAGTGTCATTGTTTTCTCCATATGTTTAGACGAGATTTTGCAATTGGCATTCTAAACCTATCAAACCAACTCCTAGTACAACATTTTGCTTGTGACAAAAAAGCGTTCTTACCTATTTTCCAAACTTCTCAACCTAAATAGTAATCTTGGAGATCTAGATTAGTCATGTCAAAAGCATTACTCATAGTAGATTTAATTTATTCAATAGAAATTTCATCACTAAATGACTAGTTGAATGATATGTATACCATAGTTTTTTATGTATAGATTGGAATATGACAAAGTCCATTGGAAACCCTGTTCATCCAAGTACATATTAATCGTAATGTGCCATTCCTAAGGTGCCTACTCCAAGCCATAAGGAGCCTTCATAAGTGTGCAAACAAGATTCTCCTTCCATGGAACCTAAAACCCCTATGGCTACCTCTCCCTCCAAATCTCCATTCAAAACCTTATTCATCCAAGTACTTTGTCAATATTAATGTATCACGCCCAAGGTGCCCTACTCCAAGCCATATCGAGTCTTCTTAAGTGCGTAAACAAGATGCTCCTTCCTTGGAACCTAAAACCCCTGTGGTTGATATATGTAGACCTTTTCCTACATATCTCCATTGACAAAGGCAATGTTCACATCCATCTAATAGACCTTGGACATAAATTACATTGCCATGGATAGAACTAATCAAATAGTGCTCATATCTATTATAGAAGAAAAGGTCTCCTCATAGTCAATCCCCCCTCACTAAGAAAACCCTTTTGCGACCAACCATGTATTGTACTTGTCAAGTGTACCATTTGCCTTATACTTGACCTTATACACCCATTTGCATCTAATATGTTTCTTCTTTGGTAGAAGAGAAGCTATGAGATCCCAAGTTTGAGTATTCATTAAAACTCTCATGTTTGGTTGTTATGGAATTCCCTCATTTAGGTCTCCCTTTCCCTCCTCAAAACACATGTGGCTTATATATTTCCTAAATCTTGGCCATTAGAGCAAAGTTTACCATAATAGGATTCTTGCTCTTATTTCTTAATGATCATCTCTCAATCATTTCATCTGTCCAAACATCTCCAATGGTGCTATGCCACCACTTTGGTATTTTACCAAATCTTCCCTATTGAATTTGTCCCCTTGATCTAGGCTACTCATATCAAATCTTGAAAACTCCTCATGCTCAAAATCCTACACCCTTTTAGGTGGAGTTTCCTAAAGCTTGATACCCAAATCCTTATCCAAAATAGGCTATTGTTTTAGGATTTTGATCTTGGAAGCACTCTATAAAGGTCAAGCTTCCTCATCAACTACAACATCTTTGTTAACACTCAACCAATTGGTGCTAACATCCACCAATTTGTACGCACTATCATTGTACCTTATGATCATCAATTCTTTTTCTCTTCTCATCTAGAATCTAAGCATAAGTATTAGAACCAAAGATATTATTATGATCGACTCTAGGCTTCCTCCCTAACCATGCTTCCTCTAGAGTCTTCTACTTCACTGCCAATTGGAGATCTATTTGATAGGTATATTGTTGTGAACACAACATCAACCCAAAATATATTTGAAACTCAAATATTTTGCATCATACACTTGTCCATCTCTATTATTATGCAATTCCACCTCTCAACCACCCTATTTTCCAAGACATATAGGATGTAGTGAACTATCTTTTAATCCCATGCTTAGCATAAAAAAATATTGACTTCTTTGGAACAATATTCCCCACCATTATCAAGCCCAAGAGTGGCAACATGACAACCTAACTCTTTTTCTACTAATGCTTTGAAATTTTTAAACTCATTAAACGCATCAAATTTTAGTGTAAAAAAATACACCCATGTCTTTTTACAATAATCACCAACAAAAAGGAGATACCTAACATGGGTGAGAAATGTTGTCTTCATTGGTCCACAAACATCTGCATAAACCAATAAAAGCACCCTCTTGACTCTCCAAGCTATCCTTCATCAAATGGTGCCTTGTGTCACTTCCCTACCTAGCAAGCTTTGCACATACCCTAAGTCTATTACTCAAGATCAATAAGTCCATCTACTGAATTCTCTCAAGCTAACTAAGATATGTAGGTCAAGTAAGTGCCCATACCATTGATGCTAAAGTGTAGTGATTTCTAATGCACTCTTGTATGCCAATGCATGCTCGACCTATCCAATATCGACCAATCCGAACAATTCATGATCATTTACACTAAGAGCAATAATTTTCTTGTTCACTTAGTCAAATATATAGCATTTGTGATTACTAAAATTCACGTATCGATGGGGTCAATGCCTCATAATATGACTCACTAGATTCATACTTGGCACATGACACACATTGAGAAAAATCATCAAATTTTCTCCAAAGGAAATCTACACATTCCCTCTACCAACTATTGTGTACTCTACCCCACCACCAAATATTACTGAATCATGCAAGAAACATGCAATGTACCATGTGAACAAGACATGACTAATGGTGAAGTTTTCTGACACTTGAATAAGTGTACCAAACAGATGACATGTGTTGATCAATGTGCTTCTTGGCCATGAATGCAAAGAAGGCTAACTCCTCTATATGCTCTATGACATGAGCCTTTTGATGAGGCCGTTCTTGGTTGGCTTTTTTTTATCAAACAACCTCCTTCCATGGTGCTTCTTCATATGGCCCACCTTACAATAGCGACATCATGTGATATTCCCACTTAGCAAGGTTGCTAAGTGAAATATCATTTTTTATCAATTTTGCTAATTTTTGGATAGAAACTTAGGCAAAGTGGGTTGAGGGGCCCCACTTGCAATTTTGAGGTGAAAGAAGGGTCCAACATAGGAAGAAGGGAAAAATTGATTTGATAGTGGATGGTGGGGGCCACCCCAAAGAGGAATATGCTCCCCTTGGCCAGTATGCTTTCTTAGAGGGAAGAGATAGAGGAAATCGATGGATGGGACCCACATGGGGAAATTGGAGGCCTAACTACTAAAATAGGAGGAGCACCCATCATTTGGGCATCTTTGATCATTTGACATTCACCTTCAACTAGCATGCTTGAGCTGAGAGCCTAGTCTACATGTGTTGTTGAGCACATGAGATTTTTAAGCGAGAATCTCACCCAACCTTCGATAGACTTCGAGTACCAACCCAAGGAGGTGATCTACATTACGTTTTGGGAGTTGTCCAAGAGTTTGATAAGAATTCCGTGGAGTTTCTTCAACAGTTTAGGCACAAGAAGGGAAATACGCTCCACTTAGAGTTGTCTTTGGAGCTAGAGATTCATTGAGCTTTCCGGGGTTGATTGGGACCACAATTTTCTCAAGGATTGGGGTGGTAGGAGAGCATGAACTCGTGGGGACTTGTTGGGCACAGAGTGCCATCAACAGGGATTGCATAGGTCTGAGCAAAGCTAAATTCGTGCCATAAGTGGGAGTGAGGAGGAAGCCATTTCGGGGGCTAGTGTGAGTTGATGCTTGAGAGGGATCCCTAGATGGAATTTTGTTGATCTTAGCAGCCATTTTGGAGCCCACAAACAATGACATTTACTGGAGAGTCTATTTCCCCAACAATTGGAGAGGAGTGGAGGAATTGGGGAAAATTTCAGAGGTCTACATTTGACCAAACCTTTTATGGGTTTTGGTGGGTTATTCATGGGGAGACCAAGGTTAATTTCCCATAATTTTTTGAGCACTGTAGGAGGTCCAAATCAGCCATTTCCTACAACCAGCAGTGCAGTTCCTGACGGACCAATGCAGAGCATTTTTGGGGGTCAATTCCTAGCAGTGGAGCAACTGATTTCATCACCTGGGCCTTGTTAGCTTACTAAGAGCAAGCCCAGGTGCATACATTCCAAGCTTCTATTGTACCCCATCTTTTTATAATAAAATGGCTCAGTGTTGTGTAGTTTTTGGTGCATTTCCTGGTGTTTAATATGTGTGAAAATCTTGTGTGTGTTTTTACTATGTATGCTTTGTTAATTGCTGTAAATTTTCCTTAGGGATATTACAGTGGTATCGGAGCTCATAGTCTTGGCTCAACCTGTGGGAGCAGCTATCATTCTATGACACCAGGAGATAAGCAAAACGTCACTTACAGAAGGCAAAGGTATAGAAGTAGAAAGAGGCGGCTACAAATTACCCCTGATCTAGTAACAGTTGAACTGAAGGTTGAGAGGCCAAACATGGGAGAAAATGAGGGAGATAAGATGAGTAAAGAAGAGGAGTTTGATCAACATCATTTGAAGGCGATCAACGATTTGTCTAGGGGCATCGATGAACTAAGGCAACAAAACTGCAGTAACAACCAGGGCAAGGGGATTTAGGGGAGAAACTCATCAGGGTGGAGGCTTAGGTACTTTGCACCACCATGCAGCAAATCCATCCAATATACCTCTTGTTTCTAGCACACCACCCAAGCCAACCTTCCCCACATTTCTAGCATCAAGTGTTGGAGGGCTGCAAGTGCAGGAGTAGATGCCCATGGGGGATTGTTTTGTGGAGTATTAGTCCTATGGCCCTGATTTCAAAGAGGCCATCACTTTCAGGGGCTTCTGTCAGCTTAAGGGAAACAATAGGAGCAGGGGGCATAGTGGAGGAGGCTACACACATGGCATTGGTCTACAACGCATGATGGGGAGGTTATTTCTCCCAACTTTTGATGGCTCGCTTAAGAGCTCAACCAAGGCATGGGTTGAGAAGCTGGATGTCTACTTTCAACCCAACTAGATGATAGATGCAAAGGCAATCAAAATTCCCACATTGCACTTAGAGGGGGAAGCCCATGATTGGTGGTTCCATGGGTTGACCACTATGGGACATGCAGGAGTTACCATCCTATGAGGATTTCACCCAGAGGGTACTAGAGCGTTTTGAGAGGAGAGATCCACAGGACCACTTTGGAGCGCCGACACGGCTCAAGTAGACTAGGAGTGCTAAGGCCTATATCTCTGAGTTTTTGAGATTATCAGTGGTGGTGCCAGATTTATTGGAGGCCAGGAGGGTCTTTATGGTTTTTGGGGGACTAGCAAAGCTGCTAAGGTGCTTGGTGAGGTCCAATAGGGCCACCATTTTGCAGGACATAGTTGGTAGAGCCCGAGACTTGTAGGATGCTCTGCCCAGGACTACGACACTCTGCCCAACAGGGGAGCACCTTTCTTGTCAGTAGCAGGATTCATCGCTTCACTTCGAGGAGTGTCGAAGTACCTCACTTTGAGTATCAGGGGCACGGTGCAGGGGCAATGTGTTTTAATACTCGTGGATAGTGGGGCTACCCACAATTTCGTAGATGCCCTAATGGTAGAGAGGAGGGGCATACGCACAGAGTCCTTTGAGGGGTTCTCGATCTTAATACCGGGAGACCGTACCATGCAATGCACCAAATACGTCCCTGGGATCACAGTAGTGATGGGGAACTACTCCATGATAGACCATTTTTTGTGGTTGATGCTCCTGACACCAATGTAGTGCTTGGTGTGCAGTGATTGTACTCACTTGGGCATGTTACTATTGACTGGCAGAAGCTAGAGATGGATTTCATGGGCCCAGACGGGAAGATGGTCTTACTAAGAGGCATGCACTCATACCCTCCACAGACAATGTCAACGCACAGGATGGAGGTTGATTTGAGATATGGTGATATAGAGTGGGCAGTGGAGCTGAGGATATCTGATGCAGGGGGTAAGCCCCAACCACCACACCCAAATGTGCAGGGTATTCTAGACAAGTACCCAGCAGTGTTTGCGGACATTCCCCCAAGACGACCACTTGTCAGGGGGTTTGAGCATACGATTGAACTCGAATCAGGAGTATAGTCAATGATTACGACCCCCTACCGACATCCCAAGGCTTATAGGAATGAGATTGACAGGGCTATTCACGAGTTGTTGGCGTTGGGACATATCAGGCCCAACTATAGCCCTTTCGCTTCATCAGTTGTCCTAGTGAAGAAGAAAGATGGCACGCTGAGGATGTGCATTGATTACTGGGCCCTCAATAAGAAGACATTGAATAACCAGTATCCCATTCCCGGGATTGACGAGTTGATGGATGAACTTAGAGGAGCTAAGTATTTCTCTAAGATAGACCTGCGTTCGGGGTACCACCAAATTAGGGTGCCTGAGCAGCACATCCACAAGAAACGTGAAACCCTTTAAATGCTTTGATGCTACACCGGTGATCCTTCAGTCCATGTATGTTGGAAATGATCCCTAGGTCTTCATGCTCGCAAAGTCCAAGGCACCCACTTTCAATCAAATTTTAAATCTAAGTTTTCACCTTTCTCAATTGGATGTACATCAATTTCAATATTTTTGATAGGGTTATGGCCATCATCCTTTATTATTTGAAGCAAGGACACTATAATATGCCTTGAGTGGTTTTGGCTCAAAACTTCTTTCTTTTGTTTTAGCTTTGTCAATGATGGGCATGAGCTCTAGCTTTGCTTCTTGGATAAATTCATGGTTCAGGATCTCCGTAATAAACTTTTATTCCTTTTTATAGGAGATGCCTTTTCTTTTGTTTCTTCATTGGTGATGTGATGATGGTTTCTTTAGGCCCTATGGGGATGTCTTATAGCAAATTTTGAGTATATACCTTTCGTGTTAGAAGTTTCCTATGTAGACCTAGGCTTTTCACTATATTCTTGTACATTTAATCCATTCTTGTAGTTTTGTAGTGGATCTTGAACTGGAGTTCCACAAATTCCAGTGGGGTCAAAATGGAAGCAGCCTAAGATTGGCTCTGATATCAATGTAACAACATAATTGTGCATCTACAAATGACAGAGATATATCTGCAAATATATATTAAATAAATGAACAAATAATAATGGATGATGGACAATGGAGTTCATGATGGTATATGTGGTCACGTGGTGAAAGGGTGTGATCATGATTCTTCATTATTACTTTATTACTACTATTACTAATACCTATTTATATGTTACATCCTATACAACTAATGCAAAATTTTGAATGTAATAGATAATTATAAAATTGATCCATTTACCTGGAGGGATTGTAGTCCCTCAGCATGTCGTAGCACATGCAGGGATGATAAGCCAGGTTCGAACCGGCGGGTTCACTCCCTGTGCTAACACCATGGTCTTCCAAACCAAGAAGTTGATGCCAGGAGCAAGTCGTCGGTGATTTGCATAGAATAGATAACCCTCGATCAGCCAAAAGTAGTTTATCGAACCATGGAATTTTGTACTGTCTCCAGCTAATATAAATTCGAGGTTTTGGTTTTGAGAGGGGTGGGGAGGGGCGCGAATGTGTGCAGCAGAGAGAGACAAAGCAGGCATAATCTATATAATATAATAGCAATAAAGTGAAAACAGCATATAACAAGTATACGGACCAGTTAGGTAGCTACCCAAAAACAATCATTCTTTAAATGCCATATATCAGTTACTGTTCTTAATCCAGTTCTACCTAGACCATATCCTTCATTCTGTGTTCTACACAGACAGCAAACACAACCATGCAATAAAAGAAATAAAATCTCAGGGAACCAGACAATAAGATAAAGATATAGAACTCTGGTGATGCTTATATTTAACTATGGCGACAGGCAGCCATCCAAATATGCTCTAAAACACCTGTGCCCTTGAATAGAGATTATTGCAAGCATGTCTTTTCATGAAAAGCATGCTGTGTAAACTTTTATTTTAAGAGGAAAGTAATAATTAATCAAAGGCATTTGGACAGAGCTCTGAAGATACAACATCCACTTCACTTGAAAGTTGAAATTGTAAGTCATGTTAGATATCACATCTTTGAGTGATCTCTTATGCCTCTGCTTAGTGCTATTCCTGCTTTTGATCCAGATTGGCGGCCCAAATGTTTGCAAATGAAATCGGCTGCTGAAAGCAGTTTACCGAGGTCAACATTTGTCTTCACACCAAGACCATTAAGTAAATAGACAACATCTTCAGTTGCTACATTGCCAGTAGCACCTTTGGCATATGGACACCCTCCAAGCCCAGATATTGATGAGTCAATGACACTAATTCCCATCTGCAAACATGACGAAGAGAAATGAAGTTCAGAAGCAAACATATAAACTCAAAATGGATATTTCACTGATTTTATTTTTAGCTCTTGTGACCCCATATTTCTCAATGCAGAATTGTTTAACTATCAGAATCTCGTTGATCTCGACAGCCTAATGTGTGAGCTATTCATGCTCGAGTACCTGTAACGAAACAAAAATATTTGCAAGTGATTGTCCATAAGTATCATGGAAATGAACAGCAAGCTTTTCGACAGGTACAACACTCATTACAGCATCAAGCATCGGAACAACAGTGCCTGCGGCAATGCATCACATGAAAAGAAAAAAATAGGTGGTCAATTGCCAAATCAATTCCAATGATCCTTAGGGTTACGATTGAAAACTGAAAACAAAACATTCTGATGTGTTTCGACTTTTAAGACTGCCCTATATAACTAGAATTGTTGGAGAAGCTTGAAATGTGCACATAGATTATATAGACATTTGAAACAGATGCTACTACAAATATCAAACAAATATGCTAATATACTAAAAATATTCACTAATCCACTGATGCCATGCTATACCAAAAGAAAAGTGTTTCCATCACCAAATTTTGAGCCACAACTCTAGATGTAAAAGAGAATTCTATCAATTCTTCTCTTTTAAGTTTTAGCTTTTCTATATTCGAACTTTTACCTGCTTACTCTATATCCTAATAAACTGAATCAAAAAAAGTAAATCCCTTTAAGATAATGGATGTAACAACCACAAGTTACAAGAACTCACACTTTACTAGGTTACATATAATAGTATAAAACCTAAGTCACAAGACACAGCCCTTAGGGGTCCCATATCCTGCTTGTCAGACACGACACGACCAGATAAGGTGTTCTGGTGGTGCCCAAGATCACACTTCTAATATTTCCTAGGCTAAATCGAGTGAAAAGAATCTAGATAGAGAGGAGCTGCCCTAGCACCATGTTGTAATGGGAATGCTACAGGACCTGTATCTAGATTGGATGTTGAAGAGGCAGAGGCAAGCCATCATGGATTTGATTTGAAATTGAAAGAACAAAGATTAGTTCTTAGAGCTAATAAGTGTAAGCACAAGTTTGATTTGATCAAGTTGAGTTCGATCCTATCTAGGTGCATACATACATAAATGTATTTCCTATCTACCCCTAAATGCATACTAGGAGTACCTAGTTACTTAGGTAATGCATTATTCAGAGGATCTTGGGGGTGCCTTGGCTAGGGCTATGCTTGGAGTTTGGAAGGAGGAAGAAGTGACCTCTAGTCTCCATTTATTCAAGTGGTGACTCATTTTCGAGCCTTCGTTCCACTACCAATTTCTATAGTTGATTCATTAGTTGATATAGTTTTAGTAGTTGCAGAGGTAGAGGCTTCATGAATAACACCAGGGTAGTGGGGCTATCACGTATCTCATTATGGTATGACGTTATGCTTATGATTTTCTCTTGCTTTAGGTGGGATTAGGATTGTGCATAAGAGCGAGCGGGTTCACTGTTGTGGTAGGTTTCTTGCTACGTTATTTCCTTCTAGTTGGTCTATCAATTTCTATAGCGTAAACATTAATTTGATCCAAACTAAGCTACAAATGATTGAATTAATGAACCTAAGTGTACTACAAATCTAGGAGGTGGAAGCATTCCATGCTTCTTTCCCCCAAATCAATTTCCACCAAAAAAGTTGTCGAATTCCTCAGTTTCTAAACCTGGTCTGTGGCCTTTTCAGACCAACCAACAAAAATGCAATGTACTGCTACTCTAAGCCCTGCTGGGAGGTAGCTGCATATGGGGCTGGATCCATCAATTCGAGCCCTTTGTCATGTCCCATCTTCTTACTACCTAATGTGCCTACTCGTCCAAATCTAAATTCAGGGCCCAAGCTCTCCATTTTCCCTTCTCCAAGGGCTAAATTGAGACTTTGGTCTCTCTTGGCTTCAGCTTCCAACTATGAAACTTATCAGAAGGGTACCACAAGAGATGTTTGTGGAAGAACGAGTGCAACACAGAACGATGGGGTCATAAAAACAGACAAGACATACAATGATGTAAAAAAAATCTTATGAAGACTTTGGTGTTGGAATCTCTGTTTAGGCTTTGGTATCGGTTCAATATATTTTTCAACACCTATAATAAGCAGGTATCTTTTATTCTGTTAATGTCTATATATGTCCATTTGTCTGAAACAAAAAACTAAAATGGAAAATGCATGGTGGTTTCACACAAGGGCATGATTTCTACTATGAGAGGGATCCCCATAGGACCTAACCTCAATGGATGATGCATCCCAATTGGAAAAATGAGGCATTTTTTTCATTTGCATAAAATATCACAGACTTATATCAACCCGGATATGATATGCACCTCAAGGTTGCATATGTCGAGTTCCAATATTTGATACATCGCCCATTTGTGTGAACTCAAGATATGCATCCAGAGCTTCACAACCTTGGGGTGATGTTAGATCAGGGTTAGGTGTAACTGAGCTCATCCTCACCTTCACCTGGGCTATAGAATGCACCTTGATTGTCTTGGTGCAATCAATCAATGCAAGGTTTCCTATTGAATCCTTTTGTTCTTAAGTCTAGGCATGCCATCTTTGAAGTGCTAATGGTTTTGACTACCTTGGTTTCCTGGGACTGCTATCAGTGAATCTTAAATGGATATACTGTGATGATAAAAAAAATGATAGTGCTTGTTGTGGACCTCCCAAGCCACAATGAGAGCATGGGTGCCTAATAAAAGTAAAAATAGAGCTATGTCTGATCCTCGATCTTCACCACCAGAAAATAAAAATTCATTGACAACCAATGCAACAAAAATACTATATTTTATTCGCAAACATTGAAAATTCATGCATACTGTCACTAGTTGTATTTCCCCTTCTATGAGTTGACGTTTCCTTGTCTTCAAACTAATACTAAAATGAAACCCTAGATTGTAAATAAGTCATTAATTAGTAAAAAATGAAATGGATAGTATTGAGAATTCAACAGTTCAATCTGTATTGTGAACCAAAATGACAAAGAGTGTGCATCTTCTATTATTGGAAGCCATGCCATGTAAGAGAAACATTTTTTGTTCTTTGTACTAAACTCTGTAAGGATTCGATAGTTTAATATGTATTGTGAACCATGCCATGTAATAGAAACATTTTTATGTTCTTTGTACTGAACTTTGTATTATTGATGAACTACAGGAATCAATAAAGTTAATTGTTCCTTAGATTAGGACTAGTGATGAATGCTCTTTATGTTTATATCAAGGTTGTGAGACTTGGACTTAGATATCATTTTTGGGATTCAACTACGTTAAGTAAGTAGTTCACGTATGACCATTTCCATGAGAGGTAGTCGTAAGTGACTAATTGCTCATGATTTGAATAGTTCACTTAGCACTCATTGGACTTGTCGAAAATTAGCCAACTTGGGACTTAAATCTCTTTCTTATAACCATGATTGTTGGGTTGTGTTATATTCTCTCCACGACTAGCCCACGTAGTTAACCGGGGGGTTAGAGGGGGGGGGGGGGGGGTGAGGAGCCCCCCCCCCCCCCGCCTTTGTTGTGCCGATTTCATATCGGGGGGGTCACAGGGGGTTTGAAGGGTGCAAGTAACCCCACTCTATGGGGTCCAGGGCAATGCCCTAGAAAATTTTGGTTTTGGAACCTATGTTAGATTGGGCGGACCCACCTATGGTTTTGTGCATGATTTTTGCACATGTTTTTGGACGCAATGGTTTTCAGTCCATGGTTTTGGACACGATGGTTTTTGGTCCATGGTATTAGATGCTTTGGCATGTATAAATATGTATTATAACATTGAAAGGAACATAATGAAAAATCAAGTTGGTAGTCCTGGTTTTGGGATCCAGGGGAAAATCTCTGTGTATATGTGTTTTCTGTGTTATGCTCTCGCATTGTTTATTTTATGTGTTTTAGAATTTGTATGCAAGTAATTTCTATACGGGGTTAAAACCTACATTTGGTATCAGAGTTGTTTTGGCTTCAAGGGGACGCCTTTGTTGCTGAAGGGTTTCGCTCGGGCCTGTGGTAGACCCTGTTCAGTGGGAGATTTGCAAGATCGATTCTGGTGGTGATGGAAAGCAGTGGAAAGATAGAGATCAAGAAATTTAATGGTCAGAGTTTTGAGTTGTGAAACTCAAGATGGAGGATATGTTGGTGGATAAAGATTAGTGGATCGTGGTAGATCCAGGTACTAAACCAACAGGAGTGTTCGATGAATAATGGAAGAAGTTGGATCGGAAGGCAAAGAGCACAATACGATTATGTGTCTCAAATTCAGTATTGTTGAATGTATCAGGGGAAGCTACGACGAAGGCTTTGTGGGACAAGTTAGGGACTTTGTACCAATCTAAGTCTCTAATGAATAAACTATTCCTGTGGAAAAAGTTGTATAACCTGAGCATGAAAGATGGAGAGTTAGTGACAGAGCATCTAAACACATTTAATACTGTGGTAAGTTAGTTAGCGTCTATTGATATTAAAATTTCAGATGAAGATAAGTGCATTAGTTTGTTGTGTTCTCTACCAAATTCGTGGAATAGTCGGGTTATTGCAATAGGCAGCAATGCAACTACCTTGTAGTTTGATGAAATAGTCTTATCCTTGCTGACAGAGGAGATGAGACAGAAAAATATGGAGAGCCAAAATGGTGATGCCTTGTCTGTATGAGGATGGTCCTAGAACAGAAACAAAATAAGTCATCGAGTGGGAGATATAAATCTAGAGGGAGATCTAAATCTCCAGAAAAACCTGTAAAAGTGGTGTGCTGGAAATGCGAAAAGGAAGGGCACTACAAAAGGGACTGTAAATCTAAAGCTCCTGATAAAGGAAAGGGATCTGATGATGCTCCTTTTGCAGAGGCGAAAACCACCTCAGATGAAGGTGGGGATGTGTACTTGGCTTCTTCAAGTACACATGTAGATCATGAGGCATGGTTGATTGACTCAGGTGCATCCTTTCACTTCACTCCCCATAGAGAGTGGTTCTGTGAGTATGAGAAACACAATAGTGGTGATATCTTCTTAGGGGATGACAGGAAGGCTAGAATCGTTGGTTGCAGAAAAGTAAAGTTGAAGTTGCAAGGTGGAAGGGTTAGAACACTTCCGGGTGTTCTGCATATTCCTGCATTGGCCAGAAATCTGATTTTTGTAAGCAAGTTGGATGATGCATGTGTAGAAATAGTGTTCGAGAAGGATACCTACAAGATGGTTCGGGGAGCACTGGTATTGATGCGGGGAGTTTGGATTGGAACTCTATACAAGCTTCAAGGTAGCACGGTTGTTGATGGGTGCAACAGTTCTATGGTTCCTGAAAGTGGAGCAGAAAATATAGAGGTCTCTGGAGAGAAGAACATGTTGTGGCATTAGAGGCTTGGACATATTGGAGAGAAGGTCCTTCAAATACTTCATGGTAAAGGTATGGTAGAAGGTATGAGTAATAGCTCTCTGGGTTTTGATTTCTGTGAAAATTGTGTATATGGGAAGCAGAATCGGGTGAGTTTCTCCTCTAGTGGTAAGAGGGCGAAACATATATTAGAGCTTGTTCATAGTGATGTGTTTGGACCTGTGAAGGTTCCATCACTGGGTAAGTCTGTGTACTATGTATCATTTATAGATGACTTCTCAAGGAATACATGGATATATTTCCTTAAGAAGAAATCTGAAGTCTTTGACAGGTTTAAAGAATTCAAGGCTCTGGCGGAAAACCAGACAGAGAAGAAGATAAAGGTGCTCAAGACAGATAACAATGGAGAGTTTTACAGTAAGGAATTTGAAGAATTATGTAAGAAGTGTGGTATAGCACGGCAGAATACTACTCCATATACACCTCAGCAAAATGGAGTTGCAGAAAGAATGAACAAGACATTGATGGAAAGGGCAAGAAGCATGCTTAGTGGTGCTAGGTTAGGACAGGACTTCTGGGCAGAGGCAGTGGAGACAGCATGTTACCTGGTCAACAAATCACCTTCATCAGCATTAGAGGATAAAACTCCACAATAGGTATGGACTGGTGAGAAACCCTCTCTTTCACATCTGAGGGTATTTGGATGTGATGCATATGTACATGTTCCAAAGGAGAAACGAGCCAAGTTGGATAGTAAATATGAAAAGTGCATCTTTAATACGTATAAGGATGGTTTAAAGGGTTATAAGCTTTGGAACCCAGTAACAAGGAAGGTTGTGTATAGTCGAGATGTGGTGTTCAGAGAGGTGAAAGATGTTATTCAACATGAAGTCCAACCAAAGGAACATGAGAAGATAGAGTTTGAGCTAAAGGAGGAAGAATCAGACTCTACAGTAGAGGAGGAATCAGAAGATGAAGAGCCACAAACTCCGGGTGTGAGAATATTAGGTCGAGAAAGAAGGTAGCCAGAAAGGTATAGTCCATCTGCTTTCTATTCAAATTTTGCTTTATATGTTGTTGATGATCCCAGAACTTTGAAGGAAGCAGTAGATTCAGAGGATGGAAACCTCTGGAAATAGACCATGGTTGATGAAATGGCATCTTTGCATAAAAATGAGGCTTGGGATTTGGTGGAGTTTCCGGCTAGAAGGAAACCCATTGGCAACAAATGGGTGTTCAAGAAGAAGACAAATGCAAAAGGAAAGGTGGAGAAATACAAAGCTCGGTTGGTAGCAAAAGGTTATTCCTAGGTTGGTGATATTTTTTCTCTTGTTGCCAAGGTAACTTCTATTAGATTACTTTTATCTGTTGCTGCTGCTTTTTATTTTGAGGTAGAACAGATGGATGTGAAGACAATATTTCTTCACAGGGATTTGGAAGAGGAAATTTACATGAAGCAACCTAAAGGCTTTACGATGAAAGGTAAGAAAGAACTGGTATGCAAGTTAAAGAAGTCTCTGTATGGGTTAAAACAGTCACCAAGGATGTGGTATCAGAAATTTGATACATTTATACGGGGACTTGGCTTCACCAGAAGCAAAGCAGATCACTGTGTGTAATTTAAATTAATTGGTGACCATGTTATTTATTTGGTCTTGTATGTGGATGATATGTTGCTGGTTGGAAATGACAAAGAAATTATCCAGGATTTGAAGACCCAATTGTCCTCCAAATTCGACATGAAAGATCTTGGTGCTGCAAACTATATTTTGGGCATGGAAATTAAAAGAGATCGGGCAAAGAGGAAGCTCTGGTTAAACTAGAGGAAATATGTCAAGACAATATTGCAGAGATTTAATATGCAAGATAGTAAACCAGTGAAGGTTCCTATTCTTGTAGGTGTAAATTTATCTGTTGAACGGTGTCCCAAGACACAAGAAGAGGAAGAGTACATGTCCCGTGTTCCATATACAAGTGCAGTCAATAGCCTGATGTGTGCAATGGTCTGTACTAGACCAGACATTGCATATGCAGTGGGAGTATTGAGCAGGTTTATGTCAAAACCAGGAAAGGATCATTGGACAGCAGTGAAGCGATTTTTCAGGTATTTATGTGGCACTAGTGATTATGGTTGGTGCTATCAAGGAAGACCAGCATTGGACAGAGTGTTGGATATTCATGGCTTTGTTGATGCAAACTGGGTTGGATATCTGGATCAGAGAACATCTACAAGCGGGTATATTTTTAACCTATTTGGAGGTGCAGTCAGTTGGATGAGTAAGAAACAATTTGTAGTGGCACTATCAACTACAGAGGCAGAATACATGGTGGCCACTCATGCGAGCAAGGAAGCAGTTTGGTTGCAGAGATTGTGTTCAAGTATGGGGTTAGTATAGGGAGCTATAAGGATAGACTGTGATAACCAAAGTGAAATTTTCTTGGCAAATAACCCTGCATATCATTCAAAGACAAATCACATTGATGTTCAGTATCACTTTGTGAGGGATATGATAGAAGACAAAAAGGTGCTGCTGGTAAAGGTGGACACTTTGAAGAATACTGCAGATGCATTGACAAAATATATGAGCTCTGAGAAATTCTCTTGGTGTAGAGAAACAATGGGCATTGCAGGGCTGGATAAATGACTAAGCTCTCTTGTGACCCCTTGTGGAAAGAAAACAACAAGTGGGAGAATGTTGGGTTGTGTTATATTCTTTCCACAACTAGCCCATGTAGTTAACCGGGGGGTTAGAGGAGTGGGTGGAGCCCCCCCCTTCGTTGCGCCAATCGCATAGCATGGGGTCATAGGGGGTTTGAAGGGTGCAAGTAAGCCCACTCTATGGGGTCCGAGGTAGCGCCTCGAAAAAGTTTGGTTTTGGAACCTATGTTAGGTTGGGCGGACCCACCTATGGTTTTGTGCATGATTTTTGCACATGTTTTTGGAGACGATGGTTTTTGGTGCATGGTTTTGAACACGATGATTTTCGGTCCATGGTATTGGATGCTTCGGCATGTATAAATATGTCTTATAACATTGAAAGGAACACAATGAAAAATCAAGCTAGTAGTCCCAGTTTTGGGATCCAGGGGAAAATCTGTGTATATGTGTTTTATGTGTTATGCTCTCGCATTGTTTATTTTATGTGTTTTAGAATTCATATGCAGGTAATTTCTGTATAGGGTTAAAACCTACAATGATGAGGACTTAAATTTTATATTAACTAGAAAAATTCCTACAATTTTTCCTGTAGAACCTCAATACGTTTCATTTCCTTATGGAGCTATAAATATAGAAAATAGGAAATGCAGTGTTCCAAAAATGTTGAAATCCAAACATAGTGTAGTTCTTCTCCAAAGCTTACAGGTATAAATTGTTCTAACAATAGAAAACATAAATAAAACATATATTAACTAGAGACATTAAATCATTTTGACCTAATGTATGTTTCATCCTGGATGGTGGTGTTGGTCTCCTCTCAAGATACAATTTTGTGTTTTGACTAGCAAAGCTTTCTGAGAGTGCTTCCCATGGAGGGAGATTCACATGATTTGCCAAGTGTTAAAGTAGGTCTCAAGCAATAGAGATATGCAGTTAATTCATTCATATGCCCTCTTAAAATGATGAAATCATTTCTAGATTACTTCTCCCATTCACAAAGAGCTAGAATGTGGCTAGCAACTTCAACAAAGAGGCATTCCTTGGCTTTTTTCGTTTCACCATGCTTAGACTTGACTTGGGTTCTCTATGTCTCTAATTTCTTAATGAATTCACAGAGGGTGGCTTTCATTATTGACAATTCCATTGAACAAACATTCACACAAGATGCACCTCCAACAATTGTTGGGTAGGTGACATGCTAAACAATGAGATACCCAAAGTAGGAAAAGACAGAGTTCAATGGCCAAGCTCCAAGAAATTCACCACTAAGAAGCAAGGGAATGACTAATAGATATTTGAAAAGAGGATAGGGTGATGGAGAATTGGAGAGTTCTCATATATATTAATGAGGGAAGTGTTGAATCGAATGTCTATTCTGGATGAGACAGTCTCAATCATATGAGAAAAGGAAGAAAATTTATCTACCTTTTAGCTCCATAAATTTCTTGCTTCATAATTAATAATGTTAATGTCCTTAAATCATTGAGGGATTTTATATCCATGACATCTATCTTGATGCTTTAAAGACATTGATGATATGACTCACCTGGGATTACAACTTGATTTTATTTTAGTTTTGGAGGTTGAGAAGATTTTTATCGCCCCGCCTTTCCAAATCACCATAGGTGTACTCGTGGGATTGGATTGATAGTTGTTCTATGTCACTTCCTATCCATATCTATACCTTGGATTCTGATTCAAGAGCTCCTTGATTAACCATTTCATTTTCTATGGAGTTTAGATGCCTTTTAACTCGAAAGGTAGAGGATTTATAGAAGGCCTTTAGAAGTAATGTTTCCATTTGGAAAATGCTTGCTAGATGAGGAGAGGAGGGAGCTAGCTCTAGTTTCAATTCTCAAAATATTATGGTTGAGCCTGAAATTTATCTATACTATATAGTGAAGCTAATCTATTATACAGGGTGTTTCTTTGCTTTGATATCTAGTACATGTGTTCCTTCTTTGATTGTTTATAAAGGAAGAAGGGGTTAGTTTCCCATGGAGGCTTGATCCTTTCCTACTCAAAGGTTGGATATATTCACATTGTTCTTTTCGATGTAATGCTTGAGGTTTGTTGGTCATAAGTTGAAGAGTGGAGTGTTTTTATTGCCAGGACCTGACCTTTGATTAAAGGAAGGGCATTAGGTGATGTCCTAAAGACTTTGAGGTGAGAATATTCCTTTGGTTTCGGTCCCTTCAGTGTATTCTGACTTCTAGATTAGTTATACCATGAATGTTATTTGGGGATAAATTATTAATTTATTTTTAGGTGCAAAATATAGTTCCATCCATGAAATCATTTTAATTCCTTTTTTCTATGCTTGCTACTTTATTGCTTCTTGTATGTGTTGAAGCTTGCATAAGAATGTAAACATATATGCAAATGTAGATATACCAATTTGAATGTAAGTGGTCTGCTTATTGCATTATCATTGTTCATGCAAAGTTGACTAGAACATATATCAATAATATAAAATTAGTTTTCATTCCTCTGTTTTCTGTTTGCATGCCATAATTTTAGCACTAACTTCCGTTTGGATTGGAACATAGTTAGTGCAGGGAAGACTTGGGAAAAGAATTTTTGAAGGGCCTAGCTCTGTGATAGCCTTTTCTTCTATATATATATATATATATATATATATATATATATATATATATATATATATATATATCAATTCAATTTTTAGCAAAGATGTGGGCAAAATTGATACCTGGAAGTTGTCAAAATACATATCATCCTAGAATAAATTCACCAAAATTATTTTTGCAACAATTAGACAAAGAATTAAGATGAATGGGGAATTTCTTTTTGGGTCTAGATGAAGAACAAAAGCTGCACATACTTGAGATGAATTCCCTCAGTTATATGTTGAGGTTGTCTGTGTCAAGACTAAATTTACATTCCCATATATTTACCAGATTGAAGTCCATAATTTCCACTGTTGAGGTCCTCTATCAAGGACTTGGATTGGAACATTCTGACCTTTTAGAGTGAGTTAAGAAGCAACTTTATGATGACACTCCAAATATATCATGTCTCTTTAAACTTGTTCAGGAATTACTTAAACGTTTTTTCCTTGAACCCATACCTCTCAGTGAAGAACTTAAAGAAATTAGAGCAGTTTTGGTTGTTCCAGAAAATAGTTATGAGTGTCCTCTTAATTTTGTAATAGGCGTGCCTATTGGAATTACCTTGCACATCACTTTTCACAATGTAACTACTGAACACATAATTTGGTTGTTGATGGTTTTGGGAGACTCGGTACAATATAACCAAATAGATGTCAATGAATTTGAAGGAAATGGTGGAGTAAAATCCGGTTTAGTTGATGTGCCATTTTATGCTGTGAAAAAAGTTGCATCATGTTTCTTAGAAGTTTATGTTATGATGGAATGCCCCTTTGAATTTGGGAGAGTTCTATTAAATAGATTTTAGGATGGTCCAAAAGGGGAACTTGTTTCACTATCCAATGTGGAAAAAATTGATCTAGTTGCATGTATCAGGAAGAGATCAAACACATGAATTGGAAATTGTTCCTGTCAATGTCATTGTTCTCTCCCTTGTGCAAAGGGAAATCACCTTTATGCTTCATTTATAAGCTACCTTCTCTTTTTTGTTTTTCTTACTCTCTTTTATTGGTATATATTTATCTTTTATTTTTTTGTAAGATTTCTCCTATTCCTTTTGAGTTTGCATGAAAACTGTAGAGTACATGTTTTAAAAACCATTCAATATGTAGGATTATAACCCCACACCTTGCTAGAGGTTTGTGAAATCAAGTGATTTCATAGCTTTGCAATTTCTTACGAACCTAATTTCTTCGGAGTAATAAATGTAAAGTCTTCTTTAAAATATCTACTAATCTTCTATACATTTGATCAAATTTCCCTTTAAAGCATCCCAAATACATTGTGTCTAAAGGAATCTATTAGAGGAATGGTTTTCCTCATACTTGCCATGATCTAGGTGCCCATCTAAAAAATGGTCTTGATATTGGTAGTTTTTGGGTCATATACGGTTGATACATATTTTGGGGCCTTCCCACTCACTTTTTGAGGTTTTGATGCCCAATGATTGAGCATTTGGTTCAATGTGCAATTCCTCTTTCCAACGAGTTAAAGAAGACTTGAAATGGAGCAAGAAGAGAAAAGTTACGGTCTTGGATTTTTCTTGGATAGTTTAGTCACTAGTGTGCAAACCTATCTCAAGATACCTAGTGAAAGAAACATATAGAGAAAACGTGGAAGTCAAAGGACATGGAAAAATGGTGCAACACCCATAAAATCCCTTCACACAACAATGACAAAGTTATGCTCAACCATGGTTATTAGATGAGATTAAAGCCTCAAACTTGATTTAGTGTGAAGGCCACCAGATCCCATTTATAGGGAACTAAAATGGATCATCAACATAGAATCCAACGCCATAATAATCGTTGCAAAGGTCACTAGAGGAGCTTGGGGAAGGTGACTACCTCTTCCACTTGCAAATGTAGGTGAAGGGGACATCACTTCATGTCATTGTTGGTAGCAATGGTCAAGAGAATTTGATCTTAGTTGAGGTTTTGAGAAGATTCCTTCTTTAGTTACGTCATGCATTAGTTTAAATTTTTTGTTAGTCCTACCTAAATCATTTTGAGTTGCCTAGGATTTACTTTTTTCCCATTCTATGACTACTCTTGACTCTCTTCAAATTTTCTTCCAATTGAATCATCGTTGTTTCTCATGTATTTGTGTCAAATTTATTCCAATTCAGGGTTACTAGGCTTCTGTACCCCTCTTCTTCTAACCAACCATGATTAAATTTGTAGTGACCTAGCTTTATTTGCAGTATAGATAATATGGTCAGAGCCACCTCCATCTCCAACCCATGACTTCAACCCATCTAAATCTTCTAGAACACTTTCTGAAACCAGGAATTTGGTCAGTCATTTTGACACTCCATCTATTCCACTTCTGAAATTTCTACAAGTTGGAACTATCTCATTAGTTTTATTATTACATAGAATGAGGTCTTCAAACAATTGGACAACATAACCAGTGAGGGGATCTTGATTCTTTCCTAGCTCCTTCTCCCCAAGATCCTGCACCTTTCATTTTCAAGTTAAATTCAAGTCCCAATATTATATTACGCTCTTTGATCCTCTCAATTTTTTTAAATGTTTTCCTACCATCATATGGCCCATACAAAGTAAATATAAAGAACTCCTCCCCACCTTCTTTAGATTTTAGATATATTCTAACACAGGCAAGCAACAAATATGCATTTATGAGATCAACTGTATCTTTCCAACAAGTAATATTGCAGTTTGATCTTTCCTCACAATCTACTGAATTAAAAAACCAATCTTTAGAATTGTTGATAATAAAGCCTCTGTGTTATTCCCCTTCACACATAGTTTGATGAAGAAAAATGACAACTGGATTGTATTTGGCAAAATATATTTTTAGGGCTAATTTTTTGTGGGTACTCCCCCACCCCTCTTAGACTAAATGATAGAATTATCATGGTTTCATCTTCTATGAGGCTTTTCCTACTCTAAGGGTCATTTCATCGTCATTTTCATTCCTTACTTAACCTACTTAATGGATTTCTTCTTTGTTAGGGTAAGATAGCATTATTTAGAATTGTTGACAATAAAGCCTCTGCGTTCTTTCCTTCCCATACATTTTCCTGAAAGAAAAATGACATCTGGATTGTATTTGGCAAAGCACCTTTTCAAGGCTAATTTAATGATAAAATTATCATGCTTAGACCTTCTCTGAGATTTCCCCTACTTTGAGGACCCCTTTATTATCATATTCTTTTCTTCTTTAATGAATTTCTTTTTTGCTAGGATAAGATAGGATTTACAACTCACTAATGATCCCTATGTTGGATTGTGTTATATTCTTTCCACGACTGCCCACGTAGTTAACTAGGGGGTCCTTTGTTGCGTCGATTGTATAGCGGGGGAGGTCGCAGGGGGTTTGAGGCGTACCCACCTATGGTTTTGTGCATGATTTTCGCACATGTTTTTGGACGCGATGGTTTTCAGTCTATGGTTTTGGACATGATGGTTTTCGGTCCATGGTATTGAATGCTTCGGCATGTATAAATATGTATTATAACATTGAAAGGAACATAATGAAAAATCAAGTTGGTAGTCCCGGTTTTGGGATCCAGGGGAAATCTCTGTGTATATGTGTTTTATGTGTTATGATCTCGCATTATTTATTTTCTGTGTTTTAGAATTCATATGCAGGTAATTTCTGTACGGGGTTAAAACCTACATTTGGTATCAAAGTAGTTTTGGCTTCAGTGGGACACCTTTGTTGCCAAAGGGTTTCGCTTGGGCCTGTGGTAGACCCTGTTCAGTGGGAGACTTGCGAGATCGATTCTGGTGGTGAAAGAAGATGGAGAGCAGTGGAAGGATAGAGATCGAGAAATTTAATGGTCAGAGTTTTGAGTTGTGGAAACTCAAGATGGCGAATCTGTTGGTGGATAAAAATCAATGGATCGCAGTAGATCCGGGTACTAAACCAACGAGAGTGTCTGATGAAGAATGGAAGAAGTTGGATCGGAAGGCAAAGAGCACAATACGATTGTGTGTCTCAGATTCAGTATTTCTGAATGTATCAGGGAAGCTACAACGAAGGCTTTGTGGGACAAGTTAGGGACTTTGTACCAATATAAGTCTCTGATGAATAAACGGTTCTTGCGGAAAAAGTTGTATAACCTGAGGATGAAAGATGGAGACTCGGTGGCAGAGCATCTGAACACATTTAATACTATGGTAAGTCAGTTAGCATCTGTTGATATTAAAATTTCAGATGAAGATAAGTGCATTAGTTTGTTGTGTTCTCTACCAGATTCGTGGGATAGTCTGGTTATTGCAATAGGTAGCAATGCAACTGCCTTGCAGTTTGATGAAATAGTCTCATCCTTGCTGACAGAGGAGATGAGACAGAAAAATATGGAGAGCCAGAATGGTAATGCCTTGTTTGTACGAGGACGGTCCCAGAACAAAAACAAAAATAAGTCATCGAGTGGGAGATCTAAATCTCCAGGAAAACCTGTAAAGGTGGTGTGCTGGAAATGCGAAAAGGAAGGGAACTACAAAAGGGACTGTAAATCTAAAGCTCCTGATAAACGAAAGGGATCTGATGATGCTCCTTATGTAGAGGTGAAAACCACCTCAGATGAAGGTGGGGATGTGTACTTGGCTTCTTCAAGTACACATGTAGATCATGAGGCGTGGTTGATTGACTCAGGTGCATCCTTTCACTTCACTCCCCATAGAGAGTGGTTCTGCGAGTATGAGAAATATGATGGTGGTGATGTCTTCTTGGGGGATGACAGGAAGGCTAGAATCATTGGTCGTGGAAAAGCAAAGTTGAAGCTGCAAGGTGGAAGGGTTAGAACACTTCCGGGTGTTCTGCATATTCCTGCATTAGCCATAGATCTGATTTATGTTAGCAAGTTGTATGATGCGGGTGTGAAAACAATGTTCGAGAAGGATACTTGCAAAATAGTTCTCGGAGCACTGGTATTGATGCGGGGAGTTCGGATTGGAACTCTGTACAAGCTACAAGGTAGCACTGTTATTGATGGGTGCAATAGTTCTGTGGTTCCTGAAAGTGGAGCAGAAAATCTAGTGGTCTCTGGAGAGAAGACCATGTTGTGGCATCAAAAGCTTGGACATATTGGAGAGAAGGGCCTTCGAATACTTCATGGTAAAGGTATGGTAGAAGGTATGAGTAATAGCTCTCTGGATTTTGATTTCTGTGAAAATTGTGTATATGGGAAGCATAATCGGGTGAGTTTCCCCTCTGGTAGTAAGAGGACGAAACAAATATTAGAGCTTGTGCACAGTGATGTGTTTGGACTTGTGAAGGTTTCATCACTGGGTAAGTTTGTGTACTATGTATCATTTATAGATGAATTCTCAAGGAATACATGGATATGTTTCCTTAAGAAGAAATTTGAAGTCTTTGACAAGTTTAAAGAATTTAAGGCTCTTGTGGAAAATTAGATAGAGAATAAGATAAAGGTGTTGAGGACAAATAATGGTGGAGAGTTTTGCAGCATGGAATTTGAAGAATTTTGTAAGAAGTGTGGTATAGCATGACAAAAGACTACTCCATATACACCTCAAAAAAATGGAGTTGCAGAAAGAATGAACAAAATGTTGATGGAAAGGGCAAGAAGCATGCTCAATGGTGTCGGGTTAGGACGTGAATTCTGGGCAGAGGCAGTGGACACTGCATGTTACCTAGTCAACAGGTCACCTTCATCAGCGTTGGAGGATAGGACTCCACAAGAGGTATGGATTGGTAAGAAACCCTCTCTTTCACATCTGAGGGTATTTGGATGTGATGCATATGTACATGTTCCAAAGGAGAAACGAACCAAGTTGGATAGTAAATATGAAAAGTGTATCTTTATTGGGTATAAGGATGGTTTAAAAGGTTATAAGCTTTGGAACCCAGTAACAAAGAAGGTTTTGTACAGCCGAGATGTGGTGTTTAGAGAGGTGAAAGATGTTATTAAACATGAAGTCCAACCAAAGGAACATGAGAAGATAGAGTTTGAGCTAAAGGAGGAAGAATCGAACTCTATAGCAGAGGAGAAATAAGAAGATGAAGAGCCAAAAACTTCGAGTCTGAAAGGCTCAGTTCGAGAAAGAAGACATCTAGAAAGGTATAGTCCATCTGCTTTCTGTTCCAATTTTGCTTTGTCTGTTACTGATGATGATCCCAGAACTGTGAAGGAAGCAGTGGATTCAGAGGATGGAAAACTCTGGAAAGAGGCCATGGTTGATGAAATGGCATCTTTGCACAAAAATGAGGCTTGGGGTCTGGTGGAGTTGCCGACTGGAAGGAAACCCATTGGCAGCAAATGGGTGTTCAAGAAGAAGACAAATGTAGAAGAAAAGTTGGAGAAATACAAAGCTCGGTTGGTAGCAAAAGGTTATTCCCAGGTGCCAAGAATTGATTTTGGTTATATTTTTTCTCCTGTTTCCAAGGTAACTTCTATTAGATTACTTTTATATGTTGTTACTGCTTTTGATTTTAAGGTAGAACAGATGGATGTGAAGACATCATTTCTTCACGGGGATCTGGAATAGGAAATATACATGAAACAACTTGAAGGCTTTGTAGTGAAGGGTAAAAGAGAATTGGTATGCAAGTTAAAGAAGTCTCTGTATGTGTTAAAACAGTCACCAAAGATGTGGTATCAGAAATTTGATACATTTATATGGGGATTGGCTTCACCAGAAGCAAAGCAGATCACTGTGTGTATTTTAAGTTAATTGGTGACAGTGTTATTTATCTGGTCTTGTATGTGGATGATATGTTGTTGGTTAGAAATGACAAAGAAATTATCCAGGATTTGAAGACCCAATTGTCCTCCAAATTCGACATGAAAGATCTTGGTGTTGCAAACTATATTTTGGGCATGGAAATTAAAAGAGATCGGGTAAAGAGGAAGCTCTGGTTAAACTAGAGGAAGTATGTCGAGACAATACTGCAGAGGTTTAATATGCAGGATAGTAAACCGGTGAAAGTTCCTATTCCTGTAGGTGTGAGGTTATCTGCTGAACAGTGTCCATAGACACAAGAAAAGGAAGAGGACATGTCCCGTGTTCCATATGCAAGTGCAGTCGGTAGCCTAATGTATGCAATGATCTGTACTAGACCAGACATTGCACATGCAGTGGGAGTATTGAGCAGGTTTATGTCAAAACCAAGGAAGGAGCACTGGACAGCTGTGAAGTGGGTTTTTAGGTATTTGCATGGCACTAGTGATTATGGTTTGTGCTACCAAGGAAGACCGGGATTGGACAGAGTGTTGGATATTCTTGGCTTTGTTGATGCAGACTGGGCTGGAGATCTGGATCAAAGAAGATCTACAAGTGGGTATGTGTTTGACCTATTTGGAGGTGCAGTCAGTTGGATGAGTAAGAAACAACCTATAGTGGCACTATCAACTACAGAGGCAGAATACATGGTAGCCACTCATGCAAGCAAGGAAGCAGTTTGGTTGTAGAGATTGTGTTCAAATATGGGGTTAGTACAGGGAGCTATAAGGATAGACTGTGATAGGAAAAGTGAAATTTTCTTGGCAAAGAACCCTACATATCATTCAAAGACAAAGCACATTGATGTTCAATATCACTTTGTGAGGGATATGATAGAAGACAAAAAGGTGTTGTTGGTAAAGGTGGACACTTTGAAGAATACTGCAGATGCGTTGAAAAAATCTATGAGCTCTGAGAAGTTCTCTTGGTGTAGAGAGACAATGGGTGTTTTAGGGCTAGAAAAATGACTAAGCTCTCTTGTGGCCCCTTGTGGAAAGAAAACAACAAGTGGGAGAATGTTGGGTTGTGTTATATTCTTTCCACGACTAGCCCACATAGTTAACCGGGGGGTTAGAGGAGGGGGGGAGCCCCCCCTTCGTTGTGTCGATTGTGTAGCAGGGGGGTCACAGGGGGGTTGAGGCATACCCGTAACCCCACTGTATGGGGTCCGGGCAGCACCCCGGAAAATTTTGGTTTTGGACCCTATGTTAGGTTGGGTGGACCCACCTATGATTTTGTGCATGGTTTTTGCACATGTTTTTTTGGACGCAATGGTTTTGGCTCCATGGTATTGGACGCGATGGTTTTCGGTCCATGGTATTGGATGCTTCGACATGTATAAATATGTATTATAACATTGAAAGGAACATAATGAAAAATCAAGCTAGTAGTCCCGGTTTTGGGATCCAGGGGAAATCTCTGTGTATATGTGTTTTATGTGTTATGCTCTCGCATTGTTTATTTTCTGTGTTTTAGAATTCATATGCAGGTAATTTTTGTACGGGGTTAAAACCTACACCCTAATCATTTTCCTTTGCAAAACCTCCTGCCCCTTATTTCTCCGTTTGGGAAACATATCTTCTAGGTCTTAGGTTATATCTATGTCCAAATCTTCTATCATCTTTAGAGGTATAATCCCCAAACTCATAGGACATAGAGGTTTTACGGGATCCCTTTATAGGTAATTTACTAGTATCTTCTACCCATATTGTGGATTGTATGCTCACTTATACCAAATTAATATTCTATCTTAAGATGATTTTGATTAGTATAGGAATGGGAATTCCAATGGTGAACTGGATCAAGGGGTGCTTATCCTTGGCTTCCTTTGCTATTCTAATAAATCGATCAGCTTCTAGATTCTTTTGTTTGGTTGCAGGACTAAGTAAAATGATAACAACCAACAAGAGAGAAGGTTCCATCAAAGGGATAAAAAAGGGAAACTCCATAACTTTCCCCCCTCACGATATGCACACTACTCTATGTGAATATTCATCTTCTCATGAGGAAGTTTTACTTTCTATTTTTGGCACTTGTAAGAGAAAGATTCTCTTATACCCATAACAGATTCCCTTGCACATGTAAGATGCACTTTTTTGAGAGATATTCTCTTACATTTATCATGCATTTATGAAAATATTTACAAATACTTGGTAAGGCCCATTCCTTGAAGATAGATTTTTTGTACAAATGGTGCACTATTCCTTTTATAAAGGCACATTGATTAGGTGCTATCTTTAGCATAGCTTGGGCACTCCACTGGGTGAAATTCCTCAGGATATGGAGAGATAAATTTGAGGTGATCATTAGCAATTTGTAACCCATATTCTTGCTCATATTCTATAAAGTAAAGAAAGGCGCACTAGGTTGAGTAGTTCAATTGTTCAGTGATTGAGTTTGCTAGTGTGCACTTGAGAAAAACTGTTTGGTTTTGTAATATTTCTTTTGGTGTGAATGAGAAGAGTGTGTCTGCTGTTACAAAATTCCTGCATGATTTCCATGACATTAATGTTGCATATTTATTAGATCTAGTTGCTATATATGCAGGGATGATCTCATCTATTGATATGCAGTATCTACAATTTTGAAATTTCATTCAGAATTTTTGTTTATACACATCTAAAGCTTTGATTGGTGTTTTAGTCTTTTAGGTTTAGCTGTAGAATAAACTCTTCGAATGCAGATGTGTGTATCATGTGGATGTAAAAGTACAACACAAACTTCCTTTGGATTTGACCTGAGTTGGAATCTATACCATTCTGTCTTTATATGCATGGATTTGAAGCCTCTAATCATTGTTACTAGTAACTACTTTTTCTGCCATTACTACTCTAGAATCAACTATCAAATGTAATGTTGAATATTGCTGGGATATCTGTTGTTATTGCCTAATCACTGCTGTTAGTGTTAAATTTACTGCACTTCTTGTTTTTTTTTTATGTTTTTTTACTATTGTTAGCACTCTATTAGTTTTGGATCTCATATTACCTTCCAGTTCCAGATTTCTTTTTGAGTCTCGTTTAGTTTTTTATCGATCAAATTTCACATTAGGTTCATAACAAAGAGCCTGAAAAATATACAAGTTGCACAATCTAAATGATTTTTTAATAGCTATCTTGCATGATCCTTTTACTAATATGTCAGTTTTTTTTCCTTGAGGAGTTTTGGTTTTTTAAGTTGATTGATACGAAGAACAGGAAGGTTACAGATTTCATCCCATTGGAAGAAGCAAGATGTCAACCTAAAAAGGAAAAAAAAAAAATCAATTCCTTCAATACAGTGCTTCAAACTATGTGGCTATTTGAAGGTTTATCATGGATAAAAGAAATCAATGTATTAGTGATGGGGTTTTCAATTAAAGATTGGAAACTGTGTTTTAAACCTCGATTTGAGGAAGCATCAATTCAAACCATATGGGTGAAATTATATGCGTTGTGACTTGAACTGTGGAATGATTAAACTCTAGTAGAAATAGGTGACATCCTAGATTTGATAATATGGAAAAAACCAAAACTCAACAAGCGATGGCCAAACTCCTAGTTGATATGGATCAAAGAGAAAATCTTCTGAGAATGGTTGAAACTGAAGTAGGCCAATGGAATTATAGTCAAATCTTGGACTATGTTAGAATTGCAAATCCATGTTCCATAGTCAAATCCTGGGCTAAGTTAGACTTCCATTTTGATGGTCCAAGTTCCATATTTAGGAGCATCCAAAGGCCAAATATATGACTAAATAGAGGAATTTTGAATGGCACAAAGTGGATCAAAGAAATCCTAATCAAAGGGAGATTGTGTATTAAGCAACTCCATCAAGAAATGATGACGGGAGGTAAAAACCATATTCAGTTATTGTTTGACATAATGTTGGATCATAATGGAAGTGATCCACTTCTCATTTGTGGGCATTCGAAAGGCAACTACATAAATTATGGAGAGCCTCTCCAATAAATAAGAGGATAAAAACTTCCATGGAAAAAAGTCAACAATGTTTAGGACGGAAAATCCAACCTAGAAAACAATATGGAAGAATTGTCCATATGGCGATGCATCATGAAATTGCTAGGCTATCGTCTCCCACTTGTTTCATTAGTTTGGAATCTAAAAGTGCAAAAGCCACTAAGCTCAACTCCATTCCCCCAAGCAAAGTGGGCTTACACCATGGGTTTAAGAAGTTCTAGGTAGGAGTCTTGAGTTTAGATTGAGAGATAGCTCCCCTCTACACTCTTTCGAGGACTACATGGATCACACCAAACCTATTAGATATTTTATTTGTTCTAGAAAGAAGGAGCCCCCATGTTATTTGGTGGATGTTTAGATCCTCGACATATAGGAAGCACTAATACTTTTAGAAGGAAATCCTTCCTATAAAAAAGGCACAAACAAAAGCAAAGCAAGAGGCTATATTACAATAAAACAAATCAATTAAAAGGGTCATTCGAGAAGGGCACATTTCACATTAAATATGGTTGGTAGATAATTCATATCTACAAGCCATATTTAATTTTATTTCAAGAAAATTTGGGGATGAATCAAAATTGGAAATATTTTTGTCACTGGATTCAAATTCCAAATCAAGGAGACATGTTCCAGGTTGGAACCATTCCTTCAATCTAACTGCTTCCTTTGAACTTGATCCAGATATAAATTCCTTGGAAATAGGTAAAGATATTTCAGTCATAAACCTACAGAATTCATATAAGAATAAACACTCCGTCTGAGAAAGCTTCCTCAATCAATGTGTACTAAATCAAGAGAATATAATTATTGGAAGGGAACATAAGATAGGAAGAAAACATTACAATTATTTTAATATTTTCAACTATTTTTTAAGAAGAACCCCACAAAATTCACCTAAATCTGTTCAAATTCAGATGAACTTAGATGAATTTGATTGTTGAATCAGTGCATCTTGAATTTCAGTTGGAATTTGTCTTGAGATTTGGAAAACATGTCCAGAGAAGCCTAAAAAATCAACAAATTTCAAACTTAAAGCTTCTAACCACCTCCCAATCCCTCTACAAATGGAAAAGGGTGAAATAGACCTCCTCGCCCTTTTAAATCCAATCATGAGTGGTTAGGAGATGATTTTATATCTCTAGTCACAGAAGAATGGGTACCTTACAATGTTGATACTAAAGGCTCCAACATGTTTCAATTATACGAGAATCTCAAAAAAGTCAAAATGGAAACTGTAAATTGAGCTCACCACAAATTCAAGAACTCTCCGCAGGACACTTTGGCTGGGAACAGAAATATCCTTATTGTTACACCCAATTTTTAAAGTTGAATAAAATAAAACTAATCAATTCAAAGGTAGGAAAGAAGAACTTGTTGGGATGGGAAAAATTAATGGTAAAAGAAAAGCAGGGCAACTTGGCTGAATGAAGGAGATACAAATACTAAATTTTTTCATGCATATGCAAAGAACTGAGAATATGCAAATAAACGAGGAATTCAAGGCCTGACAGATCTAAGGGTTGTTGATGCAAGAGCATCCAACTCAGGGAGGACATGGCTGGGAGTTTGTCTCTTTCAAACAGTATGAGTTTCATTATTTTTCATCTCCTAGGAATGGTTGTTTCAGCCAATGTTAATGTTTGCTTACATATTTCTTTTTACTTTTTAGTTTTATTTAAAATTTGTTTTTAATTTACAAAGCAAGAAAAGACAGTTATTCAGAAACCATTTTATGTAACCATATAATGTAACTACTGGTAGTTTGCTAACTGTCCAGTGTTCTCTACAAAACGAAAGGAGAAAAAAACTAATGTAATCTTTTTGCCATCAGAGAATTGAATGAAGAGAAAGCACAGAAACATTTTCTGAAGACAAACATCTGAATCCATTCATGTTACAGCTCTAGAATTTTTCCTACAGAATACTGTTAAATTATTTTCTTTTCCATAAGCAAAGTACATACACACAGGTGAACAGCAAGCACCAGAGCGAGGAGAGCTCCCGGACAAGCAGCAACACAAACAGAGAAAATATACGAAGGAACGAGAAAGCCATTATCCACAGAGAAAAGTTTCAGGTACAGAAACGATTACATTCCCATTTTCCTTTGCAAAATTTAAACAATCAAATTTACAACACACATATATATATATATATATATATATATATATATATATATATATATTTTTTTTTTTTTCAAAAGCCGAGCATCACAGTGCATTGTTCAACGACCAATAAATAGAACAGAGTCGACCGAGACTACAAACCCCTGCAAGGTCATTGCAGGACCGTTTAAATACACAAATAGCTACAAACAACAGAGTCATAAATACATAGTGGAGTCACAGGCATAGTGCCAAGAAACCGCAGAGCCAAGCCAAACTACCACCAAAGACTCATAAACCCTATGAACAGTAAACCCTTAGCCAAACAAACAAGAAGACACCAAGGAGTCACCCTACTCGGTTTAAGCATAGGAGACACGGCGTGAAGTCCACGAGCAAGCTTGCCGCTCACCTGCATTGGCCAACAAATAGGTCGTTAGCCACGAGAAACAAACCACAGTTACGTTAACAAAGTGAAACCAGAACAGAGGGTAGGGTTATGAGGACTTACCAAGGTAGAGTCGAGCCTGTGTAAGTTGACAGAGGAGCCATGGAGCCAAGGTCACAACCATAGAGTTGCTCGCTGCCACGAGGAGCAGAGGTTGTAAGAAATTGAGAAAAACAAAGTAATAACAACTAGCATAGAAATAGAGCTTACCTTTCGGAAGACTGCCGAGTGGAAGTCGAAAGCCGAGCAACTCCATAGCTGCAACCTGAGACAAGAACAAAACCAAACAAATAATCAACCTGTGAAGCCAGCGCATGGAGGGGAGACAAGTAAACTAAAGTTGCAACTAAAAATACAAATATAGCCAAGCAAAAGTTGACAACAGAGACCGATACCGAGGGTTTCACACCCAGGTCTTGAAGCCAAGCACAGAACAGGACGAGACATCGTCCGCAGGTAGAAACCCTCACTAAATTTCAAACCAGGCATAGTGAAAGTGAAACCTCAAACAAGTGACAGAGCAAACCCTCGTGTTGCAAAACCAGAGAACTCACCAGCAGCATAGCGGCATAGCAAAACGAACATAGTAAATGAAATGAACAGTCAGAGTTTTGGGGCATAGAAGGAGTGGGAAGGAACAAAGCCCGAGGCCTGGACACATGTCCTCGTCTCAATAAAACACCAGTACCACAGCATTAAAGTCAACCAACCACCACTAAATAAAAATCCAATCGACAACTTTATCATTAACCTGAAAGTCTTAAGGGCTGGACCCATCAAATTTTGGTATCAAAGCAGGTTTAGCTAACTGATTTTCTTATAAAATGGAAGCTGGAAGAAGAGGTCATGGCAGAGCTATTCGAAGAGTAGTAGATGAGGGATTGAGGGAAGAGATTAGGATCTTGAATGCCTGTTTCGTGGCAGTAGAAGCAGGAAGGAGAAGGGATCTGGAAGTAAGGGACAACAGTGAAGAGGAAGTTGTAGTTACAATAGATGGATCAGATGAAGAAGGACCTAAAATCAAATTGTTAAGGTCAGTCTTGTTGGCTAGCAGTAAGCCAAAGCCTGAAATTCTGAATTATGATGGTAGTATGTCCACATAAGTTTTGTTGGACTCGATTAGTGAGCTGGACAAATATTTTGAATGTGAGGAGGTCAGCGAAGATAGGAGAGTTAAATTTGTTGCCACTAAGCTGAAAGGACACATGGCCTTATGGTGGGATAGTGTCCAAGCAAAGAGGAGAAGATTGAATAAGTTACCAATTAAAATGTGGACTAGAATGGTCGCCAAGATGAAGGGTAGGTTTTTTCCCAAAGATTACCAGATTGCTTTGCATCAATAGGTACAGAATTTGAAGCAGAGAGGAATGACGACGAAAGAATACACTGAAGAATTCTATCGAGTGAATTTGAGAGCTGTCCATACTAAAGACACCCCAAAAAAGACAGAAAGGTTTGTGAATGGCCTAAGGCTAGAGATATTGGACGAGATAAATATTCTTTCTCCGAAAACCATAGAGGAAGCATACCAGAGTGCCTTAAAGGCAGAGGAAAAGATCACAAGAAAGAAAAATTCTAGGAGAGGACGAGGAACTGGCAGAGGGAAAGGACAATCCTTTGGCAGAGGAAGAACTGCCAACAACAGTGAAGAGGGCAGTAGTTCAAAGACCTCAGGGACAACAAAAAAGGAAGGTAGCACTAGGGGAGGAAGGCCATACCAGAGAGGAAGGGGAAATGGCAGAGGTAGAGGAGCTGCCTACCAGTGCTACAAGTGCCACAAGTGGGGGCATAGATCCTTTGAGTGTCCTGAAGGAGAACAGGCTGGTCAAAGAGGAGCATATGTTGCTCAGACAGAAGAAGCAGAGGCACCGCCTCAAGAGGTAGAGAATGTACCAGAGACAGGAGAGGCCTTAGTCTTGAACAAGGTACTGCTGAAACCGGCAAAGGAAACAGCTGAACAAACCCAAAGAAAGGCATTATTCCGGATTGTGTGCAAGTCACATGGAAAATGCTGCAAACTGATTATAGACAATGGAAGAACTGATAATCTGGTTGCAACAGAGATGGTGGAGAAATTGGGTTTAAAATGATTGAAGCACCCAACTCCCTATAAGGTGTCGTGGTTACAGAAGGGTCACCAACTGCTAGTTGATGAGCAGTGTGAGGTGGAGTTCCATATTGGCAAGTATAGGGACAAAGTGATTTGTGACGTCATGCCCATGGACGTGTGTCATATTCTGCTAGGTAGATCATGGCAGTATGACCGAAAAGTTGTTCATGATGGGAAAACAAACTGTTACAAGTTTGTTAAGGATGGGATTAAGCATACGCTAGTACCCATCAAGGAGGAAGAAACAACAGAGACTAGTGGAACAAAAGTATTACTAGTGGGTGGAAAACAATTTCTGAAACATATTGAAGATGACGAGATGAAGTATGCTATTGTAAGGAGACAAAGAATATTGCTATTGCACATTGAAATTTCTGATTTACCTGAAGAAATCTGGGAAATGTTGCAGGAATTCAGTGACATTGTGGTGGACGATCTACCAGATAAATTGCCACCAAAGCGGAGTATCAGTCATCACATAGATTTCATCCCTGGAGCTATTTACCAAATAAAGCTACTTACCGGATGATCCCCAAAGAAAATGAGATTAGGAAACAAGTACAGGAGTTGCTGGCTAAGGGACTGATTCGAAAAAGCTTAAGCTCGTGTGCAGTTCCGACAGTTCTAGTTCCCAAGAAAGGAGGCGAGTAGCAGATGTGTACAGATTCATGAGAAATAAACAAAATTACTATCAGATAGAGATTTCCATTGCCACGAATGGATGACATGATGGACTATTTGAGCGAGGTATCATATTTTTTGAAGATAGATTTGAAGAGTGGATACCACCAGATTAGAATCTGAGAAGGGGACAAATGGAAAACAGATTTCAAAACTAATGAAGGGTTGTACGAATGGCTGGTGATGCCATTTGGGTTGAGTAACACCCCTAGTAATTTCATGCGCCTAATGAACGAGATGTTGAAAGAGTTCATTGGGAAATTTGTGATTGTGTATCTTGACGATATACTGATTTTCAGCAAGACCAAGGAGGAACATTTTCGACATGTTCGATATGTTCTAGAGAAGTTGCAGCAAAACAAGTTGCTGATAAATCTGAAAAAATGTACTTTCTTTCAGAGTACATCCCCTAAGAGTCTGTTCGAAGTTTGAATTTTTCATGGGTTGGCAAGTTTCTATCGCAAGTTTATAAAGGATTTTAGTGGAATCTGTGCACCTATGTTGGATACAATCAAGAAGGCAAGTCAACCTTTTCAGTGGACTGAAGCTGCAGAGAAGAGCTTCCAGATATTGAAGAAGAAGATCACTGAGAGGCCAATTTTGAGGCTACCTGATTTCAACAAACTTTTTCAAGTTCGTTGTGATGCCAGTGGTACAGCCATTGGAGCTGTACTCAACTAGGAAGACAAACCAGTAGCCTATTTCAGCGAAAAATTAAATGAAAGCAGGCAAAAGTATATGTCTTATGACAAGGAGTTTTATGTCGTCGTCCAAGCTTTGAAGCATTAGAGACATTATCTGTTGGGTAATGAGTTTGTCTTGTTTTCTAGTAATTCTGCATTACAGTATGTTATGCAACAATATAAGTTGAATCACAAACATGCAAAATGGGTGGAGTACTTACAGAGCTTTACATCCGTATTGAAGCATATTAGTGGTCAAGCGAACAAGATAGCAGATGCACTAAGCAGAAGAGTTATACTCTTGCAGGAGAGCATGATACAAGTGTTGGGATTTGAACACCTGAAGGACTTGTATCAAACAGATGAAGATTTCAAGGAGGCTTATGAAGCCTGCCAGAATCGATTATTGAGGAACAATAGTCCATGGCTGGACTATAACTTGCAGGAGGAGTTGTTATTCAAGGGAGGACAGTTGTGTGTCCCAGAATGTTCGATGAGGGAGAAATCATCCAGGAAAAACATAGTGGAGGTCTAGCTGGACGTTTCAGCATTGATAAGACCTTGGATCAGCTCAGTCATTTTTATTACTGGTCGAAGATGTGAAGAGACGTACAACCCAGGTCTAAGATATGTCAGTTGGCGAAAGGGCATAGTCAGAACATAGGGTTATACACACCCTTGCCTATTCCAAACAGACTATGGGACTCAGTTAGCTTGGACTTTGTCCTGGGTCTGCCCAAAACACAACGAGGTTTTGATTCCATCATGGTGGTGGTGGACCAGTTTTCGAAGATGGCACACTTTATCCCTTGCAGGAAAACCAGTGACGCTACCCATGTAGCACACTTGTTTTTCACCGTAGTCATCAGACTACATGGCTTACCCAAGTCCATAATTTCCGACAGGGATGTGAAATTCACAGGGAATTTCCGGTGCACCTTGTGGAAAATCCTGGACACGAAGTTAAATTTCAGCTCCACTTATCACCCACAAACTGATGGGCAAATGGAGGTGGTGAACAAAAGTTTAGGAAACCTGTTGTGGAGTCTAGTTGGAGAAAATTCATGAATGTGGGATCATGTACTTGCTCAAGCGGAATTCGCTTACAACGATTCACCGAATTCAAGCACAGGAAGTAGTCCTTTTCAGATCTTGTATGGAATGTATTGTTGGGTTGTGTTATATTCTTTCCACGACTAACCCACGTAGTGAACCGGGGGGTTAGAGGGGGGGCGGAGCCCCCCCTTCGTTGCGCCGATTGCGCAGCGGGGGGGTCACAGGGGGGGTGGCAGGCCCCCCTGTCCGGGGGGTTTGAGGGGGGGGTAGCCCCCTCTACGGGGTCCGGGGCAGTGCCCCAGGAAAAAAAAAAATTGGACCCTATATTAGGTTGGGTGAACCTACCTATGGTTTTCGGTCCATGGTTTTGGATGCGATGGTTTTCGGTCCATGGTATTGGATGCTTCAGCATGTATAAATATGTATTGTAACATTGAAAGGAATATAATGAAAAATCAAGCTGGTAGTCCCGGTTTTGGGATCCAGGGGAAAATCTCTATGTATATGTGTTTTATGTGTTATGCTCTCGCATTGTTTATTTTTCTGTGATTTAGAATTCGTATGCAGGTAATTTCTGTACAAGGTTAAAACCTACATTTGGTATCAGAGCTGTTTTGGCTTCAAGGGGACGCCATTGCTGCTGAGGGATTTCACTCGGGCCTGTGGTAGACCCTGTTCAGTGGGAGATCTGCGAGATCAATTCTGGTGGTGAAAGAAGATGGCGAGCAGTAGAAAGATAAAGATCGAGAAGTTCAATGGTCAGAGTTTTGAGTTGTGGAAACTCAAGATGGAGGATTTGTTGGTGGATAAATATCAGTGGATCACCGTAGATCCAGGTACTAAACCAACGGGAGTGACCGATGAAGAATGGAAGAAGTTAGATCGAAAGGCAAAGAGCACAATACGATTGTGTGTCTCAGATTCAGTATTGTTGAATGTATCAGGGGAAGCTACGGCGAAGGCTTTGTGGGACAAGTTAGGGACTTTGTACCAATCTAAGTCTCTGGTGAATAAATTGTTCCTGCGAAAAAAGTTTTATAACCTGAGGATGAAAGATGGAGACTCGGTGACAGAGCATATGAACGCATTTAATACTGTGGTAAGTCAGTTAGTGTCTGTTGATATTAAAATTTCAGATGAAGATAAGTGCATCAATTTGTTGTGTTTTCTACCAGATTCGTGGGATAGTCTAGTTATTGCAATAGGTAGCAATGCAACTACTTTGCAATTTGATGAAATAGTCTCAGCCTTGCTGACGGAGGAGATGAGACGGAAAAATATGGAGAGCCAGAATGGTGATGCCTTGTCTGTATGAGGACGGTCCCAGAATAGAAACAAAAATAAGTCGTCGAGTGGGAGATCTAAATCTAGAGGGAGATCTAAATCTCCAAGAAAACCTGTAAAGGTGGTGTGCTGGAAATGCAAAAAGGAAGGGCACTTCAAAAGGGACTGTAAATCTAAAGCTCCTGATAAAGGAAAGGGATCTGATGATGCTCCTTCTATAGAGGTGAAAACCACCTCAGATGAAGGTGGGGATGTGTACTTGGCTTCTTCAAGTACACATGTAGATCATGAGGCATGGTTGGTTGACTCAGGTGCATCCTTTCACTTCACTCCCCATAGAGAGTGGTTCTACGAGTATGAGAAGTACGATGGTGCTGATGTCTTCTTAGGAGATGATAGGAAGGCTAGAATCATTGGTCGCAGAAAAGTAAAGTTGAAGTTGCAAGGTGGAAGGGTTAGAACACTTCCGGGTGTTTTGCATATTCCTGCATTGGCCAGAAATCTGATTTCTGTAAGCAAGTTGGATGATGCAGGTGTAAAATCAGTGTTCGAGAAGGATACCTACAAGATGGTTCGGGGAGCACTGGTATTGATGCGGGGAGTTCGGACTGGAACTCTGTACAAGCTGCAAGGTAGCACTGTTGTTTATGGATGCAACAGTTCTATGGTTCCTGAAAGTGGAGCTGAAAATCTAGTGGTCTCTAGAGAGAAGACCATAACCAATCCAACCAAAAATGTTGAATTACCTCATAAACACGTTATGAAAAAGGAAGTGGGTTTAGTTGTAGGTGTTTTCCAGAGAAATGAATCACTTTCCATGCACCTTCTGCTCTCAACTGCTAGCAAGGGTTCAAGGTTTCCAATATACCAGGATCCCAAATTTCTCTATCAATAGTTTTCCAACTACTAAGTCACATAGAGGAGCATCACTAAGACAAGGGTGTTCCTTCGAAGAAATTGTGTCATGTCCCTACCCAAATAAATTTGTAACAGGTTTTCGTCTCTCCACATAAGTAAAAGAACCCAAGAATTTTTTACTTAGGAACTTAGGAGAAAGGAAGGTTGAATTAGATTGCTAGTGGAAGGTGGGGGGTACCCACATGGGAAAACACACTTGGCCAATTGGGCAATTTGAATTACCTTGGATGGGAATCAAATGGCCTAGAGGAAGGCCCATGAAGATAAAAGGAGGAAGAGCTCCCCAATCGAGGTATTCATTTTCACATTGAAATTACTTGTGTTGCTCGAACTGCTTAGCCGAGTTACCTGACTGTTTAGCATCGAGTTTCTCGGGCGGGAGACTCAACCTTTCCTTCAGGGGACTCCAAGTGCCACCCTAGGAAGGAATTTCACACTACCTTGAGGAGAACCGAAGGAGATTTGTGTCCATATCACTAAGCCTTCGAACCAACTGAGAGTATTTCTGGAACACGTAGAAAGGGAAACACATAGAGGGGATTGGAAGTTCATATGGGTAGCACTTGTCAGGGAAGTTTGGAGAGTTGGAGTACAACAAAGGATCAACCTTTGGGAGGAGTTTTGGAGTAGGAGGTTGTTGCATTTGGGAATTTTGACTTACAACTGGTGTGGACTGTGTAGAGGGCCATTATGGGGCTCACGTGGGAGTTGGTGGAGAGAGCTAAGGAGTTGGGATCAATTGAGAGAAGGGAGGAAAGCCATAGGGGATACCATCTCAATGTTTGGGGAAAATTTGGAGGGCTTTCCCATCCAATTCCAGACAGGCTGGGATTTCCAGCGTGAGGAGGAGGACATGGTCCTTGGAGGTCGATTTTTAGGGGTCTGAACTAGGCCAAACACTTCCCGGGTTTTGGTGGGTTTTTGTTGAAGAGACAGGAGCAGAAGTTACAAAATTTTCAGAGCATAAGAAGCAGGGTTTCTGACACATCCTTTCCAGAAGGCAGCACATTTTTCTGGGCAGCGTAGATCACCTCTGGAGTAGCAGTTGGGCAGCTCTAGGATCATCATTTACTCACCTGGGTTTTGTTACACTTGTCCTTGGAGACAAGCCCAGGTGCACCATTCCATCACTTTTGTATTTTCCCAAGAAAGATTTAATAAAATGGCTCAAATGTTCTTTATTTCTAGTGCTTTCATGGGTGTTTATTGGTTGTATCTCATTTCTGGATGTTGGTTTGTCTATTTGCTTTATGTATCACTAAATTTCCTAGTTAGGAACATTACAGTGGTATCATAGCCCAGATCTTAGCTCAGTCATGGGGAGTTTCTCCTATGAGTGAAGGGGATCAACAAAATATTAAATACATGAGTTATAGGTACCGAAGCAGAGAAAGAGAGTTGGAGATCACTCCATACACAAAGGATAGGGGAAAGGAAGTAGTAGTAGAGGACATGGGAGAGCCCAAGAGAAGGGAGGAGATGACCTTTGATAGCCTCTTGAAGGCTCTGAATGATTTAGCAAAGGGTCGGAAGGAAATGCTAGAGGAGATCAAAACACATAACCGGGAGAAAAGCACTCCTAGAGGTTTTCTATTTAGAGAAACTTCAGGGGCCTCTCAACAATTAGACAATTCCTTCACCCATGGCACAACCTCCATTAGTGAGTGGGCCAACTCGAGCTACACTGCCCTCTGTCGTGCCTTTGGCACAAAATGAACCAGCAGGGGCCAAAGATCCTTCACGTATGGGAGAGCACTTTAGGGAATGGCAGTCCATGGGAGCAGACTTCAGGGGAGCACTCTCTTTCATAGATTTCTGCAAGCTCAAGCAGAATGAGAAGAGCAAGTGTTATGGAGGATAAGGCACACAAAGCTATGAGTTACGTCAAACTATAGGGAGAATTTTTTTCCCCACATACAATGGCACTACCAAGTGCACCACTCGGGCCTAGGTTGAGAAGATGGACACTTATTTCCATCTCAATTGGATGACAGATCAGGAGGTCATCAAGATGGCCACACTACACTTGGAAGGGGAAGCCCACGATTGGTGGTTTCATGGCTTGGCTACCTTGAGGCATGCCAATGTAAATTCATATGAGGATTTCACCAGGAGGGTGGTAGAGTGTTTTGACCAAAGGGATTCAAAGGCTCACTTCAGGGAGCTAACCCAACTTCAACAAACAGGTAACCTAGAGCAGTACACATTGGAGTTCTTGAGAGTCTCAGTGATGGTGTCGGACCTATCATATGCCCGTAGGGTGTACACTTTCATAGAGGGCCTACTCAAGCCCCTGCATGGACTGGTGAAGTCACGTAGACCCTCCACACTGCAGGAAGCAGTTACATGTGCCAGAGATTTACAGGGGGGCATCCCCAAGTCACAAGCACCCTTTCCTACATGCAATCCCTACCCCCAGAAGGGGAGTGATACTAGACCACCACCACTGAGAGTAGTTAAGGGGTGGTGGCAGCTGGATGATGAGACATGGAGGGACCTCAGGAGGAGGAAGTTGTGCTTTACTTTTCAGGAGCCCTGGGCACTAGGCCATCGATGCATAGCTGGCAAGGCCCACTACATCGAGGTCTTCTCAGATAGTGATTAGGAGGATGAGGTGGAGCCAAAGTGTGGTGTGGGAGATGATGAGATTCTGACAGAGAGGGGACCTCCACCATCACCTCCACAGGGAGGGGCATCCTATTCTCCTTCTGGGAGAGTCCTTGCTTCTTTATGCGGGGTCCCCAAATTTATGGCATTGAGGATTTGAGGTATGATGGAAGGGCAATGGGTTTCTGTCTTAATTGATAGTGGGGCTACCCACAAATTCATATATGCCTAGTTTGTTCAGAGGAGGGGCCTCACCACGACCAAGTTTGAGGGATTTTCAGTCCTAATGCTGGGTGACCTGCCATGCAGTGTACTCGGTATGTACCCACCTTGATGGTGACCATGGGGAACTACTCCATGATAGACCATTTATTTGTGGTTGATGTGTCGAACACCAATGTGGTGATGGGTGTCCAGTGGTTGTACTCCCTTGGGCGAATTACCACCGATTGGAAGAATCTAGAGATGGAGTTCACCGGCCCGGATGGAAAGTTGGTGGTTCTCGGAGGCATGCATTTGAACCCACCACAGACAATATCAGCGCATAGGATGGAGGAAGATTTGCGACATAGATACATAGCATGGGCAGTAGAGCTGAGGGTTTCATAGGTTGGGGGACAATCCTAGCCACCACCTCCAGACATGCAGGCCTTGTTAGGCAGGTACTCAGTAGTATTTGGAGATATTCCACCAAGTCAGCCACTAGACAGGGGATTTGAGCACACCATCAAGTTGGAGTGTGGTGTGCAGGCAATGATTACCACCCCTTATAGGAACCCTAAGGCCTATAAGGACGAGATTGAGTGGGCCATCAAGGAGATGTTGCAATTGTGCCACATCAGATCAAGTTCTAGCCCCTTTGCTTCTTCAGTAGTGTTGGTGAAGAAGAAGGATGGAATCTTGCGCATGTGCATTGACTACTGGGCGCTCAACAGGAAGACATTGAAGAACTGGTACCCCATTCCTCGCATCAATGAGTTGATGGATGAGCTTAAAGGAGCCAAGTACTTGTCTAAGATAGATTTGCGTTTTGGGTACCATCAGATCAAGGTGAGGGATCAGGATATCCCCAAGACAGCCTTTCGATGCCATTATGGGCACTTCGAGTTTTTGGTCATGCCCTTTAGGTTGACCAATGCCCTGACTACCTTCTAGTCATGTATGAACCATGTGTTCCGGAGGTAGTTGAGGAGGTTTGTATTGGTGTTTTTTTATGACATACTGATATACAGCAGGACTTGGGAGGAGCATCTCCAACACTTGGAGGACGTGCTGCGTATTTTGGAGGAACAATAGTTCTATGCCAAGTTGTCCAAGTGTGAGTTTGGTCTGACCGAAATTCTCTACTTGGGGCATATTATTGGCGTAGAGGGGGTGAAGGTACATGAGGAGAAGATACGAGCTATCCGTGATTGGCCGGTACCCAGAGGTGTGACAGCACTAAGGGGCTTCTTGGGCATTTGCATGTATTACCAGAAGTTTTTCAAGAGGTTTTCGTATTTAGAAGCTCCTCTCACAAATTTCACGAAGAAAGGGGCTTTTGCATGGACAGATGAGGCACAGTAAGCTTTTGACTTCCTCAAGGAGGTGATGAGAAATTGTCAAGTGTTGGCACTTCTAGACTTCTCCCAACCCTTCACTATGGAGTGTGATGCATCTGGGGAGGGAATCGGGGCAATATTATCATAGGATGGGCACCCTATTGCTTTCGAGAGTCGAAAGCTCTTACCACATGAGAGGTCATATTCTATATATGACAAGGAGATGTTGGCCATCATGCATGCCTTGGCCACATTTCAACAGTATTTGGTGGGTAACAGGTTTTGAGTGAAGACAGATCACAACAGTTCTTATCACTTCATGGGGCATCAAGGCCTCAACGACAGACAACAAAGATGGGTCATCAAGGTGCAGGCTTATGATTTTTACATAGAGTATGTGCAGGGGAAACACAATGTAGTGGCTGATGCCCTATCTAGGAAACACACATGCCTCTCACTCATGAGCATTTTCCATGATTGGAAGGCCCAATTGTTGGTAGAGTATTCCAAAGACAAGAGGGCATATGAGATTCTGGAAAGGATCCACACATATGAGCATTACTTGGTGATGGAAAAGGTCATCCACTACAAGGGGCACATATCTCTGGTTCCTAGCTCGCAGTTGAGGGAGAGAGTGCTCCAGGCAGCACATGACTTTCCATTGTCAGGGCATCAAGGGTTCAGAAAAACATACATGGCATTCAGGGAGCGTTTCACATGGAAGGGCCTCAAGGGGGATGTGTTGAGGCATGTACATGAGTGTGAGGCATGTCAGAGGAACAAAGGGGAATCGATTCACACCACCAAGTTATTACAGTTGCTCCCCATCCCTGAGGGGAAATGGGAGAGTATCTCCATGGACTTCATCATTGGGCTCCCCACGTTATAGGGCAAGGATTGCATCTATGTAGTAATTGATCAGTGGACTAAGTATGCCCACTTTTTCACCATCCCAACTCGATATTCGGCTTCAAAGGTTGCAGAGTTGTTCTTCAAAGAGGTCTTCTGGTTGCATGGGCTTCCTAAGAACATAGTGTGTGACCGAGACAACTAGTTCATGGGAGGATTTTGGCAGGAGCTCTTCATATTAGTTGGTTCTAAGCTCACCCCTAGCATGAGTTACCACCCCCAGACAGATGACCAGACCGAGCGAGTTAATCAGTGGCTGGAGGGGTACCTTAGGAACTACGTGACTGGGTAGCAGAGGGCTTGGATTTGATGGCTGCACTTGGGCGATTATTGCTCCACCACCACCCATCACATGTCCATCGGTATGACTCCTTTTCGTGCCTTATATGGTTATGATGCATTATCTTTTTCTGACATTTTTTTTTTGGAGACATTCGGGCCCCAAAGGCCAAAGACTAGATCCTAGAGAGCTAAGACATCCTCAAGGCTCTCAAGACAACTTATTAACGATACAAAATCAATAGAAGATGTACGCTAACAAGCACCGAACTGCGACACACTTTGAGGAGGGGGATTTGGTGTATCTCTGGTTACAACCATACAAATAGTCCACCTTGAAGCAAAAAGGGGTCAAGAAGCTACATCCATGTTTTTATGGGTCGTATAGGGTGTTCAAATGAGTTGGAGAGGTGGCCTACGAGATGGATCTACCTCACGGGAGCAGGATTCACAATAACTTCCATGTCTCATGCCTAAAAAAGGTGTTGGGACAACAGGTGACAACTACAGTAGAGTTACCCCCACTGGAGGATGAGGGCCATATGGTTTTGGAACCTGAGGCCATTTTGGAGACCCGAGAGAGGAAGTTAAGGAGCATGACCATTAGGGATTTTTTGGTGTGTTGGAAGAACCTGCTAGATGAGGATTCCACATGGGAGGTTGAGCACATTCTAGAGCACCTAACGTTGAAGTTGCTTGAGGGTAAGAAACATTTGGGAGGGTAGGACTCTCATGTCCCTTCCCAAATAAAATTGTAACAGGTTTTGGTCTCTCCACAATTTTGCATAAATTTTGATAAGTAAAAGAACCCAAACATTTTTTACTTAGGAACTTAGGAGAAAGGAAGGCTGAATTAGATTGCTAGTGGAAGGTGTGGGCCACCCAAGTGGGAAAATGCACTTAGCCACTTGGGTAATTCGAATTGCCTTGGAGGGAAATCTAATGGCTTGGAGAGGGTCCCACATGGGGAAAGGAAGACCCATGAAGATAAAAGGAGGAAGATCTCCCTAATTGAGGTATTCATTTGCACATTGAAATTACTTGTGTTGCTCGAGCTGCTTAGCTGAGTTACATGGTTGTTTAGCATCGAGTTTCTCAGGCAAGAGACTCAACCTTTCCTTCGGGGGACTTCGAGTGCCACCCTAGGAAGGCATTTCACACTACCTTGAGGACAACCAGGGGAGATTTGTGGCCATACCACTCAGCCTTCGAACCAATAGAGCGTATTTTTGGAACATGCAGAAAGGGAAACACACAGAGGGGATTGGGAGTTCATCCAGACAGCACTTGCCAGGGAAGTTTGGAGAGTTGGAGTACAACAAACGATCAACCTTTGGGGAGATTTTTGGAGCAACAGGTTGCTGCATTTTGGCAACTCGACTTACAACTGTTGTGGATTGCATAGAGGGCCATTCTGGGGCTCATGTGGGAGTTGGTGGAGAGAGCTATGGAGATGGGATCACTTGAGAGAAGGGAGGAAATCCATAGGGGATAACATCTCAGTGTTTGGGGTAGATTTGGAGGACTTTCCCAACCAATTCCAGATAACCCGAGATTGCCAGTGTTAGGAGGAGGACGTGGTCCTTGGAGGTCGATTTTCAGGGGTCTAAACTAGGCCAAACCCTTCCTAGGTTTTGGTGGGTTTTTGTTGAAAAGCCAGGAGTTGAAGTTATTAGAGCATAGGAAGCAGGGTTTCCAGCACATCCTTTCCAGCAGGTAGCGTAGTTTTCTGGGTAACGTATATCACCTCTGATGCAACATTTGGGCAGCTCTAGGATGATCATTTTCTCACCTAGGTCCTGTCACGCTTGTCCTTGGAGACAAGCCCAAGTGCACCATTCCATCACTGTTGTATTTTCCCCATAAAGAGTTAATAAAATGGCTTAGATGTTCTCTATTTCGAGTGCTTTCATGGGTGTTTATTGATTGTATCTCATTTCTGGATGTTGGTTTGACTATTTTCTTTGTGTATCACTAAATTTCCTAGTTAGGAACATTACAAATTGAGAGTTTGGCATATAGGGCCACCATGCAGCTAACCTTTCCACCCCTTGAAACTTCAAACCTCTTGCATCGACAACCAACTACAAAGAAGGATAACCCAACTGCGCTCAACACCTATCATACTATATATATTAATGGCACATGAATACTACATGGTGTGGGGGGGGGGGATATGCCACCCCACCCTACCCCTCTTTATGAGCTTTAGGAGTTGGTGGGGTTGTTGGTGCCCATCCCCCCCGGCCCCATCAATTCTTCGTTCCTCCACCTCATCGGGGTTCTGGCACACAAATTATGTACTATTGTGGATTTGGTTTTTAATTTAAATCATTTATCACTATTTCTATGATACATATTTATGGTCCTACAAAAGATATGTTCTTGTGATTATATTTACTTAATGGCTTGAAATCGTTATCTGCAGTATAACTTGAATCTGGTTAATCTTACTAGATTCCAAATTATTAGAAATTGAAAAATGCACTCACGTAAAAAAATTACTTCTGTTACATTTTAGATTGCAAAGATGCTTTCTTGCATACTACTATGGTTTCCAATCAACTCTATGTGCTAGATGCTTAATTTTCATAATGTTCAAAACAAATTTTAAGGATGAAAATTTATCTTAAAGTTTAGAAACTTTGGTGAATCTTAATAGTTCTTAATATGCAAATTATAAAACGTTTGGTGATATTTTTGTAAAAATATTCAAATTTCTAATAATTTTATGAAAGCCTCTATAAATTTTTAGGTCAAATAATTATATCCTACAATTTTTGGAAAAACATTAAAAAACAAAAAGAATTAGCCAATCCTTTTTTTGGAAAAGCATGAAAAATTAGCCCATTTATGATATTATCCCCTAAATTTTCCCTATATTTAAAAAATTTGAACTTAGGCATAAAAAAAAACACTCATTCCAAAAAAATGTGTGATATTTCCAAATTTTGAATAGGTTAACAAACATCAAAGATGCACACTCTTTTGTATATAGTTCATTCTAAATTTCCCTTAGTGTTCAACATGTTAACTAAAAAAACACTCTAATAACGACTATTTCTTAGACTAAAAGCACATATTTGACTTCATTTTATTATTTGAATATCTAATTTATTATTGCACAATGTGTTCACACATCATACATTTAACTTAAAAAAGGCATGATTTCTCGAAGTTTGAACCAGTTAATGGACTTCAAAGATCCTTATCCTAAAATATGGGAGTGGTGTTTTCAGAGCTTGGTCTGCTAAATGGACATTTAAGGTGCCCATTCCTTTTTCTCGAGTTGGTTTTAAATTGCCTCTAAAATGTTCTACGTGTTAACTTAAGAATTTAATTACTTTCATTATTTAATATGGTTTATTTATTTTTTTATAATGTGTTTTTATTTAAATATCTAATTTATTATTCCACAATGCGTTCACACATCATACATCTCACTTAAAAAAGGTCATGATTTCTCGAAGTTTGAACTAGTTAATGGACATCAAAGATGCTTATCCTAAAATATGGGAGTGGTGTTTTCAGAGCTTTTGTCTGCTAAATGGATATCTAAGGTGCACATTCCTTTTTCTCTAGTTTGTTTTAAATGGCCTCTACATTAATCATCATTGAAATACATTCATTTAATATATATTGTAGAAAAAACATTGTGTTTAATATAAAAACATGAATATTTTTGATGCAGTTGTTTTTTTAGGTTGGTAGGACATTACATATTTCATATGTTTATGTTGTTCACAGAGGATTTCATATGTTTATATGGGTGATTATTATTTTTAATTAAATATTATTTCCAACAAAGTTTTCCAAGTTTGTTTAGAGCATTTAACCCTTGTTCTTAATTATGCATTAAGTAAATCCATCATTTATCTATAGCCTTTCTAGAAGCTTACAAGAAAAATTACCTTATGAAAGCATTACATTATGAACCATTTTCAAGGTAACCATAAATTTTAGAACCATTATTTATTATACAAATATATTTTAACTCAACTTAATTGAAAAACATCTAATCAAATTTTGGGAAAGATAATTAGAAAACCACTGACTAATTGTTTACCAAACTAATTAGAAAATAAAATCATAAAAAATTCAAAAAATTAAATATTTAAACTACTGTATAATTTACACATTATCTTCTGAGAAATAAAAATTAAAGGATTTCTATTTATAAATATAATTTAATTCCCATAAAAAGTTAAAAAATCAAATGTTTAAATTACTCATATAATTGCACATAATATTTGAAGAAATAAAGACTAGGGTAGATCCATTTTAAATCTAGATCTACCAAGCACCTAGAAAGATCAAGCTCATATTATTTCCATTTTTACTTTTACTCATTTCATTAAAAAAACAATAAACATATATTATATATATAATAATTAAATATTTTATATCTTAATTTTTTAATATTTATAAAAATATTTTTATAAATTTAATAATTTAAATTATTATTTTTAAATTTAATAATTTTAAATATAAAATAATAAATGCATTTTAACCCTATAATATATTAATAAATAAAAAATTATTTTATATTTATCTCATCAATATTCAACAATCCATGATCTATTTATAAAATTAGAATATTTAAACTAAACTATAACTACTAGCTATTATATGTAACACTTGTCTATTTAACATTACTTAAATATTTGCTCACGATGTGTTTTGTTCAACCCATTCAATAATCTCTTTACATGCACTCACATTGTCTTGAAGAAATTTGACTTATACATTATCTTTTTGTATGGTTGGCTTGTTAGGTTGAAATCACAATGCTAGAGTTTGTTATGTCACGGTTTGGGTAGTGACCTCCAAGATACTTTTAAAATCATTAGTTTTTTTAGAAGTATAAAAAAAAATTATAAAAAAATTATACAATTTTTTTGGCTGGTGTCATGGCGTCGCCACTGCATCCCTGAGCATTATTCGAGAGATGATGACAACCCAATGAATGAGCAACGATAACACGTTAAATGCCTAAAATTTTCTGGATTCTCCATGGTGCTCTGCGCTCCATCTCATCCTCGTCTTGCCATGGCTGTCTCCGAGTAGCTGTTTCGACCACATTTTTTAGAAGGGAAAACAACTAGACCATTTGGCTTTATCATGATGTTGACTATTGTAGCAGGGGCTTCCTCCAAAGGAGAAAATGAAGTTTGTTGTGCAATTTCTATGTCTTTTGTGATGAATACACGAAATCTTACACAAACCTCTGGATCTTCACGCAATAATGCCCTCAACAACCACCTGCCAACACGAGCAAAACATCCCTTGAGCCTCGTTGAACCTTCGAAGAAACTCAGATGAACCTCTCCTCTCACAGAATATTTAAAATAGCATAACAGAACATAAACTCATGCGGAACAATTTGAAAAACTTCTCTCTTTTATTGATTTCAAAAGATGGATTACAATGTTGGAAGATTTTGAGAACTTTCAATCAGAGATAGACTGCTCGGGCATTTACCAGATACTACACCTTAAAAATAAGATGCAATCCAGAGGCTACCTGGCCCTTTGCAGACTCTACCTTTGAATTCTCTGAAACAATATAGATTCAAACCTAATGAGTTCAACCACTTTAGGTTCTTACTAGGGTTGTTAGGCCCTGATACGCAGGCTTTTCAAACTCGACTCTAAAAGAGAATTTCTTCGTGATGCAAGCAGATCGAACACAAATGTTCGCAGATGCAGAGTAGGAAGACTATCTCAGACTAAAAACCCAAAAGACTCTAACTCTCCAACTCTCAACTCTGAATGCCCCAATGAGCCTTACTTCTCTCTTTTTATAGGATGAGAAGGGGACAAACATCAGACAATCGTACTGAGATTCCGAGATGTGGATCAAATCACACCAAAAGTCGGAGAAGTGCTCCGAGTCTCGAAAAATCAGAATTTTTACAAACTAGAGATTATTCCAAATCCTACGGAAAGGATATTTACAATTTGGATATTTTTGTCGTAAAATCCCACGAAAATCAGTCACTATCAAATTTGAGTGAAAAGACATTATTGTACATTGTGGATGCTTTTCAGGAGAAGCCCACGAGAACCCTTAGAGTTTTTTTAAGTTATGTTCCCAATGGATTTGTACCAGGGAATCTGCCATTATTATGATGGTATGCCCCACTAGTCTCCCATACTTTTGTATAAATCCTTCGAACAATCATTGGTTTCCTGAGGATAATCTGATGGTTTACTTTGGTTTAGACTAACCAATGATGGTGTCCTCTCATGAAGTAGCCCATATGCGATCATCATTTTTTTTTAGATCTGCAATAGTCTTACAAAGAAGGTGAAAACACTCCATGCCATTACACTGCATGCACTCCTGGAAATCACTCTGAAAGCCTCTTTCAAAGTACCTTAGATCCATAACAATCTTATTTATCCCATACCATCTCCACCATTCTTGTAAGCAAGTTGGTTGTAACAATAACTGTGTAATGAAGACAGGTCCAAATCTTCATAATGTATAATGTGTTTCTGATCTTTCTTCTCTGCATAAGAGATCTCACCAGAGATCTCTATAGCCTTGGAAATTATAGACAATGTCAAGAAATACAAGGCTCGAATCCTTTTGTGGCCACATTATTCTTGCAAGATGTTCAGGATATCTGGTTCTATTGATAATATAATATTTATGAAATGTTTTGGTTCTATTGCTTCCCTCATTTCATATCAGACTGATATCATGAAAACTTTCCCTTAATGCTTCGTCTGCAAGATCAAAAACAATCATTGAATTCTTATACACCATATCAAGTATCCAAGTGTTGGACTTAGGGTAAATCTTTCTTTCTGATACAAGGTGTTGTAAGTCCTTATGAGGCTGTAAATTTGCATCCATTACTTTGGTGTTTCTTAATTTCCAAGTGGGTTTCCATTTTTCAGCATAGATTGGTCATGAGGTGATGTCTGGGATATTTCTAAGTCCCTCTTGTTGTGTCTTAGGGTCCCATTCAGTGACAATAAATATTAGATGGTTTTCTTTTTTCAAATTCTCCCAGCTCAAAAAATCTGGTAGACAATTTCTTTCTCCCTTTATATGCTCGACATCAAAATCAAAATTTGCAAACAAAGCTTTCCATCTGGCAAACTTGGATTCTCTAGGATTTTTTATGTCTTTTGTTAATACTTTCTTTAAATCAGAAGCATCAGTTCTGAGAAGAAACCTTTTACGTATGAGGTTGATGTTAAATTTGTCTATCCAATTCCATGCAACTTTTACCTCTTTTTCAATTGTAGAATAGTTTTGTTTTGCTTGGTTCCACGTGCCTGAAGCAAATTGTATAACTTGTTCCTCTCCTTATTTAGTTTGCTTGAGAATGCCTCCCCATCCAATGTTGTTGGCGTCACTTTCTACATTTTTTGGCAAATCTTCATCTGCAAGGTAGAGAATAGGTAAAGTTTTTACCTTAGATTTTATTTTTCTGATGGCATTGGTATGTTCTGAAGTCCAAGGCACTGGATATTTTTTCAATCTTTGATTTAACAATTTTATGTCATGGTAACATTCTTCATAGAAAATGGCTGACGTAGTTCAAACAACCTAGGAATCTCTGCAATTGTGTTTTATCTGTGATCATATCTGGAAATTTATTAGCAAATTCAAGTGCATGCTTTTGTAATGTGATTTGGCCATCCTCAATAGTATGTCCCACGAATTTGGTATTTGTTTGAAACAATTCCATTTTCTTCTTGCTTAGTATGAGCCCACTTCTCTTGACTACTTGTGTAAAAATTTATACATGTTTGAAATGTTCTTCTACATATTTAGAGAAGATTAACACATCATCAATATATACAATGAGCCAATCAAAGTATGGCTTGAAAACCTGGTCCATGACCTTTTGAAATTTTGATGGTGAATGTTTTAGGCCAAAGGGCATGACATTCCACTCATAATGACCAGCAAGAATGTTGAAGGTGGTTTTGAATCTATCTTCTTCTTTTACTGCAACCTGCGAAAACCCAGATTTCATATCAAATTTGGAGAAAAAATTAGCTCCTGCTATACGGCTTATTAGGCTTCCTTTGTAGGGAATAGGATATGTATCATTTGCTAGTACAAAATTTAGAAGTTTGTATTTTATGACTAATATGGGAACTCCTTTAATCTGTTCTGAATGCTTATTTACATAGAATCCATAACAGTTCCAGGGATTACTAGATTCTCTAGTCAATCCTTTTTTTAAGAGATCTGAGATTTCTTTTTGGCACAAAGCTTTGTATTCGCTGTTCATGGCTAAGGCTCGTCTCTTGCATGATTTTCCATCGCATTCTTCCTTGAAAGGCAATGAAACTCTGTGTTTCTTTCTATGCCAGAAAGCATTTGGGTTTTCAGAACAAAAATCCTTTTCTAATTGTTCTTTGAGCTCTAATATTTTTGTTGTACCTTTAGGGATTATAGTTGTTCTTTTATTCGGAGAGAGGACTTGAAGTCTTTTAATTCTCCCAGTTTTCTTTCTATCATATTAACTTCTTGCATAGTCTGAACCATGGTGGACATTCTTGGTGTTGAAATAAAAGGAAATGTGATGGTCTGTAAGAAACCTTTGTTATCAGGGACAGATATAAAATAAATAGCTTTGTCATTTCTTAATCTAGCTGATCCATGTGGTTCAACAACAAGAAGAAAAATATTGCCTAAAATACAGTCAATTCGAATATTTCCGACAACAAACTTCATTTTCATACAATATTTTGAAAAACAAAGAGTTGCACTGGAGACTTCATATTGAAAATCATGTGTTCCTACCCCAGTGACTTGTCGATATATAGGTGTCCAGTATTTGGTTGTGACCACTTTTTTGTTTAAAACATTGATGTCTACCCCCAAATCTATTAATGTTCTGAGAGTGAAGTTTTCTCCTTGTATATTAACATTTAATTGTACATGGTGTTGATGACACTGAATGGTCATAATCTTCATATTGCCAAATCCTATGCCACTATTTTTCATATCTTCAAAAATCTCTACATTAGGATTTTTTGCTCGTTCTTTCCATTTTTCTTTTTCCATCTGTGAGACTTTTGCTTTCAGCTCAATTATTTCCTTTTTTAAATGATGAATCTCATGACTAACTTCCCCTAAAGTCAAAGACCTTGGTTTTGTATGTTGTTGGTTTCTTTGAAAAGATTTTGTGTTTTACTCATAAGAAGCGTCAACAAACAATGCTTTAGAAATATTACCTTTTGAGGTATTATCAAGATCCCTGTGTGTGATTTGTAAAAAAGTTTCTAGAAGTTTTTCTTTCATTTCTCCTTGTGTACGCATCTTGATGCCTGCTAGAACTTTTGATTCATCATCATCAATAGTGTGTGCCATACACACTTTCTCTTTGGCTGGTGCTTTTTCTATTTCTGTTTCTGAGCTAAAGTCTGAGTCTGTCTTAGAAGGGTTGCAATTGCACTCATCAGTATCTGTGTAATTGCACTGTTGGACATTCACTTGTTCTTCACTATGTTCAGACTCAGATAAACTCGAATCAGATGATTCTCGATGTAGCTGCTCTTAGGAATTAATTTTGAACCTTAATAATATATAACATTTAATAAGCTCAAACTAATGCTTACATTAGTTGGCCACTGGAAAATATTTCTAAAAATGAACTGCCTAACTACAAAATACTGCATAGTCCAGCTACATAGTCCAGCGTCTTTTGCCTGGGGAAGAGACCAAATAAGACGATGAAGTTGAATGAGAAGGATTAATCTCAAAATAATAAAACATGAAAAGAAAACCTTCGTAAACTGGAAAACTAACTAATGTCAAATGCATCAAACTCATTACTAAAATTGATTACTATAGTCCCATGTCGTTGCCAACTGATTACTAAAACCGATTACTATAGTCCCATGCCATTGCTAGATGGTAGGGACTAATAAAGCTATACACTAATAAATATATACAATTACTATCTCAGAAATTACATTTACAGAAGTGGCAAAAATTGTATTCGTAAATACTATAGAGGCGTTGAAGATTATAATTTTGAATACTGTAGAACATTTTAGTCCTTGAATAGTACTCTATAAAATGTTTGAATATTACTTTATAAATGGTTTGAAAAATTAGAGAAAATTATATTTATATTATTATATTATTTTTTCGAGTATTTTTCTTTATATAATTTTTTATATGAGAAGATCACGAATTAATTTTTTTGTCTAACTAATAAAAAATAAAAAATTTCAAGTTTTATTAAAAAAATTATTCAACCTCAATCAGAAATTGGATATAATGAAGATGTATTCTTTAAAAAAAAAAAATTCATTTAATTATCATCTATTTTTCATCATTACATGAATTTCCATCGCTATTATATAAAAAAATAAAAAAACAACCAAATGCTTAGATGGTATAAAATTTACATCACTTTCTTTTATCACCCATTAAAATATAAAAATCATTTTCTTTTTTATCACCCACTAGAATATAAAAATCATTTTCTTTTTAATCGGTATGACATCCCTATTGTATAATGAGAGAGAAAAAATAAATAAATAAATAATTACTTAACTTGTCTAAAATTTAGATCACATTCTTTTATCACCAATTAGAATATAAAAGTCACTTTCTTTCTAATCATTATTGTGGTATAGCAATTGGAATTTTCTTTTTATAATAAAAATGTTATGTAAAACAAAGTTTTCTACTTTGCAACTTTATGTTCTTCATGGTTAATGACAGGGTTTTGATGTTATATAATCAATTCTTTAAAAGAGAAGTTATGAATGATTTGCGTACTATTTTAATGTGATATTAAGATGATACTTTTTCCGTGATTAAAAGATTTAGGCTATTAAAATAAATATATATATTTAATTTATTTTAATTAAATTTAACGAAGTCGAAGGCGGAGGAATTGTTTGGATAGCTAAAAGTTGTTTGGCACATTTTTTTTTGAATCTTGTAGAGACAGTGTTTGAATCATGTTTTTGATGATGGAAATAGATTCAGCACCATCAAAAATTTCTAGAGCACTTAAAATTATGAAATTTAACAACTTTTACTTAGATTTAGAAAAGTCCCTACCAAATTTTTTCAAAATATAACCAAAATTGCCATAACTTTCAGAGCCAAAAAGCATAATCGTTAAATGATGCAGGAGCATCCAGCTCTGAGGAGACAGAGACTCAATGACTGGTTCGTGCAGAGACAGGACACGACTTTCAAGGGTGATTGGACAGGTCACCAAAAGGACTAATTGGTTGTTGTTTTTAATTAATCATTATTCATTTCCTTTCTTTTATTTAATTACAGCACAAGTTAAGTTACTGGTAGTTAGCTAGGTAGCAACAACTGTTTTAGTTAGTTTATTGTTTAAAGAAACAGGTAGTAGTTATTGCATTCAGTTTCCAAACAGTTACATTCAGTGTAGCTCAAAAGGAAGAAAATACGATGTAAGAGGGTTCTGTTTTTTTTGGTTCACCTCAGAAGAGAAATTAAGAAAAAATATAGCAAGACAGCATTCAAGCAAAAATAGAAGGACACCCTCTGTAATTGAAACTTTGTTTCCTTTTCCGAATATAAAGTACTGTTCATTACTTTACTGTGTTATACAACTGAGAGTTCAATTATTTGTTATTTTAAAGACAAGTTAATATAGAACGATATTCATATGCTGTAACTAGAAACATTGAAGCATCACAGGCCTCAGGCCGAAACCATAAGTACGTTGCCAGAACTATCATACAGCAAGAAGAGCAAGTGGACAAGCAGCATATGTGTACATCGTTGCGAGGATAAAGCAAAGACAGACTTCATATCAAGTCGAGTTACGGCCAAACCGAACAGAGCCCATACGCCAACACAAAGAGTCACACAGCCATTATTAAATCAACACAGCGACTATCAACAGAGGTAACAATTCCAGAACCATTTGTTTTCATTTAAATACAGTATTTCATAAGTCTTCGTACACCACAGTCCATTAGACAACAACAGAGTCATATAAACAAAAGCGGCACTGCCGTAACAGCAAAGTCTAAGATATAGACGCATGGAGGCCATACAATGAGACAGAGAAGCGAAACCCTGAAGATGTGAATGCCAGCGAAGGGCACGCCCATTCTACAAACCCTAACCAGCAGAACCCTACAGCTAGTCCGTATTACATACTCTAAAGAAATGCTGAAATGAGAATAGACCCTACCCGGTCAAAGGAAACCAGAGATTGGAGGAAGCCGAAGACTGTATAGAAGAAACCCTCACGAGCATAGTCCCAACCCACCTGCACAGGAGCACAGAATGAATTAATTCATCTCTATAACCAGAATAATGTCAGAAGAAGCCGAGTCATATTGTAAGTTGCAGGAGTAAAGGAACAGTGAACTTACCCAAGGGTCGACGAAGGTTGCCGAGCCACAAAACGAAACCACAAGCTGAAAGGCACAAGAACATTGTAAGTGTCGACAACAGATGGCAGAGGACGATAAATCATAGAACAAGAGGTTACCTTGAAGCCTGGTTGCGTTCGGAGGGAAGGTAACTCTGTGGCTGCGAATACCTGCACAGGACCAGAGTTCAGAGACTGGAAACCAAAAGACTGTTTAGCTAAAGCCATTAAAATACAAATCCTTACCACAGACTTCCAAACCGGGTCGACGAAGACAGCAGCTACAGCAAAGGTTTTGCATTTCGAACAAGAGCCACCATCAGTGACCGAGTGAGAGCTAGGTAGGTGTCAGTGCACAGAGGGCAGCGCTATAGCCATGCGGAGCTGGAACAGAAGGGGAGACGGAAGCAAATGAGCCAAGACTAAAACCTTAAGGGTTTTACAAAGGCGGGAAGCCACGGAGAGGACCGGTGATCCACCTGGTAACCGGAAGATGAAAACTTAAATGCGCATCGGTGCTGGAGCAGATATTTACCCACGCAAGTGTGACCACGTGGGACTGAGGTGAGTCACGTGGCCGAGACCACGTCACCAGGGCTGGGCCATCATAAGTGGTATCAGAGCTAGTTTCTTGAGTTAGAACCAATGGAACAGGGAGAAGGTGAAGGTGAAGGAAGAGGAAGAGGAAGAGGAAGAGGAAGAGGAAGGGGAAGAGTAGTCCGGAGGGTAGTAGATGATGGACTTCGAGAGGAGATTCGAGTTTTGCGTGAAAGATTGGCAGTAGTGGAAGCTGGGGGAAGAAGAAACCCAGCAGATGACAGTGATGAAGAAGAAGTTGAACCAGAGGAGGAATTAGAGGGGGTGACACCAGAATTTAGATTGTTGAAGTCGGTCTTGCTGTCAAGTCATAAGCCAAAACATGAGTTGTCTACTTATGACGGAAGTCTGTCCGCAGACGTGTTGTTGGATTGGTTAAGTGAAGTCAACAAGTATTTTGAATTTGAGGAAACCATCGAAGATAAGCAGGTGAAGTTCGCCGCCACCAAGCTGAAAGGACATGCGTCCTTGTGGTGGGACAGTGTTCAGGCGGAACGAAGGAGGCTTAACAAACAGCCTATAAAGAAATGGTCTAGAATGGAGGCCAAACTGAAAGAGAAATTCTTACCACAGGATTATCAGATTATGTTGTACAGGCAGGTACAGAACTTGAAACAGAGAGGAATGACTGTGAAAGAATTTACAGAAGAATTCTATAAGTTGAATTTGCGAGCAGGTTATGTGGAGGACACCCCGGAGAAAACAGCCAGATTTGTGAATGGCTTAAGGGGAGAAATCTTAGACGAGATTGGTATCCTTTCACCCCGAACAATGGAGGAAGCCTATCAGTTTGCACTGAAGGCGGAAGAAAAGATTAATCGGAAGCAGAATGCCAGGAGAGGAGGTGGAACTGGCAGGGGGAAGGGTAAAGTATTTGGAAGAGGTCGAGGTGCAGGCCCAAATGAAGAAAGCAGCAGTTCTAAATCTGCTGGAACAACAGAGAAAGACAATAGCACGAGAGGAGGACGACCACCCCAGCGAGGGCGAGGAAATGGTCGGGGCAGAGGAGTTGTCCAGTGCTATCGCTGCCACAAATGGGGGCACAAGTCTTATGAATGTCCTGAAGCTGAACCAGCAGGCGGAAGAGGGACTTATGTTGTTCAGACTGAGGATGCTGAGGCAACACCTCAGGAAGCAGAAAATGCACCAGAGACAGGTGAAGCTTTGGTGTTGAACAAAGTGCTGTTGAAACCAGCAAAGGAGGTTGCAGAACCAGATCAGCGGAAAGCCTTGTTCCGTACTGTCTGCAAGTCGCGGGGCAAGTGCTGCAAATTGATTATAGATAGTGGGAGTACGGACAATCTTGTGGCGGTAGAGATGGTGGACAAGTTGGGACTGAAGAAATTAAAGCATCCTACACCCTACAAAGTGTCATGGCTGCAGAAAGGGCATCAGCTGTTAGTTGATGAGCAATGTGAAGTAGAATTCCAAATTGGCAAGTACAAGGATAAGATCCTTTGTGATGTCATGCCCATGGATGTCTGTCACCTACTTTTGGGACGACCTTGGCAGTTCGATAGAGGTGCAGTTCATGACGGGAAAAAGAATTGCTACAAGTTTGTTAAAGATGGGATCAAGCACACGCTTGTACCCATCAAAGAGGAAAATACAGCAGAAACCAGTGGAGTGAAGGCATTGCTATTAGGAGGAAAGGAGTTCGTGAAACAGATTGAGGACAGCGAAATCAACTTTGCTGTCATAAGGAGGCCAAAGGCAGTAGTGTTACACACACAGCTGTCAGATTTGCCAGAAGAAGTTCAACAATTGCTGCAAGAATTTGGGGACATAGTGGTGGATGATCTTCCAAATGAGTTACCACCAAGGAGGGGTATTAGTCATTGTATCGACTTTATACCAGGCGCAAGCTTACCGAATAAGGCTGCTTACCGTATGAGCCCCAAGGATCATGAGGAAATTAGAAAGCAAGTTCAGGAGTTACTTGACAAAGGGTTGATTCGAGAGAGTATGAGCCCTTGTGCAGTACCGACTGTTTTGGCTCCAAAGAAGGGAGGAGAATGGCGAATGTGCACAGACTCCAGAGCCATAAACAAAATTACTGTCAGGTACAGGTTCCCCTTACCAAGGATGGACGATATGATGGATTGTTTGAGTGGGGCAGCCTATTTCTCAAAAATTGATCTGAAGAGTGGGTATCATCAGATTCGAATACGAGAAGGCGATGAGTGGAAGACAGCTTTCAAGACAAATGAAGGCTTATATGAGTGGCTGGTGATGCCATTCGGATTGAGTAACGCTCCCAGCACATTCATGCGGTTGATGAATGAGGTATTGAAAGAGTTTAATGGGAAATTTGTGATAGTTTACCTGGATGATATTTTGATTTTTAGCAGGACTAAAGAGGATCATTTCAGGCATTTACAGAGTGTGTTGAGGAAGCTGCAGCAAAACAAGTTGCTGATAAATTTGAAAAAGTGTACCTTTTTCCAGCGAGAGCTAGTGTATTTGGGGTTTGTTATTGCAGAGAATGAGCTAAAAATGGATCCGGAAAAGGTGGCAGCCATAGTCAGCTGGCCGTCACCAAGGAGTTTGTTTGAAGTCCGGAGTTTCCATGGACTAGCCAGTTTTTATAGGAAATTTATCAGAAATTTCAGCGAGATTTGCGCACCTATGTTGGACACGATCAAGAAGGCAAATCAGCCTTTTCACTGGACTGAAGCGGCAGAAAGCAGTTTTCAAACTTTGAAGAAAAAGATCACTGAAAGACCAATATTGAGACTGCCAGATTTCAACAAACTTTTTCAAGTTCGTTGTGACGCCAGTGGGACAGCCATTGGAGCAGTCCTCAGTCAAGAGGACAGACCGGTCGCTTTCTTCAGTGAAAAACTAAATGAGAGCAGGCAGAAGTACTCAACCTACGACAAAGAATTTTATGCAATCATACAAGCGTTGAAGCATTGGCGGCATTATCTATTGGGAGATGAGTTTGTTTTGTTTACAGATAATTCTGCCTTGCAGTATATTATGCAACAGCACAAACTAAACCACAAACATGCAGCTTGGGTGGAGTATCTGCAAAATTTTACATTCGTATTAAAGCACATTAGTGGCCAAGCGAATAAGGTGGCAGATGCACTGAGCAGAAGAACCTTGCTTCTGCAGGAGAGTACAATGCAAGTTCTGGGTTTTGAACATTTGAAGGAACTGTATCAAGCTGATATCGAATTTGGGGAGGCATATGAAGCCTATCAAAACCCTTTGACAAGGAATGATAGCATGTGGCTAGATTATAACTTGCAAGAAGGGTTGCTGTTCAAAGGAGGACAACTATGTATACCCAACTGTTCCATGAGGGAAAACATAATACAGGAGAAACACAGTGGAGGACTGGCTGGACACTTTGGTATCGACAAGACGGTTGCTCAAGTACAGCACTTTTATTTCTGGCCGAAATTGCAGCGAGATGTACAGAGGTACGTGAGCAGATGCAGAGTTTGCCAACTAGCAAAGGGTCATAGTCAAAACACTGGTCTTTACTCACCATTGCCGATTCCGAGTCGACCATGGGATTCAGTGAGCATAGACTTTGTTTTGGGTCTACCAAAGACACAGCGGGGCTTCGATTCAGTCATGGTTGTAGTTGACCGATTCTCGAAAATGGCACATTTTGTACCGTGCAGGAAAACCAGCGACGCTACTTACATTGCACACCTATTCTTTACTGAAGTCGTTCGGTTACATGGACTCCCGAAATCCATCATCTCTGATCGGGATGTAAAGTTTACGGGTCACTTTTGGAGAACTCTGTGGAAAAAGTTAAATACACAATTGCAGTTCAGCTCTGCTTATCATCCGCAGACTGATGGTCAGACGGAAGTCGTAAACAGAAGCCTGGGGAACTTACTTCGCAGTTTGACAGGAGGAAATTCCCGGACGTGGGACCGTGTACTTGCTCAAGCCGAGTTCGCGTACAACGATTCACCTAACCGCAGCACCGGTTACAGTCCGTTCCAGATTTTGTACGGTATGCATCCGCGAGGAGTGCATGAATTACGGGATTTGGGGAAACTTGAGAAACGGAGTGCTGATGGGGAAGAATTTGCTCAAGCAATGAGCAATTTACACGAACAGGTCAAGCTGAAGTTACAGGACAGCAGTTTGAAATACAAGCAGCGAGCTGACACAAAGCGTCGGGAAGTTCAGTTTAACGTTGGGGATGAAGTCCTTGCGTATCTACGTAAGGAAAGGTTTCCGAAGCGGGAGTATAACAAGCTAAAATTTAAAAAGATCGGCCCTTGCAAAATCATCCGCAAATTTTCTGCGAACGCTTACGAAATACAGTTGCCGCCCGAAATTGGAATTTCTCCCATTTTCAACGTGGCAGATCTGTTTCCCTATGTGGCCAATTCAGAAGATGATGCAGCAACTACAGCACCACAGAAAGACAGCTATGAGGAAGGTTCTTGGACGAGACAACTACCAAAGGCACCACCCCTTGAGATCGAAGGAATACTGGACACACAGGTAGCTAGACGCACACGCAGGAAGGAGTATCTGCGATATTTGGTCAAGTGGCGGAACCGTCCAATAGAGGACAGTTCTTGGCTCGACACAGCGCAGATAACTAAAGCAGGCTACTCTGTTGACGAGCTCATGGAACGGAGCCATGACTTTTTGCCACCCCGGGAGCCTGATGCAGGAGCATCCAGCTCTGAGGAGACAGAGACTCAATGACTGGTTCGTGCAGAGACAGGACACGACTTTCAAGGGTGATTGGACAGGTCACCAAAAGGACTAATTGGTTGTTGTTTTTAATTAATCATTATTCATTTCCTTTCTTTTATTTAATTACAGCACAAGTTAAGTTACTGGTAGTTAGCTAGGTAGCAACAACTGTTTTAGTTAGTTTATTGTTTAAAGAAATAGGTAGTAGTTATTGCATTCAGTTTCCAAACAGTTACATTCAGTGTCGCTCAAAAGGAAGAAAATACGATGTAAGAGGGTTCTGTTTTTTTTGGTTCACCTCAGAAGAGAAATTAAGAAAAAATATAGCAAGACAGCATTCAAGCAAAAATAGAAGGACACCCTCTGTAATTGAAACTTTGTTTCCTTTTCCGAATATAAAGTAATGTTCATTACTTTACTGTGTTATACAACTGAGAGTTCAATTATTTGTTATTTTAAAGACAAGTTAATATAGAACGATATTCATATGCTGTAACTAGAAACATTGAAGCATCACAGGCCTCAGGCCGAAACCATAAGTACGTTGCCAGAACTATCATACAGCAAGAAGAGCAAGTGGACAAGCAGCATATGTGTACATCGTTGCGAGGATAAAGCAAAGACAGACTTCATATCAAGTCGAGTTACGGCCAAACCGAACAGAGCCCATACGCCAACACAAAGAGTCACACAGCCATTATTAAATCAACACAGCGACTATCAACAGAGGTAACAATTCCAGAACCATTTGTTTTCATTTAAATACAGTATTTCATAAGTCTTCGTACACCACAGTCCATTAGACAACAACAGAGTCATATAAACAAAAGCGGCACTGCCGTAACAGCAAAGTCTAAGATATAGACGCATGGAGGCCATACAATGAGACAGAGAAGCGAAACCCTGAAGATGTGAATGCCAGCGAAGGGCACGCCCATTCTACAAACCCTAACCAGCAGAACCCTACAGCTAGTCCGTATTACATACTCTAAAGAAATGCTGAAATGAGAATAGACCCTACCCGGTCAAAGGAAACCAGAGATTGGAGGAAGCCGAAGACTGTATAGAAGAAACCCTCACGAGCATAGTCCCAACCCACCTGCATAGGAGCACAGAATGAATTAATTCATCTCTATAACCAGAATAATGTCAGAAGAAGCCGAGTCATATTGTAAGTTGCAGGAGTAAAGGAACAGTGAACTTACCCAAGGGTCGACGAAGGTTGCCGAGCCACAAAACGAAACCACAAGCTGAAAGGCACAAGAACATTGTAAGTGTCGACAACAGATGGCAGAGGACGATAAATCATAGAACAAGAGGTTACCTTGAAGCCTGGTTGCGTTCGGAGGGAAGGTAACTCTGTGGCTGCGAATACCTACACAGGACCAGAGTTCAGAGACTGGAAACCAAAAGACTGTTTAGCTAAAGCCATTAAAATACAAATCCTTACCACAGACTTCCAAACCGGGTCGACGAAGACAGCAGCTACAGCAAAGGTTTTGCATTTCGAACAAGAGCCACCATCAGTGACCGAGTGAGAGCTAGGTAGGTGTCAGTGCACAGAGGGCAGCGCTATAGCCATGCGGAGCTGGAACAGAAGGGGAGACGGAAGCAAATGAGCCAAGACTAAAACCTTAAGGGTTTTACAAAGGCGGGAAGCCACGGAGAGGACCGGTGATCCACCTGGTAACCGGAAGATGAAAACTTAAATGCGCATCGGTGCTGGAGCAGATATTTACCCACGCAAGTGTGACCACGTGGGACTGAGGTGAGTCACGTGGCCGAGACCACGTCACCAGGGCTGGGCCATCATTAAACTACGACAAGTCGAACTAAGAGTCCGTCCATCTCCATATGTAAACCTAAGATAGAAATAAATTACATTTAATCATATTTTAAGTAAAGCCAACTAATAGTCTGTGTTAAAAAGTGATGTTTGAATTAATAAAAAACATCCACTGGTCAACTCTACGACAGAGAGTCTGAACCAGGAGAGTCTGGCTCTGCAGAACACTCTACATTGTCCATGTACATCACACATTATATAGCAATCATGGATTTAGGGAAGTTAGAACCATACCCTAGGAAATAGAAACTAATTCCTATCCTGAGGTACCATGAACCAATTCACTATTCTAGGATATTCTCCATTATCTCTAACACTCCCCCTTAATGGAGAAGGGGTTCATAAATATGCCTAACATCTCCCTAAACATTTCAAACTTAATTTTGCCAAGAGGCTTAGTGAAAATGTCTGCAACATTATCACATGTATTACAATATACCAGATGGATTTCTTTTGATTGCACTTTCTCCCTGACAAAGTGGAATTGTGTATCAATGTGTTTAATGTTCTTGTGAAACGTCGGATTATTAGCAAGTTTGATTGAACTCTAGTTGTCACATCTGATTGTTGTTGCATCTTTCTATTCTTCCCCGACATCTTGGAGAAGTCTTCGCAACCAAACTGCCTCACATGTCACTGCGCACATGGCTTGATATTATGCTTCTGCTGAAGACAAGGAAACTGTGTTATGTTTCTTGCTGCTCCATGTAATCACCCCGGATCCAATGCCGAATGCATAGCCTTTTATGGATATGCGGTGGTCTACATTTCCAGCCTAATCGGAATCTGTAAATCCTGTCAATCTAACTTCAGAGGAATCAATATAAATAATATCATAGTCTATAGTACCTTGCAGATACCTCAAAACACATTTCGTTGAATTCCAATGACTCTCAAGTGCCTTGGACATGTATTGACTTAACACACTGACTGCATAAGCCAAATCTAGTCTAGTAGTGGTTAGGTAGATTAAGCTCCCAACCAGTTGTCTGTAAAGTGTCACATCTGCCTCTTTAGAGACATCCTCACTCTGAAGTTTAATGTTCTGCTATAATGGTATTGTTGCAGCCTTACACTGATCCATCCTGAATCTTTCTAGTAGACCTTTGACATACTTACCCTCGGACAAAAAAGTTTGTCCTGAATATCTCCAAATCTCAAGACCCAAACAATATCTTAATTCACCAAGGTCTTTCATTTTGAACACCTGTGACATTTGTTGCTTGATTTCTTTGATTAGAGCAATAGCATCACCTATAATAATTAAATCATTTACATAGGAGAAATCAACACTATGTGCCCCTGTTCATCTTTCATGGTATATAGATTATGGTCGTTTTTACTTCTGTTGTAGCCAAGTTGCAGAAACAATGAATCAATCTTTTCATACCAGGACCAGGGTGTTTGATTTAGTCCATAAAGAGATTTATTTAATCTACAGACTAAATGTTCTTTCCCTTTCTGGACAAAACCCTCAGGTTGCTCTAAATAAACCTCCTCTTTCAATTCTCCATTTAAAAATGTAGACTTTACATCTAGTTGGTGAATCATCTAATGTTTCTTAGTAGCTAAAGCAATTAACATTCTGATGGTATTTAGTTTAGCTACAGGGGCAAAGGTTTCTTCATAGTCAATGCCTTCTTTTTGTGAATACCCCTTTGCTACCAATCTAGATTTTAATTTATCTATGGTTATCTACATTAATCTTTGGTTTATACAACCATTTACAACTATGGTTTATTTCCCTCTAGGAAGTTCAACCAACTCCCAAGTGTTGTTCCTGATTATAGATTCATATTCCTGTTCCATAGTTGTTTTCCATTCACTACATTCATTTGCTTCCTTATAACTAGAAGGTTCAACAACATTCATCATACTAGTTATAAAGGCATTTTTCCTGTATCTAGCAGGCAATTGAGCTTTCCTACCTGATCTTCTGAGTGATGGGGTAGCTTCAAACCTTGTCTGATCATCATTTTTTGGACTTGGCTTGATAGCTACATCATCTTCTTTTCCTTCCTGTTGTTGCTGTTGTTGTTGCATCTGCTATTGTTGCTACTACATCTGTTGCTGCTCATTTCCATCACCTCATTCCTCATTGCGCTTATCAAATTATTCATGATCCTGCTCATGGAATATGACATCTCTACTAACGAAAATCTTGTGAGTAGAGGGATTAAATAATCTATAAGCATTATATTGTGAACAATACCCTATAAAGGTACATCTGATGGCTTTTGAATCTAGTTTTCTTCTGTATTTCTTTGGAATATGGGCAAATGCTTTAGACCCAAACACTCTTAAATGTTTTACTGCAGGTTTAAATCCATATAATGCTTCATAAAGAGTTTTAAACTCAAGACTCTTTGTAGGACTCCTATTTTTCAAATAAACTGCAGTATTCAATGCTTCAGCCTAAAAACCATTCGAAAGATCCTTACCTTTCAACATGCTCCTAGCACATTCCACCAATGTTCTGTGCTTTCTTTCCGTTACTCCATTTTGCTGAGGAGTATGGGGTATTGCGAATTGCTGTAGTATCCCATGGTCTTTACAATACTTGATAAGCTCATCCTTCCTGTATTCTCCCCCTTGATCAGAGTGGAGAATTTTTATATGCTTCCTTGTTTGCTTTTCAATCATGTTTCTGAACTGCTTAAAGTATTCAAATGTGTGACTTTTCTTACTCAAAAAATATACCCAAGAAAACTTTGTGCAGTCATCAATAAACAGTAAAAAATATAGTGCACCTCCTAATGACTTTGTTTGCATGGGTCCACAAAGATCTGTGTGCACTAATTCAAGTATGTCTCTCTGTTTCTTCTCTACTCGAACAGGGAATTCCTCTCTATGTATCTTTCCTAATGTACAAGCATCACAATCATTATGCACTTGTTTTAACATAGGAAGATCTCTTACCATTTCCTTTTTTTGAAGTAACAGCAAATCATTGTAGTTGATATGACCAAATATCTGATGCCACAACTCTTCTGTAGTCAAACTCGTTGTTGTCAAAGCTCAAACTGGTGCTGGTCTTACATCCAATTTGTACAGACCTCCTGTTCGAATTCCTGTAGCAATAGTCTTCATGCCATCTAACAAATCTTTAATATAACAGTTAGATTTAAAAAATTCAACTTTGAGATCTTGATCTGTAATCATGGATATAGAAATCAAGTTCTTTGTTACACCGGGCACATACATGACATTATGAATTTTTCTTACAGTACCATTAGGTAAAATGACAGAAATTTTTCCACACCCTTTGATCTGATGACTTCTATCATCACCTAGGTAGATTTGTGCTCCGTCGTTGATTTCTTTAAAATCTTCAAACCATTGCTTGTTCCCCGTCATATGTGTTGATGCTCCTGAATCTACATACCATATGTCTGCATCAACATTCTCATCAAAGTCTGCCATGAAAAATCTGAAGTTCTGCTCATGATTATCATTTGCGAGATGACCTGCATGTCTTTTTTGCTTCTGTTGTTGTTCATGATATTTCTTCTTCCTGCACTCCTTAGTTATATGACCAAGTTTTCCGCAATAAAAAAAATTAATTTCAGAATTGTTTCTATTCAAATGCATACCTTGAGTCTGATTTGGTCTTTTCTGTGAGTTTCCTTCGTTTTGCTGTTGTGAATTTCCTTTTCCTTTGAAGAAGTTCTTTTTCACCATCAACGCAAGATTGACACTCGGGGGCTTCAAAGTCGATCTTCTTTCTTCTTCTTGCAATAATATTCCTGTCAGTTCTTCAAACTTTGGGATTTTCTCTCTTGCATTTATCCCAATGATAAACATTTGGTAGTCATCGGTCACACCATTCATGGTAATTGTTACTAGATCTGTATCTGCAACTGTATCACCAATGTCTGCCAATTTGTTCTTCAGATATTTGATCCTCGCTATGAAGGAAGCAACTGTTTCATTTTCCTCCATCTTCATGGATAAGATCTTGCTCTTCAGGAACATAAGACGATTTGTATTCTTGATCTCATATAAATCCTTCAAAATTCCCCAAATTTCGCTCGCTGATTTACATTCTCTAATATGTGGTATGATGCAGTGTTTCACTGACATCTTCAGCAGCGTCCTTGCTTTACCTTCTCGCTTCTCCCAATCTGGGATCGATGTTGATCTAGCTGCTGGCTTCTGCTCATCCCCATTTGCAACCATCCAAGCACTATGTACTTCTAGCAGAGTCAGCATCTTAAATTTCCAATTCGCATAATTGGAGCTATCGAGCTTGTTATGCTCATTCAAGCATGCTTCAATCATTTGATTATTCATCTTGGCGATTAAAGAAAAATTCGACAGGTAAAAAAATATATGTTAGATCTACCCCAAATCTCTATGAAAGACATTGTTTGGGATCTCCGCGAGTCCTGGTTCTGCTTGTGGATTCCTTCTCAGGCTGATCTCGACCTCCACGCAGCCTTCTCTCTGTAGCCACTGCCAAGACGCAACCCCCTTTTTTGTTTGCACAGTTGACGTGATTAGCCAACACGGATTTGCGATGGTCAGCGTGATTAGTCAACACGGATTTGCGACAGTCGTCCAAAATAAAATGTTGGAAGTCTCACAGTGAGATCGGCGTGATTTTTCCCTCAAAACACGGGACGATTTCACCTCAAACACACCGGGCAAATCCTTCACTCAGCGAACAGATTTCTCAGCTCTGTAGCTTTGATACCATGTTAAAAAGTGATGTTTGAATTAATAAAAAACATCCACTGGACAGCTCTACGATAGAGAGTCTGAACCAAGAGATTCTAGCTCTGCGGAACGTTCTACATTGTCCACGTATATCACACATTATATAGCAATCATGGATTTAGGGAAGTTAGAACCATACCCTAAGAAATAGAAACTAATTCCTATCCTGAGGTACCGTGAACCAATTCACTATTCTAGGATATTCTCCATTATCTCTAACACTTTGTCCATCTACATTTACTTGATGTAAATTCAAGATTTAATAGGGCATTCAAACCATGATCTGCGTTTAAAATTTTGTTGGATTTTGGGTTTTTGAAATCATAGAAACCGGTCACGCGCTGCACCAGTGTTACTATTGAATCTTGCATTAGAGATCTCATTTCTCATTTCACCTTCCAAACAATGGAATCAATGTGGTGGACTGTTAGCGTTGGCTTTCTGCGTCGAAGAGGTGGTGTCTTTTAGCGTGCATGCAACAAGTATGTATTATGTTTGCTACTTTGCTTTCTAAAATATTATGATTACACAAACCTGAACAATATTTTGTAAACTTTGAAGTCACTTTCAAACATTATCTTAAACAATTTTCCTTTAAATATGGCATAGACTTAACCTAGATAACAGAGACCACATAAAAGTATCTTCAATAAAGAAGTACAGGTTTGTATTCATGGTAAATTATTTGGTTGGTTCACAGATTTTATTTAATAGGTAAATTAAAGAAAATGACACGGGATGAAATACTGGCCTCCAAGATCTGCCAAGCAAGCATGTATTCATAAAGATATGAGCACTGATCCAATCCAAGCAACTATCCTCCATCTTTTCCACAGCTTTAGCAAGTGGGTAGCTAATAGCAATGCCCTTGCCTCATGGTATGGGATGCTTTTGCACATCCTTATAATTGGAAATTCATTGTTCTTCACTTAATTTTTATCTACCAATCTATTCATGTGTTTCTATTCTACATTCTATGTGCTTTTGTTGTCCATCAAATCCGTGATAGGCAATCTAATTTAAAAAAAGCTAGCGGTCAAATTGAAATTTCAAAATTATTTTGTTTTACATTTTGGCATTTGTTTTTCATATTGTGAAGCTTCACAGAAAAAGGACCGAATACATCAAGCACATGAAGAAGCAATATGTCCCATAAGCTATCTTTAGCCTCATGGATATTAAAATAATTTAGTTCTTCTTTCTTTCTTTGGGATTAAAGTCTATCCATTTGTATCCATCCAACTCCACTCAATTCATATAATCATTGAGCTTAATTTCTCTTGATTTTAGGTGTATATAAGAGAAATGTAAGAATATACTTGGATTTTAATGGTACGCTAACATTTGTGCATTCATCTCTTGATAGAGAAACACGACATTGTTTGGTTGTTTGCTTGTTGTGATGCGTGTAGGTTATAGCGATTTGTAATGGGAGGAAGGTCTGTTGTGATTGGTTTGTACAAAACATCAACTTCAAAGGAGAAACGTATGTAATTTATTTATTTTTTCTTCAGCTTGAATATGAAGAGATATGTGGTTATAAGCGAAAATAAATTATTGATTTATAATTATGGTTGAATATGAAGAGATATCTGGTGATGAGGGAAAATAAATTATTGATTTATAATTATTGTTTCATATATTTTGAAAGGAGTTAAATGGAAATTGTTATTTTAGGATTCTAATTTTAAAGGTTTTAAAATTATTTAAATACCAAAATTTATAATTTGAACAATATCAATTGATAGATTGATATTCCAATAGTTCATAGGATACTAACAATTTGAATGTCTTAAGTCGAAAGTGATGTATCGTATTCATTTTATGGTAAAATTAAAAAATAATTAATATATAACAAAAAAAATGATGTATCATATTCATTTTATGGTAAAAATAAAAAATAATTAATATAAAACAAAAACCCTTATGTAGAGTGTCTATTCGTAATAATTAATATAAAACAAAAACCCTTATGTAGAGTGTCTATTCGTATAACTTATAGGTATAATAAAAAGATACAACAATACATTTTTTTTACTTGAATGTATAATGGTAATTATTTAATAATGCAAAGTAGAAAACATTATTATCATTAATATTATTAAAATTGTTTTATTATCCAATTATAGAGTAAGTATTGTTTTTATATATAAATAAATAAGATATTAAATTATTATATTAAGTTATTTTATATGTAATTATTTTTAACTTCAAAGATGTTAAAATTTCTTATTGAAATGTTATTTTTGGACATAATCATGATATAGCTTCACTTATACTTAATTTACAATATATATATAAATAATCATCAAAATTACAATAATGTTATACTTAATAAATATATTGTCTTCTTTCTCTCTCTCTCTATATATATTATTTAATGTTGTATAATTAGAAATATTTTATTGTTTTGTAAATCATTAAATTTCACTTGATATTTAACGGGGAGAGATTATCAAAATATATAATTGATTAAAGCATTAAAATATTTTACTTATTTGTTAATAATATAGGTTAAAATTTGTAATATATTATATAGAAATTTAAATACTTAAATAGAAATTGAATAAATGAACCTATATTTCCTCATAAAAAGTAAAAATTTAAGATTTAATTATATATATATATATATATATATATAATCTATGGGTAGAAAGGTTTTGTATTTTATAAAGTAAGGTTTTTTATACATCAATTTTATATTTAATTTCACAATAACATTAAATTAAATTATTATCATTAATTTTTTTAGTAAGGGAAAAAAAAATATGGAGGACTTCATAGATCAACTGCCACAATTACATCATACAACATGTCTCTAGGGACTTGAATCGTTGGAAGAATATATGATTCATCAAATTACTTTAGCTAAAATAATTTTACTTGAATTAAAAATATTATAAACTTATTTTCAACGATTAACATATGGTTCATAGGAGTTAGTTTGTACAACTCTCTTCCTGGTATTAATTAATGTAATTAGTAATGAAAAGCCTTTAAAGAGGATAATTATTTAGATAGTTAATTTTTTCTTTGTCTGGATGATGTGATGAACTAAGGTGTCGTATACTACTTTGGTGGAATTCGTTAAAAAGCAACGTTATGCAACCATGAATAATTTCGAGTCATGGAATGTGTCATTGTACAATCATCAAAATCACTACAACAACTTATCGAAGAGGAAGAGACTACTAATCACAAACTAGATTATGTGGATAAAGCGAAGAAGAAATAAATAGTGAACACTTTAAATGTAGATGTGTAGCAGGTGGCTAGATGTAGCTTAAATTGGTGCAAATATTGGTGTCTTTGCATACAATATATTTGTTCAAATCCAAAGAACACTGAATGAGTGTAAAAGGTCAACATGCAACAATTTTATTTGTGTGATTTAAATGATATATTTGTTGATTCACCAAGCACCATGTGAGTAAGAAATTTTACAAACTATAATGCTAAAATCAACAACTATTACATGGACTTTTAAATGCCATAGTATTTTCTCCTATCTAGAATTGGGGCTTTTACTTTTTGATGGGCCATAGATAACCAAGATATCACCTTCAAAAATCTTTGCATATGCTCCTAAGCATATTTAAATGATTGAGAGTTGAGGCCTTTACTTTGTGACGGGCCATAGATAACCAAGATATCACCTTCAAAAATCTTTGCATATGCTCCTGAGCATATTTCAATGATTGAGGAGTGCACTGGTTGCATTGTTTTTGGTCTATGTATATGAAAAATTAGAACAATACACTTTGAAAAAACATTGCCATTGATTTAATGCAAGTTTGTCATTTCATTGCACAAATATCAAGTGCAACATAAATATAACCTCTTTGGATTCTCATCTTCCACTATTTCTCTTTGGAGCACTAATTTACTAGAACTAGTTGTTTCCATGTTGTTGATACAAATGATTCATCCAATTGTTGTCAGAAAAGGGAAATCTAAGTGGTCAAATTTGAAATAAATGTATAGAGAAGCTTCAAAACTATATATATATATATATATATATATATATATATATATATATATATATATATAACAGGTAAAATTTGAAAGGGGAATTGATACTGTTACTTGTTTCATATAGATAGCAAAAAATTGACCCAATTTTGAAAAGGGGCGATGCAGAACACACATATTTTTTTTAGAACATAGTTTTTGGCATTTCAAATAACCGATATGATTACCCGTTTCGTAGGGGTAGTAAAAACGTCACCCGATTTTGAAAAGTGGTGACGTAGAATACAATTCTTTTTTTTGGAGCATATTTTTGACAATTTAAATTTTCTTAGTTGTTTTATTTTTATTTTTTTAAATGTTGATTACTTATATATATATATATATATAAAGACAAAAAAATGTCTCATACACCATAAAAGAATTTGGAAAAAAAAAAAAAAAAAAAAAAAAACAAACAAACAAACAAACCAAAATTTAAAAAAATATATATAAAATTAAGTAAGTAAAAATAGAAAAAAATAAAAATAAACATTAAAAAAAAATAAAAACAAACTAGAAAAAAAAAAAAAAAAATAAATAAAATAATAATAAAATAAAATAAAATTTAGAAAATTAACGCGCGCACACACACAAAAAAAAAAACAAACAAACCAACTAGTAAAATTAATATTAAAAACATTTAAAAAGAAAAACTAAAAAAATAAAAAACACAAAAAACAAAACATATATATATATGTCTTTTCAAACTAAAAAAAAAAAAAAAAAAAACAAACAAACAAACCAAAAAAATAAAAAACATATAAAGACAAAAAAAAAAAAAAAAAAAAACATATAAGTTTATATATATATATATATTTATTATTAAATTTTTTTATTTAAAAATAAAAAACAAAAATTTAAAAACAAATTTAAACAAATTTTTCTTTTATTTAAAATATATATATATATATAAACAAAAAATTAAACATTTTTTTATTTTAAAAAAATTAAACAATTTTTATTTTGTTCAAAAAAATGTAAACGAGTTTTTTTTTTTTTAATTTAAAAAATAAAAGAATTAAACTAAATTAAAAACTCCTTTGGCCACAACCCCACCATGGGTGACCAGAGGAACTTTTTTTTTTTTAATAATTTTTTTTAAAACATTAAAAAAACAAACAAACAAACAAAACAAAACAACTTGTTTAAAATATTTGAAAAAAAACATTAAAAAAAAAAAGATTGTTTAAAATAAATAAATAAATAAAATTTTATAGTAATTTAAAAATAATAATAATAAGAATTTTTAAATAAATAAAAATATGTTTAAAATTTTCTTTTTTTTGTTTTTTTAAATAATAATAATAATAATAAAAATAAAATAAAAAATGTAAGTTTAATAATAAAAAAATATTTGTTTTTTTGTTTGTGTGTGTGTTTTTTTGTCTTTTTTTTATGTATTTGAATTTTTTTTGTTTTTTATTTTTATTTTATGTTTTGTTTTTAATATATACTTTAATTTATGTTTTGTTATTTTTTTTAACTTTTTTTCCTGTTTTTTGTTTCTTCATTGTTTTAATTTTTTTATTTTTAATTTTATTTTATGTTTTCATTATTTTTTTGAAATTTTAATGTTCTTCGGAGTCATGATAAAATATTTTACGTCATTATTTCGAAATGTTGCAAAAAATTTACCATTGAAAAAAAAAGTGTTATTCGAACATCAACACTTTTCGTTTTGAGGGTGTTTTTTAGACAATTTTTGCACAAAAAAAATGGTTTTCACTGCCATTTTTAAAACATGTTGAAAATTTACGCAAGAAAAAGAAAAAAAAAAAAAAAAAAAAAAAAAAAAAAAAAAAAGGTGTTATTCCAGCGTCAACACTTTTCGTTTTAGCACTGTTTTTTATGTTTTTACAGGGCTTTGAGTTCCCATTTTGAGTTTATAGTTCCCGTTTCAAAGTTATATATATATATATATATATATATATATATATATATAAGGTAAGGAAAACGAATGGTACACTAGCCGATTGACACAAATTTAGATATATATGTTCAATGAAATGTTATAGGTTGAAAGAAGCCTCTAAAGGAGAATTGAGACATCTATGTTCTCCATTTTTTCCCATATACCAATTCCTCCTCCTATTTGCACAGGTGTTTTTCATCTTGTATTCCTTTGTTGACTAGCTTTCTTGTACACAAGTTTTCTTTTTCTAAAATATATAGTATTCCATTGTAGTTATATACAATTGCAAATTTATGGTCCAATGAATTAACAAAGCTTGCATCTCATTTATGTTCTCTAATTTTTTGTTTCTTCTTAAAACGCATTTCAACTCTTAAAAATTGCAAATCTGACTATAATCTAAGGAGATTGTGGTTTTCCGGATGCTAAGTGCTTGAACTATGCTACACAATAATTTTTTATCTATCTTTTTCCAGCCTGCATGAATGATGACGAGTGTGCATAGTTTCTGCAACCACTAGTTCTTTCTTTCCAAGCCATTTTGATTATTATGAATGATAGGATATGTTAGTTGTCTTGAAACTTTGGACAATGATGATGAATCTTTAGTGAATGATGAAGGATATATGTATTGTCTGCAATCAATTATTCATTTTTTATACGACAATGCCATTGCTATGAATAATAAATATAGTAGTTCTTTTGAACTTTGGCCTGTTATGATAAATATTTCATAAACCTATATAATCATTGATATTTAGGCATTGTGATAAATTTTACTCTTTGACTAGAATAACATTTTTCCGACAACATACTCTTATTTTGCATATTTATTATTTAACATATGCAAATTACTATTCCACATATATTGTAAAAAAGACATTCAAGAGTTTGTGAGATGATCTTTGAGTCATTGGTGACATGGATGCTTATTTTTTATCTCTAATGTCACTTTAAGCTCTATGCTTTGGATGTAACAATGGCCAATCAATATCATTTATAAAAATATCACTAAAAGTTTATCTTTGAACTCACCCACTTCAAAAATATTGCAAACCTCTTGAATGGTTGAACCAAATGCCTTCAATTCCTTCATCTGTTAAGCATACTCAAAATCTATGCGATGTTAATTCAGTTTCTTTTAGCCCCCAAATTGAGAGAGAAAGTGCTATCTCTAGCCATGCAAGAATAAAAAAAAAGTATGTCATATGAGCATGTCAAAACAAAGTTACAAAGTGTAATAGTGAATGTGGCAAAAGTTGCTCTTCGGCCACCTCTTCTTCCTGCTCAAATATTATCAATGAATCAATGGGCTCAACTCGATGATGCAAAACACGAGGACCGCACTTCAAATGGTAGAGTGACTGGGTGAGCACAAGAGGATAAATTTATCAATAAAGAGGTGTGCCTCTTTAAGCGACCTCCTACCTATTCTTTAACATTCTTAGGAAGTTTTAGCAAATGCACTTTGAGTTACACTGAGCTGACATTTTATGTGTTCAACATGCCAATCTTATGCACCTAGATAATGATGAACCAATTACTAATGCAGTCAATGTTGAAGTCAAATCTAGTCTCTATGGATTATAGGTTTTAATATTTGAATATCAATATGATAAATAATTTGATCGTAAGTTATTGTCCCTATAATTTCATAATTTTTATTCTAAGTATTTATTTTATCATGTGCTTTTGTAAATAGATAATAAAGAAGGTTGAGCTTGAAAAATTGCAAAATCATGAGCAGTATAGCACGAAAAATAGAGAAAATCGAATGTTGCAATTAGATGGATACAAAATAGTTTCTCTGTAGGAAGGCCACCCCATCAAGATGGTCCGATGGGATCCTCAATTCAAAGTTTTCAATAAGTACAATTTATCATTTCTTTCGTGTTGATTGTATGTTGTTATAATATACGTAACATTCTAGCCATAATTCCACAGAGAACTAATTTTTGGACTTAAGCTTTCTTGCTTTCAAAACTTCACCATCCAAATATTGTGGTAATTTATAATGTCGTACCCGATGAACCTAGTGAAACCTTGAGAACTCTAACAAAATATATGGTGAATGACTCTCTCAAACAGGTTTTGCATTGAAAGAATAGGTAACAATTATGTTGTTAAGGGTATTTATTCTTCCTTTTTCAAGAACCACTGAAGAGGTAAATAATTATTTGATTATTAAATAGTTTACAAGTCACATTGTTGTTTGCAGGACAATTGACCATCACAAAATTTAACAAGAGCGATCCTCAATGTCCTATATGCAAGGTACATGGTTATTATTTTTACTAAATTGTATACTCTATCATTTGATTTCCAATTTTCATTATACATTTTTAAATATTAGTTTCACAGATTAAGCAACACCTTTTCTAGTACAAAAGACCCCCCAATCCTGTCTTGATTGCATCTTGTTCTATGAGAAAGAGATATATATTTTGGCTCATTTAGTTCAAGAACTTAAAGCACTTTAAGGTCAGTAGTGAAAATTTTTGAGTGACTTAGTTAATTAAAGATCCTTCTGAAATTCAGTCAAACCATTTCTCTTGCTCGACTATTATTGTTGCTTTTAGTCTCTAGTCCTTTTGACTTATTTTTCTCTTTAGTGGACATCAATTTCAATTTTAATTTCATTTTTCTTTCCTCAATCTCTATATTAAGTGGATCCCACTACAAGGAGCCTCATGCCCAAGTCTCCACTATAAAGTTGGTTAGGCAGTGTAGATTTTAGAGTCCCAAACTATTGCCTGTCTGAATCTCTCCATGTTTTTTTCAACCATGAATTCTGAGGGAGTTGCTACATATACTTTTAATTCTTGGTGGAATTATTTGTAGGTTTCTTGTGCTTCATTATATGCCATATAAAACCTTATTTTCTTCTCAAGGACTCTTTCCGCTTCCTTTCTTAGACATTCTTTCACCACTTGTGATGTACACTTATTTTTGTACTTTCACAATTTCGTCAGTTGTTCATACTAGGAGAGTTGTTGGGTTTACTTTTCCATTTTGGCATCTCCCTCTTCATACATTTTTTCATCTTTACTCTCATCGCCTTTCTTATGTCTTTCCATCATTATATCTTGTATAAACAATTATTTTTTATCCCTTCCTTTCTTCTGACTTCTTTTATTGGAGATGCTTTGGCCACACATGATATACACTTATTTTGTTACTTTGTAGTTTTCATGGAGATAATTTCAGCACACATGTTGACTTACTCATTGCATATTTTGTAGTTTCATTGCTCAATGTTTCCCACTTGGGGACATTTGCCTGGAAAAGGATGTAATACATTTGCACATTTTTTCCCTTTGATATATCATATAAATAATAGCACAAACCACTTGCTTATCCCTTTATTTGGAAGTTGTTATCTCTTGATGGGTTGTTGGCTCTTGGCTAGTACTATGTTCCTTTTATCCCTACTTACATATTAAACCTGAAGGTCAGTTGCAACATGTTCAAGCACACCTAGTTATGATCAATTCACTTTGAATACCCACATACAAAACTTTGTATTATATTGTCATATTGAAAGATGTGTTTAAAATTGTGTATTAAGCTTCCACCTCTTGGAATATATGGTTTTTTTTGTTAAATCATAAGTGCCCATGGGCTTTTTAGTGATGAATGTTCACACCAACCTTGCTTGTCTCCTAATGGTCTAAATCCATAGATATAAATTACATTCAACTATTCTTCAATGTCGTTTGATGGAATTTCATTAATTTTGGTTGTGTTTTGAGGGTAACTTTTCTAACTGGTTCTTTTTCGAGTTCACATTTATATAGGACCGCAAAAGTTTCAAATATGTAAAATTTGGGCAATTATTATGAAATAATCATAAAATTTATTGGTGTTTTCGTAGGTTATCCAACATAAACCCTTATATCTAAGAGATGCATATACTATGTTGATGAAGATCAAGTTATTATTCATGTAGGCTCTTATTGACTATGAATGACATAAGTTACCTGTTGTTATTGGTGGTGGTGTTGGCGTTAGTGGTGGTAGGCACTCATGGTAATGGTGGGGTTGCTATGCCTAATGTCCAAACAAATAGTTTTCTACCTGCAGGTGCCGAAATCCAGGTTTATGATCTCATACTGTATTATGTATTTTTTGTCAACGTAACATGTCCCAACAGTAGTAGATATGATAGGAATCTTCCATGAATTGAACATTGCATCCAATTTTTAAACCAGATCCATACCTAATGAAGATCAACTAATGGAAAAGAAATTTTATGGGTTATGGAAATGTACATTAGTTTTATTTTGAACATGTATGAACTTGTCAATGTTTCAATAACCCTAGGTTGAATGTTCTGTGGATTTTTTGTGACTTATTTAAATGACATCGTTGTTGGATAGAAAGTCCATTCTATGGCGGTATTGCTTGAACAAGGTTTGAGCATAATAAAATTTTGTTTTACGAGTGATCTGATAATTGCCTTCTTTCTTTTTTCCTTAGTTTTCGCTTATATCTAAATGTTACAAAAAATCGTAAATTTCAACTTGTATTAATAGAGGCAAAAATTTACTCAATAGTTGTGGGATTCAATTACATGCTCAAGAAAAAAAAATTATCTTGATGTATGTGCACTTTGATTTAGTTATGTTGTTCATATTCTCAGGACACTTCATAAATTTGCAGATAATAGCTAGTGAACAATAATTGCACCAAACACTTTCAAATAATCCAACAATCATACCATAATCCTAAGAAGTGGTCAACATCTAAGTTAAGTAATACTTCTGCTAATATTACATAATATGCATATAATTAAGCATAGGGAATCCTACCTTAGATAGGAGGACATACCTAAACACAACACAACACTATCGAGGTGATACTGGGTGGTTTTCCTTATAGGTTCCTTAGGTTCTCCCCATGCCGAGGTTGGGAATGCTTCTCTAGGCAGAATCCCATGCTGAGGTTTGGACTTTTTCTCTAGGCAGATCTGAGAAATAACACTTCCAATCTATTGTCATTGCGATTGCCTAATAGTTTCCTTAGGTTCTCCCCTCTGGTGAGTTGGGAATTTTTCTCTAGGGAGAATCTGAGAAATAACACTTATAATATGATGCCATTGCGCTTCCTGATAAAGGATGTATAATGCATACAACACTTTGGACTTTGAAACAATCAAGTTAGTGAAAGCAAAGAACCGCAACTAAAACCAACTATGAAAAACAACACTTCAAACAAATTAAGAAAAGTTGTAAACTAAATCACCACTCTACAAGAAATGACACATGGAAAGTAAAACTAAAATGGGATCAAGTAGACATTTACACAGATTAGGCATTCGGTAGACCCTGCCATTTAACCAAGTACATCTTGTATGTATGGGACCTTCTAGCACCAATTATCCACTTTTCATTTTAGTTTCTTTTTTTGTCACTTTGTCATCTAGCTTATCTCTCACTAGCAATGATGTCGGATGCTCAAGTAGGGCAACACCTTGCTTATCTCTCGAGATTGCTTAACATGAATACATGGATTCCAAATTAAAGATAAGACTGACGTATCATCGTCATGTAGGGAAATAAAGTACACATTTTTGTATGATCCATTTCAATATCTTAAAATGGTTACTCTTCTACAAGTGTTGCAGAAGTGTAGCATGGTCATATATGTTGTTATTTCTTATAAGGTTTATGTTGCTGACCTCTACAAGTCCATGTTTTAAATATATGGCCATCTTTCCAAGACAAATCCATCAAATATTCATATGGCCTTATCATTTTTTCTCACATGAAGCAACAATGTCCAGAGACAACATGTCTCTCCTCTCCATCAAGAGTGATGTAAGATTGCAAGTAATTTTGAGTCTGCTTTGTATATCAGTGGTAATATATTTTGATATTTTCTACAGTTCCACTTTGGAATTAATCCAGATTCCAAATCATTTTTGTTGATGAAAAGGTGTGCTAGGAAGTTCGACAGGCAAAGGAAACTATCAACCATCGGGCATCCAAAACCTTTCTGACTAATACTTCCAACACCTTTCTGACTAGTTGCTGGGAAGGAATGCAAGACGAAAATTTATTGAGAACATTCTTTGTACAGGCTTTGCGAACACATAAATGAAAGTCTCTAAAAGGTAACAAAAAATGGATGCAACTTCTCACCAGTATCTACATCATCTAGAAGTATAAGTAATCTTGAAATCATAAGATATGCCCTATGAGCATTGATATAACTTCATCAACACTACATTAACTGATCCACTAAGTAAAATTCTTACAAAATTTACTTTGTAATGATATTACATAGCAATGTCTAAGAATACTTTGTTTTCTCCTCTTCATCAAGAATAGTACGCTAACTTTTAATTTTACTTTGCATATGGTTCAAAAGCAGATTGGATATTTTGAACAATTAGGCTTTTATAATAGTTGAAATTGTCTTTTCCATTAAATAACACAACAAGCACTCTGAAAGAAAGGAAACACATCACAATCATCCTAAAACTTTCTAACTACTTCAAATCTAGTATGGGCTTGGTGGAAGGCATGCATGCAAGCCAAATAGAAGATTTTTCTTTGTTAAGCCTTGTGAACTTCTAAATAGAAGACTTTGATGTGAAAAGATGGACACAACTACTCACTAGGATCCTCATCATCTAAAATTATAAAATAGATCTTAAGTCTAAGAAATGACCTCTGAACATTGATATAATTCATCAACAATATACATTCATTGATCTACCCTCAATCAATTATTTTTGGAGTTTACCCTGCAATGATGCTATAAAGGTCTTAATTTCAGCTTATCTTACATCAAACAAAAAATGAATGATCGTTATATGGTCTCTTAAGGTTCACGAATTCTTTTCCAAAGGTTCTCTTCCCATTTCTACCGAAACCCACAATGCCCACAATATTGCCTCCCCACCCTGTTATTGTTGTTGCAATAATTCTTTTTTTTTTCCCAAATCATCAAGGTTTTCATCCAAATGAGTGGAATCTTGACAGATTAAAAAGACTAATTTGTCCAAATCCTTTCACTATCTTTGATATAGTGGTGCTAATTGTCATCATTGTTTTTTTTAATTTATATAACATGTTTCTATGAGTAATTTGTTATATATTGTGTCTCTGCCACTAATGTTTTATGTATACAAGTGACAAATAACACATATCTCATTAAAATTGGAAAAAAAATTACAAGGACATCACTATAATTGATTTTTTTTATTATTTTCAAATTCTAGATCCACTATTTAATTCCAAATTTAATGAAATATGTATTAAATGTGTTAATCTTCCATTCAAACGAACATGACTTTCCCATGAACACTCATGTGAGTATTCTTGTTCACCAAACAAATCATGAGCTATTCTGTTGCATTGATATTTGAAAGGCCATTTTTAAACCCCAATTACTTTTATGTTGCTTTGTTGCATCGACAAGTCATTCTGCTTTTACTTGTGATTGTACTTTATGTAGTTCATTCCAAGTCTCATTGATGTTATTATGCTTTCAGGTGCACAATTTTCTTTCAAGAGCACATATATCTTTGCAAAAGCTCGTTCCTAGAAACTTTGTTGGCACCATTACTACATTCTATATGGTTTTCATTTGTCATAAATTAAATGAAGTTGTATTACATATCATAGCATTCAAGCCCTTTTGGGTCACATGAGCCATTTAAAAAAACAAATAAAAACTTATCCTAATCAAATAAAAAAATTGTCTACATGGAAAAAAGATTTTTCTGCACAACAACAGGCTTTCTAAAGTGGACATACTATTATTATACCTACCAATAGGCATGTTATATTGTAATCATTTTTAGTCAAAAAATTTTGACTCTCAAATTAGTTTGTAAAATTCTAAATAGATTTTATAAAGTTTATTGAAGTTCTAGAAAAAACAAATATTAAACTGAATAACTTGCAAATTAAATTTAATTTTTGAAATTTTTATTTTTATTTTTTATTGGCCCATATAGATGACATGACTAATTTCATTGGGTTATAAATAGAATTTGTCAAAAAAAAAACTATATGCCACCAAGTTTCATAACAATTACACATCACATCCCAATATTTATGAAAATTCAGTACACAGATCAAATCAACCTTATGAATTTCTTACAAATAACTTCAATAAATAATAATAAAATTTAATAAATTTTTAACTATATTCCATAAAAAAATCTCTAATATTTGATTAATACCTTCATAATTAAATATACACATATGAATGACATCTGGAGGGATTAATTCATTAAAAATTAGTATCACCATCTCCATCTGAACACCAGGAAACATTCATTCGTTAAATATTTGCCTTTTTATCCAATTGATGGCCCATCAAAGATTTGTTATGTCAGAATATTTTATATTGTATGGTTATGGTTGGTGGATCTTATTAGCAATAATTATATTACTAGCAATTGCACCAAGATATGCAAAGGAATGCCGAAAGGAGGAGTGGGGGAATGTGGAAGGAATTTATCTCCTTATGCGACATGGCAGGATGCAGCATCGATGTCACCTTATGCGGTGCTCAATGCCATGCTGAAGGGAATGAGATTTCTGACCTTCGCACATCAGGAATCAATGAAAGGACTATTGGAACTAACCCTACCACTTTCCTTCTTACAAACCCAGATATTGTTGAACAAGCCAGCTCCAACAATTGTTTCAAGAAACTTGTTTCAATGCATCCTTGCCTTCACTAAGTCAAAAATACATAGGCCTCTCTAGTAAGCCCCTAAAAACAAAGACAATCTATGAACTTGTTGAAATGTTCCGCTCGAAGAAAGCTCCATGGATTGTCATTTCTACTACTACTACAACAATTAACATGGAATATTTTTATGTCCTTGCATACCTATTCAATGCAGAAGGAGGCATGTATTGTCTCGCGCATATAAAAGTCCATGCGTACTAAAAGGAGAAGGCCCAGGCATACCAATGCAAGATGTGAGCTAAAGGGAAAGACAAATATGTGGGATGTATTTCCTAACATTATGGGTTTCTACAACAACATTGAGTTACCATGAGCCAACTTGGATTTCAATGAAATAGTGATATAACTAGTGACTTTTAATGTTGACGATTGTCTTGAGGGGTCATTCTCCACACCACTAGATGCAATTATTAGATAAGATCTAGTGGGCGGCGGGGGGGAAGGGGTGAGGATGGAGTAGAAAGAAACATAAATGGTGGTGATCTTGATGATTTTGACATCGAGGAGAACAAAAAATGAATTTTGAGATTTTTCCATCTACGGTTCTAGTGTCTACCCTATTTTGTATTTTTCATTTGCATTGACGTCTTTAGTATCAGGAGAATCTATTCCATACATTTTGATTTGATGACATTAAATAATCAATGAGAAAACTGCAATTTATGGTTTTAAGTTCTAACCTCTATGTTATGTTTAATGAATATTTTAATTTCTTATGGGTTTAATGTGGTGATTAGTTGTATCAATATTTTGTGGATGCTCTAAATATTTTGGATGTTTACGTCTATATATAAATTTTTTTATTTTTAACATTTTAATAGAGATATATATAACATGTTCTTCAAGTCACATTTCAAGGGTTAAAGTGTCCTAGGATGGACAGTCATATCCACTTGTCATATGTATCTTGTATCCCAGTCACGTGTGACTTGATTGATGACTTAGTAACTTAGTGAGACAATTTGAAAGGGAGGATAATGTAATTATTCTTGTTGGGAGAAATAAGAGGTGTGCCTTAGTTGGTGAGGCAAAAAAATTTATCCCCTTCCCCGGAATCAAATGCCAAAGAAAAATGTTGCTCAAAAATTGGTCTTATTTATTTTGATTCTATTATATTTACAGAGACACACATCTTATTTTTGGAGAATATTTGTAACCCAAGCACCTCCTAAGATCCAAAAAATTATCACATTGTAGGGTTATATGGTACCTTGTTATGCCCCCCCTGTAGATAAGAAATTATCCCTAGAAGTGCAAGGGGCATGTTTTTCTGCGTAAACAAAACCCCTTATAGATATATTTTCTAGTTTTTCCCTGCAACCAAATCCTACTTGGCCATGAGTCAAGTCTATGCATCAACAATATCTTCCTTCCCCTGCCGGCTATAAAGTAACCTTTTTAACCAACCAAGAACCTTGGAATATTGAGTTTCACTTTGGCGATGTTTTATTTTAATTTGGGTGTCTCATCGCAAGTTTTTTCATGCAAATCATTTTCCAAGGTCAAAAGGTTCAAGTTGAGATGTAACAACTCCATCATATTCTGGAGTATTGGTGTGGGACCCTTGTACTATGAGCATAAAGACACATAGTCCTCCTCAACTTGATTTTTCTACTTCACACAAAGTATATAGTAGGCTTGATCACAACTTTGGTAGATAGCTTCAAGAGTGATGCACTCAAGAGAAGAGTTGTCCCCATGCACCACCAAATAATGAAAACACTTTCCTACCCTTGCCTTAGCCATCTCCAAAGGGCTCAAGATCCCAAAGTCACCTAGCAATGTAGATGCCTCTATTATTAGATGGGCCCCTCCAACATGATCAACAAATTTAAAATCCTTTTGCTAGTACAAATTATCATAATACAAACAAGTGGACATATATCATGCTAGTAGAAATATAAAGTGGAAATATAGTTGCGGATGACATCTGCGGTCATATTTTTGCTATCCAAAAAAATCACTTTAGGCTTTGCAAAAGATATTTGTAGCTCTAGAATCATATATGCTTCAGTCTGCAAGAACATCACACTGAATGATGTCTCACAAATCCCATCATTTGTTGTAACGCATTCTTCCTACGAGATGTGTCACCATGTCATAGTAGTGGTCATAAAATATAGGCCATACTCACAAAATACATTGGAAATTCTGAAATAAAAAGTTGCAATTCATATTTTCAGTTAGTACCTGATGAATGCGTTGCATGAGTACTCTTCATTTTCCATGACTTACATGTGATGTCACATGTATAATATTGATCATTGATGCATTAGTTTGCATCCTCAAATCTGGAATATGTATATGTCATGTTATATGTATGGTGTAGAAATATGAAATTCTGATTTTGAATGACGTTAGAATCTAAAAACATGACCCTCTAAGATTCTTAAAATTTATGGTTTTTCATATAAACTTACAAAACAAACTTCATTATTGATTCCTTAATTCTTGTATTCATGATGGTTGTTGCACCCACACAAGAATATTCTATCGATAAACATTCTCGTGTATTTCGATAAACATTGTGGTCCCGATTTTTATAAAGAAAACTGATAAAGTGTTAAAGTCCACAATTTTAAAGGCTTATAGCCTCAAAACACTTCCGATAGGCTTTGTTGGCCATAACCCACAGGCCTCAAGATTGAATTTTAAAGGAAATGGGATTTAATTCACCCCAATTTCTCATTTTCATCAAGTGATATCCGAGCAGAAGAAGATTCTGTGTGCAAGAAAAGGGAAAGTTTTCCTACGAGAAGGAAGAAGGAGTGCAAGCAGAAGGGAAAGGAGGTACAGTTGTTTAAATCTGGAGAGTTTATGATCTTACTATCGCATAGAGAACGGCAGCGGAAGGTGAGAAGATTTGTAGCAACCTAGAGCAAGGTGTGCTCAATTCGTTCCAGAGTAGAGAACCAAAAGGATGCCAAAAGACCGAGTGAGGATGGCTTGGTGAGGTATCGTGTAGCAAAGGAAAATTGTTACTTTAAAGGTTGGTTGCAGCTCACAAAGATCATAAAAGCAATTCCACTAAAATAGTGGGTAGAATTGCTAAGGACAAGGAGAAGCATATGACCAGGAGGTCATAAATTTTTGTGCCTTGAGAGTCTGATGCAGGAGCATCTAACCCCCCCTAATCAAACAAAGGAATCCAAAGCAGACGTGGACCATCGAGCTAAACAAGGGGACTTTCTGTTTAAAACAGAGCTTAAATGATGGAATGGATAAAGTCTCTCGAAGACTTTATTTAATGTAATCTGCCATGTATGCATTATGGAGTGGTTTGTTAGAGGATTGATCAGATCCTTTCAGTGATCCAATCCAATGTGATATATATGTGTGTGTGTGTGTGTGTGTTGAACCTACATGTTCAAAGTGGTAGAGAGAGTAATAGAGAGAGTGATAGACTTGATTTGTAAACCTGAGTGTTAAAATGTAGTCGAGGGAGAACTCGTTCTAAGGCTGAAACGCCTTAGATCTGTAATCATATCGTGTATAATATATAAATGTGTTCAAGTGTTGAATTCGTGCATTTTGTGTATTCCATAGATAACTTGAATGTGTTAGTGTTGCGTTTTTGAACGACCATCGATCACTGAATGGATCGATGGCGATCCAAATATAGTGAGTGATTGTTATATGTATGGAGTTATCATGTGTTTAGATAGAGGATAACATAGGAAACCTGCGGAAAGCGCAGATTCCATCAAAGGAAAATAAGACCAAGTGAAGAGGAATGAATGAGAGAATGTACAGGAGCCGTTAGATCTTATGGATCAATGATCTAGATCCAATTGTAGAGGAGCGAAGATCTTATATTGCATCGGCGGAATCATTGAAACGATATCAGAACGGAGTGGAACGATGATGCGATAGCGAGTTGCGATTGAACAAGAACAGTCGGATCAGATACAAGATCGACGGTTGCGATCAAATCGTTAATCACAATATGGAGAGTCAAAGGACCAATGACAGTGGAATGGCAGAATGCCAACACGCCGATAGCGAAGTACCGATCGGTAATCGAAAGTCGGGGTGATCGGAGTTCAAGAGATAGCGGCAGTGCGATGGATACTCCGACGGCCGATTATGCGATATGCCAAAACTTCGATATCACCGATAGCCGATAATCGGAGTTCGGAGATCGGCGAAGGGACGATACAATGTTGTGGAAGGTGCAGACCCAAAGATAATTCTAGACGCAAGTTTAATGAATTTGAAGTCTGACTTTTGTGTTCTGGCGGGGTTTCCGTGTGCATTCCCTTGTTCTCGTGTATTTCGATAAACATTGTGGTCCCAATTTTTATAAAGAAACCTAATAAAGTGTTAAAGTCCACGATTTTAAAGGCTTATAGCCTCAAAACACTTCCGGTAGGCTTTGTGGCCCATAACCCACAGGCCTCAAGATCGATTTTTGTAAAGCAAAGGGATTTTGGTTAACCCCCAAATATCTCTGCATTAGGAAGACTCTCATCTCAAGTTCAAGGATGCTTGGAGTTGTACATGAGGAGTATGTGAACTATCATCCTAATGACAACCTCTGTCTATCCATTAGTCTAGGGATAGAAGGCAGTTGAATTGGTGAGCTTGGTGTCCAATAGTGTCCAGAGGCTTAACCAAAATGTGCTCAGGAACCTGCTATCCTGATATGATATAATGGTCTGTGGGATCCCAAAATGTACCCATACTCGTTCAAAGAAGAGTTTGGCAGTGTCCTATGTTGTGATACCCTTCTTCCACGCCGCCAATATAGCCATCTTAGAAAATTTGTCCATGACCACAAATACACATTCATTAATATGTTTAGTAGAAGGGAGGCTAGACATATAGTCCATGGAGATGGATTCCCATCACTGGCTAGGAGTAGGAAAAGGAGTGTGTAGGCCTTGCTTCTTGATGGTTGGCTTGGCGATGGTGCATGTAGTGAAGGATCTGATATATATCCCAACGTTCAATCAGGGTTTTGGCCAAAAAAAGTACTTTTGTAGTACAACCAGAATTTTCTCCACACCAAAGTGTCTTACAACCTGACTATAGTGCACCTCCCAAATCAACTTGGCCCGCTCACTTGAAGGAACACAAAGGTGTCACAAGTAGCATAATAATGCGTCCTAAAGGTGGAAATCAGGAACTTGCTTTCCATCTACTAGCATCTGGTATGTGGAAGTGAAATCTGGATTATTTTTGTATAGTTGTGGCCATCTAGAGCTCTTGTGGCCACAAGAGTTGAGAATAGTAGTTAGTGCTGCGACTGGCGGCCGATTGAGGAAGAATAAAACATTATTGGTGCTACCCTTTTTGTATCTAATGTTCAAATGGAATTGTTACAAATATGTAGACCACTTTTGGTGGCATTGTTCTGCAACTTCCCTTGTGTCTATATAAACTGATCGGTGTGGATGACCATTTCATTCCCTAGAATGTCATGCTTCCATTTCCGACAAGCCTGCATGATGGAATACATCTCTTTATCATAGGTGGGGTACTTCCGAATTGTATCAAAAGTCTCTCACTATGATAGGCTATTGGATTCCTATGTTGGATGAGGACTGCATCAATTGCATAGTCTGAGGTGCATGTATCGATTTCAAATGGTTGTTGCAGGTCTGGGAGTATGAGTACAGGTGCGGTGTAAAGGCGATGCTTCAAATCAACGAACTCCTTCTTTTAGGACTCAGACCAGGAAAAAATTTCTTTCACCCAGCCCTTAGTAATCTAACTCAAAGGCCAAGTGATATGGGAGAATCCCAACATGAACCTCCGATAAAAATTTGCAAGGCCCAAAAAGTTACGAAGCTCTGTTAGAGTGGTCAAGGTTGGCCAATCCCGAATGACTTGGATCTTAGTCGGATCCACATGCATGCCACACTCATCTATGATGTAACCCAAATATTGGACATGGCTCATGCCAAAGGTGCATTTCTCCAAGTTGGCACACAATTTGTGTTGTTGAAGGGTTTAAAGGACCTACCGAATGTGTTGCAAGTGTTCTTCCCAACTCTTGCTAAAGATGAGGATGTCATCTATATAAACAACCACGAAGGAGTTGGTGAAGGGCCGCAAGATGTCATCCATTATCCTCATAAAATTAGCAGGGTTATTTGTCATCCCGAAGGGCATAACCAACCATTCAAAAAGGCCTTCCTTGGATTTGAAGGTGGTCTTCCATACATCTGTGGGCTCTATTGGAACCTGGTGATAGCCAGACTTCAAATCGATCTTGTTGAAATACTTGGTCCCCCTGCTTTGGTCCAAAAAGTCATCAATCCATGGGATTGAATAACTATTCCTCACAACGATTTTTTTTAGTGCCCAATAATCAATGCAGAGCCTCCAAGTCCCATCTGTCTTTTGTACAATTAAAAACGGGCTCCCACAAAGTAAGGAACTTGGTCAGATGTGCCCTTTTTGAAAAAACTCCTAAATTTTCCGCTTGATCTCTTCATTTTCCATAATGGAGCGATAATATATCAGCCCTTTGGATAGAGGTGCTCTGCGAATCAAATCGATCGAATGCTTGACCTGATAGTGCAAGGGTACCCGTGTGGGTGAGAAGAAGATGTCCATGTATTCTTCCACGACCGTATCCACCTGATTCTACTATGTGGAGGAACCCTTCCTAGGGGCCATGGATGTGGTTACGATCTTCCCCTTACTTTGAGAAAGAATCATAAGGAAAACAAATTTCCCATTCTGAGAGATGACCTTACTACATTTCTTAGCAGATATTAAAGAGATGGTGGTAGGCGGTGCTACCTCTGGTATCCTGTATAAGTTATTACCCAAAAAAATAATAATAGAGAGAGGCCTAAAATCATATACAACATGTCACTTCCACAAATATGGTTTTCTTAAGAATACATCAAAAACTTCAAGAGGAGCAACATTACACAGTACCTCATTCATGAAGGGCTTGAAGCTGTAGGGGAGGTGACACTACTGAATAACTCAGAGATCTTGTCCTTGGTGAAGCCACCTAATGGTGTATTGCTACAGATGTGTTGTAGTTGGTAGGCCCAATTGCTTTACAACCTCTCTTGAAATGAGGTTATTTTGGCTCCCATTGTCAACAATGGACTGGAACGGAGAACCCTTCACCCACATCTATTAGTGGAATAGTCATTCCCCCTCCTTTGGATCTTCAGACTCAATCTTCTAAATCTTGGTGGCCATAGTGGCACTGGGCTCTATGTCAATGATCTACTTCCCTTTTTCATTCCCCTTTTCAGGTTCTGAATCAAAGTCAAAAAATGCATCTGATTCATAAGCCTTCAACTTAGCCACCAATGACTGCTTGGCCCGACACTCACTTTTGTTGTGATTGGAGCTCTTATGGAACTCACACCACTTTTGCGTGTCCTTCTTTGTATTCATGGTGTTGTTCTTTGCCTGTGGCTTTGACAGGTTATCATGGATTGCCCCGTCTTGGCTCTATACTTTGCTCTGCAGTTTGGGGGTGCCTTTGCCTTTCTTTGAATTCGGAGATCTAAAGTCTCACTTTTTCTGTTTAAACTTCTGCTCAATCTTGACAGCGTATTGATATGTCATGCTGAGCAGGGATATGTTCAGGAACTCCATCTCGACAACGATAGTACTTGAGTACCAAATGCCTCTCAAAATCCTTTATACCCAAATTTGTGCGAAGGGTATGAAAAACATTGGTAAACTCCAGCACATCTTGGTCCCTTCCCTATCGCAACATGGTCCACTTTATGTATGTTGGGACAGGGTCCCCTAGGGTCAATTTTGGGGTAGAAAGTCCAAGTTTTTGCATGTAAAGTGTAAAGTCTCGGTAATTTGTGGTCGCAGAGAGCGTAGATGTAAAGTGTCATAAAGGGTTTTCGCCCTTCTTTTATGTAAGTTGTGTCAGCTTTAGAAGATCCGGCCATGGTCCCCGGGCCATGGGATTGTATAAAAAGGATTGTCTTAGAAGAGTCTAAGGCAGTGGAGTCATTGATGGGTTAGTAAGAGCTAAGAGTGAAGAGTTTTAGAAGTAGAAGAAAGGCTTTGCAGCTGTGTGCATAAAGGCCTAGGGTAGAAGTCTGCAGCTAAGTGCGCGGACCCCTGTAGCTGAGTGCACAGGGCAGTTAGGGTCTGTAAGAAGATCTGAAGTACTAATAAAGAAGATTACTTTGAAAATATTTGTGTTTGACCTATTTACTTCTGTTATGAATAAATGCGGTTAAGTTATGCTGAATAATGGTTTCATGATTTAATGTTGTATTGATGTGCAAATCTATATGTTTTGAATTGTTATCTGTACACAAGTAATAATATCTATTTACGTGAAGAACATATTAATGCATATTGAAGTTACTAGATACTTAAGAAGATCTAATTAAATACAGAAGTAAGAGTAATTACATAAGCGTAAGTGGTTGATTCGCCTAGTTAGGGTCCGCGAACGACAGTCATAGACCTTTGTGAAGGTCTAAAGGCTGATTAAGAGAAGTATATCGATAAGCCCTAAAAGGCTTATCGATTTGTGTGAAGGCAGAGTTAGGGCATAAAACGACATCACTACCATCTCTGGGTGCGGAAACTTGGTTCCAGCATCCCCCCATACTGCTTCGGGTGAGACTTCAGTCCATGCTCCACGGATTGATGCCGAAAGGGCCAGTAGTGTAGGGATTTGTTTGGCTAAATTAACGCTAAACCTAAGCCAGGGCCCACTAAGCCAACAAATGGTTATGTTTCCAGGACCTGGATCTGCATAAAGAAATGTGTGATGTCGCATCACTGGAATCCAACTAAGAAAGAAATTGAAGATTGGTTAGATAGAAAGATACACGAATTCGCAGTGTAAGAAAACAGAAATATGCGATTGACGAAAGAATAGTGGTTAGACAGATACCTGTACGCAGAGATACATGAAATCTTTTTTTGTTCCTTCCCGATTGAATTATACAAGTGCATCGCTAAATTGGCAGATGACCAAGGAAGATGAAGGCTTGAAGGTCTGATAGTGTGGACCCCGAAGTTAGTGCGGAGATTGGAAGCCTCAAAAGATAATATCGCACATGTTGTCAATCACCGGCTTGATCGTATCATAGGAGGATTCATGACAGAGTTCGCGGTCGATACTTCGGTCAGTTACAGTGAAGCAAAATGTTGCTTCTTCAAGGGACTGCGAGGTAAGTATTTAAGGTCTTTGAATACTTGGATTAAGATGCTCTTGTGTGAAAAGTGGGTTATGCAGTTACCTTGATGTTTGGAGCTACACGAAGTGGAAATATCTTCAGGGATAGAGGGAGAATAGGCCCTGAATATAGCCCGTTGATCGAACCTCCTCTGAGTGATGATGAGGAAACATCACAGGCTTCACCGCAGAGCGATGTTTAGTTAATAAGGTGAGGGTTCTCACAAATACCCCATCCACCCACCCCACCTCCACAGCATACACCTTTGCCCACACTGCCACCACCTCCACCACCATTCAATATGGCGAATGCAGTAAAGTTGACCGTTTTCAAGGGTTTGGGAAATGAGGAACCGGACCAATTTTGGTTCGACGCGAAGGTTGTATGGGAGGCGCAGGGTTTAACGAATGATCAGATGAAGAAAGGATTGTTGGTCATTGCTTTACAGGAACACGTGCTGACATGGTACATTAAGTACTGCACTGATAACCCGATGGCTTCATTAGCAGATATTCAGACCGCGCTGAATAAGGAATTCAGTAGGCCTAAGTCTGAATCACAATCAATTGTGGGATTCAAGGAGATCATGATGAAGCCTAGTGAGACACTTTGGGATCTGGATAAAATATTGAAGTGCACGACCCACAAAGCCAACATGAATCTTACTGCTGGGCAGCACCGCGAATGGTTTGTGGATTTGCTCTTGCCTCATCTGAGGGTTTCTTTATCACAACAAAATATTGGGACCCAGGCGGAAGCCCTGGAGATTGCGATGAGATTGCATGAGACATCGATGCAAGATGCTAATTTGGGAGTTCAGCATATTTACGTGCATTTGAAGAACCTTTTCCTAGAGTTTCAAAGTTTGAAGAAGGATAAAGTAGTTCGACCAGAGGTGCGCAAAGAAGTTTGGTACCTGAAATGCAAAATTCAAGGGCATGACAAATATCACTGCCCAGTCTTTGTGAATTATGTCGCAGCAGGAGGGTCGATGCCTCTGAGGCCGGAAGCTCAAGTAGGGCCAAGTACAGGGCCCACACTATGGTGTGTTATCTATCAGGTAGCTGGAAAACATGTGTTAGACAATTGTCACCTATTGCAAAAATTTGTACAGACATCGCAACAGCTCTTCTGCAACTTCTGTCAATCGCTGGGTCATGATGAGCGTAACTACCATAGCTATGAGCCAATGATGGATAAAATACTCTCATATCGAGTGCAGGCAGAAACTCGGCCTCTGGATCAAGGCGTTAGGGGAGCGCAAGGAGGATATCAGGGGCGTGGACAAGGCCTAGGTGAGGAGGACCTAGTAGAGGTTGAGGACATGTGATTTGCTACCACTGTGGGGGACCAGGACACTACGTGCGAGAATGTACGAACCCGACACGCCTGTCATTTAGATATTGCACTCAATTTGACTACGCAACCTAAGACTGCCATGTATTACTAGCTAAGATATGCGAAAAAGGGGCGCAGCCTCAGCAACCTACCCAAAAACTACAGATGACGAGTGCTAAACCTGGCAAAGAGGATCCTAATGTGAACATCGTGCTGTGAAGTGGAATGACGACTGGCGAAGACAAGGGAAAGAAGACTAAATAAGGTGAATGGGTCCACAAAGCTCTAGAAAAGGAGGTTGGGTTTGATCTAAAGCACGCAAGGGAAACATTTTTGGAAGCAAAGAAAAGCTTCGCTGAGGCTTCTACCTCAGGAATTCATGATAAGAAATCTGAAGAAATGGACCAATCCATGCTTACTACATTTTTTGAGACCTGTATGAAGCTGCTAGGAGATAGCAAGGTCGTATAGGGACTACAGGAGTTGATCAATAAATGTGTTGGTAATACTCCTGAGGGACCATGCGTGGTCTGGAAAATTGGTAAGCATAAGGAAAGAATAGGGCGTGAGATGAGACTCACCGCACAAATAGGAGAATATGAAATGGACCAATTTATTCTAGATCTAGGGTCTGACGTGAATGTTTTTCCTAAACAGACATGGGCGAGAATATGGAGACCTGCGTTGTAGTGGTCTCCTGTTCAATTGAGGATGGAGAATCAGCAAAAGATTATCCCCATGGGAAGGTTACATGGAGTGATAGTCGATATTGAAGGCGCGAGCGCGTTGGCCGATTTTGAAGTGATAGAGATTGTGGATGACAGCAATCCCTACCCTGTGCTCCTTGGGATCGACTAGGTTATTAACATGAATGGGGTGATCAATTTGAAGAAGCGGACGATGTCATTTGAAAGAAAATCACTCCACGTAGTAGTACCGTTGGACCCTACAAAAGGACCGCACTACACTGAACCAGTCCGCGATTACGAAAGTGACAATGATTTGGACTAGATTTATAAGATAACGACGCGAGATCAAGACTGGGTGAATTTGATAGCTGATGGACGTATTACATGGGACCGCAAAAGCTCTTGCACATCAGATTCAGATGAGGATATGGAACACTAGCATAATAGATTACACAAAGTGTCTACGCTACGATGTAACATGGTGACAAAATTGTTGCGCTATGTATCATCGGAGGTAAGAAGTCTGCCTTATTATGATGGTTTAATTGACGTTGATAAATTTCTGGATGAATTTGAAAGGGAAGTGTCGAAGAAGGATCGCTTCCAAGCCTTGGACTTGGCACTACGCACTACACCTGCAAGATGGTGGGGTACGCATAAAGACAACTTCGATGGATGACACGAATATAGAAGAATGATGAGGGTGTGGTTTGGTTGCCCAAAGGTACGATGGAAGGAGTGATCCGCACGATCACTTAGCCAAATGGACTGATGCTTATGGAGCAAAACCGCAACTGGAGTGGGTGCATATGTTCTGTCACACCTTGGATATAATACCTATGAATTGGTACTTGGAGACAGAGCTCTTCCATGGCACGGGCGAATGGGATATTTTGAGACAGGGATTCTTAATGACCTTCAGCTTTGAATATGGATTTGAGTGCATTGATGAAGCATTGCAGGAGGTCAAAACAACTATCTTCAGAACCCCACAGGATCCCTTGGATTTGATTCAACCGGATTGGACCACCTAGCTGCACCACATGTTAGAGTGCTACAATGTGACTGCTGAAGAGGAAGACAAGGATCTGAGGAACATTAATATCCCTAAAACATAAGGACACCGTGAAGTTGAGGGGCTGCAAATAGAAAATCCAAATATCACCGCGTCGCTAAAAACGAGACAAGTGAACATTGGGATGGAGGCGAAACCAAAGTTTGTGAAGATAGGGGACTACTGGGATGATGCTACAGTGGATAAGGTCGCTGAATTTCTCCGTGAATACCATGACTTGTTCCCTACGAAGTTATCAGACTTAAAAGGGATAATAGGGGACCTCATATTTATGAAAATTACGTTGAAACTAGACGCGAAGCTGATCAAGCAAAGGCCTTACCGCCTCAATCCAAAGTATAAAGAAAAGGTCCGCTTAGAGTTGGATAAAATTCTTGCAACAGGTATTATTGAACTGGTGGAAGAATCTGATTGGGTGAGCCCAATAGTAGTTTAGGAAAAGAAGCAGAAGGATGAAATAAGGATATGCGTAGATCTCAGGATGTTGAATGACTCTTGCGTGCACGATCCTTTTCCAACTCCGTTCACCGATGAAGTGTTGGATAATGTAGGAGGACAGGAATCATATTCGTTCACTGATGGGTTTTCGGGGTACCATCAGATCAATATCGTGTCGGAGGATAGAAGTAAGATGACCTTCACAACCGAGTGGGGATGCTTTCAGTATTATGTAATGCCTTTAGGACTAAAGAACGAGCCAACGATCTTTTCGCGTGTAATCATCGCGACATTCAAGGACTTCATTCACAAGTTTCTGGAGGTATATTTTGATGATTGGAAGGTGTTTGGGATTGTGAAGCACCATGTAGTTAGCCTACGCCTGATGTTGGATACATGCCAGAGGTATCAGATCGCACTCAATTTGAAGAAATGTTTGTTCTGTGTTCCTTTCGGAATCTTGTTAGGCCATGTGGTATGCAGACAAGGATTAATGGTGGAACCAAATAAGATAGCAGTTATAATTAATTTGGAGGCGCCAAGAAGTGTGAAACAGCTGCACGCAATGTTCAGGCATACGAGATACTATTGAAAGTTCATCAAGAGTTATGCCCAGATTACCACGCCAATGGAGAAGCTGATAAAGAAGGATGCTACATTCTGTTGGAATGAAGAATGTCAGCGGAGCCTAGATGTGTTAAAGGAAAAGATGGTCACCGCACCGATCCTAGTCTTCCCGTATTGGAAGAAGGAATTTCATGTGCATGTGGATGTGTCATGTATTGCACTTAGAGCTATACTGACACAGGCCGATGAGGGAGAGTTGGATCAGCCTATAGTGTTTGCAAGTAGGAAGTTGTCTAAAGCTGAGAGGAACTATTCAATGACAGAGCGTGAATGTTTGGCTATGGTGTACGCGCTCCAGAAGTTCAGACACTACTTGCTAGGCAGATAATTTAAGATGTATACAAACCATTCTGCATTAAAGTACCTGGTTAACATGCCTGTATTGGGGGGGAAGATATGCAGATGGTTGTTGTTGTTTCAGGAATATGATTTTGAATTCATTGTTAATCCAGGACGATTGAATGCAGGACCAAATCATCTACCGCGCATTGAAACAGGAGAGGAGCCTACTAATTTGGAGGAAGGAATGCCTGACGTGTAGCTCTTTGTAGTGCGCGTAGCTAAAAATCACTTTGCAGATATCATACACTTCCTGACGACGTGAACGGCTCCATAAAGGTGTACTAGTCAACAAAAGAAGGAGTTGGTGGTGCGCGCGGCAGACTTTTCTGTCATTGCAAGACATTTATATAAAATGGGCTTGGATGAAATTATGCGACGTTATGTGCCTGAGTATGAACGGAAAAACATCCTCACTGAAGCTCATGGAGGAGCTACGAGAGGACATTATGCAGGAAAAGAAATAGCACAAAAGATTTTACGCGCTGAGTTGTGGTGGCCGACACTGCATAAGGATTCCAAGGCTTATTGTAAGGCATGTGATGCATGTCAGAGGACGGGAAGGCCATCGCGGAAGGATGCGTTGCCTCTGAATCCACAAGTGTCATTACAACCATTCAAGAAATGGGCAATTGATTTTATAGGCCTGATTCAGCCTCCAGGAAAGAAGACGGGTGTGCAGTATATCATCACCGCAACAGAGTATTTGACCAAATGGGCGGAGGTGCAGCATGTAAATGATTATACAGGGGCAACAGCAGTGAAATTCCTCCTTGAATATGTGCTGACTAGGTTTGGTTGCCCGAATATTTTGATGACGATCCGGTACACATTTCCTTAATGAAATGATCAGCGCGTTAACGGAGGAATTCCAAGTTTATCATCAAAAGAGCACGCCATATCACCCGCAGGCTAATGGGACAGTCGAAGCATTTAATAAGATATTGGAGAATGCACTAATGAAGGTTTGCAATGCACTAATGAATGATTGGGACATGCGCCTACCCATGGTGCTATGGGCTTACAGAACTACTTGTAAGAAGCTTAATGGATAGGCACCCTTCAGGCTGGTATATGGCATAGAAGTTCTGATGCTAATGGAGTATATTATACCTAGTCTACGCATAGCGGTGTTCACAGGAATGGCAGACCGCGGAGCCCTGGAAGAGAGGCTCGCGCAGCTGACAGAGCTTGAAGAAGATAGATTTTTGGCTGGATTCCATCAACAAGTTCAGAAGAAGCGCGAAAACGCATGGCATGATCGACACATTAAACTGCGCATCTTCAAGGTAAACAATTTGGTTTTATTATACGACAGCAAGTTTGATAAATTTCCTAGAAAATTTCAAATGCATTGGCTGGGGTCATATGTCATCAAAGAGATTACTGATGGTGGAGTCGTTCAACTAGTAAAATTGGATGGAGATCTATTTCTCGGAAAGGTAAATGGTAGCCGATTGAAGCCATACACCGAGGATCCGTCCAGATGACTATATGATGGAAGCACAGTCTTAGCGCTCTAGGCCACTGAAAGGAGGCGCGAGACTATAAACTACACTACCTAGGTTGTAGAGCTATGCGACTGGGGGACTATGCGGGATGGAAGAATGTCACAGCATCAACAGAAGCGCGACGAGAGATGCGCTATAGAAGGAGACACCACGCAAGGCAGCCAGAAAGTGATCATTATGGTCACTATTCATGATTTGACAGTGAGAAAACGGCTAAGGGGAGTGGGGGGTGGCATTTAAGGCTGGAATTAAGAGCGAGAGCTTTGAAAATCTGCCGCCAATCTAGCATTTATGAGTGGATTTTGGGTGGAACGGTCGGATTTGAATTTGAATTTGCCTATAAATTATAGATGGTCGCCCAATGAAACACACTTTGCATCTTGAGAGCTTTTGTGTCATGTTATCGGTTGTGCATCAATCCTGTAGTTTTTGAGGATTTGGTGGCCAGTTCAGTGTTTGACAAGTTACCTAAGGAAACCCAAGAGCTCCTTAACAACCTCATGTCGGCGCCCGTGGAAACTACCAGTGTTGGAGGATCTATGGCCTCTAAGGGAGCTGCCCCTAAGGTCGTAAGTGTGGAGGTGCCCCCCGCGGTACCAAAATCACCAAGGTTGCCTAGGCCGAAGTCTACGCCGGCAAGAGAGGCTTCCAAGATGAAGAAGGACAAACAAAAAGCAACATAGCCGGTGCGTGAGTCGCCAAGGAAGCATCAGAAGAAAGAGAAGCCCACCGCGCAAGAGAAAGGCAAGGTGGTAAACCTAGAGTCTGACGAGGGTGCAGAGGACATTGATATTGAGGGAGTAGACCCTATCTCAAAGCTACCAAAATACATCCCTCTGCGTCGAGGTAAGGTGAAGGTGCTAAAGGACCCAGAGGAGGGAAAGTTTCTCCTTCATACACCCCTATTGCCAGAGAATATCATGTTTGAAGGACTGCACTTGGCGTGCATCCCCCATTTTAAGCCTGAAGATTGGGACTTGGCGGACACAGAGTGGTTCCCTCACCTGGCTACTGATACTTTTATGAAGCACGTGTTCTACGAAGATTCTGGGGTCACCGTGGTTCAGGTGGATATTGGTGGCCACCCGCCAATTCCACTTGGACCTCCACCATTTTTTCTTTCAACTTTTCAGTTTCCTTAATTGTAGCACAGTTTACTATTTTTAGCAATTTTTTGGGTCCTGAACGTCTGAAGCCGTTTTGAGGCCCTAAACGACGTTTTTTTAGGAAAATTGGGAGCAACTTGGGTCCATGGATCGATGTTTCTCTTCCCAAAGTTTTTGTTCTCGGATATATATTTCTAATGAGATATTGTGCACGTCAAACAGAGATCGTATGCCAAAGTTACAACCCCGAGAAGTTGATGTACCAATTTAACCAAATGGGGCCCACAGTTTGGCGTTTCATCTTCTAGCATTAGGTTTTTGGATGTTTAGGGTTTTCCATTGTTTCTCAACAATAAATAGGCCTTCGAGCCTCATTGTAACACAGTTCATAGGCATGTAGCCACCACATCTCTTCTCAGAGATAAGCTACCATCGCACTAGATGGTTTATCTCCATTTCTTTCTATAAGCATATTTCAATATTTTACATTAATGAAATGAAGTATTATTTCCATTGCATCTCTGTGTTTATGGTTATCTCTGTAATTTGTTGCGTTCCTGTTTAAATCCAGACCAGTGGTATCAGAGCGGTCTGCTTTTTCTCTGCTTTTCTTTCCATGTCCCCAACAAGGTCGGGATATAATGAGTTAGGGCTTGAACTGGTCGAACCTTTGCAAGACCAACCTCGCAAATCCCAACAGCCTCCCATGGCGGATGAAAAGAAATATGAGGGGGCTGGAGATCCTATCAAAATATTTCTCGAAGAAGCCCTCGAGCAACAAAGGAAAGTGATGATGGACAACTTTTCCCAGATCCTTCAGCGGCTACCTAGGGGTGACACATCAGCTTCCAACAGCTACTCTAGAAATGCCACACCATTTAAGGTACAAGTTAATTTGAAATCCCCATATTCGAGGGTCAAATAGACACAGATGTTGTTGATAAATGGTTAAACCTGCTAGAGGGTTATTTTTCTGTTCATGATTTTTTCCAGTCGGGAAAAGATTATTTTTGCTCTTCTCAAAGCAGGCCCCATGTCAAGGACTGGTAGGAAACCTACTGCGATCAAAAGGATGAAAGTACAGGTTCACTATTTTCAGCCGCACCCACTTGGAATTCGTTCCGGGATGCCATCAAGGAGCAGTACTACCCTGTCAAAAGCTATGAGGATCAATACATAAACCACGCTGCGGCGGGGAAGGGACCAAGACGTGCCAGAGTTTAGCAATATTTTCCATACACTTTTCACAAAGTTGGATATCAAGGATTCGGAGCAGCATTTGGTACTCAAATACTACGGCTGCCTACTCAAGTACATCCAGGAAGAAATAGAATTCCTAAGCATCTCCTCGCTCAGCACGCATACCGATATGTCGTCAAGGTCGAGCAAAAGTTTAGACAGAAGAAGAGAGACTTTGGATCTGTGAATCCAAAGCAAGGAAAAGGTGCTCCCAAACGGCAGAACAAAGGACAAAACCAAGGCGGGGTGGCCCAAGACAACCCGCCAAAGCTGCAAGAAAAGAACAGCCGCACGAAGCCAAAAAAGGATGTGGGGAAGTGGTGTGACTTCCATAAGAGCTCCACTCACAACACAAGTGAGCGTCGGGCCAAGCAGTCACTAGTGGCCGCACTAAAGGTTTCAAAATCAGATGCATGTTCCAACTCTGATTCAGAACCCGACAAGGGGAATGACAAAGGGAAGAAAATTATCGATGCGGAGCCTAATGCCATCGTTGCCATCACGAAGATCCAGAAGGAGGAACCCGAAGATCCAGAGGAGGAGGAGCGTCTCTTCCACTCCCAGATGTGGGTAAAGGGCTCCCTGCTGAAGTTCATTGTCGGCAGCGGGAGCCAAAAGAACCTCATTTCAGCAGAGGTCGTGAAGCGGCTAGGCTTACCGACCACAACACATCCACAACCATACACCATCAGGTGGCTTCACCAAGGACAGGATCTTCGCATGAGCCAGCAGTTTCGCCTTCCATACAACATCAAGCCCTTCACGAATGAGGTATTGTGTGACATTTATCCCCTTGAAGTTTGTGATGTATGATTAGGAAAACCATACTTGTGGAAGTGACATGCTATGTATGAATCAAGGCCCCGTGTTGTTATTTTTACTTTGGGAAATAAGTTGTACAGGATACCAGAGGTAGCACTGCCTACCGCCATCTCTTTGGCTACTGCAAAACAATGTAGTAAGCTCATTTCCAAAACCAGGAAATTTGTTTTCCTAATGATACGCCCTCAAGGAAAGAAGAAGACAATGGCCACAACCTCCAGACAGGGCCCCTCCACATGACAACTATAGATGGACGAGGTCGTCGAGGAGTACGAGGACATCTTCACCTCCCCCGCAGGGGTTCCTCTGCATTGTCAGGTCAAGAAATCCATCGATCTAACCCCAGGTACACTGTTGCCCAATGGACCAATCTATCGACGCTTCGTTCTAGAGAATTATGAAATCAAGAGGTAGATACAGGAGCTGCTGCAGAAAGGTCACATCCATCCGAGTTCATTGCCCTGTGGGAGATCGATCATGTTGGTACACAAGAAGGATGGGACTTGGAGACTTTGTATTGACTATCGGGTGCTGAACAAGATCACTGTCCGTCATAGGTACCCGATCCCATGGATTGATGACCTCCTAGACCAACTGAAGGGGGGAAAATATTTCAACAAGATCGATTTGAAGTCAGGATATCACCAGGTGCCAATCGAACCCTCCGATGTGTGGAAGACTACCTTCAAAGCCAAGGAGGACCTTTTCAAATGGTTGGTTATGCCTTTCAAATTGACAAATGCTCCTACAACCTTCATGAGGCTAATGGATGAAATCTTTTGGCCATTCACCAACTAATTTGAAGTGGTATACTTGGATTACATCCTAATCTTCAGCCAGAGTTGGGAAGAGCACCTCCACCACATCCGACAGGTTCTCCAAACACTGCGGCAACACAAGTTATGTGCCAATTTGGAGAAATGCACTTTTGGCATGACCCAGGTTCAATATTTGGGATACATTATTGATGAACAGAGGGTGCATGTGGATCCAACCAAGATCTAATTCATTCAGGATTGGCCATCTCCAACCACTCTGACAGAGCTCCGGAACTTTCTAGGTTTTGCCAACTTCTACCGCAGGTTCGTGTTGGGATTTTCTCATATAACTTGGCCCTTGAGTCATGTCATCAAGGGAGGAGCGAAAGAAAAAATCTTTTTGTCTGAATCTCAACAAAAGGCATTCACAAATTTGAAAGATCGCCTCTGCTCAGCACCAGTGCTCGCATTACCATACTTGCAACAACCATTTGAGGTCGAGACAGATGCCTCTGACTATGCTATTGGGGTAGTCCTTACTCAACACGAGCATCAAGTGGCATATCATAGTGAGACACTTTCAGAAACAGTCCAGAAGTATCCCACTTATGACAAAGAGATGTATTCCATTGTGCAGGCATGTCGACAATGGAAGCATTACATTTTGGGGAAGGAAACAGTCATCCACACATACCACCGACCCCTGCAATTCATACAAACCCAAGGGAAATTGCAGAATTATTTCCATCAGAAGTGGTCCACATACCTGCAATAGTTCCATTTGAATACCAAGTATAAGAAGGGCAACACCAATAATGTTGCATATTGCCTCAGTCGACCACTGATCATGGCGTTAACCACCTTGCTCAACTCTTGTGGGCACGAGACTTCTAATTGGCCACTTCTCTACAAAAGTGACCCATAATTTGGACACACATACCAAACACTCTTGGAGGGTCAGCATGTTCTAGATTTTCACCTCCAGGATGCCCTGTTATGCCACCTAGGTCACCTTTGTTTTCCTTCAAGCGAGAGTGCCAAGATGATCTGGGAAGCACACTACAGTCGGGCTGCTGGGCATTTCAGGGTCGAGAAAACGGTGGCAGTACTACAAAAGTATTTCTATTGGCTGAATCTTTAACGAGATGTCGGGAAGTACATCAGATCATGCACTCCCTGCGTCATTGCCAAACCGACCATCAAGAAGCAAGGCCTCTATACCCCACTGCCTACCCCTAGTCGACCTTGGGAATCCATCTCCATGGATTACATGTCAGGCCTTCCTTCCACTAAGCATGGAAACGACTGTTTTTTTATGGTCGCCGACAGGTTCTCGAAGATGGCCATTATGGCGGCCTGCAAGAAGAATATCACAGCAAAAAACCACTGCTAAACTCTTCTCTGAACGAGTGTGGGTACACTTTGGGATCCCACAGTCTATCATCTCAGATCAGGATAATAGGTTCCTCAGTAAATTTTGGTCCAGTCTCTGGTCTATTCTGGACACCAAACTCGCTAAGTCCACAACCTTCCATCCTCAAACTGATGGCTAGACAAAGGTTGTCAACAGGATGATTGTACAAATTTTGCACATGTACAACTCAAAGCATCCAAGCACATGGGACAAGAGCCTCCCCTATGTTCAACACATTTATAACCAGGCTCTCCACAGCTCGACTGGCCACAACCCTTTTCAGGTGGGCTTGGGATTCCAGCCACTATGTCCCATTGATGTGGCCAGTCCATTTGCAGCTACTCACGCAGATTCAGCTCATGTCCAGTCCTAAACAGATAAGGCAAATAGCTTCATTGAGCACATCCAACATATTCACCAGCAGGTCCATGAAATTTTGGAGAAATCAAATGCCAAGTACAACCAGTGACATGATCAACATCGAGTGCCACATAAGTTTTAGGTGGGCGACAAAGTCTGGTTGCATTTGCAAAAGGAACGCCTTATCGGAGCCTATCGGAAACTCAGACCACTCTAATATGGTCCTTACACCATTACCAAGGTTGTGGGAGACAATGCATTTGAGCTCATCATTCCCCGATTCCTTGGCCTACAGCCAGTGTTCAATGTGGACTGCCTTCGACCATACTTTCCATCATTACTAGACACATCTGACATTGCAAAACAGCTCACACCCACAGAGTTAAATCCAGATTGCATGGAACAAGCTGCAACTGATCAGATCATGGACACACAAATCAAGCACACTTGCCAGCAAAATATCCAACTGTATCGAGTTGTCAAAGTATGCCAAATCCTTCGCCAGGGCAAGTGGCTCACCAGGGACCAAGTCCAGGAAAAGTTTCCTCATCTCATGGAGGAACTCAACGCAATGGGGACCATTGCTTCCTGGGGGGGGAATGATCCAGGTGGATATTGGTGGTCACCCGCCAAGTCCACTTGGACCTCCACCATTGTTTCTTTCAGCTTTTCAGTTTCCTTAATTGTAACACAGTTTACTATTTTTAGCAGTTTTTCGGGTCCTGAACTTCCAGAGCCGTTTTGAGGCCCTAAACGACGTTTTTTGGGAAAACTGGGAGCAACATGGGTCAATGGACTGATGTTGTTCTTCCCAAAGTTGTAGTTCTCAGATAGATCTTTCTAACGAGATATTGTGCATGTCAAACAAAGATCGTATGCCAAAGTTACGACCTCGGGAAGTTGATGTACCAATCAGGGAAAATTTTAAGAACCCCCCCCCCCCAAATTTATAAATATAATAATTGGGCGAATCTCCATGGTATATAGGAAAAATGTAAGGCGATTTTATCAATAATATAATATGTATATATAATTTTCTGGCGAATCTCTCACCAGGCATGGCGAATATTTTACTCAATTATAAAATCTTGTAAGAACTTGGCAAGTCTTTCACTAAATAATAAAACTTTGTAAAGTCCTAGTGAATTTTAGCATTGTGAACTCTTAGAGAATTTTTTGAAGAAGTATAAAACCATATATGATAAGAGCCACATGGTGGCAATATCACTATCTTTTTTCACATTTCCACAACATGGAACTTGTCTATAAAATTATAAAAAAACCAACCAGGAACAGGAACAACTCAAATGCTTTGTGAGAGCTAGTCTAGAAAAAAGCAACAAATAACATGTCGGCATAATTGTTCATCGGTGAGCCACTATTTCGTGGGCAATCTGTAAAGGAGCAGTTGGATATCATATTTCCAAATCCGGGAAAGCCTTTCCCATCCCTCACAAGATTTGTTAAAAATGTTGGGTGTCTAGAAGGTGTGGATTTGCTAAAACAAATGTTACAAGTGGATGGAAACAAAAGAATAACAGCTAATGAAGCTTTGCAACATCCATACTTTCAGTCCTACAGGACTATAAACAGCTGCCATAAAGATTAAAAATGGAAATCAGCTACAAATCTCTTGATGACAACACTATCAAGATAGAGGCCGATGCTCTCTTAAAGACAGAGCTGCTGGAAATGGAAGCAGGTGCTATGAAGCTGACACTAGTAAAAGATGGGACAGCACAGCTTCCCATAGTGCATCCCACTCTGGGACAATCAGTTTATTGATGTTTTGCAGATTGGGTTACAATCTTGCAACTTGTTTTGGATTTTTCACCAACCTGATGTTTTGCTTCTAATTTATTTTCATCTGGTGATAAACAAAGTGTCAATCTTTTCTCAAGATAAAATAGTATTCTTTACAGATATATTAACTTGGCTGAAAAGTCCAGGACAATATGAACAGGACAGCTTCCAGGTTTTTTTGAAGATTTCTCCTATCAATTTACTGCCGGAGGGTTTTCTGTGATTTCTTGCACTTCTGAAATTTAATCAAATTTCTACTTGAAATAAAAGTTCAGAAGAGACTATATCACTAATGCTAAACACACATAATTGAGAAGCCGATATGAAGCATTGTTTTTTTGGGTGTGTTACAACTTTGGTGACCATGCAGCTCAGTCATTGCATGTTCAGTTTGTAACTCCACCTTGAAAGAGTGAAATGTGTGGTGTAGGATAAGAAGCTCTCTGTTAAGGCGCAATTGTTTTTCCCCAAAATTCTAATATCTAGATTCTATCCTGTTCATGTCTGTGTCAGGTGATGTTTCTTTTCATGTGCATGTGTTTAGTCAGATATAAAATACTCAAGTTCTCACCAGCCTGGGCTACAGTGGCCATTCTGATGATCTATTTCATACTCATTGCATTTTTCTAATAAAATGACATTATATTCATTTAAATTATGTGATTGAAATAGGGATACAAGAGCTTATCTATATTTGAAGGTCTATAAGGCAGAGTATAAGCTCACACCAATCCTTGTTATTCTCTGCAAGAGAAAATCAGTTTCTATTTCACTCCTCAATAACACTGACTAAATCTCAATTTGAAAATCAGTTAAATTAAGAAGACTAAATCCCAGTTTGAAAATCAGTTAAATTTAGATGAAATTACTCATTCAAAATCATTTGGATGAGGAAATTGTCAAATAATTGTAAGTTGTCATCTTAGAGAACATGAAGGGAGCACATTCGTCATATTCTACCAACTGCAACATACCTACCTTCAATGCACTCTCTGTAAGGACCATAACGGGAGCAAATGTGGACCCATGTACAAATTTTTACTGCCTCAGGGTTTGTTTCGTCCTGTGACTACTAGGTTCGTTAGTCCTTCACATAACTCTCGAACAAAATGAATCCAAGAGTGGAATATAGACTCTTTACACGCAATTTATTTTCTAGAAAGTCTATACAGAGAAATGAAAGTTGCAAGTATAAGAATTATGCTTCAAAAATGAATTTTCTTGTGTAGTGAGCTATACCAAGGGTATGCTTTTGCAAAGTTTTATAACAGAAAAATTTGTCAAGAGGAATTTATTAGGGAAATCTCTTGTTAGAAATGAAATCCAGTTGAGTTGAGATAAAGTCCATAGTTACAAAGAAGTATTGTTGTGGAAAGCAATTCCACTATGACATTCCTGTACATTTTAATACATTATAAAAGGAAATTGATGTGATTTCCAAGCTACTTGAATCCATTGAACACAGAGAGAATCAGTTGAGAACTGATGAATGAACATGTCGATGTAATTCCTAAGCTACTTGAATCCATTTTGAACACAGAGAGAATCAATTGAGAACTGATGAATGAACATGAGCTGAAGCAAAAGGACACTATCATTAAGCTAGTCGACCCTGAAATTGAAGAAAATGATCATGTCAAACAAATCTACTAGCAGTGTACTAATAACGGTAAAATCGACTTGCAAGAAGAAAGTAACTTAAATACCACATTTGTTGGAAAATGAAATCAATCAAAAAATGTTCTAACCAGAGATGAAGTTGATTCAAATGAAAGAAGTTCAAATCAGGGTGAGGTGAACCCAATAAATGAGATGTCGATAATCCCAGGAAAAATCAACCAGCAACAATGAAGGAAATCGATTGAAAATAATTAGTTAATTCCATTGTTAAGATTTCAACTTGGATATCATTTGTTGCCCAGGTACATTCTCTTGGAGAAATCGACCTGCATGTTAGGATGTAAATAAGTTCCAATTAAACAGAACATTTTTATTTGAGGGGAATTGAGGTCCAAAAGAGCAGAGTTCTTGGCAGACGAACAATATAACTGCAAACACCCATTCAATATCTATGACTGTAGATTGAAGTTCTGCAACCTTGGAAGCACTATTGAGTACTTAACCAGAGCTGTAGAATCATTGGTACTTTATTAGATTTGATATGCAATACAATGCTTGATTCGCCTTGATTCCCATTTATTCTGTTTAATTTCTGCATACTGATTCCTACTTATACCGTTCCAACTGCTTGAAACAATAACATTTTCAAAAGGTCTCTTTCACTCTCACTTCAATTAGAACAGTACCCCTTTCTCTACTACATTCATGCACATATGCTTACATTTCCAATTCTGCAGATTGGTTTTCATGAAATTAACCAATACTTGTTTTGCATCTAACGAATTCACATAACTAAACAAAGCACTGAAAATATCACCAAAACTGAGTGGCCTCTCTAGTATTACAAGAAGATTTATTCAAAAGAAACAAGAAGTTATTTTAAACTACCCTAGACATCTCATTGTCAGTACAGCATGCAGGACTTTTTCTGCCTGCCAGTTTTTGACTTCCGTGAAGTCTTACATTGAAGATCTAATCAAAAGATCGCTGCAAAACTTTAAAGGGGTGTAAAACCCCCAGCATTCAAATGCTTTGATGGCCAGAGCATGAGCCCAACTCAAAGTTTAATCTGAGATGTAATCTCTACAAAGATAGAATGCAAACAAATGCACTAAAAACCAAAGAAACCTAGTTCACTGGCCCTTTCCTTCTCAAATGTCTCAAAGTACTCTCTTTCAATTCCTTAAGTGTCTGCATAAATGGTTGGGACATGACAAGACAAATAAATAAAGGGAGAGGAAAATTAGATAAAATGAAACACCCAAACTCAAAAATAAGACCATTACCAAGGCAGGTGGAGGATGATAAACCATTGGGGTCTGCATTTGCTCACAGGGATGGCTTCAAGTAGGGATTTCACCAGCACTAACTTATCCCCCTTGATGATAACCATCTATTACACCATATTGACATCTCCTTTTCAACCTTAGAAACCATCCACACCCATTATATTTTTTTGCAGTCACTGAATTTAAATAAAGACATAGCGCTGCGATTACAATTGAGCTAAGGACAATTCCACTCAAATGTATCTTCTACTCTAGAAACATTAATTATATCTTTTGTTATATTTGAATCAACAATGATTGTCCAACCTGTTCATAGTTTCAGTTCCTCTGTTACACTTCTAGTGAACATCAATTTAACTATTTTAGAAATATTGAAGCGCTGTGTGAACAGTATTTGATTGCATTAATGGCTTCCAATGAGCGTAGAAATTCATTTGGGCTTACATGGGCCTAAGCAGTGGGATTATTCATACAACGACCAGGACACAGCACAGAAAAACAAGTCTGTGGTCTTGACCAGATTAGCAGATTATAACAACTAACAAGAAGATGAAATGTGCGGCGTCTGCTGGCGCCAAAATGGTGAAGGAAGGGACTTCGGCTGGTATCCGTTGGGCCAAACATCAATACCACAAAAATGCCCAGAACTGGAATGGTAGTCAGTGTCCAAAATTAGCAGAAGAAATGAGTGTGGGAAGGGCATATATGTGATCTATTTTGCTTCTGTTGTATTCTAGAGCAGACTTATATTGTATTAATTTTTGGGCTAAAGTTTTGAGTATATTAAATGACTGAACCATGTAGAACCATTGACTTGACTTTACATATATGGTTGTAAGGCCTCCTGGTTTTAGTCATCCATTAAAACAGGGGATATTTGTGCACTAAATGTTCAATCCATGCTTTATTTTTCTGCTGAAAAAATATTTGAATCAACAATAACCTCACAATCATGTTCAAAAGGCCTCTCATTGTCATGCTTATTTGAACTAAGCACTAATCCAGCATTGTAGGCTTCCTATCATTTCCTTGATTTTAGTCTCTACTTCAAAGAAAGATCATTCTAAAGCTACATTTATAAAAAATGATCTATTATTATTTTTTTGAGTAAAGCTTCGCCTTTTCATTATGCCATCAATCATTCACAACTGATTTGACCTTGCATTATTGATTTTCCCGATGGGAAAATAGACCAATAACACAAGTTTATGAAGGCAAAGTAACCCCAAAGCACAGAAGTTGGGATCTTTCTAATGATGGGCATTACTGCAAGGCAGCCAACCGCCATCAGAGATTGCAACAAATTACTCAATTGTTGTTCTTTCACCTCAACAGGAAGCAGGTCATCCACGTCCTTGTCAACATTAAAAATTGATTCATCAACTGGGCATCCATATTCCCAGTACTTGCGGCCAACTGAATTGTGGTCTCTTTCAATTCCATAAATGGTTGGGACATGACAAGACAAATAAATAAAGGGAGAAGAAAATTAGATAAAATGAAACACCCAAACTCAAAAATAAGACCATTACCAAGGCAGGTGGAGGCTGATAAACCATTGGGGTCTGCATTTGCTCATAGGCTTCTTGCATGTTTCTGTATAATTGCCCTAAGGTTGAATTTTTCTGCATACTTTTCCAGATTGTTGTCACTAACTTGCTAAGCACCAACTGTAACAAAAGTACTTGTAAGTTACTCGTCTATAAAATGTCTGAATTGTGTCTTTTCCCTGAGAAGCTGCAATTGATAATTCCAATATATTAGTACCTGATGTTTGAGGGTAGCTAAGCCTTTCATGTGCATTGGAGATTCAGGAATAACACCATTTGAAGGAGGTATGCCAACAATACCACATAAAATAGTCTGTCACAATGAAAGGAAAATTTATGAATCCACTAGAGATTTTTTATGGAGGTGAAAACAAAGAATGAAGAGTTAGATCAAGATGTCTTCAGGAGAGCAAAAGCTCTTCCAGAATAGGGTAGCCAGTGATAGTTGAACCTAAACATGAACCCTGACAAAAATTACAACATAGTTCTAAATAATATATATTTACTGTGGTAATGGGCCTTGACACAATCTCTGCAATAATGGCCCTGCTTGATACAACATCATTTTTCAAGGGTTTTTTGTGAACTTTCCTTTAAACTTTTCTATGCAGACTTCTTCCCTTTCTTCTTAGTGATTTCAGTGTAAGTGCTCGGTATACACTCTTTTAAGTGAATCTGTTCCAGCAATGTTCTTTCTGCAGTAACATTCCACCAAGAAAGTTAGCCACTTTATGAGTGGCATTCACACTGGTCACAAATGGCTGAAACATTTTTTTCAACCATTGGAACAGTGGCACTACGAACTTTAGGATCAATTCTATCATCAACTGCTCCAAATTGATCTTGCACATCCTGAATACGTATCGTATAAACAGTGATATACACAACCAATCATTTAAAATGCATACAGTCATTTCCTAGAATAGAGAATCCTTGTTCTGTTAGAGAATCCTAGTCCAAATCTTACAAGAACTAATCAAACTTCTAATTTGAGGACCAATATGATCTGCAATAGTAAAACTTATAATGTACTGCACATCTTCATTGTGCGCCAAAAGCTTTACTAATTCTTTAGCAACAGTGCAATTTGTCTTCTTACCCTCCACAAGTCTTAACAATCAATTCTTCAATTATATGTTTAGCACCCTTCACTTGAAGATAGGATAATTCTTCCCATCAAGCTTAACGTTGGGTAGAGGGATGCTTTAAGATGAAGCTATCCTCCCCCTTGCTCAACAATTCTCTACAGATCTCAGAACAGAACCAAAGGTAATCTCAGGAACAACGTACTATACTACTATGACAAAGAACCACAATTCTGAAAGAAACATCAGTTTGGTTAGGATCTTCAAACAGCTACCAAGGAATCAAGCAAATGCTGCTCTGCAATTCCAAGACTTCAAGTATCCAGATGCATTGCATTGCTCTATGGCACATCAATGCAATTAATTAAGCATAGAAATAACATCTCTATGTAGCGGCACTTAAAATATTACAAAAGGTGATCATTCACTGAGGTACATTCCAAAAAATATATAATTATTGTTGCCACATCATCCAGATTTAGAATAATAATCTATTGGAATGGACACATTGATAAAAATTCCATTGTTGAGTTTGGGTTTGAGTTATTTCTTCCTCTAACTGCTCTCCAAAGCTAACTATACAAACCAAGTCACCCTTCAATGACATACAACTCACAAGGTTCTCAAAGGCAGAAAAATCAAAAGCGTATAACAGTTAATATGTCCTTTACTGCTCCATTTACTCATATTACACTTGAGAACTAGAACACATACCGCTTGAGAAGAGAGTTGTTGCCGCTTCAAGTACCTCAAGTGTAATATGAGTAAAGTTAGGCCTAAGCACCTTTATTATTGAGATTGAGTGCTTTCAAATACCAGGAGACAGGTGTGTGTGTTGACTTCAAGTTTGGCCTGGGAGAATTATTACACACTTTAAGCAGATTCTGTGAGGTTTCAAGGCACAGTGGGAACAAATCTTCAACTAAGGAGGTTGAGAACTGTCTAGTGACCTAGAACAACTAAGTGGGTTATGCGAAGATATTTATTAAGGGTGGTTGTGTTGAAGGTAGTAGGGAGGTTTAGAACGCAAGACAGGGGCGAGTATAGTCACTGTGAGAAAGAACTTGTGGAAAATCTGGGAAAATCAAGATTGTTTGTTATGTCAAAGGTCAAAGGAATAGAGCAATTGACTAGTGGGTCATAACGTAAGGTTCCACAGTTAAGGCTGCTAGAAAAAGGGACCGGAAGAGCCAAAAATGGGAAGGTGAATGAATGAGATGGACTACGTTGAATGATGGAAATATGAGAGTAGCCAAAAGGTATGCATTAAGTGGTACTAGAGCAATATTGATGCTCTTGGGGATTGACAAGTGATTGAGGAGGTTTCTGCAGTGAACCAAAAAGATTTATAAGATTGCTCGTGAAGAAGAGACATCAAAGTTGAGACAAAGAAACCAAGAAAATTTTGGGCAAGAGGAACCTAAGAAAAAAAGTGAGGAGAGAAAGAGATTGAGAACGGAATACAGGATTGGAGCATATTAAAGAAGTACCAACCAAGTGTAGAGCTAGGAAGAACTGAGATATTGAGACCTCAGAGGTTAAGGAACTAGTAGGTAACTGGTTTGTATTTTTTTTTAAATGTATACAAGGAGTTAATCCTTACAGTGGTAATAGTAGAAGGAGTGGTAACAGAGGACCAATAAAGTTCTTAAAGTGTATGGCAAGAAACTTACAACAAATAGGCTACAAAACAAAACATAGAAGGTTTCTAGCTGAGGTCCTCAAAGAGAAGAGAACAAGTGGAGTTCTAAAAAGGTGAGAAAAGTGTAGAAGCCATAGAAGACCAGAGCATGCTCAAGTGGGTTCCAGAGGAGGGAACCAGAGGAATACCAAAAGCCTAGGTTGAGGTGAAGTGGGTGAGATATTGGGTAACAAGTGATGGAGAAGAATTGTTAAAGGGGCTTGAGTGTAGCTCACAATGAGCAAGAGAAAGCTCACAAGAAAGGAGGAAAGAAGATGGCTACTGATGGAAATAATTCAAAGAGAAGCCATAACAAAAGGGAGAAGCATGCCAAGGAAAATGGCATGAGTAAAGAAGAAATTGAAAAGGAGATTTATGAGTTGAAGGAGAGATTCAACATAGTCAAAATGAGGCTTGAAAGAGAATACCAAAGGTAGAGATGGGACCTAAGGAAGAAGGCCAAATTACTTGTCAGAAAAAAGATTTTAAGAGGAAGCCCCCTAAAGCTAGAAAGCTAGGGAGGAAGATGAAGCACCTGTTGAGCCTAAAGTTGAATTAGTTCACTATTTTGAACCAGAGCAGGGAATAGTCCTTGATGATGAGGAAGATGTTGAAGAGAGACTATCAGAGAGTCTCATGGACTGCATAAAGAGTTCAAATCAACATATGGATTTGTTGATAGAAGATATGGTGGAAAAAGCATCATAACAGTAGAGTGAGCTACACAAAGAGGATGTGGATGAGACAATAAATGAAAGTCTCATGGGAGGTTAGCTAGAAGTGCTCGTAACATATATACCATATGGGGCTAAAGAGCTTGGTGATTATGATACTGATGCTATGTGTATAGATGCAGATGATAAGGATTTTCAAGAGGGACAATCATTCATAGTTGTCATAAGAATAGAAGAAAGAGAAGGAGTACCTTCCTAAAGCATGGAAGGAAGACAAAATTTGATGTTGGAGGCATCAGAAGAGGCCAGGTAACCTTTTATTTTTAAAATTGGTGAATTTTATGTGAATGCATGCTTTGCATGTGAGGAGAATGGACAACTGGTCCAAAAGGAGAACGAGAGCACTAAATTGATCCAAGAAATCCAAATTGAGGTAGTAGATGCTAGACAATCCTCAAGGAAGGATGAGTTTCCAAAAGGAAAAAACAATGCATAATGAAGCCAAGATAACCTTGCAAGCAATTTTCAGAAGTGACCATGGATCCTAGCAGCCATGTGAAAGATGGATAACAAAACCAAGTTTATGTTAAGACAAGGAAGGAGGCAAAATTATCCCTCAAATTTCATTAAGGAGGAGGCCTTGAACAATCAAAGAATGCATCTATAAGAGAGAAATTGTAGAAGAGGGGATGAACAACATCATGATGCAATGTTCTTTAGAGATCGGTTGATCAATCCAATGTTTAAGGATTGGCTTGAGTAACATTGTTCAAAGAATGCAATCAATAAGACAAAGGTGTCGAGCTTATTGCTGCAACTGGAGAGCTTGGTTCAACAACAAGAATTATGAATGTTGGCACCCAAGGTATAGTACAATTAACCACAAAGAGAGACTCATTTGTCATGTGAAGTCCTTGAGATGAAGACTACAATTGTGGAGGAGATTGTATTCTAGTATGATGGCAAAGGATAACCAAATGAAGAGGAGAAGGGAGAAGGATTATCTCTCATCAGGCAACGATGGTGGAGGTAGCCAAGTTTTTTGAACACATTAGAGTTGTTGTTGGATGATGAAATGACAACTAAGGTAGTACATTCTAAATTTACTCATATTACACTTGAGAACTAGAACACATACCGCTTGAGAAGAGAGCTACTGCCGCTTCAAGTACCTCTTATGAAAACTTTTCAAAAGGTCTATACAAAACTTGAACTACAGTCTATACAGACACTGTGTTCAATCCAGATTTTGATTACAAACACCATTGAGGCCATACGGTATCTCCAATTTTTCACATCATTGAGGTCATCAGTATCTCCAGTTTCAAACAGCATTCAGGCCACATTTGCTTCAAAGTGCTTACAAGTATTGTCAAACGGCAGTACATTCTAAATTTACTCATATTACACTTGAGAACTAGAACACATACCGCTTGAGAAGAGAGTTGCTGCCGCTTCAAGTACCTCAAGCTCAAACTAGTCTGTTGTTCTTTCTTGCATCAAAAGAACTGAGTACAATAAGAAACAAGTTCCATGAGTATAAAATCAACAAATACAAATGAATATTACATTTTTTATCATCACCCAACGAACAAGAACCAAACAAAACTCAAGTCTAAGGGAAGGTTTATCAACTTGATGTCGAAAGAAGTACCATGAACAGGTATACCCCATCTTCCGGAAAGCAATTGCAATCCCTGAGAAAAGAAATCATCTTATTGTCTACCACAGTACAGACTATCGACATCTGAGACAAAAATTCATTCCCAAGTAGTCCAAAGCACCTCATAGCAGTTTCTCTATTACAAATCAGACAATATTAATACAACAGATTTCTTGCCTCGAAAACTTTTCAAAAGGTCTATACAAAACTTGAACTACAGTCTATACAGACATTGTGTTCAATCCAGATTTTGATTACAAACACCATTGAGGCCATACGGTATCTCCAATTTTTCACATCATTGAGGTCATCAGTATCTCCAGTTTCAAACAGCATTCAGGCCACATTTGATATAAATAGTGCTAACTGACCCATGACTCAGGCAAGAAAACACCCAATTCCCCCACTCAACCCTATGAACCAGCCCATACTTGGCAACATGACTATAACGCTCCCTCTCACCATAAAAGACATTTGAGACAATTGTACCGAGATCAAGCTGAATGAAAAATATGAACAATACAACAATCATTGCCTAGATCTTTCCAACACGAACAATACATGGGAATCAGAAGCAGGAAGTTGCCTTCTCCATCACAATATTCATCTTGGGATACTGGCAGACTGCAAACATCCAAATGCTGTAATATTTAGGGTAAGTACTGATAACTTTCCAGCTCAACAACACAACAAAAGGGAGGACACAGACAATCATAAAAAGAGTAAGCAGATCACGGCTACTTATCCCATGCTTGAATATCAGCAGAGTTAATATACCTTTTACACGAACATGAGAATAAAGGGGCCTAATTTCTCGCGCTCAGCCAACAATTCGGTCAAGTACCGACTGTTGTTGTTGCTGCTGCAGTGGCATGAGCCATTCAAATCCAAGAAACAATGGATACCGAAACCAAAGAAGAATAAGCAGATTGAAATCTGAAAATGCAAGAATATCCCACCGAAACTGCTGCTGCTAACTAGAACATTTAGATTTGTGAACTAGGATGAAAAACCTATTTCAAAACCATTTCTATACAGGGACCCATGAGCCATATACACCAAAACAGCGGGCTGAATCCGTCAAAACAGGGAGTCGCCCTCCATTTGAAAACAAATTAAGCTCCACCCTCCATTTCAAAACAAATCTAACATCCCATGACCAAATCGACCCTCACAAACCACTCGCAAACCAGAAAACCCAAACTGTAAATAAAAAATGGCGATTTTTCTCTCCCAAACCAGGAGCAAATATCAAAATGGGGCGATTTTGATCAAATACAATTCTGCAAATATCAAAATGGGGCGATTTTGATCAAATACGATTCGGTTAGTTTATCCGCCCTGGGCTAAAATAAAATAAAAAAATAAAAAAATTAATTTTTAAATAAAATATGGGCTAATTATATAAAAAAAAAATTATTATTTTAATTAAAAATTCACCCCATTAAAATATAAAAAGCCTTAAATTTCGCCTTTGGGCGATTATTCGCCCCTAAAATTAACCTTGGTACCAATTTACCCAAACGGGGCCCACAGTTTCGCGTTTCATCTTCTAGGGTTAGGTTTTTGGATGTTTAGGGTTTTCCATTGTTTCTCAACAATAAATAGGCCTTCGAGCCTCATTGTAACACAGTTCAGAGGCATGTAGCCGCCACATCTCTTCTCAGAGATAAGCTACCATCGCCCTAGCTGGTTTATTTCCATTTCTATTTGTAAGCATATTTCAGTATTTTACATTAATGAAATGAAGTATGATTTCCGCTACATCTCTGTGCTTATGGTTATCTCTGTAATTTGTTGCATTCCTATTTAAATCCGGATCACACTGCGTTGGAGCCGGTAAAGTGGATTTGGGGGGTGGAAAAGGCAAGATTGTTGAATCTGCTATGGGTGCCGCATTTCCACTGCGCCCCCATAAATTTGATTGTTATCAAATAGTTGTTGTGCCTGGTGCACGACTGGTGCCTGTCATTGGAGGAGCTGATCCCTATAACTGACATGCTCGATGGATCACCTTGTTACCACATTTGGGGCTGAATCCGACCAAGGCATTTGGTGGAAAAACAGGCGAGCGCAACCTCACCAAGAGGATGAAGGACAAGTTTAAGTTTGTCAAGAAGCCACGCGGATATTCAATTTCCAGCATAACCGACCCTGCAGTGAAGGTGGTCACCCAGATCTTGGTGGGCAAGGTAATGAGGAAGTGTCACGCAAACGAGGTGAAGGCACCAGTCATTTCATTAGCGGCCCAGTGCACGGAGGGCATACAATTCAACTGGGCACGCTCTCTATGCAATGAGTTCCTCGTGAACTACAGGGAGGCACAGGACCAGAGCAAGACGTTTCACTACTCATGGCTCTTACTCTCGATTGTGCTAGTCGCATGGAAGTTTCCAAAGGACAGTTATTTTCCTCTGATCGTGAAAGATTTTCCTAAAGCAGAAAAGTTTGATTCGCTATGGGCCATGAAGGGCATTGAGTGGGACTGCGAGAGCTAGGTATTCTAGGTATTGATGGAGATGAGCATAAATATGGCCATAAACCGCAAGCCAAGGCTGTCACCAACTGTCTTTGAGCAGTTGTTGGGATACATGGAGTTCAAAGCGGACTTCCATTGTATCTCCATCCAGGCACGCAAGGACCTAAAACAGAAGTGGTATGATCTACCATACCTCACGAGGGATGATGCCATAGCAACAGTCCCCGATCGTTGGCCACCCAAGTAGCGCACGACCTCAGATTTGTCCGCCGGCTCTAGTAAGTCTGCGGGAAAGTAGAAGAAGGAAGAGGCCTGGTCAAAAATCCAGCAGTTGGCTGAAAAGCAGAAGAAGGAGGCTTCGGAAAAAGCTAGAGAAGAAGCAAAGTGCTTCGCGAAGGAACGGACAGAAGAGTGCGACTTAGACAGAAGTCAGAAATCTCCCTTGCCATAGACGGAGGAAGAAGAACGATCAAAGTAGGGTGGTGTAGACATGGAAAGCACTCCCTTCTGAGTGAAGCGAAATAGGGAGGAAGAGAAGGAAGGGTTGCGCAAAAAGTCCAAGGCCACCAAGTTGTCACTAGACCCAATCACCTTGATAGAGGGTGACTTGGAAGACATCAGGGATAAAGTAAGGGACATGGCGACAGAACTGTTGCAGCAGTTCAAGCAGTAGCAAAAGCAAGCCTTGGTTTCCATTCAAACGGGTCTGCGCGAGCTACAGATCCAAACTACTCAACTGCAAGCTAGTGTAGGGTAGAGCAGCGCGATGTCAACTAGTTTGGCGACCACTAGAGAAGCTAAGATGGTTCACTCTTTGGTCCTCGGGTCATCGCATTGCCTGATGGAGCCTTAAGAACAGAGACATGCTGACAAGGCTGCTTTAAGGAACATTGGTCTCAACTTGGTCGTGCTCCCAAGTGAATTCCTTCACATGCTGCAAGCAGGTGTGATCGCGGAACTTAGGGCCCGAGAGCAGCGCGCGCTGAGTGTGATCAGCGAGCAGAAGGTTAACAACGAAAAATTGTTCGTTGAGAAAACAATAGCGATAGACACCTGGAAGAAGGTCTAGTAGAATAATGAGCGCACAACAGTGGTGGTAGCAGAAGCGTGCAGAACTATTCCGGAACTACACATCCCCGAAGAGGCACCTGTGGAGGCCAAGATTCAAAATTTGGCTGCAAGTGTGCGCGATGCTCGGATCGAGATGGCCAAGGTTCAGTTTTAGCTGAACCTCAATATTACAGAGCTCAAATTGAGGGCACAACCTTCAACTCCACCAGAGGTCAAAGAACATCGTGAGGCAGTTGTCAAGAATGCAGTCGTTGCAGTAGATGTCCTGATGGCAGAATGCACTACACTCTTCAAGCAATCGATGGAGGTCCTCGCAAGTATGCAAGAAGATCCCACCCTACAGAGGTTGAATACTGGGGCAAGGGGCCTACAACAGCATTATGACTAAGCTGGAGCGACGGATCGCACCGTCTCCATCACACAGAAATTGGCCAAGCTACAGGAGGCAAAGGAACTGAAAGAACAGGCAGAAGCAGTGCAGTGAAAAGAGGCAGTCGTCAAGGCCAGATTGGTGCCTTGGTTGGATGAGGCCTATGTACTCTCCGCCACCATTGGGGAGACGTTGGTCAGCCTATAGATAGCACAACAAAAGATCCAAGCAGATAGCGCAAGACTAGCAACAGAGCAGCTAGTGGAGCAGGTCAAGCAGGCGGCTACGCAGTTTACAGCTAAAGTTGTAATGGTACAAGTGGAGCTGGGAGGACTTCACAGCAAGATCTTCGCGCCAGCAGAGTGACTCGGGGGTGAGTCACCATATTTGTGTTGGGAGCCTGTTGGGACAAGGTCCCCTAGGGTCAATTTTGGGATTAAAAGCCTAAGTTTTGGGGCAGAAATCCCAAGTTTTTGTATGTAAAGTGTAAAGTCTCTGCAATTTGTGGTCGCAAAGCACGTATATGTAAAGTTTCATAAAGGGTTTCCACCCTTATTTTATGTAAGTTTTGTCGGATTTAGAAGATCCATCCATGATCCGAAAACCATGGGATTGTATAAAAAGGAGAGTCTTAGAAGAGTCTAAGGCAATGAAGTCATTGATGGGTTAGTAAGAGCTAAGAGCGCAGAGTTTTAGAAGTAGAAGAAAGGTTTTACAGCTATGTGCATAGAGGCCTAGGGTAGAAGTATACAGCTGAGTACGCAGACCCTTGTAGCTAAGTGTGCAGACCCCTGCAGTTGAGTGTGCAGGGCAGTGAGAGTCTGTAAGAAGATCTGAAGTACTAATAAATAATATTACTATGGAAATATTTGTGTTTGACCTATTTACTTATGTTATCAATAAATGCGGTTTTGTTATGTTGAATAATGGTTTCATGATTTAATGTTGTATTGATGCACGAATCTATATGTTTTACATTGTTATATGTACACAAGTAATAATATTTGTTTACGCGAAGAACATATTAATGCATATTGAAGTTATTAGATGCTTAATAAGATCTGGTTAAATACAGAAGTAAGAGTAATTACAGAATCGCGTAAGTGGTTGATTCGCCTGGTTAGGGTCCGTGAACGACAGGCATAGACCTTCGTGAAGGTCTAGAGGCCAATTAAGAGAAGTATATCGATAAGCCCTAAAAGGCTTATCAATCTACGTGAAGGCATAGTTAGGGCATAAAACGACATCACTACCATCTCTGGGTGCGGAAAGTTGGTTCAAGCATCTCGCCATACTGCTTCAGCTGAGACTTCAGTCTGCGCTCCTCGGATTGATGCCGGAAGGGCCAATAATGTAGGGATTTTTTTGGCTAAATTAACGTTGAACTGGGGACAGGGCCCACTAAGGCAACACCCTTGTCCGATTCTAAATCAAAGTCAGAAAATGCATCTGATTCAGAATCCTTCAACTCGGCCACCAATGACTGTTTGGCCCAACACTCACTTGTGTTGTGAGTGGAGCTCTTATGGAACTCACACCACTTTCATGTGTCTTTCTTTGTCTTCGTGGTGTTTTTATTTTCTTACGGCTTTGATAGGTTATCATGGATCGCCCCGTCTTGGCTCTATCCTTTGCTCTGCGGTTTGGGGGTGCCTTTCCCTTGCTTCAGATTCGCAGATCCAAAGTCTCACTTTTTCTGTTTAAACTTCTTCTCAATCTTGACAGCGTATTGGTATGTCGTTCCGAGCAGGTAGATGTTCAGGAACTCCATCTCATCTTATATGTACCTGTGTAGACAACGATGGTACTTGAATACCAAATTCCGCTCAAAATCCTTTATAACCAACTTTGTGCGAAGGGTATGAAAAACATTGGTAAACTCTGGCACATCTTGGTCCCTTCCCTGTCACAGCATGGTCCACTTTATGTATTTATCCTCATAGCTCTCGATAGGGTAGTATTGCTCCTTGATGGTGTCCCAGAATGAATTCCAAGTGGGTGCAACTAAAAATAGTGAGGGTGTACTTTCGTCCTTCTTCTCATAGTAGGCTTCCCACCAGTCCTTGACATGGGGGGTAGCTTTGAGAAGTGCAAAAGTAATCTTTTCCCAGCTAGAAAAATCATGAACAGAAAAATATCCTTCCAACAAATTTAACCATTTATCTACGATGTCCGCATCTATTTGACCTTCAAATAATGGGATGTCAAAGTTAGCTTGTACCTTAAAGGTTGTGGCACTTCCAGAGTAGTTGCTGGAAGGAGATGCATTGCCTTTGGGTAGCCACTAAAGGATTTGGGCAAAGTTGTCCATCATCGTGTTCCTTCATCGCTCGAGGGCTTCTTCGACTAATATTTTGGAAGGATCTCCTACTCCATCATATTTCTTCTCTTCCTCCATGGGAGGCCGTCAGGATTTGTGGGCCTGGTCTTGCAAAGGTTTGACCAGTTCGAGCCCTAACTCCTTATATCTGGCCTCGTTGGGGACATGCAAAGAAAAATTGAGAAAGAGTAGATCACTCTGATACCACTGATCCGAACTTAAACACGAATGCAATAAATTATAGATATAACCATAAATAAAAGGATGCAGCTAAAATAACACTTCATTTCATTAATATTAAATGTACTGAAATATGTTTACAAACAGAATGGAAATAAGACTAGCTTGGGCAATGGTAGCTTATCTCTGAGAAGAGATGTGGCTGATACATGCCTCTGAACTATGTTACAATGAGGCTTGAAAGGCTATCTATTATTGATAAACAATGGAAAACCGTAAACATCCAAAAACCTAGCCCTAGGAGATGAAGCGCCAAAACTATGGGCCTTGTTTGGGTAAATTGGTACATCAACTTCCTCGGTTCGTAACTTTAGCATACGATCTTTGATAGACGCGCACAATACTTCGTTAGAAATATCTATTTGATGACTACAAGTTTTGAATGGCAAACATTGGTCAAGAACCCATGTTTTCCTTGAATTTCCCAGAAAAACGTCGCTTAGGGCCTCAAAATAGCTCCGGAAGTTCAAGACCCAAAAAACTACCAAAAATAGTAAATTGTGTTATAATTAAGGAAACTGAAAAAATGAAAGAGACAGTGGTGGGGGGTCCAAGTGGAATAGGCGGGTGGCCACCAAAATCCACCTAGATCATCATCCTGATCATTCTTCACCACTGAACTATTGATAGAATTAGAGGCTTTCTCTGAACCTTTGATAGGAAACTTCATTCCATCAGGAAACTTCACATTAACTCCATAATTCACAAGGCCCTATCCTCTAGTGTGTTGCAAATCATAATATAATTTCCAGGCTAGAACACAATATACAACCTTTGTTGATGAACCTCCCTGAAACAATCACTAGAAGGTAAAGTGAGATAAACCTACATTAGTTATTCCTCTAACAATTTCTTCAACAAAACAAACATTGTAAATTTTGCTAATCTATTTTCCATGAGATATAGAAGTTTTGACTTCATTTTGCACATCAAATTTCTCTTTCATGAAAGCCACAATTTTGAGTAAAATATGCAATGGCATGAACTATTTTTCTTTCAAACTATATGTATTGGATGTTTTGGAGAAACTCTAAATCTTAATCAAATATCCTTTATGCCAACCTTATTTATTTGTATTTGCAAGTCAATCTTAAGGGAGGGCGTTAGAGATATATTTAACGTAGTAGTTATGGTAGAGATAATCACTATATAAATGAGTCTAATACCCCCATTGTAATACACCATGTGACAAACAAATATGAAACAATGTTTTGAAGAATAACATTTCCTACACTCCATGAGAGTTTTTCCACTATAGATATGGTGTTGTGATTTTATGTGACAGCGTATGATCAAGCCTTTGTCACCTATTTTCAATATTGTCAACAAGGCCAAGCAAAAATATGGAACAATATGTACATTTTCTATGGTGGAAATGTCCCCTCTAGCACCTCTAAGTCATCCATATGATGTTGCAACCTTCATAAAGGAAGAAGAACCTATTCATCTCCAAAGGCGTTCATGACATTATGATTATACAATAAAACATGCACTAAAAGGGATAGTCTAGTTCCATTCAATGTGACCTATTTTTGAGAGAAATATTAAATACACATCAAATTTCATTTTGGGTGTCCTAGACTCCAACATTGTTCCACGTTCCATCTTAATTCAGAGTCTAAAAATAAAAATGAAGTCCTAACCACAAGAAAAGCAAACAGAAAAGATAAATTCAATTGGTGGTGTGGTAGTTACTAAGGTTACATTGTCCGAGATCATGCCAAAGTGTTTCATTTGTTAAAATATTTTGAGGGCCTCCTTGCTACAACCATGCATAACATATCCTCCTATCATTGTGTTCCATGAGACAATGTTTAGGTGATGCATTGTCTCAAATAGTTCACGTGCCTTCTGTATGCTTCCACATTTTGCATACATGTCTATGAGGGAATTCATCACCGCATTGTCAAAACAAAACTTGCTTCTAATTATAATTTCATGGATCTCCATACCGTGTTCCAAAGCCACCATGTTGGCACATACTGGGAGAACAATTGTAAATGTTGTTGAGTCTGGCCTCGCACCTTCCAATTGCATTTGTTGAAAAAGGTTCAGGGCCTGGTCCTCATCCCCATTTTGTGCAAGCCCTGCAATCATTGCATCCATGACACATTGTTCTGTTACTCCATTTCCTTAAAAAATATAAGGGATTTATCAACAAACCCATTCTTTGCATATCATGTAATCAATGCATTCCATGAGACCAGGTGTCGTTGTTGCATTCTCTAAAATAATTCTGACGCTTTCTCTATGCTCCCACATTGTGAATACATATCTAGAATGGTTGTCATCACAAAGACACCACGCTGAAATCCAATTGTAATTATTTTGCATGGATCTCCATGACTTGCTCTAAATTTATCGAATCATAACACAATGGTAGAATACTGATGGATCTTTTTGAATCCGATTTCACACCTGCAAATAACATATGTTGAAAAAGTTTCAAAGCTTCCTCACCTTGCCCATCCTATGAAAGTCCTGCAATTAATGTATTCCATGAAACCACATTTTTCTGAGGCATTTCTTTGAATAATTGTAGGGCCTTATCCATGAGGCCATTTTGAATATATGCAAAAACCATCACATTCCATGAAATTGTATCTTAATGATGCATTTTCTTAAAATTTGCATATGCTTTCTCTAAGCCCCCCCATTTTGCATACATGTCTATCAACACATTCCTCACCAAGTTATCAGGTTGAAATCCACTAGTAATTATTTTTCTGCGTATCTCCATGTTGTCTTCCAAAGCTACCATTTTAGAGCATGTTGAAAGAACACTAGAAAAATTTTTGCATCTGGAAGAACCGATTTCATTTCTTGAAAAATATTCAACACCTTACATTAAATTGTGCCCATTACTTTTATTTTTATTTATTTTAGTATCATTTTCATTTAATGGTAGCAATTGTTTCAAATGCATGTTTTCGTAAACAATTGTTACTAACCTCTTGTCTTTGAAGCAAAAGATTATGTTGAGCTAGGAAAGCATACATTACAGATAGGTAGAGCTTTCATAAGATGATTATGGTATGTTTTTAATGAACTTAGTCGTACTTATGTTGTGCTCTTGAATCTTCAACAGAACGACGATGAATTCAAATGTCAGAATAATTTCATGAAGGGTATGTTTAAACTGATACAAGTCAATATTTCGGACAAAAAATCGGATTTAAACACCCTGAGAAGAAGAAATTAACACAAGACCCCAAGGATGTGAAATCCCCATGGATTAGATTACAGGACTTGTACAATATAAATTAATGTCCAAAATAAAATACATCATGATTTTGTTACAATTTATAATCATTAAGTTGAAAAGTTGTGGTTATTGAAACAAAAATTGGTTGGATCATGATTTTATATTTGATAGAGATTTGTTGGAAATGAATTATTTACATTCTAGTGTTTTTGGGTTTTTTTTTAAAGTCAAAAATTTATTTTAAAAACAAACATGGAAATTTTATGAAAACACTTTCCCTCATTCCAACCAAAATCTTCAAAATAAAAACTAATTATGCAATCCCTTTTTAAAATATTTTAATAATCAGAATAAGTAATAAGATACATGATTAAACTTAAGTGATATATTAAATTTATATTAAACATGTATAATAAAGATAAATGTTTTAAAATTTGAATTTTTTTAAAATTTATTAAATCTCATTAATATGATAGATAGGTAGAGCTTTCATAAGTCATTAATTTTCTTGTAGGATATGAATATTTGAGTAGCAAGTCCTCACAGGATTCTAATAATGCGGATAGGGGAAGCTAGACCACCATGTCTGAGGGTGATGAATGTGAGGTTGATAAAATTGTTGGATCCTCCATAATCACAAAGGCACAATAGAAAGGGTAGTTGAACAAAGGATTAATTGTCAACCCCAACAACATGCCAAGCTGGTAATATATTATAGAGCATATTGAAGTGTGCAATCGCCATTAATGCCACTGTACTCTATTTTATTATATTGTTTTTGTTATGTATTCATAGGTTTGGGAGAATCCTCAGATATCAATAACAAACTTGGTGGATTGATGAAAAACATAATTTGTGTTTGAATTCGATAAAGGAGCCCTTTATTAAGCAACTCTATGAGCATGGTCATTATAGATATTCTTGTAAAACATGGGAGAATGAAACTTTTCATTCATACCTTCACCCCTTTTAAGGAAGAGCGTGGCCAAGTCAGATCAATAGCAAATAACTACATTCACTTCGCCACAGTAGTAACAGGGGAGAGAAGAGCCTTGACAAGCACGACACTGAGAAAGGAAGGTCGAAGGCGTTGCAGCAAGTTGGGATAACCGTGTTGTTGGTCCATTGACGTAGTTGGTTGCCACGTGTCAAATTTCAATTGCAGTGAGGAGGATGAAAATAGACGCTTACCCCAAACCCGCAGAGAAAACACCTTTCGGCGTAATTAAAGAATCATCTATCCATTTTATGTTACTTAAAAAAGTTTCGTAAACTCTAATCAATATGGAAATCAATATTATAAATACATGTATCACTTACAAAATATTTATATAACTTTAATAAAAATAAATTATTGAGATAAATTAACTTTTAATATTAAAAAATATATTTTACAAAATTGTAAAATTATTATATTATATTAATTTTATAATTCAAAATTGTAATTTTTTATTTAATTTTAATAAAATTAAAATAATTTTTTTTTTATAAAATTTATATAAGTTATCATTTTTTGGTTTTCAAATTTTATAATCATGTTGTAGTTTATTAAATCATTTTAAAATAAAAATATTTTATAAATTGTGCAATGGGTGACAAGGTTTTTTGTTTTTCCAAAATCTAAAAATGTGGTTTTCTAAGCCTGCAATTTAGGTTACTAGTTTGACCTATTTAGGACATGTAAGCTTCCTATCATTTTTTTAAATATGTCTTATTTTAACTTATTTTTGATAGAAGGGTTTATTATATTTATAAATAAATAATTGTGAATTAAATAGGTATAAAAATACATTTCAATTTAGAAACTTCAACATTACAACTTTGGGGATAAAAATGACATCTTTAGCTAAAGGTAGGAGTTATTTAGAAACATTAAAAAAATGTTGCAACACAACTTTTATTTTAATTATAAAAAAATAGCTTTCCAAATATACCATGTTACATATAACTTGTAATTTTTCTATATTTCCTCAATTCTCTAAATTGATAAGTGATGCACACCAAGGCTCTCCTTGAGATGAGGTTGACTAAAAAACACAACATATAAATACTCAACAACAAACTAGATCATATATTCTTTTTGGTCGATATGATTTCTAAAACCTTGAGGCTACTTTTACATCAAACTCTGTTGATTAATTAGTGAGCATATTGCTTATAGGGTTGATCATCAACAACTATTATAACATTATTTGGTCATAATTGACCATTACTGATTGTATTGGCTAAGATATATCTAGTCTAGTATGTTTGCTCCACTTAATTCAACTTTAAAGAGAGTTTCACTAGGTACACATGCTTTCCCTTAAGGAAGCACATGTCTCATACATACTTTCCCTTCATGTAAGGTGTGTATACATTCTAAAAATTGCAAAATTTAAAATATGCATTAATTGTGCACTCCAATGTAGGAATTATGGGTTTCTTACCATTGTAAAACCCTACTTTCCATTTCCAATGAACTTCACTAACTTCTAAGAATATAAATAATGTTCATATGTTGGATAAGAGACCATTAACCATTATGATACCCTTATACTAGAGCATTGATTGAGATCCAAGCTTTGTAATCTTATAATTACTTTTTGCATTAGAGGAAGTTACTAAGCAGCAACACTGCATATTACACTTGTTTAAGATTTATTGTTTTGAATTTGAAAATAGAGACATCATTGTTTAAAATTTCATGTTTTAAGCTTGCAGTATTGAATTCTAACAACAAAAATTGTCAATATATCTTGACTCTTACCAAATCACAAATATCTATTAGTATTGAATTACAAACTATCAATACTACCAATATACTTTTTTTAAATTACAAAAAAAAAAAAAACAAACAAACAAATAAATATATTTTTAATACAAACCCAACAAATAAAAGTTTAGATGCACAAAATTATATGAATAAAATTCACTTTTGCATAAAAGTAGTGACATACCAACACATAGCCCTTGTTTAAAGATAGAAATGATGTATGCAATCAAAATTGAAAGTTTTAGATTGTAAAGATTATAAATAATGAATAAATAATTATTATTTTTATTTTAAATATTGTATTTAATAAAAATATTAACTATAATCTTATATTTATTTTTTACATAAGAGGCAACATTGCATATTACACTTGTTTAAGACTTGTTTTTTTTAATTTGAAAATATGGACACCATGGTTTAAAATTTCATGTTTTAAGCTTGCAATATTGAATTCTAACAACAAAAGTTGTCAATACATCTTGATTCTTACCAAATCACAAATATCTACTAGTATTAAATTACTTAATTAAGAAAGGAAAAAAAAAACCATATTTTTAATGCAAATGCACCAAATAAAAGTGTGCGTGCACAAAATTATATACATAAAATTCACTTTTGCATAAAAGTTGTGACATGCCACTACATAGCTTTTGTTTAAAGATAGAAATGTACCAAATCACAAATATATATTAGCATTGAATTACAAACTATCAATACTAACAATATCCTTGAAATGGAGGAGGACTGGGAGAGTTTCATCCCTGACCCAGGTCATACTAGAGGAAGGCTGTCACTATATAAACAGTCTTTGCATGCCTATTGGGGCATGAAAAGACTCCTTGCTAAAGCCATGGAGCAAGTTGCAGGTGAAATGGTGGAATTAGCTCAGAGTTTCCCTAACTTTAAAAGGGAATTAAAGAATATCCAGATGACCCTGATTATGCAGGACCGCAAGATGGATAAACTTCTGCAGTTGTTCAAACAGAATGCTTCTGAGATTAAGCCTGAGAGTGGACCAAAGCTGGATACCCCGAAGAAATAGGTGCAGAACAATGTTGTCTTGAGGTTCTTTGCTGTTTTCTGTTTTTGTTTTTTGTAAACTTGCATGGTAATGACTCAACCACGAAACTGGCTGCTTGTGGAAGATGTAGATGGTTATTTTGTATGGTTAGATAGTTTGGACATGTATTTTCTGTGGATGGCGGTTAAAAACTATAGATGGGTCCCGGTTTCCCTTATGGGCGGGCAGTAATCAGCTCTTGTTTGTAAATTTTCTTTTAAGTTGAAGTAATAGAATCTCGACTCAGTTTACAAAAAAAAAAACAATATCCTTGAAAAAAAAAAAACTTATTTTTAATGCAAATGAACCAAATAAAAATGTACATGCACAAAATTATATACATCAAATTCACTTTTGCATATACATCAAATTCACTTTTGCATAAAAGTGGTGTGACATACCACCACTTAGCTCTTGTTTAAAGACAGAAATGATGTATGCGGTCAAGATTGAAAGTTCAATATTTTTATTGTTACTTTAAAATGAAAAGTTTAGATTGTAAATATTATAAATAATGAATAGTATTATTATTTTTATTTTAAATATTGTATTTAAAAAAATATTAGCTTTGTAGTTTTATAATTACTTTTTGCATAAAAGACACACTGCATGTTTTGAATTTGAAATATAAACATCATTATTAAAAATTTCATATTTTAAATTTGTAATATTGAATTCTAATAACAAAAATTGTCAATACATCTTGACTCTTACCAAATCACAAATATTTATTAGTATTGAATTACAAACTAGTAATATTTTTTTTAATTAAAAAAAAAAAAACAAAATAAATAAATAAAATTTTAATGCAAAGACACCAAATAAAATTTAAATACACAAATTTATATGCATAAAATTCACTTTTGCATAAAAGTAATGACATGTCATCAAATAGCTCTTGTTTAAAGATAAAAATAATGTATGCGATCAAGATTGAAAATTTAATTTTTTATTATTACTTTAAAATATAAATAAATAACTATTATTTTTATTTTAAATATTGTGTTTAATAAAAATATTAAATTATTTATTAAATTTAATAGAAAGTGTATTAAAAAGCTATGGTCAAACACACCCCATAAAGATTGAAGGTTTAATCTCTCAATACAGTTGCATATTGACATTCATAAACCGCAAGTTCATAAATGCTATAGCCAAAAATAAAAAGAGGGAAAAAATAGAACTTTAAATGCAAATAGTTATCTTTGAAGGTTCTCGCACATCAAATATTTTAATTTTAAATCTTATAATTACCTAATGAAATCAATCGAGGTCTTTCTTATTATATTATTTAAATAAATATATATTATATTAATTAAAATATATATACATTATTATTAATTAGTATAATTTCATTATTTATTTTTTATTTACAATATTTTATTTTATTTTATTTTACACTGAGTCACTTGAATAATTCTTTCTCATTTCAAAATATCACAAACTCACTATTCTCATATGATATAAGAATAATATTGGTTGTGGTTTTACAATTCAATATCACATAGATATTGATTTTTTTGGGATAAAATGTAGTAAAAAATAATTAAAAGATAATATTAATTCAATTAAAAAATATTTAATTTAATTTGTTATATTGTAAATTTGTTTTTATATATTATAAATAAAAAAATAATGATATTTATATTCATAACTATAATATTTTAAATTTTACATATTTAATTTAATTATAAATATATATATTATATTTTCAAATGGGGTGATAGTGAGATTTTAATGGACGTATCTGTGGATATGTCAGTAGAACACTTAGTTCATCATTGAGAGCGGGTGGCTAAAAACATTGGTGTGCCAAGCTAAGAGACATGAAGTGTATTAATATACTAGGCTATATGAAGGGAGGTTGTGTTCTGTTTGGGAGGAGTGGGAAGGATTCCTCTTAATCCTCCACTGGTGTTTTCATGGTTTTCTTTTCTCCTTACAATGGTGTTTGAAATATCGCAGAGTGTCTCAATTGAAGCGTGGTTGCCTTGGTCTCTGTTCTAGGTGGCTTTTGGTGCGAATTCTAGTGTGCAACTCTTGGAAGGTGGCAACTGAGCATTTTGGTGGCATCCTTTGGTGTGTATTACTCTCCCTTTTCAAGAATTTGGGTTTGTATCTCTAGGATTTCAGTGGGTCTATATATGCTCATAAGCTAATTTATGGGTCTTTAGTGTCCCTTGCGTACCGGGTCTGAGAAATTGTGTACAATTGCGTCTTTCCTTGTGCTGGTGTGGAAATTGGTCCTCTAGTGTCTACAATCTTTTTTTGTTTGTCTATGGATACTTTGTTGAGTCAATTGATAGAATGACCCTTGTGAATGGTGGATTCTAGAGAGGTATTTTGTTGCTTTGGTAATCCTCCCTGTCAATTTTTTGTGGTCTTTGTCTCTAGTCTAGCTATGGTGTTTTTAACGTGGGTTGGTTAACTTTGTGAGTTATGAGTCTTCATTGTGGGGAATTGAAAAATAATTTTGGAAGTGGTCCTACTGTTATGCCTATAGGCAACGATCTTATTATATTCCGAAATGGTTGGGAAGGATTTATGCTTCCTTCCTCGCACAATTTCATTGGGCGTGGGTTATTGAGTCAGTGTCATGTGTGTCCTTTTCCTTCAGTACTCATGCATCCAAGACAAAGGATGATCAATCAAAAATGAGGTTTTAGTCATTATGGATATAAAAGGGCTTGTCTTTTTACTTCTGAATCTATGGCCTCTACTTTTGATGCGGTCCACTTGGAAGTTTGTCGAGAGATTTTTATTTTGGGAAGTAGGGACGCTATTGATCACCCTTATTTTTCAGATTTAAAATTAGTGTCTGAGAATGAGAATTGGCTACCAACGCTTCGAAGATTTTATTAGCAGAGATGGCATTTTTTGAGTTCCTTGGCTATTAACCAAGTTACATCTCACAACTCTGTTACATCATGTCTTCCGAGACAAACATGTCAACAATTACAATGTTCTTTGTTATGGAGGATTTGAAACATACACTTCATAATATGTGGTTTTGCTTAGACAATATTGATGCTCGCTTGTTAAATATGCAAGGTTTTTTTCTTAGTGAATTTGAATCTGGAGGTTTGACAAATCCTCTAGTGGATGATAGTGCTCTAACTCCTAAATACCCTCATGCAACCATGAGTAACACATTGCTAGTTATTTGGCTCTCTAATTTTGGATGGCAATTGGGAAGTCAATTTGTTCATCTCATGATCTATTATGTTCTCGACTCCTAATGGTAGTAATGGTAACTTTGACGGCATGGTCTAAACTTTGGTCTAATGTTTTTGGATTTTTTGAAAGCGTACTCGAGGATTCATATTCACGATTCTTAGTTCTCTTGTTCTAAGTGCTCACTGATACGCTTCTTTGTAATGGTGGAGTGGTGGACCATTATTGCGTTGGAGATATGCATGCATGTTTCACATGGATGGATTGGTTGTGACAAATTATGTTCTCTTTGGTACAGAATGTTAGATGTTGCATTTCACTTTTGGGTTGAATGGTGTGCTATGCTTATCACTGAACTTTTGTGTTTTTTGATGATACCTTTCCATCATATGCTAGTAACGCACTTGGTTACTAGGGGGTTTTCTCTTCGATGTAATTTCATGACTTTTGGAGATAGATATTTGTACTTAAGCTTTGGATCAAGTAGGGATATGTCTTTTTTGTGATTATTTGTGTGAATGAGATTGTGTTTAGGAGCTCATATGGCTATTATATACCCACATACTTTGTAAATTTATGTTTTTGGAAATTATATATATATATTTTACATTAAATTATGAAAATTACAAAATGTATCAAAGAAAAATGACAGATCTAGGTATAAGAAAGGTTTTAATAAAATTAAAAATAAGAATTATATATGTGTGTGAGTGTGTGAAATTCATATGTAATGTTGCAAATAGTATTATTATAAATTCATTTTAACTTTGAATTTATCAATAGTTACAAAAAATTAAATCTTTAAAATATATATATTTTTTTCTAAATTCAAACTTCTCTGATGTGATGTTGTTGTTGGCAATGAATCACACTTGTGGTTCAAAACACATTGGCAAAAATTCTCCTATATTTCTACTAAATTTTTTCTTAATTATATAAATCTATCTTAAAAAATTTCATCTTTAATCTTAAATAAATCCACAATTAAAATGAATTAATGATGATCAATATCTAATATCCTATTAATATATATTATATTAATATAATACATAGCTTTGAAATTAGGTTTGTGATGGCCGAGGGGTGTGATCCTAGAGATCCTAGAGATCAGCCCTAGTTATTTCGTGGAAGTAGCCACCACAGGTATACCTGAACCACCGGGGAAAAAAAGAAAAATACATAGTTTTGAATAAAGAAATATATATATATATATATATGGATTTTGCCGAGTCAAGTTATTGAAGTGATGTATATTTTTGTTATCCATTTTATAATAAGATGTGAATTAATTAATTTCTATGAAATTTAATTTGGTTGGAATTTTAAGGAGTGAAAACGAAAATCACTGAATCTAGAATCTAGTGAATTCATGATTCTTCGAGGTAAGCTTGGAGTTACCCGTGACCTAAGCTCAAACCTGAAGAAAATATATAGATAATAAAAAAATCATTCCCATTACACATCTTAATACATGTTGGAGGTTAAAGTTCAACTTCATATTACACATTTTAACATATATTTGGAACGTAGACTTAAATATCCACAAGTAAACTCAATTTGACTTATGCGGCGGAGTGTTAAATTTTGCGTAACTCAAAAGATTTTCTGATATTAAATAATTGAAAATGGAAGGCTTCTCGACATCAATGCGGGTGAGTTAGAGAAAACTTTGAAATTGCCATCCGATGATTGCAAATTCTACAAAAACTGGTGAATCCCCATCGTTATTGTAGGCAAACTAGGAAATATAATCGCACTGGTACTATACACTCTTTAGATTCTGAAAAAATCAATGTACTGCTTGCTTTAGAGAACTAAACTGCGGCATTCTGGCGGAGGAACGGGATATCTGTTTTTGTCTGCGCAGTAGTCATAGATCATGTAATTTTTGCGCACCCAGTTCAACCTCGCCAATATCTCTTTTTTCTCCACCGCTCCAATTCCCCCCGGTGGTGAGGTTGAGCCCTCTCCATTTTCATGGAGCGAAGTAGTAGTAGTTGTATTGATGGCGGATGAGGAAGAGTTAGAGTTAGGAAAAGTAGTTTTGTGGTGCTGCAGGCACTTGGAGATGTGTCTATTTGATCTCACTTGGCACGCCCCCTCAACGCGGAAGTTTGTGTAAGAAGCAGCAAAGGGAGCGTTGCTCCAATTGGTCTTCACTTGCCCTCCTTGGGTCGCCCAATCATCCGCATTCCACAAGCTGGAGAAAACTGCCATGGCTTGCCTGTTCAGGAACGGCACCCCCATTGCTTCATTGTTCTTGTACACTCTGATGGGAGTGGCGTCCACATAGAATATGATGTGGTGCGGGTTCCACTCAATGGAATATGTGTGAAAGTCCGCAGTGGGGTCGAACCACAAATAAATGCGTTGCTCTCTCTGGCCAATTCCATGGGCGTATATGTTCGTCTGCACGATGTAAGGCTCCCCAGACACATTACCCAGAAATTCAAAATCCACTTCATCGTGCTTTGCCCCTGCATTCGAAGAGAGCTGCAATATATATATATATGTCCAATGTCAGTCAACATTAATCGGCCACTATTAGTGTTAGTATTGGACATTGGAGGAGATTACTTACATAGTAAGCAGTGACAGTTCCAGCTGAGTCTCCGGCCACCAACTTTATTTGCATTCCAATGTTGCCAAACAGAAACTTCTTCTTGGAGGCGAAGCCTGATCCTGCATATATGTAATATATATCATAATCTTCTGTAAGTAATCATAAAACAAATTCAGCATTTAGCAGCAGCTTTGAAATTAATAGACCATATAAATTAGTAGAGTACACTTCTCACCTGAGGGTCGGTCAAGCAAGAGCTGCATCTGTTGGCCTCCATTGAGAAATCTGGCATGATCAGGAGCCCAAGTGATGTCGAAGTCCTGGTAGAAATTCCCACTATTCACTCTGCTGCTTGCAGCCGTCCCCCACAGAAGCAAAAACACGATCGATATTAACATTGACATTGTAGTTGACGATGTCAGGATGCAGGGAGCCATGTGCAAGTAAGGCCACGTCAGGTAGCAGTGCATACCAAGTGGTGGAGTGAGGGGAGAGTGACAAGTATAAAGAGGTTGAGAGGCACCAAACTTGTATTTATACTTATAGGCGTAAGTGGAGCGTCCAGCAGAGCTGCACAAATATCGGCAGATGCCATTATAGCATGTTGTCTGGCGTTGCCGGGTTGTCATGCAGTAAGGCAAGAAAATTACATATCCAAGTGGGCCTACTGAGTGGTTCAAAATTAAAGAAAAAAGATCCGAGGACTTGAGATCTTTATCGATTGCGGTTGCACTTACCCTTGTTATCAGGCTCCAGCTGTGTCTTCGCTGTAGAGCATGTCATATGTATTAGCGTGGGCAGCGCATCGAGCCGTCAGGAAATATGTGGTGTGGCGTCGTGTCGTGTTGACAACACTCTCTCCCCTATCTTCTGCCAAAACCTATAATTATATGTACGTCCCACTGTACTCTCCCACGATATTCATGCGTCCAGTTGTCAAGCGCAGTCTGAGTTGGAATCGTAATGGGTGGCTGTACTGTACTGTACTGTACTGCAGAGTGCGTAAAATCCAGGAAATAATAATGGAACTCCTAAACAATGTCTCCAGAGTAGCTAGCCCGCAACTTACTGGAACAATGCAATTCTCCCTGACTTGACTTGAATGCGACATCTGATTACACTATATTATTCGATGCACCATCGCATCAAAATACAGACAAGCGACAGAAAGTAGTAAAGCCGGTGACCCCATTACATTATGAGATTATTTAATAATAAAGCTTGGCTGAAGCTCCCCAATTTATAAAATATTTTCATACATTTGCGCTTGGCTGAAGCTACCCAATTTATAAAATATCTTCATGGATTTGCTCGAGGTGTACGGCTCGATATGTCCTACCGATTTAATATTCATAAGGCATATTTATTGAGAATTTGTCTTTTAATTTTTATTTTTTTTATAATCTAAACGTAAATTTTATTTAATTTTTAAGTCAAATCAATATTTAATTTAAAATACTTACTAGTAAAAAAGTTTAATTTATTTATTATTTATTTACATTAATTAATTATTAAATCACATTATAATAAACAATTTTAATATATATATGTATTTATTAATTAATTAAATTTATAAAATAACTGGTATATATTAAAAAATAATAATTTGATGTATTTTTTTATTCATTATATCCACGGTGGTCGTAAAAGGCAATGGATTTGTTGTGGCCAGATAGGCATTGAGGTGTCTATTGCTCTATACCTTAAGAAGGTGGTGCAAAAACAACTTTCTAGAGGTTGAAACTAGAGTGGAAAGAACGATGCTTTTATAATGACCGGAACCTCTTTGTAAGAGAAAACCTGAGCGGATAATTTTTTCCCACTGTTTCATATATATTGGAACACTTCTGTTACAACACAAAAGACAAATAAACTAATGGGATACTAATCCCCTGTTTTATTTTACTTTGTTATTGTTATTAATATGAAAGCGTTTTTTTTGTTTTAGGAAAAAAAAAAATTACAGTAACATCTCTATAAATATGGTAAACTAAAAGATTATAATTACATATAAATATTGTAACCTCGAAGGTTATAATGATAATAACATTTTTGTAAATATTGTAAATTGTAATATCTCTATAAATATTGTAAACTAAAAGACTATAACATCTTTATAAATATTATAAAGTAAAATAAAAGAGAAATCATTTAGCTAATTAATTTTTAAAAACAGACATTGCATTTTTAAAAAATAATTATATATTAATTACAATTGATCTCATTATGCAATACTATTATTTAAGATTAGAGTAAACAAAACTCTAACCTAACATTTTTATAAATATTATAAAATAAAATAAAAACGATAAATATTATAAAATAAAATAAAAACTAAATTATTTAAATAGTTACTTTTGAAAAACAGAGATTGCATTCTTATAAAATAATTATGTATTAATTACAATTGATCTCATTCCCCAATACTATAATATAATCTAAGTTAGAGTAAACAAAACTCTAACCTAACAACTTTATAAATGTTATAAAGTAAAATAAAAAGAAAAATCATCTATATAATTACTTTTGAAAAACAAATAGTGCACTCTTAAAAAATAATTATATATTAATTACAATTAATCCCATTTCACAATACTATTATATTTTAGAAATAGAGTAAACAAAACTCTAACCTAATCTAATCTAAATATAGTGTTTGATGATATGTCAAAAAATTTCTACAAATATTTAATAAATTCCATCGCAAATATTTAATAAAAATCAGCTTCATTCCAAAAAATAAATAAACACATAAAAAACCAATTTCTCAAACTTACGTTGAAGAGAGGATAGGATTTGATCTTCTGCATGATAGATCAACAAAATATAATATTAGTACTCAATAACTATCTTGAGTTTTGATTGATTTTTCCACTGATATGCGACTCGATATGATAAGGAACTCATCATTATTGCACATTTTCTTCTTTTTTTTTTCAGAGAGAAAATCAGAATAGTTATATTAAGAAAATATAGAGTTCAAAATACATGTTCGAAATCATATCTATGTGAAACAGCAGGATAACTGCTGCTGTTTCAATAGCGAGAAACTGATGAGGCAACATATTTACATCATGTCACTGATTTTATGGTGAAAACCCAGCGAGAATCATTGAGCCCCGCATTGTGCAAAAAGGCGCAGCATATAGGCATGAGGAAAACCATGAAACAAACACACAGTGTCGCTTCAAGAGAGAAGCAGACCTTCCAAAAAAGATTGAGAAGGAAACCAATAACTGAAAATACACCAGCATTGAAGAGTAGATGGTCCAAAATGCTGAAATATGAAAAACAGAGCTGGATTGGAGATTAATCTGCAGGAGGCAGATTGCCCGTGATTTGGATCAGGATAGAATGAAGGGGCAATCTGGAGTTCTGGAAAATGCATTCATTTCTCCATTTCCAAAGATACCAGCAGGTGAGGATAAACAATGAGCGCCAGGAGGGATTCTGAGCACTCCACCAGTTGAAGCCTTCCTGTACAGATGAAAAAACTTGATGAGAAAAACCATATATCAAAGATAATTCATACCAGATTGTTGAAGATGAGGCACAGCTGAAGAACATGTGTGCGTTGGATTCAGCTTCCGAAAGGCACATTTGACATCTGCCTGGACCCTGCCATCCCTTTCTTTGGAGAACCTGCCAGGTGAGATTCCTGTCCGAGAAGAGGAGCCATGAGAAAAGAATCATCTTGAGAGGACAGGAAGCTTTCCACAATTTGAGGGGGAAGATGGGAGAGGAGGGTGTCTGTCGTGGTAGGAATGCAGCATATAGATCTCTGACTCTAATAGATTGTGATGAATTCTGGAGCGACCAGATGAGTTCGTCCTTGGACCCCGATTGAGAGAAGCCCTTGCTGGAAAAACCATTGATAGCTGATGACCATAAGGGACGAAGAGAGTGGGGCAGAGATAAATCAGCCGCATCCTTCCACACAGGGGACCGAGATGACCAAGTTTTTATTAATTTGTCCCATGTGAAAAAGCCCCTTTGGAAGAAGAAAGAAAGCAATGCAGGGGGAATCAATGATTCCAGATTGAACACAGTAGAATCCATGCCAATAAAAATGCTAGATCCCGTGAAGAATTTCCATCTTAAATTCATCAAGAAGAGAGACTGGATTTTTCTAAAACTCTGCCATATGGGGGAGCTCTTCTGATGCCTAGAGAGCGCCTTCTGTACCAAAAAACCATGCTTTTCCCTTTGAGGTATTTCTGATTAATGATAGAGCTCCATTGACATTTCCCGAATATACCTCTGATGAGAGATTTGCATAGTAAAGCTTTCCCGAAAGTCGGCATGTGCAGAAGGCCCCAACCGCCCAGAACCTTCGGCCTTGAGATGGAATCCAGCTTTACGAGATGGATCTTTGACTGATAAGATTTGCCGCTCCATAAAAAAGTGGCCGCCGGAGAAGCCTTTTTTCTTGTAATAGATGTAGGAAGTAGGAAGAGGTGGCCCCAATATACCGCTAGTTGAGAGAGAACAGACCAGACCAATATATATCTACCTGCCAAGGATAAAAAGCGCATCTCCCAACATGAGATTTTCTTGTAAAAACGCTCGATTAGCCACTGCCAATCCCTTGCACGATATGCTTTTGCTTTTAAGTGGAAACCAAGATATTTAAACCCATCCTTAATCAATGCAAGTTTTATGCCAAAACGAGCAGCGATCCATTGAGCTATGTCCGGATTTGTTCCATTGTGATACAGAGTGGATTTGTCTTTATTAATAGAGAGGCCTGTTGCGGAATGAAATTTCTGGAAAATCACATTTAAGCAGACCCATGAAGATTTACATAGCATCGCGAAAAGGAGAATGTCGTCTACAAAGAGGTTATGAGAGAGGGAAATGTCCTTGCAGATCTTGATCGGCCTGCATCTCCCTTCTGCAACGGCCAGATTGATCTGTGAGCTGAGGGAATTCATTACGAGAATAAAAAGAAGAGGTGATAGAGGACAGCCTTGGCGAAGGCCCCTCTCCGCTGGAAAGAAAGAAGATGGTATGCCATTTATGAGAACTGAGTAATTGACGTTTTCAACACACGCCATAATCCATCGAATTCCCTGAGCACTTAATCCAATTTTTGCAAGAAGGATTCGAAGGAAGCCCCAGTCTACGCAATCGTAGGCTTTTTTGAGATCTATCTTCAGGACTGCGGCATCTATATTGTTTGTTGTAATTGAGAAAAGGCATTGCTGCGTCATAGCAACAGCGTCCAGAATAAGCCTACCTTTTAAAAAGGCATGCTGCTCCTTTGTTATGAAGGAATTAAGGACCATCTTCAGCCTTTCGGCAATAATCTTAGATATGATTTTAAATAGGGTATTGCAAAGGGATATCGGCCTGTAGTCGAGGAGCGATTCCGATTTGTCCTTCTTGGGGATAAGTGCTATAAAGGAGGCAGACAGCGCACTGTTTATGTTCCTAGACACGCGGGAGGCATCCACCATGCCCGGAAAATCTTTTTTGAACAGATCATAGAAATGAAAAAAAAACTCGATCGGCCACCCATCAGGGCCTGGGCTTTTGTCCCTTTTGAACTTTTTAATGGTGTCCAGAAGTTCCTCCTCTGTGATAGGCATGAAGAATTGATCATTTGCGTTCTCGTCAAACATTACAGGCAGTTGTTCCACATCCCATAAAGAGTCATAAGCATTTCCATCCTGCCTTTTATAAAGATTTTGAAAAAATCTGGTAGCTTCTGCCGAGATATCCTGTTGAGTGTGGAAAAAACCCCCCTTGCCATCCTCAATCTTCCAAATGGAGTTTTTGGCCCGACGTGCATTTGCAAAATTGTGAAAAAATTTAGTATTACGATCACCCTCCCTGAGCCATGTCGCTCTGCTTTTAAGCCTCCATAATGCTTCCTCCTTTTGCAACAGCTCGATTTTCTTTTTTTCCAGGGACCTGATGAGGACTTTTTGATCAAAAGATAGACCATTATATTGAGCCGAATTAGATAGATAACTTATTTCTTTTTTGATGTCTGATAGCGCCTGTTTGTCCAATCTCCTCTTCTTGATCTGCCAATCCTTTGCTGCTTTCCTTTCATTAAGAACATTACGTGGACATGAATGGCTTGCATTACTCATACATTTCACCACTCGTATTTGATAGATTTATGTGGGTGGGATTTGTTTTATTAATTTTTTTTTTATAATATGGAAAATATAAAAATATTTTCAAAGAATTTTTTTGAAATTATGAACCAATATGGAATTGTATTATTATATAAAAAGATAAAATTAAAAATATTTTTTCTATTGTCTTTTTTGTTTATAGATTTTATTGATAGGAAATTTATGGTATTATTATGGTCATTATTTTCACAGAATATTTGTATTAGGTAGATTTACTCGAAGGGATTATTTCTTCTTGGCTCAACCATGGAGCTTGACTTTAAGGATCCAGAAAATTGAACTAGTGATTTCTTAATATCAAAAGTGTTTCAAAGACTTACCAATTAATGTAACTCTAGGGGCTGTTTTTTAATTTAGTTATTGCATAAGGATCAATAAAATTACACATATATGTTGCAAGTTCTATTAAAATTTACATATAATTTTTTTTTATAAAACTTATTTGTAAAAGTTTCCTAGATTTCTCAACTATATTCTAAGAAAACCAAATAACAAATGTTTATATCCGAAAAAGAAAAATTAAAAATTAAAAAAAAATAAAAATAAATAAATAAATATATATATATATATATATGAAAGAATAAGCTAATTACTTAGACTGGTGAAATGACCAGAGCAATTTAGTGAAACTACATTGACTCTAAAAGAGAAGATCACCCCTCCATTCTTGAAACAAATGTATCTAATGAAATTTAGGCAATGGTATTGCTTCAAGAGAAGAAGCATGTTCTTACTATTTTGGTTCTTCCATATACCTTGAGGTAAAACATCCCTTTTTTCATAAAGAGATTCTAGAAGTTAGAAACGGTTTTAAAGTTTGTAATTCTAGTTGGAGTCTATAAAAGATTATCAAAAGAGGGAAATAATAAATTGCTAAGATGGAATATCTGACATGAAGGACTTGATTTCGTTATTGTTTATAAATTAAGTAAAAAATTATATAGCAAATTTGTTAACTAGAAAAGAAGTAAAAAATTATATAACAAATTTGTTAACTAGAAATGGCTCGAGGATAGTGGAATGCAAGTATAATAAAAGCACATGAGTACTAAGAACATATATTGTCTTGTGTTTCAAATAATATAGTAGAAAAAAATTCTTATGTTTATTTCTCTAATCTTCGAGAGTTCATTTTGGAAATTTGCTCATCATCCTCAAACATATGATGTTTTTTATTTGCTTGTTTGCTATATGGTGGACTTGTCAAGATTATTCTCTAGTATTTAAATTGTTTCAACATTACGGAAAAATCACATTCACATGTAAGTGTGTTTATTTAGGACCATGGACATGGTCACCTTGGTTACACATATTTATGAGACACCTCATACCTCGACATAAAGATTACAGGTCTAATGGTGACTATGAAATGATTGTTGATATCTTATTATATTTTTCACTTTGTAGAATATGCAAAGCATGGATGGACTTTGGAATAAATTTGGATAGTGGGTACATTTGAGAGACAGATGCTCCACCAGGGACATATGAAAGATATTGGTACACATATTCCTCTTCTCCTCTTTCATCATTTGAATAAAAATGGTGTGTCACCAACCTTGGTAGGTTCTTCTTTCATTCTTTCCTCAAAACATTCATGACTTCAAGGAGTATGTTTCTAATATGAGTGATCATGTTGTTTGAACGACATGAATCCTTGGAATAATAATGTAAATAATTATGACCCCTATTGATGAATCACTGACTCTTGGGTACTTCATTTCTGCCCTTAGTGGCGCCAATCTAGGATCTTGTGGGATATGGGCCCACAGAATCTCTAATTTCTGCAGCAATGAACCTCACATCAAAACAAAACATAACTCTTAATGCATTGGCGCTAGACAAGATTGCACGTAAGTCATTGTTCTTCCTTGGGCCTCATCCCTCTTGGTCGTTCGAGCCTCCTTCAACTCTAAGTCGATATCTGAACAAAACCTTGCAAGCATCCTCTTGATCATCTCGACGACTGCTTCAGGGCTGACCAACCAACTGGGTCCCACCCGAGTCAGGGTTGGCGTTTTAGTTTTGGTTGAGAGTCAGACCCCTTGTTTTCTTCGTAGTGAATCCTAATTGGCAACGAGGCAAACCACTAGACTCGGCCCACCCAAGTTGGGGTTGAGGTTGACCTCCCTTCCCTTGTGCACTGTCTATTCTAGTCCCAACCAATTACTATGTCGCGCTTAACCAACTCGTCCTAACACAAATGGGCATGGAACTTAGTGCAACAAGATATAAAGTCGTGACTCCCCTTCAAGAAAAACTTGTGTTTAAGTACCTCCCTGCTAGCAATACATCAAAACATGATGAGAATTGATAGAATAGGCTTGGTACATAAAACACACACATGGAATCAAAACACACAATGATACTATATATTAAAGGCAAAATTATTACACACATAGGGCCTCTTGGTCTGACAACATCGGCTTGGTTTTTTCAGTGGTTTTGGTCACTCTTTGGCTTGATATTACATTGGCTCCCCCTTACTTTACATCTCATAAGCAACTTATATAACAAAAAATCTAAAACAACCCTAACATAATGAGTGTCTCATCCTCTGCCACAACATGGTTACAAATGTTTAATTAAAATTTACAAAAAGATGAGGAAAATTGAGTCCTTTGTCTCTTAGTGCCACACCGCCTTCCTCGAAGCATCTAAAATCAATTTTAGTTAGGAGTTGGGTGGGTCAATGCTCCTGTATCACCCTATGATAGTTATCTCTTGGATGCTCTTAGTACATGTGGGGCATTTTGCACCACTTTGTAGAATTTTTGTGTGTAAAATAGGAAGTGTCATGGGTTGTTATTGCTCCACTTTGAATATATGTTAGTAAAAATAAATGTTGAGATCCCCCCATGTCCTGTGGACATTTATGGGATGAGATGATATCTTGATAGTCCAAAGATACGTTCATGCATCAAAATAAATTTTTACTAGTATTACTTTCCTTGATAATGTTTAGGGGTTGATATTCCATACAAGGAACCTAGACTCCTCATTTGTGACATTGAGTTTTCAAAGATACATATTAACATCAAGATTTGAGAACAAGAATTTGAGTGCATTAGTTAAAAGCTTAAAATATAGAATTGAATACCTTTTTTTTTCCAAGGAAAAAATCGAACTTTTTATTAAGATTTATAAAAATTTACATAGTATATGCAATCAAGCATTCAATTAATTGTATGATTTCTCACCATAGAGTTTTCCTGAGATGGTGTTTGAGTGTCTTTCAACTTCTACCATCTCACTTTTCTATCATATGAACACTGATCATATTTAAAACCGGGCCTCCTCAGTGAGGAAAACAACCTTGTTTGATCAACTGTCTGGGAGTCATCATCATGCATCTAAAAACAAAAAAAATATGAGTTCTTACCAAGTCTTTTTAAGAGAAAAAAGGCCGAGCCATTCCCAGGCCTCCTCAGAGAGGAAAACAACCCAAATAGGAATGGTTCTACTATATGTTTGGTATTTTTGTGAAAAAAAAAATTAAGCATTTTAAGAGTAGTGTGAATAGTTCTACTGAAATATAAGAAAACTGAAACATAAACAAAAAGACTGCGAGGATGCGAGAATCCGCAGTAGAGCATTGAGTGTTTTGTGATCATTAAGCATATGGGGGTTTATCCGACACACGAACCTCATCCCGATCAACCTCAGTGAGGAAAACAACCCTGTTTGATCAACTGTCTGGGAGTCATCATCATGCATCTAAAAACAAAAAAAATATGAGTTCTTACCAAGTCTTTTTAAGAGAAAAAAGGCCGAGCCATTCCCAGGCCTCCTCAGAGAGGAAAACAACCCAAACAGGAATGGTTCTGCTATATGTTTGGTATTTTTGTGAAAAAAAAATTTAAGCATTTTAAGAGTAGTGTGAATAGTTCTACTGAAATATAAGAAAACTGAAACATAAACAAAAAGACTGCGAGGATGCGAGAACCCGCGGTAGAGCATTGAGTGTTTTTTGATCATTAAGCATATGGGGGTTTATCCGACACACGAACCTCATCCCGATCAACCTCCTCTATCCTCCAACTGCCCATATCTTGTTGCAAACCCGCTTTAGAAAGTTGATCTACTGTGTCATTGCGTTCCCTATATATGTGACATAGAGAGAAATCATTAAAGAAAAATTTTAAATGTCTTGTTTCATCTAGAAATGGAGATAATATATAATTTTGACATCTGCTCATTCCATTGAACCATTTTATAATGTTCATTGTCCTCGAAGATCTAAACCGTGAGGATTTCCAGGTGGGTTAACCAACATAAAAGGAGTTTGAATGCAGATAGTTCTACAAAGTTGTTTGATCCGTTCCCTAAGCCCATAGAGGCTTTAAGTCTTCTATGCTTGTTTAGTTGTATTACTATCCCAGCCCCGCATTTGTTGTTTTGATTGGAAGCCCCATAGAAATAAGCCCAAGGTACTCCTTCTTTTATTTGCTCCTCTATTACAGGTCGATAGTTTTCTTCCCACCTCGGTTCAGGGATGATTGTGTAGATTGTTGTGCATCCTACTGCTATCCTTCCTACCGAGGGGATTTGATCTTGAAAAATACATTTGTTTCGAGCTAGCCATATATTCCAAGCAATGATAAGAGGTAGGTTCCTCAAATCCCCTCCCGAGAAATTCTTCCACCAGCTCTGCCATACTTCTTCAATAAACCTTCCTTCCCATATCACCCTTTGTTGGATCAGTCTCCCTACTTCCTGCCACACTTCCTTAGTAAATGTGCATTCTAAGAAAATATGTTGGATCGTTTCAATGTTATTTTTACATAAGGTGCATCTTCCTAGTCCCAATTTGTATCTTCTCTGCAATACATCCCAGGTTGGCACCTTCTTCCTGAGGATACACCAAAATAACATGCGGGCCTTAGCAGGACTTTGCATTTTCCATCATGATTTAACCCACCAAGCTTGATCCCCCCAGACTTTTTTTGACATTAGGAATTTATAACCGAATTTTGGGGTGTAAGTGCCAGTGTCCGCATGTGCCCATACCAGCTGATCTGGTCTGTCTCTTAGCCTGACGTTTGACCTAGACAATTTCTTGGTGTAGTTGAGCCATTCCTCTCTCCATTCTAGATTTAATTTTAGATCTGCTCCCGCTAGCCAAGCTTGGCCCCAAATATTTGAGTGACCTGGGTTCCTGATCTGGCTTAAGTTGTTAATGCCTCTTAAATCGAGTTGATGAATAAGACCCAGGGAAAGGGAGTAATCTTCGTTAGATCCCACCCATGGGTCCTTCCCTATCCTTACTTGTTCTCCATTCCCTACATGCCAAGTCAAGCCTTGTTCTATAATTTTACAAGCATCTATCGTAGCTTTCCACACCACTGAAGCATTCCCCTTTGTTTTGGTTGGACTCCTAATCCACTCCTCCATCGGAGTGGGATCGATGTATTTCCTTTTTACCACCATTTTCCATAGATTCTCCATCTTTATTAATCTCCAACCCAACTTTGCAGCTAAGGACGGTGCAAAGGCTATTAAGTATTTTATTCCCCAGCCCCCCCATTCCTTTGGCCTTGCCACCTTTTCCCATGCCACCCAAGGCAATCCTGTCTCCTCCTTTGATCCTGCCCATAGGAATCTACTGCATACCCTTCTAATTTTTTCCAATGTTCCTTTCGGAACCCAGGTGAGTGCAGCCCAATAGACCGGCATAGCCATTAGGACTGATTTTATGAGGGTCAATCTCCCAGCTCTAGACAACCATTTGTAGCTCCAATGGGTGATCCTTGCTTCTATTTTTGCTATTAGCCAAAGCCAATCATGTTTCTTGTATGAATTAGATTTCAAAAAGAAACCCATATATTTAAAGCTATCCTCTAACTTCCACTCTTCAAATGGCAGATCTTTGATTATTTGATGAGCTTCCAATCTACTGAACCCTTCTAACAACAATTGTGATTTTTCCTTGTTCACTTGCATTCCAGTCGCCTTTAGGAACAGTTCCAATATCCTTTTTAATTCCTTTATTTCACTTCTTCTTCCATTACTAAATATCAGGATGTCATCCACAAACAGGAGATGGGTTATATGCATATTGACAACCACTTCCAAACCTTTAATTTCACCTTTCCTTTTGGCTTCTAAGAGCAGCTGGCTGAGCCCTTCAGCTGCTAACAAGAAGAGAAGGGGAGATAGGGGACATCCCTGTCTCAACCCTCTCTGACTTTGAAAGAAGTCAGATGCTGCCCCATTGATTAACACTGCAAAACTTACATTGGTCAGGCATCCCATAACCCAATTTATGAAATCTATTCGAAAGCCCAAGTGGGTGAGGAGCATATGAAAATACATCCAGCTGATTCAGTCATATGCTTTGGACAGGTCTATTTTCACTACTGCTCCTTTGCTTCCTTTTTTTTGTTTTAAGCTATGTATGGTTTCCTGGGCTACACCAATCGCTTCATGAATCTGTCTCCTGTCTAGGAAACCAAACTTTTCTTTGGATATATGGCTGGATAGTAGTGGTTTTAATCTTTCAGCGAGCACCTTTGCTATAATTTTGTAGATACAGTTACAAAGAGAGATTGGTCTAAACTCCTCGAAAGAAGAAGGTTCTTCTTTCTTAGGGATGAGAGCTATGAAGGTTGAGTTGAAAGGGGAAAGATTGCTCCTTTCCTTCTAGATTCTTCCACGACTTCTGTCAGTTCACCTCCGATTTGTTCAAAGAAGTTTTGGAATAGCTCCATCGTCTAGCCATCTGGTCCGGGGCTCTTATCTTTTTGCATAGATTTTAGGATTCTTTCTACCTCTCCCCTCGAGACTTCCATCATAAGGTCACAGGAGTCCCCTTCACCTACATAGCGAGGAAAGGTCTGTGCTGTTCGAATTACCTTTGCTAGGGATACTTCTGTTGGGGCAGTGAATAAGCTTGTAAATTGTCTAATTCCCATCTGTGAAAGTTCCTCAAATGTTCTTGTCTGTTGACCTCCTTTTGTCTTTAGTGACTAAATAGTGTTCGAGTTTTTCCTTCCTTTGGCATAATTATGAAAGAATTTTGTGTTCTCATCCCCCGCCTTTAGCCAGATGGCTCTGCTTTTTAGACGCCATTGTTCTTCTCTTGCTAAAATTATTTTTCTCCTTTGAGATTCCAGCAGCATTATTCTATCCCTTTTTTCTTTTGTTTCATATCCATCAACTTTTGGGCTTTCTAGGATTTGCAATTCTTTCCCTATTTGTATGAGATCCTCCTCCTCTTTCATCTTCTTGGCCTTTGCCCAGTCCTTTGTTACTTTTTTGAGACATTTCAGGTTTTCCATAAAAAGGAAAGTTTTGTCCTCGGAATCACTGCCCCTCACAGGTCTCCATATTTCTTTGAAGAGGGAGTTATAAGACCCCTCTAGTAACCAATCTGAATTGAATTTGAAAGGCGCTGCCATTTTTTAGGGATACTTTGATAATTCTAACAATATTGGCATATGATCAAAGGCTCCTCCTTTGCCCACCCACTGACGAAAGGCTAGAACCTTTGCTGCAGCCTCCTCTCTCAGGAGAAATCGATCCAATCTTTTTGCAACTCGATCTTCCCCTATTCTCCTATTCCTCCAAGTGGGTCTTGTCTTTAGTAAGTTTATGTCCAACAGCTTGTTTTCTCTAATAAGATTTGTAAAAAAAACCAAGAGCGGGTCTTCCCTGGTTGAGGGACCCCAAGTCTCCGTCGTTCCTATGGAGAAGTTTAAATCTCCCCCAATCACCAGATTAGGGTTGTTCAACAGTGATTTAGAGAATAGGGATTTCCATAAAAGGGCTCTACTTTGGCAAGGCCCATAAATGTTTAGGATTACCAAGTTGATGCTGAGTTCAAGGGATAAAACTTCTATCCCCATGACCTGGTCCATCCCCCAGGTATTCAACACTTTAAACTTTCCATTTTTGATCCCCATAGCTAGACCTCCAGAGTGACCTTTCGCATCCAATGCGTGAAAGCTCCAACCCTTCATAATATTTGCAAGAGCTTTTATGACTTCTTCTCCATCCCCCCAGAGTTTCTTGGAGCATAAAAATGTCTGGATTATAGTTCTAGATTACCTCTTTTAGTGCCAAGTTTTTTGGATTACTGGCTAAACCTTTACAATTCCAAGAGAGAATGATCATTATCCAACCTCTGAGGGGGATTTCGCTACTCTAAGCGCCCCAGAGATGGACATTTGTTTCCCATCTGCTATATTGATTCTAGCTCTTAGTTGAGCCTTTGACAAATTGGTTTTCCTTCCTCTCACCTTGCATTCCCCTGACTGGGGGGTTTGCATATCAATTCCCCCCATAGCATCCTAGGGAGGGGGCTTTTTCTCTCGAGGTCTGAGGTTGTAAGGGCTTGTGAAGGATAGGATTCCTTCAGTCTTTTGGGCACCCTTATCCAGAACATACTCATGGTTCAGATCTAGGTGGGGGATTGATGTGATAATACTCTCCATTTGATTGTTATCTGAATTAGAAATAGGAACAACCATGTTCTATTGCCTAGAGGGACCAGGCCTAGATTCAACATATATTAAAGAAATGCAGGAATAAATAAAGTTAGAGTTGAGGCTGAGCTCGTAACCTCTTTGTCGAGAAGAAGGCTCCCGTTATTTTCTACTGCTCGTTCCAGGTCCTGCCCCAGTCCTTCATGCTTCTTTATTTGTTGGTTTTCAGTGATGATTGTTTCCTGTGTTCCCATGCCCTCTTCTGCTTGCTCAGGTTGTTTATCTATGTCCATCTAATCTGCTTCCTTGTCTTCCTTTGTCCGCCTTTCCTTTGTATCTTCCTCTTCTACAGCCTCTACTTCTTCCTTCCTTTGTTTCCTACACCTTCTGAAGCCCATCGAACACTCTTTTGCTAGATGTCCATAGATATGACACCCGTGACATCGAAACGGCAGGTGTTCATAGTTTAGTTGTTGGACATACTTATAATCTTTATAATGAAGTTGTATTTCTTCTACCAAGCCTGCCCGAGGATTTAAACTAACAAGTATACGTGTCATCCCCTAGTCTCTGGTCTACAAAAATGACAATTCTGCCTCCATGAATTTCCCAAGGTGATTCCCAATAGCTCTGAATACCGATTCTACCCATAGAAAGGGTGGGAGCCCTGGCACACGAACCCAAACCGGTAGCTCATCCACCCTTTCCCTTTGTGTATCAAATATAGGACTCCATCTTTTGAATAAGATTGGGTGGTTCCTAAAAGCCAGTTCCTTTCCAAAACCCATTCCACAGTTTCTTTTCTTTTGAATTTGACCATAAACAATCCTTTCGCCAATGTTGTCACCTAATGTGCATTATTCGGTGCGTCCTGCTAGTTTTGTGAGGTCCATTCGTGTATGAATTTAGTGGAATATTTTTTCCCCCGCACCCTTCCAACCAAGGTTAAGTTCGCTACTTCCATGGCTTCATCAATTTGCACGTCCATTCAAGGACCAGGTTTGCTATGGGATCCTTTCTCTTAATTATTTTGGGTTTTTCCCTCTTCTCCCCTGCCTGCCTCTGTCGTGGCCCTTCCTCCCTGATATGTGGGATCAATTCCACATTTGTTGCTTCGAATAGAAGTGATATTGCACTCCCTACTTCTTTTGATTTCTGACTTCCTCCGTTTAAACTTTCTCCTCCTAGGTTGTATTCTACTGCTCCTACATCTCGAATCAAAACCTCCTCACGGTCTGATTGCCAACTCCTCTCCTATCCTCCACCTCTGTCCACTCTAACTCCCTTCCCTTCTTTAGCCTTTCCCCTGATTCCTTCCAGGTCTCGTCTAAAACCTCAGTGGTTTTCAGAGCCCCCGCTGTTCCGTCCTTAGTACCCAGATTTTGTAGTGGACCCTTGCTACGACTGATAGGGAGCGGGTTTTTTTTCCGGCTGGCCCTGTATCGACCCAGACCCAGACCCTTTCTTAACTTGCCCTAAATCTCCCCCCAGTATCGACCCTGATCTCCATTCCTCCTTCCTTCTTAGCCCACAACTTATCACAATGTCCGCTAACCCTCTTGAGTAAAAATGACTAAGTGGATGAGATGGTTCAATACTTACTTGGAGATTATCGTTTTTCGTCGCTCCGCGTTCCAACAAGGACAGTTCTGCCTGCTACTTTTGCTGCTTCTCCCGGCTTTCCATGAAGGACAAAACTAAGCTCTCCTCTATCAGACCTAGGGTTTTACCTTGCTTCCATACTGTCTCCGAGCCTCCCTTCCTCCTCCTAGTTCATCCAACTGGACAAATATACCTTTCAATATTTTGGTTTGTTACTTCCAAACCCCAGACCGACAAAATGTCGCCAGGTTCGGGGTCCAGATCAATTGTGTCGTTGGGTTTGACCATTTTTTTGTTGTCTGCTCCTTGATAGCTGCTTAGCAGGTAAAACGCCCATCTCAAACCTGCCTGTGATCGTGTGCTGAGGGTGGGGAGCGGCAACACAACTTACCCTCTAGTTTAATCTCGTTTCTCCACTCATATTCATTTTCTTAGGGTGTTCATGAGAATATTGGCTTCCCTGTCCTGAAAAATGGATTGTCCTTCAGTTTCCACCTGTCCCCTTCTACGCCTCTTTTCTTGACATCCTCGAGCCTTCCTCATCTAGTCGTCCACCTCCTATACAACCTCTTGTCACGAACTCGACCCTGTGGCCTCCACCTGCGTCGCCTCTCAGGGCCTACACCTGGTCGTCGTCCATTCTTTAAACCCTAGCTTCCTCCATTCTCTCCTCCTCTCATCTACCTATGTTTGCATCCATGTGCATTTAAATTGTATATTTCCTTATTGCACTGAACTGGTAAGGTGGAACATTGTTTTTACACTGAGGCATGTAACCACCTGACTTGATTAAATGGTTGACTACTCAAATTCTTAACAATAGCTTCCTTGCATGAATGCATCAACCACCATTTTCAGAATTGAATACTTCAACTTATTATCTATATGTACTATAATTTTTTTAGAAATTATTATATAAAAAATTATGAACTTGTAAAATAAATATTGCATTCTAATTATATAATTGGGAATACAATATCTTATGGTATTTATACATATATATATATATATATATATATATATATATATATATATATATTGATTAATAAATATTTTAAAATTAATTAAGGATAGGTATGTAATTAATTTAATAATTTGACTTAAAAAAATAAAATTCAGATTTATGTTCATTAAAATATAGGTTAAAAAGATGTAGAATTTAGGTTTATATCCCTAACAAGTGCTTAAAGGAAATGACAAAAATGTGAAGGCAATATAATATAACCTCTATTATTGGATATAATATATTTCAGATTTATCTATATGTAAATGGATTGATTAAGCTTTCTATTTTAATTCGATGACACTTGCATAGCTTTTATTTTAAGAGCTTTTAAAATGTATCAAATGGACAATTTCATCGCCTCAAACCATACAGTGAATCTTATGAAAATATTTTATAGACTTGGGAGCTTCAAAATGAATGATTTGATATTGCAACAAGGTCGCATAGTTAGCATTCCCTATTGCTTGGTGTAATTATTAAACTTTGAATATAGTTAAATTAGAGTAAAAAACAATAAAGATATACATGAATGGAGAATAATGTGTTTTTTAGTATCCATACAATACTGCTACGTTTCCATTTTGTTTGTTGGTGTTTTCCCTTCACAGTTGCTATAGGTCTTATGCATACCCCATCTTGAAACTAAAACAACATTTTTGTTAGGATTGACTTTAGATGCTTCAATGTACGTCATATGTAAAGAAAATTAAAGCAACATTTTTGTCAATATATCGATGTTAAAGAATATATTGTTCTTCCCTAGTGGCAATAAATCTTGTGGTAATGGATTTATGAGGTCTCGCACAAATGGTTGGCATGTAGGGCCAATATTCTCAAGGAATATTGGAATTTTTGGGATGCATGGGCAACTAAATTGTGCATGCATAGTCAAGAACTTGGTGTGCATTATGAAAAATAATGAACAAAAAGTTGTAGAGGCTCTACAAATATTGGGAGTATTTCCCCATGCCCCCTTCTATTAGCAATGTCAACTAGAGTGTCATTGACGAGTGAGTTGTTGAAAGCAAATGCTCACAATGGTTTTTGGTGTTGATGAAATCTCAACTAATGACGTTGTTATTGACAATGAGAAAATGCTTGTATAAACACCATATGGACTAATAAGAATGTTATGTGTAAAAAATACAACAATTTATCAAATATTCATTAAATATTAACCTATTATATCTTCATAACAAACATGATGTTTGAAATTCAAAACAATTAAAGTGAAAATTATGAATGCTTAATGGGGGATTACATCTAAGTTGTTGTGTTGGTTAGGTAAACCAAACTCCAACAACTTACAATCTATATATCAAGCCTCTAAAATTACTCTTTTGCATACCTATTTTATAAAAGGAAAATGTTGTTTTTATTCTACCAAACTTCTAAGTCTAAGAAACAATGTATAATGTTCAAATTTATTTCTTGAAAGTACAATATAATTTTTCTTCACATCTTAAGTTTTCAAGAATTTCTATTAAATTCAAATCATAAATAAATAATATCACCAAGCCACTTTCATATATATATATATATATATATAAAATTAGAAATTATTAAAATTTATCATACAAAAATATAATATGACATTCATAACTTCTGTATAAAAATATTTACAAATAACTAAAAATATATTATTATAAAACCACATTTTTTTGAATTAATACATATTTCACAATAAAATTTTATCATAATAATAATAATTGAATTTAAAATCACACATTTTTCCAGTGGAAAAATCGGTAACTTTTTATTTAAAAAATGAAAAGTTACACTAGCAGATGCTTGAATCATTTCCATAAGACGCCCATTGGCTCGAGTGCTTTCGCACCCCACGCAACGTTACAAGCTAACGTGCAGATGAAGAAGAAGAAAGGGAAAAAAGAGAAAAAAAGGAGGAGGCAAGAAAAACTGAGTTCGGTAGTGAGTAAAAACTCACACTTCAAGTTTTTCTTCCCTTTTTCTTTTCGACCTTGCACCACTCTCCTTGGGTGGGCTCGATCGTAGCTATGACTAACTATGTTTCTGCTTTCTGCGATCCTGCTTCCTTGTCTGAACCCGAAGTATCTCAGTGGTGATGCCTTTTGATCCCTCCCATGCCCTGATCCTCATTTGTCTTCTCTGCCTGATTTGGATGAAGCTGTGAAGCCTTGTTATCTGATGTAGTTTCCTTCTGTGTCTCCATTTCTTGGAGTACCTCAACATTCTCTGCGGGGGTATCTTCCTCTTCTGCTTCTGATTCTTCGTCTTCAGAGTTAGGGGGAGAAAATTGCCATCCTTTCCTCTGCTTCCCTTTCTGCTTTCTTTTACTGTTTGCTTTCTTGGCTTCTGGACATGTGCTTTGCAGGTGTCCTGTTTGCCTGCATAGCCTGCATCTGAAAGCTGTATTTTCATAGTCTAGTGCTTGCAGCCAATTTTGTTGTTTGTAGATCAGCCTTATGTTGTCTGGCAGCCCTTTACTTAGATCTACTTCCACACAAATGCGTGCAAAAGTGTAGACCCTTTCATCAATCCTCTCCAGATCTGTTTTGATGTATTTCCCTATGTTGTTCCCAATTCCTTCCAAAACTCGTTCACTCCAAAAGTGAAGGGGAAGGTTGTATAGACGGACCCAGACCGGCACTTGGATACAGTCATTTTGTTTGGATCGAAATTTGGAAACCATGGAGTCATGAACAACCCCCACGTTCCCCAGAACCAAGGTCCATATCTGATGATTGTGTCTCTGACTTCCCTAGATGCAAATCTAACTATGAAAAACCCCTTGGAGCATAAATGTATATCACATTCCATGGTCCAACTGGTGAAAATCCAGTGAAATAGATCCGATGGTTTTGGCCAAAAACTGTTGAAACGACAGATTAGGGCCTGCGTTTCATAAGACTTAACGAAATCATCAAGCCTTGTAGAATCAAAGTTAAGGGCTGGAGTTTGCCCTAACTGATCTACTATGTATGGCTTGGATATATATCCGCCTTGATCTGGAGAGGACCCTGAATCTCTGTTACCTTGTAGAATGTTTTTGTAGGAGAACCCTCCCTTGGGTTGGTGCTGAGATGCTGCCTTTTTCCCCTTGTCTACTCCTGAGAAGCTTGGCTGTCCCTGAGGCAGAGCCCCTCCTCTCAGCCTGAGGTTTAAAACAATGGTTTTTTCTGAACTAATCTCGTAGCTTTCCAAAGTTCTACTGTCCTGGAGAGACCACCTACCACTGACCAAATGTTGGATCTGAACAGGATATCCGATCAATGCCCAAATTTGTTGTTTCAGCTGCATGATAGTGCTTCCTGCATGTACCCATACTATACAGGTTTTCCCCTCAGGGGTTTTAATAAAAATCTGAAAACGAGTTGTTGTTACCTGAAGTTTGGGTTTTGGCTGAGTTCCTGATCTGCCTAAGCCGATGTTGCTGCTGATTGCCATGTGCTCTGGCTATAGGCAGTCTTCCAGATCTAACCTCTTATTGGGTCGATCTTCCATTTGCATGTCAAGATCTGCATCCCCTCTGCTCGATTGATGCAAATTTCCATCGATCTGCTGCCTGGGTTCTGGTTGTCTTTGAATATTGGTCAGATCGGATGGATCCAGCCTGGATCTGCAGTATTTGTGCCAATCCATTGAGAGAGGGAGCAGATCTGCAACATGCAGTCCCCCTTCTTTGAATGCAACAGCCGAATTATTTTGAAAAACTGCAATCCCCAACCCTGCCGCGTCCCAGGTTCCTTCTATTCTTCCCCTATCCAGTACTGTAAACCTCAGGGAATCCAGACCCAAGCTCTCGCCCCATGCTTGGTCTTCGAACAATCCGTTTGAGGGCTGCCAGAATGTGACAGATCGGGCCCACAGCTTTCCGAGAGGCGGTAGAGGAACAGTCTGCCGGATCTTGCAGACAATACTTCCTATCCAGGACGTAACCCTCGTTGGGGAGAACGCAGCTACCCAATACTGGTTGGGGTCCGGCTGATTTGAGGCAAAACGCCGAAAGCAGTGAAAAATGGTACCCAGATCCATCCTGAGAGAAACATCCTGAGCCGAGAAGGGAAGGAAAATCTCCAGTCTCTGTTTGCTTTGTTTCGAATCATAATACTCCTTTCCAGTACAAGACCTGGACCAAACCCAAAGGGAAAGATCAATCACTGCGAACCCGTCTACCAGGCCCCAAGCCGTTCCAGGGTAATGCTGATCTTTGAAGGCAGCGGCGGCGCATAATAGACCTTCTGAAAACCTGATCTCTCGAGAACCCGCCATCGCTCCTGTCCTGGACCAATTCCAGCAAGTATCCTCATTTAAAATCACACATTAACTAAATATCGAATCTAAAATATATAAAACTTAACTTATATTTATATGAAGGAAAAAGTCTCCCTATAACAATTGTTATTCACTTTAATTAAAAAAATAACTTCAAACTATAAATTAAATTTAAATTAATTTATAAAAATAAAAATATAAATTAATTTATAAAAATATAAATATAAATTAATTTATATAAAAACATATTTTTAAACAAAATTACAACCTCCAAATTCTAATAAACACACTTCAAAATTCTAATAAACACACCTCTAATCATGATTCATGTTTTTTGGATGGTTCAAAAACTCCTTTGAATGTCATCTATATCGGTGCGTTGATTTTGTTGAGCCTAGAGGCTCATTCTACAACCTAGTATGGTATGTAATGTTGTGAGTTCATTCTCAAAATTGAATTGAAAGTTAGCTCATATCCCTAAAATAAAATTTATGAAAAATCTAAAAGTAAAAAAAAAAAATTAACTATACAAAATATTTAAATAATGTCGGCTCATAAAATAATTAAATTGAAATTTTGCTCATGTTAGCCAAAATAAAAATGAAAAATCTAAAAAAATAAAAATAAATAAATAACTATATAAAACATTTAAAAAAATTACATGCGAAGAAATTAGATCCCTCTAGACTCATGTTAAATCATGTTAGATTAACATTTAAAATAGATCTATAATGGTCTTACCTCATGTTAAATCATGTTAGATTAACATTTAAAATAGATCTATAATGCTCTTACCTAATTATTTAATTTATAGTGGTGTGAAAAAATTTTGGATTCAGCCATGAAAATTAAATAGATTTAGGAATTATGACAACAGTACGAAAAGCAAGATTGAGATCCTGAACTTAGAAGCATGTAAACGTGCCTATTGTTAAAGCCTCAGATTACCACATGTTAAGACCTGAATGGCAAGGTTTTAATAATTTTTTATAATGTTTCAGTCATCGTTAAATAACTTCACATGGGAATATCAATATGAACTCATGATTAGTCCATAAGAAAAGAGCACAATTTTTCTTTTATAATAATTAATAAAATAAATTATTTTTTGTTTTATAATATTAACATTGCAATTTTTGGTGTAACAGGAAAAAAAATTAAAACTCAACGCATCAACCGAATGCGTTATAAGCTCCTTGATTCTCTTGCTTGTCTCTATATAATACTGTAACGGGATCTTTCTGAAGATGTCGCATTTAACTCAAGTCAGGGAGAATTGCAGTGTTTGAGGGGATTGCATTATTGCCTGGATTTTACCCACTCTGCAGTACAGTACAGTACAGTACAGTAGAGCCAGCCATTACAATTCCAACTCAGACTGCTCTGGACAGCTGGGATGCATGAATATCGTGGGAGCGTACACTATTTAGTCCACTGACTATGGCACGAAGTGCGTGAGACGTACATATAATTATAAACTTTGGCAGAGAGTCGGTTGGAAGGGCTGTGTTGTCACTCACGGCTCGATGCAGTACGGTGATTTGATATAATAAGCATATTGCATATGACATGCTCTACAGCGGAGACACAGCTGGTAAACCCAAGAGAACTACGCCACGTCAACATGGCACATGACATTTGTTGGGAGATACTATAATAAATTTATTTATATGTATAAAGTATCAACATCTTTAGATATATTAAGTCAAAATAACTATACCATATTAACATGGCATCCAATATTAACAGATATTATTCTCACGTATTACAAGAATAGTGGGGGAGAAAACTCATTTTTTAGCTTGATAAAAGTGTAAAAGAAATGTAAATAGAATTGTAAGCATTAAGTGTATCAGTGAAAGTATTATCTATAATATTTTTTTAATTAAATAAATGATAATAATTAAATAAAAAATAATATATCATTATATTTAACATGAATCTTTGTTTTCGTTTTTGTAGATTATGTAATTTGCTTGCATGGTTTGTGTGAGAAAATGGAAGAAGTTTTGGTTGGAGATCAGCTGTGGGATTTGAAATCAGATCACAAGCCAATTGATTGGAAAGAAACAATTAGACTCAAAAATTCAGCATGTCCAACAAAGTCTCCCACATGGTAGAATTCTTTTGACCCCAGAAAATTGTAATACTTTCAAAATGACGCTAGAGAGGCTCTTTGAGAAGGAGAAAATTACAATTCACAGCCTTCATAGTCATGAATTAACACATTTAATTCAGCGCACTTGCAAAGTGCAAAAGAACAAAAATTAAGAACTCTGAAACAAATTGCTTTCCGGTTAATGCTTTGGTTTGACGAGGAATGCAAAAAGGCAAGGAGAATGTGGAAAGAGTCAAACAAGGATAACATAAAGCTCAAATCTTACAAACAGTGATTAAGCAAGAAAAATGTTGATTTCATAGTTTCAAGGAGGGAAGAACTAATCCTCCTTGGGAAAAGTAATCCCAAATTATTTTGGAAGGAGCTCCAAAAGATACAAATTGGAAATATTATTACAGCTTCTAAATGGTTTGACTATGCAAGACAACTCTATGAGTAGGTTCCCAAGGTTGACCCTCCCCCCTCGGTCAACACTGATACTGAACTCTTCACATTATAAGAGGTAGAGATATGTATTAAGAAGTTGGGTGTTGGAAAAGAAAAAGACTTAGTTGAACTCCAAGCAGAATATCTAAAGTGGGGCTCAAAGATTCTTGCACCTCACATTACAAAAATCCTCAACAACATCATACAACAAGGGCTCCCCACATATTGGACAACTAGTCTGGCAATACCTCTTTTCAAGAGCGGTGACATCAATAATCCCTCCAATTATAGGACCATCATGATAAACCCTTTGTTTGCAAAGCTATTTGGAAGCATGCTAGAAAACAAAATTAGCAAGTGGGCAGAAGAAAGAGATAAGTGTGCTAAAGGGCAAGCAGGTTTTAGGCCTAAGCATTCCACAGTTGATCATTGCATAAATTTAAGGCACATCATTGAAAAAGTTTGGGAGAAAAACGAAGAAGTCTTTTGTTGCTTTGTTGATTTCAAAAAAGCGTTTCACTCGGTTCCTAGGGATAAACTTTGGCAGAGAATGGAGGAACTTGGGGTTCCTAAACATTTGAGAGTAGCTATGCATAGGCTCTATGAAGAGGTGAAAGTCAAAATTAGAACTTCAATAGGCATTTCTGAAAGTTTTAGAAGCGATATCGAGGTTAAGCAAGGTTGCCCATTGTCTCCTACCCTTTTTGGTTTATATATCGACAAGCTTGAGGAGTAGTTACATTTGCAAGGGGGTGATGGTATCTATTTGTGCAAGTTTGTTATAAGGCTTCTTTTGTATGTAGATGACCTTATTTTGATTGCTAAATCAGCTCTTGGTTTGCAACAACACTTACTATCCCTTGAGCAATTTTGTAGAAGTGTGGGGATGAAAGTCAATATCAGCAAAACGAAAGTAGTGGTCTTCTCTAAGAAAAGAAAACATAACCAACATAAGTTCTACTTTGAAGGCAACATTCTGGAAGAAGTTGCGGATTACAAATACCTCGGAATTGACTTCAACAAAAATCTAAGTTGGAATGGTTGTAGAAAGAAAAGAACTTTGGGGTTGGAAAGCATTTTATGCTTTTCAAAATAGGCGCAGAGAGGCAGAGTTATGGGATTGGAAGACCACTCAAACTCTTTTTGGGCTTCTAGTGATTCCAGTGATTCTCTATGGTTGTGAACTGTGGGCTAGCATTTCCTCTGACATGCAGTGGAGACAAATTGAGAAAATTCAGAAGCGTTTGATTACAAACAAATTTAAGATTAAAAGTGTAGTTCCTTATGATATCTTGTTAAGTGAAACAGGGACTGCTCCTATTGAAGCAATTGCTATGGTGAGAGTCATAAGGTATTTAAAAAAAATTGAGCAAATGGAAGAGGGTAAATGGCCTAAGGTTGTTTTTAATGATAGATTGTGCAAGAGAAAAAAAACTTGGATGCAGCAAAATAACAAATGGTTTAGTAAATGGGGTATTTGCTTGAACGCATGTCCCATAAACAACAAAGAGGTAAAAGCTTTTGTTATGGAAAAGTTCCACAAATGTAATTGGGATAAGGAGCTAGGAAGAAAAAAAATATTATTATATTGAAGTGTTTACTCCCACTCATAATCATCAACCAAAAGCATACATAGAGGCCAATATCTCATGGAGAGCCAAAAATCTTATTGCTCAGTTAAGGATTAATTCTCATCAACTCCCTTGTGAAACAGGGCGCTGAAAAAGGCCAAAAGAAGTGTGGGAGGAAAGGGTATGCATTTTTTGTTCTTCTGGAAAAGTGGAAACAGAAAAACATTTCATTTTAGAATGTGAGGCCTTCAAAGACAATAGGGAAAGTTATGCAAATACGCTGACATCTAGCTCTTGGGATAATCTATTTAGCGAGGGCTTCGTTGAGAAGCTGGGAGCATTTATTGTGAAGCTTCACAGGAAAAGGGCCGAATACATCAAGCAGATGAAGAAGCAATCTGTCCCATAAGCTATCTTTAGCCTCGTAGACGTTAAAATAATTTCTTTCTTTCTTTCTTTCTATAGTAGGTGATACTAACAAGCTAAATATATAAAAGCTAATCTACAAACATATGAGAGTCCATGATAAGAATGCCAATGTAAGTAAAGATATTGCCTAGTAACACATCCAATCCAATGGTATGAATACAAAACTCATTAGCAAACAACAAATATGATAGTTTGAATGATAAAAACCAAATGTTATTGAAAAGAGCGTTTTGGTTTTGGTTTATATTTTTTAATTAAAAAGAGTGTTTTGGTTTATATTTTGTTTAATATTTTATAGGAAATTTAAGAAATAAAAAAGAATGCACATTTTTTTTTTTTATTGTCATTAAATAGTTAAAATTTTCAAAAACATTATTATTATTATTTAATGTTAATTAAACATTTTAAACGGAGTTGTCTTTAGTGCGATTTTTTGGAAATTTTTACGGTGGCTTTTTTCTGGTCAAATTTGTCTAAAATCTCGCAGGAATTTATTGAAATCACAAGTTTGATGGGTAATCCTGTGCAATTGAAATGCCCTAAGGGTTTTCGAGGGTGCTGAATCCATATATACAGTCAAAAAACTAGTTTAAATAACACAAATCAAGATTTCACCTCAAATTTTTCCACCGGACACCAGAAAGTCCAAAAAGTCGCACTAAAGACAACTCCATTTTAAACTTCTAAAACATCAATTTTTTTTAAATGTATATTCATTTGAAATAAATGTAGTAATATTATTAGTATGTGTGGATGATTGGTAAATATTTCACTATAATTTTTAGTCAATAGATTTAATAAGATATTGAAATTTTTAAGTTGAAGATTAATTTTTTTAATTTCAATGTCTTTAATTATTAGTTTTATGTGTAAATGTATCAAATAATTATAATGCAATAAATAAAGAATAGAAAAATACATACCACTTATGAATAAATATAAATTGTATTTAAAAAGAAAATTATTGGAGAAAATATCTTAAAAGGTAAAGTTGTTTGCTTTATTCCTTTTTCTCTAGTATTATGCAAATACAAAGAAAGATGTGTGATTTTTGTGGAGTTACCTAATATCTATGGTTTGTATGACTATTATAGAATCTTATCCCCTTTTGTTCTATTGATTTTTTATGTAGCATCAGAAGGTATTCTCGCATGCCAAGAAGTCTCCCAAGTGGGCCAAAGAAAATTATGAAAATGAAAAATTTATGGGCTTCATGTAGGCTCAAAATTGTTAAGTCTGCCCCACCATGAAAGGGTGTGACTTTTGGACAAAATTCACCGTTTTGACAAGTATAAATACACAAGTTGACTTCCTCATTTTGAACAATTTGTTCACACATTCTCTCTTTTATTCTCATCCACGTGTCCGAAATCAACAAGAAAATCTAAAGTTTGACCAAGTTCTAGAATCCAACATTTGACCGAGTTTTGACCTGCTTTGTTTGATTGAGAATCTAGTTGTGTTTAATCGAGAATCTAGCTATATTTGACCGAGAAGTTGTCCAAGTTTGACTGCGAGAAAAGGCAAATTTTCACTATAGGAGAAAGCTAGTGTGACCGCAGAGAGAGATTGTTTGACCATAGGTTGATCATGGGTTTGACTATAGGAAGTCAACCGCGGGTTAGAGTTGAATGTAGGGGTCAACCAAAGGTCTGAATTTCACTCTAGGAGATAGGTTGGCTTGGCCAAAAAGGTTGACCATAATTGATTATCTTGAAGGCTTGACTGACATTTACTAAGTTGGAATTTTGACTAGGTTTAACTGGAAAATAGACTTGGATTTTTGGCACAAATTTCTAGAATATTCTTGGAATTGTAAATATTGCTAAAGAACAATTTCTCTTAGAAGAAAATTTGTTGGGTTTTCTCCCAAGTTTGGGTTTCCTAGGAAAAATTTCTTGTCTCTATTGTGTTTTGTTGCCTCTTTATGATCTTACTGTTTTCGTTGCATGACTATTGAGAGTTTGTGTATAATTACTCAATGATATAAGTGATATAAGACAACTTGGTTGAAGATCATTAGGAACTAATTATCATATTAGAAAATCAGTTTCCACAGTTTATCTTTATAGAAAACTCAACATGGTATTAGAGCCTTGTTGAAAGAGCAACCATTGAAGTCAACCCTATAGAGAAGTGGTCAAACAACTTAATTGGTATTTGGGTCTCTTGCATAAAATGGCACCAAGTTGAAGACAGGTTGGATGGTGTCATCAATTTTTAGATCTTGGAATACCAAGATACTCCTCATCTTGGAAGAGAATGGATTTATGATCATGTGGAGAAAGCCATTCCAGAGCTAAAGGGAGTCGAAGAAAAAACCAAACATAAGAAGAATGAAGCCCAGGCCAAAAAAATCTTCGTATATTCCACAAAAGATCACTTGATTCCTCAAGTCGTTGGATTGAAGATTTTCAACGCGGTAAATGATGCTTCAATAAAATTATATGCAAGCAACAATACCAACAAGAAGTTAGCCTTGAAAATTTGTCTTTGTAATATAACAATGACTAAATTAGATTTTGTTGTCTCATATCTTATGAAAATCTCGCAGATCAAATATGAGCTTGTAACCATTGGAGACACCATTGAAGATTCAAAGCTTGTTATGGATTTCCACCCTCATGGGATCCATTTATTCAAGGAATTTGTGCACAATCAAAACTACCCACATTTGGTGATCTATGGATTGATTGTGTTCAAGAGGAAAATAATATTATTGTCAAAAAATAACTCATAAAATTCACATAATACAAAAATACAAGCCCTTGTAGCTCATGCTAGAAAATAAAAGGGAATAAAGAATTTTGGGAAATTTGACAAAAAGGACTTTGGAAAATTTAGCAAGAAGAATTCAGGTAGAAAACTCACTCATGTTAAAGATTAGAAGAACAAAGGCATTTCAAAGGTGAAGCGCTTCATGTTGGAAAATGTAACTAGTTTCAATCTTCATAATTGTCATTGCACTAATGTCATTATGTATATGTTATGTAACAAGCAAAAGAAGAAGGAAACATATTATTTTCAAGCATGGGTTTCATGCTTTACTTAAATGGTCAACTAGGTAAAGCATGCATTTCATGCTCCTAGGGTTTTTCAAGTCATAAGAATAATTGTCATGAGTCAAGAGAGTCAATATCATTTGTATAAGACCCATTTGGGCAAGTTGTAACATGTAAAAGAATTTATTTTTGAGTTTAGAAAGTCAAAATGACCTCCAAGACCAAGTCAACCCTCATTGTGAAAAGTCAGCATAGGAGAGGCCTATTCGACCCCATGTGAAGGGTTTATAAAGGAAGAGATCTCGACTCATTAGCACACACACTACATGTTCGACCCGCAACAAGAGAAGAAGAAGATCTAGAGCGAGAAAGTCTAGGAGCTAAGGAGAAAGTCAAAACAAAAGGAGGAGACCAAAGTTTGACCTTTTCTACCCACACGTGTGAAATTATGGTTTTTAATTTATTGCAGGAGGCCGAGAATTGCAGCTCTGAAGTAGAAGGTCGAAACTTGTGATTGGAGCAGATTGAAGAAAGTTTGACTTTCATTGACTTTGAATTCTTTGACTTGCTTGAGGAAGGATTTCTTGGAGAGTTGACTTGGTGCTTGGAGGAGGTCTTGGCTTTGGTCTTTGGGTCTTGGATTTCTCATTTGATCTAATTCTATAAGAAGAGAAGAGATTATTTCTGGGTTTTCCCCTTGGAGGGGTTTTTCCCTAGCTTGGAGCCTACATTTTGTGTCCATCGACTTCTATGATCATCATTGTTTATGCTCTTGATAATTGTTTGATGAAGAGAATCTAACTAAGAATAATAAGAAGCTAATATAAGTTCACAAGATTTTATCAAGGATAAGGATAATTGTTTGAATAATTGTCCTACTTAATTCTCCAATAGTTCGCTTGTCAAAATTTTGGACAATATGCATCCCATTATCCTGAAAGAAAAAGGAAGGAAAAGCAGCAGACATCAACATCCAACATTGATAATGATGATGATGAGAAACCACCTGAGAAGAAGTCAATATATTTTTTCCTTTATATTTGTCATTATATTGACAATTCCCTTCAATTTTCAATTGATTCTCCTTAAATTAAGAGATATGTATTTTTTCTCCCTTGATTATAATTATTTGTATTTAGTCACTCTCTTTCCTTTTCATTTTTTATGGCATTGATATTTCCTTCGTATTTCCATTATTAATTTTTCTTTTTCCATGGCCTCCTGAATGAGGTTAATGAAAAACAAGTCCATTATGAAGACCTCCGTTACATAAGTGGCAGCATCAGAAAGTACAAGGCAAGGTTGTGACAAGAGGGTTCTTTGAGTAAAAGGGAGTGGACTGCGATTTATTTTTTCTTCAGCCACCAGAAGGTCAAATTCTTAGACTCGAGCTTAGACTCAACAAGAATGTTTAATGTTTGAGAGGGAAGATTATACAAATTGTCACGACATCCATGATTGTGCCAGATGACTAGAATAACTTCCAATTCTGAGGGAGAAAACCATAAGACGAAGTGGAAGGAACAACTTTCCTAGAGGATGTCATTGGTTGGGATTGTTAAGATGCTTAGAGGAGTAGTATTCCTTCTTTGAGACCATGTCAAATAACAGAAGGATTTTCTTACATAATAGAGGGGTATTAATAACAAAATGACTTTCTTACATAACAGAGGGAGCAACAGTGGTCGAAGGAGAAACTATAACTACCATAGGAAGACTAGCTTTAGTGTTACAGGGAGTTAGCCTCGAAATTTGAAATCAATAATATTGTCTATATATACTACTTCTTGGGATTGGAGATTTAGATTTATGGGATATCATGATGTACAAGTAGTTGATTGGATCCATGACATACCTGGTTAGCACCATTCCAGATATTCACTTTGCAGTGAGCACCCTAAACCAGTTTGTAGTTGAACCAAGGAATGTACATTAGATGGTAGCAAAGCATGTGGTACTTGTGTTGTATAGCTGGATGTGGTTTTTGATATGTCTCAAGAGGTGAAGTGAGGTTGCAGGAATATGTATATTTAGGTAGAGGAAGAGTATACTAGTATCGTAATTCATGAAGCAGTGTGGCTTCAGTAGCCAAAAGGATATGTCTGGGGCACTTCATCCGAGACATGATACATAAAGGAGTAAGAGAGCTCCAATACATATCCATGGATAAGCAGATTATGGACATACTTCAAAGAATGGCTTAGTATGATGTTGAATGCCTCTCTCATTGGAAGGGAATGATAAGATCTTTGTAGGAATGGGAAGACCATCTCCTAAAGCCATAAAGGAATTTGGCTAGGTCATAAAGGATTTTGACCAGGGGAGATAGATACATTCACCTTTGAATCTAGAAGGACTTGGAAAGGTCATAAAGGACTTTGACCAAAAATGTGAATGACCCAAGGAAATTACAAGGGAAAGTATAGGATACAATCACTTGAGAAGCCAAAAGGACTTGAATGGGTTATAAAGGACTTTGACCAAAGGTGAATGGCCTAGGAAAATTATAGGATTGGATATATATTCTCTAGAGAAGCCAAAATGACTTGACTAAGTAATAAAGGAATTTGATTAGAGGAGATAAATTTAATTCACCTTTCAAGCCAAAAGGACTTTGCTGCTAGAAGGACTTGGCTAGGTCATAAAGGACTTTAACTGGAAAGGTGAATGATCCAAGCATTAGAGAAATGTTGAGGTCCAAAATGGGCCTCAAAACAAAAATGTACAACCAAAATCAAATTTATAAGAACCTATAGGATTCAAGATGATGATATCAACCATGGGGGATGATTCACCATTTTTGGAGTAAAAAAGTAAAAAAAGAAAAAAGGAAAAAATAACTACTTTTTCAATTCATATTTTCAACTTATCTCCCTAAGGTTTTACTCAAATTTCGAGCAGGAGCACGTGCTGGATGTAGAATTTAATTCCTCATCCAAGGATTTCCCATGTTGCATAGTTTTGATGGAACTTGTTACACGAAAAATGAGGAATACATGAAAAATGTGATTGCAATCACGGTTTTTCATGTATTTCTCATTTTTCATGTAACGGGGTCCAATGAAAGCATGCAACATGGGTAATCCTTGGATAAGGAATTAAATTCCACATCCAAAAAGTGCTCCCGCTTGAGATTTGAGTAAAACCATAGGGAGATAAGTTGAAAATATGAGTTAAAAAAAGTAGTTTTTTCTTTCTTCCCTCTAAAATTTAATGATGTAATCTATTCTTATTTTATCATTTCCACTATTATTTTATAATATTCCTTAGGAGGCCCATTTTAGACCTCAAAATTTCTCTAATGGGTAGATTCTCTCCTAAGAAGCCAGAAGGACTTGGTCGGGTCATAAAGGACTTTAACAAAGGAGACTAATACATTTGCCTAAGGAGCCATAAAGGACTTTGGCCAAAAGCTCTGGATACTTACATTTCCCACTCGAGGATGGAGTTATCATATAGACATGCATCAACATGGAAAGCTCATGAAATTTTCTTATGAAGGAGAAATTTTAGCTATAGGAGACATATGTTGCAACCAAGGACAATACCTCCCTTGCTAAGAGGGAGTGTTTATTTTTTATGTAGTATCGAGAGGTATTCCTACATGCCAACTAGAGGCCTCCCAATTTATCCAAAGTGTTAAAAATGTAGCAAGAAAGGCTCATGTGACTTTAGCCATAGTCAAATTGAGTAAATCGAATTTCCACATTAGCAAGAAAACTTGGAGGCAGCTAACTAGTGTGACGTGGCTCTTGTAACTTAGATAGCACAATGAATTCAAGTTAGGGGCTTGGAGTTAAATTATGCATGTGTTGATTGCTAAATTTTAGAAATCTAGTTAAGTTATTTTCAATTGTGTTCAATTAATTTGCCTCTAACTATTGATAGAGTTAGTTGAAGGTCAGTTGTGCAGTGGGACAACAATCTAACTTACATATCTATCAGTTAATTGATGAATGATCCCAATTTAGCTAGTGCATGCAAGGAATTCAAATTCCTTAACTGAAGTGGAGATGACAAGGTAGTGTAACATGAGTTGTATACTAGTTTGGTTGTACAATTGTTGCATGCATTCATGAGATAAATCCTTGAGAATTGCACAAGAAAATAGGAGGAAATTCCTATCTTTTAGGAGCTAATTTCCTCAAGAATTGCACAAGGAATTAGGAGGAAATTCCTATCTTTTAGGAGCTAATTTCCTCAAGAATTGTGTAAGGAAATAGGAGGTAGATGAGTAGATAATTGGCTAAGTGTTGGCCAAAGTTTCACATTCAGTAGAGAGAACAATTATTCTTTTGCAGGTTGTGCTCAAAGTTGGAGCAAGAAATTGTAATAGTTTCTCTATTCAACTGATTAATGCAAAGAGGTTTGAGAAGTTTTTCCCAGTTGGGTTCTCATATAAATCACTGTGTATTTGTGGTTTTGCTTGTTGCATTTCAATGCATGTTGTTCTAAATTGTGATTTCCATTCCACAGATCAATAGAGTAGAATTGTGTATCTTGTTGTTAAGTTTGAAATCTTGAGCAAATGCAATTTCTATCAAATTTCTACATGGTATCAGAGCCCAAAAATCACATTAGAACTAATATTTTGAACTTGTCTCTCAGGAATTTCGATTTTGCAGCTTCAGTGTAGCATTTTTTCTTCGGGATTAGGAGAATTTCTTTCAATGGACCGAGATTAAAGTATGCCTTATAGGATAGCTTGAATTTCATAGCCTCGAAGGATCGAATTGAAGCAGTGCTTGATGACAATGGTGTGTTAGAATATGTTAAAACCGACATTGAAAAATCCTAGCAGTCTGATGCACAACAATTAGCCCAATGGAAGAATTATGTTGCAAAGGCCAGGAGAATTCTTCTAGAAGGTGTAAGAGACCATGTGGTCTCAAATATCCATGTAAAAGAGACAACATTTTCTATGTGGAAGACATTGAATGAGCTATTCGAAAATATCAGTGACCATAGAAAATTGGCCCTGAAAGACAAACTTCAAAACATAAGGATGCATAAGAATGATATTATTCCATAATATCTCTCCATGTTTACACAAGTTCGAGATGAGTTTGGAGGGGTTGGGGTGAATATTTCATAAGATGACCTGGTGAGGGTAGCTCTTCTAAGACTTCCAAAATCCTGGCACAATTACAAGGACTCTATGAATGGAAGGGAAAATTACCAAATTGGGAAAGGTTGTGGTCTGATTTGGTTCAAGAAGAGTTCAAGAGAAATAACATATATGGAACATCATCCAAAGTTGAGTATGAATAGAAATTTTCTTTGGTTGGGAAGGGGAAGAAGGGAAAGGAAAGAAGACCCAAATCAAACCTGAATGCAACCAAAATAATGGTAAGAAGAAAGACTTGAGAAAGATAAAATGCTTCCGCTGCAATGAATATGGGAACTATGCAACTAAATATCCGCACAAGAAGTCTACCAAGAATCCTTCAAGAGGAGCAGGAGGTGAATCATTGGCTTCACAATTCGAATTAGACTTCACCATAATAGAATGCATCGACAACACTCTTATAGAGAGTGTTTGGTAACATGATTTTGGTGCCTCATTCCATATGATAGGGTGTAAGGATTTTTTTTAGTAGTCTGGAGGAGAAGGATCTCCAGATGCATGTCGAAATGGGGGATGATGGGAAGAACAATGCTACACGAATTGATACTGTCACCTTTGAGAAGGAGAAAGCCTGTCCTCTTCACCTCAAATATGTTATGTTTGTACTTGAGCTGAAGAAGAACCTGATATCTATAGCAGTATTGGAGGATCGTGACTATGATGTTATTTTCAGTAAACATAAAGCTTTTTTGAGACACATAGCTACCAAGCAAGTGAAGCAAATCAGGGTTTGTGTGAAGAACCTATACAAAATTGAGGTGGGAGATTGCACTGCATTAAGTAGTAAGGATAAAAAGTGTAGAGTCGAGATGTTGGAGAAATATGGCACAAGAGATTGGGTCATCTACACCATGGTGCCTTAAAAATCATGCAACAAATTACCATTGGTCTCCCTAAAGGCTCCCTTGACAACCAGAATGTCTGCAAGGGTTGCACATTAGGGAAATATGTCAAATCCACTTTCAATGGTTGAGATAGCAGAGTAGATGCAATCTTGGAATCTGCACAGATCTCTCGCTCCATTCTGCATTGATCTTTTTCGCAGTGGAGAGCAGCATGACGTTGGCTGCTACTCGAGAATCAACCAAGCAGTTGTGAACATTGCAATTAAAAATTTCAAATGATAGCAGGAATGGAGGGAAACTTGAGTTTTCTTCTTCCATTCAGAGTGTCTTGAGCACAGTAGAAAGTGATCTGGGAGGTGTGCTTTCTCCCTTGCTAGTAGAGGCCGCGTTGTCCGTTGTTGTCTGTCCCAATGCACAGAGTAGGATATCTCACTGAGTCTGGATCTTAGCTAACTTGAACAAACTGATGTTTGCTTGAGTTTCCTTCATGTCATCTACAATTTTGTAGTCCAGAGGTGGAAGATTGACCGAGGTGTCTGGAGCAGGGCTGATTTTCATGTTGTCCGACATAGTGTTTTGCAGTTTGCTGCTCATGGAGGTACTCTTTCCCGTCGCTTTCTTCTTGGACTTTTTTTTTTGTTTTTTGCTTTGGGGCGGTCGGTGGATCAACCTTCCTCATCAGCAGTCTCATATTTTGTTATACTTCCCCAAGCGTAACGGGAGCCCCTTAACTCCTAAGGTTGTAACGACCATTTTGTCTTGGGTGCTTCTTCTCGGTGTTCGTTTTTGGCATCGCTTGTGAGCACTGATATGCGTTCACCACATGCCTAGAACTTGATGCTTCACCAAGTGTAATACCTTCGTGATTATCTTTGTCATTCGGTTGCTCCTACATACAACTCTCTGCATCGAATGTATGAATGTATCCCAAGTTTGCGACTCGCTTCCAGTTCGAACATAGGTTCTCGAGGTGATGTTATTCGTGGAACGAACAAAACTCGGGATCTGTGCACTGACCGACATTGAACATAGATCTCTGTGCATTTTTTTAGCGAAGCAGTTGTTGCCTAATGAGCTACTTCCCTATCTCTATCTAGGTGGATAAATGCTTGCAGATGTGTCCATTTTCCGTTGTTTAAGCTTCGACACTTTTGTTGTTAAGTTCTAGACTAGGTGAGTGAGGTTTCAATATCATTTGCTTCCTTATCTCTACCCTTGCTCGCCATCGCTTGGGACTTCCTGCTCATGTCTCTGGAGTCCTTTGCTAGTTGATCATCCTTGATGACTCCAATCGTGCGCATGTCTTTTTTGACAACAATAACCTCTTCGCAGTTTTCCAAGAGTGTTGGTTTCGCAGCTCGCTTGATGAACTGCGTAATGATGGTCGAAATTGAGGATGTGTAGTAATCAACATTGATGGAGTTATGAGGTTTTCGTCGGCTGCAAACTTGTTCAATATGCGTGTAAACCTTTGGTTGAAGTCTTTTACCTTTTATTTCCCCTCCATCTTCAAGCTTCTGAATTCTTTTCGTAACATATTTGGGGTCTTGTCATCAGCAAAATTTTCAAGGAAGATGCGTTTGAATGCACCCTAGTTTTGTATGGAGTTTGGTGGAAAGCTATGATACCATGTAGCTGCGCGATCGTGCAAGGTACATGGGAATAATCTACAAGCTACGTCGTCATGTCGTACCTCAAGGGTTTGCAGCTGCAGGTAGAATTTGTCCAAATGATCTTCTGCCTTCACCGTACTATCAAGGTTGAAGTTGATGTTCATTCTCTCCGTACACTTTGACATCTTGTGCAAAAATAGATGAGAGAGCCAATGGTCCCTAAGTCATCCATTCCAGATTTGGGTCAACCATCTCTTCTTCTTCTTCGCTCTCCTCCTCTCTTTCAGAATCTGATTGTTCCGGCTCTAAGTCCGTTGGTTCATCTCCACCTCCGCCTCCTCCGCTACCTTCCCCTCCGCCTCCTATACTGGAGTCTGATCCCAAGATCACAAGAGTGCCTTGCTCGCGTTGCCAGAAGACCAAAGGTTCCTCTCTGTATTCAATAGATTCTTCCAGACCTTCAAGTGTGGCAAGGAATTCTTCTTCCACTAATGATACAACAACTCCTGTAGGAGTGGCTTTGGGCTTCCTTGATGCGTATGGAAGATGTTGTATGCCTAGGATTAGTCCGAATACTTTCCCAAACTGGCGAGTGATGGAATAGATGGAGCAAAGGTGATGATACAGAATCTCATGTTCAGTCCTGGGAGGTGAGAAGTAACCAATTGTAGAGTCATGTGTGGGTGAGAGGGACTGCAAGTTACTGCCTTGACCAGATGGTTGATGAATGAGTGTGAGAGCACATTCAACCATATACAACTGGCTGCCCTCCTTCTAGCACTAGAAATGTTAACGTGCTAGACCCGCCAACACTCAGGGGATCACCCCGGTATGAAGTCCCAACTAGACCCCACACCATTTGGTGTGGGAGTCCCATTCGGTATGATGGCCCATTTGCCATTGTATTAAGGATTTTCCTCAACTCCTGCTTGTTAGCATAGGAGAGTGGTCTGCTTTGTCTTCGAGAAGTGAGGTTTCCATGCTTGGTGATTGCTAGTGTTACTTGTGTCAATGGTTATTTCACTTTAGAGGGAGAGGGTGAGAGTGAGTCCAAAGTCGGTTGGGAGGAAGCTCCAACTCTTCTAGGAACACACAACACAATAGGACGTGCACAAATTTCGGAGGAGCAGTCCACATGGATGCGGAAATCATAACACACAAGGGAAGATAACACGTACAACACTCAACGGATGAGTCCGCATGAGTGCAATGGTTGTTACAACAAGTTTTATGTGAAAGGTTTGTTTGATGTTCGAGGAGATAGCCGCCATGGGCGAGACAACGTTAACAACATATACAACACATTTTAATTAACATATTAGTTTTTAGATAATTATATTTATTTTGATTTTAGTTAAAAATTTCTGTTTTAAAATATTAAATAAATAAGATTAATTTATTAAAATTATAATCAAAATTAAAATTATAATTATAATCAAAATCAAAATTAAAATTAAAATAAGGTTTAAAAATATTAAATAAATAAAGATTAATTTATTAAAATTATAATCAAAATTAAAATTAAAATTATAAGGTTTTAAATATTAAATAAATAAGATTAATTTATTAAAATTATAATCAAAATTAAAATTAAAATAAGGTTTCTTGCCGACCTGTGCTTTGCCTGTAATTTTCATCCCTCATGAGTATTTATTCCTCCATCTGGCTCTTCTTCTTTTATCATCTTTCTCTGATCATCTTTCTCTTTTCCCTGATGATGGATCCCATTTGGGATTCGAAACGTTGGTGTAAAAACTCTATTACTGTGGGTTCTCCGATCAAAAATTCAAATAACAAAAACCACAGATCTCTGAAATCCAATATTATGCATTACAACAAGTGAAATAAGTTCAAGTGTTCAACGCAGGTTAAAGCAACATGCATTACAAGTGTTCAAGATTAGTCTTATAACAATTACAATACATGTGTGAAAATGTGATGGTCTGTTAGCAGGCTTCTGAATTAAGTGAAAGTTCCAAGACACATCGTTACACCATACATCACTAACCCTGTGCGCGGGGTGTTGGAGCCACTACTTACTCCTCAAAGAAAAGATTACAGACTCTCAAGGCTATATGGGAGGAGCTGAGGTGAAAAGCCCTTTTATGTACAAATGAGGGGGTATTTGTAGCCACGGGTGAAACTGACCCTTGTGGCTGTTCGACTACCCTCATGATTGTTTGAATTCCATGACTTTTTGAATTTACATGACTCTTTTTACAACAAGTGGGTCTCTTGGACTTCCACGTTACATTATATTGATTGAAAACATGGCCCACAATAGAGATGTGCATGACATGACTCATGACACGACTCGACATGATAGTACTCGTACATTTGTGCTGCTGCTGGAGTTCATGTCAAGCTACAGTGTTGCTGGGCGGTGGATGTCTTCATGGTGTGTCACAACTTCAACTCCACATGGCAAGGTGTGCAGAGTCTTCGATGGTCGTTGGTTTTCTTGATGTTTCTTTGGCACACTGCTCCTTGCTTGTATGTTGGAAGACTTAACATGTTCATCTGTTCACTAAAGGTGCATGTTCGTCAGTTCGTGAGAACATCTTGCATGTTTTCTCGTCTGTCCATACGCGAACAAATCTTTGCATGATCATTCGTTCACGATCACATCTCTTCGCATGCATTGTTCGTTTGTCTATTGGTGAACCTGTCCTTTTGCATGTGCTCCCTTCGTTCATCTCGTTCGTCGTCGCGCCATGTTTGTTGGTGTACCTGTACCTACAGTAACTCATGACGAGATGACATCAAGTCTAAAAACCTCCTAGTATACCATGACACATGATCATTTCGGATGCAGGTGATCAGGAGAGACAACAAGGTTGTGAGGCGGGATGATGGCTCATGGAATTGTTGATGAAAATTGCGCAAGAGTCACTAGGTGATGAAGATGGGAAATTCGAGATGACAATGATTGTCCACGAGGTCTGGCTCGGCTGGAAGGAAAAACAACACAAATTTTGGGAGGAACAGTCCGGGCTGCGGAAAGGCAGGGCAGACAAAATCTGTGCATTTTTTGGAATGAGCGAGCAGCAGGGGTTCGACAACAAAATTTGTGCAATTGTCTGGAGGAACAAGCTGGTCTGCATGGAGGATCAACAGGCAAAAATTGTGCAATGTTTTGGAGGAACAGGACAGGAGCTTGGCATCCAAAACTGCGCAATTCTTGGAGGGAACTAACAATTGGTTACTGGGTCACTAGTAGTAGAAACTGTGCAATTCCTAGAGGGAGCAGGCAGTCAGTTGTCGGGATCTTGGCAGCAGAAATTGCGCAATCCTGGAGGGAATTAGCAATCTACTATTGGGAGCTGCTAGCGAGAGAAACTGCACTGATGCTGGGAGGCTAGCCTGCTAACCATCTCTGCGCAATTTCTGAGCTGAGCAAACTGCTGGGCAACAGAGGGCCTACTCATGAAAACTGCACAATTTTCTAAGGGAGACAGGGATGGGCACTGGGTGTCTGTACAACTTGTCTATGCAATTTATTCAGTCAATAGAGCAAGTAAGGTTAGCGGCGTCTACGCAATTTTTTAGGGGAGTCAGTCCCAGGGTGGTTACCGGTTCCAACTCTCCGGGTGGCCAGCATGAAGGTTGATTGAATTTCTTGCGGGCAGTGCAGGTTAAAAATACTTGCTTGGTACTCCTGCGTTTTTCTGGGTGAGTCGATTGAGTCGATGGCGGGGTCATGGTCTGACTGTGAGAGGGGAATCCGGTCGTCAAAACTTCAACAAAATGACTAAGTGTGTGATCTTACAAACGCACACCAACATGACTTGACAACGAGATGACTCAAACCATCCAGACACACATGTACAACATGACTAACCGAGGGTGTAGGCGACTAGCGCGACACTTGTGATTGATCGTTGATCGACCGTGACAACGCTTGCGCGACAGTGAATGGAACTCCGTGTGTGAGTGTGACAGATGCTTTCATAGCGAACATAACATGTACACATGAAGCAAAGACCTTGACCATGACCAGAACATGGTCGCAAGCAAGATATTGACATCAACATGCAAAAGCTTGGGTGGAATGAATAAGCAAAGTGGGTGCGAAGGCTCACATGAGCTCACAGAGTGAACCCGAGTGTATGCAACTGTCAAGTGAAACTCTCAAGGGAGGCTCCGAATTTGGGTGCAGGCAAAAATTTTGGAGGGTGGTTGTAGCCGCTACAACATGACCTCATACATGTCAACTAGATTATCATACATATCCTTAGACTTATTTAAATTTCCAACATAGATAAGTAAATGATCTTGCAAACCATCAACAATATTTTTCTTTTCTTTTAACTCACCTTTCTTGTAGTTGTTCTTGGAAACAACAGGAGCATTTTCCAGGGGCTCAAGAACTTTTCCTTGTATGTACTCCAAGACATAATTTTCATCCGATATGATTTCCAGCCTAATGTTCCAAGCAACAAAATTTGACGAGTCTCCCAACTTCTCAGCTTCCTTGAAGTATGAGGTAGTCATCTTGACCAGTTCAGATAGATTCCTTCAATGTTTCCAAATATGATTGCTCTAGTTCGTCTCCTTTAGGCTTGTACTTCACCTTAGCTCTGATACCATGTTAATTTTTCCATTGTTTTGTGCTATGACAATAGATTTAGCCCAATTCAAATATTTAATAAGAAATATTTTCAATGACAATATTCTTCTAATAATCAATAGTAATTGAAGATAGAATAGTAAATGCAATTAAAATAAGAGATAATCAAGATCGTCAACAAGAGACACCATTTTGGTCAAAGACCGGGGAAAACCTCCACAAGGGGGGAAATCCTTCTTCTATTAGATTGTCTTCAAATGTTCAGTAGAGAGTACTATGAGTCAAATCCATAAACAAGAGTCAAAGTCAAGGCTTTTACTTATCCAACAAATCAACCATCTAAGATTCAACATGACAATGATGAAAAATTCAAACTTGGTCAACTATCATAAAGTTTGCAAATATGAAAAGTCAACAATAGTCAATGTACCCTAACTAGTCCTCAATTATGTGGTCAAAGTGCTCCAATCAGAATTAGTCAAAGGTCAAACAGTTTGGCTTCAAGTGCTAGTCAAACAAAAGCAAAAATAGTAAAAAATCATGCAGTTAAACCGAGTCAACAAAGAGACAAATCTTGCAGTCAGATCTGTAGTAAAAACCTGTGATCAACATAGGTCAAAGAACTCCAATCACCTCGATTTCTATGCCAAATAATGTGGCCTAGTGAGACAAAGACACCTCAAAAAAATTGAACCAAAAGTATGCCAAATGACCCTTAGTCAATGCTAGTCAAAGTGAAAATTAGCTCAATTTTTCGGCCATCAGAAGTTCATCCTTCTTGCTCACACGTGTGGGAGATGACCTACAATATTTAAAATTGGACGAACCAATGTGTGGAGAGAGAAATTCTTGATATGATGTCTCCAAATGAGGCTCCTTTACTTGTATTTATAGGCATTAGAGGAGGACTAATTAGCCTCTTAGGCTAACCTTAACAATTGTGTATATGTGGGCTTGACTTCAAAAATAGACTTTTTCTTATTCAAATTTAGTGCTTGAAAGGTCAATTTTGGTCCTCTTGGAAAAAGGAATCTAGTCCAATGATTGGAATTTGTCTCTGAGCTGCCAAATTAACAATAACCCTATCTTATAAACACCTTCCTCTAGTTTATTGGGGTTAGTGGAAAGTGTACTTTAACATTTGTAACTCTTATCTTGTCATGGAAGGCTTTGCAGATAACTTATCTCATAACCATTAAAATCCTATCACCCTTGAACCATACTTAGATTAAGAGAGCCATTTGTCTTGGAACCCAAGTCATCTAATCTTTAAGGGAAGCCTCCCTTGTAGGGATAACATACAACCAAAAAACAATAGGAGAGAGGTCATTGAGGTGACGGTGGTGGATGATCTCTTTGTTTCCATGAGGCCTATCTTACCTAGTGAGGCTTTGCACTATGCCTGGTATATTTTCCAATAACATTTTTGGCATAATTTCTAGTGAGGAGCTAAGTCCTTTTCCTCTTGATTTGAAGTCTAAGCTTTAGTTTCTTTGATTGATCTCATTTCAAAGTCAAAGATAAATGTCATCATTTGGAAACTCTATTGGAAGAATTAAGTCCTAGTTCTTCATTTATTTTTAAATATTCCATGCTTGTACGGTAAATCAAACTTCTTTTAAGGCATTTAATTTCACCTTGTTGACTCTGCAATTGCATGTTATGCAAGATTCAAGCAAATGGATCCTTGGGATTTTGCATCAAATGTACCCTACTTTTGATTTTAAGGATATTCTTGTACATCCTAATCATTATGGTATGAATTGTGTAAACGAGGTTCCAAGGTTCGATGGTGATCCCTCTTCAACCATTTATTATGTGGAAAGATTCCCTAAAATACACTTCAAATATCAATATGGTTCATGAAGATGCACTTATGATGTTGTTCATTGATTCTCTTAGAGAAAATAAGAGGCAATGGGTTAAGTATTCTTGCGATCCAAAAAGCATACCTTTTATTGGAGTGTTTATTAAAAATTTTCTCATGCCATGGGGACCATTGTTTCAAAGTTATGAAGATAACCTTCAAGACTTGATCAAGGCCCTTCAGGAGCAAAATATTTTAGACAGCTTTAAAGGCATATAAGAGGAATATAATGAAGGATATTACCATAATCAAGAAGAAGATATGTTTATCAGGGAAAATGTTGAATACGATCCAGACGAAGATCATGATCCTAGTGAATATCCTAATATTGATAAAGAGAATCCTAATAAATATGATGCTTTTTCACATGAAGATGAGGTAATCTATATCCTTTCCACTACTATTTAGTTCAATGATACAACTTTTGAAATCCTTGAAAAGGATGATTGTGTTAATACTTTAACGAATAACGTTTGATGATTTTCTATATATGAAAAAGGGGAAAGGGGATGTGAATTGTTATCACATTGATGGGGGTCCAATTGATGACATCAATAGTGATATAGTGTATGAGACTGTTGTTGGTAATTTTTTCCAACTTTACATATCATATGGTGATAGGGATCTTGAGCATCATTGGGAGGATATAATTATAGATTAGTTTGAGCCATATTTACTCCTCATGAAATCAACCTTCAAATTCAAAGGATGGTCAATATGATAAGATAACTATGGTTAACCCTTTTGAATATGATATTAGTGAAGTGCAATAGGTTTTTCAAAATGAGGTCCTTTAGCCATTTATTATTTAATGCCACCCTCAAATTATCCCTAAGGAAACAATTGAGAGTTGTATGTTTGTGTTGAAATGACTACTGGGAAAGAGTGTTTTGGATTGATAGTTTGCTACAAAATTTTCAAGTTAAAAAGAAAGATGAAACAAGCCTTGAAATTTGAACAATTTTTTTCACTTGCATCTATCTTTCCATTTCTGTCCTCACTATATTTTATAAACCTCATCTCGTCTCAAATTATTGATGATCCCTCATCCATTTATTGAGGATGATAGTGAGGAAAGTCAAGGTGATCATGCTGATCACACTTTTGACATAAAAAATATGCAATATGGGAACCTTTCTTGCAAGAAGTGAGTCATTATTGTGGTGACTGTAAATCTCCCAACATAAACCCTTATGAGTTTGATCTTGCTCTTGACTATTATGAGATAATTATTGATTATGACATTTCATTTTTTTCTAATCTCATAATTAATGATAAGGGTAAGATGTTTGATTTTGATATGATAATATGTTGGCTTATTGGAAATATAACTATACTTAGCTCTTACTTATGGAATGTTAGAGTAGGTTAGAGTAAGATTGTGTGCACTTCATTCTTCTTTTCACATCCATTCATTGATTATATACACATTGATTTCACTTGCATACTTGGATAGATTTTATACTCTATTTTAGCTAACATTTTATCATTTATTCTTCTCTTATATTGCAAGGGTGATGACCAACATCTTGCTTAGTGGTTATCAATGAGTTTCTTTGAGTGTCTAGCTAGTGGGTCTACAAGCACCAAGGATTGTTGGCATTACAAGAATTTGGAGGTCTAAAATGGACCTCCTAAGGAATATTATAAAATAATAGTGGGAATAATAAAATAATATTAGATTACATCATCAAATTTTAGAGGGAGAAAAATAAAAAACTATTTTTTCAACTCATATTTTCAACTTATCTCCCTACGGCTTTACTCAATTGTTGAGCAAGATCACTCATCAGATGAAAAATTTAATTCCTCATCCAAGGAGTATCCAGGTTGCATATTTTTGATGGACCCCGCTACACAAAAAATGAGAAATACATGAAAAAATGTGATTGAAATCACATTTTTCATGTATTTCTCATTTTTCGTGTAGCAAGGTCCATCAAAAGTATGAAACATGTGCACTCCTTGGATGAGGAATTAAATTTTGAATTCGACTAGTGATCCTGCTTGAAATTTGAGTAAAACCATAGGGAAATAAGTTGAAAATACAAGTTGAAAAAGTTTTTTTATTTTACTCTTTTAATTTTTAATATTTTTACTATTTTACTGCAAAAAAGGTGAATCATCCTCCATGGTTGACATCATCATCTTGAATCCTATTGTTTCTTATAAAGTTGATTTTTGTTTTGAGGCCCATTTTACACCTCAAAAATTCTCTAATGGATTTTTGTGCACTCTATTCTAGCACATCGCTGAGTTGGAGCCATATATTACCCATGAAAAGTTGTCAACCCTAGGATATTTCTCCGTATTGGTCATCCATACAACTAGTAATTTTATGACAATCCACAAACAACTTTACTTCATAGTTATCCACCTTGCTCCAGTCAATGCTCTCTCCCATCTAGCATAATTCTTGAAGGAAGGTCGGTCATATATTAAAAGGTACACTTAAACCATTTATATAATCATGTGCTTTCATTTAATGTTTGGGGAATACTAATATGGATTACAAGCCAAGCCAGATGATTGATTTCTCTTCATTGTACCAATATTCCCATACACCTAGGAGATTATCCTTTACCACTAGTCCAATGTGACCTCCCTTCAGGCCCCTTTTCTTCTACTATAAGTAGGGCACTAATTGATATAGCATGCACAAGGTAATACATACTTACTTCCATTATTTTTGTCGATTTTCATTGGTCATTAGGAATGGCACCCTATATACTCATCTCTTAAGTCAGACCTATAATTTTCCCTAAGAGGTTGATGCAGCTGAAATAAATATAAAAGCATATGGAGCTAGAGATGAAATAAAATGAAAAGTGCAAAAGATAATTGCATTGAATAAGAAAGAGGGGATAATATTAGCATTAGATCTACCCACCTCATTATTCGTCACCCAATTCTTAATAATTTCATGTTTTATCTAAAAAAAGGAATGTATGAATATCCCAAGTCTAATAAGTGATAAACTACTACATCCTTAAGAGGTATTGGAAAATCATAAAGTAATTTGGGTCACCTAAGATATGCAAGAAAGAAAGACAACACATTAGAGTGAAAAATTCACCATAGTGGTGGCAAAATCAAAGCCAAGGAAAGGGGTAACTCATGCCTCCATGGTTGCTCCCTCTTATCATCAATACATAAAATATGTCGGACCTCCTTCAACTAGTAACATGGCTATGGCCTTCTTCCATGAAATCTTTCCTATTCCATGACCACAATTCTCACTTGCATCTATGGATAATGGACCTACCTATAAAATGTCCTCCCCCTTAGGTGTTGGAAACACCTAATTGGGCTAATTTCATATTCATCCCGGACATAAGTGTGGTAACCTACTTGCAAATATGAGCTAGAAAGATATTTCAAGGCAAGGTTGTGTGTGGATTATTTTTGTGCCATTAAAATTTAATATGGTCCACTATGATAATTTAATGTTCTTGTCCCTAATGATGTTGATCTCACTCAATCTCAAAGAGGTGTTTCATCACACATGCAATAAAGATCCCTTGAGGCATGGCTTGACACCTCTCTAGAATAATAAAAAGGAAATATGGGCCAGATTTGAGAGAACATACAAAATTGTAGCACCAATTCTTCCCCTCCTAAGATGATTATTGGACTTTGAGAAGCCTCCACATAGTTGTATGCCCCTTTGTGCACCTCTAGATGCTAAAATTATAACCGAAGAACCCAAGATGTTGGCTTGATTGATATTGTGCCCAGATGTACCCAAGATGCTCCTAGTCTAGTCTTGAACTTGTTTGATAGATGAAACCCTATTCCGGATCCCAAATGATGATGGAAACCACCTAAGAAGGTTTGGTAATGATAACACACTATGTTTTCATGACAAATATTGGTTCTAAGGATGCCACATCACCCATGCTTTCCTTAGTAAGGTGACGTGATCCTTCTTGATGATGATGTCTAGGTGGATGAGATGTTACTTGGATTTGCACCCATGCAGTTTTATGATGTCCCTTAGAGTGAGGAGCACTCTTGGACCCACTTTATCGCTTGCTTGAGGGATATGCCCATTTTGGAAAATTATGTCATGTTGGAAAGTTTCTCATCCACACATGTGGAGGATTTATGACATATTTCTTATGTTTTATCATTTTGTAAAGTTATCTTGAGGTTGACATATGACTTTTTATCCTTAGTAGTTGAATGCTTCAAGAAAACTCTTAGGGATTTTGTTATAAATTAATGAAAAATGACTTGGTTTCCCCCATATAAATATATGGAATTCACTTTCTCTTATTTATCATCACACACTCATCTCTTCTCTCTTGAGTGAGTGCACATTAACATTCTTTTATTTTTCTCTTGGTCACTATGGATGAATGGAGTGAATTTTCCTGGGAAGGATATTTTTATATGGAGAGACTATCTTTGGATTGATGAAATGATTCTTGATTGAATGGTGTAAGTTTATTTTGATTTTTCTTCCATTTTTCATGTTATTTTCTAAATTATGGTTTCTATTGTACCATATTAAAAAGTACAAAATCTTTCATGAAACCTTGTTTTTACATGTTATGCAAAAGTTTTCCTTCAAGAATCGACTAAAGGAACTTATTGCATGCATCATTTTACCTTAAATTCCCTATTAAAGACATCATTAAGGTTTCTAAGAGAAGATATTTATTCTTCCACCCTCTTCATCCAAGTCATTCTATCATTGACCTCGCCCTTTTTGACTCCCTAACCCAATTTAATATTGGCATTAGCCTACTAGTCAGATTATCTTTCAAATTTCACTATTTTCTTTATTTCTTGCAAAATAGGGTTAGGTTGTGATTTAAAATTTGAATTTAATAGCATTCTTGTTCCTATATGTTATTTTCCTTTATATGCAAAATGAAATAATTAATAGTTGAAAAGAAAAATCTAGCATTTAATGCATGTTTTTCACCCCAAATTTAAGGTTGACATCTTGAGTTATATGTTGCTGTATGCATTTTATATCATTTAAAAATGAAATTGATCATCATTTAATGACCTATCCCTTTCTTACATATTTTATATCCTTCATTCCTTTCTTGATCTCACCATTTATAGGCTATTTCTTTGTTAATATATGATTGTTTACATTGTCAATCTATATATCATAAAAACCCTAGCTTATAACAACTTTCCTCTAGTTTATTGGGGTTGGTGGAATGTGTAATGGAACTTTTGTAATTATTACCTTGGAATTCAAGTATTTTTTGCTACATTCTACGATAACCATTAGCCTCTTGTCACCCACAAACCATCCTTTATTAAATATCCTTCTAGGTGATTTATCTACGGGCTCCTTAGAGAGTCGTTTGGCTTGGAACCCTAGTCATTTGACCTCTAAATATTTCTAGAAAAGAATCTCTTGTGGGGATACATCTAGCAACTAAACATAAAGATAATGGACGCTGAGATGATAGCAATGGCTGATCTCTTTTTTGCACTAAGCCTACTAGATTTTGCAGTGACAATAACCCTTTATGCTATTGGAACACCTTTATATGACTACAAAAACTCCTCTAGCTATTGTTTCCACTCTTTCATACATCCCTCTGGTTATGCAATTATTCTTACTAATCCACCCCTAATTGATTCTCTCTTCAGAAAGGCAATACAAATTTTCTACTAAAATAAATCAATATTTTATCTTGGTTAGAACTTACTAGATATGTGTTTGATTTACCTTGATGTGCATTGATGATGAAATACTTCTCATCTTTGATTAGGCAGTACTATTTTCCTCTCCTTATGAAGATCAAATCCCTCATATATATATATATATATATATATATATATCTAGGGGCCTATAAACACTACACCACACACATCAAAGGGTACTCCATCTACTTATACTTTATTAATATAATATCTAGTTAAATAAAATTTGATCTTAGATAGTTTAGTGACATTTGAGATCTTCATCCTTATTTATCAATCCCAATGGATATGGGCTAGGATGATCATGTACTTCCAATCCAAGCTTGTTGCCCAAATAATTTGATATGAAATTGGTCAATGAAATGAAATTGAGTAATGCATCCAACATAGCCTTTTTTTACTTAAATCCTAGCATGGAATTATTTTTCCATCTTCATCTCTTTCTTGTCATGAAGTCTCCTTAGATTCCCCTCCTTTTGCACTATAGTGTAAAAAAGTCTTTCTATCCACATCAGAAGTGTTCTCTACAAGGTTTCCTAAATCCATGCCTAGAAGTTTCTTCTTCTTGACATCCTTCTTATAGTTATTTGGATTTGAATCTAGATGTAGCTTCCAACACTTATCTTCAATATGACCATCAATATTACAATGGTTGTAGTAGTTGTTTGCATCCCTGCGCTAATGTGTAATGACTATTATTTTTTTCTTTTCCTTTCAACTTCTTTTTCCCCTCCTTAGAAGCATCTTGCTAGTGCTTTTTAGAACCATTTGACTATCCTTTAGTATAGACTACATTCTATAGGTACTGTTATGACACATAAGCCTCATTTGTTACCCTAGGTTTGAAGAGAATCAATTACTTCTCTAGATGGTTGTAGACCTAATAAATACTTGAGGAGTATAAGTCATTTCTTTAGAAATATACCTAGCATAATTACCATTTTCCTAAAATTTGTGGTGTACCCTTTCACACCTTACCCTTACCTCTGTCTAAAGTGATACCATCAGATCCACTATTGCTCCACATATCCATTTGGGAAGTGTTGAGAAACTATGGCATCCTCTAGACTGATAATTACTTCATATGAATTTAAATAAGTTAATCCATTTATTGTTTTATTTTCTTCATAAAGCAAATATACATAGGAGCTCAATAGTAAAAAAAAATCCATAAATATCATTGAGAGACAACCACACAAGAATAGAACATTTTACCATGGGAAAACCCACATGGGGGAAAAACCCAATAAAAAATTCCTTAGAGAATTAATTTCAACAAGAGATATATAAGTCAAAGATACAGACAAACTAACAAGCAAGGGAATCCACCAAGTGTCCAAGTCATCCCTTCTCATCTAAATGCAACCACAAGAGTACAAATAATTCATCTCCATCTTTGATAGAGAAGCATCACATGAGATGTGGCCTTTATGCATATAGATAAATATCATAAGTTTGACCCTTTTCCATTGGGATAATTCAAAGAGTCTCAACCTCTTTCCATGGAGACGATCCATAGAGTCCCGACCCCTTTCCAAAGAGATGTTTCAGCCTCCTTACATAGAGATTTATCATAGATATCTGTTAGGTCCCTATAATACTAGTGTATCTCCCTTATTGTTATTATTAGTGTAGACCCCTATTATTATCATTTTCCCATGTATCCTCGATTTTTTTTATTGTTGTGCCCCATATAAGCCCCACTATTGTTATTGTTGTGCCCTTACATTATTATTGTTATGTAGACTCTGATTATATTGTGACCCCTTAGACTCCTATATATACCAAAGAGGTCATATCTTATGTATAATCTAAGAATTGTTCATTTATGTAATGTGTTAGGCCTTACAATCTCCTAGGCTGAAAGGAAATTGAGAAGGGTAACCTCAAACCACTTCAGCTCAGTAGCTAGCCCTAATGAGCATGAGAGGGATCTATCTAAGACTCTTATAAGTGATATGACTTTAAAGCAAATGAATTTTAGGCTAGATATGTGTATTTGATTGTTTGTTTGTGAATTTTTTTTTAAGGTTTGTTGAACTTAGGGTTTGGAGCCATAAATAGGTCTAGGTTGTAGGAGTGCAGGAGAAAATATGAGAAGGAGCTATATATCAGAAGCCATGGTGTATTTTGAGTATTGTTAGTGTAGTATAGAGGATATAGTGTGGAAGAAAATATTGAGCATAAATAAACATGATTTCATTAGCTCAAGAATACATACACATAACTATGAAAACCAGATAACAGAGCTTGAAAAACAAGAATTCTATGTATTTTATTGTACGACATCCATAGAAAGAAGAGACATAATGTAGATAAAGATGTTTAGGCCATTAGAAAACAAAAAGAATGAAGTACAAGCACCATGAACTCACTAGGCTAGAGTTCCTTGAAAATAGCTGCAACCTGTCTCTGTATTAGCTGAAAAGATGATTACATGCAAGCTTCCTTCACAAAAAGTTCAACCCTCTTCTCTTGAGGAGAAATGATACATATAGACTCTCCTAGACCACTTTCCCACCTTCAGGAGTCGAATTCCTTGGTGGAGGAACTGACTCCAAGATTCTCTCAACCAACAGGTGAGAGTGAGAAGGTGAAACTCAAACACTTCATGGAGAGTTTGTTTAGGAGTTTGCTTCTTTTATGAGGCCTAATAAACATCAAAAACAACATATGATGTACATTTATTCATTCCTACATCACCTAGCCTAAAAAATAGTGCCATTACATAGAGAATCTTGACCTTGACTAAGTCAAAATAGAAACTAGAAATTTACAGAGTGTAATTTACAATTTGAAACACAGAAAAGTTTTAGAAGCGCAGCGCCGACGTTGAGCTGAGTTTTAGGTACCTACCAGGGGTCAAAATGCACAACTGAGAGAACGATCAACTATCCCTTCAAGTATAGTTTCTAGAACAGTTTTCATTTCTAAATTTGGACGATGGGAAGGCCTTCCAAAATCCATTTTCCCAAGCTCGCTCCAGAAGCGCAGTGCCTATCAAAAAATGGTCTAGAATGCTAGTTTTTTGCCACTTCTTTTCCTTTTTCTCCAAAACTGTGCCACCTCTGAAAAATTTGAGCAAATGGGTTTTTAGAGGATGGTAAGATATTTCCAAAAATGTATACCTTTCCTCAAATGGAGGCCTAAGGAGCACCAGGGCGCTGTGCTTCTGTAGTAGCTAAATTTCTAAATTTAGACCAAAAATTCTCAAAAAACTCAAAATGCTCAGATTTTTCTCAAAATTGGAGGGAAGGTGTAAAAACATGATATTTATAGCTTCATAGATGCTTCAGCAAGCATCTCTAAGTTTCCCTCATCCTTTTGGTCTTTTTTTGGCCTCCTTGAGCTTATTTTCAAGTTGCTTTACCTTGACATTAGCGATCTTGTTTTGAGCTTGGTAGTGGTGCGCCATGTGTATGAGAAACTGATTATGCTTGTTTTCCTTCTCCAGGAGCTTCTCCAAGTGTTCATTTACCCTATTTAGCCAATATTCCTTATCTTGATGAACCTCAAGGGCAATCTTATCCTCTAGGTCAAGGTCCTCATTCAACAGAATTTGTTCTTGCTCTTCTTGCAAGGATTTCTTGAGGCCTCTTGTTCTTGGTCTTTTCCTTTTTCCTCTCCCCTTTGATGCTTCAGGCTCGCTTAATACCATGATGTCCTTACCTTTTTCGACTTGCTATAGTAACTTGGCTTTCTCCTTTTCTAGGATCAACTCCTTTGCTTTTGATGCAGGGTTACCCCCGCTTACACCCACAGTATGCATCTAAAATGCATAAGTACATTTGTGTCAGGAATTTTAACTCTCTATGGATTCAAAATCTCAACCATCAATGGTTAAGGACCCCTTTCTTAATCGCCGGGGAAATATTTATTAAAACCCAACATAGCCTAACCCTTAGGAAATATCCACTTATCGGGATTTTAATCAACCCTCAAGCCTTCATTTATGGCTTTATTAAAGCCTTTCATTAAACCCTTCTATTGGGACTCATTCACTCCCATAAAACTTAGTTTAAGCTTTCGCTAACCCTTTAACCACATATATCTAACCTTCCCTCTTTAAACATTGGTTACATAGCATTTATCACATAAACTTACCTTTAAATGTGAAATTTCAATTATATTGGAATACAAAGGAATAACCCGACCGAAACACATAGGTTGAACTTCAAACATTATAAACCCGCGTTCATAATTGTCGTCGGGTCCGCACTCATCCATCACCTTTCCATTGCGCTCTCCATTCGAACTCCGATCAATGTGTTAGAGTCGGTCTAGTAGCCCTCCATCAGCGATCAAAGCTCTTTGCATTTGCATAAATAGTGTCTCATCAGTGTCATTCTTTGCATTCCGTTAGGCATGCCATAACCATGATGGAGGAGCTGGTGTCTTTGTCCCCCTCTTGGCACCGCTGGATCAAGTTGTTTCAGTCATTAAACTGTTCAAGGTTACCTGTCTTTGTCTTTAGGTCAAAATTTTTAGGTCTAGGGTTGAGGTCAAATTTGTCTTCAAGGTCATGTCTCTGAAGGTCAATAAGTGCCCAGCAAGCCAGAGGGATGATTTTCAAAGTGTTTCTTCGAAAAATTTCATCTTGTACAATTAATTTTCACCTTGGATTTAAAAACCCTGTTTTTAAAGCCAAGGTCATTTCTCAAAATTTTGTAAAAATTGTAAAAATTCAAAATGATTCAAAGGACAGCATGTAACCCTGGCTCCCTTGTCAAGATCCCTCAGATGCTATCCCTGCAAAAATTATCAAAGAAAAGCATCAAATCAATCAATTTCAGGACAAAAGGAAACCAAAAAAAAGTCAAGTTTATAAAGTGTCATGGAAAAACATTATAAAGTGGGTTATGACATGGAATTAATTCAAACAAGGCTATAAAAGCCCTAATCTCCCTCCATCAAGCCTCATTGTGCATTCAAGTGATAGAGCAATTGTTTCCAAGAGTGTTTGAGCAAATTGTGTGAGTTGGGAAGGTGCACGACCCGTTGAACCAGGCGCGCGACCCGTCAGGCACCCTGTGCCAGTGTTAAGTTATAACGCGCGACCCGTCAGGCACCCTGTGCCAGTGTTAAGTTATAACGCGCGCGACCCGTTGAAGGCGCGCGACCCGTTGGGTGTGGCGCGCGACTCGTCAGCACTCTCTCTGCCAAAACTGCCAGCAAACTTGCCAAGGAACCACAAATTGCCAAATTTTGCAAGGTAGGCCCTCCATCATAAAAAATTATTGCTTGCTACAGTTCAAGAAGGTCAGGATTGTATTTGTAAAAGTCTCCATTTGCAAGTGAAAGTCTCCATTGTGCTTTTGGTTTGAAGTTGTCAAATTGCTAGGGTTTTATATGCTGTTTTGAGGTATCCCATTGTTCTCATTTTTTTTTTCCATCTCCCATTTCATATTCCTTATCATTCTATGTAAATTTCCCTTCCAAATATGTGAAGAGCCTTAAACCCTACCCCTCTTCCCAAGAAATCAAAAAATTACACCCTAACCCTACCTCTCATAATATCCTTGTAAATCAAATTGTATAATGATGTATATGCAATAATTCTTCCCCTAAACTCCCTGTTTTATTATTATTCCCGTTTTCCCTTTAAAGTATCCCTCCCCTAACATTTCCCTCGTGCTCCTTGTCCCCTTGAAACAACATTCTAATCAGCAGTTTACAAAGCAGAAATAGCAGTATATTTCAGCCACTTTGCTCCTAAAACAATATCAGAAACCGAAACCAATTATGCACAAAGTGATGACCATGCATCAGCTTCAGAGTTTGAGGTACAGAGGAGGCCTCACAAGGGTGGAAAGGGCGGTCATCATAGGAGAGAGGAGCCCACCTCTTTGACCGATTTGCAGGCTTGTCCAATGGCAGTATCATGCTCCCGTTATATGTCTTGCTATGAGTTTTGCGAGAGGATCTCTCGGATTCAGCATCACAGGGAGTTGGCTCGCTTATTTGTTTTACATTTGCATGATGGACATGTGAACCTTGCCGGGGTGGATTTTACATTGACACCCGAGATGATTGCTCAAGCCACAGGGATACCTAATGTCGGAGAGGTGTGGAATAAGCGCAAGATGTTGGACAGTGTTCAGTATAAGCCTTTCATTAGACCTGCATTCATGAGACACTTGACGGCTATATTTCCCTTCAGATTTCTGAGGAGTGAGTATGCCCCCATGATGAAGTTTATCATGCTCTATTTCACCTGTGAGGGCAGATTTTCATAGGTATATTCGTACCATATTCGCCTGTTGATGCATTTCACACAGGTACGGATGATGAACATCCCTGTTTTCTTGTGCCGGAACATTGAGAGGATGGTGCCCTTGATGCAGAGGAAGAGCCCATCATAGCAGTATAGGAGCCTCTATCATTATGGTTTGATTCAGCTTGTGGTCATACATCAGTTGGCTTAGCAGGGCATCCCATGGGAGGAGTTTATCTCTCGTGAGCTTTTCACAGCACCACCACCACCGCATCCTGAGGTTGTTCACGAGGAGGGAGGACCATCACAGCAGCATGACACCCCCGTGACTAGATATGTCAACTCTTCTCCATTGGTCACTTATCAGAGAGGCCAAAGGGCCTTATTTGCAGTAGCTCGGCGAGTATTTTCTCCACAGCAGGTGGAAGGGGTCTCGCCTTCTTCATCAGCTCAGCGAGTGCTATCTCCACATTAGGTGGAAGGGGCCTCGCCTTCTTCAGCAGCACAGGCAGCACAGAGGGGCAAGCAGCTCATGATCGAGGAGGGAATGACCGGTGATCCCGACATTTATATCATTGATCTTGATACCCGCTCTCCTACCACGGAGCTTCATGAGGTCATTCAGCAAAAGGAGGCCGAGAACCGCTTGTTGCAGCAGAAGTTAGAGATGGCAGAGTGGAGGATCACCTATTTAGAGCAGCGCAACAAGCAGTTGGAGGATGAGAAAACTCTTGATGAGTTGTGGAGGATTCGTAGTGACCGCAACTTGAATCGAAGAAGACCCTGTGATTTAGTACCCGTTGAGCGAGAGTCTATGCTTATCCGGCTCAATGCTCATTTGGAGAGGCTGTTGGCCAAGGCCAACCAAGATAAGAAATTTCTTAGAAACATGAAGAATCATTATTGGGCACGAATGCACGTGTGCAAGGCGAAGATGAAAGTGTTCCAAAGGCGGTTGGCCAAAGCACAAAAATGAAGAAAAAGGTCCGACCCCCTCGACATCTTGGCCGGGGCTTCCTTGAAGGAGAATGGCACTAAATAGCTCAGCCCCATCACAAATTCCAAGAAATTTTGAGCATTTTGGGTCATTTTTGGTTTTTTCAGGCAAAAAACAGGTTTTGTCCCCTCAATGGGTCTCACCCCCCGCGCGACCCTTTCATTTGGCTACTCCGTTCCGGGAAAACTCAGCATTTCTGGATTTTTCATGAAAAGATACACATGCTCACCCATTTCCAAGAGATTTTATGAAGTTTTGGGCCTCCAGAAAGTCAAAAAACAAGCAAAAAATGACTTTCTGCCACATTTTTGACACACAGAAAGCAGTCTTGGGAGATTCCAATTTTGGAGGGGTAAATGACCACCAAATTCAGAAATTCCACTTGGGTTGGAAATTAGACATCCAGACCTTTCCAACAAGCCTACTCTTTCCCCATTTGGACACCTAGAAGTGCCCCAAAAGTTCTCTCAAAGGCGCGCGACCCGTTCAGGAATGGCGCGCGACCCATCAGGCAAATTGCTCAGGATTTCAGCCTAGAGCTCAGCAAAACGCAGTTTTGACTATGTTTGACTTTTTGGAGTTGATTTTTATCCTCCTTGTTGTAAATGATGTAATTTTATGACACTTTTACACTTATGTATCTCTTCTAGAAGATTCATTCATGAGATAGGTGAAAATTAAATGAATGAATTGGTTTCCTAGCTTATAGAGGCAAGTTGTTTTGACTGCCTAGTTTTCAGTGCTTAGTTTAGAATTGGTTGAAACAACTCCTAGGATAGTGAGCTCGACCCCTAGAGGCAGGGAAAGATGTTAGATGATCTATATTATGTACACTCTTGCTCATTTTCATGGTTGGACTCTTGAGGGAGAAGCTCTTATTGTATTACTCACTGTATCTCTGCAATTTTTGGCAAAGGAAGACCAGGGTTTTGCAGTCCTTTTTGGGATTCTTGTGGTCACATGTATTGATGGTGTGTTTCTCTTTGTACTTGTAAGTGTGTTATGTGAATCATTTCCTTACTTTTCCTTCTGCACATTAGGCAAATGAAGTGTTAAAGTAAAACTCATGACTGTCATGCTTTGCTTTTAAGTTTGCTTAATATCAATGTTTTCGACTGTTTAAAGGGAATTCAAGGTTATTGCTTGCTCTCTTTAACTCCTCACCGGTCATTCTCATCCATCCATCTCTATTAAAGGCATCAATACTGTTTCCTACCTCGCCCCAAAGAACCCCCTGCGAAAACTGTGTCCAATCCCCGCACCTAGAATTGCCATTTCCCCAATTTTCCACCAAAAACCCTAAAAATCCCAAATCAACCCTTTTGATCAGTTTACTAGCCTAAAATTAGTGTTTCCCTATTGGTCATCTCGCCCATTGAAGATCTTTACTGAGATAGACCGGAGAGAACCCTCTCCTGCCCCGTAGGGCTAGCTACGAGGCTAAGTGGTTTGATGTTGCCTTGGAGTTTACCTTTCTCAGCCTGAGGTGAAATTTCAAGCGCTAACATATTGGCGACCATACTGGGGAGAAAAACTTGTCTGTTGATTGATGTGTTTGCTTCATAAGTCTTAGACGGAGCCTGAAGTTATGCCAGGTAGCCTTCGAAACGCTTTTGCTTTGCATAAGCGCAAGTAGATAAACGCTGCTTCAGTCAATCTCCGTGAGCTTGTGAATACAGCACTTCATTTGCATTTTACCCCTGTACATGTATCAAGTTCATATCTGATTGTTGATAGTGGACAACGATCAGACACTGACAAGGCTGAAATCATTCACTGGCGACTCCTTCACTAAAAACTCCAGAGATCAATGCTTCATGGTGACTTCACTGCAGAGAGATCAGTAGCTGTGAGATTTTCAAGATGGACCGAATTGCAAGAAGATATGCTCCCTTGAGCTGAGATCACATCCCTGGTTTTCCAAATAAAATTCCAAAGGTAGATTGGTCAAGGAATCTGCCTATATTTAATGATGATGGTAAGAAGGATGCTGCTTTACATCTAGTTAGATTTCATATGCATATTCGCAAGTTGAAGGTGGATTTTCCTGAAGATTGCTTGATGAAGATATTCTTGGCCGCTCTGGAAGGTAGAGCCCAATCATGGTATGAAAGTTTGCCGCCTGCTTGTATTTACTGTTTAAAGGATTTTCATGCTATGTTCATTGAACGATATAAGGACTCTTATCCATCATTAAATTTACTTCAAGACTGTTGCAAGCATGCTTGTAGTTTTATTGAAAGCCTTGAGAAATATTATGAAGATGATAATTTTATGGACGTTGAGATTATGGAGGCTCTGTATGAGAATCCATTTCAGTAGCACACAGAAATCTTAGAGGATACTTGTCAAGATCAGCAGGCTGAAGATTTCCATATGGTTGAAAATGAGGAAAGAGCAAATGTTGTTTCAGATCTGTCCATAGAAGAAGACAGCATGCAGGTAACGCAGGAAAGTAATGTTCCAATCTCAGAAAGTGATGATGATAAATCAGATCGGGAGATAAATTGTGATGAGGCAAAACATGTTGTTCCGGATCTCATAAAAGAGATTTGTATTGTCACGGCTGCCTCAAATGAAGAAAATGGAGTAGCAGACCTAAATGCTCTCATCTCACCACCACTAGATCTTCATGAGGAGGTAGTCCATTGCCTCTGTGAAAAACAAGACAAGATCTTCGTTCAAGTAAGTGAAAAGGTTTCTCTGGATGAATCTATGATAGCTGATAGAAATATTAGTGTTGGGTTTCACGAAACATCTGAAATTTATTTTCTCATGATTGATGAATGTAAAGAGAATCTGGCTATCATATCATATGAGGATGACTTACCATATATTCAAACTACAAAAGATCAGACCATTCAAGATTCCATTTCAGATTCTTCTTCATATGTTTCATGTGCTGAAATGTTTTTCCAAGAAGAGATCTGCTCATCCATTTGTTCGGAGTTTTTTGAAGCTCATGAGCATACTTTCACCGAAGCACATGAGGAAGGCAGATCAAAAATTGAAACAAAAGACACCTTGTTCTTTTAGCAGGAGGTGGCAGTGACAAATCTTCATGCTTTTTACGATCCTCTAGCAAGTTTGTTGCAGCCAACAGTGATAGTGTTTATTGCAGTGTTCAGTGATGAAGGAGATCATGGTCAGCTATGTTTTTGGATGCCCAGTGATAGGTTTGTATTGTTGACCAGAAGATCTAATCAGGAGAATCAATCAAGAAGGCATCTGCTTGATTGGTTGCATTGGCATTTTGATATAGTTTGATGTATATTGTCTTGTAAGAAACACAGGTGGTTGTCATCATGATTTCAAATCTTGATGTACTGCTGCCCTTCAATAATCTTTGTAAGTTTTTGTTTTAGTTAAGTCAGTCATGAGTCATTTGTGAGTCAGTTTTCAGTCATGTAGGTTTCATAATTGTGTCGGATTGAGTCAGGTTTCAGTCAATAAATGGGTCAAAGTCTTGTATTGTTTGTCAAATAATGACTCCATTGCCCAATGATTGAAAGGCACTGGTCTGCTCTCCCAGAGGTCTGCGGTTCTTGGTACCTCCAAGGAGCTACCATCCCCATTGGAGCCAATGTTAGAGTCGGTCTAGTAGCCCTCCATCAGCGATCAAAGCTCTTTGCATTTGCATAAATAGGTGTCTCATCAGTGTCATTCTTTGCATTCTGTTAGGCATGCCATAACCATGATGGAGGAGCTGGTGTCTTTGTCCCCCTCTTGGCACCGCTGGATCAAGTTGTTTCAGTCATTAAACTGTTCAAGGTTACTTGTCTTTGTCTTTAGGTCAAAATTTTTAGGTCTAGGGTTGAGGTCAAATTTGTCTTCAAGGTCATGTCTCTGAAGGTCAATAAGTGCCCAGCAAGCAAGAGGGATGATTTTCAAAGTGTTTCTTCGAAAAATTTCATCTTGAACAGTTAATTTTCACCTTGGATTTAAAAACCCTGTTTTTAAAGCCAAGGTCATTTCTCAAAATTTTGTAAAAATTGTAAAAATTCAAAATGATTCAAAGGACAGCATGTAACCCTGGCTCCCTTGTCAGGATCCCTCAGATGCTATCCCTGCAAAAATTATCAAAGAAAAGCATCAAATCAATCAATTTCAGGACAAAGGAAACCAAAAAAAAGTCAAGTTTATAAAGTGTCATGGAAAAACATTATAAAGTGGGTTATGACATGAAATTAATTCAAACAAGGCTATAAAAGCCTAATCTCCCTCCATCAAGCCTCATTGTGCATTCAAGTGATAGAGCAATTGTTTCCAAGAGTGTTTGAGTGAATTGTGTGAGTTGGGAAGGCGCGCGACCCGTTGGGTGTGGCGTGCGACCCGTCAGCACTCTCTCTGCCAAAACTGCCAGCAAACTTGCCAAGGAACGACAAATTGCCAAATTTTGCAAGGTAGGCCCTCCATCATAAAAAATTATTGCTTGCTACAGTTCAAGAAGGTGAGGATTGTATTTGTAATAGTCTCCATTTGCAAGTGAAAGTCTCCATTGTGCTTTTGGTTTGAAGTTGTCAAATTGCTAGGGTTTTATATGCTGTTTTGAGGTATCCCATTGTTCTCATTTTTTTTTTCCATCTCCCATTTCATATTCCTTATCATTCTATGTAAATTTCCCTTCCAAATATGTGAAGAGCCTTAAACCCTACCCCTCTTCCCAAGAAATCAAAAAATTACACCCTAACCCTACCTCTCATAATATCCTTGTAAATCAAATCGTATAATGATGTATATGCAATAATTCTTCCCCTAAACTCCCTGTTTTATTATTATTCCCGTTTTCCCTTTAAAGTATCCCTCCCCTAACATTTCCCTCGTGCTCCTTGTCCCCTTGAAACAACATTCTAATCAGCAGTTTACAAAGCAGAAACAACAGTATATTTCAGCCACTTTGCTCCTAAAACAATGTCAGAAACCGAAACCAATTATGCGCAAAGTGATGACCATGCATCAGCTTCAGAGTTTGAGGTACAGAGGAGGCCTCACAAGGGTGGAAAGGGCGGTCATCATAGGAGAGAGGAGCCCACCTCTTTGACCGATTTGCAGGCTTGTCCAATGGCAGTATCATGCTTCCGTTATATGTCTTGCTATGAGTTTTGCGAGAGGATCTCTCGGATTCAACATCACAGGGAGTTGGCTCGCTTATTTGTTTTACATTTGCATGATGGACATGTGAACCTTGCCGGGGTGGATTTTACATTGACACCCGAGATCATTGCTCAAGCCACAGGGATACCTAATGTCGGAGAGGTGTGGAATAAAAGCAAGATGTTGGACAGTGTTCAGTATGAGCCTTTCATTAGACCTGCATTCATGAGACACTTGACGGGTGTATTTCCCTTCAGATTTCTGAGGAGTGAGTATGCCCCCATGATGAAGTTTATCATGCTCTATTTCACCTGTGAGGGTAGATTTTCACAGGTATATTCGTACCATATTCGCCTGTTGATGCATTTCACACGGGTATGGATGATGAACATCCCTGTTTTCTTGTGCCGGAACATTGAGAGGATGGTGCCCTTGATGCAGAGGAAGAGCCCAGCACAGCAGTATAGGAGCCTCTATCATTATGGTTTGATTCAGCTTGTGGTCATACATCAGTTGGCTCAGCAGGGCATCCCATGGGAGGAGTTTATCTCTCGTGAGCTTTTCACAGCACCACCACCACCGCAACCTGAGGTTGTTCACGAGGAGGGAGGACCATCACAGCAGCATGACACCCCCGTGACTAGATATGTCAGCTCTTCTCCATTGGTCACTTATCAGAGAGGCCAAAGGGCCTTATTTGCAGCAGCTCGGCGAGTATTTTCTCCACAGCAGGTGGAAGGGGTCTCGCCTTCTTCATCAGCTCAGCGAGTGCTATCTCCACATCAGGTGGAAGGGGCCTCGCCTTCTTCAGCAACACAGGCAACACAGAGGGGCAAGCAGCTCATGATCGAGGAGGGAATGACCGGTGATCCCGACATTGATATCATTGATCTTGATACCCGCTCTCCTACCATGGAGCTTCATGAGGTCATTCAGCAAAAGGAGGCCGAGAACCGCTTGTTGCAGCAGAAGTTAGAGATGGCAGAGTGGAGGATCACCTATTTAGAGCAGCGCAACAAGCAGTTGGAGGATGAGCAAACTCTTGATGAGTTGTGGAGGATTCGTAGTGACCGCAACTTGAATCGAAGAAGACTCGATGATTTAGTACCCGTTGAGCGAGAGTCTATGCTTATCCGGCTCAATGCTCATTTGGAGAGGCTGTTGGCCAAGGCCAACCAAGATAAGAAATTTCTTAGAAACATGAAGAATCATTATTGGGCACGGATGCACGTGTGCAAGGCGAAGATGAAAGTGTTCCAAAGGCGGTTGGCCAAAGCACAAAAACGAAGAAAAAGGTCCGACCCCCTCCACATCTTGGCCGAGGCTTCCTTGAAGGAGCCTGGCACTAAATAGCTCAGCCCCAGCACAAATTCCAAGAAATTTTGAGCATTTTGGGTCATTTTTGGTTTTTTCAGGCAAAAAACAGGTTTTGTCCCCTCAACGGGTCTCACCCCCCGCGCGACCCTTTCATTTGGCTACTCCGTTCTGGGAAAACTCAACATTTCTGGATTTGTCATGAAAATTTACACATTCTCACCCATTGCCAAGAGATTTTATGAAGTTTTGGGCCTCCAGAAAGTCAAAAAACAAGCAAAAAATGACTTTCTGCCACATTTTTGACACACAGAAAGCAGTCTTGGGAGATTGCACTTTTGGAGGGGTAAATGACCACCAAATTCAGAAATTCCACTTGGGTTGGAAATTAGACATCCAGACCTTTCCAACAAGCCTACTCTTGCCCCATTTGGACACCTGGAAGTGCCCCAAAAGTTCTCTCAAAGGCGCGCGACCCGTTCAGGAATGGCGCGCGACCCATCAGGCAAATTGCTCAGGATTTCAGCCTAGAGCTCAGCAAAACGCAGTTTTGACTATGTTTGACTTTTTGGAGTTGATTTTTATCCTCCTTGTTGTAAATGATGTAATTTTATGACACTTTTACACTTATGTATCTCTTCTAGAAGATTCATTCATGAGATAGGTGAAAATTAAATGAATGAATTGGTTTCCTAGCTTATAGAGGCAAGTTGTTTTGACTGCCTAGTTTTCAGTGCTTAGTTTAGAATTGGTTGAAACAGCTCCTAGGATAGTGAGCTCGACCCCTAGAGGCAGGGAAAGATGTTAGATGATCTATATTATGTACTCTCTTGCTCATTTTCATGGTTGGACTCTTGAGGGAGAAGCTCTTATTGTATTACTCACTGTATCTCTGCAATTTTTGGCAAAGGAAGACCAGGGTTTTGCAGTCCTTTTTGGGATTCTTGTGGTCACATGTATTGATGGTGTGTTTCTCTTTGTACTTGTAAGTGTGTTATGTGAATCATTTCCTTACTTTTCCTTCTGCACATTAGGCAAATGAAGTGTTAAAGTAGAACTCATGACTGTCATGCTTTGCTTTTAAGTTTGCTTAATATCAATGTTTTCGACTGTTTAAAGGGAATTCAAGGTTATTTCTTGCTCTCTTTAACTCCTCACCATTCATTCTCATCCATCCATCTCTATTAAAGGCATCAATACTGTTTCCTACCTCGCCCCAAAGAACCCCCTGCGAAAACTGTGTCCAATCCCCGCACCTAGAATTGCCATTTCCCCAATTTTCCACCAAAAACCCTAAAAATCCCAAATCAACCCTTTTGATCAGTTTACTAGCCTAAAATCAGTGTTTCCCTATTGGTCATCTCGCCCATTGAAGATCTTTACTGAGATAGACCGGAGAGAGCCCTCTCCTGCCCCGTAGGGCTAGCTACGAGGCTAAGTGGTTTGATGTTGCCTTGGAGTTTACCTTTCTCAGCCTGAGGTGAAATTTCAAGCGCTAAAACAATGATCAAATTATGACCGTCAATCTAGACTCGATCCGACGGTAGGACTTTCACCCGATCAACAGAACAGAAGGACGACCCTCTGTCGTCGATCTTCCTTCTTCATATCTGATGGTTGATGTTGGTTTCGGATAGAAAACGAGCACGGGGATTAACCGCCCAATAAATCGGTTTCTCCTCACCACCTTTGTGCTACGTGTTGAATGGTGAGTGGAATCGGGCGCTCACCCTTCCATACCACTTACGATTTAAACCTCACCCGAAATACCACTTCCGTTTATAAACCCGCCTTTTTGTCAGTTATCTCCCACACTCTTCTCTCATGTGATGACCATTGATCTATGAGATCTAATGGTTCTTATGCATCACCTCTTCACTTCTCTGCTCATTCCTTTCCTTTGACTTTACTTCATCCTTCAATGTTTTTCCTTGTGGTTTTGGGTTTTTCTTCAGGGTTTCGGTTTTCCGCTCTTCCGCTTCCTCTGAACTTAACTCCATGGATTTTCCCTTGGCTACCTCTCCAGAGCTTACTTTTATCCTTTCACTGGATTCAAAGATCCCTTATGATTCCTCTAAATCATTCTCTCCTCTGCGTATCTACAGAACTCTGCCTGCAACCTTCTGTTACAGAACCTACGAATTCATAACTTACATGTAATTCATTCATTAAATACTCGTTTCACAGACTTACATAGTTAGGAAATAAATATCTATATATAAAAGTATAAACAAATGATTACATATCGAGACTTTCTGTCTCTCACAGGTCTGATCTTCAATATCAGTGGCCTCTCTTTCCTTTTTAACTCTGCCCGTAGGCTTACATTTATACCAGAAAGGTTCTATTGAACTAATTTTGGTTCAAATCCTAGATCTACTAAACTGACTCCTAAATTCCCTCTATGTCCACTTCTAACTTCAATTAATTCCTAAGAACTCTCTCTAGTTCCTCGAATCATGAAACTAGCTTTAGAGCTATAATTGACTTCTAACTCTCTTGTCATTATTAACCACTCATGTTCTCCTTTTTTCGAGAGCATTTACAAACATCCTCACACATCTAATTGATTCCTATTCTAATTGCTTAAAAGCCTAAATATTACATTAAATTGAGACTTAGGAAACCAACTCCTTAAAACACATGACCCCCCTATGTCTACTAAAATACAATGATTTTTCTTGGGCTGAATGCTCCTGCATCAGACTCCCAGCATAGAAAATATTCATGATCTCCTGATCATGTGTCTTCATGTGTTGATAGAAAACCTCCAAGGTCCCAAACTTTAGTTTGTAACTGTCTGAAAGCTCTGCACCTTTGTTGCTGCTATATGTCTGCTATTTTCTGTTTCATCTTCCTCTCCTTGTCAATCAGGTTCAAATTCTGATTGATCATGTTTCCTGCTGCGATCGTTTCCTCCCTATGGCCTGTTTCATCATTAGCTACCATAATTCTTCAACCTCCATCTCTAGTACATCCTTGGACTGGTCTATATTTTGCCCCTTACTTCTGCCTCTTTCTCTTTGTTTCAGGTTGTTGATGCTGTCCACCAACTCTTCAATCTGTTTTTCTTCTTCTTGGAGTTGTCGAATGCTATCACTTACTCTTACTCTTCCTCTCATTCTTACTTGTTATGTTATTCTTGCTGCCTCCCTTTCATCGTTATCCTCTTTCATGATTATTTATGTCTACACTGAATCATGACTTTCCAGCATTCTCTCTAGAAATTGAGCATCTTTTTTCCATGGATTGAATTCTTTCATCTTTATTTGGCTGCTCATCTGTGCCAAATTTCCTTCAGCATCTTTAACAAAACCTGCACTCACAAAATACTTGTTAAAATAAAAAACATAAGGCTTCTGTGCCTTATCTTCCTTTGTCAACAATTCAGTTTGCTGCTCTGTTTCTTTCTCCTCTGTTAGCACATCAATATGCTGTGTTGAATTCTCAAAAGACTTCATGAGACTATCAACTAGTCTCTCCCCCACATCATTTGCTCTAATGATGTCTTCCTGCTCTTGTCCACTATAGTGAACTCCTTCTTTTGCAATCGCACTGTCATACTCTGAATTTTCCAGCAAATATTCCAACAATGCAATTTATCTGTGATACTTCATAAGTATTTCATCATCACTTATAATTCCTGCATTTATAAACAAATTGTCAATTTTAAAATCACAAGGTTCAATAGTCTCAACTGTTGCTTCACATATCAGCTCTTCAGATTGAATTTCATCTCCTTCTTTCATAAGAAATTCTTCCAGTGTTGTCACAGTTTCAAATATCAATGCATTATTAAGTTCTTTCTGCTACAATAAATCACTTCTTCTCTCATTTAAGAGACATTCTCCATCCTCCTTTATTTCAGAGTTTTTATCTTTTGAAAGATACTCTTCCATACTTCTGATAGTTTCAAAAGATTGCTCATCCTCTGCAAAACACTCCTTTGTTAGTGTTCCTTCTCCCAAGGTTAAATCCTTTGCATAGGGTTCTTCCTTCTTAACATCTTTTAGTAGATGTCCTTCTTTCTTACTGATTGTTTCAACAGTTTCCATGGCTATTTCCACTGTGCCTATCATCATAGTGAACTGATGATCCTTTACTATGTTTTCAGCTAACATAGTCTCTTCTTAAACTTTGCCTTTAATCTCTTGTTGTTTACTTTCTCCAAGAGCTATCCTTGTCTCACCATCTGCATTAATATTCTCCTTTATTTGTTCTACATCCACAGACAAACTATCAGTCTTAGAAACATAAGACCTTGTGGTCCCACTTGATGTTTCATCGATCATATCTCCTTGCTGTTCTAAATCCTTCATATGATTCAAAAATTCTTCGACGGTCTCCTCTTCAATCTCCTCAAGCCCTTCACTTGGTTGTTTGATATCTTGCCCCAGCTGTATATGAGACCTATCTATCTCGTCTTCTTCCAGAACATAATTTAGATTCTGCTTGTCTTCTTCCTCCTTTATGACAATATCAGTATATTGTCCTTCTTTACATGTTTCCCCTGCAAACATACACAAATTGTTAGATTTAAAACCATATGATGCTTTGGCCTCACTTGAAGTTTCAGCCTTAAAGTCTTCATCTTCTCTCAGAACTTCACCCTGTTCTGCTTCACAAATGGACACTTCCATTTTCATTTCCAACTCAGCTTCTTTGAGTTCTTCCATCAGCCACCTTACTTGCCTCTATTGTAGCCTTCTCTGCAACTTATGCCACTTCACTGGCTTCTTCCTCAAGACCCAACCTAGTCTCTGGATTTCCTCAAGTATTCTCCTTAATGCATCGAGTTGTTCTTTTAACTCTGCAATCTCTTTGTCAATTTCCTCTTGACTCATCCTCTTGCCATTTTCCTTGGCATCCTCTTTCTTCATCTTTCTTCTGCTATGGTCTTCCTCAGAACCTCTGCTATGACTATCAGTAGCCATCTTCTTCTCCTCTCTCTTCATGAGCTCCTCACTCACTCACTATGAGTTGCATTAAAGCCTCTGCAACAACAAGTCCTCCTTGTTGCAACTTACCTCACCAAGCTTTCCTCTGTACTTGGTCTTTTGGCAAGCACTTGGTTCTCTATCTCTGGAACCTCCTTTGAGCACTTCTCTCTGCTCCTTCTAGGCTTCAACTCATCTACACTTCTCAAGAACACAACTTTCCTCTTGTATTTCAATCACAATGAAATACTTGGTTCTGACCACCTCTTCTTTCACTTAGAAAGTCTTACCAGCTTCCTTCATCCTTTAGCAATTCTACCCACATCCTCTGTGGAATTTCCTTTGTGATCTGCAATAATACCTCTGCAGTAACAAGTCTCCTCCTTGCTACATATGTCTCACTAAGCTTCTCTCCTTTGAGCTCAGTCTTTTAGCATCTCTCTGGTTCTTTCCTTTGGAACCAATTGAGCACTCCTTGCTCTAGATTGCTGCAACCTTCACACCTTCTTATGCTGTCACCTGCATATCAATGTATAAACACACATTCTCAAATCAAAACAAAACATATCACCTCACCTTCAAGATCTCAGCGTGATCTTGTTTTACCATTCCACTTGTACCTTGAATGGATTGTCCTCTGTTTCTTACATCTGCAAGTTCTGCTACACATCACCTCTGTGTGCCTACTTTTTGTCAGATTAGAATCTGATCCTTCCTTTCCTGCATAAACATCTTTGACACATAACTTTGTTCTCAATTATTTCACATAGAATTTATTTGTTCTATTTTAACACCAATTGTTTCAATTACAATTCTGCTCTGATACCAAATGATGCAGGGTTACCCCCGCTTACACCCACAATATGCATCTAAAATGCATAAGTACATTTGTCCCAGGAGTTTTAACTCTCTAAGGAGTCAAAATCTCAACCATCAATGGTTAAGGACAAGCCTAACCCTTACGCAATATCCACTTATCGGGATTTTAATCAACCCTCAAGCCTTCATTTATGACTTTATTAAAGCCTTTCATTAAACCCTTCTATTGGGACTCATTCACTCCCATAAACCTTAGTTTAAGCTTTCGCTAACCCTTTAACCACATATATATAACCTTCCCTCTTTAAACATTGGTTACATAGCATTTATCGCATAAACTTACCTTTAAACACGGAACTTCAATTATATCGGAATACAAAGGAATAACCTGACCGAAACACATAGGCCAGACTTCAAACATTATAAACCCACGTTCATAATTATCGTCGGGTCCGCACTCATCCATCGCCTTTCCATTGCGCTCTCCATTCAAACTCTGATCAACGATCAAATTATGACCGTTGATCTAGACTCGATCTGATGGTAGGACTTTCACCCGATCAACATAATAGAACGATGACCCTCCGCCGTCGATCTTCCTTCTTCATATTTGACGGTTGATGTTGGTTTCGGATAGACAACGAGCACGAGGATTAACCGCCTGATAAAGTGGTTTCCCCTCACCACCTTTGTGCTACGTGTCGAATGGTGAGTGGAATCGGGTGCTCACCCTTCCATACCACTTACCATTTAAACCTCGCCCGAAATACCACTTCCGCTTATAAACTCGCCTTTTCGTTAGTTATCTCCTGCGCTCTTCTCTCATGCAATGACCATTGATCTATGAGATCTAACGATTCTTATGCATCACCTCTTCACTTCTCCGCTCGTTCCTTTCCTTTGACTTTACTTCGTCCTTCAATGTTTTTCCTTGTGGTTTTGGGTTTTTCTTTAGGGTTTTGGTTTTCCGCTCTTCCGCTTCCTCTGAACTTAACTCTGCGAATTCTCCCTTCGCTACCTCTCCAGAGCTTACTTTGATCCTTTATCTAGATTCAAAGATCCCTTATGATTCCTCTGAATCATTCTCTCCTCTGCGTATCTACAGAACTCTGCCTGCAACCTTCTGTTACAGAACCTACGAATTCATAACTTACATGTAATTCATTCATTAAATACTCGTTTCACACACTTACACAGTTAGGAAATAAACCTCTCTATATATAAGTATAAACAAATTATTACATATTGAGACTTTCTGTCTCTCACAGGAATGATATTCAATATCAGTGGCCTCTCCTTCCTTTTTTACTCTGCCCATAGGCTTACATTTATACCAGAAAGGTTCTGTTGAACTAATTATGTGTCAAATCCTAGATCTACTAAACTGACTCCTGAATTTCTTCTATGTCCACTTCTAACTTCAATTAATTCCTAAAAACTCTCTCTAGTTCCTTGAATCATGAAACTACCTTTAGAGTTATAATTGACTTCTAACTCTCTTGTCATTATTAACAACTCATGTTCTCCTTTATTCGAGAGCATTTACAAACATCCTCACACATCTAATTAATTCCTGTTGTAATTGCTTAAAAGCCTAAATAGTACATTAATTTGAGACTTAGGAAACCAACTTCCTTAAAACACATGACCCCCCTATGTCTACTAAAATACAATGATTTTCCTTGGGTTGAATGCTCCTGCATGGGCTTTGAGTTGACCGTTTTCCTGTTCAAGGAATGATATGACATATTTTGATCTTTCCAAATTGATTGCTAGCTCCTTGATTTGATATTCCTTATCCCTGTTTGTCTATCACATGTTTGAATTCTGATCCTTAGCCTTTGAATCAACCAGTTCAAACTCATGCTCAACTGTGTCTTTCTCTTTTGCTGCCAGTTCCCGCTTTTTCAATGAAGAAGGCTTGGCCCCTTTCTCTCCATGAGAAGAAAACACAAGCCTCTATCCTCTCTTGTACACTTTAGTCACCTCAGGCTTAGGTACTTGAGTTTTCTCCATTGATTTGCTAGAGGACCCCACCTCTATTTGAATGAAAAATAAACTTTGAGGTATGAATGGAAATGAAGGATGTGAAGGTGGATTTTGACAAAATGATAGAGGAGGTTTGAAAAAGGTGGATATGAACTTTGGAAGCTGATGAAAATGATTGAAGAAACAGTGGAATAGTGATCTGCTTGCATGGAGTAAAAACAGGGCTTGTAATGAAAAATGCCCAAAAACCTCTAGGAATGAGCTAGGGTTTTACTTTTTGAGGGGTAAAACTTTGTTTTGAGGTAAATTGAATGGTTAAAATGGTTTATTAAATATGTATGCAGGTGTAGGAAACCATTTTACATGTTTTAGAAACCAAAAATAAAGATGGCCATTTTCACCCTATCATTTCCCATGCAAATTTCACTACAAACCATAACTTGAAGAATCATTGACATGAGACAAATTTGGAAAAGTAAAAGAGGGATAATGATGGTGTACTTACTTGTTCCTTGGCTTACAAGTCAAAAAAATCAATCTTTCAAGTGAAAAATTGAGATTTGGAAGAGTTTTGAAGGATTTCTGGGCACTCTATCCTACGCGTAGCACCAAAGCGTAGCGTAGTTCTTTTGAGCGCAGCGCCGACCTCCTGAGCGCAACGCTTTGTTCCTGAGCGCAACACCGGTCTTCCAAACCACTTTTGGAGGCCTTAAACTGCTCAAAATTGAGATCTTGATAGCTCATTGGAAATCTTATGAAGTCCGCTATAAGATGGACACCTCAGTCATGTAGTTTGGACACTCCATGAGGGAGAAAATTTGATTTTCCCAAGGTCACTCCAAAAACTCAGGGTTTCTCTGACAAGAGCGCAGTGCCAACTTGCAAATTAATTTTGGATGCCTTCCACTGATCCAAATCACAAGCTAAAGGTACCATTGGAAATATTAGGATGTCTGCTACACAATAGACTCCTCAAGAACTACCAAAGCCTTCTCCAAATGCTTGAAAAATTGTCTTGAAGTCAAGCTGTCCAAAAGTGCAACAACTCTCCCGTAGCAATTGTATTTTGGGAATTTATTTCAAATAATAACACATGTGAATAAATTGAAGGATTTTTTCGTTCCTTGGACTATAATGGACAAAAACCTCTTTCACTTTTATAAAATTATTCTCCATTTTATCAGAAACATATTTTGAAGAAAACATGTTCCTATGAGGAATGATGAGGCGAGGTAGTGTACTGCAACATTGTCTTATTTGAAATTAAATATTACCTTTACCTTTATTTTGATTTCCCTAAGCTGCTAACTCCATTTACCCACTGAATTAACTGATGGAAATGTTTTTTTTTGACATATGGTATCACGACGACACATGGAGTGAAACTCTAGACCATGACCTAAAATGAGGAATTTAACCATTTCATGACCCAAGACATTTAAATGAAGATATGATACTTCAAAGAATACAATGACCATGATGAGTGATGAAGACCATGAGTAAGTGAAGGGAGCAACAGTTACCTAGACACAACAACCAGTGACCAAATTTTTATTTGAAGATTCACTGAAATGACCAAAATTTGACTTGACACCTTAACAACACCTTGTAAGAGCATATTTGATCATTGGTGACAGGCTGAACTAACTGACAGTAACATTGGCTCCAACTGGGGATGGCAGCTCCTTGGAGGTGTCAAGAACACCGTAGGCTGAGTAGCCTTATCCATTGGGCATGGAGTCAAAATGCAAAGACTAAACGCAAACTGAAAACTGACTCACTTGACTATAAAAAACACACTGACTGAACTTACTTATGGCAGCAGACCATCGGGATCTTAGGGCCTTCACCTCAGGCTTTAAATCCCGATGATAACCAGCCACCTATTGAAAATGTATATACAATCATGTGTAATGATCCCTCTAGTGTAACCAATCCAACAAGTGGCTACTTACTTGAATTCTACTTGTACTTTCCTTGAGCAGGTAGAACAAACAAAAGCTAGGAAACTTTGGGTGTCCACTGAACATGTGCTCATGCTCCATAAATACAAGAAAATTCATCTTTCCAGATGGCTGCAACAAATTGGCAATAGGGTCTATAATAATATGGAACATTAGCATATCTTGAAATTCAGAAGAAATACAAGCACACTCTTCGTTTTCTGAATCTGGAGGAAGATCATCATGTGCAAGTGGCTCTAAAACAACCTCTTCTTTATCGCTGCTATCCTCTTCATAATATTCTTGTAATGCTTGATGATTATTCTTTGCCATAATTACATTGTCCGAAACATTCACACATACCAATTTTAAATTATGATTTGCATGAATCTGCCCTTGAAATAGTGCTTCAGAAAATGGATGAGCTGCAGAGACATATGAGTGGTGAATGTCTAGAGATCCTTGTTCATACATTTCATCAGAAACTTCATCTCGGTCTTCACAAACCTGATCTTGAAATAAAACCTCAGAGAAAGAACAATCTGAAAGAACAAGTGAATGACTATCTTCATACCTCTCATCCAAAAGTCACGGTTTTGGATGCTCATGGAAAACTTTAAATGCAACAACCACTTCAAGTATATTTGATTCCTCGTGTGCTTCAACACGAAGAATATCAATTTGACTGCCACAAGAATCAAGGGAAACAAATTCTTGTTCACTATTTCCTTGCAAAAGTAGATGATCATTGTCATTAGATGGTTCATCGCTTAAGTTTTCTGTACATGCAATTTCATAATTCTCACTTGGACCAATTTCTTCTTGACAGTTAGGATGTAGATCTGTTTCATCTTCAAGCAAAGAAGGAGTTGAGTGTGTTGTAAATGATCCTTTGTATCAAAAAAGCTAATCTCTGTTATTTTTTGTTGGGAAGAACATTCATAAAGGGCCTCTCTGATCTCATAGTCCAGACATTCTTCATCACCAAAAGTTTCTTCAAGGTATTGAATGAAGTTTCATAGGATTCACAACAATCTTCGAACAACAACATTGAATGATGATATTTTCCATAAAACTCAAAGAATGTTGTGTGGAATTCTTTAATAGAGAATAAGCTACATGGCTTCAATCCTTCATACCATGATGTTGCTTTTCCTTCTAGGGTAGCAATAAACATTTTCATCAAACAATCCTCATGAAGCTTAATCCCAAGCTTATGTATATGCCTATGAAATTTGATTAGATGTAGAATAGCCTCATCTTCGTTTCCATCTATGAATTTGGGAAAATTAGTTTGCCAATCAATGCAAGGAATTCGATTTAGAAAACCAGGAATATGAGCTCGATTCATAGGAGCATACCTTCGAGCAGTTGAATCCATCTTGAAAACAATTAAGACACCAAGAAGTTCTTCAAACTGCCGGTTTTTGAACAGTGGAGTTGCCATGAAAATTTTGAACCTTTGGATTCCTCGACACTAGAGTCGCGAGATGAAAGATGCACAACCTTTCTTATGTATGATCACTGTTCACCATCAACAATCAGATCTGATCCTTGTTGTTCTTTCCCAGGGAAGATATGATCTTTTGTTCCCCGACAATGACGCCAAAAATGTTAGGCCTTACATTCTCCTAGGCTGAAAAGGAAATCGAGAAGGGTAACCTCAAACCACTTCACCTCAGTAGCTAGCCCTATTGAGCATGAGTGGGATATCTCTGAGTCTCTTATCAATGATATGACTTTAAAGCAAATGAATTTTAGGCTAGATATGTATTTGTTTGTTAATTTGTGAAATTTTGGTTTTTTAAGGTTTGTTAAACTTAGGGTTTGGAGCCACAAATAGGTCTAGGCTGTAGGAGTGCAAGAGAAAATATGAGAAGGAGATAGATATCATAAGCCATGGTGTATTTTGAGTATTGTCAGTGTAGTATAGGGGATATAGTGTGGAAGAAACTAATGAGCATAAATAAACATGATTTCATTAGCTTAGGAAGACATACACATAACTATGAAAACTAGATAACAGAGCTTGAAAAACAAGAATTATGTGTATTTTATTGTAAGACATCCATAGAAAGAATAGATATAATGTAGATAAAGATGTTTAGGTCATTGGAAAACAAAAATAATGAAGTACAAGCACCATGAACTCACTGGGCTAGAGTTCCTTGAAAATAGCTGCAACCTGTCTCTGTATTAGCTAAAAAGATGATTACATGCAAGCTTCCTTTACAAAAAGTTCAACCCTCTTCTCATGAGGAGAAATGATAGATATAGACTCTCCTAGACCACTTTCCCACCTTCAGGAGTCGAATTCCTTGGTGGAGGAACTGAGTCCAAGATTCTCTCAACCAACAAGTGAAGTGAGAAGGTGAAACTCAAACACTTCATGGAGAGTTTATTTAGGAGTTTGCTTCTTTTATGAGGCCTAATAAACATAAAAAAAACCTATGATGTACATTTATTCATTCCTACATCACCTAGCCTCGAAAATAGTGCCATTACATAGAGAATCTTGACTTTGACTAAGTCAAACTAGAAACTAGAAATCTACATAGTGTAATTTACAATTTGAAACACCAAAAAGTGCAGAAGCACAACGTTGACTGTAAGATAATTTTTAGCTATCTTCCAGGGATAAAAATGCACAACTGAGAGAACGTTCAACTAGCCCTTCACGTCTAGTTCCCAGAAAAGTTTTCATTTCTAAATTTGGACCATGGGAAGAACTTCAAACATCCATTCTCCCAAGGTCGCTCCATAAGCATAGCACCTGTCAAAAAAGGGTCCAAAATGCTATTTTTTTGCCACTTTTTTGCCTTTTTCTCCAAACTAAGCCACCTCTGAAAAATCTGAGAAAAGGGTTTTTAAAGGATGGAAAGAGCTTTCCAAAAATGTAGACCTTTCCTCAAATGGAGTCCCGAGGAAAAAGCATAGCGCCGCTTCTGGAGCAGTTGAATTTCTGAATTTAGACCAAAAATTCTCAAAAAACTAAAAATGATCAGAATTTGCTAAAAATTGGAGGGAAGGTGTAAAAACATGTTTTTTATAGCTTCATAGATGATTCAACAAGCATCTCCAAGTTTCCCTCATCCTTTTGGTATTTTTTTTGGCATCCTTGAGCTTATTTTCAAGTTGATTTACCTAGACATTGGCGATCATGTTTTGAGCTTGGTAGTGGTGCGCCATGTGTCTGAGCAACTGATTATCCTTGTTTGCCTTCTCAAGGAGCTTGTCCAAGTGTTCATTTAGCCTATTTAGCCAATATTCCTTATCTTGATGAACCTCAAGGGCAATCCTATCCTCTAGGTCAAGGTCCTCATTCAACATAATTTGTTCTTGCTCTTCTTACAAAGATTTCTTGAGGCCTCTTGTTCTTGGTCTTTTACTTTTTCCTCTCCCATTTGATGCTTCATGCTTTCTTGATTCCATAATCTCCTTACCTTTGCCGACTTGCTACAATAACTTGGCTTTTTCCTTTTCTAGGATCAACTCCTTTGCTTTGAGTTGACTGTTTCCCTGTTCAAGGAATGATATGACATATTTTGTTCTTTCCAAATTGATTGCTAGCTCCTTGATTTGATAGTCCTTATCCCTGTTTGTCTATCACATGTTTGAATTCTGATCCTCAGCCTTTGAATCAACCAGTTCAAACTCATGCTCAACTGTATCTTTCTCTTTTGCTGTCGGTTCCTGCTTTGTCAATGAAGAAGGCTTGGCCCCTTTCTCTCCATGAGAAGAAAACTGTAACGAATAAAATATATAAATAATATAAATATAATGTAAATGATAATAATCATAATTAATTATTAGTTAAGTAGTAATTAGGTTGAAGAGGCATGTCTAATAAGACATGACTCTTCATGAAGAGACACTTGCTTGGTATATAAGCAAGCCTCTCGTTCTCATTGTAATTCATCATCATTCTTATTCTTATTCACATATTTAATATAATATTTATATCCTTAATGGATAATTTGATATTCCATGTCTTTTGGAGTAATTAATCTTAAGAAGGAACTTTGTTCGCTTCATGTGGTATCATAGCCACGTTGGCTGATCACCAGGCCTTTGGCTATCAACCTATCATCAACTTCGTTGCTGTCATAATTAAAGTGTTTCGCTACATATTGGGAGATTCTCCAATTTTTAGGTCTTTGGCCATTATTTAAAAAAATAATAATAAAGAATAAAGAAGAAGGGTATATAAAAAAAAGAGGAAAGTAAAAAAAAAAAATCTATATATATATATATATATAAAGGGTTTTACATTATTGATAAAAGTGCATAATAAAGATAAGCGAGAATTTTTTTTTACGTGGAGAAGCCCGTGGTTTTAGAAACCAATGGTAATTGCTTGTGGTTTTAGAAACCAGTGGTAAGTTTTACATTTTACGTGGAGAACATTAACCGAGGTTTTAGAAACAATTGCCCATGGTATTTTAGAAACCATTGGTAATTGCCCGTGGTTTTAGAAACCAGTAGTAAGTTTTACATTTTACATTTTACGTGGAGAACATTAACCGAGGTTTTAGAAACAACCCATGGTATTTTAAAAGTTAAAGAGAAAACAGGGATCCAAAAGCTCTTACGTGAAAGGTAAATATTACTTTTTACTTAAAAAGTATTGTGAACATCGTGACCGTGTCATATGAAAAGACGTGACCTTTATATTAAGTGGGGTGACATTAAAAAGTTATCAAGGGAGTAATTAAGTATATAAAAAAGGGACCAATTTATTATTAAAAAAAAAGTGAAACTATTATTATTTTAAGATAATAAAGTTATTTTGAAAAAGGGTCTTAATATAAAGAAATACATACATATATAGAGGGAAACAATATAAAGGAGTATTTTTTTTTAATAAAAGGGTATTCAAGTTTTTAACAATCCACATTAAGGGAGAATATTGGAAATATATATATATATAAAGGGAGATAAAATAAGTTATTAAAAAAAAAAAAATTCCATACAAAGTTAAAATGATGAAGGAAGAAAGGTTTTCTTATAATGGTCTTTCAGTTATAGATCATAGAGTAATTACATTAAAAGGAAATATCCAAGGAAGAGAAGTTAATGTCGCCATCAACCCAAGCAATGATAAAAATTATATCAACATCAACTTGGCAAATCAACTATTAATTCCAGAGCTAAGCATTAGTGTAAAGAAAAATATTTTTGACCAAAACAAGTATAAAATTAGTGATCTACAAGTGACAATAGGTCATTATGACTACATATCTCAATTTCATGTTGTAAGGACGAATAGAAACACTGACATCATACTCGGTCAACCCTGGTTTAAGGATTTGGGTACATTCATGTTAAACATAAAGAAACAAGTTTTGACGTTTCCTTATAAAGGGAAGATGGTCATGTTTCGAGACATAACAAGTAAATCAAAATCAATAAAATCTTCATTAGAAGACCTTAAGGATATCTCCGATTTGATGTTTCAAGATAACGAAAAAACTATATCAAAGAAGCAAAAAGAGCTTGAAGAAGTCATCTGCAGCAGAGACAAAGAAATTTCGCGCCTAAGAGATCACCAAGAAAAGCTATTCGAAGAAGTCAAGAAAGCTAAAGCATCAAAGAAGGAACTCAAGGAGCACTTATCAGAACAAGAAGAGGAAACTTTGCATTTAAAGAACCTCAATAAAAATTTATTAGAACAAATCAGAGATCTAAAAGATGAAAATTTTAAAATTCAAAACACTGAAAATAAGGTTGATGAATCAAAAACCAAAGAAATTTTACGTCTGAGAAACCATAATCAAATTCTGCTCAATCAAACTAAGAAACTTAAGGAGGATAAGAAAGCATTAAAAGATAAGTTGGAAAAAGTCACTCAAGAAGAAATATCAAAATCTCCAGTTACAACAATTCAAGTTGAAAATAAGGGAACAAATACTGATCCAGTGAATATGACAACTCAAGAAGACAAATCAGTTGAAGAAACGACACGCTTAGATGTTGCAGTTCAGACAATGGACATCCCAAGTGAATGTTCCATAACCAATTCAAAAACATCTTCACCAAAAGAAAATCTAAAAACTTTATATCGACATCCGAATCACAAGAGTAGAAAAATAAACCAAGCTACGTATCAGGACCATTCAAACCAAAGACAACAAAATTCCAGTGATCAGAATACTATACAGAAAATTAATCTGGGATGGTCTGATCCCTTCTCAGTGCGACAATTCTGTTTGTCACTAGGAAGATCATATCAGTTTGTATCGACAAAGATGACTATTCCAAGAGAGAAAGACTTTCAAAGCCGAAAAAGAGATCAAGCCTTTTTTCATCGACAAGCTTTGAGGACAAAGCTCTTTGAGGAAGGAGGCAATGTAACGAATAAAATATATAAATAATATAAATATAATGTAAATGATAATAATCATAATTAATTATTAGTTAAGTAGTAATTAGGTTGAAGAGGCATGTCTAATAAGACATGATTCTTCATGAAGAGACACTTGCTTGGTATATAAGCAAGCCTCTCGTTCTCATTGTAATTCCTCATCATTCTTATTCTTATTCACATATTTAATATAATATTTATATCCTTAATGGATAATTTGATATTCCAAGTCTTTTGGAGTAATTAATCTTAAGAAGGAACTTTGTTCGCTTCAAAAACACAAGCCTATGTCCTCTCTTGTACACTTTAGTCACCTCAGGCTTAGGTATTTGAGTTTTCTACACTGATTTGCTAGAGGATCCCACCTCCATTTGAATGAAAAATAAACTGTGAGTTATGAATGGAAATGAAGTGATGCGAAGGTGGATTTTGACAAAATGATAGAGGAGGTTTGAAAAAGGTGGATATGAACTTTGGAAGCTGATGAAAATGAATGAAGAAATAGTGGAAGAGTGATCTACTTGCAAGGAGGAAAAACAGGGTTTGTAATGAAAAATGCCCAAAAACCTCTAGGAATGAGCTAGGGTTTTACTTTTTTAGGGGTAAAAATTTGTTTTGAGGTGAATTGAATGGTTAAAATGGTTTATTAAATATGTATGCAGGTGTAGGAAACCATTTTACATGTTTTAGAAGCATAAAATAAATATGGCCATTTTCACCCTATCATTTCCCATGCAAATTTCACTACAAACCCTAACTTGATGAATCATTGACATGAGATGAATTTGGAAAAACAAAAGAGGGATAATGATGGTGTACTTAGTTGTCCCTTGGTTTAGAAGTTAATAAAATCAAGCTTGCAAGTGAAAATTTGAGATTTGGGAGAGTTTTGAAGGATTTCTGGGCACTCTGTTCTGCGCGCAGCGCAGTGTTCCTGAGCGCAGCACAGTTCTTCTGAGCACAGTGCCGGCCTCCTAAGCGCAACGCCGGTCTTCCAAACCACTTTTTGAGGCCTTAAACTGCTCTAAATTGAGAGCTTGATAGCGTGTTAGAAATCTGTTGAAGTCTGCTATAAGATGGACACATCAAGCATGTAATTTGGACAATCCATGAGGGAGAAAAATTGATTTCCCAAGGTCACTCCAAAAACTCAAGGTTTCCCTAACAAGAGCGCAGTGCCAACTTGAAGATTACTTTTGGATAACTTCCACTAATCCAAATCACAAGCTGAAGGTACCATTGGAAATCTTAGGATGTCTGCTACACAATAGAGGCCTCAAGCACTACCAAAACCTGCTCCAAACCCTTGAAAAACTGTGTTGAGGTCAAGCGGTCCAGAAGTGTAGCAACTCTCCCGTAGAAATTGTATTTTGGGTACTTCTTTCAAATAATAACACCTGTGCATAAATTGAAGGAGGTTTTTGTTCCTTGGACTATAATGGACGAGAACCTCTTTCACGTTTATAAAATTATTCTCCATTTTGTTAGAAACATATTTTGAAGCAAACATGTTCCCATGAGGAATGATGAGGTGAGGTAGTGTATTGCAACATCGTCTTATTTGAAATTAAATGTTACCTTTACCTTTATTTTGATTTCCCTAAGCTGCTAACTCCATTTACCCACTGAATTAACTGATTGACATGTTTGTTTTGACATATGGTATCATGAAGACACATGGAGTGAAGCCCTAAACCATGACCTAAAATGAGGAATTTAACCATTTCATGACCCAAGACATTTAAATGAAGATATGATACCTCGAAGAGTACAATGACCATGATGAGTGATGAAGACCATGAGTAAGTGAAGGGAGGAGTAGTTACCTAGACACAACAACCAGTGACCAAATTTTTATTTGAAGATTCACTGAAATGACAAAAATTTGACTTGACACCCTAACAAAACCTTGTAAGAGCATATTTGATCACTGATGAGAGGCTGAACTAACTGACACTAACATAATGTAAAGGAGGTTTTCCCATTGAATAGGATAATTTTTAAGTTTTTTATCTATCTTTTCTTCTATTTTGAGAGTTGGTTGCATAACATTTGGTATCAAAGCTTTAGATTCTAGGGTTTTTCTGCTTCAAACATGTCATTTTGGAATTTTCACTATAATGTTTTTCTATGAAGCTTTAGAAGCCGAAATTTCAACCACATGGACCTGAAATATTGGTGAACTTCTTGTAGAAATTTTAGATCTTGGTTCACTATATTGTTTGAGATATGGTCTGAAGAAGTCAAGGTTTCTTACATGCTCCAGAATCCAGTCTCAAACAAATGACCTAGGGAAAATATTCATAACTTTCTCTACAAGCATCCGATTTGAATTTTGTAAAAGTGACTAAAAGCGCGTGATATTTTTTTGTGCATAATTTTTAGGGCTAAAGGTTGAAATAATGACGTGTGGAATTCCATACAAGTTTTCTCTATTGAACCAGTGCATGACCAAGTCATTGTCGGAGATTGGGCATAACTTTATCTTGAGGAATATAATCTCAGCCTGACTTGTGGAGTTTGAAAGAAACCCAAAATGATTCCACAGGACAAAATTTCATACTATGGAGAGCTTAAATTACAGAGTTAAAACTATTTCAAGATCGAGCTCCTAAAAGCAAGAAAAAGGTGTATATTTTTTTAAAAATTGCATAAATTTTGTTTGAAAAATTAGTTGAAGTGATTCCAAGGGAATATTGAATCATAGGTATCAATATTTGGCTCTAAAATGCCTCCAAAACAAAATAATTCTACATCCATTAAGCCCTCAAAAAGCTCTACTATGATGCATGAATTGGAAGAATTGCAACATGTTATATCAAAATTACGGCACCAAGCGCAACAAATTTCACTCTGACAAAGAGCAACCAAAGATGAAATAAAAGGGGACATAAATATACTAAAATGGCACATGAATGGCTTAAAAGGAGACATGGATGGTCTAAAAATAGAAATAAAACGTTTGAAGGATGGTTTAAAAGTAGATGTGGAAGCAATGATGAATGTCAAGATGGAAGGGTTGGAAGGGTTGACGAAGTTGCTGCAAGAAAGGCTTCCCAGTGGTGACAAGGTAATCCATGAAAATAATGATGAGGAAAAAAGGAATATGAATTATGCTTTTAGAGACTCCAATGTTGGGCTTAAGACCCACCACATTCCAAAGATCTGTAACAACCCTGGTGAAAATTCCATGTAATAAAAGTTAATAAAGGCAAAACAATAACCACGGTTGATGGGGCACTTATTCCAAGCTGAACGTTGGGCAAGACATCCTAGTGTGGGTGTTCATCGGTTTATTAATGGCTAAGGAAATTGTCAAAGGAAATGGATAAGGCTTTGGAAAGGAAAAATGACGTTTTTGGCACATTTATTTATGAAAATAATGGAAATTTGTAGAAAATGAATGTGAAAGGTCACCGGTTGCATGTGAGGAGGAAAATGAAGGAAAATAATGGGAAATGAAGAAGATAGAGGCCTCATTCATAAAAATTCTTATGAGGATCAGTTAGTAACATTTTTCCAGTTCAATTTTGAAGCTCTCTCATTCTTGGAAACTTCGAGTTTTCTTGGAGCACTATTGGAGGGTGTGGCATACTTGGATATTTGGAGAAAGAAGGCAAAGGAAGAGCATGAAAGAGCAAGAGGACATCGGGATTAACAACTACAATGGATTTGGCTTGCAGGTACCGAGTTGCATGTATGTTTTCCTCACTAGTTTTGGAATGCATGGCATATGCATGAGGTTTATTGGTCATGATTTGTCACTGGCATGGAGGATTTCCTGGATTGATGGTGGATTTTCCTAGCCTTGCCATTTCTTGGATAGAAATGGTGTTGTGGGTTCATTTTTCTTTATTTTCTGGTTGGTTCTCATGTTTCCTTAGCTTGGGTTGAGTTACTAGTTCTGGAGCCTTGGTTGGACGAATGCTCTGGTGCCCTGTAACAACTTGGATTGAGTTATTAGTTCTGGAGCCTTGGTTGGAAAAACGCTCTGGAGCCCTTGGTGGGTTGAGTTACTAGTCATGGAGCGTTGGTTGGACAAACACTCTAGAGCCCGACAACAGCTGTGGGTTGAGTTACTAGTCCTGGAGCCTTGGAAGGCTTGGATAGATACCAATATGGTGTTGGTTTGGTGATGCTTGACCGTGAGGTGGACTCACTGTTTGATGGGTTGATATGGTTGGCCTCTGGAAGCCTTAGATGATTTTGGATTGATGTGTTTTATGAGATCCCACATTCATGCTTGGAATATGGCACAGTGGTGAATGGCTGAAGAGAGATTTGGCTCAACCATTCTACGGTTGGGTGCAACGTGGAAGTCCCATCCAAGGTTTAGATTTTGCATCATGAATGCGAGGTTATTTCTCTTTGTATCTCTATGAGTATTATACTAGTTTATATGTGGATCATATGGCTGTGATTCATTGGCATTTCTTTTGCTATTATGCTGGTTATGTATACGTTTTATGAAAATACCTATGTATGGCTCTCATCATGTTTTTACTTGTAAATGAATGAACAATGTATCTATGACCTAATGGATGAAATGGAAGCTAATGTGTTGAGGCATCAATGCCTCTTAGCAAGTCTCAGCTAATTATGAGACACTATGCTCAGATATGTTATTTACACCTATAGGTTACATATTCGTGATATGTTTGACGAAATTTCTGTCATGGCTAGTAGGGGTCCAATCAAGGACTTATTCAAGTAATTTCATTTGTATTGTTATTTCCCTACTACCTTACTATTATAAAGGTGTCATTCAATTATGGGCTGTGACCTAGGCTCTGGGCCTAAAAAAGTGGCTCAAATCCCGGGGACACTGGCACAACACTAAGAAAAATAGTCCTTGGATGTTGCCATGCCTATAGCATGGGAGCGTCCAAAGCCTCTTGGACACTGGCAGGCCTATAGCATGGGAGCACCTGGGGGTCAAGTGGTCTAAAATATTAGTAGGACCTAGGGGACTTGGGTAGATGTGGGAGGAGGGTGTTACAAGATTGATATGTTTGATGGAAAGGATTCAGTAACATGGATACTGCAGATGGAGAAATATTTTGATCTCCATGATGTGCAACACACAAAAAAGCTACACATTACATCTTTATATTTAGAACCCAATTAGTTTGTATGGTATCAATGGATTTTTTCTCATAAACCACTTGTCACATGGTCAATTTTTATGGAGGAAATGATAGAACATTATGAGGATATGAAGAGAAATACCTTCTTTAGCCAATTAATAAATCTCAAACATAAGGGTTCATTGGTAGAGCACATTGAGTACTTCCCAAAATTAAATATCATGGTAATTGATATTCCATAGGAGCATAGGCTTGATGTCTTCATATGGAATTTAAAGGATAACATCCAACATGAGGTTCACCTTTGGGAACTTGATTCATTGGAGAAGTTATTTAGGGTGGCAAGAAGAGTTGAAAGAAAAATTATGGCAACAAGGAAGTCTGCCACACAATTATAAATATGGAAGTATTGCTGCTCCTAGCCTTCCACAACCTGCAAGGTTGACACCACAAAACTTGGAAGAAAAAAGAGAAAAAGGGTTTTGTTACAATTGTGATAGAAAATACACTAAAGGTCATAAGTGTGTTGAGAATAAATTATTTAACATAGATTGTGAATAAGAGGAAGAAAATGAACAAGGAACATCAAAATATGAGGATATACACTAGGAATGAACCCCAAAGACAAAAGAAATGAATCTGACTATATATAGTAATGCATTGGTAGGAATCATCACTCCTAAAACTCTCAAGATAGAAGGATATATCAAGAAGAAAAATGTAATAGTGCTGATTGATTCGGGTAGTACCCATAATTTTATTCATTGTAAGATAGCCAAGGAATTGAATTGCTTCCTATATCTAACACCAGAGTGTCAAGTGATGGTTGTAAATGGAGGAACTATAAATTTCTCTAGAAAGTGCCATAATATCAAGCTAACCATGGGGCAATATGTATTGAATAGTCCAATGATTTCCATTCCAATTGGTGGTGTTGATGTTGTACTATGAGTCCAATGGTTACAATCTTTGGGGACGATAACTTTTAATTTTCAAGAACTTTTCTTGAATTTTTTTTGGGAACGAAAGGAAGTTGAATTAAGGGGTATCGCAGGGAAATCAGGAAAGATATTCAGATCTAATGGCATGAAAAATATTATGAAGAAATAATAACAGGGTGTAATTGCACAATTATGCTCACCAGAGGTTCAAACATCGAAATCATCTATTTGTCTAGATCTCCAAAAAGTCTTGGAAAATTATTCCAAGGCATTTGAGACTCCCAAAGGCCTCCCACCTATTCGTTATCATGATCATGTTATTCATTTGATTTCAGGAAGTGTTCCTCCAAACATCAGGCCTTACATATATCCCTATGCCCAAAAGAGTGAAATTGAACGCATGGCTCCATAAATGCTAGAGGACAATATAATTAAACCTAGTCAAAGTTATTTCTTTTCTTTGGTAGTATTGGTGCACAAGAAGGATGGGTCATGGTGTATGTGTCTGGATTATAGGTAGCTCAAAAAGCTCACTATTAAATATAAATTTCCTATTCCTATCATTGATGAATTGTTTGATGAATTACATGGAGAAATTTAGTTCACCAATGAATTGTTCGATGAATTACATGGATAAATTTACTTCACCAAGATAGATCTTTGTTCAGGATATCATCAAATTAGAATGAAGACTGAAGACATTCCAAAACAAAATTTGGAACCCATGAGGGTCATTATGATTGTTTTGTCATGCCTTTTGGCCTTACTAATGCACCTTCCTTAGAAAATTTGTGTTAGCATTTTTTGATGATATACTAATCTACAACAAGTCTTGGAAGGATCATGTTCAACATGTTGACAGGGTGCTCAAACTATTGGAGGAGAAAAAATTATATGAAAAAACCTCCAAATGTTTCTTTGGAGTACAAGAGGTGGAATATTTGCTTCATATAGTATCTCATGAGGGTGTTAAGGTAGACCCTAACAAAATTAAAGCCATTAAGGAATGGAAAATCCCCACATCCATAAAGCATCTTTGAGGATTTCTCGGGTTGACAGGGTATTATCGCAGGTTTGCTAAGAATTATGGGAGAATAGCAACACCTCTAATAAAATTACTGAAGAAAGATGTATTTTATTGGATTCCAGAAGCAACTAAGGTCTTTGAACATCTTAAAGAGGTAATGTGCCAAACACCAGTCTTAGCTACTCCATTTTTCACAAAAACCTTTATTGTGGAATGTGATGCCTCAGGAAATGGAATTGGTGTTGTTTTAATGCAAGACGAAAGACCCATTGCTTTTGAAGGTCGTACAATCAAATGAAATTATTTACACAAACCTATTTATGAGAAGGAAATGTTGGAAATAATACATGCACTAAAGTAATGACAACCTTACCTGATGGGAAGACGAAGTAAGGTAAAAACATATCATGATAGTCTTAAATACTTTTCGGAGCAAATATTATCTTTAGGAGAGCAACAAAAATGAGTCACAAAGATGTTGGGTTATGACTTTGAAATCATCTACAAAAAATGGAAGCAACATGTTGTTGCAGATGCACTCTCAAGAAACAATGAGGATGTGGAAGCATTGCTTTGTGCCATTTCTATTATCCAACCTATTTGGATAATTGAAGCAAGGGATGAATAGAAGAATGACGAACAGGTATGGACACTCATTAAAAAGTTGCAGCAAGATCCCAATACATATGATACATTTAGATGGAAAAATGATTCATTATGGTACTGTTAACACTCCAGGAAACTCTCCTAGGTTGTAGCTCAGAGATGCCTGGTAACATATAAATCTTCAATATTGTTCTCTGAACTATTGGAATGGACTGGGGTTTGGATCAAGTCAAACAACTGTTTCAACTCTGTTTTCACTCAAGACATGCATGAACACCCTCAGCTTGACAAGGCTTTAGACCACTAATGCTCAATAGTTTATAGATTCAATGGATAGATGGAGAGTCCTGACTGTACCAGCAGATGCATACATAAACACATATGAATGGCTAGCTATAGAAGGTAAATGAAGCTTGTAAATCTAATTTATCAACACAGAGATAAGATGACAGTTATCTGGCATTAGACACATAAGGAAACATGAATAACCTATTCAAGTGCAAGCTTAGAACAGAGGAGAAAGTGGAAATTGAACATATAACAACAAAAGAAGCTTGTATTATTGCAATGAAGATGAGACGCTAAGAATAATAGAGTATCCACAATCTCCAAAAGTTGAACCCTTATTTCTTCGTACTTTCAACCTTTTATAGGCTTTTTACAATACTCTCGAACTCTCTGAGGCTCGAGATGTCTTAATCTATCCCCTCTGTCTTCTAACTACTTGATGCCATAACTAGACAAACATGAGCCCAGAGGGCTATGTTTCTAACAAACATGGTAATCAAATTCTTGGTAATTTCACTATGCTGTCAGGTGGCTCGCTCATGCTAGCAATGTTCCATGATCATTTTTGTTGGTTCGGTTGCATCGTGTTGTTGTTTTTCCCCTATCGGCCATGCATTCTGTTATTTCAATTCAAATGTCCGATTGTCAAAAACATTGACGGAGCGAACAAATTTCCTCATAGGGTGACTGATGGGAAGTGGGGTACGGGGGCACGTAGGCCGTTGGATGGTGTGGATCGATAGTCGGGATGTTGGTCAAGCGGCAGAGGATGAACTATGGTGATCGTGAACGAGGGCCGTTGGATCGGGAGAAATGGAAGGAGGAGATCAATCGTCGGAGGCTTGAAGTCGTGGCGGGAGTAGAATAAGTCTGAGCCATCAGATCTCAAATGGGTAGATCGAATGGCTATCGGGTGGAGGAGGTGCTTGAAGGATAATGCCTGGGAGCAGTTTAGTCGAGCGGAAATGGTTTATATCAGGTGGCCATTGGGCGGTAAGTGGTAAAGGTTGGAGTCCGCCCGATTCCATTCATTGCGCGCCACGTAGAAGCAGAGGAGAGAGAGGAAACCACTTTTATTAGGTGGGTATCCCTCTTGCTTGTTGTCCCAGTGATATGTGCGATAGCTGTTAGATCTGGAGGAAATGATCTAACGGTGATGATTGATCGAGCATATAACATTGGTCGGGTGAAGTGCGGACTGTCAGATCAGCAGGAAGATCGACGACGGGGGACACGAAGGTATGGGACGACCTCGAGAAATGTGTAAAGGGGCGCATATGGATGGAAAGGTAAGGTTTTGGGGGGTTTTGCGCATTAGTTCATGGGGGAAAAATGGATTAATTCACGTAGGGCCAAGGCAAAAGTGAGATTTGTTATGATGTGAGGGTTGGGTTAGGACATGAGTGAACATGGATGGGAGTAGATGAGCGAGAAAAGTGAGGTGATGGGCCATATGGGAACCTCTCCACGACAGCAAAATATACCATTTCCCTCCTTTAGTCTTCAAAATAGTAACACTGCACCTCAGGGCTAACATTGGATCCTTCTGGGGATGAAAGCATCCCTGTGAGGTTTCAAGAACTGCAGACTACCGCCTTTCCAGTAACAACCAAAACAAAATCATCTCCTAGTGTTCCATTGGCCATGGAGTTTATTTGCATAAAAAACAAAACACTGAAGAAACCTATTACAATATTAAGGCCTTAAAGCCTCATATGAAGTAAAGTTTCAAAAACCGCCCATTGACTCGGCCATCAAAAACACCTTCCCTCTCCAAATTGTGCAGAATGAAAGTATTGTTCATCTGAACCTGAGCAATGACAAACGGTCACGTCCATAAGGCATCAAATTTACCATGGTTTCCCTTCTTTTCCTTCAATGCATCCCATTTGAGAACCCAGTCACCAACCTGAAAACTGTCCATTTTTGCTTTTCTATCAAAGGTTTCTTTGATCTTCTTTTGATGAATTCTTGACTTCTCAACCAGTTGTTCTCTGATTTGCTGTAATTCAACCAAGTTACTCATTCTCCTCGCCATGTCATTCTCTTCATCCCATTATTCTTACAAGAATTTGGCCACAGGGAGAACCAACTGGAAAGGAAAAACAACATCAACGCCATAAACCAGCTTAAATGGAGAATTTCCTATGGACTTCTTGTTGGTAAATCTGTCAGCCCACAATGCAAACTTCAACTTGGAATCCCAGATCTTTTTGTTGTCCTCTAACAGTTTTTTGATTATCCTTACAATACTCTTGTTAGATGATTCTGCCAGGCCATTTCCTTGAGGATAATATGAGGTAGAATGCACCAATTGAATGCCCATGGTTTCAAATATGTCCACCAATTCTTTTGCCGTGAAAGCTGTTGCATTATCGGTGACTATTTTGGTTGGGCAACCAAATCTAGTGAAAATATTCTCATTCAAAATTTTTATGACAACCTGATGATTAGAATTTTTAGTGGGTATAGCCTCAATCCATTTGGTGAAATAATCAGTGGCTATCAAGATCCATTTGTGCTGGCCACTAGAATGTGGATTGATCTCACCTATAAAGTCTAAGCCCCATTGTTGGAAGGGACCATTGGCATGTACTAGCTTCAAGGGCAAAGATTTTCGCTGTTGTCTTCCTGCAAACCTCTGACATTTGTCACAGGACCTCACAAAAGAACACACATCAGAGAATAGAGTAGGCCAATAATACCCAGCTCTCAGGATCTTGTGGGCTGTGGTTTTCCAATAATGATGCCCTCCACAAATGCTAGAATGGAACTGGCGCATGACTTCCACAGATTGTCCTTTTTCTAGACATCTCAAGAAGATCCCTGATGGGTCTCTCCAATAAAGCAGGTTTTTATAAATGCAGAATTTGGCTGATCTGAGATTAATGGCCCAGGCTTGACTTGAGCTATGCTCTGGAGGGACTTCTAGCTTATGCAAAAACTGAACTACATTGGAAAACCATTCACAGGTGACTAGATTTTCAGCTAAAGACTGATTTTGCTCTTGCTCTTCTACTGCTTCCTCTATCTGCTCACCACTTGAATTGAACCCATGCAATTGATGTTTAACAAACTGCAATCTTCCTCAGCCATAAGCTTAGCCAAGCCCTGGCCTTTGACAAGGTTGGTGGGCTTCACCTCTATGTTGAACTCTGTGAATTTTGCAATCCATTTAGCTCTCTTTCCATCAATATATGGCTGAGTTAGGACATCTTTTACTGAGGCTGAAGGTACATACGCAACCACTTTGGAATTCAGAATATAAATTCTGAATGCTTTTAAAGATTTTATGAGAGCATAAGCTTTTTTTTCAATAAGGTCATACCTTAGTTCAGCATCCCTCAGAGTTTTGCTGAAAAAGGCCATAGGTTGCTCTACACCTTCATCATTTTCCTGCAATAGAACTGTTGCAAGTGCATCATAAGAGGCAAAAGAGAAGATATAAAAATCCCTGGCGTAATCTGGGCTGATCAGAGTGGGAGCTTCCATGATAGCTTGTTTGATGGCTTCAAAAGAGCTTCTTGCACCATCTGTCCATTTTATTTCTAATCCTTTCTTCAACATGGAAGTGATGCGATTCACTAGCTCTACAAAATTTGGAATAAACCTCCTGACAAAGTTAATCTTATCTAGGAAAGATTGATTGTCCCTTTTTTACCTTGGAATGGACAATGTATGAATTTCTTGAACTCTTGCTGGATCGCTCTTCACACCTTCAGCAGAAAAAATATGTCCCAGAAGTTTGCCTTCTTCTAGAGAAAACTATGACTTCTTTGGGTTAACAAAAATTCCAAACCGTCAGCACTTTAGAAACACCTTCTTCAAATGCTGCAAATGGTCCTTGTGACTGCTGGAAAAAACTGTTATGTCATCAAGGTAAATAAGGACAAACTTGTCCTTCTCTCCCACAAAGGCTATGTACATGGCCCTCTGAAAAGTAGCCCCAACATTCATCAGTCCAAAATGAATCTTGGAGTACATGAAAGTGACCCAAGGAGTAGTGAAGGCGGTCTTTTCCTGAACTTCTGGATGTACAACAATTTGATTGTAACCTGAAAATCCATCTAAGAAAGACATGACTCTAGCCCCTGAAAATTTTTGCAGCAAGTGTTCCATCTTAGGCAGGGGGTAGTTGTCTTTTTTAGAGCATTTGTTCAGATTCCTAAAGTCAACACAAAGCCTGATTTCTCCATTCTTCTTTCTCACTACCACAAGGTTAGCTATTCACTTTGAATACCTTAGGGGAACTATGATCTTGGCATCCAACAGCTTCTTGATTTCCTTTTCAATCAAAAGCAATAAGAGAGGGATGATAGGCCTTAATTTTTGCTTAAAAGGGATGGTGTTCTTCTCTAGTGGAATCTTATGCTGAATGATGTTTGTGTCATAGGTCTTAAGCTCACTGTACTCCCAAGCAAAAATATCAGCAAATTGTTTCATCAGGGTGCAATACTCAGAACTTTGGGAAGAAGACAAGTGAGTGGACAGATTTATGTACTTTGGATGGTCTGGACTTCCTACATTATGTCTCTAAACTGCAGACACATTTTCTTTTTTGGCAGGCTCATAAGGTACATCATTATGATCAAAAAACTTCTCTAGGGGCACCAATCCTTTGGGTATATGGTTACTAGGCAGTTGAACAATGTTATCCTGACCAATATCGTCCTTGAGATTGGATTGGTTGCATTCTTCAATGGTTTTGTTTTCTTGGTCAATGTGCATTTCAGAAAATTCATCAGTGACTTGTAAAAGCCTATTAATTTCATCATCATCTTCAAAAAATTTCCAGTATTTGACATTGTCAGTCAGAGGTGGTCTATATTTCACCTGAACTTCATAAGTCAATTTAGGAGGCAAAGGAGGAATAAACATGCTATCAGACACAACAAGGGAATTAACAAGCTGGTTCTTCATTCTAGGGATGTAAGAAATGCTGAAACTATTAAAAGAACCCTTGAGCTTCCATACCTCATCTCTGTATGCTTTCAGTCTTGGATGCTTTTCTTGGAAAGTTTTGTTCACCTGTTGAATGATAAGGTATGCATCTCCAAACACCTTCAGACCTTTGATGCCCATTTATTTAGCAGCGTTTAAGCCCAATATCAAGGCTTCGTACTCTGCTATGTTATTTGTGACCTGAAAAGTTAACTTGAAAGATAAATGAATGAATTCTTGTGTGAGGGACATCAGGACTACACCTGCCCCTGCAGCTTCCTTAGAGCAAGCTCCATCAAAGAACATGTCCCAAATTTATGGGCCTTAGACTTGCTCTGTGATCTGGCAAACCGGTTTCCTAAGCTACATGGAGGCCAACTGGGATTCTTCAATCTGAAGAATATAGGCTCCAAAATCAGTGTCAATAACATAGATGGGATGATTAGTGGGATTCCTTTCATCACTGATGATATAAGCCAATTGAGCTTCTCTGTATAATCTCCTACTCTCACCTCCAAAAACTGGGACAGTAGCATAGGACAGGTCATTTTGCAATGTTACACCTAATCTCTTGATCCAACCTCTAGAAAGCAACATGCCAAACTCGTGGGGTACATCTGCTACCACAATATCCATCATCATGCTCTTCATGAGTAGTTGAGACAAGGTGATGGCTAGGTCTTTGATTAATCCAAAACATTTCACTTTTCTAGAGTCAAAAGAAAACAGGTCATGATAAGGCTTGGTAATGTCAAGAATCAACTCATCCATGATAGCCTTGGGCATTAGATTATGGCTGTCTCCTATGTCCAGAAGGTAGTTATGAAGGATTTTGTCATGAATAGTTAAAGAGACATAGAATGATGGGGAGTTGTCATCATAATTTTCAATCATTGGGCTGAGAACGATAGCTGGTTTGTCATCTTGCAAATTTACATAGTCAGTGGAGGCTTGGATGGCTTTAGGCTCAAGGGCCTCGAGGATAGATATCTTGAAGGACTCATTCTTCACTAGTTCAATAAGAGGTACAGGTATTCTTAGCTTCTGAATTTCTGATTCAAAACTGAAAGGAGAAGGAGACTTGTCAAGGCCTCTTACCTCGTGAGCTGGAGCTTTGAGGATGATGGGATCAACTGCCAGTCATTTCTGCTTATTAGCTTGTTGTATTGTAGGGAAAACAACTCTCTGAATAGGAGTTTCCTTGACATTATTCATCTTCGACCTCAGATCATATTTGTGTCGATCATCAGTTTGCAGAACATCTCCACCATCCCACCCTTGGCTGATTTGGTCATTGAATAATGAATTTTCATAGGCAGCGAAGGTAAAAAAGGAGGCACTGCCTTTGTCTTCTAGACAATGGATCTCATCATATTCTTCAAACTGTTCTTCTTCCATGACTACATTCTGGAAAGGGATCGTAACCCTTTGGTCTTCATTGGCATCTTGGCTTCTTTGCAGAATCTCCAACTGCTCATTAGCTCTTCTATATAGATTTGGATTCCTAGGAGCAAAGGTATTAGGAACTCTTCCTTTCCCAGGGTGCTGCTCGACCTTTAATTTGGAAATTTCAGAGGTTAATGAATCTATCATCTTGGTCATTTTTTCTATCTTGGGATATGGATATGATGAAGATTCGCCCCTCTGTCTCCTGCTATCAACATTCCCCTTGAGCTTCTCTACAACCATGATGTTTGATTCTACTTCCAAGGCTGCATCCTACATATCAGCCAAGGTAGCACATCTTCTCTCCCTCAATAGTAGACAAAAGTCAGAATCAAAGGCACTGGCATAGGTAAGTTTAGCAGAGGTAGTGGTGGGTTTTACTTCAGCTGGTATCTTGCTGTACATGCGGTTAAACCTCTTATTAAAATCAGACAACAACTCACCATTTTCTCTCTTTAAGTTCCCAAACTAGGTGTGGTAGTAGAGTAGATCCTTCTTATCACCCCAATGCTTTAGGAATACATCATCTAAAGCCTCAATATCTACTATAGACCTTGATGTCAGTTCTCTGAACCATTTTCTAGCCTCTCCATCTAGACTTTGGACAAATAATCTTATCCGTACATTAGCTTCACTAATGTCTAGGTTATCAGCATAACTATAGAACGATTCAAGATGTTCTTCAGCTGTAACACCTTCAGTCCGAGTGAACTTAGGCATATACTTATGATATTCTCCAGTAGGCATGGCATTCAAAGGAGTGGGTAGTACTAGAGGTCCATACCTAGCAACTATGCTTCATTCCATTTTGGTGGGTGCTTGTGGTGCTGCCATAGCTGTGGTGGCTATAAGGGTACTGGAAGTCTGAATGATAGGGGGTTGAGGAGTGACTGATAGGACTAAAGGAGTATGATGGATAGGAGTAGAGGCTTCCTTTGGTCTTACAACAAAAGAAGAACCTAAATAATAAGGAGCTCTATGAATCTCTGAGATTTTTTCTTCACTGCTAGTATTAGATGCTATACTCTCAACATGTATTTGTTCTATTACAGGATTTTCTTGAAGAGATATAGAATATTTTTTAGATCCACCTGAGCCTGATGCTCCTTTCTGTAACGCCTTTCTTTCTTTGATGATATTTTTAGGGTCAGGTACTAGGTTAGCTCGTGGCTTTTGAGGATTTCTCCGAGTATGCCTCACAAACTAAGCCAGAACTATAGAGTGGAGTCGCCAAGGGGTTTGTCCTCTAGTAGAGTCGCCAGATAGATGATTACAACCCAAATAGTGTCCAGACTTTGTCTATCATCAAAGCTGTATCTGTGTCATCCCCGAGGGAAGCTGAGCTTCAGTTTCCTCTCCCCGGAAACAGTGCCAATTATGTTAACACTCCAGGAAACTCTCCTAGGTTGTAGCTCAGAGATGCCTGGTAACATATAAATGTTCAATATCGTTCTCTGAACTATTGGAATGGATTGGGATTTGGATCAACTCAGATGACTGTTTCAACTCTATTTTCACTCAAGACATGCATGAATACCCTCAACTTGACAAGGCTTTAGACCACTAATGCTCAATAGTTTATAGATTCAATGGATAGATGGAGAATCCTGATTGTACCAGAAAATGCATACATAAACACATATGAATGGCTAGCTACAGAAGGTAAATGAAGCTTTCAAATCTAATTTATCAACGCAGAGATAAGATGACAATTATCTAGCATTAGACACAGAGGAAAACATGAATAACCTACTCAAGTGCAAGCTCAGAACAGAGGAGAAGATGGCAATTAAACATATAACAACAAAAGAAACTTGTATTACTGGAATGAAGATGAGACGTTAAGAAGAACAGAGTATCCACAGTCTCCAAAAGTTGAACCCTTATTTCTTCGAACTTTCAGCCTTTTATAGGCTTTTTACAATACTCTTGAACTCTTTGAGGCTCAAGATGTCTTAATCTATCCCCTCTATCTTCTAACTACTTGATGACATAACTAGACAAACATGAGCCCAGAGGGCTATGTTTCTAACAAACATGGTAATCAAATTATGGTATTTTCACCACGCTGTCAGGTGGCTCGCTCGTGCAGTGATGTTCCATGATCATTTCTGTTGGTTCAACTGCATCACGTTGTTGCTTTTTCCCCTTTCGGCCATGCATTCCATTATTTCAGTTCAACTATATGACTATCAAAAACACTGACAGAGCCAACAAATTTCCTCACAGGGTGACTGATGGGAAGTGGGGTACGGGGGCACTTGGGCTGTTGGATGGTGTGGATCGACGGTCGAGATGTTGGTCAGGTGGCGGAGGATGAACTATGGTGATTGCGAACGAGGGCCATTGGATCGGGAGAAATGGATGGAGGAGATCAATCACCAGAGGCTTGAAGTCATGGTGGGAGCAGAATAAGTTCGAGCCATCAGATCTCAAATGGGTAGATTGAATGGCTATTGGGCGGAGGAGGTGCTCGAAGGATAACACCCGGGGGCGGTTTAGTCAAGCAGAAATGGTTTATATCAGGCGGTAAATGGTAAAGGTCGGAGCCCACCCGATTCCATTCATCGCGCGCCACGTAGCAGTGGAGGAGAGAGAGGAAACCGCTTTTATCGGGTGGGTATCCCTCTCGCTTGTTGCCCGAGTGATATACACGATAACCTTTAGATCTGGCGGAAATGATCTAACGATGATGATTGATCGAGCATATAACATTGGTCGGGTGAAGCGTGGACCGTCAGATCAGTGGGAAGATCAACGACGGGGGACATGAAGGTATGGGACGACCTCAAGAAATGTGCAAAGGGGCGCACATGGATGGAAAGGTAAGGTTTCGGGGGATTTTGCGCATTAGTGCATGGGGGCAAAAATGGATTAATTCACGTAGGGCCAAGGTGAAAGTGAGCTTTGTTATGATGTGAGGGTTGGGTTAGGACATGAGTGAACGTGGATGGGAGTAGATGAGTGAGAAAGTGAGGTGATGGGCCGTATGGGAACCTCTCCATGACATCAAAATAGACCATTTCCCTCATTTAGTCTTCAAAATAGCAGCACTGCACCTTAGGGCTAACATGTACAAAGATCACTTATATATTTGTAACAATTCCTAACTCAGACAAAAGATTCTTTTGGAATTGCACACCTCACCTTTAGGAGGGCACTCAGGATTTTTAAAAATTTACGATAATGTCAAGAAGGAATTTTTTTGGGATGGCCTTAAATATGATATTCAGAATTTTGTGGTAGAATGTTTGGTTTTCCAACAAAATAAAGTTGAGACAATTAAGACCCCGAGTCTGTTACAACCTTTAGCAATTCCATGTCAGTGTTGGGAGGAGGTTGTTGAAAATAGCAACAAGAAATGCTAAAAATAGAAATGCTAAAAATAGCATTTTAGGATATACTCGAACTTTGTTGGAAATAGCAAAAAATAGAAATGATTAAAATAGCATTGCTATAAATAGCATTTCGAGATATATTTCAATTTTAATTTGTCCTTAAATTAAAATTGAGAATTAAAATTTGAATTTAGTCTCACTAACTGTTTGAAAAATAATTAATTAATTCATCTCGAGTTAATTAGTTGGAGAAAATAAAACATGAAGTCTTTGTGAAGACATGCAACAATTATCCCTTTGATTAAGGAAGTTATCCCTTAATTAAGGAGATAAGGTGAGTTGTATTTGAGTTGTAATTAGTTAGCTCAGTTAACTGAGTTAAGTCCAGTTAAATTAGTTCCAAACAGTTGGGGGAACTAATTATGAGTGTTATGAAACCAACTCGCAAAAAGATAGAAAAGATAGATGAGCACCTTAGAATTCAGCCTCTTCGAGGGGGCAAGCTCCTTTACATTACATAAATGAACAATTCTTTTATGATACAAATGACAAGACCTCCTTTCTATATATAGGAGTCTAAGGGGTCATAATATAATCAGAGCCGACATAACAATAATAATGTAAGGGCACAATAATAACAATGGGCTTCTATGGGGCACAATAATAACAATATAGGGACTACATGGGCACAACAATATAATAAGGGGGTTGTACTAATAACAATAAGGGGTTACACTAGTAGTATAGGGACCTAACATGCCCCTCTCCTTCAAAAAGTGTTGTCCTCAACGCTTGAGTAGTTCTTGATGATTTTGTATAAAATTCTTGTCCTCCCATGTGGAATCTTCAACGGGTAAGTTCTTCCACTTGGAGAGATACTCTGAAATTGATCGATTTCGCACCTTTTGATTTCTCGGTTCTGTGGCTGCTTTAGGTTCCAATATGATTTTTCCTTCCTTGTCAAGTTCTCGTAATACTGTTTGAATTGGGATCTTCTGCGACTTTTGAATGAGTTCCCACTCCTTTGGGCATATGGATATATGTAAGGCCTGATGTTTGGAGGAACACTTCGTGGAATAAAATGAATAGCATTATCATGATCACGAATAGGTGGGAGGCCTTTGGGAGTCTCAAATACCTTGGAATGATTGTCCAAAACATTTTGGAGATCTGGAGAAATACATGATTTCGATGTGCAAACATCTAGTGAACATAATTGTGCAATTACACCTCGTTGTTCCTTTTTTAGAAGCTTTGTCATACCGTTAGAGCTGATTATCTTTCCTGATTTCCCTGCAATACCCCTTAATTCAACTTCCTTTCCTTCCATAGAAAATTTCATGAAAATTTCTTCAATGTTAAAAGCTATTGTACCCAAAGATTGTAGCCATTGGACTCCTAGTACAACATCAACACCTCCCATTGGAATGGAAAGCATTGGGCTATTCAATACATATTCTCCCATGGATAGCTTGATATTATGGCACTTTCCAGAGAAATTTATCGCTCCTCCACTTGCAACCATCACTTGACACTCTGGTGCTAGATGTAGGAAGCAATTCAATTCTTTTGCTATCTTACAATGAATAAAATTGTGGGTACTTCCTGAATCAATCAACACTATTATCTTTTTCTTCTTGATATGTCCTTCTATCTTGATGGTTTGAGGAGTGGTAATTCCAGCCAATGCATTACAAGATATCGTCAGATTCATTTCTTCTTTATCTAGGCTTTGTTCCTAGAGTATAACCTCTTATTTTTACCTTTCTTGTTCCTTTTCTTCTTCCTCTTCACAATCTATGTAGAATAATTTCTTCTCAGCACACTTATGACCTTTAGTGTATTTGCTATCACAACTGTAACAAAGCCCTTTTGCTCTTTTTTCTTCCCATTGTTGTGGTGTCAACCTTATAGGTTGTGGAAGGCTAGGTGCAACAACACTTCCATCTTTATAGTTGTGAATGGTAGGCTTCCTGGTTGCCATAATTTTGCTTTCCATTTTTCTTGCTAACCTGAATGTCTTCTCCAGTGAATCAGGTTCCCAAAGGCAAACCTCATGTTGGATATTATCCTTTAAAGTCCCTATGAACACATCAATCCTATGCTCCTCTGGAATATCTTTTACTCTTATGTTCAATTTTTGGAACTCCTCAATGTGCTCCATCATTGAACCCTTTTGTTTGAGACTTATCAATTGGCTAAAAAAGGTGTTGCTTTTTGTATCCTCATAATGTGCTGTCATTTCTTCTGTAAAAATTGCCCAAGTGATAATTTGTTTACGAGAGCAAAGCCATCGATACCATACAAATTGATTTGGTTCCAAATATAAAGTTGCAATACGTACCTTTTGTGTGTTTTTCACATTATGGAGATTGAAAAATTGCTCCATCTGTAGTATCCATGTTGCGGGATCCTTGCCATCAAACTTCCTCATATCGATTTTTGGAATATGGTGGGTCTTCAATCCAACATTAGATTCTATGAAATCATGATTAACATTTCTTTTGTTCTCATCATGAGTTTCCTTTACTACCCTTTCACTATTAGTGACCATTTCTTGTAGCAACTTATTCAAATTTATCTTCAATTCTTCCATCTTATCATCCATGCCATCCATCTTAGCGTCCATGCCATTCATCTTAGCTTCCACGTCATTCATCTTAGCTTCTACGCCTTTCTTTAAGCCATCCATCTTAGCTTCCATGCCGTACATCTTAGCTTCTACATCTTTCTTTAAACCATCCATCTTAGATTTCGTTACTTTTTGTGCGAGTGACATTTGTTGCACTTGGTCTTGTAATTTTGATATATCATGTTGCATTTCTTCCTCTTCTTCATGAGTCATGCTAGAGATTTTAGGTTGCTTACTAGGTGTTTGCATTTTCTTTCCTTGGGGCATCAATTACCGATAATAATGTTTTACTATGCCCTTTGAATTCCTTCAAACTAATTTTTCAAACCAAGCTTATGCAAAATTTAAAAAAAAAACTACACACATTTTTTCACTTTGTAGGAGCTCGATATTGAATTTGATATATCTCCGTAATTTTGGATCATCCAGTTCTGAAATTGTTACCTGCAATAGCCCTCTGTGTCCTCTTTCCAATGCCACCAGTCTGATCAAATTTAGATTCTCCAAGGCAGAGTTATGCACAAGCTCCCAAGATGACCTGATTATAGCCCTTTCCAGAAGAGCGAACTTGTATGAAGTGCCACGTGTCATTGTTTTGACCTTAGTATCTGAAAAATATATACAGGAAACTAAAGTCTGTCCTCTTTCTGTAATTTCTTACGAAATTTCAATCTGATTCTCAAAACAAAAGTTATGACAATTTTCCCTAGGTCACCTATTTGGAATGAAATTCGGGAGTCTGCAAAAAGGCCAACTTCCTCATATCATATCTCCACAAATATAGCGTGAAAAGATCTAAAATTCAGACCCGGGGTTCATAACGATTTTGGCTCAAATGGGTTTTTTTTTTTTAGCGTCTGAAACGTCACAGAAAAAAAGTTATAGTGCAAATTCCATGATGACCTGTTTGGAGCAGCGAAACCCTAGAATGCAAAGCTTTGATACCAAATGTTATGAAATCAACTCACAAAAAGATAGAAAAGATAGATGAATGCCTTAGAATTTAGCCTCTTTGAGGGGGAAACCTCCTTTAAATTACATAAATGAACAATTCTTTTATGATACAAATGACAAGACCTCCTTTCTATATATAGGAGTCTAAGGGGTCATAATATAATCAGAGCCAACATAACAATAATAATGTAAGGGCACAATAATAACAATAATGGACTTCTATGGGGCACAATAATAACAATATGGGGACTACATGGGAACAACAATATAATAAGGGGGTTGTACTAATAACAATAAGGGGTTACACTAGTAGTATAGGGACCTAACAATGAGTTCAATCACTTAATGCATGCATGCATTCAACTAGTGTTCTCCAGATAACAAAATATTCTCTCATAAATAACTCATGCATGTTAGTTTAGACAGAGAGCCAGTGGAGATTAAAGGAAGGGATAGTGTACTATTAGTTGGAGGAATTTTCCTATAAATGAAACTCATCCATGCAAAAGGAATTATCTCCTTCAGGATTGCGTAGTTAGTTTAGAGGTCAGTGTTGTGTGTGAGGTGAGAATCACACAGGTTGCAGCTGGAGGACCCAGGAGAAACTGCGCAAGGAAATAGAAGGCTTGGAGGACTGAAGAAAGGCATATGTGTTGTCTATTATGTCTATGAGCAGCAATGAGGGATTGTACTAAGAGTTGGATAACTTGTGAGCTAAAGCTTTATGTAATCCTGAGATATTTCCACTTGTATGATAATACATATAGTGGGGTTTTTAGCTGAGGCTTTCCCCAGAGTATTCTTTTGTGTTTCATGTGCATGATTTCTTCTTTCTCTATTATATGTGTTTCGATTGATCTTGCTCAAATTGATTAAGCTTCTGCAAAGTTTGATAGTATAAGTAGACCATGCATTTTGCTTTAGTTACATTGCATTATCAGGTGATCTACAGTGAGAATTTCTATAGAGGTCCCAATGGATTTTATCACAGGGTTACCCAAGTTCGAAGGAAAGAGTGTCATCATGGTGGTAGTTGATAGACTTACCAAGTAAGCACACTTTTGTGCATTATTTAATCCTTTTAAAGCTACTACAGTTGCTGCTGCATTTAGGGAAACAATTTAAAATCTACATGGAAACTCAAAAATTATTGTAAGTGAAAAAGATTCCATTTTCAATGGAAATTTTTGGATGAAATTATTTTCTTGTCTTGGTACTTAATTAGCTCATAGCTCATCTTATCATGCTCAATTTGACGAGAAAAATTAGATAGTGAACAAATGTTTGGAAGGATATTTTCGTTGCTTTGTATCTGATAAAAAACACAATGGGACAAGTGGTTACCTCTAGTTTAATGGTGGTATAACACTTCCTTCCATACTTCAGCAAAAATGACCCCATTTATGGCACTTTATGGATATTATCCACCATCCATCACATCATCTTTAATAGAAAATTCTAAGGTTCAAGCAATGGAAGATCACATCGAGTATCAACAATAAGTTCTCAAATTCTTAAAGGATAACCTCACTTTGGCACAAAATCGAATGAAACAACAGGCAGATCAACATCACAATGAAATAAGTTTTGGTGTAGGTGATTGGGTATTTTTACGGTTGCAACCATACTGTTGGGTCATTAATATACCATTATTATTGTCACTTTTGAACGCTTATTCAACCCATTTCTACCATTCTTCATCACGTCATTTATCATAATTTATCATATAATTCTATTTTACAATGATTTATGCTCTTATGTAAAACTATTATTTATTCTCCTTTATTTCTAATAAATTCATGATTATGCATGATTTTATCAATGAAAGTTTAATAAATTGGTTATAACATTATTCACCATTTTTAGCCTCCAAGATAATTTCCAGATTGAAGATTTGATCATTAAAAGTGCCAACTCAGAAATGCGCTGGAATAAGAAGTGACAATTTTGCGGTTGAGATTCTGAGCAAATGAAGATGAACCTGGAAAATCTAGAACATGGGTTTTGTCCAGAATGGACCAAATTAACTTTAGTAAGAACAGTTTGCCCAAATTCAGCTTGTACTGAGAGAAACACAGGGTTCTTTGAGCACAATTTTCTCAGATTCGCTGTGTCGCCATTCTCCAAATCTCAGCTGCAAAGCCAAATTCACCTTGCTCTTGTTGAAAGATGGATGGAAATATCTCTTCTTGTTGATCAATTGGTTGGAAACAATCTAATTTTGTAATAGAAATCATGTTGTAATTATCTCTGCTGTAACTTCTCTCTGATCTCTCTCTATTTAAATGAAAACAGAGATCAGAGAGGGGGATGGATTCGAATGATGGAATTGAGGATGAATTAGAGATTCAGAATTGAGGATGGCAGAGAGAATGGATAATGGCTGAGAGATTGAGAGATTTCTTGTTGTAATCCACTGTAACTCTGCTTTGATATTTTAATATAAATCTGGTTGCCATTCCATCTTTGATCCTGAAGTAACCCAGCAGCATCCGCTGGCGGCTAAGGGCCCAACCTCTGGTGGAGTACGCTGCTGCTGTGTATTATATCTTTCCAATTTCCGTCGTGTGATGGTTTGATTTAATTCTTATTTATTTGAATCGTATTGCCTTACAGTTTCATTTTTTTGTAGCGAGCTATTATAATATTTTATGAAATTGTTTTATTGCACAAGCTGAGATTGAATCGCGTGGCTGTTCTTTTCCATCATGACAGAGGTTATCATCCTTCTCAATGTATATTGTTATGCTGTTCATTTCAAATGTAAAGCTTCGTTGTTCATTCCAGACCTTGATATTCATTATAGACTGTTGGTCATTCAATTCCTTTAATTATAGTTTGCTGTCCATTTACTTTGTTGTTCATTTCTGTTGATTAATTGCAATAGTTTGCTTTTAAAGAGTTTTCCTAGTTTACTTTCAATGGTAGCTTTAGTTCAATTTCTATTTCCTTTTAATTGCTTTAAAGCATGACTGTCAACTGTAGAGAACATTGGTTATTGCTTCCTCGTTCCCAGATTGATTGTCTTGTTCTAGTTTGATTTCAATTGCATCAATCTCTAGAGGAATGAGTTATTTCTACTGTATCCTTAATTGATGTTTGCTGAGTGAATAGTTGGATTTTAGAACATTTGAGTTTATGTTATTGTTAGATTTCTTTTTCAAGCATTCATTTACTTTTGGATTTTAAGCACTATACTGCAAAACATTACTCTTGAGTAAATGGCCGCCTCAGACTGAGTACACTCTTGAAATAAAAAGTCATCCTTGGGTTGATAATTAATGTGAAGATAATTAGGTATTAAAAAGATACCTTTTTATCGCTCGAAATTTTGGCGCCGTTGCCGGGGAGAGTGTAGCCATTTCTAAAGAGTAGTGTGAATCTGATGAGTGTCTGCTAGGAGAGAATTGGGTATTAAAAATGGAAGGTAAGAACCTGCGTACGGATCATGTAACAACCTTGCTCCCCCGCCCGCTTTCTGGCAGATTTGTTAATTTTTTTGGGTAGAAATAGATGTTTGAATTTTTGTGTGAATGACTAGAAAAAAGATAGAAATTTTTAAAAACGAATCACATGATTTCACTCAAGTGGTGATGTAAGCACCACCCATTTCACTAACTAATTGACAGGAACATTTGAAGAAGGAGCCTCGAAGAAACACATGAAAAACATCTTATATTATGGTAAGAAATGGCTCACGTTTCTACTTTTGAATTTCCTATCAAAGATCTAGAGGAGTGACACAAATGCACATAATTCCCCCATCTTTACCAAATTTTCATGGTTTAGCAAATGAAGATCCAGATACATTCTTATTTGAGTTCGAAATACTTTGTAGAGGATATGATTATTGTACTAATGATCAAAGATTGAAAGTGTTTCCTCTTACTCTAAAAGGAGCAGCTCTCCAATGGTTCATGAGCCTAGGTGGGAATTGCATCCAATCATGGGAGGACATGAAGAACATATTCTTGAAGAAGTACCAAGACTATTGCAAATCCATTGAAGATATTTTCGGTATGATACAAGGGGAAGATGAAAGTTTGGAGGACTATGTAGATCGATTTCAATACAACCTTCAAAAATCAAAATATAAGCATTTGGAAAAAGAGATCTTAAAAACACTCCTTCTTAAAGGAATCAAAGATAAATTTTTAGAACTCTTAAATCTGATAGGAAAAGGTGATGTTTTTCAGTTATCATATGATGATGTTTGTGAGTTGTGCGTAAGGTATTCAAGAGGAATGTCCAAGGTTGGTAAGAATTTTAGAGATGTTTGTTCTTTCTTTTCCAAATCTGCTACAAGAGTAGGAGACATAAGAGCTGAAATCAATGCTTTATTTGAAAATTTTAAAGTTGATTTTGTTAGCTCTCTAAATGCAAAAATTGGATGTTTTGCAAGTTCATAAAAATCAAGAATTTGATGAAGTGTTTTTCACTCATGACCAAAAGGAGCATCCCATAGATACTCACTCTTCCTTATCTAGGATGGAAGTAGCATATCAAAGAGATAAGGAAGCTGCAACAAGGTCAACATGTATGGTTCAAAACACTTCTTCTCCATTCTCTTACTTGCATAATCCATTATGGAATACTCAAATGTTAGAGCAGCCATGCGAATCTCAATATAACCACCACCAATCTTGTTTACAAGTTTGGCACGGTTCACCTTATGATTGCATGAATACTCTCCCTCATCTTGTAGCACAAGCACATTCTCCATATTCTCCACCAGCTCTTCCACAACATCCTACTTGCATATCAAATTTATCCACTCAACCCAACCAACCACATCATCACAATGCTCCATTCCTTACACATTTTCCTGCTCAACTAATTCCACACCCTCACCACAATAAACCAGTACAACATGCTTACAATGTTGAACTGCCAAATTTACGCACCCTTCCCACCCATTCTATCTCACATGCGCCATTAGAGAAAACTTACAATGAGATTCAGAATGTTTCAAATTCAAAAATTGTAGAAGCTATGGAAGAAAATGAGGTTTCTTATAATATGTATTAGCAAGCTATTTTAAAAGCTCAAGGACTTCATGATCTGATGGATATGAGAAATCAAGAAAGTAACGGATACATTGAAGATTGGTTTCACTCCATCATTTGTTTGCAACATCACTATATGCTTCAACAAATTTTGATACCATCTTTTCAAGGGAAGTTGGCTTCTCATACCCTAATTTTTATCAACATGCATTTTTCAAATTTGGGTATGTGCATACGAAAAGCCTTATTTCTAAAATGGTTTCACTGGAAATACTCTTATACATAAACATATTCGATTCTCAAAGAAGAGTAGGATAGTGGAGAAAATAAAATAAATAAACAAATAAAACAAACACATCTTTTTTATTTTTATTTTTGTAAAGCTAGTTGTTTTTTGTTGCAACATGCTATGGAAATCAACCTCGGTGATAATTTTTTAATTCATTTGTGTATGTAGACGACTTATAATGGAAATAATAGTTCTACAAACACTCATATTCACTTTTATCACCAATGTGAAAAAATGCTTGAATATCACATTTTTTTGGCTTGCGGCTTGATGAAATTTATGAAAAACAGTCGGGACAGTCATGTTCTGAGGGACAAAATTGCAATATTTTTAAAACTTGTTTCTATCCTAAGTAGCCCTTGATGTCTACTTTCCAACCCAATTTGAATCACTCAATTTGGATTTGAAACGAAAAAGTTCGAACCAAAACATTGACAGGGTGTCTAGTGGGCAGCTTCGGAATAGAGTTGGGACAGTCAGTTTTTGGAGGTCTAAATGAATGAATTTTTAAAACCTGTTTCCACGGTAGATTCCCCTATGAATCTAGTTTCAAATGCAATTTTAATCACTCATTTTCGATATCGTATGGGGAATTTATGATCAAAATACTGACTGTCTATCGTAAATCAGCACCCTTAAAACTATGTCTTTCCCGCTGTTCCTTATAGTATTTGACTTATCAATTCTTCTTGTGTTCAAAACCTGTTTCTATTGGAGATAAATAAATGAATCTAATTTCATTTTCAATTTGAATCCGACATCAAACGAAAAATTTATGCTTGAAGTATCAACTATTGGTCTAAGCTGGGTAATTGAAAATGACTCTGTTATGCAGGTTGTTCTAACTAAAATTGAAATATCATATCATTGAATTTTTAAAACCTATTGCTACTAGAGATAAACCTTTGAATTAGCTCTCATTTGACTTTAGAATCACTCAATTTGGACGAAAAACAAAGAAGTTGTAATCAAAACACTGCAGGTTAGCATGATTGGCCATTGCTCTCCCGCAAGTGACAAATAAATTTTACTTTGTTATTTTCTCCGTGGATTTATTCTACAGAGTAATTACTTGTTAGTTTTTTGCATAATTCTTGGATTAGGGGAGCCATGCACCTCTCTTTCTCCATGATTTAATGTTTTATTGCAGGTAGACACTCGTTTTTTGCAGGTCCTAGGAGAAAAAGAATGTCAATTTATGGACGAGTGATTCTTGAAAGAAATTTTAAATGAAACAAAGGAATTTCATCCAAATCATTACCTAACGGATTCATAATAGAACAAATGAAGAATTGATTTCCATTTGAAGATTCATGTTTTGTCACTGTCGCCAAAACATTTTTCAAAGAGATCATTTTTTTTATACATAATATCATAGCTCTTGTAATTTAATTATTTACATATTGTTTTTAAATAAAATTTTGTTTCTTTTCTGATCTCTCTTATATTTTGTGTTTTAGGTGTTGCTTCATTCAAACTGTGACCCATCCTCAGCATCAATACAGCGAACAACTAATTCATTCTTTGCGTGCTTGCATTTCATGCTTGTGCATTTTGCTGTTCCTTTTCTGAAGGGATAGTGTTTCTGTGCACCTTTGTCGTTTCTGCCGTTCATTTTTCAAAGGGACAGCAGTTTCATTTTGCTGTTCCTTTTCCCAAAGGAACAAGACCTTTTGGGTCAGCAGTTCATTTTGCTGTTCCTTTTTCACGGTTCATTTTGTTGTTCCTTTTTCACGGTTCATTTTGCTGTTCCTTTTCCACGGTTCATTTTGTCGTTCCTTTTCCACGGTTCATTTTGCCATTCCTTTTCCACGACTCATTTTGCTGTTCCTTTTTCACGTTTTGCTGTTCCTTTCCGAATGGAACAACACTTCTGCACTTTCACTTTTTGCTGTTCCTTTCTGAATGGAACAACACTTCTGCACTTTCACTTTTTGCTGTTCCTTTCTGAATGGAACAACACTTCTGCACTTTCACATTTTTGCTGTTCCTTTCCAAAGGAACAACACTTTCACATTTTTGCTGTTCCTTTTCAAGGAACAACATTTTCGCATTTTTTGTTCCTCTTAAGGAACAACACTTTTTCACATGCATTTTTTTGTTGTTCCCTACAGGGAACAACACTTTTTCGTGTGTATTTTTTCTTTTTGGTGTGCATTTCCTTTGCTGTTCCCTACACGGAACACCACTTTTTGAGTGTTTTTGTTGTTCCTTCAAAGGGCAACACTTTGGGAGTATTTTTGAGAGCAACCTTTTTCTTCCTCTAGTAGGATTATTCCTAGTTCATCTCAACCACATTTTCCTGATTCTCTTTCATGGCATGAAGTACACTATTTTTATGAGGACAAGAATTATGGATTCTTTTGAAGCAAGTTAATATCATTCACGTTATGATCTTTAACATGACAGCTCCTTGATGATAGCTTATTTTCAAAATGGACACAATTATTTATATACTACTTTACTGCATTGTTTTCTGCTGTACATGATACTGATTGATCATCTTAATACCATGTTGTTCCACCATTCCTGGTTATAATCTTCTCTGTCTGTAATGAATGAGACTATGGGTATATTTTTTCTATTGACATGTTCAACTTCTTCCACCATCCCTGCTCTTAAGGAGTATTGAGCCTCCCTCTTTTTATCATAAAAATGTGTAATAACAACAAATTTTTTTTCGCAGATGGAGGATAGGGGGTCTCATTACGAGCCAACCTACCATGTTCATAAGGATGTAACAAAGTGACATTTCCATTATGGCCACCACACCAGGGTTATGATCCATTAGATAACCAAATTATCCTTGGAACAGGAGGTCTCATCACGAGCCGACCTGATCACTTTTGCTACATCCCAGTGAATGGCAGTGTGGTTATCTGGTTACCACGCCAGCACACTGATCTCTTCTGTGGAATAGCACTGTAACTCTCCATTTATAAATTGAGGATCCTGGCTCACATGGGTTAAAAAGCAACCATGTCGAGGCTATGGACGCCTGCTGGTAGCAGAGGCTCTGCTTATGGTATTGAAGTTATATCTTATCGTCAATTATTACTATAATACCCTTTTCTTATTCTTTCTTTTTATCAGAGAAGTTATTTCCTTAATTTTTCCCCTATTTTGAACCTTTACACATGAGAAATTGTTTTCAAATCAATCACATTGTTTTCAGCTAGAATACCGCCAGTAAAGCATCTTTTTGACATATTGTTGTCACTTTTCTCTTTTTCATAACTTATAATCAATCCAAAGTGTCCTATCTTTTATTCATAACTATCTTTACACACTTTTCTCTCATTATAACCATAACTCTCGTTGTCCTATCATTAATATGTGTACTCTGCTTCATTTACTGCTATATTGTTCATTCTCTTGCCTTGCCGTCAACATAACACCTTTCATATGCTTTATGGTCATGGGATCCCTTTTCCAATTGGAGGGGGGAATGTATGCATTATGGGATTGCATGCGATATGATTACTGCACTCTGCCATTACTTCTTGATTTGACAACATATTAGTATTGCATGTATACATAAGTTTTTCTAATTGAAATTTTGCATGCATCTTATCTGTTGCTATTCAAAGCTAACACTATGGATTCAAGAACATTGTATGCAAAATAGTGCTTTGTTTACAAGAAAACAACAAGTATGGGCAGAATTCTATTCACAGCATGACCACACTATTGCAACTAACAGAAGAGGCTCGAGCAACTCGCGAACGTGAACAATTCTTCAGACATGATGTGCTTACCTGGATTCCACCTTTTGCATCACTTTCAACACCAACTCTGCCTACATCAGCTTCAACAACTGCCAGTCCATATATGTCATTCCACATTTTTCTTTTTGGAGGTAAAACTTGAGGTAAAATAGCATAATTTTCTGATTTATTACGAATTTAGGAGAATTTAATGAAATCCATTTTGAGCATTATTTATCATCCTTCATTCCACATCTTTACCACTTTCCCTTTTTCAGCGGCATACCATCTTTCATTTTGGGGGAGTGTTGCTTTCATTCATTTCTTTCTTATGACCATGTCATTCATATTCTTTATCATCCATTTCTATTCTTATTCCTTCTCAACACCTCCCTTATTCCATGTTGTTTTACACCAGGCATAGAATTCAATAGCTGGTAGCAACCACCTCTATTTGTCTTCTAGCATTGCATGAGGACATGCTAATTCTTTAGAGAGGGGGAGGAATTGCTACGCATGATGGATGTTTTCTACTTTCTTCCTCATTTAAGGCATACAATTTCATTTTTACACAGTGCAGAAATTGATTTCCATAATACTTTTAAAACTATGAACTCAATTCTTGTGATTTCTGGATAATACAGATGTATCATTAAAATACACATACCTAGATAATTTCAAGATAAATTGGTTCATTCGGAAATCATGCACTCTCACCTACAACCATTTTGTTTATATCTCATGATCCGTGCATCAAAACGATCTGATTTTTGGATCATAGAGGCATTCATATATTACAAATTTACTTGCAACATTTCAACAAAATCTGGTTTGTAGTTTTTGGGAAAATGGTTAATGAAGGTTGTTGTCACCTATATCATATTTTGCTACAACTTCATATGCACATAACTTGAACGTCAATGAAAAAATTGTTATGCCTTCATCAAGAGTGCTAAAAGTGAATATTCATTAATTAAGGAAGAATTCATTTGTTCTATCCATTTCATGAGCTGGGATGAACAAATTTTTTTATTGCTTGGTTAACACATGGGTTTTGTCTTTGGGTTGCATGAGGACATGCAACATATTGAGTGTGGGGGTATGTTGGGTCATTAATATACCATTATTATTGTCACTTTTGAACGCTTATTCCACCCATTTCTACCATTCTTCATCACGTCATTTATCATAATTTATCATATAATTCTATTTTACAATGATTTATGCTCTTATGTAAAAATATTATTTATTCTCCTTTATTTCTAATAAATTGATGATTATGCATGATTTTATCAATGAAAGTTTAATAAATTGGTGATAACATTATTCACCTTTTTAGCCTCCAAGATAATTTCCAGATTGAAGATTTGATAATTAAAAGTGCCAACTTAGAAATAAGCTGGAATAAGAAGTGACAGTTTTGCGGTTGAGATTCTGAGAAAATGAAAATGAATCTGGAAAATCTAGAACATGGGTTTTGTCCAGAACGGACCAAATCAACTTTAGTAAAGAATGGTTTTCCCAAATTCAGTTTGTATTGAGAGAAATGCAGGGTTCTTTGAGCACGATTTTCTCAGATTCAATGTGTGGTTGTTTTCCAAATCTCAGCTGCAAAGCCAAATTCGCCTTGCTCTTGTTGAAAGATGGATGGAAATATATTCTTGTTGATCAATTGGTTGAAAACAATCTAATTTTGTAATAGAAATCATGTTGTAATTATCTCTGCTGTAACTTCTCTCTGATCTCTCTCTATTTAAATGAAAACATAGATCAGAGAGGGGGATGGATTCGAATGATGGAATTGAGGATGAATTAGAGATTCAGAATTGAGGATGGCAGAGAGAATGGATAATGACTGATAGATTGAGAGATTTCTTGTTGTAATCCACTGTAACTCTTCATTGATATTTTAATATAAATCTGGTTGCCATTCCATCTTTGATCCTGAAGTAACCCAGCAGCATCCGCTGGTGGCTAAGGGCCCAGCCTCTGGTGGAGTACGCTGCTGCTGTGTATTATATATTTCCAATTTCCGCTATGTGATGGTTTGATTTAATTCTTATTTCTTTGAATCGTATTGCCTTACAGTTTCATGTTTTTGCAGCGAGCTGTTATAATATTTTATGAAATTGTTTTATTGCACAAGCTGAGATTGAATCGCGTGGTTGTTCTTTTCCATCACGACAGAGGTTATCATCCTTCTCAATGTATATTGTTATGCTATTCATTTCAAATGTAAAGCTTCATTGTTCATTCCAGACCTTGATATTCATTATAGACTGTTGGTTATTCGATTCCTTTAATTACAGTTTGTTGTCCATTTTCTTTGTTGTTCATTTCTGTTGATTAATTGCAATAGTTTGCTTTGAAAGAGTTTTCCTAGTTTACTTTCAATGGCAGCTTTAGTTCAATTTCTATTTCCTTTTAATTGCTTAAAGCAAGACTGTCAACTGTAGAGAACATTGGTTATTGCTTCCTCGTTCCCAGATTGATTGTCTTGTTCTAGTTTGATTTCAATTGCATCAATCTCTAGAGGAATGAGTTATTGCTACTGCATCCTCAATTGATGTTTGCTGAGTGAATAGTTGGATTTCAGAGCATATGAGTTTATGTTATTGTTAGATTTCTTTTTCAAGCATTCATTTACTTTTGGATTTTAAGCAATATACTGCAAAACATTACTCTTGAGTAAATAGCCGCCTCAGACTGAGTACACTCTTGAAATAAAAATTCGTCCCTGGGTTGATAATTAATGTGAAGATAATTAGGAGTTAAAAAGACACATTTTTATCGCTCGACACATACAAGCAAATGTCACTCAAGAAAGCTAAAAGTGATAATAAATTATCACCCAATTACTATGGTCCTTACAAGATGTTGAAAAATATTGGTACTATGTCATACAAATTGGAGCCGCCAGCATCTTCTCGAGTACACCCAGTTTTCCATGTTTCTTGCTTAAAGAAGGTTATCGGTGACAAGTTCCCAGTTCAAACAATGTTGCCAGAACCTGACAAAGATAGAAAAATCATATTTGACCCTTAAGCAATCACAAAAATAAGAACATGAAAACTACAAACTCAATTAATTTCAGAGTATCTCATTAAGTGGAAGAATTTACCCGTTGAATACTCCACATGGGAGGATGACAACTTTATATAGAAGCACCCAGAACTACTCAAGCATTGAGGATATTTTTTTTTGAAGGAGAGAAGCATGTTAGGTCTCTATAATACTAGTATACTCCCCTTATTTTTATTGTTAGTGTACCACCCTATTGTTATTTTTGTGACCATGTATCCGCCATATTGTTATTGTTGTGCCCCATATAAGCCCACTATTGTTATGCTTGTGCCCTTACATTATTATTTTTATGTAGGCTCTTATTATATTGTGACCCCTTAGACTCCTATATATACCAATGAGGTTTTATCATTTGTATCATCTAAGAATTGTTCATTTATGTAATGTAAATGATGTTTTCCCCTTGAAGAAGATAATTTTTAATTCATTGATCTATCTTTTCTTCTGTTTTATGAGTTGGTTGCATACCATATTCATCCTCTTTTCATAAAGATATACCATAGAGAAATTTAGCCCTTTCCAAGAGATTGGACTTGACTTTTATCTTCTCCTTGATCTTTATTGCAACTCCTTGACTTGCTTCATATGACTAAAAGATACCATGCTTGAACCATAGGTCAAATAGGTGCCATGAATAACTAGGCTGACTTGGACAACGTGTGGCATCAAATAAAAAGTTAAAATCCAAAATTATCCTTTTGATAATACATGAATAATTTAATTTTCTTACGAGCATGAAGAACATGCTTTGCATAAATAGGTATATCAATGATAAATTCATTAATATGAAGACCAACCATAGCTACAAAATCCAACACTCACTCTTTGCTAGGGAGGTATTCATAATGATTATCAAGATGATCTCACATTGAAAAATTATCTAAGGAAATATCAAGATTAAGATAAGCATCATTTTCAATATCATAATCACTATTGGGTAATTTAATTGTTAGTTAAATTACTTGTCATCAAATTATCAATCCAGTTTTGTATACTTGTGAAGCACACTTGCACAATATATGCTGGGATATTTAAATTTCAATTTAAAAAGGAAGATATAATCATTAAAAGAATTTGCAAGATTGAAATGAAATCCTAATCATGAAGATATCTTATATGAAAACACACACTTCCTAAGAAATCATAGTACAAACTTCAATAAGATTTAATTTATGAAAAACACGGAATTCTAAACTAGAAAGCAATGAAATTTTAATCTGTTGAATTTGAAAGTACAATTCTATTCTAGGAAAAATAAATTCAATTCTTGTTCTATGAAACCAATTCTATGTTATAAAATACAATGAAAATTATATACTATGAAATTGATCAACTTCTTATGCTATATTTCATTTCAATGAAAGCTTCTTAACCTAAATATACGTTCTTATTCTAAGTTCTATTCTAGTGAGCAAGAAAATGAATATATTTTATGAAATCCATGAAATATTATTCTATGAAAACTCAATTGACAATTGTATTCTAGAAAGAAATCAAACTATGCTTTAAGTTCTAGTCTAGGAAACAATAAATATTATGTTCCTAAGTTCTAATCTAGAAAGCAATAAATACTTTGTTCTAAGGAAGCAAATGATTTCCATGCTAAGGAATTAAAGACAAATTTATTCTATGAAAATAAGCGAATGATACCAAATTGAAATTATTCCTATATATAAGATCAAAGCATATTAAAGTGGTTGGTGTGCATGTTCAATATATAGAATCATTCATGTTTGTTCATATCTATAAATCTAAAACTATAGAGAAATTAAACTAGGAAGTAGCTAGATAAATATTTTTTCATTTTATGGTTTTATTCAAGCTCTTGATATGCAAAAGAACAAAAATGATATGGTCATAAAAGAATGTAAAGACAATGTGTAGAAAAAAGTGCATGGAAAACATAACATCTAGTTAAATACTTGAACTAAATATTGTAGAGACTGAGCATAAAGAAATTAATCTATTTTGCATAAATAAGACATAAAAGTAACATACACCCATACTCATTAGGGGGCCCTCTTGAAGTGCATGAGAGGTGGAAAGTTTAAGAAACTATTGATCAAACACCATATTTCTTCATGAAAGCATAATCATTTCAAAAGATGTATTAACTGAACAAAAGATTAATAATAATTGTAATCTCCAACATATGAGAAATTTCCAACATCCAACAATTAATAATCATGTTGTATGATTCTCAGAGAAGCTTTTTTTAGAATTTTAAAGTAACTAATTTTGAGAATCGTAATGTTAAAGGCTAGCTCTACAAATTGACATCTTAAAGTTCAAATCCTATTGAGACTCTTACTCTTCACGATTCACTATCTATGGAACGAATCATGAGAGAAATACATTAGCATTGTTTAAATTCTTTGTGATCTCAGTTGCTTGATAAGGAGTCAACCTCACTTGATACCTTGTTTTTATGCCTGGTGCACCATATCATTGTTTAACCATGAGCTTGACCTTGAGATCATGAACAACTGGAATTCTTCTATTTGCACCCAGTAGGTGGAAATCCATATTGGTAACATTTGTCATATTCCCATATGCTCTAGTTGATTTATCTCTCATGGTACCTATTTGAACCTTAGATTTGGCTGCAAAATGTTGGTGAAGCTACAAAAACTGTTAGATTCCATAACTCATACAGATTTAACCAAATTTACAAATAAAACATATAGAATTGAGAGTGCATATCGAATTTTACCTTATTATTTATTCATGTGGTTTTGATGACTCTGTATTTCAAAATGGTGGTGTAATGGTATAAGGATAAATAGAAAATAATTAAAAGAGAATGTAACAAATTGTAAAAATGATGCAATTCCTATGGCCCAACATTCCCCCACACCTAGGGTTTTTCATGTCCGCATGCACATATTGGTAGAAAAATTCCAAAATTGAAGTAGAAGAGGTCTTCAAAGGACCATTTCATAGGCTTAGATTAAGATTTCCAAGATACTCTGAACTCCCTTCTTCTTCATGGAAAATGCACATCTTGGTTTCCTCACCAACATTATGGTTTTCAATGATTTCACTTTCTTTTGGAGCAATTGGTTAGCTTCTTTAAGTTTCAATTTTTTTGGTACCAATGGTACATGTGTTTGAGCATTTTATCCTTCTATTTTTTTAACACTTGATTTTCTCCCTTCACATGATTTTTTAATAGTTCCAATTCAATTATTTATTCCTTCAATGTCTTAATAATTTCTTAAGCTATATGAAGAGAAATATTATCAACATGCATGAGACAATTGTATTATGGAATATCTTCATTCAAATTTTGTTCACAAAAAGGGCTTACCTCATCTTGGTGTACTCCTTTCTCCAATGATTCAAAATAATAATATGCATGTTGTTAATTAAAATCTATCTCTGGACTTTTTGGGTTTTGTATTTGGTGGCACTAATGAATCTGAGTCATGAAGATCTATAATCTCTGATGAAGAAATTTTATCTTTCTTCAACCATGCTTCTTGTGATTATTTGGTTCTTTCTCCCTTGCTCTAACTCCTGAACTACTTTTCTCTTAGTTTGTCACTTTTCTGAAACAATGGTATCGGAATTTTCTTCTTTTATGGTGTGGTTGGTTTTGAAAATTCCTTATTTTTAATGCTCTACTTCTTCTTAGGCCTCCCTCTCGCTAGCTTCACTAGAATATTTGGAAAATTTGAACCCTCTTTCAACCCAATTATATCTGGAATATCTTGTAACAAAATCTTTGGTGCGTTGTACTATTTTGTTTCTTCAATATGAATGTCCCCTGTTTCTGCTTGTTTATTTTTAGTCTTTTGTTCTAGATTTCATGCATTCTCTCTCTAAGGATTAGGGTTTGGAGGCAACCTAATTATTATTTTCCTTATCTTTGGAATTGTTTCATTATATGAGAATTCAATGAAGTGATTCCTCACTAAGAATTCGATATTCCTTGAATTTATTTGAATATTAAAGGTCATCTTCCTTAAACCAATAAACAAGGAATATTGAAAATTTGACTCATTTCCTTTTATGAAATGTATCAACAATCTAACGTGATAAGCTGAATGACCATATATCTACCTTCAGATGTGAGAAAAATTTGTAGAACAAACAACAAATTATGCCACTTTATTTTGAATGCAGAGACCATAATACCTTTTTTAAATGCCGACACATGCATATCTATATTTTACAAGAAACATTTCCATGATTTGTCCTTCAATTTATGGCATTTGAACTAGTTTTCACCAACTCTTGGGAGCTTTGTAGGTTCTACTAGGAAAGATTCTGTCAATTTCAACCTTATGTCTCCAATTTCTTCCTTGACTCCATCAAATGACGTTGCGAATGCTCTTGTGACCTTTGCGTCATAACCTTCAAATTTCTCAACGAATTTTAGCCATCCAACCTTCTGCAATTTCTTCCTGAACTTGGATAACCAGCTAAGAAATTTTTTCCCTCTTGTTCATGGCATATAATGACTCCCATAGTTGTAAGGAAATATTTTCCTTAGGGTTGCACTTCAACAGTTTGTTACAGAGGATAGTGAAATAGATGGGACGGTTCAGTGCAATGAACGAGGAGGATGATAAAAGGATTATAATGACTGGGGAGGAAGGGTTAGAATGAAACTATATAGTGGTATAGAAATATGACTCCCATTGATATATAATAATGACCTTATTGATGGCTTCATAAATCTCTTGATTTACGTGGTAGAATTTGTGATTTGGTTTTTTCAAAATAGGATAAGGAATTTGTCTAAGTTACGACAGAGTGGAGGGTTAAATATGAAATTAAGCCATCATTATGATTTGTGGTTTCTCATAAGCCTACATTAATCTTGAAAATAATAGTAAAATTGCCCATGTTTGCATCTCAAAATCTATAGTTAAAATTTAGTAAATTGAGCAATTTATGCATGATATTACCTTTTGATTACCTCACCTTTGTGCCTTTGAAATTGAATTTATTATAGCTCCAAATGTAATACTTTCTACTTCTTGGAAGGAATCGACTACAAAACGTTACTAGTCTTAAATATTTTCTTCAAACTCTTCAAATATACTTTTTTTTTTTTTGCCAATGATGCTAATGAAACTGATTATATCTCATTAAAAGAGAAAAAGATGTGTTCAAACCGATTAGCTTGAACTTAAAATTTATTTTCAAAAGAAAAAAGAAAGGAAAAATCCAATTTTCCAAGAGATTTGGTTTTCAACTAGGATTTCTGCATATTTTATGCTAGCAATGCTTGATTTATAACTATACACTTTTATTTTTATTTTTGTTTTAATATATATATATATATATATATATATATATATATATATATATATATATATATATGTTGGTAGTATATATTAATCTCCTTTTTTTACTAGCTTCAAATTAGAACTCTTTTGTAGATTATGAAAAAATTATTCTCTTGTCAAGGGCTTGTGATAGAGTTTTAATCTATGCCCATTAACAAGAAAAGTGATTCCTTCTTCATCACTAGTCTTAATCCTCACTGCTACATTGTCAAAAACAATTTCTATCTCATAAGGGTGTAAATAATGTGTTTGGAATTTTCCTTGAAAATATTTAAACTTGGAATCAAAGAGAAGGGCCCAATCACCTAGTTTGAACTTTTTGACCTTGATAAACTTGTCATGCCATTTTTTCCTTTGTTATTGAATTATGCTTTTCCTTTGAATGACTTCGTGTTGAATTTCATCCAATTCATTTAGCCGTGTCAATCTTTTCCTTTAAGCTTTAGAGGTATCTAGCCCCAATTGTGTTGTTGTCTTATATGTTTCCACTTGGAATTCAATAGGAAGTAGAAATTCCTTTCCATAAACAAGATGATAAGGAGTATGTCTAATGGTATTCCTCCATGTGGTTCAGTATGACCAAAGTTTTTTCTGGAAGTCTGTCTTCCCAATCTCTTCTATGTAGATGCACAATGTTAGTCAATATGGCTTCAATAACTTTGTTTTTAGATTCCACTTGTCCATTGTCTTGTGGATGATATTTAGTGGATTTGTGATGCTTGATCTTATAATACTCCATGATATTCTACACTAGCTTGAATGTGAATTGTGCACCTTGATCTGTCACAATTTCTATTGGTACATCAAAATGAGTGAAAATATCCTCAAAAATAAATGTAACAACAACATTTTTGGTAGAAAAATTTAGTGGCTTAGACTCTAACCATTTAGTAACATAATTAGTGCAAATAAGTATGTACCTTTTTCCCTTGGATGAAGTATTAATGGGTCCTAACAAAATCTAGAGCCCATTTCTCAAAAGGTTCTATTAGTACCTATGGTTGTAGTGACATCTTATCGAATTGGATAGATTTCCCCATCCTTTGATAGTTATCACATCTTTTGACATACTCTTTGGCATCTTTGAAAAGAGAATGCCAATAATATCCCAAAATAAGTATTTTGTATGTAGTTCGTTGTCAGAAAAATGCCCTGCACAAGGTTCACCATGACATGATTTAAGTATCTCAGGTACCTCATCTTCTCGAACACATCTTATAATTATCGGATCAAACCCTATTCAGTATAGTTCTTCTTCTATCCAAGAGTAAGGTGCACTAGATTTGATAACTTTTTTTCTTTCTTTCACTCGCAACTGAGAAGGAAACTTTCCTGTAGCCAAATAATTAGCAATATTTGCAAACCAAGTAGTTTTATTAGATATTGCAAAGAGATACTCATTAGGACTATTATCTACCACAAGACTATTAGTATGATCATTTTTCATCTTGGAAAGGAAATCAACAATTGTCATTTCTTTTCCTAGCCTATCTAAATGGTAATATTAAATTCCTACAATAGTAAAATCCACCTAGTAATCTTGCCATTATCTATTGTTTTATTCATAAGATATCTAATAATAGAATGATTTGTGTGAATGAAAGTATCATATCCAATGATGTATTGTCTAAACTTGTCGATAACATGAACAAATGCTAAAAACTCTTTTTCTATGACTATATAATTCAACTCTAGAGGAGTTAAATTTTTGCTTGTATAATAAATAGCATAAGGAGATAAGTTTTTTTGTCCTAATACTACCCATAAAGCTATATCTAAGGAATCAATAGAAATATGAAATGGAAGGGACCAATTTGGCCCTCTTAGAATAGGTGTCTCTGAAGTTTTTTTTTTCAACAATTCAAAATCTTTTAACAGTCAAAATCACAATTAAATTCACAATGTTTAGTGAGTAGTTTGAAAACTGGTGAAACAAGCTTTGTGAAGTTTTCTATAAACCTTTTATAGTAACTTTTAAATCCAAGAAAACTTCGAATATCCTTGTGACATGTAGAAACTGAAATTTTGGAGATGATTTAAACCTTTGAAGAATCCACTTTAATTCTAGAACTTGAGACATGATGACCTAAAACAATTACTTCATTAAACATCATAAAGCATTTTTCATTACTTAATGAAATATTAACTTCTTTACATCTAACAAGGAATTTTTCTAATTTTTCCAATGCTTCTTTAAAAGTATTCCCATAAATAGTAAAATAATCCATGTATACTTTTACACAATCATGGATCAAGTTAGAAACGATACCTAAGAATGTTCTTTGAAATGTAGCAGGTGCATTGCACAAACCAAAGGGAAGTACTATGTAAGCATACATACCCAATGGACATGTAAAAGTTGTCTTATCTTGATCTTCATGTGCAATTTGAATTTGATTGTATCCATTGAAACTATTAAGAAAAGTGAAATATTTCTTTCCTGCTAATGTATCTAGAACTTGATCAATGAATGGTGATGGGAAATGGTATTTTAGAGTTTCATTATTCAATCCTCTATAACCTATGCACACTTCCCACTTTACATTTTTCTTATTCACGATAACCAAGGGTGAGACCCATTATCTATATAAAATTGGATAAATAAAATTCACATTGAGTAATTTTTGTAACTCTTCTTTAACAATCTCCCTTATATTAGGATTCATCCTTCTCCGAGGTTGCCTTACATGCTTGACATTCTCTTGTATATAAATATGATGCATGGATGTATTTGGATTGATTCCTTTCATGTTTGTATATTCCCATGCAAATTGAGAGGAATGTTTTTGAAACATCTTAATTATTTGTTCTTTTTAAAATTCTTCCAAGTTATTGTTGACATTTAATGTTTTCCCTGGATTAATTTCTAAAATAGAATTGCCAAATTTTTCCATTGAGTTTAATGATAGTTTGGATTGTCAATATGAAAGTCCTCAATACTAAAATATTTTTGAAAACCAGATATAACATACGCACAGAATAATTTTGTTGACAATATGAAGAAATATCATGATTGTTCATCAAATTCATTAATTGAATTTCCTCATCATTGTGTGTGATAGTTAAAATTGGTTGAATATGTCATAATATGCATCATCTTCTTCAATCCATTCTTGATTTTCTATTTCATTTATTTCCCTTGTTGGTGGATATAATGTGAAATTTTTAGTTGAATTTCCATAAGAAATAAACATGTCACAAGACCCACAAATAATAAATGCATCAGTCATGGCTAACCATGGCCTACCAAGTATTAATGGATGACTTCCTAGATTAGTCCTTGGAGTTAAAATCATGAAATCAACAAGATACCCCCATGAATCTAGGAATACTAATAAATATTCTAATATACCCTTTGGTTTGATAACATACATGTCTGCTAATTGCAATATGGTAGGAGTATATTGAATATTAGTTAATCTCAATTCATCCATAGTATTCTTTGTCATGACATTTACAGTTTCACCTAAGTCAATTAATGTATTTGGGATTTTGACATTATTGATATGAATTTTTACAATGAGATTTCCTACATCTAAGTATTTTTTAATTGTAGGCTTTCCCATCATAATTTGTGAAAATTTTCTTATAAGTTGCACTTTTTGTATCTCTTTTCTTTTTCTTATAGGTTTCTTAATACACAACTCCTTTATTGTCTTTGCAAAAATAGGAATTTGCTTTATTTCTTTAAGCAAAGGGATTTCAATGCAAACATTTTTCAACTCATCTAACATATTATAATCTGGTGAAATGATTTTCTTCTCTAAACCTTTATCAATTTGTAGTCTCTCTAGAAAAAGAGGATTTTGTAAGGATATAGAGGGTTTTTCAATTATAGGAGTTGTAGGAGTTGGTTTTATTTCATTGTCATTTATTTGTTTAGGAATTTCTTCCTTTTGAGGTGTCTCCTCCCTTTTAGTAATTTTGTCCTCCTTATATTCTTAAATGAAAATAAGAGGTGTTTTCTTTTGTAAAACTCTCCTAGATCTAAGATGAATATCATTTAAGTCTAGGGGAGCTATCATGTAAGCTTGAAAATTTTGGATCTCATCATTGTAAATGGGTTGTTGAGGTATTTTATTATTTGGATTGTAGAGTGGTTGTGAAAGTAACTGGTTTGGTCTTTGAGGAAATGAAGTAGATGGTAATGGAAGAGGTTGACTTGTAGTCAATTGAGGATGGAATTGAGATTCAGAAATGATGGAGGTTGAGGTGGAGAATTATATTAAGGATATTGTTGGAAATATTGAGGATCTTATGGACTAATATGATAGGAACCTTGCCATCCTTGTGACTAAGATGAATTTTGAAGCTAAGGTGGCCAAGTTTGCCAAGGTGGGTGTGCGTTCCAATTATTTTGAGGTTGTGTATAGGATTGAAATTGTGCATTAGGATCTTTTGCCATACCTTGTTGATGGGGCTACCAAGGTATTCTAGGAGAAACATAGAAAAGTTGTTTTGTTGTTTGACTTGTCCCAACTTCCTCTTGGTAAACAACCTTTAATCCTGGTATTGAAGGGTAATATTTTGTAATAAGATTCTTTTCACAAATAACACAAATTTTGATATTGTTAAGAGGACATTCTCGTAATGCATGTTTATTTCTATACCTAGGACAAAATATAGACAGATGAACATTTTCAACTCTTTTCTGGTTTTGCAATCTCAACATATTATCAATTTTCTCACTAAAATTACCAATAATATCAAATTTAAATTTATCAAGCAGATTACAAAGTTATGCTCAAATTATTATTCCCGATGCAGATTTACTTACCCTTGACATAACTTGTTCTCTAGGGTTCCTACCATATTTTGTCTTTCCTCTCGAGACATGTTTACACGATTCACAAATCTCTTGAAATGATAGTTGAGGCACATCTCCTTTAGTCATTAGGTTAATAAGGTCAATCCATTCATCTATTATAGCTCTTAGTAAGAGGGTTTTTAATGTATCAAGTCTTGCATCATGTAATTTAGCTCTTATAACATTATATGAAAATCTCTCTACTAAATCCTCAAGGATTTCATCTTCTTTTTGAATCATTTTAAAAACTTGTCTAAGGTCACAATGTATACAATAATCCTTTTATTTCTCTAAGAATAATATTTTCATATCATCCCATGTCATTATAGAATTAGTTCCTGAACCCATAAACCATTTGAGAGCCCCATATTTCAGTATTGCTGGAAACAATTTCAATTTTTGAAGATCAAGAAAATAATCATAAGATCTATGTAATACCTCAAATTCAAAGATAAATGTTTTCATATCTTTTTCCTTAGACCATGGAATTTGTGAAGAATGGATGGAGAAATTTTATTCATGGAAAAAATAGTGTCATTATCTTGAATAAGAAATCCAAAGGGATCTTCTCCTTCATTGTTATCTCCATCATTTCCTCTTCCTCCTCTTCCACCTCTACCACCTCTATCTCCTCCATGAATTATTCTATCCCCTCTGCCACCACCAATTTGTGGTATTTCTTCTCCTCCTCCTAAAACATGTCGATCATGTATCTCTCTTTTTGCTTATGCGATTTTTTATTCTTGAGAGCTTATATATGGTTCCTCAATTGGATTGTCTTCCTCTAGTTCCTCTACCAATGGTTCTTTAGGAAAATTTTATTTTTCTTCCTCTTCTTATCCTTCTTCAATAGGTACTTATAATTATTTTCCAATAAGTTGTTCACCTTTTGAAGAAAATAAAATTTCTCCTTCAGCGACAGATGTAGGTTCTTTACAATTGCTTTTGTAGATGAAGTTGGTTATTCTCTAGGTGGAATTTATGATCTTTGTACCTCAGGAAGCCTTGTTATACCTGCAAAATATGGAATGCATGATATTAAAGGTGATGTGGCTCTTACAACACCACATGGTCTAATGGGGGTGGTTGGTGAGGATGGAATTGAACTACATCCTCTAACAAATCTACTCCTAGAATCTCTTTCCTTATACATGCATTCTATATGATTTTATATAAGTTTCTAATTACGCATCTAAAAATGAACGCAACTAAAATGAGATGCATTTACAATAGCTTTGGTTAGGAATAACTCCATAATTTTGATGCGCATGTTCTTACCTCTCATCTTACTGCTCCTTCTAAATAGAGTTGTGTAAAATAAAAGACATGCTAGATTGAAAGTAAATACCTATGTATACTTCCCTGGCAACGATGCCAAAAATGTTGTGTAAATTAATTGTTATTTAAATTAATTCTCATCAAATTATCAATCGAGGTGCGTATACTTGTGAATCACACTTGCACAATATATGCTAGGAAATTTAACTTTCAATTTAAAAAGGAATATCTAATCTATTAAACAATTTGCAAGACTGAAATGAAATTCTAATCATGAAGATATAAAACATGAAAACACACACTTCCTAAGTGTTCGAGATACTAAGGGGGGGGGGGGGTTAAATCAATATTTATTATTACAATTATTATTTATTAATTTTTCAGAGAATTAGTAATAAAATAAAAACTTCATCATGTCAAAGGAACAATGCACAAGAAATTTTTAGGTGGAAACCCTTATGGGAGAAAAACCACTAAACACTTTTATAATATATTTTGAGTACAATGCTTCAACTCCAACTGAAAATGAATCCCCAAATCCCTAGTACTCTATAAAAAAATTCAAGTTTTATAAGGCGACTCTGACTCCTGAAATTATTCTCCTACACCTTATTTTATCAGCTCCTACTGGAAGGATACTCTAATTCCCTACAAGCTTCAACTTTCCCTAGCACCACCTTGCCACCTTGAAGTGTTTTCAGGCTTCAACCTAAACGAGACTTCAATCTTGTCCCTTGCATCACCCAGCCGCCCTGAAAGTATAAAAATGAAAATGAAATGTTGGCTCTTATACCATGGATAATGACCCACTTGCAAAATATTATTTAGTGAAGCCCAAAAGTGAATTATGTCTATCCAATGTCAAATTACTATAGAACAATGATGCCCAATTCAAACCAACTTTGAATTTCTGAAAGATGCACTTACTTTAACCAAATCAAATGTTAGACAACATACCTCAATTTATCTCCTAATGAAGGATCATTGTCACTAATATGTATGTAATCTGAAGATGATGTGATGCCTTTGAATTTGAAGAGAAGTCTACGAGCTTAATGCTTCTTCCCTTGAAGATGAATCCCTATGGTTATTACACATGTAGTTAATGTCAATTACTTGAATTCAAAGCAATATCCAAGATACCTTTTGTAACACCAATCTACCTTCACTGTAAGATACTTTTGTTTCAAAAATTTATCTAGAGTTTCAGATCTACCAAAAAGGCAAGGGTTCAACGCCACATATTTGACCCTACTGTTGATGTCTGTAATCTTTAGTATTTTAATCAAGTAGAGTACCATATAAATAATACAAGGATGACCTAATACAAGTAAGCTTCATGTTTTTGTAGTGTCAATGTCATTAACTGAAAAATAATTAAGAGGATCAAGCCCTCAACCAATATTTTGATGCACAAAGCTATCCTAATACCATAATGCTTTGAACACTTATAATTTACCAAAGGCTAAGCCTGAGACAAATGCTTCTTGGAGGCTGAACAATTTTTTTAATTAAGGAATCTTAATCATTGTACATACCTTAATTTACATAATATGCCCTACGACTTGGATTAGTGTGTGATTCAACTTCATACTTTAAAGGGTGCCATAAATCAATCTTCCATGTAAATAAATGCTAGTTTGTTAAGGTTGGACATGCACAAATTAGAGACTGAAGGTTTGATCAGTGTTAATTGCAGGCTCAAAAATATCTTGACGTGGATCTTTGTATACCTCAACACATGTCTTTCTCTAGTCCTTCATCTAATGTGTTGATCCGTGCATGGAATGTTGGGCTTGTAGAGGACTACATAATTTACACAAGGATGAAATATTCTCAAAGGAACCTTACATAAATAATGTAATACAACTCCAAAATAAGGAAAAATATCTTACCAGAGGAACTAATTTTCTCCGAAAAAATGTCTATCCAGAGTCTCAACAATACTTCAAATAATATCTTGAATTCATGCCCTTAATATCACATGCAAGAGTGATATCAGGAGGCTAATATCCTTTACTAATAGCCACAGTCGTGAATTTATGCCAAAACTCACCTGGATCCTCTTTAGGAAATGAACCACAATAAAGATCATAGGGATGAATGTCCTCCTATTGATTACTTCGTATAATCAATTCTTCGTTTTTCATAGAGTCAACAGATCAAAACAATCCTCAACGAGTTTAGAACTCAAATATTCAGTTTCTCACCTAGAGAGGTCTAAAATGCCCTATTTCACAGGGTTGAATACCATATATTATTGCTAGCGTGCCTCAAAGGAGATTGAAGATACTCAGAGAAATAATCTTGAATGGCATCTGTACTTGCAAAAAGGATAATCAAGTCCCAACTAAACCATATCCCAAAAGAAATGTAACCCTTTTGCAATACTTCAACTTTTTCTTAGGATTTGCATGACTACCCTTGCCCACAAGATATTTCAGAACTACCTTACCTTTGGATCAATGTTAGATACATGCATTGATGAGGGAGACAAGAGCCTTTATATAGTTTTTGAGGAGACATATTTGAGGTAGCTGACTTGCATTTAGGAGGGAAAAAAATGAAACTCAAAAATAAATTTTTGTTTGAAGCCAAAAATCAAATGAGGCCAACCTGATGAAGGAGGGAAAATGAAATTTGAATATCAAGTTTCATTGTTTGGAGCCAAATCAAATTAATATATAAAATTTAAAATAATGTATCTTTTAATAATTATCCCTCCAATCATAATGATTTCTTCTAAGCCCATGAACCAATGATAAGCTTCCATGTCACCTTATTTGGGGTTTTTACCTTCAATATGGGGGCTTCATCTTTGAACAATCATATCTCTCAAACCGTGAGGACCCTTGTGACATGTCACATGCCATCAAAATCAGATAATTGTGGCATTAACTCAAGAAACCATGATTTTCCATGTCAATTTGGTCAATAAAGGTGGGGCATCTTCTGGTGCTACTTGGGTTGACATCAATGACAACCATATTTCAATAATACCCCCCTTTTTCATTGATGAATACACGTGTACTCACCCTACAACCATTTCTCCCCCTAACTCCATTCCTCTATTCTTCCTGACCTATTTTCTCTCACCTTTTAACATCAATAACAAATGGTGATTCCCCCTGACAAGTTTGCTTCTCTTTTGGAGAGTGTTTGGAGCCTTGAATGGTAAATTTTCTTATCAAATTTTTGGGCTAAGTATCACATCCCATCATGAGGATATATGCGGAAGAATATTGATTTTATTTAGCTTACTAAAATATATAGATAAATAATAATAATCTAGAAATTTTAAAGTTGTTATGAAATTTCTTTTGAATAATAGAGAGGTGAATTAAAAATGATTAAAAATGTATTAATAATTAAAATATATTATAATAATGTAGATAATGTAACTAATTAAAATTGATTAGTAATAATGTAGTTAATAATGGGGGACCGACTTTCTTTCAACATGTATACTACTATGAGCTCTCCTCCGCAACTGTTGAACGCGTGACCTAGCCTGGGTGATCGTAGTTCCCAACCGCCTTCCAGCGGCCCCCTACCGCCTCAATGGAGCAAATGGATCCTCCAGAAGATGGAGATCCATCAACAGACCATCTACAGGAGCAAGAAGATACAACAAATGTGTTCGCATCTCTCATTTCTGCTATTGGACCTCCAAAAACCAGGTCGTCATTAACAAGTTTGTGAAGAAACTTGATGACATTCTGGAGATATCCCTCCCTCCGACTCTCCCTCGATGAGCAGCGTTGTCCCTAGAAGAACGTGGTCTAGTTGGCCAGTTCACAGGTTTATGGCCATCCCCCAAATCTGTCCAGAAATGGGTAGAAAGAAACTAGACTTCATCAATCACTCGGAAAATCTCCATAAGATTTTGCGGAAGAGGATATTATACCTTCCATTTTGAAACAAAAGAAGATCATGATTTAATCTTCAGGAATGGCCCATACTTCATGGACATGAGAGGATTATATCTAAACCGATGGACCCCTGATTTTGATCCTGAAATGGATGTTCCCAGCGTTGTGCCAGTCTGGGTTAGACTACCGCATCTTCCTCTTCACTGTTGGGGAGATGAATCAGTAAAAGCTATTGGGAATGTTGTGGGGAAATACATTGACAGATGTGAACCAAAGGAGAACATGCATGTGTGCGCAAGGATCTGCGTTGAAGTGGATCTAGGGAAAGGCCTCTTGGAGGCAGTAAAAATCAAAGTAGACCAATGGACGCATATACAACAGCTGGACTATGAAAAAATCCCCTTCAAGTGCAAGGTATGTCATGAATACGGTCATTTCGCAAATAGATGTCCAAAAAAGAAAGAAAATGATAATGTTGAAGAACCTGAAACCAAATGGGAGCAAGTCAAACGGAAAAAATCATCCAACAAACAGACCATTCCCCCTTCATCCCAACCTCAAGCCTCCTCTGAACCTTCTCCATCCTCGCCCAATGTTGATAACCCTTCCTCCCTTGCAAACCCCAACCCCTTCGGCCCCTTGGAAGAGCCCTCAGCTCCCCCCTCTTCCCCTCATCCCCCACTCTCCTCCCTCATGCCTTCAATCCCTATTAACCTTCGCACCCCTCCTCCCCCTTCAGTGGATAGAATATTAACTAGAAATCAATCCAAGGAATCCCTCCAAACCCTTGAACACCAAAAAAAAGCAGGAAGAAAATCCAACAAGGAGCTGAGAGATGAAGCAGCAACTAAAGAGATGGCATTAGGAACACAACAACCCATGGACTCCTTCTTTGGGAAAAGTTCCGGGAATAATGAGAAAAATCCAAATCAGCATAGAGGGAAAGGTCCCTCATCTCACCAAACAAACAAGTAATGATTGTGGTCTCCTGGAATTTCCGTGGACTAGGAACGCCCTTCAAAGTGAATGCAACAAGAGATATTTTAGCAAAAGAAACCCCACACATATTCATGCTTCAGGAGACCAAAACAAGCAGCTAGGAATTAGAAAAAATGATAAAAAATCTTAAAAAATTATGATGGAACAACAATACAGGCCATAGGGGCCTCAGGAGGAATTTGTACACTATGGAAGAAAGGAAAATGGGAAATACTTCAGCAAAAAAAGGAACAACATTGGATCAGAACAGATTTAAAGGAAACAAGCACCAAGGAGCAATATTGTATTATCAACGTATATGCTCCAAACCACTACAGGGAAAAAGAACAATGTTGGAGCACAGTGCAAGAAACTTTAAAAGAAACACAAAATAGAAAAGTAATTTTGGGAGGGGACCTCAACCTAGTTCTAAATATTGAGGAGAAATTTGGAGGGTCCTACCATGCAGACCCATCTAGGGAGGCTCTCGAAACAATCATGGAACAAAACAAGCTAATTGATATTCCACCAAGCAATGGAAAGTACACGTGGAATAACAAAAGGGTGGGAAAAAGCAATATAAAAGAAAGATTGGACCGAATATTGGTTCAAGAAAACATCATCTCAAGTTTTAATTCAGCAAGATAAAAAATTATTCATATCACGACATCTGATCACAAGCCGGTGGCAACCACTTTGGGAATGATGGATAACCAAGGGCTGTTACCTTTTAAATACTGCCCAATATGGGACAGCAGTGAAGAGTTCAAAAATTTAATCTCAGAAGTGTGGACACAGAAGGTCGCAGGTTCGCCTCACTTTGTGTGGGAAACCAAGCTAAAAAATTTGAGAAAAGAAGTGAAAATATGGGCAAGAGAGAATGAAAAGAAAAAAAAAAAGAAAAAAAGAGCCGAGCTGATTAAAAAAATGGACAATTTACAAGAGGCAAAGGAAAATAAAGAGGAGGATAAACAGGACTATCTACAAGAAAAGGAACTCTTTTGGGAAATATACAGAGAAAATAGAAAAGAAGAAGAAGAGATGAGATTAAAGTCAAGAAGCCTATGGCTGAAAGTTGGGGACAAAAACACAACATTCTTTCACAACTCCATGAAGCTTAGAAGAGCAAGAAATCAAATTGACAAAATCCAAGTAGATGGACAAGAAGTTAAGGGAGTGGAGGAACTAAAAAAAGAAGCACATAACCACTTTAAAAACCTCTTGACAACAAATGGAGAAACAACAGACCATGATAATTTTCTGTAGCATACTCCAAAAAAGATAAGTGAAGAACAGAATGCAGAAATAATGAAAGAAATTTCAGAAGAAGAAGTAAAGGCAGCAGTATGGAGCCTCCACCAGATAAGGCACCGGGCCCAGATGGCTTCACAATAGCCTTTTATAGGCAGCACTGGCAAACTATTAAAAAAGACTTATTAAGAATGGTAAGGAATGTTTTCAAAAAAAAATGGGAGGCAACACAAAATCTTCCTATCTGGCATTAATACCAAAGGAAGCTAACCCCTCCACTTTCAGCAGATTTCGGCCAATCTCCCTATGCAATTCTTCCTACAAGATAATAACAAAGATCATAGCCAATAGAATAAAGAAAGTTCTTCCGGAAATAATATCGGAAAACCAAGGAGGTTTTGTCCCAAATAGGCAGATCATCGACAATGTAATAATGGTCCAGGAAACCATTCACTCAAGCATGCTGAGAAAAGAAAAATGAATTATTATAAAATTATACATGGCCAATGCTTTTGATAGAGTCAGCCTCCCATACCTCATGGCTGTTGAAAATAGCAACAAGAAATGCTAAAAATAGAAATTCTATAAATAGAATTTCAGGATATACTCCAACTTTGTTGGAAATAGCAAAAAATAGAAATGATAAAAATAGTATTGCTATAAATAACATTTCAGGATAGATTCCAATTTTAATTAGTCCCTAAATTAAAATTGAGAATTAAAATTCGAATTTGGTCTCAGTCGCTGTTTGAAAAATAATTAATTAATTCATCTTGAGTTAATTAGTTGGAGAAAATCAAACTTGAAGTCTATGTGAAGACATGCAATAGTTATCCCTTTGATTGAGGAAGTTATCCCTTAAATAAGGAGTTCAGGATGAGTTGTACTTTGAGTTTTAATTAGTTAGCTAAGTTAACTAAGTTAAGTCCAGTTAAATTAGATCCAAATAGTTTGAGGAACTAATTGTGAGTTCAGTCAGTTAATGCATGCATGCATGCAACTAGTGTTCTCCAGATAACTGAATATTCTCTCATAAATAACTCATGAATATCAGTTCAGAGAAAGACCCAGTTGAGATTAAAGGAAGGGACAGTGTACTATCAGTTGGAGGAATTTTCATATAAAGGAAACTCATCCATGCGGAAGGAATTATCTCCTTCAGGATTGGTGCTGTTACTTCTGAGTTTGGTGAGTTGTGTGAGAGGTGAATTCACACAGGTGGCAGCATTGGACTCCAGGAGAAGCTGCGCAAGGAGATTGGAATCTTGGAGGGCAGAGGAGAAGGTTTGTGAGAATCCTTTGACTGTCTATGAGTAGCAGAGGGATTGTACTGAGAGTTGGATAGCTTGTGAGCTAAAGCTTTTTTGTAATCCGGACATATTTCCACTTGTATGATAATACAAAGATCAGGGTTTTTAGCTGAGGCTTTCCCCAGAGTATCCTTCTGTGCTTCATGTGTATGATTTCTTCTTCTCTGTTATATGTGTTCTGATTGATCTAGCTCAAATTGATTAAGCTTCCACAAAGATTGATTGTAGAAGTAGATCTAGTATTTTTCTTTAGTATATTGCATTGTCAGGTGATCTACAGTGGGAAATTCTACAATTGCTGTCCTAAAGAAATTTGGATTCTCAATAGAAATTATAGAGGTCATCAAGGCTTGTATCATGGATCCATGGATAGCACTGCTAATAAATGGAAGACCCAATGACTTCTTCCAAAGTTCCAGAGGATTGAGACATGGATGCCCACTATCTCCTTTCCTATACATCATAATGGCAGATACTCTAAGTAGAGCACTGGATAAAAAAAGGAGAGAAAGAACCATAACTGGCCTGCAAATTTCAAAAGGAATCAAAAGTATCAACCACTCTTTGTTTGCTGATGATACTCTATTGTTGGGAGGTGCCTCGAGCATAATTGCTCAAAGATTTAAAAAAGTCATGGATAATTTTTTGCAGGTCTCTGGTGGTCTTTTAAACAATACTAAGTGTAGAATTTATGGCTGGAATACCTCTCCTAGAACCATGCAAAGAATCTCACAGATTCTTGAGATCCCTACTCAAGAAAGCTGGAACCACTTCTTCTACCTTGGACTACCCATTTCAAAAGAAAATTTGAAATCAGAGTTGTGGAGTAAACAAATTGAAAAAATGAAAGAGAAAATTCAAAAGTGGGGAATGATGTGGCTGAACATGGCAGGCAGGGTAATTCTAATCAAAGCTTTTCTCACGGTGCTCCCAATATATCAATATGCTACAATTTTGGCACCGACAAGTGCACACAAACAAATGGAACTAATTGTGAGAGGCTTCCTATGGCAAGGAGGGAAGCAAGAGAATAAAAAATTCAGTTTGGTAAAATGGGAGCAAGTAACTTTGCCGTATGATAAAGGAGGCTTATCTATAAGGTTTCCCAGCCTGATGAATGTTGCCTTAGGAATTAAAATCATTTGGAGAATGATAACCGGCAAGGAGAGCTGGTGGAAAAAAACTCTAGCTTCAAAATATATGAACCACCCAAGAACAAATTTGCTGCTTGAAAATATTCCAATAAGACCGTGCACGCAAGTATGGAAGCTTGTAAAGAAAATGATACCAACAATCAGCAAATATATCTCAAAAATACCAGGCAACGGAAAAAATGTCATGATATGGGATGACAGAATAATGGGGAAGGAGCCTTTAAACCTTCTCACGGGCCATGAAGACATACAAAATTGGATGAAGAATAGAGGATTCACAACTCTTCACTCCATCTCCAGCTGGGAAAATCGAAATTGGCAAGAATGGTACATTCCAAGTATCCCTCAAAATCTAAAAGGGCAATGGGACAGCCTTCGGCATCACCTCAAAGGAGCAGCACCAACAAGCATGGAGGAGGATGACACTTTTGTATGGGACCCAAGTGGAGGAAGTTATACAGTTAAGACCGGATACACAACTCTACAAGAAGAGTAGAATCAACAAGATTGGGCACCATGGAAGTCTATATGGAAAACTGAAAGCCTCCCAAAAATCAAAATTTTCATATGGACCCTGCTAAAAGGAAAAATCCTTACTACTGAAAACCTCAAAAGAAAAGGCTTCTCTGGTCCATCCAGGTGTCCGATGTGTTTAAAGGAAGAAGAGACTATCCAACACCTCTTTCTGGATTGCACGGTCATAAAAGAATGTTGGAAGCAGCTGACAACTCCTTTGGAAGTTAACCTAAACTTCTCCAGAACCTTCATGGATTTCTTCATAGAATGGAAAAAAACTTACCCCTACTCAACAAAGAAAAAGGCAACTATTAAAAGGTTTTGGGAATGCCTCCCAACTGTTCTTTGTTGGAAAATATGGCTCTCAAGGAATAAAAGCATCTTTAAAGATCAGGCACCAAAAATTGGGAAGATATTATCAAAAACATGGGGTCTCACCTCTAAATTTTTAAATGTGAAGGGCACAACAACAATAGATAACAATCTCCTACAACAAGAAGAAAGGGACTGGATTAGCAAGGCAACAATAAAAAACAATGGAAATAAAAATCTCAGGGACACACCTACAGTACAGAATTGGAAGATCAGATTAAATGAGGAAGAGTTTACAACTTGGAAAGGAAACCAAAATAGATTTTGCTTGTTCTTTGACGGGGCCTCTAAAAATAATCCGGGGAAAGCAGGTGCTGGAGGAACCATAAACGACCCCTGGGGGAAATGTTGGTCTCCTATGAATGGGGACTGGGGGAAACTACAAACAACAGAGCAGAGGCCTACAGTTTATTATTAGGCTCAAGGATACTTAAAAAAAGAGCTATCAAAGATCCAATAATATTGGGGGACTCGGCTATCATTATTGAAGCAATGTCCAACAACAAAAATCCTTCAAATGTAGCCATGAACAGGATTTTCAAACGAATAAGGAACAATCTGGTCAGTGCAGGCAAAGTCACATTCAAACATATATTAAGAGAGCATAACAACACAACTGACCATTATGCTAATATGGCAATTACTAGATTGGAAGGAGAAATAAGAGAAAATGAAGAGTTCTACCATAACTCAGTCCCTTAGTTCTACCCAATCAATGATCATGACAAATAACACATTCCTAAAAAAAAATCAGAAGATCAACAAAAAGAAGATCCAAAGGACCATAGCAAATCAGTGCACAGATACATCAACAACCCAAAACTCATGGAAAACTCGTGATTTATTCCAGAAAAACCTGAGAGAATCAAATTTTGATCCTAGCCTGAAGTCCAAGGAGGATAAGCCACTCTTTCACTGGCAGATTTGCACGAATCACACTTTCTATGACAGTCATTCCCATCGCCTTCCTTCTTTAAATTTCAAGACTATCCTTCCCTTATTCATATGCAGCCCTGTCAATGAGAATACTGAGGCCTCTGTTTTGCATTCCCCTCATCGATTCCCCAAATCCTCTGCTTCGCATTCTCCACATTCACTTAAAATCCTGAGCATTTCCCTCATCAAAGCTCTTTCAATCAATCAGTGTGAAGAGTCTCCCTCCTTATGCGTTCACACTGCCGATAGTGACCTGATCAATATCCCTCTATGTGTTAAGAATTTTAAGGTAGAGATTTCTCTCGAACTTGCAACACTCATTGCAACTCTCTACCAAGCCCATGGTGCATCTAAGCATCGCATTGGTCACTTATTCCAGCTCTTATCAACAGCACAAAGAAGTGGGAAAAATCAATCAGATAGCAGTCAGCAGAAGAGGAGTCATCAATTCAAGAGAAGCGAAAATCGACTAAGACTCAGTGCACACAGGAACTTCAGAAAGCACTACAATACCACAGAAAATCAAACTTCAGAAATGGAATTCAACCCGGTGGAGAAAGCTGCTTAGAATGACAGTTGCGCCACCTGCAAAGTGAACAAATTCATGATCAACAGACTCAAAGAAACAATTCAAGACCTCAGATCTAAGATGAAGATGGAGACCAACTACCAAAATATCAGGGCAAAAAGCAGAGGTCCTAGCAAGAAAACTCTGTAAACCAATACTAAGCAGTTCTAGTTCTACAATAGTCTATAAGTAATATGTCATGTAAGTTTATTTTGTTACTATGTCAGTTCGTTAGGCAATATGCCAGAATAGTCTTAGGCTCTATCAAAATTTTGGGATTCAAGCACTCAAGTATTAGGGACTGCGCTCCCATTTTCCTACTAAGGCTTGATTTCAAACTTTCTCGAATGTAATAGGAGTTATCTCCTCTTTTTTTTTTTTGGAAATACAAAATTAACTGATCTTGTAAAAAAAAATGGGGAACCAAGATTTGCTAAGTTTCCACCCATCATCACGATTGAAATTATTAGGATTTTTTTCTATCTCTAAGGCCTCTGTGATTTTTCTTATAGAATAATGGTCAATAGTGGCAATAACTTTTTCATTCTTTAGCCATATGTGGTGTTTGGTTACTTGTGAGTTTTCAACAAATGCATATTTCTTCGATCTATCATGAATGATATCAACACAATGCTCCCTAAGCCTAGTATGGATTAAGCGGTCAATTTCTCCAATGTAAAATTTTCCGCATCCATAAAGGATCAAATAGACACATTTATTTCTTTTAGGATAAACTTGGTCTTTAGAATGGTCTAGGATTTTTTATAAGGTGTTAGGAGGATAGAAGTCAACTCTAAATTGATTTTTGTTGAGGATGTTGACTATCTTGTTAGTAGTTCCCTTAATATATAGAAGTTTGATAGTTTTTATAAAGTCCTCATTTATTTTTTTTCTTATTGTTATCCATTTTTTTTTGATAGTATTCTCAATTAGTTTTTCATTGTACCCATGATATTTTAATACCTGGGTAATATGTTCATGTTCATTATTTAAGTGATCATTGGCACATATTCTCTTATCTCTAATAGAAATGGTGTTTATTATGCCTATTTTTTGTTAGGGGTGGTGGTGAGACTCCTATTTAATATATTTGTCAGTGTGGGTTTTCTTATGATATACTTTATGAGCTAACCTACCATCTTTTCTTTTGGAGAGAAGGATGTTAAGGAATTGTATTTCTCCATTTTCTTCCAATTCCATGGTGAATTTAATGTTGTTCATTTGGTTATTCATGTGGTCCAAGAATTCCAAATATTTTGACTTTGCCATGAGGCCAAATGAAATGAGTGTCATCCAAAAATATTCTCCAGGGTACAGGTTTTGGAGGGAAAGAGTTGATGGCTTTCACTTCAAATGATTCCATGAAAATATTTGCAACCACCGGGGAGATCGGATATCCCATAACAATGCCACCATTTTCCTCATAAATGTTCCCTCTATAATTGAAATAAGTAAACTTCAAGCATATCCAAACTAATAAATATATTCGAGAGGACTCTCACCATCGACACCCCTTACATAAATAGGCATAATAAACACCCTTTCTATTAGAGCTAAGAGAATATGTGAAAATGATCACTTAAACACCAAACTTGAACATATTACCTAGTGTTGAAAGTGCCAGAACTACCAACATTGAAAGGGGTCTCCCCGATATGTGGTCCCAATTATACCTCACACCATTTGGGATAGGAGCCACATCTAGAATATAGATGGGTTACCGTTTTCTTAAAGGTCTTCCTTGGCTCTAACTGTCAGCAAGAGAGAGGAATGCATATGTGCCTTCAAAAAGCAAGTGAGTGTGTTTGGTGAGTGTTTAGTTGTAGGTGTGTCGAGGTTCTTCTATTGTAGAGGGGAAAAGAAGTGATCCTCTGACAGAGAGGTAATAGTACCACTCCAATAGAGACACAAACAAATAAGAGAGATTCATCTAACGTCCATCAGAATAGTCCACAAAGATCTGACAATATTTGGGACCATTACAACACATTCTTAATATGATCAACACTAAAATAGCCAAAATAGTTCAACTACTTTAGTACATGTTAAAACAAACATGAATCATAAAATTTCACATAACAGTATTATAAATATTCATAATCCATGCATGAAGAACGAGCTAGCCATCAGGCTTCATATATTAAGTAAAAGTACTAGGAAACATGTATACAACGAACAATACTAGCTCCAAAAGTGGAGCATTGGAGTTACTACTTTCTCCCCAATAGAACTATCTTGTCTCTCTGATGCCTTATGGGAGGAGCTAAGGTGAAAATTCTTTTGCTTGTACAATGAGGGTTTATTTATAACCAACGAGGTGATCCTTCACCTCCTTTGTGACTCTTTGACTACCCTATTGATTGTTTGACTTCCATATGACTTTTCAACTTTTACATGACTCTTCATATTTTGTACATGTCCTTTGGAATTCCATTTTACAATACATTTTCGAATAAAAATTTACATAATATACAAAATGATGTGGCATATGATGACCCATGACATGACATGACATGACACTGATGACATGGACTACATGATGACACAATAATGTCATGTCATTCTTGCTGCTTCTTGTTAAGTGTCTTCTTGAGAATGATCTTTTTTCCACCTCCCTATGGCTTAGAGATGAGGAGTCTTCAGTGTTATTAGGTCTTGAGTTATGGTCACAAGCTGATGTCCCTTTGCATTCTCCTGATTGATCAACTTGCATATTCAACTACAAATGTGTATTCTATCATGTTCTCCTTCTCCATCTCCTTCTTCATCATCTTGTCATAGCATGATAGAGTTCCTGCATCTGAAATTCACTCATGACAAGATGACATAAGTCCGATAAACCCCTAGTTTAAGATGCTACGTGATGATCCAATGATTGAGCTGGAACTAGATGGAAAGCTAAGGGAGAGGCTCAGTGACTTCACAATTGTTCAACTTAGGTAGTCAATGGTCAAGTCTAAGCCTTGAGATTTCACAATGAGTAGTTCAGGTTGGACTGGACTTGATGATTTCCTAGTTGGGGAGCTCAAGGAGCCAAGCTGAAGGCTTTATGACTAAAGTTTCCCACTGAGTAGTGCTGGAAAGATGGGGAGGCCAAGTGACTATGAAACTACACATTTCAAGAGCTCAAGATATAGGATTGAGGACTCAGACTGTGCAATGCACAGTTCATGCCTGTCTAGAGAGATGGATTACATAGTTTTGGAGCTCAGGGGTCAGGCTTGAGCACTAAGACTACACAGTTCATGATTATTGGAGGGAGGTACTACGCATTACACAGTGCCACGATGAAAGGTTTCTTCTTCAAGTCTGGGACTACACAATGTGCAGTTCAGGAAGGTTGGATGAGGCTAGGTATCCTAGTCGGAAAGTTTTCCAAATTTGACAAAGTGTGGGACTTATGAAGTTGATGTGAATAGTGACAAGAATTGATTGTGATAACACACTTATAACACTTGAATGTACAACATATATAATCTAGAACACATGAACAAAATACTTTCCTTAGTGTGACAACTTTATGACGACAAGTGCGACATCAAAGATACACTTTGTGACAATCGTGACGACACTTGTGCGATAATGCTTAAAATTTTGGAAATGAGTGTGACACTTGTTTACATGGAAAGACCAACTCATTTATGCAAATATTGCCCCTTGAAATCACCAAAATTAGCTTTCATGTAATGTGTGACACTTGACATTCGAAAAAATGACACTTCAATTTTCTTTCAAATGGGACAAACACACTTAGAGAAAACACATGTAAGAAGTCCTAATTCTTGCGACGATAGTATGCAAGGTTAAATCAAGCTTTGAAATTGGGGTGTAGGCCATAATTTTGGAGGTTATTGTAGCAACGACAACACTTGGTGACATACTGGTAGAATTCCATCTTCTCTATCTAGGTTGATTCATTCATGCAAGGTCTAGTTCTTTGGGGAGTATTGATTCATTGTGCAGATCACTTTGGTTTCCCCACTTACGTCATGAATAAACATAGTCCCCTTTGTCCCTTCTTAGTTGAACACATACATAATATTAGAAATATTGAAATTATTTGAATCAAGAATGGATAATATAGTACACAAGCTTTATATTTTCATAGTATAATTTTCTCATCTCTAGTGTTGCTCCGCTGCCAATAGGCCTGGATAGTACCCCGACGGAGTCACTATAGGAACAAAGATATTGCTCCACTAGTGATCCTAGACAGTACCACAGTGGATTTGTTTACTTCACCTATCTGCGCAAGAATCCTTTCTCTTCTTTCACTTTCATTTACATATTTATATAGGACTATTCATAGGAACTTATTCATTTCATGAGCAGAAGAGGGATTCCAACTTATTGAGAGAAAAAAATGTTGTTCCTTAAAATAAGAATATAAAGACCTCTGATTTAGGCTTGATCATTTAGATTTTCCCCTTTTCCTCTTCTACTGGACTGGATAAATGTGAAAACATTGAAACATAAAGAACCGGGTATGGGTATAAGGTTTCCAGAATAGACACGGGTATCATGGTTCAACACAAAAATATCCTTATGAAAGGATCGTATTTTCCGTCAGAACATCATTGACCAAAATACATAACCAAAACAAAGGAGGACCAAAGGTTAGCCAAATGTTATAGTGTCACAAGAATCTTCTCAAATCAACCACACACAAAGAAGCCAGAAGACACACATGACGCTTAATTACATGAACAAAACGCAAGCCCAAACAAACAAACAAACAAGCATGAAAACAAAATATGTACATAGGGTAGGGCACAACCCTAAACCATCATTGAAAATATTGTTTTAAATCTTGGCCATTAATAGGAAGAGAATCAATCTTCCCATCTAAAGATTGAAGATGATATGTGTGTTGGCCAAGATTTTCATGCACTGTGAACGGTCTGATCCATAGGGATTGGAACTTAGTATGTTTTCCTTTGTCTTCGTGGGCTTTGTCCCACTTCAAGACTAGGTCACCCACACTGAATTCATTTTTCCCTGTAGAGATCTTGTCAAACCACCTCTTGATATGACTCTGGTGATGATAAATTTTTTCTTTAGTTTTCTATCTCTCTTCCTGTAGCTTGCAAAGGGTGTCTATCCTACTCTGAACTAATAAGCATGGCTTGCCCTGGGATTATTGTGAAATTTGAAGGGTAGGAAAATAGATGTTCGGGGGTAGGATGGCTAATTTTCCATACACTAGTAGTAGGGATATGTATTCAGAGAAGGTTTAGGTGTGACTCGGTCATCCCATAAGGAATTCACCAAAGCGAAGTGTCGGTTCCTATGTTTACAGAAAACAATGTTCTTAATGATGCATATGAGGTTCTTATTGGTACACTCAGTAAGACCATTTTCCCGCGGATAGTAGCAGAATGTTTCAATACAATACCATTTTCCAATGAAAAATCATATAATCTTAACAATGAAAAATGCGTCACATTGTAAAAAACAAGTGAAGTCAGAACACCAAACCTGAAGATTATATTGTGCTTGAGGAAGTTGATGATCTCCTGATCGTTCACTTGCTTAAGTGGAACCACTTCTATTCATTACCTAAAGTAATCTATGGCAGTGAGAATATAGCGATGCTACTTCGATGAGTGTGGAAAAATCTCGTCGATGACATCTAAACCCCATTATTGGAATGGTTCTTCCATAGCGATAGGATGCAACGGGGCGGATGAATTATTTCCTCGGTTGACACACTTCTAACAGACCAAGAACTTTTGGTCATATGTGTGAGAATATTTGGATAATGTGAGCCAATAAAAACTGGCCTGCATAACTTTGTGCATTGTAGTGTCACCCACAAAGTGTCCTCTGGTTGTTTTATCATGGAGATCACACAACACTTTCTTTGAATCATGTGCTTCCAAGCATATGAGAAATACTCTATTATGGTGCTTTCTGAAAAGCACCCCATGCACCAATTGGTATGATAATGCTTTCAACCTGAATACCCTTTTCTATCATGCAGATAAGTGAGGGGGAAAAGTGCCATGCTCAAGATATTGGTGCACATCTGCATACCAAGAGTCTGAGTGGGGGTAGATTGCTCAACATTGTACATCTTGGTTTCCTGCTCGCACCCGAATGGATCATCCTCTATTTCGTTCACCACTTATACTGCTAACCGACATAGACTATGGAAATTAATAATGTGAATTGGTTTGAATTCTAGATCATACTCTTGTAAACTGGTCATCCAGTTCACTCTGCTCTGACTTAGCTCTTGTTGGACAAACAAAGATCTAACTGCTAGGTGCAGGACAAAGATAATACAATGTTTCTTCAAAAGATAGGGTTAGAAGTGCTTCACCTCCTTATAGAGTGCATATGCCTACTTATCGATGGTGGGATACTTAAGTTGAAGTCCTTGTAGGCTAGCACTCATAAAATATATTGGCCACTCATTGTTATGATCATCCTTTTCCGTAGGCATGACGACAAGAGATGCATCAAAAGAAAAGGTGTAAAACAGAAAATCCTTGTTAAAATATGGGTTTTACAAGGCTAGTGATTTTGCAATAGCTTTGTTAATATAGGAAAATGCATCCTTTTCCCTTTTGTCCCACTTGTAAATTTCATCCTTCCTCACCATCTCTTGCATAGGTTTCACAATTTGATTGTAATCGAAGATGAACTTGCGGAGAAATTTTATATTCCCTAGGAAGGAATGCATGAATTGCTTGTTCACTGGAAAGGGAATATTTGTAACACCCTTTACCATTTCAGGATCTATTTTAATCCCAATTTTCTCTATGATATGGCCCAAGAGGTTTCCATCGGACATTGCAAAAATGCAATTCTTGGGATTAAGAAATATCCCGTATTTTCAACATCGCTAGATTTGCTTCAAGTGGCGTAAGTGGTTGGATATATTGTTTAAAAACACATGAGATTTTCAAGATACACCACCACACTCTAATCAATCAGTCCATGAAATGCGATGTCCATCGCATGTTGAAAGGTTGCACCATCATTGATTAGCACAAAGAGAATTCTTCTGAATGCGAGCATGCCCCACTTTGTTCGAAAAGTAATTTTAAGTCTGTCACGCTCTAAGATCAAAACCTGGTTGTAACAAGAGTATTTGTTAAGTAAAGAAAACATTTATGACCCCGATACTATCTATAATATATGTTCCATTTATGGCACAAGGTAATTCTCTTTGTTCGAGATGAGGTTGAGATTTCAAAATCCCACGCACAAGCATATTTCCCTGGACTTCTTTCTTACTGGAACTAGATTAGATACCCATGTTGAGTGTCACACTTTGTAAATGATCTGAGCATCCAAAAATTTCCTCAACTCCTTCTGAATCAGGGACTCAAGCATTTGATGCACCTTCTAAAACTTTTGCTAAAAAGTCTCGACCCCTTCCTTAATTGGGATAACGTGCTGGATTATTCGCATGTCATAAGTTTTTTTTCTAATCATATTTCCACGCAAAAAAATATTTGTATTGCTTGAATAGGCAGGTAAATGCTTTCCACTCTTGAGGTGTGTAGCAAGTACCGATATTGAAAAACTTCAGATCTTTCTCTGCTCCAAGATTAATCTACTCATGCAACAATGTTGAGTTATGGGTTTTGACGTTGACTGGTCCTCTAAAGTGATTCTATAAGTCATACAACTTTTATAATGATATCACGCCCTTTAGCATGGGGTTCTCCTTGCTTTCCCGAGTTGCATCTTGCAATGATTTATAATACCCGTCATCGTCAATGGATGCATCTTTAAATACATCAACGTTCACCATGAAATGCAGTATCTACTGGTCATCATCAAAAACACGTAAATTAGTGATATTATCAGGGATGGGTGGTTTATAAATAATTTCAATAGAAAAATCATCCCTAAGTGGTGACAAATACAATACTTAAAGCTCGGAATTGAGAAATCAAACACCATACCTCTTGTTGATAACTTTTCAAATTAGGTGACGCACAATGTATAGTATTTCGTACCTGTCATACAGTGATCTTAGATTCACCTATTGCTTTAATAACTCCAACTTTGAGGTCAATGGCCTTTTGTAAGCCTAGGACAAGTGCCTCATTTTTCACAGTGTTGTTAGTGCAATCAAATTCCAAGCAGCTAGAGATCAGGTGTTTTCTTTGTTATGGGTCTATTAGAACACAACCAGCTCTAGAGCCCTCCCATATTTTAGAATCATCAAAATGCAAAGTCCAAACATCATATATACAAGAACTATGCCCTACACTAGTACTACTATTATCTACTATACAAAGGTCATTTCCACCGGTTGGACTAGGAAGGAGTTCTAATTGTGTTTTTGGTGGGACTAGGGAAGGTTGAGCAAGGTAGCACCCTAGGTCAGTCTCCAAGAAGCAATTTCTAAATATGAGATATGTGAAAGCAACTGGTTTGTTTTTCCCCTCAAAGGGTGGAACAATGTGCTTCATGTAAGATTCTGAGTCTACCCGGATTTGGTTATTCCTATCCTTATATGGAAGCCATAAATGTAACCAGTCAGTAGAAACATACCCCTATAATTTTCTGGATTAGCCCCTACTTAGTAATACATCGTATGATTTCGGGATGTCCACAATTACTATGTTTATGCATTGGTGAACTCATTGATAAGATGATAGACGAAGCACATTTATGAGTTCACCAATAGCATGGACAAGAGTCATGTCTAGAAAAATGATCTTTGCATCTGCCTTATCCCATTTAGCATTGATTTTCTTAGCTACATACAATGGCATTACGTTTACAGATGCACCAGAATCAACTAAGAAATTGTTTACATTGTAATTAAAAATTTCAAATGTTAATAAAAACAAATGGTAGAATGTATTTGATTCTAATTTCAATGCATTGATAACAGACTCGAGGGGACCATAATGATTACTAGATCCCTTATGCAAAGAATAATTATCACCAGAGGAAGAATGATCAAGAGCTCAAACAAGTAGTTCTCGCTGGTTTGCGATCCTTCTAAGCTCGAATATTGAAATATTAGCATGAGATTTCTTCATGTATTCAACTCTATCATAATCAAGCACAACGAGCACGTCGAAGTGTCTTGGGAAGTGACTTTATCTCATACTTCCAGAATGGTGGGCTTGCTTTTACCGTTGGAGGAAGTATTTTTTGCTATAGCATTATTTCCAAACTTATTCTGAGTTTTCTGAGCTAAGTTAATAGGTGGTATATCTTCCTTAACAAGTGTTCTTTTAATTTCTGCCTCATAAACTCTTGTTCGGAAACTATCCCTTGACTTCTCAACTTATATCGACTATTATTCTTTTGAGCAGGGTCCGCACTCAGTGGCATTTCTTCCGAAATTTTCTTTTCATCTGTGAATACACAACTAAAAGCATTCACTTTGTGCCCAACACTAACATTTTCTTCAACTACAATAGTTTCTTCCACTGGCTTAGTCTGCTCATCTGAAAGTATAGTGTCAATGATATGCTCAAATAGAGTGTTCATGTTGTGATTCCACTACGAGCATGTCATTTCTAAATTATATTCTTGATGAAAAGAACAATATTGGTCCATGCCCATGCTTTCGACATTCAACACAACGTTCAAGATTTGTGCAGACTTAGTTGGTTGATTGTTGCTATTGCTGGAGTTAGTATCCCTTCTTAGGAAGTTGAAATTTGGGGGCTTGTTGTTGATGGTGGTCTCGCTTGACCTCTTTTTTAACTTTGCCAACTCATTGGACAAAGACTTGATGGTCTGGGTCAAGCTTTCAAGGTCAGTGATTTCTTTATCCCTTGCCTTACTTGAGGAGGCTTATGACCTTTTAACCATGTCCTTGGAGTCTTTTGATAGTTCATCATCAATGATGACTCCAATTGCGTGCAAGTCCTTTTCAACCGTAATGGCTTCTTCATAATTCTCAGTGAAAGTTCCTTTCACAGTTCTCTTAATGAACTGCAAGATTCTTTTCGATAAGGCAGAAGTGTAGTAGTCAATGGTGATGGAGTCATGAGGTTTTTTATCCATAGAAAATATGTTCAATTTGTGATTGAACCTCTAATTAAAATATTTAACCTTTTATTTTTGCTCCATCTTCTGATTGCCCAACACTTTTAATAATATGGTTGGGGTTTTGTCATAATTTTTTTTTTCAAGGAACATCCTTTTAAACCCCTTCCAATTTTGGATTGACTTTGGAGGAATACTATGGTACCATATAAATGTTCTACCATCCAAGGTACAAGGAAAAAGTCTAAATGCAACATCATTGTAACGTACCTCAAGCATCTGCAGGTGTAGGTAGAAGTTGTCCAAATGGTCTTCGACTTTGATTACTTTTCTAGAGTCATACCTCATTAACAACTTTTTAGGGTGCCTCAGTATCTTGTGTAAAACACCCGATAGAGCAAGTGGGTTGTGAGACATCTAATCTAGATCTTGGTCAGCCACATGTTCGTCTCTATGCTCATCCTCTTCTTCAGAATCTGAGGGATCTTCCTCCTCCTCTTCATAACTACCTAACCCATGGAAAGTGTTGTCATAAAGTACAACATCGTCTCCGTCACCTCCATTAAAAGATGTAGGCTACTCTAGCTTCTCTATGATTTCTGCAGTTTCTGCTAACTCTTCAAGGGTGGGAAAAACCAAATCTTCAAATGTAGAGACCACTATCCTAGTACAAGTGGTTGCATTCTTCTTTGAAAAATAAGGAAGATTATGTACTCCATGGATCAATCCAATATCCTTTACGAACTTATGGGTTATTAGCTGAATGGCCTGGATGTGCTCGTAAGATATTTCACAAGTTTTTTCAAGACTGGTTTGAGAAGATCCGCCAACTTCAGGAATATGAGAAGGGGAAGTGCTAGGAATATTGATGCCTTAACCGGAAGAAGTATGATGAGCGTGGGTAGATTTATTAGCCATAAAAATCTCACTGCGATCCTTCTAGCACCAAAAATGTTGACAGTGTTGGACCTGCCAACATTCAAAGGGGTCTCCCCGATATGTGGTCCCAATTAGACCTCACACCATTTGGGATAGGATCCCCATCCAGAATACAACCTGGTTACCATTTTATTAAAAGTCTCCCTTGGCTCCAACTATCAACAAGAGAGAGGAATGCATATGTGCCTTTGAAAAGAAAGTGTGTGTGCCTAGTGAGTGTTCGGTTGTAGGTGTTTCGAGGTTCTTCTCCTACAGAGGGGAAAAGAAAGTGAGCCTCCAAGAGAGAGGTAGTAGTACCACTCTAGTAGGGACACAAACAAACATGAGAGATCTGTCCAACATCTAGTGGAATAGTCCACAAATATGCAACAAACATTGTGACCGTTACAACACATTCTCATTATGATCAACACTAAAATAACTTAAATAAGTCAACTACTTTAGTACAAGTGAAAACAAACATGAGTAATAAACATTCATAGAATAATCTTACAAATATTTATAATCCATGCATGAAAAATGTGCTGTCAATCATGCTTCATATATTAAGTAAAAGTCTTAGGACTAATTCGAATCGGATCCTAAACACTCTCTAAGTTTTCATGACTGTTTCAAATTATGCCATAAAAGATTCAAGTCTTAGAAAAATCAAGCTATCAAAAGGAATCCTTGAAACATTTGCAGTTGTGGCCAGAGCGGAGCAACGAGGACCCTTGGTCGAGCGCACAGACCATTGGCCCATGGTAACACGCCGGCGCAAACTGGCAAAACTAGAGGCCAAATCAAGAAATAGGGGTGGTTTCTGAGCAGGGCATCCCCCTCAGTGAAGGAAAGCCCCGAAGCACTTGAACCCGGAAATGCTATGAAATGCGAAAAAGTAATGCATTTGGTTCCGTAGTGCGGGATTCCACAAACCAGCAGGATATCGAAAGGCCTCGAGGTGGTAAGCAGTTTTGACTGAGTCCCGCCCGATGCCGCACATCAAGCGACACGCGTCGGATGGATGAGAGAGAAAACCGCCCGCATCGAACGGGTAAACGTCATTCAACCTGGCCGCCGATATGAACGACGACTGTAGAATCTGGGGGGCCCAGATCAATGGCGGAGGTATGTCCCAATAAATGACCGGATTTGACAAGTCAAAAGGCAATATTACAGGGGATTTGAAGTCCGACGTGGATGATGAGTTGGCGAATGATTCATCTTTCACGGGCGATCTTGAAGAAAATAGAATTAACGACCATTCAAATATGATTCAAGGAATCTGACACCCAGTTCGTTAGGAAACAGGTGGCCACCTCCCTGCGAGGCATTACCTAGTAATGATGATGCAGAGCAGAGGAATTCAAATGGACTGAGGTAGGAAAACCAGAAGGTCGGGAAGCGGAAACGAACAGTCAAAGAAAAGACTGGATTTAAAGCCATGAAATGAAAAAAGTAGGGCAACAAAACACAAGAAGGCAGTGACAAGAGTTAGCTAGACACAGATAGCTAAGAGCAAAAAACAGAGAGTAGAAGCCGAGCTGACCTGAAGGCAGTATCGAGCCAGACAGAGCTAGAGAGAGCCAGAGAGTCTGTGTACTCCATAGAAGGCTTGAGAGGTGATGAGCACTAGAAATGAGTAATTATATGGACTCACTCAGCCTCCTAATTCGACTTAATCCACCATTCTCATTAGTTTATTGCATGTTTTTTATTATATTTATGCTAATAGAGTGAATTGGGTTAGTCATTATGCCACCAATTCTAATGTGTTCTTTATGCAGTTTTTTAGTCAATTTTGAGACAAAATCAAAGGTTTAAATGAGCACTTGGCAGCCAAATTCGTGGAGAGGATTTGTAGGAAGGCGTCCCCTTCATTTATGAGCTCTTACCTTGAATTCTCCACCACCAGCTCGGATTTTGAGGGCCACCACATCGATTATCGCAAGGGCAGCCGAGCAAGGGCTAGTAAAGTTGCTGTTAACTGCAAGTTTTGGCAGCTGAGTTCCTAAAGTTTAGGAGGGTTGTTGGGGTCCTAAATTTGTATAAATAAGAAGGCCTAGGTCCTCAGCTTAGTTAGCTAGTTGGCAGTTCAATTTTAGTCATTTTTTTAGTCATTTTTTGGCAGTAGGTTAGCTCTGCATTTTAGCACATTTTCAAGCTTTTTCTTGTGGACAGTTTTTTAGGATGTAAATATTATTTCTTGCTCAATAAAGATGAATCCAGCTTTGCACCAACTCTAGTCTTCCTTAGGAGGCTGTAACTCTTGGGATTGGGCCCAACTCAAGTGCCCAATACCTCCTTCGTGTACTTTGATGTGTCTTTGCTGCATTCTTAGAATAAAATCTGTTATTTAGAATAAGATATTGCTTTGTTACTTAGGTTGATTTTGATGATTGAAGTAGCTTTTCATGTTCAAGTTGATTTGATAGGTTGGTAGCAGAAAATATATTCGAAAAAGGCCATCAAGCAACCCTTGATCTCATCTCTCCCTCCTCGAGACCATGAGTTGAGACCAAGGTGCCCTTGCTGCCATAAAAACACTGTTCTTGCTTCTTCATGCAATTTCTAGTGTTAGATTCTTAGTTGCAAAAGTTAGTACCAGTTGTGATTACATGCTTAGATCCATTCTTGCTTGGTTTCCATAGTTGGTTTACATGATCTGCTGCCACTAAACTTTTGTTCATCATGCTTATGGTTTCTAGGTCAAATTAGGTTAAAGTAGCTCGATCTTTGGTTTTCTTAGTCTTTGTTTGATTAGTTTTGAAAAATAATGTGCAGAGCACCTGTGAAACCTCCTCTCCTACCCTTTCCCCATCAATGCAACTGACTTCATCCTCTAACTTAGGTTCTTGCCTCTCGTTTGCCACGTTTTCTCACTTTGCCCTAGCTCCTACATTCTTGCACAACATTGCTTCTCTTATCTTCGAACCGACCCAATGGCCTTAACCACCCTTCATCCTCATGCACTAGGTCCTAGACCTATTCACAGCCTCATCCAACCTCCATTTCCACTTTCCCACCGATTTTTCCTCCATAAACCCCAAAAATCCTCTCTCGGCTCTTCCTGTAGGAACATCTGTAGAAGCTACAGTACATCCTGTAGAACCCCTGCAGACTTCCTGTAGAAGCTCACGAAAGCGGTTTCTTGAGATCCGATCACTGTGAAACTCTCTGGAAGGGTGCTAGGGACCCCTTAGGCCCTCTTCTCACCTTTCCAACCTCCTACAAGTGCCCTCGCCATTTCCTTTCATCAACAACCTCTGCACAGTCAAAAATAGTTAAAGCACATGCATAATAATTCTGCCAACTTACTCAAAATTACAAAAAGATGTTTCTTTTCAAATTTCACTTCAAAAGTAGCTTAGACACATGCACTTAACCTTCCAAAGAATCAATGGCATCTTTTTCAGTAGCTTTCATCCTTTTTCTTGCATCAGTAGGGCTAGTTGGTAAAATTAGGATTTGCTAGGGTTTGCATTTCCATTCAGCTTTTTAGTTTCTTTCTGCAAGTAGATTAGCCTCCTTTGAGTTAGCTTTCATCCATTAGTTAAAATCTTATTCTAAGAGCTCATAGAAGTTGTCTTAAGCTCTTAGTGGACTTGTGCCAGCTGATCAAGTGACAGCCACGGCAAGAGCTAGTATTTGTGCATATAGCACCGTCGCTTCCAAGTTTGTTAGGAACTACCAGGTTGATAAAATTAAAGAAGGGAGTTCCAGGAGTTGCAACATTATTTCTGCAATAATGGGGCCCACCATCTTTTTGGCGGCATTTCCGGGGAAGCGTCAGAGTATTGGTGATTGCTGCTTTTCTTCTATTTTCTACTACAATCTTCTGTTGAGTAGTTTATTTCAGCGAGCATAGAGTAGATTGTTTCATTTCCATTTTGCAATTTCATTTCCGCAAAAGTAGATTAGATGTTTCCTGCTTTCATAGATTAGCATTTCAATTCCACAATTTCATTTTTGCAAGTGTAGATTAGCATTTCAATTCCGCAATTTCAATTCTGCAAGCATAGATTAGCATTTCAATTCCGCAAGCGTAGCCTAGCATTTCATTCCTGCAATTTCATTTCAACAAAATAGATTAGTCCTTTCCTGCTTTCATTCCAATTCCACATTTTCATTTCAACAAGATAGATTTTAGTTAGTTGCAGTTCAATCTATTTTAGTTTTGTAGGTACAAGCAAAAAAAAAGCAAAAATCAACCAAAAAGATTTCCTTTCCTGCCTTGTAGGGGTAGAGATCAGTCAGAAAAATGTTTGCACAACACCCCCCACCGCTTCACACAGCCAACCTTCTCCCTTCTTCGATGGCTGTGAGTAAGAACAACCCCTAGGTGGACATCAAGACATATTTGAAGAACCTCTAGGGGAGAAGAAGAAGGAAACATTCCTCTGGAGCAAATGGCTACAAGCAGAAATGTTGGGAGTAGTACCTTATCCAAAAATGAATTTGCAAATTAGATGGAAGATTTCAAGAGCGAGATGAGGCAGTTTCTTGCCATACAACTGGATACCTTGCAGATCCAAAGGAAGCAAGAGGAAGCCAAGAGGGCTTTGGCCATCTTTTGTCCCAGGTGCACTAGAAAGCATCCTAGGAACAAATGTCCATTGCACTCCACAGAAGTGTGTTTTGTCTATGAAAGAGACCATCCTACGAATCAGTGCCCTTCCTTTCCTGGAATTAAAATTGCATATCAGAGGGCCAAAGGAGTCACTGAACCACTCTAATATATGAATCAAAGGAGGCCACATGGACCCATAACTTACCAACAGGGAATGCAAGGGACATCACAGACCTATTATAACCCCTATCAAGCCACTTCCATGCCTTCTTGGGGTCCCCCTGCTCATCCTTCTTGGTCCACACCCCCTCCTTGGTCGTATCCTCCTCGATATCATGCTCAACTAGTTGCTCATTCGTTTCACTCTTATGCTAAGCCACAGCCTTAGTGGAATGCACCTCATCAGGGGTGGAGGCCCCAGTACAACTCTCATCCCACTCCTTTGCCTCCACCACCTACCCAACCACAACCCCATCCACATCCATCTCAAATATACACCCCCACTCAACTACCCGTACCACCATTTCCAAACCCACACATTGGAATAACTCAACCCAATTGCAAAGCTAAGGCACAACATGTCCAAACGACTCCTCTTGAGCTCAATGATGTTCATCGTAGCTCAGGAAGAGTATTGCAAAAAAGAGACTATATTGAAAGCATTGAAGCACCACATCCAGCAAAAGAAGATTCAAAAGAGGAGATCAAAGAACCATGGGCTGCACTTGATGAAGAGAAGAGATCAGAATCAGAGATCGAGAAAGCTCCCTCATGGTTACCATCACATCCTCCATGTAGTCAAGAGGAAAATCAGCAAAAAAAAGAAGATGTGAAGGTCATGATAGAAGAAGATATGGAGAATGATCTAGATCAGCAAAAGGACCAAGGATATCAGAGCTATATCGAGATATGGTTTCGGACGGTCACTAAGTTGCAGCAATACTCTCTTCCTCAGCTATGCTTGATCCTTTCAAAGTCAAATCATTTGGTCTCTGAAATCCGGATCCCTGTCAAAGCATGCATTTCAAGCCTCCACATCATTTTGTCTTTAATCTCGATGTGCACATGGCTCCATTGGAAGTATTCTTATACTTGAAAATGATCTTGTTTTTAAAAGTAGGGTAGGGTAGAAAAAAAAAAGAAAAAAAAGAAAAAGAAAAATGAAAATAAGAAGAAAATAAAAATCTAAGGTGAAAACCTCCTCAGGAGGCGCCTTAGATTGGCTCATTGATTGAAAACCTCCATGAGGCGGTCAATGGGTTGGAAAGAAGAGAAAATAAAAAGAGAATAAGATCCCTGGGTGAAAACCTCCCTTGGAGGCACCCAGGGCAGGTAATTAGGGTGAAAACCTCCATGAGGCACCCTAGTTGTTTTCAAAAAAAAAATAGAAAAAGAAAAAGAAAAATAAACCCAATTTCCATTGAATAATTGCAGGTTGCAACAAGGACATTGCAGGTTAGGAGGATCGCTCAAAACATAGACAGAGGAAGTTCTGTGTCTTCTACAGGAAGCCTTCAAACAAGCCAAAATTGATCTCCTAAGAGGACCCGAAGGTTGGGAATATGTCCAGGAGGCCTGCACACATCCATGTTTCCATCCCTCACCCTTCTCCATTATTTTTTTCCTTCTCATTGTGCTTCTTTCCTAAAAACTGTGTTCTACAGGAAGTTCCTGTAGAAATTTCAAGAAGCTAGAAATGGATTCCAAAAAGGGAGTTTGGCGAACATGATAGCTTCCTAAAGGGTTCATAAGTCCTCCTACAATCCTCAAACCTCTCCTCCATCATTTCCATGCCTGCATCACAGCCCAAGCTCATTTTTTCTTACCATGCAAAAAACTGCAGAATGCTTGGAAGCAAAAATGCATAGCGCTGAAATTTGTTTTTCCCCTCACGTGAAAACCGTGCACCCATTTACAAAACTGTTTTACGATAAGTTGTATAGGGATGATGGCAACATCCCTGAGCAATTTCAGCCAATTCCGATGCACGATTTCCAAGAAATCTACCTCCATCACCTTCAACCATTTTTGCATTTTCTCCATATCCGTGAATCCGTTTCAAAACCTGTTTCATGGGGAGATGCATATAGGTGATAGTAACCTACCCAAGTAGTTTCAGCCGATTCCGATGCACGGTTTCCGAGAAATTGACCCTTGTAATATTCATCCATTTTCAGTTTTTCTCGATATCCGTGCATCCATTGACCACAATTTTACTATGGGAGGTGCATAACAATGATAGAAGCATGCTCAAAAATTTTCAGGTCAATCCGATCTATCGTTTGGGAGCAATGGAGAAAACAAGTTGCTGTCTTGTAAAAATTCAGTGTCAATAGCCTGAGGGTGCAAATGTGAACGTTGAAGCAGGCTCCTGCAGCGTAGGTCTAGCCAAAGGATACCTACACAAGAAAAATTGCCATGAATTAGCAACCAAGCCAGCATGCAACCATAGAAACAAAGGCATGCAGCAGAAGGAAAGACCACAACACCTCATAGCAAATGCATTCGACTTCCAGGTACGTGACTAAACTCGTTCCTCTGTTGCATGAATGTAATTTGAAACTGCGTGAACAATGAAATGGTTGTGATTAAAAGAATCGGTGGGCAGCTAACT